>CM077567.1:45114819-47614819 GCA_039657325.1 Stephania cephalantha
GATTCTCAAACAATTCAAGAATAGGGAAGCTCGCTCTATAAGTTAGGCTCTGATACCAACTATAACATTCCCTATCCCAATTTGAACAATGCCCAGCCTAAAACCCTAATTAAACCTTGGTACACCAGTCAAACTCAAATAGAGTTAGAGTCCAGCCTTCCTTAATACTAGAAAATCACAATGCAATACATCATATATCGAATAAACAATGGAAAATGCATCAGAATTAAAACTTTTTTGATAATACAAATGATATACTAAACTATACTAATCAAAGTTCCAAATTGGTATTAACCTCACTTTATGAAACCACCCCAAACCATGTGTCAATACAAAATATATTTCAATTCAAATATATAAGACGGTAGAGAAATCAATTCAATGTAGATATGACTACAAAGCCTTAATATTCTCTGTTCTTGAGTCGAAGCAAACATCGATATTCCTGAAATGTTAATTAGGATGAGCACTCCAACTTGCTTAGTTAGTGACTCGCAATTATAATATTAAGAGTCTCTCTAATAATAAAAGAATATTAGTGACTACATGAATCAAAAAATATCTATCAGGGCATGATAAATAATATAAAGAATAGAAAAAAGATGCCAAATCATAGTTTCATAGCCCCCTGCACAAGTACCTTTAATTATATTTCGATATACAAGAGTTTTCTCTCATTAGTTGAAGAATAAACATAATGCAAATCCACACACTGGTCGATGTGTGAGTTCATTAGTGTATTCAGGAACCTCCAAGTCTTCGCATTCTTAGAACAATGAGTATTATATATATATATATATATATATATATATATATATATCGATCAAAGGTCGTATGAGGAAAAAGGGCAAGCATGACCTACCTACCACCTGTCTTTACAGGGAGAGGTTCCATCCTGGGTCACCTATCGCGTCAACCCATACGTGAGACATAAGTCTACTCATTTCCTCATTTATTTTTAGCGTTTTATGCTTGTCACTATGCAGTGCTTCCATTCCCATTCTGTAACTACATGAACTAGATATAGTACGATATATAGCAAAAAGGTTAAATGTAATTAAGTCCTACTTACATGTGCTGAACTTTCCTAAACTTAGATCTTCTTATACGATTCCCGAAATCCTCAAACCTTTTCTCACGATCAAGAACCTAAAATAGATTAATCACCACAAACAGAGCTTTGCTCGACCCAAACCTATGTGGAACCCTGAGTTAGCCCTTGCAGGGTTCACATAACCTAGTCAGCCTCCGTTTCCATTATTATAAGTTATTAGGTTATTTAAAGTCGAATCATTTTAATTTGCAAGTTTAATAGTTTAATAGTGGAAGCAAAACTTAAACAAATATAAACAATTCAAATATCTATAGTCAGACATCCTAATGGTGTGGAACCCTGTAAATATGATCTCATGCATATATGGCGACAAAAAGTAAGTATACATGTATCAAGTATTGCACTCTAGCCATAAACCCGTTTTACAAAACAAGTATAATATAAATACACAAAAGGACCGATGGGTAGCAAAAATAGAAGTTGACTCCGACACGAGCTCAGAGGAATTCCCGAAGCACCGGCTCCCTGGTCATTACTAAAGAAGGACATACAATAGTCACCACGCGAGTGACAATTCCAGTAAGTAAAGGTAGTAGAGTTTCAATCACAATTCATGAATTTAAATAATTAAGTCTAAGTATAATGCATTAATTTAAAATACAGAAAATTAAATAAAAGTGCATGATAAATGGACTAGAAAGCATTAACAACAAATAAATAGTGCCTATGAGTTAAGGGAAGGCATCTAAGTGGTCTAAATCCATCGAGAATGGGTGCCACTACTCGACTTCCTAGAGCCCATGAGTTTCTAAGTTGATAGGCTTAATTTAGTGTAGCGTAGGGGCATCAACGGTACCCTGAATATCTCGCCCACATCTACTACCTACGATCCAATACTCGCGGTTAGGTAAAGTATGTCCATCTAGCACCAAACCTAAGACTACCTTCATGACACACTTAAGCCTTAGACACTTAACGATATAGAATGGAGTCCAAATAAATTAGATAACAAGAAATAAACTCAAGAATATGATAAGAATTGGAATTGATCCTCTAGTTAGTTTACTTACCTCAACTACGTAAAAATATCGGCCATTCGTCGGCCATTCGTCGCACTAACATGCCTCCGAACTAACCCCCGTTGCTTGACTCAATTTGCTTAGTTCCTGAAATCCATTTAGTTTATTTTAGTCCATATTTAGTTTCTAGTCATTCATTGCCTTACAACTAATCAAAATGACTCTACAAATGACTCAAAACAATCGAAAATCACTTCGAAAGACTCTGAATCTCAGTTTAAATGTTAGTAAATATAAACTAGTGATTAAAACTCAATTAGGAGTTGATTAGTTGGGCTGGATATCCATTTACTAAAATCAGTCCAATGTATATAAGTTTTAGAGACATAAGTTTGATAATTCAAAATGCGTTTGGAAACAAGTGTTAGATAATTTGGAATGATACAAAAATTGATAGGCAATTGAATGACATAAAGAACCCTCGATCAGGAAAAATAGAGCTAAATATTATGCGTGGAAGGATTTGGAAAGTCGAAACCTAAAATTAGCTCAAAAGGTTACAAAAGGACTCTCCCCTACGGCTAAAATCTAAATCTCAACCCATTTTGACAAATAATTTGACTTAATTTTGACAAACTAATGGTTCTATGATGTTCCTCTCTATCTTTACTTTCCAACGGTATAAGGAGCCTCATCTGCAAAAATAGTAGCGCAATATATGGCATAGAAAACGTGCTAGCTGCATTGCAGGCTGCATTTCTGCATGTCAAGATTTAGGGTTTTTGACCCCAAACCCCACCTAAGCCATCTCCATTGCCAAAAACTCCAAAAATGGAGTATCCACCATCATACAACATCAAATACAACATCCATAACACCAATTTGATACAATTTATCATCAATACATCAATATTCATACATGCATGAATACACTACTAGTTCAAATCTTAAATTTACTTAGCATTTAAGGAAACGAAATTAAGAGAGCAAAGTGCATTCGAAAACTAATAGCAACTTTGGATTTAGTTAATGCATAAATAAATCTTAATTTCCAATCCTACTTTATTCAAAAACAAAAGAAATACACTTACTCTAGGTTTTGCTCTTGAAGGAGCTTTGATCTCCTAGCTTCCTTGTCTTGATTCCCCTTCTTTAATCCCCCTCGCCCTCTGAATTTCCTGCCACCTTCTTCTTCTCTTCTTAAATAAACTAGAACATTAAGAGAACAAATGTTCTAACTTTCCTTTTTATAGTCCAGTGTTCATGTCTCTCTTTAGATTTCATATTCGGTATCTCTAGGAACATTTATAGCTTAATTTTAATTCTTCACATTCACCCCTAGATTGTAACTAATCTTTATAATTTTGAATCTCTAAAACATTCTCTATGGTTTTAAGTTGAAAGTGTGACTTCGGTGTGTCATTTGTTCATATTCCTTTACCTTAGGCATTTTACATTTTCTCTACTACTTGGTTCATATGTATGTGCATACTTTTTATTTGATTCCATAACCAAGTTAAATAAGTAGCCTAAGCTTCCTATTCCCATCGACTCGTCTTACATACCTAACACGTCGCGCATGCATTTCGAGACTAAATGCTCATAATTTCTACACTTTGATAACCTTAATTATGCATTTGGTTATAAATAGGATAATACACAAATCACAAAATATGAAAATACCTACGAGTCAACTCTCGAGAGTTTACTAAGTATGCCACGTCAACATGAGTCTCTACTAGAGTCCTGCGGTGACATGTGGCACGAGTTAAAATTTTAGGATCGTTACTGCCCTGATAACGTGAGTGTTAAGCAACGGTGCCACCACTATGATGAACCTCCATTGTTAGATTTTAAGCTCCTGGAGACTCGGCGTCATGGCTTGCTTGTCTCAGTGCCGTCTCTTTTGTGCCATGGCGCTGCCACCGCGCCAGACCTCGATAGTTGATTTTCTTCATTTTTCTTCTTTCCCACGTCGTGCTTTTCATCCCCATGTCGTGCCTTGTATTCCAACAGTGTCAGCACTTGTACCCAGGACGCCAACTCTGATTTTATAAGTTTATGCTCTATTTCTATGAAAATGCAATAATACCATGAATTTGAACTCATTTAGAGATATTTATACTAAATATACGACTAAACTAACTCTATATATATGTATAAATAATCAATTTTCACCTATACAAATCACTTACTGATTCTCAATCAGTACATCTATCTCTTCCTTTATCACATTTTAAGTCGTATTAATAGGCATCATAACTTAATTTTGTTAGAAGTGACTATTAGGTACTTTGAATTTCAAAACAAAACTACTTGTGTTTCATTTAATAGTTAATCCTAGCCATTTGTATAATGTTTTCCCCGGTCTCGACTTTTAACACGTTGATCTTATCACTACACCTTTCACTTTCGAGCTATAAATTTTGTCGATCTTTGTTTCATAAGAACATCAAATCTATATTAACAAATATTACTTCTAACTCGTGTATTGCCATCCGTTTTATCATTACTTTATTCATCTCATAGAACCATCATACTCAACGTCAGTTGTGAATAAGTAACTTGAGTAATAAACAGTCAAAAACATTTCATAATGTTTTTAAAAGTTGTTTGATTGTTTTAAGCCATGGTTCTATTCCAGTTTTACTTTTTATTTTGTTTTGTCAACAAGACAAGATTTTAGTAGAAACCGACTTAGATAACTTGACTGATTCAATCACAATCCTATTGTGATTTTTCAGTCTAGTTCAGTTTATCTAATCAATTTCTATTTTTGAAACCACATGTCTCCTTTTTACTTTCATTTGAGACTCTTTCAAACGCAACTCTCAATAAGTTTTAAATCAAACCAATATCTCACGAGTTAAATATTGAACAAACAATGAACATAAACTTATTATCGTATATCTAGCAATAATACATACTATACAAAATGCATCACGATCACTTCCCAACTAATCGCGCTGAAACACTATTTGATTCTAAAATTTTTTTTATCCTCATGTGAGCCAAACCCTCTCTCTGATACCAACTTTGTCAGCCCTGTAGTCCTTAAGGCAACTGATCGGCATAGATTACCTAAATTACCTTATAATTTAGTTAGCCTAATCCATTCTTTTAACTTTGATTTCTAAACAAAATTTATTTTAATATTTAATAATGCTCCGAATTTTAATTTAGATCCTCAACTGATTCGGTTCATACCTTATTTTATTAAGGAAAATTAATTAATCATACCAGTATTTTATAAAACTTTCGATAGCACCTCCCTTTAAAGTGGCCTGCAGAAAAAATCACTTAATAGACAATAGAATGGAGAAATGCCTAGAAGAACTCACAACTCCTTGTAGTTCATAATATATATCTTATTCAAGCATATATATTAACTTAAGAGTCTCCGATACCTTAATTTCAACTTTAGTATCCCAAATAAACAAAAACAAGAATATAAACTAACTAAATTACTGCAAACTAATTTAATGAACCTACTACTCCTCCCTAACCCTAAAATATAGGTTATTTAAACAAAATCAAGTCACACACAAAGATAGTAAGCATTATAGGAAATCACAAAAAAATCTAAGAGCTTCTACTTTCTCTTGTTAATGCGAGAGGAACCTGTCACCATTACAACAAATAATGATGTCAGATAAATAAACATTATGTTGCCTAACACATCTTGTAATCGCAAAAGGTTGATATGGAATAATCACAAAGCAAAGTAATAGAAGAAATAAATATACAACAGTGAAATCCACTTTGTTTCTATTTTAATACTAAAATTCATTTTTCAAATCATAACTGAGTCCAACCCAGTTTTACAATTTTGTTAACCCTTTTAACGTTTCTAAATACTTTCATAACATTTTTTTCATGTTATCGAACATCCAATAAGTCCTAAACCATTTATTATACTTCAAATAAAGTTCTCAACACCTATTTAGCTTCACAATACCCAAATAACTTAATTATGCTTTGCATATCTTAAAGTTTGATTAAAAGCCTTCAACGAGTCTTAAATTATTTCTTTTTTATCACTGACAACCTTATTAAACTAACTACATTAAAAATTTAGGCCATTCATTTCCATTTTATACCAAGTTTAAAATTTGGATCATTAACCACTTAATTTGTTCAAGATCGACTTACAAACTTACTTTAATTCCCAAATTGGAACTTTAACACAATAAGTAATTTTACAACTTAATTAGATATCCAAACAACCACTTCAACCCCACTAAACCCCCAAAACTCAATCATATGATATAATAAAGTATCCTAATAATTCAATTCATTAATAATATCAACTCAAATCTAATTAAGATGCATCAAAATCAATTACCAAATGTGTGACAACAAAACTTAGGAAAAAAATTAATTTTCTTTCTTCACTTGATGCATCAAAACATTAAAAACACATCCCAATTCGACTTCAAATCAATTAAAAAGAGTCCCGAACACATTAATTCAATCAACCAAATCAGTTTCTTCTAAAGCCACCAATTATAGCTTTGCGTTTCTCAAAATTAATCAATTTAAACTCAAAATTTACCAACAACACCAACATTGATTTCGATGACATAACAACAATAATTTAAAGTGGCCCACAACTTAACTGAACCACAACAACAACAACAAACACAACGATAGTCTTGTTGACCCCTCTCCTACATCATCATTGTCATCCTCAACTGTAATACCCCCCATTCGAGCCATACCAATAAATTCATCAATTAAACCAATCGAATTCATTAATTTGATCAATAAACTCAAACTTAAAACTTAAATCAAAATAAAGATATCCAATACCTTACCTCAATCTTTGAATCAACTCCACTTCCCTCCTTCTTCATCGTGAACTCACTTAATCTAGTGAGTTGATCCCCATGTTCTTCATCGTCATGCCCACCCTGTTTACGTTTTCCTCATGAAAGAAATGAAATCAAGAGAGGAAAGGACAAAACAGAGAATCAAGAGAGACTGTGGAGTAACAATGAGAGAGAGATGGAAGAGATGGCATAGAGAGATGAGAGATAACATAATTGAGAAAAAAATCGATAGATATGAGGATTGGAAGGTGAGAGGTGAGAGATGAGAGGGAGAAATGTTCGAAAATCGAGAAAGAATATACGTTTTGAGTGATTAAGTGACTAAAAGGGGGAGAGACCGTGAAGAAAAACTACGAAAGAGAAAGAGAGTGATTTCCAATGAAAAAAAAAAAAGATGAAAGAATGAGATATAGTGGTGGCTGTGAGTTGGGGAAGAGGAGGAACAAAATATGGAATCGAAGCCCCCATTTCGATTCACATCATCTTTAAATAATTAGGTTAAGGTCCTTTACTTATTATCATTAACACCTTAACTGTCCTTTTAGGTAATTTACCATTTTTCCACTAAATTTCATTTTTATCCTCAGTTTTTAAATCCAATTTATCCTCGAAAATACCCCAATTTTGCAGAAATTCGGAAAAATTCATATTGCACTCTATAACACACGGACACCATGTCTATACCTTAACTTGACTATTTCGGAACAAGTAGAGTATATTACATCAATTAATCACACGACAGATAAAAATATTATTTTTTGACATATGATCTCCGATCTGTAATGCGTGGGTCCTACCTTGAATATTTAAATCTCAATTGAAATTTAAAACTACTTAATTAGTCTCCTAATCAAGTTTACGAAACTCTCAAATTTCACTGATGCGCTAAGTAATCCTAATTAGCTTTCTGATAATCAATCACTTGCTGAATCATCTCCAATTAAGCTCGAATTTGAGCATAAAAGAATAGATTAGTAGCTCTTGAACTAGCTATCTCAATTGATGATGTGTCTGCTGGACTTTCAGTAATCATCATCACGGAAGCTTCCTCAAGTAGTCAAAATTGAGAAGCATTGGCAATAGCTAAACTCTTTATACCTGTTCTTCTACAACTCAAGCCATCAGTAACCACATTTACTTTGCTTGGGTGGTACTCGTTAGTGAAATCATAATCCTTAGGAAACTCAAGCAATCTATAATGCTTCATGTTCAATTCACTCTGAGTACACAAGTATTTCATACTCTTACGATCTAATAATACTTTAAATTTATCACCATAGACGTAATGCCTCCAAATCTTCATGGCAAACACAACCGCTGCTACCTCAAGATAATGAACTAGATAATTTCTTTCATGAATCTAAAGTGTCCTTAAAGCATAAGCTACAACATTGCCTTCCTGCAAAAGCACACAACCCAAGCCTGAATGAGAAGCATCAGTATAAATCATAAACTTTTTCCCCAATTCAAGTAATGTAAGCATAAACGTTGTAGTCAAACTACTTTTCTACTTTTTGAAAGCATCTTTGCACCCATCAGACAAATCAAAGTTAATATCTTTCTGTGTTACCCAAGTTAGTGGCGGATTGATACCAAAGAAACCATTAACAATTCGCTTGTAATAACCCACTAACCCAGAAAACTCTGAATCTCTAACAGTGTGGTAAGAGTAAGCCAATTTTGGATTGCCTCTACCTTCAATGGATCAACTGATATGCCCTCAGCATTAATCACATGTCTTATAAATTTTACCACTGAAGACTAGAACTCGAACTTCTTAAACTTAACATATAACCGATTATCTTTAGAGTGTGCAATGTAACTCTGAGGTTGTGCGAATACTCCTCTTGAGTCTTCAAATAGATCAAAATATCATGGATAAACATGATGATGAACTGGTGAAGATACGATTTAAACACATTGTGCCTCAAATCCATGAACAAAGCATGAGTATTAGTGAGTCGAAACGACATCCTAGTGAACTGGAAGTTCTCGTATCTAGTACTGAAAGCTGTCTTCGAGATATCTTGGTGTGTGATCCACAAGTATAACAACTCGCTTGTAGTAATGATGCAATCAACTTACGTTGATCATGGATAGCGTCATTAAGGAAAGTTTTTTGCACTAGTTGTATATTACCTACTTAACTTGAATTATTGCTAAGGGATTCTCTTTTATTTGATTTTATATATAAACTAAACTATTATAACAAATAATTGATTTTATATCTAAACTAAACTATTCTAACAAATCAATCTAAACTTTACTTGAACTTTTATATTAATGATATCTTTATTCAAAACTTCACCTAGGTTATTTAATATTGTGCTTTCTATTTATGTTTACATCTCAATATATTTTGTGCAATGCCTAATTAGAATAGAGAGATTTCCTTCAAATACACTTCAACCCACTGTTGTGACGAAGAAGTTTCTAATGTGCTAACTAGAACTTCACCTATCGGTTTGAATAACGTAAGTTCCACATTACTTTAAGTCTCAAATCATTGAATTCATAACCAACTATGTTTACTATCCGCACCTCCCAAAAAAACAACTATCTCTCAATGTTGTGTTTTTTACGATTCTCTTGTTCATATCTTTATTAAAAGTTCAATGGCCACAATAATTCCTAAAGCCTAAGTTCATTAAACAAGTGATAAAGAGGCCTATAGCATTATACTCAGAATCAATATAAACTCTAACTATTGCACTTTTTATTATCACTTTTATTTCTATTTCAAAACATAACATTCATACCATATGATCAATTGATCTTTAAGATAAATAGACTAGTCACACTTCAATGAAACACACATATCACAATTCAATATATAAATCATTGAGAAATGGAGAGGAATATAAATATTACCTTAAATTAATCAACAAAAACAAATATTGATTGCAAACGTGGAGTCTTCAAATTTTCTCCAACAAAAACTCAATACTCAAAATTAATGCTAAATTATTTAATTGAGGCTAATCTCCTTCTATATGGTTTGCTCTACCTTTTTTTTTACCATGTCCTAATACCTATTTATACTCCCCAATAACTATTAGAAACCATAAATTACAATTTAATTCGAATTTAAGCTTCACTTTCTAATTTCTGCGTGGTTGGCGCTGTCACTAATGCCTCGGCGCAATGCATTACAAGCCAAGGCGCCGCCACTGCGCCACAGCTTCAATGTATGTTTTTCATCTTTTGGAGCCTCAGCGCCATCCCCTATGTGTCTCGGTGTTGTCCCTTATGTGCCAAGGTGCGGCCACTACATCGGACTTGCATAGTTGGTTTTCTTCATTTCTTCTTTTCTTTCACGTTGTGAGTCTCATCCCCACGCTGTACCTTGTCTTCCCATAGTATCAATACATGCTCCCACATCACCAACTCAGATTTTATGGGTTTTTGCTTCGTTCTTTCTCGTTTTTTCTTATTTTCTTCCAATATACCTTAATTCCCTTAAAATGCAATAAAACAATGAATTAGCACTCATCTAAGGATATTTATACTAAATACACTACTAAATTAACCCTATATATGTATATATAATCACTTACCAAATATCTCCAAACTTTAAGTTTTCTTGTCCCGAGCAAAAGTGTATTCTATTAAGTCTCTTAATAACTAATTCTCATTCGATTTACATTGTTTATGGAGTATCCTTTATTTTAATAAGTTTCAAGTTAAAAATCCACTCAATTTTTTTTTTGCAAAAATTTATATTTTTAAGACAAGTAACTTTAACAACAAATATAACTTCACTTTCAAAACACTAAAATAAATCTCAACCAAAAACTATCACTACTCACAAGTTCGTTTAGTTTCTACACTCAAGTAGCATGTCTAAAATCTCATGATTTCTCATTACGTTTAGGAATTGACAAATAAGCATAGATCAAACTCATCGTTAGAAGACTTTAGCACTTCAAGAGTCTTTAGGACTTTAATATAGTTGGATTGAAAACTTAACTTAAATAGCTACTAGTACTAGAGGTTAATTTTTTATTTAAAGAGTTTAAGTTTACTTCCGTCATCTTTTCTCTATTTTCTTTCGCATTTCTTTTCTTCATCCTTTCACTTTTATTTAAAATTCCCCTCTCCTTTTCTTATGGATTTATTATTTATTACTTTTTCCAACCATCAAGTTCTCTGCTTCATTTCATGTAGAACTTGTGGGATTCTCTCAGTTTTTCTCTTTATTTCTAACACTTTAATTTGCATTTCTAACTTTCACTAAAACAAGTTAACTCCAACATCTAATTTATAATGCCTCTTTCTTCCCCTCTTGCTCTTAGTATTTCTATGCTTTGTATTTGCAAGTAAGATTCACACTTATTATAGAATCTTTGGAGATCTAAATTTTTTCAAGAGAAGTGTTCTACTTTCTAGTTTTTGTTTAAAGTTCAAAGTCTACCCTAACTCTAGGTTTCTAATCATGAAATCACATTGTTATTTGCTACATGTCATCGTTTCATCTTAAAAATTCAAAATATTCTCTCGAGTTTCAAATCAATAAGATACTTGTAACCTACTAATCCATAATTAAAGGCATGAACATGCAAATGAACTCCTTATTCATTACATATTACTATATATAACCTAATCTATATTAATTAAACATTCATATAGTAAAAAAAGAAAATTTTACACACTACCATTCTTTCCTTCTTAATGGCTTCCAATTAAAATTTAAACGATCATACCTGTAGCGTTTATCCTTATGTCTCAGCCTATTTTACCACTTTCCATAGTATGGTGTAGTGTCCATGCCCCCAAACTTAAATAAAACTTTGTCCTAAAAGTTTAAAAGTAAGCCTGAAAAATGAAGACACTAAAAAACATATGTAACAACACAAGTTATGATAAATTAAACTAAGAATATTAAAATTAAAATAACTAAATAGTTAACGAAATATCCCAAATGTGAAAAAAATAAATGGTATCAAAATAATTCTCAACTCCCGGGTCTAAAGGAATCTTATAACACTGACTTCAGGAGTGCGCATCATCATCATCATTTGCACCATCAACTCAAGCCTATTACGGTGTCAATGGACGCTCCACCATCTTGATCTGCACCAAATCAAGATCAAACACTTATACTGGTTCTGCTGGAAAGTTGAATGAACTTTTGTGTTTATGAACTTTTAGCCCTTAGCAAATCCCTGCTACTTTTGCTTCTTCTCTTTTTCGTTTTCCATATCTTCAAGTTCATCGACTAGTTTTGCTACTGCTACTTCTACTGCTGCCTTATCCTTTTCCCTCTTGGCCGACAACTTGGCCTTACGTCTATCTCCCTCGGCCATCACTCTCTCTCCTCCTAGGAGTCTTGGTAATTAGGTGGTGTTATCAACTTGAGCATGAAAGATTCATCCATGGTTTGTTGGGCATCGATATCAAATTCTTCATCGTCTCTCATTTTCACTATGTCCCTTAAATACATCAGAGTAATAAAAATAGGAACAACAATTTGTTGACCCTTTTTGAAATGAAGGACTCACTCAAACTGACGTGTATGATCTCTCACATGTTGATTTCCCTGAACTTTATAGTCTTATAAAGACAACTCGCTTTTAAGTTGTTGATGTCACCCTATAAAGAAGTGGGTATAGCGATGCAATAAAAAAATGTTTCCACATTCTATAATCCTTTCTAATGCTCCCCTTCTTAATATGCTTCGGCACATTTTCGGTGTCCAATATCCATTCTTGTTTTCCTAGAACAACCAATGCATCTTTTATGGCTGTAAATTGGTATAGATTATATGGATTCTCATATAATCTGGCAGGGAAACTTGGCGCGAATCGATAGCTACTTAATTGCCCCAACTCATAGAAAGTATTTATCTCAAGTTAATTTAAGGGAACACCCTCTCACTTTTACTAGCTCATCCTTATCCGTGAACTTTGCATTAGCATAGAACTCAAAAACAATCTCACTCACTCCTTTAACTTCATTCTTCATATAGTCTTGAGTAAGTTGCTCTCAATTTCGGTGCCTAATGAAATTGTTCACGCTATTATTGTTTTCAGTCGACAAATTAGTTCCTTTTTCGCAAATGAACTCCCTATGTAAAATTTTCTCGTATCATTCCTTAGCCTCTTTATAAATAAAATATTTGGATTTCAAAGGTCAAGGCTCTTCATCGTTGGGGTTCCTAAAGGTAGATGCCTCAAAGTCATTTGCTCTCCTTTAGCTAACTTGTTTCCTTGTTCTTGCCATTTCCTACAAGTTTCAAGCGACTAACAAAATTCGACGGTATTCGGTCTTCAAATCACCTAAAAAAATTCATATAACATGGATCATGCATACGCCAAATAATTTAAAGATGTAAACTATGTCTCCAGGGGGTAATATTAATGCTCACATTCACAAAATCTTGCAAAACCTAGCTACAACCTTAAAATCATAATTTCATACGATATCTACAAAAATTTCAAAATTCAATGTATAACTAGATGAAATTGAAAATGTACCTAAATGTAAGGTTAAATTCTATTGTAGAATACCTCGAAGTCTTTTCCAACTCAAGCCCTTTAAATCTTCTCACCAACTGGAACCCTAGCTCTTTTTGTTATCAAATTTGAAAAATTCAAGCCCTAGCTCTTCCACTTGTGCAAGTCCACAATGTTTTAGTATCGTCACTCTAAATCGCTAGGAACTCATTAACCTCACTTGAAAATGATCAATCTTTGGCTCTAGAGGGAAGTATGCTTAGGTTTTGGTATGGTTTAAGTACAAGTGTGGAAAATGGGTTTTAGACCCTTTTTTCGACCTCGGCGCCACCATTGAGGAGTTTTTTCTCATTTCTTACATGTTGCCACTTTAGCGCCGTCAGTAGCACCCACGACGTTGTTAGTAATACCCATGGCATATAGCTATCTACCAACATCTTCGTGAATGATTTTTTGCTAATTCTCTTTCGGTGCTCCTCCGACTTTGCATACAACTCACACAAGGTGTCGTGACCGCGTAAAATATATGAAAATATAAAAATTAATAAATATTACTTTTAATTTTGTCCAAGTACCTTACGTTCACTACTTTGAATTCCTACGCACATTTTTCACTTTTTTAAATGTATTTCCGAGATATTTATATTCCGATGAATCATCACCCGATGAATTGTCTTTCCTGCACATTCCGATTAATCTAGTAGCGCTTAATTTTATGTCATTATCGTGACACATTTTTGCTCGTTTAGTCCGAGTTTAAATCGAGAAGTTCCATCTGGAAATTGTAGATTATGATGTAATTCCTATTCGGATGTACTTTTTCACCAAAGATAAAGAATGGTTGCCCGAGTATTAAAGATACATCGTTATCCATGTTGTGGTTCATAACATTGAAATCCGCAATTAATATGAATCTACCTACTTTTAGTTGCATATTTAAAACTCTTCCTATAATAGGTGTGAAGTTACCGTCTACTACTTGCAAATTTGTCATATCCGAACAATTGATCTTCAAGTCTGCATGAAGCTTGTCCATCAATGGCATGACATTAACCGAAGCTCCCTTATCATATATGACATTTCAGAATTGGTGCCCCTCAATGTTTATCGGTATGCTTATTTCTCTAGGTTATCTCCTTTTGATAGGTTTAACTCGCGGGATGAACTTGAACTTTTGTTTTGGTCTATTTGGAACCAACTTGATGCCATTGCCTTGTGGATCTTCTTTGGGAGGTCTTTCATCTTTTTTTCTTGGCCTTCCATTATTGCTTCCCATTTTGTTTTCATCAAGGCCTTAATTCTTTGTTTTTTAAAACCATCAATCTCATCTTACTTTACCTCCGTGTTGTGCTCAAGCATCTCTTAAAGCTTGTACATTACTCGATCTTATCTTGGCTCGTTTGTTGTTGTAGTGTTCATCATGCGAATGGCTGTCACGTTGACCTTGGGATCAGTGATTGTGTTGCTATGAAACTGTCCTTCTTTCCCTGAGTTCAAGGCTATAACAAGTTGATCAATTCGCCTCTCTAGATTCTTGATGGATTATGCCTTATTCCTTCCAACACTTTCTTATGCTTCTCGTGGCGCTCCTATCTCTCACTTCCATGGCTTTTAAATACTTCTCAATTAACTTTAGTGAATTCATCTCTTCGCTCTGCCCCAGATTCCCTTGTTGAACTTTTTGTTTGAAGCCTTCAGGTAACATCAGTGCATCATCAAGATTTCCATTAGAATAGTTTGGGTTGTTATTGTTGTATCCTTGATAAAACTGTTGGGGAGCAACTATCTTTAGGCTGAAGTTGTTCATGTAGCCTTGGTTGTTCATGTAGTTGATGTCTTCATATTCCATTACCTATTAAACGACAATCAGGCAGACTACCATGCCTTGGTGATTGATAGGTTGTTGTGCTACTTGAGGATAGGAGTGTCCCAATTATAGTTTCACCACCTGATTGCTAAGATAATTGCCGCTTGCGAGTCAATCTCATAGATGCCTGCTAATTTCCTAACTGTGGGATGATTACCAGCAGTAGAATTCTAATACATAAGATTAACGAGATCCAATGCTCCATCCTCATCCTTGGTAAGTAGAAAACCACCTGATGCAGCATCTACTAGTGTTCTCGTGTTGTGGTTCATCCAATAGTAGAAACTTTGGAGTTGTGCCCATTTCACGTATCCGTGTTCTGGACATATCCTCAACATCTCTTTGAGTCTTTCCTAAGCCTCACTAAGAGACTCGGTGTCTTCTTGCTAGAACTAATTAATTTCAAGTTTCCTTTTGCCCACCTTCAATGGTAAAGAACTTGTCAAGAAATCTTTTCTTGATTTCCGCCCATAAAGTCATACTCCTTGCATTCAGCTCTTGGAACCAGAATTTGGCTTTTCCACCCAGTGGGAATGGAAAAGTCACATCTTGACCACCTCTTTTATAACTTCGATGATACACACTGTCACATTTCTCTAAGAATTTCTCAACATTTGCAACATGATCTTTATTTGATAGCCCACTAAATAGACTATTTTGCCCCATTCTGATCCGAACGGTGTCAGCTCGATCTCAGTGGTGTTAGTTGAAAGCCTCATCACTCCGTTGTATGTCTCTTGAGCTTCTGGCTTGAAGTAGTCATGAAGGCATCTCTGTCCTTACACTATCTTCTGCACTACTAGATCACATTCGGGTTAGTTATTACCGCGACCCTATTGTTGGATTCTCACTTGCTCTTCAGCCATCTTGACTCCTTTTTTTTTCTTTTCTTTGGTTGTTCTCTCAATCTATGGATTCTAAGGCACTATGTCCTTCATTCCCTAGCTACACAAGCACTAAGTATCGCTGAAAAGAAAACAAAAAAGGGGAAGTGCAGTTAAACTAAAACTCAAGCCTTTATTTTTTTTATTTTTGTTTTTATGATCTGAAAATTAATGTATTAAAAAAAAACTTTTCAACTATTCAAACTAAATAAGTAAATCTAATGGCTACGTATCCTAAGCAACGACGCCTAAGACTTGGTGTTCATGCCATAAGTATAACAACTTGCTTATTGTAATAGTGCAATCAACTTATGTTAATCACAGATATCATCCTCAGGAAAAGGTTTTTGCACTAAATGTACATTGCCTACTTAACTTTAATTATTGCTAAGGAATTCTCTTTAAATTGATTTTATATCTAAACTAAACTATTCTTACAAATTAACCTAAACTTTACTTGAACTCTTATATTAAGGATATCTTAGTTCATAAATTCACCTAAGTAATTTAATATTGTGCTTTGTATTTATGTTTACATCTCAATATGTTTTGTATGATGTTTTATTAGAATATATAGATTTCCTTCAAATCCACTTCAACCCACTGTTGTGATGGAGAAGATTTTAAGGTGCAAACCAGAAATCCACTTATCAGTGTGAGTAACGTAAGCTCCACATTGCTTTAAGTCTCAAATCATTAAATTCATAACAACCTAACTTTGCTATCTGCGCCTTCCTAATCAACGACTATCTCTCGATGTTCTATATTTTACGGTTGTACCGTTCATATTCAGATTAAATGCTTCAATGATCATGATTACTTCTAAAGCCTAAGTTCATTAAACACATGATCAAGATGTCTAAAGCATTATATTCATAATCAATATAAATTCTAACAATTGCACTTTTTATAATCACTTTTTATTCCTATTCAAAGCATAGCATTCATACCATAGGATCCATTGATCTTTAAGATAAATAGACTACTCATTTTTCATTGAAACACTCACATCACAATTCATTATGGAAGTCATTGAAAAACAGAGATAAATAATAAATAAAAATTTTACATTGAATTAATCAACGAAACTTAATATTGATAGAAAATATGGAGTCTTCAACATTTCTCCAATAAAAACTCCTTAATACTCAAAATCAATTCTAAATTACTCTAATGGAGGCTAATCTCATTTTATGTGGTTTTCTCTCCCTTGTATACCATGTTTAAAAATTTATTTATACTCCTTAATAACTATTAGAAACCCTAAATTACTATTTAACCTGAATTTAAGCTTCATTTTCTAATTTCATCCTGGTTGACTCTATCACTAATACATTAGCCTCGTGCATTATAAACCATGGCGCCACCAGTGCACCACATTGTTATTTTATGTTTTTGAGCTCCTGGAGCCTTGGAGTTGTCCGTTATGCATCCCAGTACAGTCCATTGTGAGCCACTGGGTTGGACCTCCAGAGTTTGTTTTCTTCATTTCTTCTTCTCTCCCTCATCGTGCCTTTAATCCCAACGTCGTGCCTTGTCTTCCCACAGCATCAATACATGCTCTTATGGCGCCAACTCTGCTTCAGTTGGTTTTTGTTGTATTTCTTCTCGTTTTTCCTTAATTTCTTCAAATACACCTTAATTCCCTAAAAATGCAGTAATACCATCAATTGGCACTCATTTGAGGATATCTATACTAAATATACTACTAAATTAACCATATGTATAAATATTCACTTTTCATATTTTTATCTCTAATCCTTTCTTGATCATACCAAAAACTCATAGATTCTTAAAAAATATCTAGCACCCTTCAAATGATCAAACAAGTCATTGATCTTGAGTAATGATATTTATTCATTATAGTTACCCGCTTAGTTGCCTGTAATTGATGAGCAAAGGTAGTGTATCGTCCTTTTTCTTCATAAAGAAAACCGGTGCTCCCCACGAGGACATATTAGTATGGATAAACCCTTTCTACACCAACTCCTCAAGCTTAGTCTGCAACTCTTGCAACTCCTTCGGTGCCATTTATTACGGAGGAATTGATATAGGTTTAGTGCCACGAAGAAGATCAATGATGAAGTCAATGACACAAGGAGGTGGAAGTCTATGCAAATTAAATGGAAATAATTTCAAAAATACACAAACCACTGGTATCTCTCCAACCTTAAGTTCCTGACCAGATTCTCCAAAAGTAAAAAAACCTACCATAACCTCGTAATCTCAAAGATTAGCCCCCTTCCATGAGTTGCAAGTCCTAAAGGATTATAGCCCATACAGACTATGATTTTAGAAAGTTTAGGGATCTAAAAAATTACCCGCTAATGAAAATAGTCAATACTGTAATGGAATGTTGCTAACCATTCCGTCCTTATTAGTCCATTATATTCTAGGGGTTCTATAACTCTTATATTAATTAAAAGCTTATTCTCCCTAATTTCACATCCCTTATTGGTCAGGTTAGGATAAACCTTCTCACTCATTACCGTGCTAAAAATAAGGCTCTTACCATTTTCAATTTCCACTCATCAACCACTACACCAGCAATAAAGGAAGCTGTAAAACCAACATTAATTAACACAAACATATCTCGAAAACAAATGTTTAAAATACCTTTCGCAAGCTTCCTCGTAGCCTCAGGATATGCCAAAGCCACTGCATGAGTCTGCATTCGTGTCGATTGTGTTGTATGCCTATCGACGTGACTGGTGGCATAAAATAATCTCTCTGAATCTGCATTTCTTTCCAACACTGGTAACAAATAGTTAAAGCCCTCTAAAAAAAACCACTAGCCTATGGACTCTACCCAAATACACTTAGTTTCTCTGCTGATTAGGTCTTACTCTTTCCTTTACCGCTAGACTAAGGCGATGGTAAAGGTGGTTTGGTTGCTGAAGATTGAGAAAGAAGTGGAACTGCTACACTGACAAATATCTTCCTTACAGACCCTCTATGTGTAGCAACTCTACCTACACTCATCTATCTCTTTGGGATAAAATAAGCAAACTCATGAGTTCATTGACTCCTTGTGAATTGTGGCAATAGTGGTGGCAAGATCTTGCTCCGAACGGTGTAGCTAATATGGTTGCTTCCACCTACATCACACTCTCAAACATAATAGTCTAGCTAGTGCAAGGATGAGAGAGAACTACAAAATATATCTCATAGTTAAGCCCAACGAGAAACATATTTATTTTGTTCACCTTCAATTCCACCATTTATGTAGTGAACTCACTCAACTCTATGAACCTCTGCTCGTATTCTCTTACAATTATCTCTCCCTATTTTAGGTGAATGAACTCAGTCTTCTTCATATTCCTGACTAATTTCGGAAAGTACTAACTGTAAAATGTGATCCTAAACTGTGGCTTAGTGGTAAAAACTTTCACACTCTCTATGGAATTCCACCACTTAAGAGCATATTCAATCAACAAGAATGTAATAAATTTGAGCTTAAACTGGTCCTCTATTTGAACAGCAACCAAACGTTGGTCCATTTCAAGGATCTAGGCCTTAGCAACTGTGTCGTCCATAGTGCAATTGAATCTCATAATATCATATTTCAAACATTCCTTTTTTGTTCTGAGAAATGGAGCCTTCTCAGAATCAATTGGCACTATGGCAGTTGTCTCTAGCTCCTCAACCTGTGCTATCAACGGTTGTACAAGAGCCGGTACTATCTCAGCTCCTCCCTCAGCTTTGCTAACCTCAACGCTGGATGTAGGCTATGCCTCAGGTCATTGTATTGGGGGTCCCATTTGAGCCATAACATTGCCATGAGCTTTGCCTGAGATTCCATGAGCTCTCTCATTTGCTGCTCAATTCTAGACTTCCACTTATTTTCAATTTCTTGGTTACCCTGAGGTCTAGTCCTCCACAAACCATCTCCCTAATCCGCCATTAGATTCTGAAATTAAAAGAGAGTTAATACCATTGGACCAACATTTAGAGAAGACAGGGAAATCATATTTGTAAATAGATACCAATAAGTGTAGTAAATAAAGTATAATAGTCATTTCATTTTTTCCCTCCAAAGCCATTATAAAAATGTTTATCACGTCCTAACCTTATTCATAACTCGAGAAAACTCTCAGAGTTAGCAAACATTGGTTCAAGTACCAAGGTATATTAGAGTTAATAAATTAGGTGTACAATCTAATTTATGTTATGATATCAAACCGTATCAGAGTTATTAAACCTAAACTGTGATACCAAGCTGTATTAGAGTTTTTTCTTAGTTTTTAAGTAGTGAACCTTAGCTTTGATACCTAGCTATATCAGAGTTATCTCTTTGATTATAAGTGGTGAACCTAATTTCCGATACCAAGTTGTAGCTTTCCCTATCCCAAATATGGTGATACTCGGCCTGAAACCCTAACTAAGCCCCGATGCACCATCAGACTTAACTAGAGGCACCAACCTCTCCTCTTGTAACTGACAAACTCAACCTATATATCAATATCGAAATAAAAATCATAGTATACGCAAAAAAAAATTAAAACTTTTTTGATAATAAAAAGCTATATGCATAGATCCAGAGTTTATTAAAACCAAAAATCATTTGGAAAACCTCTCAACCCTATTTTATTACAACAATGTTATTCAAATTGTATATAAATACAGGAAGGCTCATTACATCATAGAGAAAATAGTAAGACCCCCAAATCTTCTCTTTCCCTTTAATTGAAGCGCTAGGCCGAGAACTTGAAATGTTAAATTTGGGGTAAGCTCTCAAACTTTCTCATTATTTAAGGATTCAAAAAGCTATCAACATTCCATATAATACTCAAGGATATGCAATTACAATATGAGTCAAACATAGCTAAAAGGATCTAGAAAAAATATAATACAATAAATAAACGAATGCAAATCAAACCGTCAATAGCTATGTCACTGTGATTTACATTTCATTTGTAAAACTAGGATCGATTACCTACTGACACCATTAATGCAGTTGCCAGAGCAACACATTGGTAGATGTGTCGTCTAGTCAATCCATTAATTTTCAATAGTTCTATCATAAACCCTCAGGCGACCTATTTAGTTGAGTACGATTTAACATATAAGTCGAGAACAAAACCCATAACTTATACAACCAATTTTCAACTCTAGGGTTTACTCTCGTGTATCACATCATACACCATTTTCTATTTTAGTAAACACATCACAGTGTACATAGCCTTTAATTTAGTCCATAAACTATATGAACTACATATACTACAATATTTAAGCAATATTGATATATAAGTGAATCCGTACTTACCTTGGTTAGGTTTCATTTCGAATTTACTAACTTTCCAGGTCACTCAACTTTTACTGGTGTTTGATAACCTATCAAAAACAATTTAAGGTCAATACCGGTCTGATACCCTATATTTAAATCAATCCTTTACAATTGTTTTCTAAGTTAGGAGCACGATCCCTCATTTGGTGTGGGGCGCCAAACTGATTGTTCTTAATAGGGGCTCCCTTCCTTGGTACAGGGAGTGCCATCCATGATCGAGTGTCTCAATAGAGAATAGGGTAGCAACCTCTGTTCATCCACTATTTCAACCCAATAAGAAATAATAATTCCCTAAAACATCAAGGAAAGCCTCTAATAAGATCTTAATGAATTTTCAATCAATAACAGCCACAATTAAAAGAGATTCATTACTAATTTAATTGAAACTTCAAAAATAAAATTGAAAGAACTTGATAAATCACTCACCAACATTTAATTCAACTGTGATGATCCTTTCTTTCCTCCAACCTATACTCTCACAATGGATCAAACCCTCAGCTGGTTCTCCTATATCTCAATCAAATGTGAAAATGATAAGTATTGACTTGTTTTTTTTACTATATATGGATTTTCTTGGAGATACGCATTGTGTTATCTCGAGGCTGATCAAGTGAGTATTGTGTTGAAGTGACACAACCTAAAGTGACACAAATATGAAAACAACCTCCACTAAACTCATCTTGTGTTGATCTAATGATCCATAATAATCAAATCAAGCCTATCGTTTTATTTAAATATATATATATATATATATATATATATTTGTATATCAATTATATATAGGTATATATATCGCACTTTATGTACTAGCAACTTATTAATTAATTATTTATTTTCCAATTATAAGCTTTTACTAATTTTTCTATTAATCTTAGATACCTATAAATTCATCAAACATCCAACACAAACCCCAATCATCATACAAACCCATGCACAAAGTAATCAAGGTGCGTCGAACTTAACCATGAGCCTAACTCGCGTTAATTAGGATTCAAGTTAACGCTAATCACGAGCTAAATGTAATGTGTCGCTACAAAACCCATCTTGATCATACAACTTTCATACATTAGTTGAACACTAACCAATCACAACCTTTATAATCATCCGTTAAGGACGACGTTCAATTGTGTCAAATCATTGCGCTTGTAATGATGGAGTCTCTAGTGATATCAAGTTCAAGGACTAAATAATATAACTTTCATGAGAACTACTTAAGACATTGACCATGTAGCGTTCTCATAGCTGGTCGGTCTAGTATTTGTTCCTAACAAATACTCATAATCTTGATTTGTATTCATATGCACCTAATCATCACATGATTATCAATCAAGACACATACAAATCTTAATTTATTATTGTTCCCACAATAATAACTGACTAGGGACATTTAGAATAACCGATTAATTATTTATTGATGTTACTAGAAAAATAAAGAGGCATCTATTTATAACAGTGAAACAACATTTACAGAATTGCAATAAGGCATATTCCCAATGTTTCCCACTTGGTCTACATCCAATCCTACACATATCCAATACTCTTTGACATTTAATGGGGTTATTAGTGGAAGAGGTTTAAATATATGTATTTGCAATATTGTTAAATATTGGTGTTCTACTAATCTTCACGTCCTTTCTCTAAGTAGTCTAAAACATCTAAGTGATTGTTTGAAACTACATTGTGATTAATGTTCCATTACCTAAATTGTCTATTGCTTTTGCAATAAAGACCAACGATGTTGATGAGACCGACCATGTTGACTTCTCCAACACTTGGAACCAAACCTAATTCAATCATGAACAGTGTGATCCAAATATCTTCTTTAGCTGCATCAAATGCCGCTAAGTACTCAGTTTATGCTGTAGAACTTGTTACAGTGTCTAGGTTAGAAAATTTCTAACTTACTGCATCCCCTTACAATGTTCACATATATCCATACTATGATCACTAATCATTTATAGTAGTTTTAAATTTTGTGAATTCGTAACCATTTTCAACTATCATATATTCCAAACCTATTTCAAATTCAATAATATTTCTCAAAGCATATGGTATCAAGTTCAATGCTATGTATAACATATGTGATGATTCTCATATCCAACACATATAGAATCTTACTCAAATTATCTCGCTCATCATTTGTCCTAAGACTTTGAGTCTTGGTGAGACTTTATGTTACAAGACATAACTACAAATTCTTTTTAGAATATCGCACATGGAAACTTTTCATTACTTATCTATATAAACACTCTAACTTATACTAATTAGTCTTTTGGATCTATCTTTATAGATATATACCTCAAGGATATAAGCATAATCGCAAATTCTTTCATTGAGAAACTTTTCCTTAACTAAGACTTAACATTCTGCAAGGTTAGGATATCATTTGTAATAAATAATATAACATTAACATACTAATTTAAAAAGATAAATATGCTCCCACTAACCTTTGTGTATGTACAAGGCACTTCTTTGATTCAATGAACTTAATTCATTAATTATTTCATCAAAACACATATCCCAACTTAGACAAGCTAACTATAATCCACAAAAGCTAGCACACAATTCTAAGATTCTCAAAATAGTCAATCCTTATTTTGTGTCATACACATCTCTAAGGAGCGTTTATAATGCAACTCTATTTTGATATATGTTTTTCATATGTTATTATTAAACTATGAAGTAATGTCAATTGAATTCTAAATTTGAGCATTGCTACTAGTGAGAAATATTATCATAATTAACACCTCAATTTTAATTGATATTTTACGATGAAAAATCATATTAGGTCTATGCATTACTCCTGTAGCCTGAGAAACATGTCCTTAAATGCTCAGTTTAGGGCAAAGCTAACCTTTACCTCTGTCTCTACCTCCTAATTATATCGATGGTAAAGTGGTTTCACCACTAAAGGCTACGAAATTGCAAGTACTATCACACTAAATAGGTAATACCAGCAAGAACTTAATGAGTCGGTACAACAGAAGAAAAACACTATGTCATACTCATTTTTTTCTATTACTGAATGAAATTTCGATTTCACCTACTCCCTAATGATTAAGCTGGACGAATATAAACTAACTCCTAAGCCCTTTGACCACTTGGAAAATGGGGAGCTTGTGGTGGAACTGGCATTTTCCATAGTGGCCTTGCTAATATGACTAATTTCACCTCCATCACACTATAAAAGATGAATGCATTACTGGTACAAGGATGCGATGAAACTAGAATGCATATTTCATAATTCTACCAATTAAGAAACATGTCCATCTTGTACTCTGCTGATTGCACCATCTCTAGAGCAAACAAACTCAATTTTGTAAATCCCCACTCATACTTTCTTATAGACATATCTCTCGATGTCAATTGAATGAATTGAGCATTATTTCTAATCTTAACTGACTTCAGGAAATACTGCCTATAAGATATGGTCCTGAATTATGGCCATGTAGTGACAATCTTCCCCTCTATGTTAAGGGAATTCCCTCGCTTACGATCACACTTAATCAGAAGAAACGTCACCACGTTAACCTTAAATCGGTCCTTAACATCCACAACAACAAAAACGTTGCTCCATAACAAAAGAAATGTAACTGACTTAGACAACTTAACATGTATCATAACTCCATTGTAATTTTCGGTCATAAATCAGTTTATCTAATCAATTTCTACTTTTAAAACCACGTGTCTTCATTTTCCTTATTGAGACTATTTTAACATTTTCCTAACTATTTTATAATTGTAATAGTTTGAAACTTTCGATATCCAAGAAACCCATGTTCAGTACTTATGTACATAAATCATTTGGACTTCTCTTTCAATTAATTTCTTATTGTTTTCATCACTCATACTTTCATCAATTATATTAGTATCAAACTACTTACAACACCTTTGTAAATTCAGACTTCGCAAGTCTATTTCATATCTATTTAAGCTCAGCTTCCTTTTATAAGCTATTCTCTCGTTAATTATCTGTTTCTAATCTTTCTCGCCATATCTTAGGAGTTATGTATCGAATGGGCAAGGATAAAAATTTCCAATCGCATATATAGCTATAATACATACGTACAACACAAACATAACACAATAATTCAAATACCCCCAGCTCATGGTCACTTCCCAACTAATCGCTCTCAATAATCGTATTGTTTTCAGCAAAACTATATCCTCAAATAGAGCCAACCCTAGGCTTTGATACCATGTTTTGTAAAAAATTTTGCAGCACCTCTACTAAAAATAGCTAGCTGGAAAACTTCCACCTAATAGAAAACATATTTTAGGTAAGGTTTCAGAAGGACACATAAGTCCCCACAGTTCACAATATATATGAAATTCAAATTCATAAACTAACTTAGAGTCTCTAATAGTTTAACCACAACTTTACTATCCCTAATCCAACAAAATTGAGACATAAACCATTAAACATATTTTAAACTACTTTAGGAGACACTCACTACCATCAATGAAACTTCACGTCTGACACTTACCACAAGAATTCCAAAACAATATATATAAACAACTTAAAATAAGTCTTTCCTTTATTTTTTTAAAATCATCACCATAATATTCAAGTCTTATCTGTTCAACCCTTGTCTTCACATAGAACATGACACCATCAAAAACAACTTGAAGATGTCAGAAAAGTGAATTCCTACATTGATATGCACTCCTGCAATTGTTAGTCTGATACATGGAGACATGTAATTGCATTTCCAAATAAATAATAAGATATATGCGTTAACAAGACATGCTATCCACTTCGTTGTTGTCTCCTAAATATAATTTGATGTCGACTTCTGAAAATAGAACATAGATAATATTAAAAGATCATGAAATGAAGAGATAACTTGTTGGCTTTAAACTCCGCTAGTCTTACTAGATAGCGTAGAGGTAGGATTGAAACTAGTTTCAAGCAAACAAGACTTGGAAACAAGCTTATCCCCCTCACTCTCTTTATGTATGCATGACCAAGAATGATAAAATGCAATGTAGACTATGATACATTTACAGCTACAAAGACAAATCCCATAAATAGTAAAGATCACTGTAAGGTTTACTTAGTGCCAAGCCAATTCAAAGTTAATTGGGAAGCCTTACATTATTTTTTTCCGCAATCACATACTTTGAACCTATTATCCAAGCTTCGTTCCAAGTGGCTCTGAGATCCTTGACAGCACTTAAAACCATTAAGAAATCTAGATAAGATTTAATTTAGTTTTGACCCCTAAATCGGACCAGTCCAGTACAGCTCAACGAGACTCGATTTAACCCGATCAAGTGATCAAACCATATATTCTTCCTCCTCTATTCCTCTATTTTGTTGTTTCAATGATTTTTTCTTTTCCGAATAACTCGTTGGGGTTGAGCTTCCAGAGCCCACTGGGAGAAGAGACCACCCCCTGTCATCTCATTCATTAATGGGCCGAGCCTCCCATCCCCAACCACCGTTAGCAATGACCTAACAATAATAAACAACATCAACAGCTTCATTAAAAGCAACCTACAATACAACAACGACAACAAGCTTACCATCACCACCTCTGTTTTGGTCTCGAGATCTCTCCTTCTCTCTTTGTTTCAAGATATCTTTCTCTATCTCTTAGATTTTCAGTTTTGACACAGAGACGAAGAGGCGATGTTCAATTGAAAATATATATTAGATTTCCAAGAGGCTCGCATTGTACTAATCTTGAGATAAATCGAATGGTTTTTTCATTAATTTGATTTTTCTCGAGATACGTGTTGCATATCTCGAGGTTGAACTTGTGGCTATTAATAAGATCATCGCCACTTAAACAACTTAGATGATATCAATTATATTGATCTCTTCGAGATATGTATTGCATATCTCGAGGTAGATCAATAGTTTTTATTACTAATCATACACCAATTGATTTCCCTTGAGATGTGATTACACTCCTCACAAGGTGTGGATAACCTCTCCAACAACTACCAATCATCAACTATACACCTCCTTGATGATCATGCTACATGTATCTCGAGGCAAATCAGTTATATATTTTCATTTGAAATAAATCGTAGGATTCATTTATATATATATATAAACTATATTATATATTTAAATATATATACATCTAAGTATTTTTGTGGCGAAAATTTCTCTACGTACGTCAATGACCACCTTCGGGTATGCACACTATTTGACATCCCATGCATGTCACCCTCGACCTTGCCTGTCACTAGGCGCCCACAAATTTATTAATTATTCTATTTAAATTCATGATTATCTTTTCAAATTATCTCCAAATTAAACCCAAAAAAATAATTCAATTGAGAAATATTCTCAACGCGCTCCGAAACTCATGGACACAACGTATACAATTCAACTTGACCCCATTTCAAATTGAAATACAACAACAACAACAACAACAACAAGATAGCCTCAGTCCCAAATTAACTGGGGTCGGCTACATGGATAACACTTTTCCATTGTACTCGATTAAGTGCAATTGATGGTGAGCTTTTCAAACCATTCAAATCCTTCCTAATTAATGCATCCCATGTTAACTTTGGTCTGCCCCTACCTCGTCGAATTTCTACAGTTTCTATTGAGTCAAGCTTTCTAGTTAGGGCATTTGTAGGCCGTCTTTGCAGGTAACCAAACCACCGCAACCGCCCTTCCCTGATCTTTGTATCAATTGGTGCTACTCCTACTTGTCTTTGAATTTCTATATTTCTTATTCTATCTTTACGAGTTTTATAACACATCCACCTAAGCATCCTCATTTCTGCTATGTTCATTTTACGTAATTGTTGTTGCTTTACCGCCCAACATTCACTTCCATAGAGCATAGCTGGCCTAATTACGGTCCTATAAAATTTTCCTTTTAACTTAGTAGGAACATTTCGATCACAAATCACTCCTGTTGCACTCCGCCATTTCTTTCATCCAACTTGAATTTTATGTGTGACATCATTCTTAATGTTACCATCATTTTGTATGATTGATCCAAGGTATCTAAAGTGGTTTACCTTAGGAACTTATACTTCCCCTAATTTTACCACTCCGCCATCTCGATGTCTAGTTTTTCTAAACTCACAGTGCATGTATTCGATTTTCTTCCTACTCCACTTAAAGCCTTTAGATTCTAATGTATTCCTCCAGAGTTCTAATTTCCTATTCACTCCATCTTTTGATTCATCCACTAAGACAATATTATCTGCAAATAGCAAACTCCATTTAAAATCGAAATAATGTATATAAAATCAATTAGGCACACGACAAACAAACATAATATTAAATTTAAGATCTTCGATCCGTAACACATGGGTCCCACCTCGGATACCTAAATCCCAAATTAAATAGGAGAATACTTAGCTAGCATCCTGATCAAATTTATGAAATTCTCGGATTTCACATCCAGTTTGCCTCTATCTCTGCACTGCCCTGAGGCCTAGGCCTAGAATTTCCTTCCCTCTATTTAGCCTTAGGAATAAGGAAAGATAAGACTGTTATAGCAATATTTAAAGAAGACATGGAAATCATACTTATACAATAAATAACAATAAATGCAACAAATAACGTATAATAATGTTTTCATTTTCATTTTTCCTTTAAAACCACAGTAAAACCATTTATCATATCTTAAACTCTTCTAAAACTTTAGATCGTCCTCAATGTTAAGGAACTTTGATTGTAGCACCAAGGTGTATCAAAGCCTTTAAAACTTAATCTTTGATACTAAACTATTTAAGAGCTATTCCTTAATTTAATAAAGAAAGAAAAATTTCGACCCAGGCTCTGATATCTAGCTGTAGCATCTCCTCTCCTAATTATGACGATACTCTACCAAAATTTCTAATTATGCCTCGGTAGACCACAAAGACTTAACTAAAGCCAGCAGCCTCTCCTTCTTGTACCTGATAAACTCAACTTGTATAGCGATATCGAAATAAAATCAAAGTAAATGCAATAGAAAATTAAAACCTTTTTTGATAATACAAACGATATAAAAAAACTAGATTTTTTCCAAGCGAAAACTCTTATATACAAAACCACCCTATCCCTGTTATATTACAACAACAAAATTCAAATAGTATATATGCAAAGAAGGTTTATTACATTGAAGAGATGAGTACAAAACTTACATGCCTTCTCTTTCCCTTTTGTCAAAGTGCCAGGTTGTGAACCATAAATGTTAAATAGGGTGTGCACTCCAACATTCTTATTTAGTAATGCCTGTAAACATATAAATCATCAACTAATATTAAATGAATAAATGATTATCAATATGAGTCCAAATCATATCGATTCAGACAATGAAATTGATATTGACAATAACAACTAAATGCAAGTTAAATAGGCATAAGCAACATTATTAGTGATTTGTAATTTTGACTTCATAATAGATTCATACTCTCACGTTATCCAAGAATACAACCATCGAATCCACATGTTGGGCGACATGTGACTCTATTGCTTTATTAAAGCTTGATCGATCAACTAACTCTAACTGGACAATAATGATTAAGATAAAACCTTGGTAACAGAGGGTGAAAGGGCAGAACATTTCAAAGCTATCCTTTTACAGCTATTTGAATAAAGGGAGGAACCCATTTGTAGACTAACCTTTCCATCCCTCGGTCCCGGTTCGCCTTATCAACCATTTTCAAGAATTTTAATATTTAAAATCATAAAATTACAATACTTTGCCTGATTCCGAGTCCATATTGTTATATGAACAAAATATATTAAATTACGAAGTAGAATTCATTAGAATATGAGTTCCACTTACCTCAATTTTTGTTACTAACTTTGTCAAACCTTTCGTGTCTCACAAAGAACTCCTAGTTAAATCTTCACAAACATTGAATAATCTTGATTAATTACAGTCTTAGTCTGGACCTAGTGTTATCCTAGAACCATGGCCAAAGTCTCATCCAAGTCCCATGATGCAAACTCCCTTTTCCCCATTTTTTATAAGTTATATATGCTCCTACAAACTATTTTCCAGCTAAGCTATTGCAGCCTATTTTTGAGCATTTAAACATCGAAATTTGAGAAACAAACCTGTTGCAAAAGTTGAAGCTCATTTTTTAGCTTTCCAAAAAGCAAAATTCTGATAAAAAATGAAAGAGTTAAGATAAAACACCAAACCAGTCTCCATTTGACTGCTAGTTTTTGCAGTAGCTTAGAAAAACCATAACTCACAAAAGAGCATCCAAAAATCTTAATTTTTTGTGGGAAGCAGCCTAACATATTGGTCAACAACATATCCTAAAATCAACCAATATGGATAAAATGTATAAAATGTTATGCAATCTGTTATAGAGCTTTAATATAAGGTTGATTCAAATGCTTAAATTATGAAATGATCACCACACATGGACAACAGCTTATTACAGCTTTTAAGGTTCATTTAAACCATTAAAATTGATTTTAATGAACCATATAATTTTTCTAAAATCTAAATTTTATTCGCTACTTCAAGATCCATCAAAACAATCTTAATTCATTCATTGAAGGAACATAATAGGAAAAGTTACCCAAACATCCCAAAGAATAAGAATACGATAGTGGTGATGGTAACAATGATGATTATGATGGTAAATATGGTGATGGAATTGGTAAGAGCATAAAAATGGTGATTGTTTTGACAATGATGAGCCGTGATGAAGGTGAGCGATGAGAAGATACAAATGGCGATGAAGTTGATTAACTCATCTCATCAACCTCCTCATTTGTTTAAATGAAACCATATCATATTTCTCAATGAGCCACCTCATGCCTTATTTTCATCATTAAATCTTGCACGCATGTTGAAGCAAATCCAAGGTTTCAACCCTTAAAGTGACATTAATGCTATCTTGAGACTAATCAAGAAAAGCTTTGCATCTCGAGGCTAGACCAATGGTTTCCTTTATTCAATTGATTTGATTTCCTAAACTATAAGATATATTAATTCCTATTAATTCTATAAACCTTTAAATTCGATAAACATGTCACATAAACATGAAATATCACGTAAACCCATCCACACGCTAATCGAGGTATGACAAATTAACCACGAGTCTAAAATAGGTTAATTAGGACTCAAGTTAATGCATATCACCTACTTAAGGTAACAGGTCGTTACAGTCTCCCCAATTTAAAAAATATTCATCTTCAAAACTGAAGTAACATTAAATCACGTGTAGTTTAGAAGAGAAAAGGAAACAACTCCATCATATATGATTTTCATTCCCAGGTTAGCTCCGCATCTCCGTGAAACTGCCATTTCACTTTAACCTAGGCAGTCTTATTGGTTCTCAGCCTCTAAATCTTATGATCAAGGATCTTAATTGATTTCTTTTCATATGATAAGTTTTTCCGAATATCAAACTCATTCCAATCAATCCTTACAGTGATGTAAGACTCGTTTTACCAAGCATAGACACATGGATGAAATTATAAGCTCCAGCTAGTTAAGGAAGAAACCTTAACCTATAAAGAACTGAACTAACTCTTTTTTTTTTAATTTAACTAACCTAATATATCTTAGAGATAGCATACTCCACAATCTAAACCTATAAAACCCTTCAAAGGTGAGACTTTTAAAAGAACATAATAGTCCTTTGAAAACTCCAGAAATCTATGATGCTCATCGACATATCTATTATGTCATAGCTGCACTATAATTAAATGCTACTGAATTTGCATAATTCTATCTTTGTTGTCTTAAATTAACTCGGGCTCTTACAGAACTATATCTCCAACCTCTACTCAATACGCAGGTGAACGGTAAGGCCGACCTTATAGCACTTCAAACAAAGCCATCTTGATACTCACCCAATAACTACTATTATAAAAAAACACACATAGAGTATTGTATTTCTCCTAATTGTTACCAAACTCTAAGAGACAAGCTCAAAGCATGTCCTATATAACCATGATCAAACATTCAGTCTGCTCAATAATCACAGGATAATAAGTTGTGCTAAGATCGAGAACAGTTCCCAGCCTTCTCTACAATTCACTCACAATCTAGAAATGAATATCAAATCCCTATCAAATGTAATCGACATTTGAACTTCATTAAATCTCAACACTTATGCCATATATCTCACATAATTTTTCAAGAGGATCTAGCATGGAACTGGTAAGAAATGCGAATATTTTATCAACTTCTTAACTTCAACTTGAACTAGATCATGTTTATGCTGATTCAGGGGTAGACCAAAAATAAAACACATTGATATATGCTCCTATTTCAATTCTGGAATTGATAAGGAATGTGACAACCCTCACGGTTTCTGATGCATAGCCTTAACTTGTTTATAAATCTAACATGTCCTTACGAACTTAGCAATATCAATCTTCATCCTAGGCCACAAATAAATAAGACTCATATCGCGATATAAGTTAGTGTTACCTAGATGAATAGAGTAAAGAGATATATGAGACTCTAGTAGAAACTCTTGCCTTAACTAATCCTGAACTGGAATCTACATTATATCCCTAAAGCAGAATGCACCATCATCGAAAACTAACCAATCGTGATGATCAATGCTAGCCGCAAAATTCTGACGCACTAAATAATCTTGATCAGATTTCTGACAACTAACCGCCTATTAGATAATATCTGGCACAGCTCGAATCTGAGCTTAGAAGAACAAATTACTTGCTCTAGGACTAGCTTTCTCAATTGATGATTTATCAAATGGATTTTCATGTATCATCATCAATAACGCTTCCTCAATTAGTTAAAATTCATATTCTCTTGCAGTAGCTACATTCTCTTAGCCTATTATTCTCCTATTGAAGGCATCTACAACTACATATGCCTTGGCTTGGTAATCTCTAGAGTGAAATCATAGTCCTTAAGACACTCAAGCCATCTACACTACCTCATGTTCAATTCACTTTGAGAAAATAATTATTTTATAATCTTATGATATGAAAATACTAAAAACATCTCGTCATACATGCAAGTCCTTCATCTTTAAGGAAACACAACTACTTCTAACTCAACATTATGAATTGGATATTGTTTTCTAAGAATATTGAGTTTCATTGAAGCATAAACTATAACTATGCCTTCTTGCATCAGCACACATCACATGTCTGAATAAGAAGCATCAATATAGAACACTAACTCCTTCCTCAATTTAGGTAATGTAAAAATAGGCATTGTAGTCAAACTACGTATCAACTCCTTGAAGGCATTTTTGCACTTTTTTGACAAATCAAACTCTACATCTTTTTATGGTAGGCTACTTAGTGGCAGAGCGATACATGAAATACCCATAACAAATTTTCAATATGAATCAGCTAACCCTAAAAAACTCTAAGTCTCTAAGATTGTGGTATGAGTAGGAAAATCCTAGATTGCCTCAACCTTCACCGGATCAACAAATACGCCCTCAGCATTAACCACATGTTTAAGAAATTTAACCTTTTAAGCCCTAAATTCACACTTACAGTATTTAGCATATAATTTATTATCTTGTAGAGTTTGTAGAGTAACTCTAAGGTGATGAGAATGTTCCTCCCGACTCTTTGATTAGATCAAATCATTAATAAATATGATGATCAACAGGTGAAGATAATGTTTAGACACCTTATCCATCAGATTCATGAACTTAGCAGGAGCATTAATGAGCCCAAACAACATCACTGCAAACTCGAAGTGCCCATATCGAGTATTGAAAGATGTATTCGAGATATCCTCATGCCTATTTCTTAGCTGATGATAACCAGACCTCCAATCACTTTTCAAGAAATTTCTAGCACCCTTCAACTAATAAATAAGTCATCTATCTTAGGTAATATATATTTATTCCTGATAGTTCCTAAATTCAGTTGCTTATAATGGATGCTCATACGTAGGGCTTTGTCCTTCTTCACAAAAAGAACCGTTGCTCCCCATGTTGACATACTGGGATGGATAAACCATTTTTGTAACATCTCCTTAAACTGAGGTTGCAACTCATGTAATTCCATCGGTGTCATATGGTACGGAGGAATTGATATAGGTTTGGTGGTAAAAATAAGATTAATGATGAAATCGATGACACATGTGGTGGAGGTCCTGGTAAGTCAAATCGAAAACTTTATGAAAGTCATAAACCACTAGTATCTCAACAATCTTAAGTTCATGACTAGGCTCTCTAAAAGTAATACTCCCTGTAATAACCTCTAAATCTTGAGGAGTAGCTTCCCTTCCACGACTTGCAAACTGTGAAGGATTATAACCTTTATAAACTATAATTTTAGAAAGGTTAGGAATTTGAATGATTGCCTATTTATGAAAGCATTCAAACTCTCATGGTATGTTGACCATTCCATCTCTAATAGTGAATCATACTTTAATAAGTCAATAATTGCACAATATTTTATAGTGAATTTTAGGATACTTTTAGATGTTAAAGGCTATATACATTAGGTTTTCTCTTGTTCTTGTGATTTTCGTCTATAATTAGAATATGTGAAGAAATGGATGAACAAAAGAAAAAAATGAAGGATTTAGCAAAATTAAAGTATTGCACAACAAATCACCAGCGAATTAAGAGAGAACTTCAAATCACTGCTGGTGATTTTAACAGCACTTCACTGTTTGTGAATAAATCACCAGGCAAATCGATGGAGCATAAAACCTCATTACCAAGGATTTGGCCACCGATTTACGTTATTAGTGGAATAAGTGACAAATGGATGGGGTCGTTCTCGAGGATTTGAGATTACAATGAGGAATAAGTTTTAGTTTGGAATATGTATTATCTATAATATTATAGATATGAAGCATAAACTACGAAATAAGTCACATTTTACTAGTTTAAAACTTATTAATTATTTTGGAGGCCATTCTATTTTGTTTTTCTTGTTTTTGGAGAAGATTTGAAGATTTAACTTTTCAAAAAGAAGGTATCTTAAATATTTCTATTATTTATTATATTGTGATGTTTATTATAATTATGAATGAGTAGTTTATTAATCTAAACAAAGTCTGAACATGAGTTTAATCCATTTTGCTATGTAGTCGTACTAAAGATTGATTTGTAATTAATTTTTTAAACCAGTCGTATTCTTTAATTTATTGAATTAATAAATTGATGTTTACGAATTCCAACCATAAATCTTGGTATTGCATGCATAGTGGCCAATATGTATTATGGTATTTTGATTCTATATCTAGTTTAAAGTAGTAACTAGGATTTTTTTTCAATGTCTTTTGCCATTTAGATGTCTTAGGTGGATCAAGATCCAAGTTTAATATTGAAGTGGCTTTCTGAAGTTATTAGGCTTAGTAGTTCGTAGTTTTCAAAAAACGTAATGCAGTTTTATAGCCTAAAGTTAGTTTCTTTGAGCTTACGAAAGATTAATTCTATAAAATTAGAATGTGGGTTTTCCATTGATATAAGGAGAATCGATGAATTGCTAAGGTCTATCTAATTAATTATGATTTAGGTTTAATGATAATACTTTATAAAGATATTAATGTATGATTATGACTATAATTTAAGTAATATGTTTGGATACAAAACCGATTGATGTTTTATTATTCCATATATTTGATTAGATGTTTATTTTATATTCTTTTCTATTGAATTGAATTGATTCGAATTTAGAGAATTTGATTTGTGTTAATTAAGTTAGTTTAACTAGTTTAGTTGTTTGATATAGTTTGAATTAGTAATTTTCATTCCTATTTTAATTAAAATAATTAAATTAAAGTGAATATACTAAAATCTTTTTTCTTAAGGAATTTACAAAATCCTTATGGAGGCGATCTCACTTACTACAACTACAAATTTAAAAGTATAAGAAAGGAGGGAAATTTATTATATACGCTCGACACATGTCAAGTTTTGGTGCCATTGCCGAAGAGTTTAAAATAATTTCTTAAGACTTTTTCTTGTTGAAAGTTATATAATGTGGCAGACATCGAGCAAGAGCTTACCTTTAGGCAAGCCAATATAAATGACACAGCTAACGAACCTATGTGCATTGCTTTTCTTTTGGATTTTTCCGATTTTATGTTAAAACATGGATTCATCAACTCTTTAACTTACTTTCAAGGTGAAGGTAATGAAGATCCTCAACAATTTCTAAGGAAATACAAACATAAAGTAAGTGTGTTGAAACCCAAAAACATAAAGTAAGAATATGTCAAGCTAAAAGCTTTCCCTTTTTTTGCAAGAGTTCAAGCACAAGATTGGCAAGTCTACCTTCCTTAAAATTCCATAACTACATAGTCCAAAATTTTAAAAGCCTTTTTAGATCAATAAGTCCCAGCGTGTAAGTTTAGTTCAGACAGAAAGCGAATTTGTAATGCTAGGATGGAAACTAAAAAGACCTTTGTTAAGTTTAGGGATAAATACCAAAGAATGATATCATTATGTCCACAATACAGATTTACAGAAAAAACTTTATTAGACTTTTTTTTACGAAGGTCTAAACAACTAAGAACAAAGATTCCTAGACACGGTATGTGGAAGATCTTTATTCGACATAACAACAACATTAGCAAAATATGCTATTAATAAAATGGCTATACAATCAATGCAGTATAACGAGAGAAAAATTATGAAAAATCATTCTAATGAAATCTCTAGAAGAACAATTAAGACATATGATGATAAATTCGATGTATTAAAAGCATGGTTGAGTTATTACTAAAAGATAGATCAATTCAGTGTAAAACTTGTGCTTTTTGCAATGAGACCAATCATCTATATAATGAATGTTCGTTGGTGAACCAAAATAAAACTAAATAAGCTAACACAATGCTGAATCATTATGATAAGACTATTCAATCTAATTAAATTTATAGTATATATACAAATTATCTACGACCAAATATAGGTAATGGTATAGACAATCGAAATTATCAAAGATATATAGCACCCGCATTATCTGATAGAATTATTGCATAAGAGAATTCAAATAAAGCAAAAGATCAAAAAACTCAAACCTTACAAGATGATATTGTTAGACCCTAGCTTAGAATGTATGGGTCGGTCTATCCTTTTTAGCAATATATTGTCAAAACAAAAGTTAAGTTTGTTAGGTAAATACTGCTATCAAGATGGAAACCTGACTAATCAAGATGTCTGAGGGTAGATATAACTCAGAGAAAGGCTACAAATTCCAGTGAAGATTATAGTATTAAAGTTAGAGCCAAACATGAAAACATATATGAAGTCGAAGCAGGAATTGAATATGAGTTGGATACTGAAAAAGAGAAACTGTTAGTGTTAGTCTACAACAAAAAATAAGTTCAATAATGCAAGCAGAGAACTTCGAGATAGATTTCAAATATAAAATTCGAGAGAAAGGTGCATAAAGGACAAAAGAACTTTATGGAAACAACGAGTCAAGATTCTTAAAGGAATAGAAAACTTAGTTTTTGAACATTGGATGATTCCAATAGGATTTAGAATTGGAGATTGATAAGGTTTTTTAAGTTGTATTATATTTAAGACTGAGTTCTTGGATATGGTAGATAGACTGAGTCTATAAATACTTAAGATCACCATTGTGTGGATCATCGTTCATTACTTAAGTTTTTTGGTAATGAGTCATCATTATAGTTTTTGTACACATTATCAATTTGATTAATTTATTGTTGGCTGAGCCTACGTAGAGGAAGACATTCAAGCCCTAGATGTGTGTTTATTAGTTCGTCACTGATATGTTAATCTCCTATGTTCCTCTAATTTCGAAAACAATAACAGTGGTGTTATAGCTTTATCACTTTATTATTTCTACCACCGTTAAAGAGTGAGATTCTAGAGAATTTTATCGCCATGTAATCGATTAATGAGTTGTTATGACAATGAACTGGTGAAAGATGTGAAAATGGATCAATAAGTCGACCGCCATTACTGGAAGGAACCAACTATGCCTACTGGAAGGTTCGGATAGTTCACTTTATCTCTTCCATTGATGAAATTGTTGAAGAATTGCTTGAGAGAGAATACACTACTCCAACGCAACCAGATACGGAAGGAAAAGTTGTTTAAAAACCTGCATCTCTATGGATAGTCGTCGAGAAGAAGGAGAAGGTTGTCAATCATAAGGCAATCAATTATATCTTCAGTGCTATTGATATTGATTGCTTGAAACTGATTGCAAATTTCACTGCTGCGAAACAAGCATGTGATATTTTAAAGAAAATTTCTGAAGGTACAAATTTTGTCAAAAAATCCAAGTTACAACAACTAAAATCTATCTTTGATCATCCTAGGATGAAAGAGGATGAAAATATTGCCTTTTTCAATGGTAGTCTACGAGACATTCCAATTAAGCTTTTCAACTTGGAGAAAATGATACTAATGACCAGTTAGTATGACATGTTTTTCGTGTTCTTCATTCATGATTCAACTCAAAAATTGTTGCAATCGAAGAGTGTTGTGATTTTACTAAGATGTTTCATAATGAATTAATGGGTTCACTATAAACATATGAGAGGAATATGTTTAAAAAGCTCAATTATTCTAAGAATGCTTATCATTTTGTGACTATTGTTTCTTATGACACTAAGGGAGATTAGCTTGCTACTATGGCAAAGAAGTTCTCAAAATTTCTCAAAAACTAAAAAATAAATCTTGCTAGAACCAATTACAAGAAGGGTAATGACCGCAATAAACCTTCTACTAATTAGAAGGAGAAAGATTCTAAAAATGAATTCAAGGGCATTAATTGTCATGAGTGTGGGGGAGTTAGACATATTCAAATTGAATGTCCCACTTACAAGAAGAAGAAGTCATTGAATGCTTCTTAGAGTTACGATGACTCAGATGACAATTATAAAGAGTCGAGTGATTATACTACTGCACTCACTGCTATATTTATAGAGTCAAATGTTATCGTTGCTTCTCCTTTTTGTTATTTGTGTTTCTAAACTTGATTCCCTAATATATGACATGGAAAAGAGTAAGGAAAAGGCTAAGGATATATGTGATGCAATTAATGATGAGGATTCTATAAAGGATTTTCAGGCTTCTTATATTCTATTGTTCGGTAAATGGACTTCTCTTTATGATCACAATTTCATATTTTGACTTGAAGATGAAATTCTTAATTCTTAAAATGGAGTAGAAAACTCTTGAAAGAAGACAGTGGACTTGTCATGCACTATTAAAAGAGCGTGTGATTGAAATCGTTATATTGAAGAAAGCTTTTTCTCTTTATGAGGTTGTTACTACAAAGTTTCATTTTGGTTCGCAGAAATTAAACCAAATGCTGCAACTAGTCAATCTTCGCAAATTGAGCATATGTTAGCTATATCAAGGGATCTACAAATGCTCCTATCATCTTTTGCCAATGGCACTATAGCTAATGAGGATTAATTAAGTAAGACTTAAGTTGATACAGTAAAGGCAAAGAAGATTCTACCATAGAAGGTTGCTGCAAGTGTAAAGAAAAAAGTGATTGTTGCTTGTGACAAAAAACCTTCTCCTATATGTCATTATTATCAAATTTTTGGTCATATTCAACCACGATGCTATTATATGTTTAAAGATTTGAGAACACTTTAAAAGAAGAAAACATCTAAGAATGTTTGGAAACTTAAATCACATAAGGCAATGACAACGCATTTGCAACTCTCAGTAACTACGACTGAGTTATGGTATTTAGATAGTGGCTGTTCCAGACACATGACTTGTAGTAAAATCTTTTTTAAAAAATTTGAATCATTTGAGGAAAGTGCAATTACGTTTAATGATGGAAAGAAAGGTAAGGTTGTTGGCAAAGGAACTCTTAATGTTATGAGATTGCCTGATCGTAAATGAGTTCTACATGTTGATGGGTTGAAATCTAAACTGATCAAGATAAGTCAGCTATGTGATCAGGAATCGTTTGTCAACTTCACTAAAGATCTTTTGTCATATAATCAATGAATAAAGACAATGCATCATGTATGGGATCCAGACATAAGACAATTGCTACATGTTGGTCCAATATTTCGTATTGCCTCATAAGTTGCAAATTATATGAAACTATGTTTCTCTAACTAATTCAAAGCTTTGGCACAGAAGGCTAGGTCATCTTGATTTGAAGCAACTTCAGAAATTTCTCTCTCATGATGATGTAAAAGAAACGTTTGATGAGCTTATGAAGTTATATGTTTGACTTCTCAATGAGAAACAAGATGAAGATGTATCCATTGATCGACTTCGTAGTTATTATGGAATAGAGTTTGAGAATCAACAATTTGCTAATTATTATGCTGAATTTGGGATAAAAGATGAAATTACTGCTCCAATGACACAACAACATAATAGTATAGTTGAAAAGAAAAACTGCATAATTTAGTAGATGAAAACGGTCATGCTAGCTGAAAAAATCATTCCTAATAATCTTTGGGGGGAAGCAGTAAATACTCCTACCAATAATATCAATAGAGTTTATTTCAAGCCATTGATTGCAAAAACTCTGTATGAAATCTGGAAAGGCAGTAAACCATTTCTTAAACATCTTTATGTTTTTGGCAGTACCTGTTTAATATTAAATGATATAGATCACCTGGAAAAGTTTGATTCCAAAAACGAGGCATGAATTTTTCTTGGATATTGTCAGAATCGTAAATCTTATAGAGTCCACAATAAGCAGACTGTGATTGTAATGGAATCTATGAAGGTTACGAGAGATGATTGTGCAAGAACAAAACATTTAACTTTTAAAAAAGAGGATGATGATGAACAACCAACACCAATTAGCACAACACCTATTACTCAGCCTACTATTAAACCATCCGAATCAGATATCACAACTATATCTGATCATGATAATGATAATGAATCAACATCATCTGCTACTACAGAACCTAGTTCAACTTCTATATCTGATGTTCCACAGTCAATGATGAATGATCATCCAATTGAGAAAATTATTGACCTAATTTATGATATGGTGCAAACTAGAGATTTTCCTCCTGTTAATTACAAGAATATGGTTCGTTTTGCATGTATTACATCTCAAATTGAGCCTAAAAACTTCAAGGAGGCTCTAATGAATGAATATTAGGTAAATGCTATGTAAGTGGAACTTAATGATTTTGTTAGACAAGATGTGTTGGACCTTGTAACATGACCTACTAATGTTAATATCATTGGCCTAAAATGGATACTCCGAAATAAGAAAAATAAAAATGGTGTTATTGTTCGCTACAGGTAAGTGATTATTGAAATTTCATATAGTGTAACCATCCGAATAACCTAACTCGTGCCACGTGTCACCGTCAGACTCTGATGGGGACTTTATCTGACGCGGTGTAATTGGTCGACCCTCGAGAGTCGACACTGATGTGTATTATTTGTGTATGGTGTGTGTAGCATTTATTTTATACTAAAAATGTCGAACTTCACTAAATTATTGGTCCAATTGCGTCGAAATACGAGTAAGGTACAATGGTTTGTATACATGTGTGTTATGGGTATCCGGGTATGAGTTTGTGATAAGATTGGCCAAAAATAGTTGTAGGACTATAATGCTATTTGATTAAGAGAATAATCTCAGTTGGAATTTTTATTTAGATTACCACATTACTATATTATTACAATGCACATCTAAATAACTTATGATTACAGTGCACAAATGAAATAATGCATATGATGTACCTCGAGAGGCATACTATGCAAGATAGAAATTAATGTAAAATTCTCCTTCATTCATATTAAGGAACCAATATTAAATTGTAAGGCCTACGGTATGCTTGGTAAATATCTTGAAAATAAGGTCACTTAAACTATATAAAATGTTTTGGTTGCATGGAAAAAACATGGATGAACTAAGGGAAAAATTTTCATTTTACACTTCGTAGGACATTTCGCATATGTATAAATGAGATGGAGATCTTTGATTTAGACAAAATTAGGCTAAGTTAGCTTAATTAATCCATCACTAATGAATTTCAAATAAATATATAAAGGGGTAAAAGTCATTAGGGACTTAATTTCATTTGTAAGAGCTCTAGAGAAGAAATTGGAAGGAATCCCACCATTAATGGAGTTGGATAAAGCTTGAAGATAACAAGGAGTTCAAAATTCAAATCGTCTTAACGCATGTTCTACACCTTCTCCTTAATACTTTCTCCTATTTGCATTCTTTTTCATGCTTTTGGTTTCTATTGATTTGTTTCTTTTTTTATGATGATCTTATTCCTGCAAGCTACCTCTTTTTCATACTCTTATTTCCCTAATCTTCCTTGCAACCCTTTTAATTAATCAACAACACACACATATGTATATTGATCAACTTAATTGAAGCATGGCTTCCTTGAGTGTTTAAGATTGATCGAAATTAATGGCCACAACTCTTTGTTGGATTGACCAAAATGTATTGGAACCTTGATATGAATATTGTAAGAAGAATGAAAATAGTAATTATAACAATAATGTGCACTAATAAAAGAAATGTTGCATAAATGGACGACATATTCATGAGCTAAGAATAAATTATTTGAGAATTGAAAATTTGTGTACATCATTGAGTTAGCTAATAACTTAGGTATTAATTAGAAATACTTAAGTACCTAAGTCAAATAAATAAAGTAAGCTAATTCTATTTATCTAATATGCCTAGCTTTTGAAATAAAGACAATTAGGCCTAGTGAAAAATTAATTAAATTACTTGTATAAATTAATGACTTTTTATAAGTTAATTGAATAATTACACTTGAATCAATTAAATGAATTAGAGGGCTAAAACTTAATTGAAATAAAAAGCCTATGTTGAGTTTAAGACAAAAATGAGTATAAAAGCTAGTTTGATGTGCCTAAGTAAGGTAATCAAAGAATTTACTATTGTACCTAAGTAAGAGTGGATATTTATGTGACCAAAGATTAATCTAGTGTTAAAAAAATAACAACAACAACAATAACAATAATAATAATAATAATAATAATAATAAATGATAAAATTCTTAAAATAAGTTTGTAGAAATCTATTAATGCTTTAAGAGGTTATATACATTTATATATTGTACATAAACACATATATCTATATATAAAGACATTAGATGTATTTGTTTAACCTTGCCTACACCTTTATATATAATATAATATAATATAAGAATAATAATGTAAATCAAATCATGTTGTGGACTGAATTATACTTATTAAAGGATTAGTAAGAGAAACAGACTCTAACACAAATATAAACTGATCTAAATGGTTAGCAGGGACTTTGCATACTAGCTTGAGTATGATGATTGGTTTGGGGAGCGTGTTGGAGCCGTGAGTGTGGGTGTATTAGAATTATCCGAGGTAAGTAAAACCAGTTAGGAAATGCGCAATAATTCATTGAGCTTTACTTGTTATTGTTATTACGTTGTTATCCTTCCTTGAAATTCCTACCCCGATAAAAGTGTCTCAGGGCCAAGTGAGTCAAGAATGTGTCTTTGATGGAGTGGTCTGCTGGCTTGCTACCGAGGCCATGACCTCGATTCACTAGATTGTTTGGTTGGTATGAGATGTGTTTTATCCAGGGCACCATTTGATATCCCTTATTCGCAAAGTTTTAGGTACAGTAGGCGCTACTACATCCTAGGACCCAAGTCTGCTTGGTGTTGGCGTGACTCTATGACCCCGACCCTACACTCGGTTTTCTTGGACTACTTCGGCGCCTCTCTAGTTGCTTTTTTGACACTCATTTCTCATTTTACTTTCATTTTCCCATCTTATTATCATGCATTCCTTATAGCTTTCTTTCTATTCTCATGAATTTTAGATTGCTTTATTTTTTTTTGAAGTGATGTTTAGATCATACTGGCTTTTACTTACTTGACTCTTCATTCTTATGTTTGATTGAGTGTAAATCCGCAATCAAGCAAAGTCAAGGCATCGATACTAGGTGATCCACTCTTAGGGCATCGGAGCGGCCTTCCCTTACTCATTTTTGTAGTTTTTTTTACTGTTTCTATTACATGTATGTGTTGTCATGTCAAACTTGGGATACTTTTGGAGGTTTAAGAGACATAAATGACTTGTATAACACTTTTGCATTGACTTTACACCTATCACTTGATATATGGGTTTGTTATAAGTATGCAGGGTTCCACATATAAGTTGTCCGACTCCTTTACTTTATTTTAAAGTTATTTTAATTATTAATTTCTTCCGCTAAATTATAAAACTTGCAAAATATTGATAAGTGAAGTTAAAATTTCAAATTAACTGATAATGATAAATTAGAAGGTTGACTAAGCTTGCGTTTACCTCATAGAGACTAACTAGGATGTCCACGTAGGCTTTGGCTATGCCGGGCCTAGTTTGTGGGGAATTTGGGCTGTCACAGTTAGTTTTAGAGCCAGGTTAGACATTAGCAAGGTGTCAACTCTTGATTAACCCACGACCAGCATAAGACACGAATTAAAAAAAGATTTAGAACACGGTTGGACTTTGAGTGGAACGATATGATCCTCACTTAGATTATAAGTTGGGAAAAAAAGGAGAGTTAGGAAAATTAAAACTTGAATTATATATATATGTTATTTATCGTATTGTACTATATTATTATTGGTAGTTATAAACTGATAGAAAATTTGCCTTCTTTATAGATTGCGATGGCCGATCAATCCGAGGCCAGCAATAGGGTTGGTAGCTTAGATGTATCAGGGAGGCTAGATGAGATATCCCAGTTTGTCACATCTCACAGCCATCAGCTTAAGGAGATCCTCTAGCTACTAAGGGCACAAGCTACACCATCACCATCGTCAGTTACTATGGTAGCATCCCTTGCTCCGTAAAGGATTGCGCCTACTGTAAATGCCAATCTTGCAGCTCCTATCGTACCGGTAGGACTCGTGATAGCTGAGATAGTATTGACGTAGACATAAATAGTTATACATACACCCCGTACTCTAGTAGAGACTGCGTCAACTACACCTATAAAGACTAGTACAGGGGCGACAACTGATGTGAGACAGACGTGAGAGTTCCAGAAACATAAACCAGTTGAGTTCAATGAGTGCATAAATCTCGAGGTAGCAAAGAGATTTGTAAAGAGCCATAAGAAGATATATAACATCTTGGCGACACTAGAGCACATGCGACCGAGTATATCATCATGGCAGATATTTGGAGAGGCTGATTCATGGTGGCGTAGTATGGTGGCTATCAAGGGTAAAGACAAGGATTATATAGAATTCAAGAGGCGATTTAATTAGAAGTACTTTCTGCTTTTGGTCCTAAAGCTTAAAAGGGTCAAATTTTTTAGCATTCGACAGTACGCTGAGGAGTCGGTGATGTGATATATCAACAACTATTTGTACGCATGGGAATATGCGGAGGGTATAGCCGATGCAGATGCCATCATGGCACACTACTTCATGGAGAGGCTGTTTTGATTCATTTGGGGCATCATAGTAACAACTGAGCTAGGGAGCTTATAAGTTGCATATGTGAGGAGCCTGCTAGAGAGACAAACTTGAGCACACACCCTGATGAGGTCATAGCAGCACCAGCCCCAACTCAGGCAGAGTACAAATCAAGGGATGACAGGAAGAGGAAGAGTCAACGACCGTTTAGGCTGAGAGATGCCAATGCTCAGAGTGTAGGGTTTGTGGCAACACCATCACACTTAAAGCACAAAACACCTGTACCTTTTGCGCCAGTACATACCTACGCTAGCTTACCGCAGCAGTCGACACAACTAGTACCTCGACAACATTATTAGTAGACAGATAGAGGAGGCAGAGGCAGAGACATAGGTAGTTGTATGGGGAAGGGTCAGAGTCAAAGATATGGTTAAGGACATGGACAGAAGCTTCCACTAGGGTCAGGACTGCACCGAGCATGTTTCGCATGTGGGCAGACAAAGCATTTTGTTTGCACTTTTCTACAACTAAGTACGACTCCACCTAATCAGAGTAGGGAGCAGGCTCACGACATTTTGACACCAGACCTAGCTGCTACACGTAATCCGCTTGAGGATCTTATTTACATTTGTCATAGAGATATGCATACTATGATTGATTATGGTTCTACGGTGTCTTTTATTTCATGTCGCATGGTCGATGAGTTAGGGTTGAGACCCATTAGGTTTGAGAGACCCCTTGATCGATAACACAGCTGCTGGGGAAAAGATATACCCTAACCTAATATGTGAAGACTGCAATGTAGAGATAGAGGTAAACGAGATGCCAGTAGACTTAATAGTGTTGCAATTCCTAGAGTTTGACACCTTACTTTGTATGGATTGGCTCGTGGTCTATCATGTCTAATTAGATTATTTCAATAAGGTTGTCACGATATGACTTCTAAGGCAAGTAAAGTTCAATTTTTAGGGGACTTCGACTACACTACATATCACTTGAGTAGAGTGGCAATGAGCTTGGATGTTGACTTTGGCCAATGTTATGAGTACGATAATGATAGCTAAGGTCAGGATTGAGTAGGTACAAGTTGTTTGTGATTTTCTAAACATATTTCTTGATGATTTTCCATGGTTACCACCACATAGAATGATCAACTTCATTATATACTTATAGACTTGGTGCCAGGTAACAAAACAATATAGACTAAACTGTATAAGATGGCATCAAGAGAGCTTGAGGAGTTGGGACCTAGCTTTATGATTTGTTATGACTGGGATTCGTTTACCGTGTACATTGTTATGGGGCGCGTCAGTAGTGTTCCCCAAGAAAAATGACGGCAGCTTATGAATCTGCATACATTATAGATTGTTGAATATAGTCATTATGAAGAACAAGTACCCACTTCCTCGGATATATGACTTGTTTGATCTGCTGAGAGGAGCACAGTGGTTCTCTAAGATTGACATGAGATCCGACTACCACCAACTTAGGATTAGCGATAAGGATAGGGAGAGAACTATTTTTCGTATGAGATATGGGCACTTCCGGTTCATTGTCATGCCCTTAGGGCTGACATATGCCTCGATAATGTTCATGGATCTTTTGCATCGAGTATTAAGAGAATATTTGGATAGATTTTTGGTAATGTTCATCAATGACATTCTCATTTATTATAGGACTCGTGAGGATCACTAGGGGCACCTCGGGATGATATTTCAAACTCTGAGGGACCATCGATTTTATGCCAAAATCAATAAGTGCGAGTTTTGGCTTATAGTGGTTGAATTTGTAGGACATATTTTCAGAGCTTGCGGAGTGTCAGTGGACCGTACTAAGATTATAGTAATGATTAATAGGATGGCACTGACAATAGTGATAGAAATTCGTAGCTTTTTGGTACAAGCAGGATATTACTAGTGCTTCATGCAAGATTTAAATAGGATTGCAGCTCCGATGACATAGTTGACAAATAAGGAAGTTAGTTTCCAATGGAATGACAACTGTGAGCACACATTCAGGACTATAAAGGAATGACTAACTACAACGCCGGTGTTAGTGCTACTAGAGATGTGGAAAGGCTTCGATTTGAACACCGATACTTTCAAGGTTGGTTTAGGATGTGTTTTAATGGAGGACAATAAAGTGATAGGTTACGCATCCCAACAGCTTAAGATTTATGAGAAGGACTACCTGACACATGACTGTGAGCTAGTAGATGCGGTATTTGCCTAGAAGATCTAGCGTTATTACTTGTACACTGAGAGGTTAACTCTCTACACAGTTCACAAGAGTCTAATATACTTTTTCACCCAGAAGGAACTGAACAAGGGAAAGATGAGATGGTTGGAGTTCCTGAAAAATTATAATTTTTCATTGGAGTACCGGTAGGGAGGGAAAATGTAGTGGCGGATGCTTTGAGCATAAGGAGGTCGAACGCAGAGATTATGAGATTTTATATGGCATATGAGTTCATGTTACTCGACGCAACTGAAACACATTGTTCAGCGGAGTGTTATGAAAGTTTGCAGAATATGCCACTATTTCCTTGTAGCATCATTACACCCTACCTCTCAGCAGGGCGAGTTCAGCAAACATAAAGCGGCTTGTCTTTATTACATTACAAAGAACGGGGAGATTAACATCAGTGAGAACATTTACAATAATCTGAAGGAGAAAATCATGTCGAAAAGAGATGACAAATTGTTCTTTCCTTTCTTGGTCACTCAGATGTGCTTGAAGGTCGGAGTGCGATTGCAAAATGATGAAGAATTCGATATTAAGGCCAAAGCAACCAATTTTACCAAATACTTTTCCATCAAATTTGATATTAAATAGTTTTATAGGTTCATTGTCTTACTTACACTATTCTAAATGGCCGGAGGTGGAAAGGGTAGAGGTTCAAGAGCAGAGAAAGGGAAGGGAAAGTTGGTAGAGAAACCAAAATAAAAATCAAAAGTATTTCAAATCTAACCCACATCAATATCTTTCAAAATACCTAGGATTAGACATCAAAGAGAACCTACTGCACATTCTTCATTTAGTTTCAATACTGAGGATGATTATTTAGAAGTGTAGGAGGACGTGGAGGAAGTTGATCAAGAGAAATTATGGACCAAGGAAAGAAAATTTTGTCAATAAGAAGGCCTATGAATAATTTATGAATGCCATAATTAGGTGTAGGAAGTTGATCCCAGAAAGGGGATTTAATGTTAAGAACAAATTGATGTATAGGCCTATGATCCTAGATATTATTGAGACAATGAACTGACATTATTGACTAGGGATTATAAAAGCATAGACTTAGAAGATGTTCCTATTGAAGGGGTTATGATGTCTTGGTAAGAGAGTTTTATGCCAATGTATATGGAAGTGAGAGTAAGACAGAGTCCCGCGTTCGAGGGAAGACCATGGATTATTTCACTGCAAGAATAAACCTGTATTTTAGATTACTAAATTTTCACTGAAAATAGAACGATGAGTACCTCAAACCTGAATATGACATAAAATACCATTACCCTACTGAGACAATAAAAGGAGCTTTAGAGGCGATCCATGGAGATGGATTAATTTTTGATACGGAGGGGTACCCCAACTGTTGGGTTTTTGGGCTTCATACGCAGCGGAAATTACAAAACAATTTTGACAAAAACCCCAACAGGATCCGAATCTAATTCCATTAAAAATGTTTAAACCATGAAAACTTAATTATACATCGGTCGCAATATACCTTTCTGAAGGTTGATCGATCTCTAAGGCGATGCCAATGACGAACGCCCTCTACCAGCAGTCCACACACGAACGGCGCCCGAGATTCGAAGTGCTAGCTTCGAAAGAATACCAAACCTTTTTGTTTCTCTCCAAAACGATCCAGAGCGTACCTAATTCATTTCTGAAAACTAAAATAGAGTTTCGGCCCTTAATTTTTCATATGTGTGTTCTAACTTAAAGCATCTATTCATACAACCCTTATATATAGACGGTTAAGTAAATTACATATATACCCATACTTAAAGAAGTATAAGTGTAATACGCCACAAGGACGTTTCTGTCATGAATTTTATCATATAAAATTCGTTTTTCTTAGCCATCTTAAAATCTCGCAAAACCATTCTTAGTGTGCGACCCAATAGGCTCATACAACGTTGGCAGTGTACCAAAACACATTTTGATATACAAGTCATAAGCGGCCTCTAGCAAGGCATTATGACTACCCAAGTTGTATGAAAATCAAATCGATACAACCTAATAAATAGTGTATATAACATCCTTTTGTCACACGATATCCTTTTGATCAAACATAAGGCATGGAATTGTCATCCAACATGTTCAATTGTACTAGTCTCGATCTCTAGGTAGACTGAAAACATATAAATGATATTTATCAATATCAATTCACTTAGACTAGGCCCTTTAACAGTCTAACACATCGATGGATCCACTGGATATCTCTCTTTATATGAATGGGACAAATTCTATCTCGATTACACAACTTCATCACATTGTTCACACAGTAACCATCACAACCTTTATAATCGTCCAGTTAAAGACAACGTTTGATTGTGTCAAATCACTGTGTTCCTAATGTTGAAGTCTCTGCTAATCTCAAGTCAGAGGACTGAAAAATATACCTATCACGAGAAACAACTATGACTTAATCCATGTGATGTTCTCACAGCGGGTCGGTCCAATACTTTGTTCCCTAACAAGTACTCGTGATCGTGATTCATATCCCTATACGTATAATCATCATATGATCATCAATCAAGACTCACACTAGTCTTAATTCATTATAATTCCCAGTATAATGATTGACTAGGGACATTTAGGATATTTATGTAAATACCCATGGATCTTATTATAATGTAAACATGCAAATTAATTATAATAAACATCAAATGAAATCCTCTATTTTATTAACTAAAAGTATTCATAAATACAGTTAATGGATTGACGTAGGGCACATGCCCCAACATCCCCCACTTGCACTAGGGCCAATCATACATGCATCTAATGCCCAATGATCTAACATGACCATCATGTTTTGCTTGTGGAAGAGCTTTTGTCAATGGATCCCCAACGTTGTCTTCGGTAGGTACTCTTCAAATCTTCACGTCTCCCCTCTTAATAATTTCTCTGATGAGATGAAAACGCCTGAGTATATGTTTGGATCTGTGGTGTGATATAGGTTCCTTGGCATGTGCTATTGCCCCGTTATTATCACAATACAAACAAACAGGGTTAGCAATACTTGGAACCACACCTAGTTCAATAATGAACTTTTTGATCCAAACTGCCTCCTTTGCTGCTTCGGACGCTACAATATACTCAGCTTCTATTGTAGAATCTGCCACAGTCTCTTGCTTCGAACTTTTCCAGCTTATTGCACCCCCATTCAAAGTAAACACATATCCAGACTGCGATCTAAAATCATCTATATTAGTTTGAAAACTTGCATCTGTGTAACCATTTACAACTAGATTATTTTCAAAACCTCCATAGACCAAGAACACTTCCTTAATCCTTCTTAAGTATTTAAGAATGTTCTTTACTGCTATCTAGTGACTGTCACCAGGATATGACTGATATCTGCTTGTAGTGCTCAAAGCATATGATACATCAGGTCGAGTGCATAGCATGGCATACATGATAGATCCCATAGCTGATGCATATGGAATCTTATTCATACATTCTCGCTCATCATTTGTCTTAGGACATTGAATCTTGCTGAGACTTATGCCATGAGACATTGGCAACAATCCTTTTTTAGAGTCTTGCAAACTGAACCTATTCAGCACCTTGTCTATGTAAGCACTCTGACTTAGATCGATTAGGCTCTTAGATCTATCCCTATAGATCCTTATCCCTAGGATATGGGCTGCATCTCCTAAGTCTTTCATTGAGAAACACTTCCCTAACCAAGACTTCACATTCTGCAATGTTGGGATGTAATTTCCAATGAGTAATATATCATCAACATACAGTACCAGAAAAACAACTACACTCCCACTGACCTTCTTGTATACACAAGGATCATCTTCATTCTTAATAAAACCAAAATCCTTGATTGCTTCATCAAAATGAAGATTCCAACTCTGAGAAGCTTGATTTAATCCATAAATGGATCTTTGAAGCTTGCATACCTTCCTAGAATTCTCAAGATGTACTAAACTTTCAGGTTGTATCATATACACGTCCTCAAGCAGCTTTCCATTGAGAAATGTTGTTTTTACATCCATTTGCCATATCTCATAGTCATAATATGCAGCAATGGCAATTAAAATTCTTATGGATTTAAGCATGGCTACTGGCGAAAAAGTTTCATTATAATCAACACCTTGAGTCTGCCTGAAACCTTTTGCTACAAGTCTTGTTTTAAAAGTATGCACTTTGCCATCCATGTCAGTTTTCTTCTTGAAAACCCATTTACATCTAATGGTCTTACCACCTTCAGGTAAATCAACCAAGTTACAAACTTGGTTATCATACATTGATTGCATCTCAGAGTTCATGGCACTTAGACATTTATCAGAGTCTGGTCCAGACATAGCCTCCTGATAAGTGGTGGGCTCATTTTGATCCATAAGCAACACATCACGACTATCAGTAATGAGAAATTCTAATCTCTCTGGCTCATGTCTTACCCTACCAGATTTACGTGGTCCTTGTGTCCCTTATGGAGGTTCAACTGGTTCAGAACATTGTTGAACTTCCAGTAGCGGTTCAGTGTTTATCTGTGATTCTTGAACTTCTTCAAGATTTATTTCTCTCCCACTAGTGTCTTTTGAAATAAACTATTTTTCCAGAAAGGCACCATACCGAGCAACAAACACTTTGTTCTCAGCGGGATTATAAAAGTAATATCCTTTTGTTTCCTTAGGATACCCCACAAATAAACACTTGTCAGATTTATGTTCTAGTTTTTCTGAGACTTGTCGCTTTACGTAAGCCTCACAACCCCAAATCTTAATGAAAGACAAACTAGGTCTCTTCCCATACCATATCCCATATGGTGTTTTATCAACCGCTTAAGAAGGAACTCGATTTATAGTGAAAGATGCACTTTGTAATGCATAACCCCAAAAGGATAATGGAAGATCTGCATGACTCATCATAGATCGAACCATATCTAATAAGGTTCGATTTCTCCTTTCATAAACTCCATTCCATTGTGGAGTTGCTGGTGGAGTCAATTGGGAGACAATCCCACAATTTCTAAGATGATCATCAAATTCTTGGCTCAAATATTCACCACCTCAATCTGATCGAAGTGTTTTGATAGTTTTACCAAGTTGATTCTACACTTCATTTTGAAACGTTCGAAACATTTCAAATGATTCAGCTTTATGTTTCATACGATATACATAACCATATCTGCTGAAATCATCAGTAAATGTAATGAAGTACTGAAAACACCTCTAGCCATTGTGTTTATAGGACCGCATACATCAGTATGTATTAGACCCTATAAATCACTTGCCCTTTCACTTTTTCCAGTAAAGGGACTTTTAGTCATCTTGCCTAGTAAACAAGATACGCACGTTTCATATGTTTCTAAATCAAATGAATCTAGAAGTCCATCTTGATGGAGCTTCGTTATGCGTTACTCATTTATGTGCCCGAGACGACAGTGCCAAAGATAGGTTTGATTCAAATCATTTGATTTGAATCTCTTTGTATTTATGTTAAAGACTGGAGTATCAGTGGACCTTTTCATGCTTAGAATATAAAGACCATAACACAAATCAGCATTTGCATAAAATATGCCTTTACGAGAAATGGAACATCTATTATTCGCAATAATAAAATCAAAACATCCATATCAAAACATGAAACAAAAATGATGTTTCTGCTCAAGGCAGACACAAAATAACAATTATTTAAAGTTAAAATAAGTCCACTAGGTAAGACTAAGTCATATGATCCAACAGCCAGGGCAACAACTTTTGCTCCATTACCTACGCAGAGGATGACTTTTCCTTTCTTCAACTTTCTACTTCTGTTGAGTCCCTGCACATTTATACAAATGTGAGATCCACATCCGGTATCTAATACCCAGGAATCACTAGTAGATAAATTAATTTCAATAACATAAATACCTGTAGTGGTAGTCGCACTACGCTTTTTCTTCTTTAGATCTTCTAGATAGAGTTTACAATTTCTGAACCAATGTCCAGGTGCATGGCAGAAATGACAATTTCCTTCCTTTTATTTTGGGTGTTTTGAAGCAGGAACAGTCTAGGGCTTGACTTGTTCCACAGGCTTTGCGACAGGTGCAGCAGCAGCCTTGGCAACTTTAGCCTTGCCTTTGCCATTGTTCTTCATTCCCTTTCCCTTTTGGACCATCAACACATTACTAGAGGGTTTCTTGATATTTTTTTCAGTAGTTTTGAACATCAAATGCAACTCTGAAATTGATTTCTCTATATTATTCATATTGTATTTCATCACAAATTGTGAGTAACTCTCCGATAATGAATTCGGTATCAAATCCGTAGCCAACTTTTGGCTTATGGGAAATCCGAGTCTATCAAGCTGGTCAACATAGCCCTTCATCTTCAGAAACATGAGGACTAACTGACGCACCCTCAGTCATCTTGCAAGAATGTAGGTTCTTGACTGTCTCGAACCTTTCTTGCCTAGCTTGCTGTTGGAACATTTCCTTCACCGTTACAGCCATGTCGTAGGTTTCCATTAGTTCCATGCCCTTCTGAAGTTCAGGAACCATAGTTGCCAGCATAATACATGCAACATGAGTAGAATCGTTGACATGCTTATTATGCGCATCCTTCACAGCTTTCGTAGCATTGGCTAGTGGGTCTCAGGGATTGGAGCATCCAGGACATACAACTTGCGTTCATGTTTGAGAACGATTCTCAAGTTTCTGAACCAGTCAAGAAAGTTAGTCCCATATAGCTTATCCTTCTCTAGGATGGATCGCAGTGATAGGGGATTATTGTTACTTGAAGAGGCCATTGATCTACAATAAAGATTTTGCAAAGTTTATTTTAGTATAGAGGAATTGACTCCTACTAAATTAACAACCGTCCTAAAACATACTGTTTATTTAGGGTACTAAAATCCATATTTCACCTAATTCTATGACTGCTATGGCATGAAACACAGAACTAGATTATTTAGGTAGGTAACAGTTACCAATTACATCTTATGTAATTTTAGATACTTTTATGAGATACGAGACATCTTATGTCTTAGCATTTTTTTTTAGGAGACGAATATCAATTTCGAAAATTAAAATTCGCTATAGAAAATCATATTTTTCGCTGATTTTATTATCCTAAATTAACCCCTTAATTTATCCGAAACTAAGTCAATTAAAACATTTTCAGTAACCCGGGCCCACATCTAACTAATCATCTTATCCTAATCCAATTACGACTTAAGAAATTTGAATCCTAGCATATCACCAATAACAAAATTCTCGATATTTATATCCTATCCAATAGGGATAACGAAATCGATTTTGCTAATATCTCCTTATCTAATTTGTTATCTATCTCTTATCAAATAGAAATTTCATAACAGAATAGATATAACGAGATAAATAAATAATTTTGAAAAATAATTATTTGCAATTTCGGTCCTCATCCAAATAATCACAAACATATAATTGAATCATGAACTACTATCCCAATCGAACTTAATCATATTAGTTTCGAATTAATATTCTGACTTATACAATTTAAGAAACTTAAAACAATGTAACCTAAATATGCATACTAAATTACAGAGATTTCATCCATGCATCAATACATGAAAAATAAAGATTATACCTAATGGTGTCATGGATCACAGAACACGAAATTCAATTCATTAAAATTATTCGAATTAACCTAACATGGTTACTAGCATGTACGAAACTGATTTCAATTAAATCATAAATATATGTATCACATACACAAAACATGATACTAAATCACACAGAAAACTTATGTATATTACATATACATAAACTATTAATATGCTTTCAATCATATATAATGTATATATCAGATGAAAACATGCAATGAATTTAATGGAATCGAACTCGATGACTCTGATACCACTGTTAGAGTTTTGGGGTTCATACGCAGTGAAAATTACAAAACAATTTTGACAAAAACCCCAACAGGATCCGAATCTAATTCCATTAAAAACTTTTAAACCATGAATACTTAATCATACCTCGGTCGTAATATACATTTCTGAAGTTTGATCGATCTCTAAGGCATTACCAACGATGAACGCCCTCAAACAGCAGTCCACACATGAACGGCGGTCGAGATTCGAAGTGCTAGCTTCGAGAGAATACCAAACCTTTTTGTTTCTCTCCAAAACGATCCAGAGTGTACCAGAAAACCCTAATTCGTTTTTAAAAATGAAAATAGAGTTTCGGCCCTTAATTTTTCATATGTGTGTTCTAACTTAAAGCGTATATTTATACAACCCTTGTATATAGACGGTTAAGTATATTACACATATACCCCTACTTAAAGAAGTATAAGTGTAATACACCACAAGGACGTTTCTATCATGAATTTTATCATATAAAAATTCATTTTTCTGAACCATCTTAAAATCTCGCAAAACCATTCTTAGTGTGCCACCCAATAGGCTCATACAACGTTGGCAGTGTACCAAAACACATTTTGGTATACAAGTCATTAGCGACCTCTAGCAAGACATTATGACTACCCAAGTTATATGAATATCAAATCGATACAACCTAATCAATAGTGTATATAACATCCTTTTGTCACACGATATCCTTTTAATCAAACATAAGGCATGGAATTGTCATCTAACATGTTCGATCGTACTAGTCTCGATCTCTAGGTAGACTGAAAACATCTAAGTGACATTGATCAATATCAATTCACTTAGACTAGGCCTTTTAACAGTCTAACACATCGAGGGATCTACTGGATATCTCTCTTTATATGAGAGGGACAAATTATATCTCGATTATACAACTTCATCACATTGCTCACACAGTAACCAATCACAACCTTTATAATCGTCCGGTTAAAGACAACGTTTGATTGTTTCAAATCATTGTGTTCCTAATGTTGAAGTATCTGCTAATCTCAAGTCAGATGACTGAAAAATATACCTATCATGAGAAACAACTATGACTTAATCCATGTGATATTCTCACAGCGGGTCGGTCTAGTACTTTGTTCCCTAACAAGTACTCATAATCTTTATTTGTATCCCTATACGTATAATCATCATATGATCATCAATCAAGACTTGCACTAGTCTTAATTCATTACAATTCAAGTATAATGATCGACTAGGGACTTTTAGGATATATCTGTAAATACCCATAGATCTTATTATAATGTAAACATGCAAATTAATTATAATAAACAACAAATGAAATCCTCTATTTTATTAACTAAAAGTATTCATAAAGACAGTTAATGGATTAACGTAGGGCACATGCCCCAACACAAACTACATAACCACTAAATTTTTCAGGAAGATTACTAAAGCTTTGTTTTAATTCATCAATGCCAGCTTACAGCTAAGTCTATAATACAACGGGATAAGTACAAGGCCACCCTACTTTATCACATTGTCATGGGATTAGGATACTAGGATGTTGGCAAATTATTCAAGAATCGATTAGGAGCGCCATCAACACTAAGAAGAACAATGGACTATTTTTCCCTTTGATGAGTACGACTTTTTGTAAGGAGGGTCAAGTGAACATGGTAGGGCTTGATATGGGTGTTTTACTAGAGAAGACTATCACTGATGAGTTCATAGAGAGATATGGTAAAGTGAATGGTTATGAAGTTACTGAGGATGAAAGAGAAAGGGCTGAGATAGTTCGAAGATAACCTGAGCAAAAAAAGAAAATTAGAGATGACACGAGGAAAATTTTAGAGGGGATGTCGGAAGCTAGAAATGATCTGAACATACAACAGCCTGCTAAGGATTATGATGAATTATACATGAAAAATAAGAGTTGGCTTTCATGGGTGTAATTTTGCGCAATCAGATGACCACTCTTCTTAATCAAGAACTAGTGTTTGAGAACTAGAGAGCCTTTGCAAGGAGCATCCACAAGATGTAGCATTTGATGTGTAGGAGAAAAAAACGTCGAGGAAGTGCAGAGGTTCTTATACCATCTACATAGGTAAGATTACCACTTAGCAGTAATCTTGATGTTCTGATATTGCCAAGTTAGGAATACCACCTCTACGACCTCGTTGTGAGCTACCAGTCCCAAAGGATTGATCTAGCAGGAGTTGAGCCAGGGGTTACCAACAGGGAATCAACCGAAACTTCAAGATCCGCTGCAGGGGATTCCTCTAAAAAGGATTCGATTCCAATACAATAGAAGAAGATTTCCTTACGAGCCCAGAGGAGTTTACCAGCTCAACAGACCTCTCAAAAGAGTAGGAGGACTTAGCAGACTAATCCCAGTAAAAAAAAATTGAGAGATGAAAAAGTTGGATATTTTTAAACTCTTCAAAGAAAAATTGAACGCGAGTGCTTGAAGCTAGTGTTGAATAAAGATTTCTTAATCTAACAAGTTTGAAAAAAAATAAAGATATTCTCAAACTCTTAAAAGAAAAAATTTAACTCAAGTACTTGAAGCTAGAGTTGAATCAAGTATTTCTTAATCTAATAAGTTTTAAATGATAAATTCATTGGTATGTTAGAAAAACTCCTATGGATTTCGATTGTGGTACTACTATAAAGTATTTTCTAACATTGGTGCTAATCTAGTAGTTTTTGTCTTTTAAGGTACTATATTAGCTATTGTAAGCTTGATGCTTGTCAGTGGAGATTAAAAAAACCTATATTATGTACTTGCCTTGGTTATGAACCTTAAGTGTTAAAAGGTGTTAGCTGGTTGAGTTATCATTAAAGGATGTTTCTTTTTTTCTAAATCATTCTATTCTATCATAATTTTCATTTACTTGTAGGTGATATTTTTTCATTTTAAGATCACTTGTACTGTAAAATTTCTATTATTTAAAGTTCAAGAAAAATTGAAATTAGATCAGTTTATAAGAATAAAAAGAGAATGTGATTAAGAATATTCTTTTGCTTGGGACGGCAACGTGCTAAGTTTGTGGGTATTTGACAAGTCAATAATTAGACATATTTTATAGTGTAATTTATGTTGATTTTATGAGTAAATGATGATATTACATAAGGTATTCTCTTGTTTTTGTGATTTTAGGTTTTAAAATAGGAAAATAAAGAAATAGAAGAAAAGACAAAGAAGTCCAAAAAACACATAACTGGAAAAGAAGCCCCGCAATAAGCTAGTGATTTGGGATAATACTAGGAATCGGCACCTAAATCGAAAGCAAGAAAAAGCCAGCGAATCCATAGCAAATTCAAAAATGAACTAGAAATCACCAGCTGAATCAATGGAGCACCGAGAGTTAAACTTAGTGATTTGCTCAGCGATTTGTGTACAAGTTAGGAATTGCTGAAAAATCGCTATGGTTGGTTACGGGTTTTTTAGATTAATATGAATAATTTTAGTTTATCTAAGATATCTATAAAAAGGCCAAAAAACTTCGAAATAACTCTCTCCTTTTTCTTTCCTTTTGCTTTACATTATTTATATTGTCTATTTTAGTTGATGTTTGAAGATACACATGAGCTTCGATTTATATTAAGGTATTTATATATTCATTATGAATATATATTATATTTTTGCATTGTTTATTTCCAGCATCAATGAAAAGCCTATCGATCTAAACAAACCCAACACAAGTAATATATTTTGGATTTCTAGATAGTAATAATTAGGGAATCATGAACTTAATGCTTTAAATCTATTCATACTCATTAATCATGGATTCAACAAGTTATTTTTGGCGTATTACAACTAAAGAATATTAGTATTGCTTGTATAGTTGCAAATGTGTTATGTGGTATTTTGAATATGATTCTATGTTTATAGTTATTGACGACAATTATAGAAGTTCTAACTGGGATTATTTTATATGGCATTTCCCGAGTGAATATTCTAGGTAATTATGTTCTAAATTATTTATTATGCGGCGGCAGTTAATATTGGCTTAGATTGGCATGATTTTCACTAAGTGTAATGCTATCGTATTATCACTTTGTTGTGTTTTATCCAATAGGTAGATTTACAATGATAAGAATGTAGCATTTCCATTGAGTTTATGAATATTGGTGGCTGGCTAAAGGCTATCAACTTATTATGAAATAGGATTTAATGATTCCAAGATTCCACGTATGTTATGATTATAACTATAGAGTGAAGTGTTGTTATGTTCTAGTGTTTGAAAGCAATCAAAGTATATTACATTGTTTAGTGGGGGTTTGTTTAGATGTTTGTTTAATACATTTGAATTATATTGAATTTGAGTATGAATTAATTTAGTTTGATTAGAGGAGGGAAATCAAGTAGAAGAAGAGAAGGAATATCAACAAATATCAATCTTATTCACTGTTCTATATCATAAAATTTAACCTAAACACCTATATATAAGATCAAGGTCCTAAAACTCCTAATACAAGCTAGTTTGTTTGATTAATTAAGTCGGTATGTTGTTCTCAATTACTTATTATATTAATTATTTTTAATTAGATTAACTAAATTAAAAAAATGGAAAAAAAGACTTTCTTTTGAGCTTTTAAAAATCCATGTGGAGACGATATCCCATTTACCATTACTACAAGTTAATGATAAAATATGAAAAATTATTGTGCACGCTCGACCGGTTTTATCTATGTGAAGTAATTCATAATGCATCTGAATATCAGAAATTTATAAAAGATATAGCGCAAATAAGATTAAGGCTAACGAAAATGTGAGTCTAATGGAACACGTATCATTAATAGTTTCAAAAAAATTACCTCCTAAATGTTCTAACCCTGAAATGTTTTTCCTTTCATGTAAGATTGAAAATATAAAAATTTCTAAAGCAATATGTGATCAGGGAGCCTCCATAAATGTAATGCCTTTATCTATGGAAATTCTGACAAATTTGATAATGAACAACTAAGGATAATGAATCTTTAGAATTAAATCATCATGAAGCTTAAATATATGGTATTAATCCAGTAACCATTTATATTCCATACTTTATCTTTATTTTCAATTTTAGTAGGATTAGTTAAGTGTTTTTATATTTTCCCAACATTTGACTTATATAATGGGGATATTTTAGGAATTCAATTTCCGAATAGTTTCATGTAAGGCTGCTTAATCAAGCCAATTGACTTCCTTATTGTATTGTTTCATGCATTAGTTTTTATGTTAGTTATTATTTATTGTAATGAAATAGATTATTTAATACATATCGTAGTTAAATTCTGAAAATTCTGATTATTTTTACCTTTATTGAATATATATATGATAATTAAATGAGACAATCAATTTAATTGGAAAAATAGCAAAAATAAGCTGGTGATTTTCCAAGATTTCTTGTTTGTACTAGAAATCACTGAGACAATCTGAAGCAATATGTAGATTCAATGTAAATTCGAGTCAGCGATTTCTCACAGAATCATGCTTATAACTAGAATTCGCTGGACAAATCATTGAGCCAATGATACCCATTTTAAGTGATTTTGTCAATGATTGCTTAACGATTCTAATTAAGCAATGATTCGCAAAGAACGAATTCAATTTTTACAAAATAAAAATCCCAAATCGCCACATTTAAACCCTTGAAACTCACAAATCACTACAACCTTTCGATAAAAAGACTAATTCTTGACTACATTAATCCTTCCAAAGCTTAATTTTAGTATATTTAAGTGGTTCCTACATCAATCCTCACACATTCGACCAAAAATGTGGTGAGTTTTGAGAGTATAGATCCACCTAGTGCTTGAGCAAGGGGGTTCAAATTGGAGCTTGGAGGAGTGTCATAAAGAAGAGTTTTGAGTCCCATACTTAAAAAATCACTTTCAAGAAGGTAATCAATAAAAACCCTAACCTCTTATGGATTAAGATTTTTGTTTTTCGTCGATTTTGGATTAATGATTTCAATAATAACACAAGTATGGGAATGATGTGACAATTTGTTTATCACTATTGAATTTTTTAATCATTTTTGGTGTATGGCAAGTAGATCGGATTTTATACATAAGCTAATTTAAGACTATGTTTCAAATGAGTTTTGGGGTCTTGTGAATATTTATCGATTGATTTGAATTACATACAATGTTTGTTTTTTCCATTGATGTTTTATCAACAACATTCATATAAATTTCAAACTCTAAATTTTATAATGATTTATCCAATAATTTCTCATTCTCAATAGATAAATTGAATTTTACCAAACTTTTTTTTGAAAAATTTGGTTTTAAATGATTTTACAGGTTCATTCTTTTACTTACACTATTCCAAATGGCCAGAGGTGGAAAGGGTAGAGGTTCAAGAGAGGAAAGAGGGAAGGGAAAGTTAGTAGAGAAACCAAAATCAAAATCAAAAGTTTTTCAAATCCAACCCACATCAATATCTTTTAACACACCTAGGATTATACAAAAAAGATAACCTACTCCACCTTGTTCATTTATTGTCAATATTGCGGATGATTTTTTAGAAGAGGATTAGGAGATAGAGGAAGTTAATCTCGATGAAGGAGAAAAACTATGAACCCAGGAAAGGGAATTTTTTCAATAAGAAGGCTGATGAAAAATATAGGAATGATATAATTAAGGAAAAGAAGTAAATCCTGGATATGGGATTTAATGTTAAGAACAAATCGATGCATAGGCCTAGGATCCCAGATATCATTGAGACCAAGAACTGGAGATTATTGACTAGGGATTATAACCGCGTAGACTTAGAGAATGTTCTTAGTGAACGGGGTCGTGATGTCTTGGTGAGATAGTTTATGCCAACACTTATGGAAATGAGAGTAAGACTGAGTCCCGCGTTCGATGGAGGACAGTGGATTGTACCGCTTCAAGAATTAACATGTATTTTGGATTTACTAGATTTTCACTATAAACATAACGACGATTACCTCAAACTCAAATATGGCATTAAATACCATTACTTGACTGAGACAATAAGGGGAGGTTTATAGGAAAGCCATGAAGATGGATTTATTTTTGATAGACCATTAAAGCTTGGTGTTAATTCATCAACGCCAGCTTACGGCTGAGTCTGCCATATTACGAGATAGTGAACTACAATGTTTCCCTAGTTTACCACATTGTTATAGGATTATGATACTTGGATGTTGGCAAATTATTCATGAATCAATTAGGTGTGCCATCACAACTAAGAAAAATGTTAGACTACCTTTCCTTTTGATAATTACGACCTTTAGTAAGGAGGATCAAGTGAACATGGCAAAGCTTAACATGGATGTTTTACCGAAGAAGACTATCCCTGGTGAGGTTATAAAGAGATATGAAAGACTAAATGGTTATGAAGACACAAAAGATGAGATAGAAAAGGTTGAGATAACCTGAAGAGAAACTAAGCAAAAAAACGAAAATCATCGATGACTCGTGGAGAATTTTGGGGGGGATGTCCGAAGTAAGAAATGATTCGAACATGGTGAAGCTTGCTAGGGACTATGACAGATTATACAAGAAAAATCAGAGTTGGCTTTCATGAGTGTAATTTTGCACAATCAAAAGACCACTCTTTGTAATCAAGAACTGGTGTTTGGGAATCAGAGAGCCTTGGCAAAAACCATCCACAAGATGGGGCGTATGATGTCTAGGAGAAAAAGATGTCAAGGAGGTGCAAAGGTTCTTGTACCATCTACATAGATGAGATTACGACGACCATTAATCTTGATGTTCCGATATTGCAAAATTAGGAATACCACCTTTGCGACCCCACTGTGAGCTACCAGTCCCAAAAGATTGATCCAGTGGAGGATGATGACAACGCAACTTCCAGACGATGAAATTTATTCCTTTATTCTATTTATTTTCTCGGTCTCTGAGTGATAGTGGGAGAGCTCCTCTATGTATTTCTGCTAGTAGTGATATACTTTGTGTTTCTTTGTGATATTTTGTGTTTATGGCGGTATACTATGTGATACATTTTATTCAATGCTTGGGTATGAGATATATAATGGTGATGTTTATTCATTAAATATTTATGCACTCTGCCTTATTATAATTTTAAATTAACTTTTATTAATTTCTTGATAGTCAAATTTATTATTATATCAATTCTCTTATACTTCACATGGTAAGTTTATTATGTTGAAAATCATACTTTATTTTAAAAACCTTAAGGATGAGGTTCAAATTGAGTTTAGGCGTATTTTAAGTGAAATATGACATTGATGGCAATGAATAGAAAAAAGGTAGAAAGAAAGTTCAGAATTACTTTTAATCTGATATTCAAGTAAGATGACAAAAACTTTTATATTTCTTCTGAATTGAAGTAAGTATGAGTTTCATTTTACTTTATTTTTAGTAAGAACGATAATGAACGTATAATAGATTCTCGAATCAAAGTGATTTTTTTATCACCCAAATGAATTTTATGATAGAAGGAATCTGTTTTTGTACCCTTATTTATGAACATTACTAGTTGATATGAACATTAAATTGAATACTTTGTGTTAGTCATAGTAAAAGGTAGAAGATTGAGAAAATAGTGCAAGATGAACAAGACAAATCTTTAAGAAACTAGTGTTACAAAAGGCTATTGATTAAGTATTTTTATTGAATACATAGAAAGCTATTATACCACAATTGAAACAAGAAATAAGTTAGAAACTGATGAAATTTTATAAGTTAGAAAGAGGGCTTTCTTTAATTTTAGTGGATAGTGAGAAGCGTTAACAATAGTTTACAAATATAAGTATATAGAGAGTCTTATAAATTCCAAGGGAAATGGAGCAGAGAATCTATAGCGGGAAAAGTATGAGAATGTCCCTATGAAATGGAGTAAGGATTCAAAAGCTAAAGAAAAATAAATATGCTAAAAAGAAACAATTATGATGAAGTAGAAAAAAGAAATTGAGAGATGAAAAAGATGGATGTAATTAAACTCTTCAAAGAAATTTGAGGCTAGAGTTGAATGGAGTATTTCTTAATCTAACAAGTTTTAAAGGATATATTTATTGGTATATTTGTAAAATTACTATTGATCTTGATTGTGGTACTATTATAAAGTATTTTCTAACATTGAAACTAATCTAGTGGTTTTGGTGTTTTATGGTACTATATTAGTTATCGTAAGCTTGATGCTTGTGAGTGGAGATTAAGAAAACCTACATTGCATATTGGCCTTGGTCATGAACTTTAACTTCTAAGGGGTATTACATTATGTGGTTGAGTTATCATTAAGGGATGTTCCTTTTTGTCTAATTCATTCTATTCTATCATAACTTTCATTTACTTGTGGGTGATATTTTTTCATTTGAAGATCACTTCTATTTTTAAATTTATATTATTTAAAGTTAAGATGAAATTGAATTAAATTAGTTTGTAAGAATGAAAAAAGAATATGATTGAGAGTATTCCTTTGCTCGGGACGGCAAAGTGCAAAGTTTGGGGTATTTGACAAGTAGATAACTAGATACATTTTATAGTGTAATTTGAGTTGATTATATATATAAATTATGATATTACACTAGGTATTCTTTTTTTGTGATTTCAGGTTTTTAAATAGGAAAATAAAGAAATGGATGAAAAGAGAAAGAAGACCGAAAAAACACTCAACTAGAAAAGAAGCCCTGCGATTAGTTAGAGATTTGGAATAACACTAGGAATCGACACCTAAATCGAAAGTAGAAAAAAACCAGCGAATTTGTAGCGAATTGAAGAATGAAATAGAAATCATCAGCTGAATCGATAGAGCATTGTGAGCTAAACTCAGTGATTTGTATATAAGTTAAGAATCGTTGACAAATCTCTAAGGTCAGTTACGAGTTTTTTAGACTAATATGAATTATTTAAGTTTATCTAAAATATCTATAAAAAAGGCCAGAGAGCTTGGAATTAACCCTCTCCTTTTGCTTTAAATCTATTAATACTCATCAATCACAATTTCAACAAGTTGTTTTTTGCGTATTACAACTAAAGAAAATTGGTATTGCATGTATAACTGCCAATGTGTTATGTTTTATTTTGAATCTGATTCTATGTTTATAGTTATTGACAACAACTATAGAAGTAGTAATAACTAGGATTAATATATAGGGCATTTTCCGAGTGGATGTTCTAAGTAATTGTGTTCCAAGTGGTTTATTATTCGCCTTATATTAATACTGGCTTAGATTAGACATGATTTTAACTGAGTGTAATGCTATTGTATTTCCACGATGTTGTGTTTTATCTAATGGGTAGATTTACAATGACAAGAATATGGCATTTTTATTAAATTTAAAAAATTCGGTGGCTGGCTAAAGGCTATCAAGTTATTATGAAATAGGAACTAATGATTCGAAGATTTCACCTATGATATGATTATAACTATAGAGTGAAGTAATGTTTTGTTCTAAAGTTTGAAAGCAATCCAAGTATATTACATTGTTTAGCAGGGGAATGTTTAGATGTTTGTTTAAGATATTTGAATTATATTGAATTTGAGTATCATTAAATTTTGTTTGATTTGAATTGTTTAGAATAAGTTAGTTAGTTTGATTAATTAAGTTAGTATTTATAGTTTTCAATTAATTAATATTTTAATTCCTATTTAATTTGATGAACTAAATAAATAAAAATAAGAAAAAAAAGACTTTCCTTTGAGATTTTAAAAGTCCATGTGGAAATGATATCCCATTTGCCACTACTACAAGTTAATAGTAAAATACGAAAAATTATTGTGCACGCTCGACCCATTTTATCTGTTTGAAGTCATTCATAATGCACCTAAATATAAAAAATTTATAAAAGATTTTCACGCTAATAAGATCAAGTCTAATGAAAATGTGAGTCTAGCAGAACACGTATCGACACTAATTCAAAAGAAAGTACCTCCTAAATGTTATAACCCTGGAATATTTTTCATTTTATATACGATTGAAATAAAAATAATTTCTAAAGCATTAATTGATCAACGAGCCTCCATAGATATTATGCATTTATCTATTTATTTGCAAATGACGGACGTACTTTTAGAAGAAGAAAATTTCTCTAATAAAACTTCTCTAATTTTTGGAACACCATTCTTGAAAACAGCAAAAGCAAATATTGATGTTTCAAATGGAACATTAACATCAGAAGTAGATGAAAATACATTGAATTTTAATATATATGATGCAATGAAATACCTAATAGATGTCTCTTCCATATGCACATTAGATATGATAGATCTATTAATAGAAAAATCTTTTAGAAAAAGATAAAATAGATAAATTGGAATTGGTAATAGAAGTTTTAGAAGAAAATGATGATGGAGATGAGGAAATAAAATAGGTAATAAGTACTTTGGAATCATACAATGAACTACCCAAACTTACTTATTACCTAGATTTATCTACATCTCATTCAAAACTTTTACCTCCTATAGTTAAAGCCCGAGAATTAAATCTAAAAACTTTACCAGATTATTTGAAATATGTTTATCTAGGGGACTATGATAAAGTACCATTAATAATTTCTAATAAACTGACAAGTTTAGAAGAAGATAGATTAATAAATGTACTGAAAGAATTTATAGGAGCAATATGATGGACCATAGCTGATATTAAAGGAATAAGTCCACAACGCGTATGCATAAAATAAATTTAGAAACAAACAAAAAAAACTTCTAGACAAGCTCAACGTAGATTAAACCCGCCTATGATGGACGTAGTAAAAGCTGAAATATTAAAATTATTAGATGCATAAATGATATTTTCAATACCAAATAGCAATTGGGTATGCCCTGTCCAAGTAGTACCTAAAAATATAGGAATTAAAATAATAACAATTGAGCATGGAGAATTAGTACCAACTAGATTCCGAAACAGTGGGAGAATATGTATATATTATAGGAAGTTTTGTGCCTCAACTTGGAAAGACCATTATCTACACCCATTTATAAATAAGGTGTTAGAAAGATTAGTTGGAAAAACTCATCATTGCTATTTAGATGGTTATTCAGGATTTCATCAAATACATGTAGCACTAAATGATCACAAAAAAATAACTTATACTAGCCCGTTTGGCACATTTGCTTATAGACGTATGTCTTTTGGTTTATGTAATGAACCTGCAACATTTCTAAGGTGTATGGTTAGTATTTTTGTTGATTATGTGGAAAATGTTATTGAAGTGTTCATGGATGATTTTATGGTTTATGGTAATTATTTAGATGAATGTTTAGTTAATTTAACTAAAGTGCTTAAGAGATGCATAGAAAAGAATTTAATACTAAATTATGAAAAATCCCATTTCATGGTAGATTAAGGACTTATATTAGGACATATAGTGTTACATAAATGAATAAAGGTAGATCTAGCAAAAACTCGAGTAATCAAAATGTTAACGTACCCCACTTCGGTGAGAGAAATGCATTCATTTCTTGGCCATGCAGTATTATATAGAAGAGTATAAAAGATTTTTCTAAAATAACACAAAAATTATGTAAAAGTTTACAAAAAGTTGTTTCTTTTGAATTTACCGATGATTGCAAGATAGTGTCCAATAAATTAAACGATTCTTTTAAATTTACCCATGTTTCCATATGGATTTTACAAATTCCTTAAGAAAAGAAGTTTATTATTTTTATTCTTAATTTTAAGCTAATAAAAATAGAATTTAAACTAACTAATCTTACATTAGTAACACAAATCAAAGTCACTAAATCGACAATCAATTCAATAAAATAAATCATAATATAAATGAATATCTAAACAGTCATCCTAAACAATGAAACCTAGATCCATTTTGCATTCCAAACATACAATTCAAATCATATAGTCATGAATGTACTTTAAAAAGTATCCTAAATCATTAAACTCTAATTATAAGTAAGTAAACAACCTTTAGCCATCCATTTGTTCCCCTTATACCGGTGGAAAGCCACGTTCTAGTTCTATTAAGCTAATCTATTGAAATACACAAATAAACTAATTCGAACAATAGAACCGCAATACATTTTAAGAGAACATCAAATTACTAAATCTAACATCTTCAAAAAGTCACTTCAACACTAGATTTAAACTTCAAAATCACCTAGGATATTTAAACAGTGTTTACCTTTCAAATAATCCTAGTTACTACTTCGAATTGTCATTGAATCAAAACATGACATATGTATTGGCCACTATGCACATAACACTCAAATCCATGATTAAAATTAATAGATAACAATCTATAAAAACAATGAATCAATAAAAAAATTAAGTTTAAAGCATTAAGCACACATTCATTCTTTTATGACAACATTATCAAATAGATCTTGTTCATGTTTAGAGTTTTATTTAGATTAAAAACTATTCACTCATGATGATAAATAATAGAATTAAAATCAGAATTAAAAGACATAGTTAAAATTACCTTAATAAAAACTTGAATATTCTTCAAAAAGTAAAGCAATCAAAAAATGGCCTTCAAACTAAAGCAAAAGTTGTAAAACTAACAAAAGACCATAAATTCGCAGTCTAGGGTATTCATTTATAGTATATTAGGTAATACATATTCTAGACCAACCTAAAATCATTGTTGTAATCCAAAATCACGAAATTCGCACCCAACGATTCTAAGCGATTTGTGTGAATCAAGAATCATTGGGAATATCCAAGAATCATTGGGAATATCCAGGATTTGAAGCCCACTAGTCATTTCTTGTGTCCTTTGATTTGGCAAGTGATTCGGATGCCTACAGGAATTACTGTGAATCACTGGGTCAAAATCCCAGTTCTTCTCCATGATTCATTAGTGATTCATCATAAAAAATTTCACTCGATCAATTCCTTCATTTTTCTCATTTTTTCGTTCATTTCTTCATATTCTTCATTTATTACCTGAAATACCAAAAACAGAAAACCCCATGTAATATAGTCTTTTACATCTAAAATCATCCTAAAACAAGCTATAAAACGTGTCTAATAATTGACTTGCCATATACTTTCAAACTCAGCACTTTGTCGTCCTGAGCAAATGAGTGCTCTCAATCAAATCCTATTTTCTTCCCTCATTTTAATTTCATAATTATATACTCCTATTCTTAAACAAAAATGATCTTATAAATGAAAACATATTACCTTCATAAAAATAAAAATTATGATATAATAGAGAGAATTAAAGAATAAGCCTTTTTATTTGACAACTCAACCTCCTAATTGAGCAACATACCTCATAATTCAAAGTTAAACCAATCACCAAGGTCAAGGCATCACATAGGTTTTCTCAATCTCCACTGACAAGCATCAAGCTTACGGTAACTAATATAGAATCTCAAGACACCAAAATCGCTTAATCAATCTCATTTTCAAGTAATACTTGAAATATCACAACAATCAAACTCGATAGGAACTCGAATTCACTAATAATCACCATTTTTTATTCATTTATTTAAATGTTGGAATATGAAATACGTCACTCAACTTAGCTATAAGCACTCAATCTAAATCTTTTATTTAGAGAATGATTTTTTATAAACATCCTTCCCTTTTCTTTATATCGCTCTTTCTTTCTCCATATGAATATATTCCCTCTTTTCATATTCTATTTCTACAGTTCCCTGCTCTTTTTCTTTTGGACTCCGTTATTCTTTTTATAGGAATTATTCCTTTCATTTTCCCACCACTAGATTCCTTGCTCCTTTTTATTTTAAATATTTGGGTCTCTCTATTTTTTTATTTAAAAATTCTTCTTAGCGCTTCTAACTTTAACTATAGTCATGGAAGTATTGTTTCAAACTAAGGAAAGTTTATTTGCTATTTCATATTTCTCTACTTAATTGTGGCATAAGTTCTTTTAAAAATATATATAAATAAAATACTTGATCACTAATCTTTGTATAACAAGATTCTTAAAAATTTGTCTTGTTCATCTTACACTATCATTTCGATCTTCTATTCATTATAATATCTAACACAAAGCAATCGATCCCCTCTAAACACTTCTAATGCATATACAATATAGGTTAAATCAAATAGGGTATAACAATTCATTACTATCGTAAAATTTATATTTTCATGGGTAATAATGGTATATCATTTTCGTATCTATTGTTAAATGAAAATGAAGAAATGTTACCTGAATTTGTGGAAAAATGTCTAAATTTTCAGTCAAATAAATTATACCTCTCAAGTCTTCCATACATGGCTTCTTTATAATTCACTTCACCTACAATACACCCAAACTCATTCCAAACCTTGTCCTCAAGGTTTAAAAATTTAGTCGTGTTTTCAGCAAAACAAAATAAAAATACTCCATGCATGCATAAAGGAATTGAATATGAAATATAAATTACTTTTCAAAATTTAAACTATAAGCATCATATAAAAGAAATACACAATGGATGAAGCACTCATTCTCATTAAAATTCAAATAGAGTTCACAATTCATACATAACATATATGCAAATACTTCAAAATTTCAAAGTGCTATGTGCATAAGTAAATTCCTCACCACTCCTTTCAGCTTCGTCTTCATTCCTCAGTGCAATTGGTTGGGAAGTGTAGTTCATAGTAGGGTTACAAACTCCCAATGGTGGTCTTGACTAGATTAAAAGAACATCGATGCTTCTCTTATAATCTTGCAAAATTTTCATCTTTTTTTTCGTAATGGAATGATGAAGCACTAGAGTTCTTTCGTTTGTTTCTAACATCTCCCTCTTCCTTCAGATTTTCTTCTCAATATGTCGAAAAGCAAAAAATAAGGATTTGAAAAATCCTTTCTTTCTAGGTCATTGGGTAGATGTAGAACTACTCCATGCCACTAGAACTTATGCTTGAATCATCAAATTTGCCGCTCGCCTTGATTCTTCTTATATGCTTGCATGGAGTCTCTACATATTAGTTCAGTCTTCTAGTATGTACCACCTTATCTCATTAGTCTCCCTCTGTTTTTCTAAATTGTAGTATCCATTCATTGCTTTCATCCTTTTGATTGCAACATTTGTGATAGTCTTCCTAGGTAGCACATCAAGTTGTTTCTCATGGAAACTATCCTTAGCCCTCATACATAGCTGAATGATTAGAATTAGGAATGATAGGCGATCTTGTTTCCTATACGTCATTACCTGTCTCATTGCATCATGTATTACATTTTCAACATTGATACATCCCGTCTTTGCAACAATATGGTAGAGTAGAGTGGGTCTATGGTTGCACACTTCGGAATGTTACTTAGTAGATAATAGGCTGATGCTATGATGTAGCTCCAACACTTCGTGGTTCTCTTAAAATTACTGATATCGATGAACCTCGGGTGACATTTGATATAGAGGAAAAATCCCCGTTTGGGAATAATCTTTAAGGCTTCTTGAATTCTTGGGTGTGGGTAAACATCCTTCATTCGGTAAAGCCAGCTTTTATAGTCGATATACTCCAGCCTAACTCCAAGTTCTAGTAGTTCATAGTTTCTATTTTGTGCTATTGGTGAAATGTCAATCGTATTTCCCTGAACTACCATTTCGTTATGATTTCTACTTACAAATCTACTAGCGTAGAATTGGCAGACTAATTTCGAACATCCTCTCTCTAACCTTCCTTTGTAATCCCTGAGAAGTTGTTCCTATTTTCTTTTCAGTACTATGCTCACAACTTTATATATATTTATTCACAATTTGGATTTGAAGTTCTCTCTCCAGAATGATAACTCTTTTCATATCTAGAATGTATCTATTATGTGCTTTGGGACTAACAAATCTCATGGGGTTATAAGGAACTTGTGTGTCTTGGTCTATGTAGTCAGAATCCTTATCAGAGTTAGGTGGAGTGACTGTTCTCAAAGTGCCCGTTCGAGTGTTGAATCTCTAATTGTTTAGGAATGTGCCCTTGATCAATCTATAAACATTGTTTATCTTATAATTTCAGTTAATAAAATAAAGGTTTTCATTTGCTATTTCATTATAAGTGATTGCATGTTTACCTTATATTAAGATCTATCGATATTTGTTGAAATATCGTAAATGTCCCTAGTTAGTCATTATACTTGGAACTATAATGAATTAAGACTAGTGTGAATCTTTATTGATGGTCATGTGATGATCATGCATATAGGGATACAAATCGAGATCATGAGTACTTGTTAGGGAACAAGGTACTAGAACGAGACGCTTTGAGAACATGACATGGATTAAGTCATAGGTTTTACTCATGATAGGTATATCATTTAGTCCTTCGACATGAGATTACCATAGACTTTAATATTAGGAGCATGGTAATTTGACACAATCAAACGTTTTCTTTAACTAGATTATTATAAAGATTGTGATTGGTTTCCATATGAATAATATGTTAATGCGTGTAATTAAGATATAATTTTTCACTCTCGTATAGAAAGAGATAGCAGTGGATCCCTCGATATGATAGACTAATAATGGCCAAGTCAATGTGAATTGATATGATCAATGTCACTTAGATGTTTTCAGTTTACCTTAAGATTGAGACTAGTTCGATTGAACATTAATGGTTATTTTTCATGCCTTATGTTTAATAAAAGGATATCGCACGGCAAAAGGATATGAAATATGTTATTCATTAGATTGTATCGATTTTTATATTAATGCTACTTGGGTAGTCATAATGCCTTGCTAGAGACCGCTTATGACTTGTGTACCAAAATGGTATTGGTTCACTACCAATGTCGCATTAACCTATTAGGTTGCACAAAAAGAATGACTTTGCGCAATTTCAATTGTTCCAGAGTAATGAATTTTTATATGATTAAATTCATGACATAAAACCCCTTACAGTTTGTTATATGATAACTTCTTAATAGGGGCGTATACGCAATTTTATTAAATTGTCTGAATACAATAGTTGTATTAACAATAGGATTTTAAGTGAGGTCATATCTACACATACAAGTAGAGGTTAATACCCTAAAATGAAATAATATTTTCATATTTGCTAATTTGTAATTCTCTGGATTTTGAGAGAGAAAGAAAAATGTTCAGAGAAGGAAAAAATGGATTAAGGTATGGTTTTACTTTTGTAGATCGAGTTTAATGGGGCTTATTTTCGATCCTATTAGGGTTTTTTTAAATTGTTTTGAATTTTTTGCTGTGTATGAACACCAAAGCCCAACACTAATAATAACACCCATAGGTAGAATGTATGTTTGTTGACTCCGATGGTCTTTTTAGATGTCTCTACCATAATCCCTCTACCTTTCTCTTATGCACTACTCCTTCCCCTTCCAATACCTTGTCTCACCATATTGACCAAAAAACTATTGTGAATTGGTAAACCAAAATCATGTGATTGATACAAAAAATGGACTTAAGGCTGGAAAGTTTTTGAAAATCAAATTGCTATCAAGAAATTCGAGGAGATTACGAATGATGCAAAGATTTTTGGCAAAACTCTTATGAAAATCACGAGTGCCATAAATAGGAGAACAAATTTATTGAATGCCCTTTCAAACACTCATGAATAACACCTTAAATGTAAAAATCCGATTTCAAAGATTTTTCAAATACTCTTCCAAAATTCATTCTTTATGTTTTATCTCAAAATCATGGAAGTTGTAAACCTTCCCTCATACTATTGCAACCCCCAATCTTAAATAATTTGTTAGATGTAAAGAAATGAAGTTATATACAGAATTTTGGAAATTAATTCAAGAATTTTCCTAAATCCCTCAAAAAATTAAATTCTCATTCAAATAAAGTGATAGGGTTGTCACTCTCACCTTATTGAGAGTGAATCTCTCAAGATATACTATCTCGAACTCCTTTCACCTGGTATTCAAAGCTCAAAATTCCAATTCCCTAAACCTTTGTTTTTTTCTACTCTCACAATTTGGATGTGTTTGGTGTTGAAAAAAAATAAGTGGAGGTGGGAATGTCTGATATAGACTAAAACTAAGCCTAGGTTGGTTGAATATAGGGCAAAATTTAAGTTTTTCGTGAAGGGGTGCAATGGTTTGATTGTATGAATGAGGCATTATGTGTAGCGATTTAGGGTTTTTGCTATAAAAACCAAAAGTCATGCCCAATGATTTCTATGTAAATGGAATCGTTAGGAATCACTGCATAAATTGAAAATAAGTATGCTGCTGGAAAATTTGATGTCCCGTCAATTTTACAAGCGATTCCTATGTAAGTGGAATCGTTGGTAATCTTCGTAATTAAATTTTCAACCTGATTGTCCTATGTTCTGCTATGGATTTTGCCGACGATTCCTAGTGTTATTTGGAATCGCTAGGAATTGATGATCCTTAATTTTGTTGTTTTGCGATTTTATTTCGTGAGTAACTTATGCATCCTTCCTATAAGTAAATGTAAAATTAATAATGATTGAAAAGACTCAAAAAGAATTTCATAGTTTGATCGGGATATGTACCTATATAATAATTTTATTTATTAAGAAAATAGATTAATGAACAAATAAGCAAGTTTGTAATGCAAACTTCCATAAAGGCCATCGAAGTGCAAACAACTCCATCATCCCCCTCTTAATGAAGCTACTCCATAGCTTAACTTGCGAAAGTAAATCCAAAAAAGAGTCAAAAGGAGAGAGATTAAAAACAAACTATACTAAAGCTAGGAATCCTACTAAAATTTGAAATAAAATAATGAATATGGGCTGCTCAAATAAAGCGATGTTGTTTATAGTCATTTTCTTTACTAATAGAGGAATTAATCTTCGTTAAGTGTAAGAGAATCAATCTTCGGTTCAAGTAGTTCCTTTTCGAGAATGTCTTCACTAGGATTTGAGAAATGTCTGTCATCATTGATCTCATCGCCATGATTAAATTGCTCCTCTTCCATTTTGTCGTAAAGCTCTATAGCATTATTTATTGATACTACCTCATCACCCGCCCTTAATGTAACTATGTGCTCACATACGTCGATGATAGCTCTGACCTTTGATAAGATTGATGTACTTAATAATGTATGATCGTCTAGGTTAGTTGACGACATGATTGGGAAATATATGATGATGGTAATCCTAACCACTCATACGTGCACATTATTTGATATTCCTAAGACGACTGTACAGGTGCCATTAGGCTTTGACACCATAACATGTGGTTTGCAATGAATTCTCAATTTTGATCGAAGAAACAAATGATCAGGCATAAGATTCATATCGACTCTCGTATCGAGTTGAACTCCAAAAATGGATAGCTCAATGATTAGTATGTTGAGGTAGGTTTGCCTCGGGTCCTTTGTAAAGATTTTGGTAGGATTTCCATTTTCACCATACTCCTTTTAATCCTAGTCATCCTTTTCGCACTCGTATGGGTCTATGGCTGGTTGATGAGTCATAATTTATGCATTTTTTCATAGGTGTTTTGCTATATAACTGGAGTCAAAAGTTATCTTTTATGGCCATATAAGTTTACTTTGGTAATTTAAAGGGTATTTAAGTATTTATGCGCGAATTAGGCTTGACGCCTTCAAAATGGATTAACGACGCCAGTGAAGACCAATGGCACCAAGCAAGGCATCACAAAAGGACAACCAATGGCGCTATAATTGAATGTATGACTTCAACCATAGTGCCAGGTTTAGAAATAAAAATACCTGATTGACTTGAAGACCAAGACTTGTTATACTAAGGTACGTCGCCATCCGGCACCGCTCCTACATAACAGCAGAGTCACCGATGGCACCAACTTCATATAATATAAATTTTGATGCTTTTTAGAAGGTTCTTATTCCTAAGAGTTGTTATTCTTGTACCCAAACAAACCTACATAAAGGAGGCACCTCTATAGATGAAAGTACATTATATTTAGAGTGGTTTCAGAGAATAGCAAGGTAGAGTAGCCATGTCCGGCTAGGTCAATTAATATCTAGGTCGGGGATGAAGCTCTTTAGCTAGTAGTAGGTCATTTTTTACGTCTTGTTGATATTTCTGATATCGTATTGTTTTGATTCAGTTCTTTATCATTATGTTGTAGTTTTTAACAATGTCTTAATGGTAGTTTAGAGTTTGTATATTCATTGCAAATCACTAGGCATAAACCCATTGACCTGCAATCAATTAGGTTGAGTCTTTGATACCAACTGGATTGAGAAGTGGTAGTAACTTATAACAAGAAAACTTACAAACTTGTTGTTCTAGGTGAGTAACTTCGATAACTAGGTTAAATCTTGAGAGTGGTTACCCAAGTTTATCTAGGGGTAGGTGTTTCCACATGTCTGTTAAAGCTGCTCATTAGCTAAATCTTGAGACCGGTTGCCTAACGTTGTACTGTGGATTAAGAGAAGCGTTTAGAGAGTGGTGCCCTATCTATCAACAGTAGGGAACTAGGGTGCGGATGACCCCAACACCTATAGACCATCAAGTCGAACTAGTTTAAAACCCATCTTTCGAAGTCGATGATACAATACATGGAAACAACATATGGATAGATTGTAGATTCCTAGACTTAGGTATGCTTTACTATTTCTAAGTCTTAATTATTTACCTTCTTTTTTAGTAGACCTTTAGAATAAAGCCCTTTCAAAAAACCCCTCAGATTTATTTTTCTATTTATTGAACACATTTTGACTAAATCATGTGGATTTAACCCCGTATTTACCACTTGGACGCCTAAGTGGGATTGGTAACCTTTTACGTGTTATATTTGACATGTACGACACGTGATCACTGGCTATTCTCCTTTCTTTGATTTTTTGTTCTTTTTCTTTCTTGGTTTTTTAAACAACCATACGGTAAATGTTTCACTGGAATTAACTTTCACGATATAATCCTCCTTGTTGTTCAATTCATCCACTGGGCCGTCAACTAGGTAAAGGGTAATGATCTCCATATCCTGTGAGACACAACACTTACGATAAGGTTTTAGTCTATGACCATTAATTTTAAAGATTCTCCATTTTTCTCTACTTTCTTTTTCTACAGCACCATGGGGAAATACATCAGTAATTACAAAAGGTCATGTCCATCTTGAACAAAGTCTTCTCAAGGAAATAATTTAAGACGTGAACAAAAGAGTATCACTTTTGTTCCTACTTCAAAATTCTCAATATTCAATTCGTTTTCATGAAGTGCCTTTATTTTGTTTTTATAAATGGATGCACTCTCATGTGCGTCATTTCTCAATTCTTCTAACTCTTAGATACTGAGTTTACGTTGTTTTCCTACATTATCATAATTGCTATTATATGTCTTGATTTTCCAATATGCCTTATGCTTAAATTCAACTAGTAGATGATATGCTTTACTAAAAACTAGTCTAGAAGGTGTCATACTAATGGGTATCTTAAATGCAGTTCTACATGTGCATAATGAATCTTTTAAATGAAGACTCCAATCTGTATGTGTTGGACATACTCACTTTTCTAATATTGATTTAATTTCTCTGTTTAAGGTATCAGCTTGTACACTAGTTTGTGGGTGGTATGCAATAGATATTCTATGTGTACCATGGTATTTATGAAGTAAATGAACTATGATTCTATTCCAAAAGTGTTAACCTCTATCGCCAATCAATGTTCTAGGTGCTCCAAAAATAGTAAATATCCACGAGTTTAGGAAATTAACTACTATTTTAGAATCATTAAATTTCATGGCTATAGCTTCTACCCATTGGGACCAATACTTTACAACTAATTAAATGTAAATATTTCCATTAGATAGTGGAAAATGTCCTATAAATTCTATTCCCCAAACATCAAGTATTTTACAAAACTGAATAGGACATAAGGGCATTTGGTTCATATGTACTAAATTTTTCGTTTTTTGTCAATTTGGACGAGCTTTTGTGTAAACATAACAATCATGGAATATAGTAGGCAAAAAGAATCCTGAGTATAATATTATACGGGCTATACGACGCGGGCCAAAATATCCTCAACAAGCATAAGTATAGCAATGAGCAATAATGGATTGCATTTCTATATGTGGGATACATCTTCAAATGGTTTAGTAAGCACAAAAATTCCATAAATAAGGATCATCCAATATATATTGTTTAGAATCGTGTTTAATGTTATTCTTTTCGACTTTTACTAAATGAGGTGATAGTTTATTAGTACTGAGGTAATTTACTATATTGGCATATCATGGGCTAGTAATAGCCATCTTATATAAGTGTTCATCTGGAACATCATCTTTAAATGGTATTGGGGTTTACTCTTTTCTAATTTACTTAGATGGTATGCTACTAAGTTTTCAGTAGCTTTTTTCACTGTAAAAAAATTTATTTACCAATGGAATAGCAACGGAATAGAAACGAAATAGCAACTAAATACCAACGTTAATAGAATTAACGGCGGAATAGCAAGAAAATGAGATTTGCTTGAAAAACTATTGGGGCTAATCATTTAGCAAGGAAAATCAGTGTCCATCTCTAAATAGAGATGAAAATAACAACCATAATATGGGTTTATTAGTTGAATTTCATTGATATTCCGTTGCTAATTAGAAATAGAATAGCAACAAAATTCAACTCATAAACCCAAAATCATTTGATGACCATTTCAATACTATAGAGACGGAATATCGAAGGAATACTTGCTTTCTGTTGCTATTTTGTTTGTAATTCATTTGTGTGCCCAGAATTTTATTTTTCTTCACATTTCTTTCTAGCAGGGTTCTCTTCTATAACATCCTCCAAAAGCAATCTTCATACCATTCATTCAAACAAAATGTCAAATATTATACTAAATGGAACCTAAAAAATAGAATTTGATCTTAATATGAACAAAACAATGTTTATAATTTCTTTAAAAATGAAAAAGCTGAACAAACCAACTTAAAATACCTAACTTCTCATCACCAAGGTGGTCCTCATCCATCTATTAATGGATGTCATGATAATCATCGTCGTCTTGTTGCTCCGGTGAACAAGGTGGATCCATATTAACCTGCTGGTGATGCTCTTGAGGTGGTAGTGGTGGCGGTGCCTGAGCGGCATTCACTCTGAAGTCCATTGATAAGTGATTGTTTAGACTTATATATAGGACTAATTTAGTATTATATTTAGTATAAATATACTGAAATGAACTTTGATTGATGGTATTTATGTGTTTTTATGTATACAAGGTATAAAAGGAGACAATAGAGTGATTTTAGGAGGAAATGAGGGTAAAATGCACAAAAATATGACTGACGTCATGGTAAGGATACTTGACGCTATAGGAGATGACTAGATAGCATGGGTAAGGTTTGGAGAACCTAGAGAGATGGAAAGTGAAATAGTAGTGGCGACGTAGTGGTAGCACCATGGGCACAAAGGGGACGACGTCAGGAGTTACTACACTGGGCGGTAAGTGTACTGAGTAAGGAAAATGCATATAAAGAGGCCGAAGCTCTAATGGCACCATGGCTTTACACATATAGCGTTGAATCCCTTATGGACTGTGTCGATACATAGAAAATAGAAAGTTTATATTTCTATTTCATGTGGAATTGTCTTTTTGATTTTTAATTATTTTCTGAAGTGTCTTGGGAGTATAAATATGTATTGGAACGTGGTAAACTCACCAATTGTCATTAAAAGCAACCAATTGTCATTAAGAGAAACTAATTATCATAGTTTAATCTAGTTTACTTTGTTCTTGAGTATTAAGAAGAGTTTGGAGGAGAAAACATTCAAGACTCATGCGTGGTTATTCGAAATTGTTTTCATGAATTAACTGAAGTTATTTTGTTTAATCTTTGATTGCAATGAATACCAAGATGTGCATGTTTATTTCATTGACGTGTGAGAAGTTTATTAATCTTAGGGATCAATGGATCCTATGGTATGAATGTTATGCTAAAGTAGTTATGATTGGATTATAAAGTTAAAAATTGCAATGGTTAGAATTTGTATTGATTCTAGACGTAATGTAATGAACATGTTGATCATGTGTTTGTTGATTATGGGTTTAAGGAGTTACCATGGCCTTTGGAGCTTTTAAGCCAGATATGGATAATACAACCGTAAAATATAAAACATCGATATACAGTTATTATTTAGGGAGGCACGGATAGTAAACTTCATTTGTTATGAATCTAAATATTTGGATCTTAAAGCAATGTGAAACTTATGTTATTCACATCGATAGGTGGAGTTTTGGTTCGCACATTATAATTTTTTCTGTCACGATAGTGGGTTTAAATGGATTTAAAGGAAATCATTTATATTGATTAAACATTGCATACACATAATGAAGATGAAGGAAGTGAGTTGAACACATAGTTATTCATTACTTAGGTGAAGTTGTGAACTACTATCTTCTTAATATAAGAGTACAAGTATTTACATTGTTTTGTTAGAATAGAATAGTTTAGTTTAAAACCAATTAAAAAGGGATTTCCTTAGCAATTGAGTAAACCTGACTAAGTGTACTAACTGTAATACATCTTTTTCCTGAGGATGATATTTGTAATAAACATAAGTTGATCACATTATTACTATAATCGAGCCATTATACTTATAGACACGATCAAGTTCTTGGAGTTTTTGGCGTTGTTGCCTTGGATAGGTGGCCACTCTAGTTTAGTTATTTTATATAATTATTAAGTTTTATTTTAAGTAATTTACTTTCTAGTTCTAAACAAAATAAAAAAAATAGTCTTAAGTTACAAGTTTAATGATCTGCACTTGATCTTTTGTGTTTTATTTTCTGGGAAAATTAGTGAATGCGTAGTAAAAAAGATAGAGAGAGACTTGGTGCCTTACGACCCTGAGATTGACAAAACCAATAAGAAATGGAAAAGAAAGGAATCAAGATGATAGAGGATCAAGTACAAAACAAACAATAGGGCCGAGGTTATAACTAACCAGAAGGTAATTTGGTAGTGAAGGACAGAGTGCGGGGATAGAGATGTCTTCATGACAACTTCATGCCAGAAGTTCTTAAGACTTATAACGAAGTGATGAGGTTTCTAGCCTACACCATCCAGTTCAAACTGAGACTATCTATAATCAACATTGTGAAGAACCACATATGAAGATCTAGTTGCGCATGTAAAGAATTTCTTGGAGAAATGCCACACTATGCACATTATTGAACTTACAAAGGAGGTGATGAGGATGAGACTTTTCCCATTCTCATTATGTGAAAATGCTAAATCTTAGTTCCAATGACTAAATGCAAGGAACATGATTTTATGGGCGAAAATCAATTAAAGATCTTTAGACAAGGTCTTTCCCCTAATGAATTTTAGTGAAAGGAAATTGGAAATAAATCGATTCAAGCCGGAAGATGTAGAACCTCTTGGCGAGTCTTGGGAAAGATTAAAAAAGATCCTAAAGAGATGTCAAGGACATGGATGCCAAGGAGATCTCCAGAACACTAGTAGATGACGTAGCCGATGGTTCTCTACAACTAAGGATGAGGATGGAGCATTAGATCTTCTTAATATTTTATCTCAGAACTATACAGTTGTTATTCGTTCCTCAATGTGGAAACAAAAGGCGTGTATGACATTGATTCCGAAGCTGCGATTACGGCACTACTATCAAACCTGAGTAGTCAAATGGCGAAGCTTCAAATTGTACAATAAAGTCCACAATGTAACAAGGAATGAAGTTTGAGGAGTTCAACTTCATAAACAACCAGAGCTATGGAAATAATTTCAGGCCAAGAGGAATGGTTCCTCAAAGGTTTCATCAAGAATACAATAACCCTAACTTCTTGTATGGAAATCTTGATAATGCATTAAAGTTATTTTCAGGCTTTGATCAACTGGTCCAACAAGGGAAGCAAGGCAGAGTGAAGAAATGACTTTATTGAAGTCAATTGTGAAATTCTTGCACGCAATCATTATGAGCAATAGGGAACGTCATGAGAAGTATGAGAAAGATATGGAAAATTTGAAGAAAGCTATGAAGAGAATGGATGACGAGAGATCACAATCCATCAAAAACCTATAGAGATAGATAGGTCAGCTAGCCATTGCTTTCAACTAAAAAAAAAAGGGCAGATTCTTAGTAACACTATCACAAATCCTAAGGAGAATGTTTGTGCTATTCACAAGATGAGCACTACGACAATGAATGAGCATATGCAAGAGCAAGTGATGTACAAGCTAGAACGAGTCTACACTTTGGCTATGAGAGAATATGAAGTTATACTTGACTATAAAACGAAATTAAGGCAAAATGAAGCTGAAGGATTCAAGAAACAAGGATCAATAACTCGAAGTATAATAAGAATGGAATAAACAATGGAGAACTAAACAACAAGATGAAAGACCTTTCAAAGAAGCACCGAAAAGAAATAGTATCAAGGTTGTTCCAAAGAAGCCAGAACCAAAATTTGAGTTCACACCGAGACTTCAACAAATTAAGAGGAGAGAACTATGAGATATATGCATACCATTAAGCATTAATTGGTTCATGTTTCCAACCCATCAACGCTATCTTTCACACTATTCTACATTTTATAAGTATTTTATTCAATTTAGTCTTATTTTTTTTTCTTAAATTTCTTCACATATCAAAGAAATGTTTTGATGGCTTCAAAAAAATGTTAGGATTAATCAATTATGTATCTATAAAACAAATAAACAATTAATTAATATGTGTTTTTAATATATAATTAATGTTTTTCTAAAAAAATTAAAATAAGTAATCACTATTAAAAATGCATTAATATATAAACAATAATTAGGTATTTAATTAATTAAGATAAAGATGAAGTTTGAAAAGAAGAAAAATTCAAAATGTACTAAGAATAAGATAATAATAAATATATTAAAGATAATATAAAGATAATGATAAAAAAATGATATAAAATTTATAGTGTTGATGAATAGTGCATGGCCAATTTGTCAATGCAATATTCTTGTGCGCCATCCCTAGTTAATTTACTCCTCCACCCTCACTAAAATAGCGTTGGGTAGAGATGTTCTTAGTGAATGGAAGTGGTGAAGTGGAAATTGATGAAACCTCTAAAGAGGTATTGGCCCATGGAGATCGACACCGGGACCTGTTCACAATCTCGGTTGGAGGAGATCTAAAACTTTTCAAAGTTCTTGATGCACGTCAGTTGAAACGTATAAAGAGATATTGACCCATGGGCAACACTTCCTTACTTCTAGGGCACGACAAGACTAGAGCTAGTCGTGTTTGACAAAAAAACACTCATACAACACTTCCAACCTAGTACAAATGCTATACAATGGCTAAAACTGAGAAATGGAGAGGATTGGAGGGTGTAATTGAGTGAGAGTGAGGGTGATGGAGTCAGCAAGGGTATTTTATGGATTTTTGACAAAAAAAGTGGGGAACGTTTAGCAATTGAAATCTAAAATAGGTGTATGCTTGAGTAATGGGGTACTTTGAGCAATAGAAAATACTAATACTCTTTTCTAAATTCGACTAGTAAAAAAATATCATTAATAATTATTTTGATTCACTTGACAACAAAGAAGATGAAAGGTTAAAAGTTTTTAACAGGTAATCTTAACTTTTTATTAAAATTATGTATTACTTGCAAACTATGTCATTCACTTTTACTAGTACGTTAAAGGGCTTTATGTTATAATTTTACCTAAATCTAGTCCTTAAGCAATTAGGATTAGGCCTAAAGTTAAATATAATTCAAATTATTTTAATAGGCTAAATTAGTCAAAACATCATAATATTTCACATCTTTTGCTATTATATCATAACCTTTTGGGAGTTATTATTATTACTTAACCTTTCTATATTGTATTATTTGTAACTTAATATATTCTTGAACTAGGAATTTCATGAGGACATACCTAAATAATAAATTTAAAGAGCCACCTTGTCACCTATTATTATCAAATTTATTATTTAAATTAATTATTTAGATGTTACCTTATCAGATTTGAAGTTCAAAGTGACCTAAGATTCAAATCAAATAATATGGAAAGGTTATAATGACAACTCCCAAAAGGTTATTCTTTAATAATAAAAAGTATGAAAAATTATGATATTTTAATTACTTTGACCCAGTGGCGAATCTAAGAGAAGGGCAAGGTGGTTTGTAGCATCCCATATTCTGAATAGGGCGCTACTTGTCCTCAAACCCTAATTAAGCGCGGTACACCAGCCCGAGTTAACTAAAGCCAACAACATCTCTCCTTCCGTACTTGATAAACCCAACCTATATATCTATATCAAAATATAAATTAAAGTATACACATTATAAAATTTAAAATCTTTTTGGTAATTCAAATCATATAAGTAAATCATGAGTTTATTAAATCCAAACCATGATTACAAAACCTCCAAAGTCTCTTAATATACAACAATATAATTCAAATAGTATATATATACTAGGAAGGCTTATTATTACGTAGAGAAGACGATAAAACTCCCAAGCCTTCTATTTTTCAAATAACTGAAGTGCCAACATGCGAACCTGAAATGTTATGGGGTGTGAGTGCTCCAATATGATCAGTAAGTGATGCTCATAAACATATCAATCATCAACTAATATTAATAAATTAATGAATAAAATTATGAGTCCAAATATATTTATTCATACATTTAATTGATTTAAACAATATATAATTGAAGGTAAGTTAAATATGCAATATGCAATCGTACTCATGATTTGTAATTTGAATTTCATTATTGAGTCAAAATCTCACGTCACTCGATAATACAACCACAGAATCCAATTGTTAGTTGACATGAGATTCTATTGATTTATTCAAAGCTTGACTAAGCTAACAACTCTAACTGGATGATGGCGACTAAGGTAAAATTCCAGCTAACTGAAGATAAAAGGGTTGAATCCATTTCCAAGCTAGCCTTTTTCCATTCATTAGGACTCAAGGCAGAATTCGTTTCATGGCTAACCCTTTCAATCTTTAGTCTCGGTCCGTCTTATCGACCATTTCCAAATATTTTCACATATTAAATAGTTAATGCACGGTATGTTACCCCATTCCAAGTCTATAATGCTATATTAATTAAATATACTAAATTACGAAGCATAATTAATAAGAATACGAGTCCCACTTACCTTTATCGAATTTCTCTTAATTTCCTTCCAAATTTAAAAAGTTTTGTGCATGTGAACCTCTCCCAGTGTTTAAGAAACTATCACAAACCATTTGAGGTTAATATATGTTTAATATTCTAAGTTTAAAACCCTTAGACCAATCTTTAAATCCTCAGAATTTACCATGAGAAATTCAGCATTATTGTTGTTTTCTAATGTGGGAGCGCGCTCCCTCCTTTGGTGGGTACATTCCACCGTCTGATCTAACCATAATTTATGAAGGGAGCATGATTCTTTGGTACAAGGAGTGCACTCCGCAATCGAGTGCCTCAACAACAGGGCTACAACCCATTTTTGATCATCAACTTACCACAAACTCATCCTTCACCTCCCCACAATATCAGGGAGGGCCTACAATTAGATCTTAAACAAGTTTAAATCAACAATAACCATAATAAATGAGGATTCATCACTAATTCATGAATTCAACTCAAGAATGTAATTTAAACATACCAATACCCTAATTGACTGTAATAGTCATGATTTTACTAACTCTTATAGATTCGTAGTAGACGCTAGTATTGGGTAAAAACAATAGAGACTATGGATAACTTTAAGTTATAAAAATGGCATTTTTAGAGAAAATGTGTTATACTAATGTATACTAATAATTATTTACCAAGTAGGAAAGTAAATACGAGAACAAGCAAGTTGTAAACAACTAAGAAATCAATAATACTAAAAGAATTCTAGATAAAGGAGACACATATACAGATGTAACTATAATTTAATCATTGATTTAAAAATGATATTTTTCATTTAGTCTCATAGGTAGGCAATAGTGACTAAACCATGCGTTGTCACCTCGTTCTCCTCATGTCAATGAAAGGAACGTGTGACTCAGCCCTATACTTACTTGGTTTGAAAACTTCGAGTGCTCCACATATTTCAACAACCTAGCAGCTTTATACTCTATAAGAACACCTACCTAAGCGGTAACTAGCATTCCCCACTTCATACTCATATTTCTAAAACTTCTAAAAAGGGAACAATCCAATATCTGACTTACCATCGGTAGAATCTCCCTCATCGTACGGCGGTAAGTTTATACGCTATGATTCCAAACCTAACTTTAGTGTACAGGCCCGTACACAATAGAGAAGCAAAAATCTAGACTTTAAATCCTAGCATAAAAATTTCATAAAACCAAAGGAATCAAAATTACAAGAATATAATGAAAAATGTGGAAGTCAATATTAAAATCTCATAAATCACTTATAAGTCTCCTTGATCTAGTCAATATTTAGCCAACAATGGCCATTAAAATCAATAATACAAAACTAGAGAAGAAAAATGGAAAGAATAGAAGTGAAGAGGGGCCGAGATATAGGAGGGGGCTCCCTCACCAAAATGTGTCCTTTAAAGTGTCTTCTTGACTATTATTTATAGTAATAACATGATAGGAAAGAATGTAACAACCAGTTACCTTAAGTTTGAATAGTATTAACCTAAATCCTAATTAACCCAAGTTAGACTTGCGATAGTCCGACTTACCTCAATTAGCGTATGCCTTGGTTTGTGTGATACATTTAATGAATTTATATGTTTATTGAATTAATGGAAAGTAATTTAGCCTATAGTTTTTGAAATCAAATAAATTGAAAAAATGAAACCATTAGATATGTCTTCAAATGCGAAACGTGTCTTAAGTAGTGTCAAGATAACATTAGTGTCACTCTAAGGCTTGAACCCTTAGATTTGAATCAAGTTACATATATAATTTTGTGATGAAAATGAGGCATGAGGTCGCTTCATTTAAACAAATGAGCAGGTTAATGAGATGCATTAATCATTTTCATCGCCACTTGAATCTTCTCATCACTCACCTTCTTCATGGCTCATCATCGACAACGCTGACACCATCTTTGAGCTCTTATCATAGCCATTACCATAGTCACAATCATCATTATCATTGTTGCCTTCATCATTGTCATCATTTTCTTCCTTGGGAAGTTTGGGTTAGTTTTCTTTTTATGTTCATTCAATAAATGAATTGAGATTGCTTTGGTGGATACTGAAGTAGCTATAAGAACCTAGGTTTTAGGATAATTTTATGGTTCATCAGGATCCTTATTAAAGGTTTATATGAACCTTAAAAGCTGTAATAAGTTGTTATCCATGAGTGGTGATCATTACATAATTTAAGCTCTTTAACTGAGCCTATATTGCAGTTCTATACCATATCACATAACTTTTATACATTTATCAAAATGGGCTGATTTCAGGTTATGTTTTTGGTCAATATGTAAGGCATTTTCCTACAAAAAATTACGATTCTTTAATTTGTCTTTTGAGGGTTATGTTTTTTCTAAGCTGGAGTCTGACACTAGCTATCAAATGGAGACTAGTTTGGCGTTTTATGTATAAACTCCTTCATTTTTTGTCGGAATTGAGCAAACCTTACCTCTTCAAAAATCTAAGAAAAAGAGCTTCAACCTTTGCTAAGGGTGTGTTCATTAAATTTTGATGTTTAGATGCTAAGAAATAGGCTACAATAGGTCTAGAACAAAATAGGATGTAGGAGCATTTCATTACTTAGAAAAAAATAGGGGAAAAGGGAGTTCGGGTCGCGAGACTTGATACTTTGGCTAGGGTTCTTAGATAACACTAGGACAAGCCTAAGAATATAATTGATTAACATTATTCAATGTTTGTGTAAATTTACCCAGGAAATCTTTAAGAACCTCGAGTGGTTAAGCAAGTTTAGGTTAGGAAGTTTGAGGTAAGTGAAACTCGTATTCATATTAATTATGCTTCATAATTTAATATATTTAGTTCATATAAAATCATAGACTTGGAATGGGGCAACGTGTTGTTATTTAACGATTTTAAATATGAAAATTTCTGGAAATGGTTGATATAGAGGAGCAGGACCGAGGGATGAAAATAAATAAATAATTAATAATAGGTGAAATGTTGCTCTTCTTACTTTAAACTATTACATCATTAGGATTTTCACTAACATATTCATTAATGAACTAGTTTGGAACATCCTTTCCTTAACTTGCCATCATAGTTTCTAAGAAGGTTCTCCCAATTTCTTTCTCTTATGATGCTCGCAATTTTATCTTTATATTTGAACATATTTTGAGTTTTCAATCCTCTTTATGTTCTAATAACTCTTTTCGCATCTCCAAAGTATATATTTTGTGCTTTCGGACTGACAAATCTCATGGGATCATAAGGGACTTGCTTGTTCGAGTCTAAATGGTCAAAATCCTCGTTAGAGCTAGGTGAGGATGGTTGATAAGTGATTATTTACACACTTATATAGGGTTAGTTTAGTATTATATTTAGTATAAATATCCTAAATGTGCTCTAATTCATGGTGTTATTGCATTTTAAGGTAATTAAGATGTAAATGAAGGAAATGAGCAAAAACGAGAAGAAACGGAGCAAAAATTTATGAAATCATGGTTACGGATTGGCTATACATGGTGACACTATAGAGTACTAAGAAACATCGTGGGAAGGAAAGGCACAGAGTGGGAGAGAAATGAAAGTAGAGAAAATAAGGATGGATGCTTGGCGTAGTGGCAACGCTATGGAACATAAGGGACGACATATGGACATCATGGGGAAAACACTGAGGTCACATGAGCCAAAAGAAAGGCAAATAGAAGTAGCGCCCTGGCTTAACACACACTGTGCTAGGGCATAAGTAATAGCACCAGACGGGAAAAAATTATTAAGTTAGAGTTTTATTTTAAGTTATATTGTAAAATAGGTTTCCAATTATTATTAGAAACTATAAATAGATTTTAGGACGTGGTAAACTAATAACACGCAAACTATTAGCCACCATTAGAGTAATTTAGTGTAGGTTTACATTTGTTTTGAGTATTTAGGAGTATTGCATGGAGAAAACATTAAAGATTCCATTTTTGTTATTCAAGTTTGGTTTCATTCGTTTCATTGAAGATAATATATTTATATTCATATCTGATTTGCAACGATTCTAATTTTGAATTGTAATGTGTGTGTTTCAATAAAGTGTGAGTAGTCTATTTATTTTGGGGATCAATGGATCCTATGGTATGAATGTTATGCTATGAACATGAGTAAAAATTGGATATAAAAATCGGAATAGTTAGATGTATTGATTATGAACATAATACTTAGACATCTTGATCATGTGTTTATTGATATATGATTTTAGAAGTTATCATGGCCAATGAAGCATTTAAGCCAGACATGAACGGTACAACCGTAAAATACACAACATCGAGCGATAGTTATTGTTTATGGAGGAACAAATAGTAAACTAAGTTAGTTGTGAATCTAGAGATTTAGAGCATTAAAGTAATATGGAGCTTACATTATTTACAGCAATAGGTGGAGTTCTACTTTGTACATTAGAATCTTTTCCGTCACGATAGTGGGTTAGAGTGGATTTGAATGAAATCTATATATCCTAATTAGGCATTGAATACAACATATTGAGATATAAAAGTGGTTGAAAATCATAGTATTAAATTACCTAGGGGAAGTTGTGAGCTAAGATATCCTTAATATAAGAGTTAAAGTAAAGTTTATATTGTTCTGTTAGATATATTAGTTTAGAAGAAAACCATTTAAAAGTGTTTTCTTTAGCAATAATTCCAAAATAAATTTGTAATTAACTAGTGCAAAAACCTTTCCTCGAGGACAATACCCGTAGGCAACATAAATTGATTACACTATTACTACAAGTGAGCCGTTATACTTGCGACACATGTCAAGTTTTTGGCGTTGTTCCTGGGGATAGGTAGCCACTTAGTATTACTTAGTTAGTTTGAAAAATTGCTAAATTTTGTTTTCATTGAAAATTTGATTTACCCTACTGCATTTGATCTACTTTCTTTTGTCTTTGTTGTTTTAGGGATATAAAAAATGTATATTTATCATGTTAAGGAATTAAATAGTGAAATCATTGATCGAGTCTCTGGGTTGGTCTATCAAAATTAAGCTATTCAAGATAATACCATATACCAAGCACAACCAATCAAGATTGGTTTGGCATGGACAGGATATCATTAACACACTTATAACCTGTATGGATTTATATGATTTATAGGAAGTAAAGGGCATTGCAACTACCTAAAAAGAATAGAGTTATCACATAATTATCAAAGCTTTGACAACCCTCACATTCAAAATGTCTCTCAACCATTATTGAGTTCTCAGGCAAACTGGCAATCACGACAAGATCAAAAGATGGATGAACAATTGTCTCATACATATTTAGAGCAAAAGATAAGAAAAATGACTGAGCAGAGCGAGTATGATCTAAAAAAGTATGAAGAAAGATTAGAGACCTCTTCAAAATCATTGAACATGATGGAGGAAGAAGAAGATCAAGCATTCTTGAATTAGGAAAAGAACTTAGAAGAAATTGCAAAATTTATAAATTCAAGACAAGAGGTTATTGTTGAATACGAGAAGAACCAAGTCGAGGAGTTGTTAACGACTGATGAAGCATGTCATGAAGCATATGAATAAGTAGAGAACCCTAATCAAAGTGATAGAAACTTTGTTGATGCTTTAGAGCTAGTTGATTTACTTGACCATGATAGAGAAAAGATTTATCTCAAGGATATTATGCAGCATGATAGTGGTGTTGATCTTGACAAGTTTAAAATAGTAATGAGTAACGAATGCAAGGAAAACTTAAGATCACGCATTATAGAGTTTGTGCAAGGGAAAATCAATTTTGTCGTATTACTAACACCATTTAAGCAAGAATAGCAAATTCATTGGAATTATGAGAAAATTTGGATTTTTGTAGGGACGTATGAGAAGATATGTAAGATAATCTCTTTTTTCGAAGCATGGCAAGACGATCTAAATTACATGAGGTTTATCAATGATAGTGTAGCATGCAAGAAAAAGGATTAGAGGATGTAGAAATTCACGAAGATACATCAATGAAGTAACCTTGGTCCATCGTGGTTATCATTTGAGAGTCATGATGCATAAGTCGGGCTAATAACATTGAAATAAGTGCTACTGGGAGGCAGCCCAGGGTTATTTAAATTTCAAGTTTGAATTTTAGTTAGTAGTTAGTTATCTTGTTTAATATGTACAATTAACACATTTTAATTCTAACTTTCAAAGATTTGTGTTAAATGTGCTAGAAAAACAACTTGTAGGGTGATGATTCATCAGAATGGAAATAACTCACTAACTCATTAAAAAGTGGAAAATAGCGAAGGGGTTCAAAGCAGTGAAGGTAAGATGCATGGGCAAATCAAAGTTAAAATTTATTAATTTTTATATTTACATGGATTTCATGCAGTCATGACATCTTGTATGAGTGATACATAAAGCCAAAAGAGTGGCGGAGAGGAATTAATAAAAAAACTCACCCAAAGACATTGGCTGACACCTCAAACATCATGGTTGCTAGTGATGGAATCGAAAGGGCACTAGGCACAAATAACACAAATACCCCACTGCGTCCTCGACACAGTAGTGGCGATGGCACGACGCCGAGGTCATTTTAAGGGGTTAAAACCCCATTTTAACTTCATTCTTCACACTTCTACTAAAACCCACCACAACCACCAAGCATACATCCCTCTAGAGAAAAAATTTATTCATTTCTAATTGAGATAAGAGAGTTCATAGTGAGTGAGAGTGAAAGAGGTAAGTGCATTGTGGATTTGCATAAATGGAAAGGTAGGGCATCAATTTTTTTGATTTTGATTTAAAGATAGCTAGGGTTCTTTTTGGTTAGAAAAATGAGAGGGCTTGGGTTAATAGAGACTTGGAGGAGTGTTTTATACTTGAAAAAATTCGGCATTGAGGTAAATTTATAATTTCATCTGATTATGTTTTGAAATTTTGAAATAAAATATTCAAATTGTTTGAATTGAAGATTTGAGGTTGTAGGATTGATTTTGGGAGATTGTGTGAATATTGAGCATTAATGTCACCCATACAGACATAGTTGATTTTTTTTGCATTGTTTGGCGTGTGTATGATCCGTGTAATATGAATTTTGATTTTCAGGTGATTTGAAGAGAAGAGTTGCAAGTTGCATTATTGTTGTGTTATTTAAATTTGAAGGAATGGCAATAATAAGGAAATAAGTTAGCCAAAGTAGAGAAAATGATTTAGAGTTATCTACCTCAAGAAATCCCAATAAAAAGGAGCCTTGACCATTTAAATCCAATTTTTTCATTAGTAGAGATGCCACAGACCAATACGAGGATATCCAACATAGGTAATTCATTTGTGAAAGAGGAATAAATTTGCTGGCAAAGTATGATAATAGAGTGAATAACTTCATTAGGCAACAAAATTAGGAGCAAGACACTCAATACCATAAAAAGAATGAAGTTAAACAAGTGAGTGGGATTGTTTAAGAATTTTATGCTAATGCGAAGTTCACTACCAAGGATAAGATAGTGAAGATGGAGGGATTTTTGTTCCCTTTAATACACTAGATATCAATAGCATCTATGGAATGGAGTACTTAAGTTTATATAAATCTAAACCGACTTTCCCGAATAAATTATATGAGAGACCTTATAACCTATACCCTTTTAAAGCCATAGAAATAGCATTGGTTGTCCGAGGATAAAAAGGATGGGTTATGCAAGCAGAGAATGCGCCAAAGCAATAAAAAAAGGGAGTGTTATGAAAGTTTATAGAATGTGCCAATATTTCCTTATGGCAACATTACACCCTACCTCTTAGCAGGGCGAGATCAACAAGCATAAAATGGCTTGTTTTTATGAAATTACAAAGAACGGGGAGATCAACATCAGCTAGATCATTTACAACAATCCGAGGGAGTAAATCATGTCGAAAAGGATAAAAAATTGTTCTTTCCTTTCGTGGTCACTTAGATGTGCTTGAAGGCTGGAGTGCGATTGCAAAATGATGAAGAATTCGATATTGAGGCCCAAGAAACCAATTTTACCAAACATTTTTCCAACAAATTTGATTTTAAATAGTTTTATAGGTTCATTATCTTACTTACACTATTCCAAATGGCCAGAGGTGGAAAGGATAGAGGTTCAAGAGAGGAGAAAGGGAAAGGAAAGTTATTAGATAAACTAAAATCAAAATCAAAAGTTTTTCAAATCCAACCCACATCAATATCTTTCATAATACCTAGGATTAGACAACAAAGAGAACCTACTCCACATTCTTCATTCAGTTTCAATACTAAGGATGATTGTTTAGAAAAGTAGGAGGACATAGAGGAAGTTGATCAATATATATCAATTAAGGAGAAAAACTATGAACCAAGGAAAGAGAATTTGGTCAATAATAAGGCCTATGAATAATTTAGGAATGCTATAATTAAGTATAGGAAGTTGATCACGGAGAGGGGATTTAATGTTAAGAACAAATTGATGTATAGGCCTAGGATCCTAGATATTATTGTGACCAGGAACTGAGATTCTTGACTAGGGATTATAACCGCGTAGACTTAAAAGATGTTCGTAGTGAACGGGGTTATGATGCCATGGTGAAAGAGTTTTATGCCAATGCATATGGAAGTGAAAGTAAGACATAGTCCTGCGTTCAAGAGAAGACCACGGCTTATTTCACTGCAAGATTAAACCTGTAATTTGGATTACTAGATTTTCACAAAAAATTGAACGATGAATACCTGAAACTTGAATATGACATAAAATACCATTACCCTACTGAGACAATAAGAGGACGTTTAGAGGCAATCCATGGAGATTGATTTATTTTTTATAAGGAGTGGTACTCCAACCACATAACCACCAAATTTTTCATGAAGATCACTAATGCTCTATTTTAATTCATCAATGCCAACTTATAGCTAAGTCTGCAGTAGTACGAGATAGTGAACTACAAGGCTACCCTACTTTATCACATTTTCATGGGATTAAGATACTAGGGTGTTGGAAAATTATTCATGAATCGACTAGGAGTGCCATCAACACTAAGAAGAACAATGGACTACCTTTCATTTCAATGAGTACATCTTTTTGTATGGAGGGTCAAGTGAACATGGCAGGGCATGACATGGATGTTTTACCAGAGAATACCATCATTGATGAGGTTATAGAGAGATATGGAAAAGTCAATGGTTATGAAGATACAGAGGATGAGAGAGAAAGGGTTGGGATAGTTAGAAGAGAAACTAAGCAAAAAAGGAAAATTAGAGATGACATAAGGAGAATTTTAAAGGGGTTGTCGCAGTCTAGAAAAGATCCAAACATGCAACAGCCTGCTAAGGATTATGACAAGTTATACATGAAAAATAAGAGTTGGCTTTCATGGGTGTAATTTTGTGCAATCAGATGACCACTTTTCTTAATCAAAAACTAGAGTTTGAGAACTAGAGAGCCTTAGTAAGGAGCATCCACATGATGGAACGTTTGATGTCTTGGAGAAAAAGACGTCGAGGAGGTGCAGAGGTTCTTATACCATCTACATAGATGAGATTACCACTTAGCAGTAATCTTGATGTTCTGATATTGCCCAATCAGGAATACCACCTCTATGACCTCATTGTCAGCTACCAGTCCCAAATGATTGATTTAATAGAGAATAATGATGACGTGAATTTTAGACGGTAACATTGATTTCCTTTTTCTATTTATTTTCTCGATCTCTGAGTGATAATGTGCGAGCTACTCTATATAATTCTGGTAGAGGTGATATACTTTGTGTTTCGTAGTGATACTTTGTGTTTATAGTGGTATACTATGTGATACATTTTATTCAGTACTTCGGTAAAATATTTAATATACTTGATATATAATGGTGATGTTTATTCATCAAATATTTATGCACTATGTCTTATTATAATTTTAAATTAACTTTAATAATTTCTTCATTGTCAATTTTATGATTATATCAATTCACTTATACTTTTTGTGGTATGTTTATTATGTTGAAAATTAGACTTCATTTTAAAACCATGACGATAGGGTTTAGATTGAGTTTGGGGGTGTTTTAGTTGAAGTATGACATTGATGACAATGAAAAGAAAAAACGGTAGAAGAAAGTTCAGAATTACTATTAATCTGATATTCTTGTAAGTTGACATAAATTTTCAAATTTCTTCGAAATTGAAGTATGATTTTCATTTTACTTTAATTTGAGTAAGAACGATAATAACACGTAGAATAGATTATCGAATGGAAGTGATATTTTTTATCTCCCAAGTGAATTTTATGAAATAAGGAATCCATTTTTGTACCCTTTTTTATTAACCTTTCACGTTGTTGTGAACACTAAATGGAATACCTTGAGTTAGAAATAATAATAGGTAGAAAAACGAGATAATAGTGCAAGATGAACAAGACAAATTTCTAAGAATCAAGTGATACAAAAGGCTATTGATTAAGTATTTTTATACTATATATAGAAATCTATTATACCACAATTTAAAGATGAAATGGGTTAGAAACCGATGAAATTCTATAAGTTAGAAAAAAGGCTTTCTTCTACTTTAGTGGATAGTGAGATGTGTTAAAAAAAGTTTACAAATAAAAATATATAGAAAGTCCTGTAGATTCCAATGGAAATGGAGCAGAGAATCTATAGTGAGAAAAATGTGAGAATGTCCATTGAAAATGGAATAGGGATTCAAAAGAAAAACTAAAAGAAATATGTTAAAAAAAACAATTAGAATTAAGTAGAAAAAAAAAATTTAGAGATGAAAAATATGGATGTTCTTAAACTCTTCAAAGAAAAAATTGAACTAGAGTGCTTGAAGCTAAAGTTGAATGAAGTATTTCTTAATCTAACAAGTTTGAAAAAAGAAAGATATTATTAAACTCTTCAAAGAAAAAATTTAACTCGAGTACTTGAAGCTAGTGTTGAATCATGTATTTCTTAATCTAACAAGTTTTAAATGATAAATTCATTGGTATCTTAGAATAATTCCTATGGATTTTGATTGTGGTACTACTATAAAGTATTTTCTAACATTGAAACTAATCTAGTAGTTTTTATCTTCTAAGGTACTATATTAGCTATCGTAAGCTTGATGTTTGTCAGTGTAGATTAAGAAAACCTATATTATGTAGTGGCCTTGGTTATGAACTGTAAATTTTAAAGGGTGTTACATTAGGTAGTTGAGTTATCTTTAAGGGATGTTTCTTTCTTCTAAATCATTCTATTCTATCATAATTTTCATTTACTTGTGGGTGATGTTTTTTATTTTAAGATCACTTTTATTGTAAAAATTATATTATTTAATGTTAAGATAAATTAGAATTAGATCAGTTTATGAGAATAAAAAGAGAATGTGATTAAAAGTATACTTTTACTCGGGACAGCAACGTGCTGAGTTTGGGGGCATTTGACAAGTCAATAATTAGACACATTTTACGGTGTAATTTATGTTGATTTTATAAATTAATGATGATATTACACTAGGTATTCTCTTGTTTTTGTGATTTCATGTTTTAAAATAAGAAAACAAAGAAATAGAAGAAAAGAGAAAGAAGTCCGAAAAACACTTTACTGGAAAAGAAGCCCCGTGATAAGCTAGTTATTTGGGATAATACTAGGAATCGCCACCTAAATTGAAATCACAAAAAACACAGTGAATCCATATCAAATTGTAGAATGAACTAGAAATCACCTGCTGAATCGGTGGAGCACTGAGAGTTAAACTTAGTGATTTGCTCAGTGATTTGTGTATAAGTTAGGAATAGCTGACAAATCGCTATGGTCGGTTACGGGTTTTTGAGATTAATATGAAAAATTTGAGTTTATCTAAGATATCTATAAAAAAGGCCAAAGAGCTTCGAAATAACTCTCTCCTTTTGCTTTCCTTTTTCATTACATTATTTATATTGTTTGTTTTAGTTGATGTTTGAAGATATACATGAGTTTCGGTTTATATTAAGGTATTTATATATTCATTATGACTTTTAATTATGTTTTTGCGTTGTTTATTTTAAGCATGAATGAAAAATCTATCAATCTAAACAAACCTTACACATGTAATATATTTTGGATTGCTAGATAGTTATAATTAGGGAATCATGAACTTAATGCTTTAAATCTATTCATACTCGTCAATCATGGATTCAACAAGTTGTTTTTGGCGTATTACAACTAAAGAAGATTAATATTGCGTGTATAGTTGAAAATGTGTTATGTGGTATTTTGAATCTGATTCTATGTTTATAGTTATTGATAACAATTATAGAAGTTCTAACTGGGATTAATTTATACGACATTTCCCAAGTGAATATTCTAGGTTATTGTGTTCTAAGTTATTTATTATGCGGCGACAGTTAATATTGGCTTAGATTAGGAATGATTTTCACTAAGTGTAATGCTATCGTATTTTCAATTTGTTGCATTTTATCCAATGGGTAGATTTACAATTATAAGAATGTGGCATTTCTATTGAGTTTAGAAAAATTGGTGGCTAGCTAAAGGCTATCAACTTATTATGAAATAGGATTTAATGATTCCAAGATTCCACGTATGCTATGGTTATAACTATATTGTGATGTGCTATTATGTTCTAGTGTTTGAAAGCAATCCAAGTATATTCCAATGTTTAGCGGGGTTTGTTTATATGTTTGTTTAATATATTTGAATTATATTTAATTTGAGTATCATTTAATTTAGTTTGATTAGAATTGATTAGATTAAGATAGTTAGTTTGATTAATTAAGTCAATATTTTGTTCTCAATTATTTATTATATTTATTCTTTTTCAATTTGATTAACTAAAATAAAAAAGTAGAGAAAAAGACTTTCATTTGAGATTTTAAAAGTCCATGTGAAGACGATATCCCATTTACTATTACTACAAGTTAATAGTAAAATACGGGAAATTATTGTGCACGCTCAACCTATTTTATCTGTTTGAAGTCATTCATAATGCACCTAAATATCAGAAATTTATAAAAGATTTAGCGCAAATAAGATTAAGGCTAACAAAAAGATGAGTCTAGGGGAACACGTATAAATACTAGTTTCAAAGAAATTACCTCCTAAATTTTCTGACCCAGAAATGATTTTCATTTCATGTACGATTGAAAACATAAGAATTTTTAAAGCATTATGTGATCAGGGAGCCTCCATAAATGTAATGCCTTTATCAATGGAAATTCTGATAAATTTGATAGTGAACAAACTAATGATAATGAATATTTAGAATTAAATCATCATGAAACTGAAATATATGCTATTAATGCAGTAACAATTTATATTCCATACTTTATCTGTACTTTCAATTTTAGAAGGATTAGTTAAGTTTTTTTATATTTTCTCAACATTTGACTCATATAATGGGGATATTTTAGGAATTCAATTCCCGAATAGTTTCATGTAAGGGTGGTTGATCGAGCCAATTGACTTCCTTATTATATTGTTTCATGCATTAGTTTTTATGTTAGTTATTATTTATTGTAATAAAATAGATTATTTAATACATATCATAGTAAAATTCTAAAAATTCTGAATATTTCTACCTTTATTGAATATATATATATGATAATTAAATGGGACAATGAATTTAATTGGAAAAATAGCAAAAATAAGCTAGTGATTTTCCATCGATTATTGTTTGCACTAGAAATCAATTAGACAATCTGCAGCAATACGTAGAGTATTCAACGTATATTCGAGTCAGCGATTTCTCACCGAATCAAGCTTATAACTAGAGTTCCCAGGACAAATCATTGAGCCAGTGATACCCATTTTCAGTGATTTTGTCAGTGATTGCTTAACGAATGTACTTAAGCCCTGATTCGTAGAGAGCGAATTCGATTTTTTAAAAATAAAAATCCCAAATCGCCACATTTAAACCCTTGAAACTCAAAAATAACTGCAACCTTTCAATCAAAATACTAATTCTTGACTAGATTAATCATTCCAAAGCTTAATTTTAATGTATTTAAGTGCTTCCTACCTCAATCCTCACACATTTGACCCGAAACGTGGTGAGTTTTGAGAGTATACAACCACCTAGGGCTTGCGTAAGGGAGTTCAAATTGGAGCTTGGAGGAATGTCATAGAGAAGAGTTATGAGTCCCATACTTAAAAGAATCACTTTCAAGAAGGTAATAAAAAAAAAACCCCAACCTCTTATGGATTAAGATTTTGATTTTTAATTGATTTTGGATTAATTATTAGGTTAAGAGCTCAATTTCAAATTTTTTACTATAAAATGATTTCTATATCGAATTATTTCTATTATAACACTAGTATGGGAATGATGCAACAATTTGTTTATCACTATTGAATTTTTTAACCATTTTTCGTAAATGGCAAGCAGATCGAATTTCATACTCAAGCTAACTTGAGACTATACTTCAAATGAGTTTTGGGGTTTTGTGAATATTTATCGATTGATTTGAGTTAAATACAATGTTTGTTTTTCCCATTGATGTTTTATCAACAACTTTCATATAAATTTCAAACTCTCAATTTTTTAATTATTTATCCAATAATTTCTTATTCTCGATAGATAAGTTGAATTTTACCAAACCTTTTTTCTGACAGATTTAGTTTTAAATGATTTTACAGGTTAATTCTTTTACTTACACTATTCCAAATGGCCAGAGGTGGAGAGGTTCAAGAGATGAGAAAGGGAAGGGAAAGTAGAGAAACCAAAATCAAAATCAAAAGTTTTCCAAATAAAACCCACATTAATATCTTTCAACACACCAAGGATTGGACAAGAAAAAAAACCTACTCCACCTTCTTCATTTAGTTTTAATACTAAGGATGGTTTTTTAGAAGAGGATGAGGACATAGAGGAAGTTGATCAAGAAATATCGATGAAGGAGAAAAACTATGAACCAAGGAAAAAGAATTTTGTCAATAAGAAGGCCTATGAAAAATATAGGAATGATATAATTAAGGATAAGAACTTAATCTCGGAGAGGGGATCTAATGTTAAGAACTAATCGATGTATAGGCCTAGGATCCTCGATGTCATTGAGACCAAGAGCTGGAGATTATTGACTAGTGATTATAACTGCGTAGACTTAGATAATGTTCTTGGTGAACGGGGTTGTGATGTCTTGGTGAGAGAGTATTATGCCAACGCATATGAAAATGAGAGTAAGATTCAGTCCCGCGTTCGATGGAGAACAGTGGATTATTGGGCTTCAAGAATTAACTAGTATTTTGGATTACCAGATTTTCACAAAAAATAGAATGACGATTACCTCAAACTCGATTATGGCATTAAATACCATTACCCCACTAAGACAATAAGGGGAGGTTTGTAGGCAATCCATGAAGATGGATTTATTTTTTATATGAAGGGGCACCTTAAGCACATAACTACCAAATTTTTCAGAAATACCACTAAAGCTTGATGTTAATTCACCAACGCCAGCTTACAGCTGAGTCTACGGTACTACGAGTTAGTGAACTACAATGTTGCCCTAGTTTACCACATTGTTATGGGATTTTGTAATTGGATGTTGGCAAATTATTCATGAATCGATTAGGAGTGCCATCGCCACTAAGAAAAATGATGGACTAACTTTTGTTTTGATAATTATGACCTTTCATAAGGAGGATTAAGTGAACATGGAAAAGCTTAACATTGATGTTTTACAAAATAAGACTGTCCCTGATGAGGTTATAGAGAGATATGTAAGAGTGAATGGTTATGAAGACACAAAAGACGAGAAAGAAAGGGCTGAGATAACCTGAAGAGAAGCTAAGTAGAAAACGAAAATCAGAGATGACATGAGGAGAATTCTGGAGGGGATGTCGAATTAAGAAATGATTCGAACATGGTGCAACTTGCTAGGGATTATGACTGATTATATAAGAAAAAACAAAGTTGGCTTTCGTGAGTGTGATTTTGCGCAATCAAAAGACCACTATTTGTAATCATGAACTGGTATTTGGGAATCAGAGAGCCTTAGCAAAAACCATCCACGAGATGGAACGTATGATGTCTAGGGGAAAAAGACGTCAAAGAGGTGAAAAGGTTCTTGTACCATCTACATAGATGAGATTACCACTTACCATTAATCTTGATGTTCCGATATTGAAAAGTCAGGAATACCACCTATGCGACCTCACTGTGAGCTACCAGTCATAAATGATTGATCTTGTGGAGGATAATGACAACTTGACTTCTTGACGGTGACATTGATTCCCTTATTCTATTCATTTTCTCGGTCTCTGAGTGATAGTGGGGGAGCTCCTCTATGTAATTCTTGTAGTAGTGATATACTTTGTGTTTCTTTGTGATATTTTATGTTTATAGTGGTATAATATGTGATACATTTTATTTAGTGTTTGGGTATGATATTTAATACACTTGATTTATAATGGTGATGTTTATTCATTAAATATTTATGCACTATACCTTATTATAATTTTAAATTAAATTTTATTAATTTCTTGATAGTTAAATTTATGATTATATTAATTCTTTTATACTTCACATGGTATGTTTACTATGTTGAAAATCAAACTTTATTTTAAAACCTTAAGGACGAGGTTCAGAATGAGTTTACAGGTATTTTAGGGGAAATATGACATTGAAGGAAATGAAAGGAAAAAAAGGTAGAAGAAAAGTTCAGAATTACTTTTAATCTGATATTCATGTAAGTTGATGAAAATTTTTTATTTCTTCTGAATTCAAGTAAGTATGAGTTTCATTTTACTTTATTTTTAGTAAGAACGATAATAACCGTAGAATAGATTCTCGAATGGAAGTGATTTGTTTTATCACCCAAGTGAATTTTATGAAATAAGGAATCTATTTTGTACCGTTGTTTATTAACATTACTACTTGATGTGAACATTAAATTGAATACTTTGTGTTAGTCATAATAATAGGTTGAAGATTGAGATAATAGTGCAAGATAAACAAGACGAATCTGTAAGAATCTTGTGATACAAAAGGCTATCGATTAAATATTTTTATTGTATACATAGAAAGCTGTTATACTATAATTGAAACAAGAAATGAGTTAGAAACTGATGAAACTCTATAAGTTAGAAAGAAGGATTTCTTCAATTTTAGTGAATAGTGAGAAGTGTTAACAAGAGTTTACAATTATAAGTATATAGAGAGTCCTATAGATTCCAAGGGAAATGGAGCAGAGAATCTATAGTGGGAAAAATATGAGAATGTGCATAGATTCAAAAGCAAAAGTAAAATAAATATGTTAAAAAGAAACAATTATAATGAAGTAGAAAAAAGAAAATGAGAGATGAAAAAGATGGATGTCCTTAAACTCTTCAAAAAAATTTAAGGCTAGAGTTTAATGGAGTATTTCTTAATCTAACAAGTTTTAAAGGATATATTCATTGGTATATTTGCAAAATTACTATTAATCATGATTGTAGTACTATTATAAATATTTTCTAACATAAAAAATAATCTAGTGGTTTTTGTGTTTTATAGTACTATATTAGTTATTGTAGGCTTGATGCTTGTGAGCGGAGATTAAGAAAACCTATATTGTGTACTAGCCTTGGTTATGAACTTTGACTTCTAAGGGGCATTACATTATGTGGTTCAGTTATCATTAAGGGATGTTCCTTTTTGTCTAATTCATTCTATTCTTTCATAACTTTCATTTACTTCTGGGTTATATTTTTTCATTTGAACATCACTTATATTTTTAAATTTATATTATTTAAAGTTAAGATGAAATAGAATTAAATTACTTATAAGAATGAAAAGAGAATATGATTGAGAGTATTTCTTTGCTCGGGACGACAAAGTGCTAAGTTTGGGGTATTTGACAAGTAGATAATTAGATACATTTTATAGTGTAATTTAGGTTGATTTTATACATAAATGATGATATTACACTAGGTATTCTCTTGTTTTGTGATTTCAGGTTTTTAAATAGGAAAATAAAGAAATGGAGTTAAAAAAAAAGAAGACCGAAAAAACACTCAACTAGAAAAGAAGCCCCGCGATTATGTAGCAATTTGGAATAACACTATGAATCACCTCCTAAATCGAAAGTAGGAAAAACCCAGGGAATCCGTAGCAAATTGAAGAATGATCTAGAAATCATTTGCTGAATCGATAAAGCATTGAGGGCTAAACTCAGTGATTTACTCAATGATTTGTATATGAGTTAGGAATCGCTGACAAATCACTTAGGTCAGTTCAGCGTTTTTTAGCCTAATATGAATAATTTGAGTTTATCTAAAATATCTATAAAAAGGGCATAAGAGCTTTGAAATAACCGTCTTCTTTTGCTTTAAATCTATTAATATTTGTCAATCATGGATTCAACAAGTTGTTTTTTGCGTATTACAGCTAAAGAGAATTGGTATTGCATGTATAACTGCAAATGTGTTATGTGGTATTTTGAATCTGATTCTATATTTATAGTTATTGACAACAACTATAGAAGTAGTAATAACTAGGATTAATCTATAGGGCATTTTCTAAGAGGATGTTCTTGGTAATTGTGTTCTAAGTTGTTTATTATTTGCCTTTTGTTAATACTGGCTTATATTATGCATGATTTTCACTGAGTGTAATGCTGTTGTATTTCCACGGTGTTGCGTTTTATCCAATTGATAAATTTATAATGACAAGAATATGGCATTATTATTAAATTTAGAAAATTCGTTGGCCGGGTAAAGGCTATCAACTTATTATGAAATAGGATTTAATGATTTGAAGATTCCACGTATGATTTGATTATAACTATAGAGTGAAGTGATGTTATGTTCTAGAGTAGTCATCAACAACAATGACTCATAGAGAAATCATAGGGAAAACACTGAGGTCACATGAGCCAAAAGAAAAGCAAATAGAAGTAGTGCACTGGCTTAACACACACCGTGCTAGGGCATAAGTAATAGCACCAAACGGGAAAAAATTAGAAAGTTAGAGTTTTATTTTAAGTTATATTGTAAAGTAGGTTTCCAATTATTATTAGAAACTATAAATAGATGTTAGGACGTGGTAAACTAATAACACGCCAACTATTAGCCACCATTAGAGTAATTTACTGTAGGTTTACATTGGTTTTGAGTATTAAGGAGTATTGCATGGAGAAAACATTGAAGATTCCATTTTTGTTATTCAAGTTTGGTTTCATTCGTTTCATTAAAGATAATATATTTATATTCATCTCCGATTTGCAACGATTCTAATTTTGAATTGTAATGTGTATGTTTCAATAAAATGTGAGTAGTCTATTTATTTTGGGGATCAATGGATCCTATGGTATGAATGCTATGCTATGAACATGAGTAAAAATTGGATATAAAAATTGGAATAGTTAGATGTATTGATTCTTAACATAATACTTAGACATCCTGATCATGTGTTTATTGATATATGATTTTAGAAGTTATCATGGCCAATGAAGCATTTAAGCCAGACATGAACGGTACAACCATAAAATACACAACATGGAGCGATAGTTATTGTTTATGGAGGAACGAATAGTAAACTAAGTTAGTTGTGAATCTAGAGATTTAGAGCATTAAAGTAATATGGAGCTTACATTATTTACAGCAATAGGTGGAGTTCTACTTTGTACATTAGAATCTTTTCCGTCACGATAGTGGGTTAGAGTGGATTTGAAGGAAATCTATATATCCTAATTAGGCTTTGAATACAACAAATTGAGATATAAAAGTGGTTGAAAATCATAGTATTAAATTACCTAGGGGAAGTTGTGAGCTAAGATATCCTTAATATAAGAGTTAAAGTAAAGTTTATATTGTTTTGTTAGATACATTAGTTTAGAAGAAAACCATTTAAAAGTGTTTTCTTTAGCAATAATTCCAAGATAAATTTGTAATTAACTAGTGCAAAAACCTTTCCTTGAGGACAATACCCGTAGGCAACATAAATTGATTACACTATTACTACAAGTGAGCCGTTATACTTGCGTCACATGTCAAGTTTTTGGCGTTGTTCCTAGGGATATTTAGCCACTTAGTATTACTTAGTTAGTTTGAAAAATTGCTAAATTTCGTTTTCATTGAAAATTTGATTTACCCTACTGCACTTGATCTACTTTCTTTTGTCTTTATTGTTTTAGGGATATAAAAAATGTATATTTATCATGTTAAGGATTCAATTAATGAAATCATTGATCGAGTCTCTAGGTTGGCCTATCAAAGTGAAGCTATTCAAGATAATACCATATACCAAGCACAACCAATCAAGATTGGTTTGGCATGGACAGGATATCATTAACACACTTATAACCTGTATGGATTTATATGATTTATAGGAAGTAAAGGGCATTGCAGCTACCTAAAAGAATAGAATTATGGCATAATTATCAAAGCTTTGACAACCCACACATTCAAAATGTCTCTCAACCATTATTGAGTTCTCAGGCAAACTGGCAATCACGACAAGATCAAAAGATGGATGAACAATCGTCTCATACATCGTTAGAGCAAAAGATAAGAAAAATGATTGAGCAGAGCGAGTATAATCTAAAAAAGTATGAAGAAAGATTAGAGACCTCTTCACAATCATTGAACATGATGGAGGAAGAAGAAGATCAAGCATTCTTGAATTAGGAAAAGAACTTAGAAGAAATTGCAAAATTTAAAAATTCAAGACAAGAGGTTATTGTTGAATACGAGAAGAACCAAGTCGAGGAGTTGTTAACGACTGATGAAGCATGTCATTAAGCATATGAATAAGTAGAGAACCCTAATCAAAGTGATAGAAACTTTGTTGATGCTTTAGAGCTAGTTGATTTACTTGACCATGATAGAGAAGAGATTTATCTCAAGGATATTATGCAGCATGATAGTGGTGTCGATCTTGACAAGTTTAAAATAGTAATGAGTAACGAATGCAAGGAAATCTTAAGATCACGCAGTATAGAGTTTGTGCAAGGGAAAATAAATTTTGTCGTATTACTTACACCATTTAAGCAAGAATAGCAAATTCATTGGAATTATGAGAAAATCTGGATTTTTGTAGGGACGTATGAGAAGATATGTAAGATAATCTCTTTTTTTGAAGCATGGCAAGAAGTGCTAAATTACATGAGGTTTATCAATGATAGTGTAGCATGCCAGAAAAAGGATTAGAGGATATGTAGAAATTCAAGAAGATACATCAATGAAGTAACCTTGGTCCATCATGGTTATCATTTGAGAGTCGTGATGCATAATTCGGGCTAATAACACTAAACTAAGTGCTACTGGGAGGCAGCCCAGGGTTATTTAAATTTCAAGTTTGAATTTTAGTTAGTAGTTAGTTATCTAGTTTAATAATTACAATTAACGCATTTTAATTCTAACTTTCAAAGATTTGTGTTAAATGTGCTAGAAAAACCACTTGTCGGGTGATGATTCATCGGAATGGAAATAACTCACTAACTCATTAAAAACTGGAAAATAGCGAAGGGGTTCAAAGCGGTGAAGGTAAGAAGCATGGGCAAATTAAAGTTAAAATTTATTTATTTTTATATTTACATGGATTTCATGCAGTCATGACATCTTGTATGAGTGATACATAAAGCCAAAAGAGTGGCGGAGAGGAATTAATAAAAAAAACACACCCAAAGACATTGGCTTACACCTCAAACATAATGGTTTCTAGTGATGGAATCGAAAGGGCACTAGGCACAAATAACACAAATACCCCACTGCGTCCTCGACACAGTAGTTGCGATGGAACGGCGCCGGGGTCATTTTAAGGGCTTAAAACCCCATTTTAACTTCATTCTTCACACTTCTACTAAAACCCACCACAACCGCCGAGCATACATCCCTCTAGAGAAAATATTTATTCATTTCTAATTGAGATAAGAGAGTTCATAGTGAGTGAGAGTGAAAGAGGTAAGTGCATTATGGATTTGCATAAGTTGGAAAGGTAGGGCTTCAATTTTTTTGATTTTGATTTAAAGCTAGCTAGGGTTCTTTTTGGTTAGAAAAATGAGAGGGCTTGGGTTAATAGAGACTTGGAGGAGTGTTTTATACTTAAAAAAATTCGGCATTGAGGGAAATTTATAATTTCATCATATTATGTTTTGAAATTTTGAAATAAAATATTCAAATTGTTTGAATTGAAGATTTGAGGTTGTAGGATTGATTTTGGGAGATTGTGTGAATATTGAGCATTAATGTCACCCATAGAGACATAGTTGATTTTTTTTGCATTGTTTGGCATGTGTATGATCCGTGTAATATGAATTTTGATTTTCAGGTGATTTGAAGAGAAGAGTTGCAAGTTGCATTGTTGTTGTGTTATTTAAATTTGAAGGAACGACAATAATAAGGAAATAAGTTAGCCAAAGTAGAGAAAATGATTTAGAGGTATCTACCTCAAGAAATCCCAATAAAAAGGAGCCTTGACCATTTAAATCCAAATTTTTCATTAGTAGAGAGGCCACAGACCAATACGAGGATATCCAACATAGGTAATTCATTTGTGAAAGAGGAATAAATTTGCTGGCAAAGTATGATAATAGAGTGAATATCTTCATTAGGCAACAAAATTAGGAGCAAGGCACTCAATACCATAAAAAGAAAGAAGTTAAACAAGTGAGTGGGATTGTTTATGAATTTTATGCTAATGCGAAGTTCACTACCAAGGATAAGATAGTGAAGATGGAGGGATTTTTGTTCCCTTTAATACACTAGATATCAATAGCATCTATGGAATGGAGTACTTAAGTTTGTATATATCTAAACCGACTTTCCCGAATAAATTATATGAGAGACCTTATAACCTATACCCTTTTAAAGCCATAGAAATAGCATTGGTTGTCCGAGGATAACAAGTATGGGTTATGCAAGCAGAGAATGCGCCAAAGCAATAAAAAAAGGGAGTGTTATGAAAGTTTATAGAATGTGCCAATATTTCCTTATGGCATCATTACACCCTACCTCTCAGTCGGGCGAGATCAGCAAGCATAAAACGGCTTGTTTTTATCAAATTAAAAAGAACGGGGAGATCAACATCAGCTAGATCATTTACAACAATCTGAGGGAGTAAATCATGTCTAAAAGAGACGAAAAATTGTTCTTTTTTTTCGTGGTCACTTAGATGTGCTTGAAGGCCGGAGTGCGATTGCAAAATGATGAAGAATTCGATATTGAGGCCCAAGCAACCAATTTTACCAAACACTTTTCCAACAAATTTGATTTTAAATAGTTTTATAGGTTCATTATCTTACTTACACTATTCCAAATGGCCATAGGTGGAAAGGGTAGAGGTTCAAGAGAGGAGAAAGGGAAAGGAAAGTTATTAGATAAACTAAAATCAAAATCAAAAGTTTTTCAAATCCATCCCACATCAATATCTTTCATAATACCTAGGATTAGACAACAAAGAGAACCTACTCCACATTCTTCATTCAGTTTCAATACTAAGGATGATTGTTTAGAAAAGTAGGAGGACATAGAGGAAGTTGTTCAAGATATATCAATTAAGGAGAAAAATTATGAACCAAGGAAAGAATTTTGTCAATAATAAGGCCTATGAATAATTTAGGAATGCTATAATTAAGTATAGGAAGTTGATCACGGAGAGGGGATTTAATGTTAAGAACAAATTGATGTATAGGCCTAGGATCCTAAATATTATTGTGACCAGGAACTGAGATTCTTGACTAGGGATTATAATCGCGTATGGAAGTGAAAGTGTTTTATGCCAATGCATATGGAAGTGAAAGTAAGACATAGTCCTGCGTTCAAGAGAAGACCACGGCTTATTTCACTGTAAGATTAAACCTGTAATTTGGATTACTATATTTTCACAAAAAATTGAACGATGAATACCTCAAACCTGAATATGACATAAAATACCATTACCCTACTGAGATAATAAGAGGACGTTTAGAGGCAATCCATGGAGATTGATTTATTTTTGATAAGGAGTGGTACTCCAACCACATAACCACCAAATTTTTCACGAAGATCACTAATGCTCTGTTTTAATTCATCAATGCCAACTTACAGCTAAGTCTGCAGTAGTATGGGATAGTGAACTACAAGGCTACCCTACTTTATCACATTTTCATGGGATTAAGATACTAGGGTGTTGGAAAATTATTCATGAATCGACTAGGAGTGCCATCAACACTAAGAAGAATAATGGACTACATTTCCTTTTGATGAGTACATCTTTTTGTATGGAGGGTCAAGTGAACATGGCAGGGCATGACATGGATGTTTTACCAGAGAATACCATCATTGATGAGGTTATAGAGAGATATGGAAAAGTCTATGGTTATGAAGATACAGAGGATGAGAGAGAAAGGGTTGGGATAGTTAGAAGAGAAACTGAGCAAAAAAGGAAAATTAGAGATGACGTAAGGAGAATTTTAAAGGGGATGTCGCAAGCTATAAAAGATCCAAACATGCAACAGCCTGCTAAGGATTATGACAAGTTATACATGAAAAATAAGAGTTGGCTTTCATGGGTGTAATTTTGTGCAATCAGATGACCACTTTTCTTAATCAAGAACTAGAGTGCCTTAGTAAGGAGCATCCACAGGATGGAGAGTTTGATGTCTTGGAGAAAAAGACGTCGAGGAGGTGCAGAGGTTCTTATACCGTCTACATAGATGAGATTACCACTTAGTAGTAATCTTGATGTTCTGATATTGCCAGTCAGGAATACCACCTCTACGACCTCATTGTCAGCTACCAGTCCCAAAGGATTGATCTAATAGAGAATAATGATGACGTGAATTTCAGACGATAACATTGATTTCCTTTTTCTATTTATTTTCTCGATCTCTGATTGATACTGTGCGAGCTACTCTATGTAATTCTGGTAGAGGTGATATACTTTGTGTTTCTTAGTGATACTTTGTGTTTATAGTGGTATACTATGTGATACATTTTATTCAGTACTTCGGTATAACACTACGAAAAAACAGCAGATAAGAAACGGAAATTTTCGTTGCTGATTAGCATAAATTCAGTCTCTAATTCAATTCTGCAACGGAACAGAGACGGAATATATTCCGTCTCTAAAATCGTCGTCGTTGATTTAGTCAGCAACGGAAATGGGTTTCCGTTGCTAATTAGAGACGGATTAGAGACGAAATTTAGAAACGGAACAGAGACGGAACATAAATGCAAATTCTTCTAAAGGGTACAGTTGTAATTGCATTCCGTCTCTGATCCGTTGCTAATCATAGATGGATCATAGACGGAATGAATAATTCCGTCTCTTATCCGTCTCTGATTAGCAACGGATCAGAGACGGAATTATTGCACTCCGTCTATAATCCGTTTCTCATTAGTAACGAATCAGAGAAGAAATTATTGCATTCCGTCTCTTATCCGTATCTGATTAGCAACGGATCAGATACGAAATTATTACATTTCGTCTCTGATCCGTCTCTGATTAGCATAGGAATGTTGACGGAATGCAATAATTTTGTCTCTGATCAGTTGCTAATTCATGAATTATGTCTCTGATCCGTTGCTATTTAGTATCAAAGTTTAATTTTGCCCAGTTGGGCTCGGCTATTTCCTCGAAAATTAGAGACGGAATAGCAACGGAATCTCTGAATTTCGTTGCTAATCCGTCTCAATTCCGCTTTGTTTAGTTTTCAAAACTAAGCTCAATCCAATTGGTTCTCCATAACCTCTAAACCTGAAAATACAACCATAGGACCTACTCCATCGCCTGCACCCCCTCCAACAACTCCTTGGGGGTGCTAACATCCCCAAAAAAAGTAGAATTTGACATACATACATCGACAATATATATCAACAAATATTCAAATGAGAGAAAAAACAATGTACAATTCGACATTGAAAAAGATTTATATATCCACGAAAGCTTGTCAAGTATAATAAATGTTCCAAATTTCTAAGTATTCATAAAAACCACCAATCCTATTGTTCAACAACCACCAAAAAAAATTTACAATCCTCTAAATATGCACAAAAAGAAGTATCAATCTAAAAGTCATGTAAACAACTGTAAAAGTTACATGATATGCTTTAAATTCATCATCTCTCACTTGAAAACCAGATTATGGCAGGTATTGTCACAGGGATATGGGCAATCAATGGCATTAACTCCTACTCGATCGAAGAACCAGTCACCTACTGATAGGGCCACGCTCTGCAAATATTGCAAAATGGATCAAACTCATGATAAACAAAACGAAACTGCAAAAAAACTATCTCCATTTACAGTGCAAAAGAAAACAGTTTATTTTACCATAATTTCCGACGGTACATGGCTACTTGTGTGTCCAACTAACACAATTTTTTAGAAGGGGAAATCTGAGAACCTACCTAACTACATGAATAAAAAGCTTTGCTAAAGCACAATTACGAAAATGTTTTAAGTGCTAAAGCACAACAACGTGCCAGCAAAAGGAAAATTTGAATCATTTCATTAAAAATGACTAATTATCACAAAACTACATAAGGTGAAAACAAAGGGAATACAAAAAGTACAAAGATCCACAATATTGAGCAAAAATTAGAAGAGAACATAATACGTTGAGAATTTACAGTATTATAGAGCAAATAATGAAAACAAAGCACTTAAAGTTCTTAGCCATCTATGCCTTTGGATACAGTTGAACCATTGAGTCATTGATTCAAAATAATGAAACATAAAATAAAAAAATATCTCGCTAAGAGAATATAGTGAAATTGATTACACAAAATAACCAAAACGTTTGATATAATTTTTTTTTTTAAGAAAGCATCATGAAGAGAGAAAAAAAAAGTCGATGATTTATTAGTTTATCTAAAAAATTCCCTTTTATCAAGTGGAGGAAAGCCGTAATTCCGATACAATTACTAAGAGTGAAATTTTTCACCTTTATACCTCCATCAACAAAGGGACAATCATAGACAGCCCATGCAATTGATGTTTTCATGTTTTTACCAGCTCCAAATCCAACTTTTGCAGCTTCATAATTGCCTAAGATCTGACATGAAATGAGCATCAAAGTTATTCAAGTGGTTTGGCATACCAACTCATTGTATGGAAGAGAGATAAGAAATTAAATATAGAACAGAAGAAACAAATGAAAAGCAGAATAGAATGGACACAGCATTTAGTAGGATTCTAAAAAGTTCAATAAAACTTAAGGTAAGGTAAGGTTAACCCAAATGCTGATTCAATTGCCAATTGCCAATGCCAAGTGCATCAGTATCCACCACTGTTGATAAAGACTTAAAAGTTAAACAAATTTAGTTCAACATATTTCCAATACATTTTCAGAATCTTAATGCAGGCTATTCAATTTAATAAATAATAATGAATGATCTAGACCGTATCATAGTCATATCCCATGGGTATTTCTTGATGTGTTGACAATTCTACTCGTACCATTGGAATCACCTTAAAAGTTAAACAAATTCAGTTCAACATATTTCCAAATCATGCTAAAGCCTCACATGTTTTTAAACAAATATATTTGAACGATCCAGATCATATTCATAGTCAATGAAATTAGTTGGGTGTGAATCACAGGTCAACTTGAGCGAACTAAGTGGTTTCTTCACTGGTTTGCCAAGTACTTACCTTTAGATGAGGTTGAAAGTTCAAGTCTCTTTTTGTGGGAGTTTGGGTTGCTAGTTGAGTCAACTAATGGACCCAAGCCAGTGTACGAGTCTGCTCATGTTACTCAACATATTGCACCAGTCTTGGTCACGAGTTCATGTTACTTCATCTCAAAGTTAAAACACGTTCTCACACCTTGTCATAGAGGTTCTAGAACACGTCAAACTTAGAATCACACTTAACAATCTCTTTCCATCCTCCTTTTACACAACCAATCTTCTTACTATGAAGATACAAGATTACATTAGCTATCTTACACTCATCCAAAATTTCAAGATTCATGCTTAAGTAAAGCTTGTCATAAATAAGGAAGGAATGAAGTTCTAATACCAAGCAGTCCCATCATTGCAAGGTTTTATAGGTGCGTAACTACAAATATGCATATATTGTGTGTGCTAAAGCCAATAAATACAGTTACACAAATCATAGTATGTTATTTAGAAAGAAATTCAATATCTCGTAGATCAACGACATTAAAGGAATTCAATCATAGAACGAAGTCAAGACAAAGAATGCTATGCGACAATTTTTTACACGATTATTTTAGCCAAAGAAATCATAGATAGTAATACACAATGCATGACATTACCGATATAAGATCGGTAGTAAAACAATCCAAATGATTTAATGTCAACTCAGAAATTGAAATGAAATAAAGAGAATTCCCTTGAAGGATTTAGTTACCTTAAATGCACGCAATTCGTACCCTATACCGGCTCTCGGCCACTCCAAACTCGCGTTCCACACCTTGTAAGTCCTCTTCAAGCTCCAACAGTGTCCTAACAAATTTAATTTTAACTTTTTCTTTAGGTTGGTCAAGTGGTTTTCAATATTAAATATTAGCTTTAAAACTAATGATTTTCTAACCAAAGTAAGCATGAGCTATAGCGAAAGCAATGAATTGCCTCTCATCCTCTTTGTCTTTAAAAAGTTTTCTACATTTCAAACACAATCCCGGGATATTATTCCTAGAAGAGAGAGAGACAAATTGGAAAGTAAAATAAATTAAACCTTACAATGCAACCTTATGGTTGTCTCAAAAATGCTAGCATCGTAGTTCTTGTTAAAATCCAACGATGTTGCCACCCATCTGTCACAAGGAAAGGGTAGAAATCAAAGTTAAAAGAGCAAGTGACACATAACTCTTCTAAGGCTCACCGAAATTCACAAACTTGCATAGAACATCAAGAAACTATAGTAAGGGACATATATCATGTCACCAGTTAGCAAACGACCCAAACCATGTAAGATATTTTGTCGATTGTGCTAATTAAATGAAGAAAATAAGGAATACATGGTCGGAAAATAATGAAAAATGAGGAAGGATATATTGGGAATGATAACTGGAAACAGAAATTAAACTTACTCTTTAGCCTTTTGGAATTGCTCATCAAGACCCATAATAAATAATGTATCAATAGAATCTATCAGGGTTGCTCCAAGACCACCAAAACTATTTACATCGTCCTTTGATTGTGGCTGATGAAAAAAAAAACTCAAACAGTTTAATTGAGCAACTGATATGAAATAGGTTGAGAAAAATTCAGCATGAGTTGGTCCTTGGTATAGCACACCAAGTTTGGCTACAGAAATCATATTAGAAAAGAAAATAAACAAATTCTAGTCAAGCTTAAGTCTAAGATAAACACTTTTGACATAAAAAAGTAACAGATACAATACATTTTCTCTCATGCGCTTAATAGTTAATATCACAAGAAAAGCATATAACAGTCAACACTAGTCCGTGACTCTGTGATAAAGCATATAACAGTCAACACTAGTCAAGCTTAAGTCTAAGATAAACACTTTTAACAGTCACCAATCACCGGTGCCTTGCCCTTGCTCGTCTATGGACTTTCACTCAAGTCATCAACCTGAGAATGAAGAGTCTAGTAAGTAAAAGCTAATACGATGTAGATAGTATTTCATAAATAAATAAAGCAATCTAGGTATCATGCAGGAAATTAAAAGACAGATAAGTAAATGAAAATGTATGATAAATTGACTGAAAAGTAGTAGCTGAGATAAAAAGTGTCTTGGAAATAGAGGAAGACAATTTAGTGGTCAAAATTCATCGATAACAGGTGCCACTACTCAACTTCCTAGAATTGTGACTCTAGTAGTCGACAATTCAACTCAGTGTAGCGTGGAGGCATCAACGCCACGTTTATGACCTACAATCCAGTACCCGTGATAAGGTCATGTTTGTACATCTAACACCAAACCCGGAGCCCCTTATTGACACACCTAGGTCTTACAGACTCAAAAAAAAAGGATTGGAAATCAAAGGAATAAACAAATCAAATATCAAGAAGCATAATAGATCATGAATTAATAAATATCCCCTATCTGATTTTACTTTCCTCGGATCGACGCAAAAATCGGCTCTTGTGGCTTCAACACGTTCCCCAAACGGATCACCAACACCCAAGCTAGTGTGCTAAGTCTCTGGTGCCAATATATATATGTTGAATTTGGTGTGTTAGTGTCATTAGGTTAAGGTTTAGATTCCGAAACACAAACACTCAAATTGTGAGAATTCAATAGAATAGTTATTTTATCGATTTAAGAAACTAAATCTAGTTAATTAGAAATTATTCTTACATAAGTGTCAATTACTTATATGGACTACATTTTATACCTTTTTATATCTTATTCGATATGTCAAGAGAAGGTCCAGTTAAAATGTGCTCTAAGTTAACGCCTTATCTTAACTCGCTAATTAAAGTTATAACATTAATTTAAAGGAAATAAACTCTAAAACAAATCAAGAAGAAATTAATTAAGTACTATGAGTTTTCATTGAACTCAATGAACTTTTCTAAATAAGATGAAGTAATTTAGTTCTAATTAGGATAACTTCTCTAATTAAGATGAACTAATTCAGTTATTAATTAAGATAATTACAATATTAGTAACTTATGTGTACTTCGTATATTTTAATCAAATTTTTAAATGGCTTAAGTTTGTCATCTAGTAACCATATGCACAATTAATTAGAGAGACTAGTATTAAGGTATCCTAATTAAAATCTTAATTTAACCATGATATACTTTGGTGGCATCTTCTTTTTCTTACTTATAATTTGTAAATCTCAATTTCATTGCATAGCCTATATATTATCAAAAATTTTGTAATATACATTAAAACATAACTATTTTACTCAATAAGGGATGATAGCAATTACCTAGCTAATTCAAAGATTCAAAAGGTTTTTAATACTTAGATCTTAAGAAAGATACAACTTATTACAATAATTTTTTTGTAATTTTGCAAAATGCTATAGCAAATGAACTTTTAATTTCACTTCTTGTTACACAAGTTGATTCGTCTTAAACAATAGTATTTCCATTTTAAGATGATCAAGACTAAGGACCTAAACTAGAATTAGAAATTAAGAGAGAAATAGATTATATAGAAGAAGGAGTAGCACTTGCCTCTTTGATTGCTTCTCTTAATGTCTTTAAGCTTTCTTAGATATAGCTCCATTAATGGTAGTTTCCTCCTTCCACTTCTCTTTCTTTATTTGAAGAAGATGAGAAACTAATTTTAAGTTTAAAGAATTAGAGGTACTCTAGTTATATGGAGGGAGTTTCTTGTAAGTATTTAATGATTTGGACTCTGCATATAAATTATTTTCTCCATAAGGATGCATGTTTAATTAACTCATAAGTTTGCCATTTGTATTATATATGGACACTTGTGGTTCATGAGCGTCAATTTGAGACACTTGTAAAGCATTCCTTATTTGTATAAATTATTTTAGTCTACCTATGATGGTTTTCAACCACTTCATGCACCAATAAATATCTACAAATCTATCCTAAAATTGTCATTTTTTTATCATTACTAAAATATATGGTCATAGGAAAATTCACATTAAATTAGGAACATTAATTAGTAAACTCCTTGATTAGCATACTTAGGAAAATCAAACTAACTTATATACCAATTTAATTAGTTAGGCCATATGAATTTATTGGTTAATAAGGCTAGTTTTCATTTAATACTTGATCTCATTAATTCACTTATGTACTCAATAAATTTGGTTATTTTCTCATCTAGCATACTTAAGCATTTTAATTAATTCCTCAATTTAGGCTAAACGAGCAAGCCTCATTCCATAACTTAGGCATGTAGATTTTTTTAAAAAAAAATGGGAACTTAAGTAATGAATCAACCTTAGTCTCAACGTTACACCGATCTAATCGACGCCCGCGCACATTAATCTTAAAGAACACTCACTCGAAAATCGACGACTAAATAATTAATTGTGCATATGAATCTAAATAGGTAATACACATCATCATTCATTAATGAAATATTTCGGGCCATTACAGCCTCCCCATTTAATAAGAATTTCGCCCTCGAAATTAATTTAAACTTTAACAAATTACCTATTAATGATTTTTACAGAGAAGAAGGAACTGGTTGTTAACCGATCCCGTGAAATTTAGGACTTAACAAAGTCACTTTTGACGATGGGTCATTTAACATAGATCGTGAACTCGTGTAGAGTCATTCATAATGGTTCAATTACTTAATCCATCAAACTGTAGGTCTCCGGTACAGTTCGACTTTCAAATCCACCAAACTATGGGGTTTCGGCCACAGCTCAACTTCCCTATTAAGTTATTGACTTAGCTGAGTTACTTTAGAACAACATGATAGTAGGTCCATTAACTGTAGCCGACCGCAGGTACCTCTACTAGCTAAAACTGCTCAATCATAAAATGTAAACTTAACTATATTACCTCATATAACCAAATGTAATCGTGGAGCATTGTCAATCCCAATCGAATGCTTCATGTGTTTAATCATAAGGTTTTGGAGTTTATTTTGTTTTTTTAACATTTATTACATGCATGATGCAAAAATAAATAAATTTCATACCATCTATAAGGTAGTGTGCTTCCTTAAAAATGTGGCTCTGCCATGGCATGAGCTCTTTCTCTAGTCTGCGATGGTGCTCTACCAAGTTGCGGACACTTGTCCCTAAAATGGCCCATCTACCTGCACTTGAAACATGCTCTATGCGGCCCTGGCCCTTGTGGGATCCTTTTTCCTTGCCTCTTTCAATATCTACATGCATGTATTAGCCTATTAACTCTACGTCCATTACCACTTTCGATATGTTGCTACTGGGACTTTGGTGCTGACCAAGTCAATTGAGGTGGTCGACTAGCATAGCGTTGTACTGGAGTAGGTGGAGCAAAAGCTGTCTGAGCGGGTCGCAAACGCGGTACAACTGAATCAATACTTTGATCCCTACTATCCTTGAAACCCTGATGGTGGTTTTTCTTCCTCTTCCTATCCAGCCCTTATCTGTTCTCTAACTGTGTCTCTTCTTGAACAATTTGTTCCTCCTCAGGATGCATATTAAGGTAGGTCTATCTAGCCAAACTCTGCTCGTAGGCCCGCTATAAAGTCTCTGGCTCAGTGGTGACTATTGTGCCTCTAATCTCTCGAAGTAGACCCTCAATAAAAAATAAGCTTTGTTTGCCACACCTCCAGCATAGTTAAGTAACTACAAGTATCATCCCATATACTGCATGATGGACTCATTGGGAAGTTGTCTTAACGTCATGAACTCATTCCACTTTTCTCTCATTACTGTAGGAGGAAAATACTTCAGGTTAAATTGTCTCTTAAACTCCGTCAAATCCTTAGGCACTCCCTTGGTCTCTACCAAACTGGTCCACCAATCGTCTGCCTTCTCAAATAGTAGTGATGAAGAGATGGAAGTTCTCATGCGCCCTTCGGTAGCCTGCATGACGTGTATCTTCTCATGACTTTTCATGAATTTCTCTACCATCTATAAAACTCTACTAGATGGCATGTCTGATCAACATCTAGCTACCAATATAGTATAGTATAATACAACAAATATCACATATAGAATCAAGTATCAATTTTTCGCCAACCCTCCTCACGTCTTAACTAAGACTCTAAGTCAAGTTCATAGGGTTCCACTCTAAGTTCTATTCGTTTCCTAACTCTACTATTAATTTGTGTCTTATGTTGTTTGTTTGTTTTTTAAGAGTTGGCTCTTATCTAACCTGACATCTCTGATACCAACAATAACTGTCGTAGTTCCCACAAACTAGGTCAACACTGGCCTAGTAAGCCTCCAATTCCAATATTTTTTATAAATTACATGTTTAATAGTTGAGTTATTTAGTTATGCAAGTTTTTAAGTATTTATAGCGGATGTAAACTTAAAGCAATTATAATAACTCAAAAAAATAGAGTCGAGACAACCTAAGATATGGAACCCTGAAACATATAGATAGCCATGCATATTTGGTGATAAAGTAGTAAGCGAATGCGATAATACATGAGTCTAGATCTCTCAACCCGAAAATACCCCAAGTGTTATCGAAACAATATATATACATAATACAGCGACTAAAAGTGCTAGAAACTTACAAGTAAACAAAATGAGGAGCCACACTGAGAGTCCTCAGAGAATGTCACCAATCACCAACGCCTTGTCCTTACTCGTCTGTGGATCTGGACTCAAGTCATCAACATGGGAATGACGAGTCCAATAAGTAAAAGCCAGTAGGATGTCGATAATATTTCATGAATAAATAAAGTAGTCTAAGTATCACGCGGGAAAGTAAAAGACAGATAAGTAAATGAAAATGCATGATAAATGATTGAAAAGTAATGGCAGCAATAAAGAGAGTCTTGGAAACAAGGGAAGATAACTAAGTGGTCCAAATCCATTGACAACAGGTGCCACTTCTCGACCTCCTAGAATTGTGACTCTATAAGTTTACAATCCAGCTTAGTATAGCGTGGGGGAAGCAACAGTGCCCCAAATATTTTGCCCACGTCTTCGACCTACAATCTAGTACTTGGGATAAGGTCATATTGGTCCATCTATTAGCAAATCTGGAGTACCTTCCTGACACACTTAGATCTTAGACACTCAAAATAAAAAATGAAAATTCAAGGAATAAACATGTCTAATATCAAGAAGCATAATAGATAATGAATTAATAAATATCCCCTGTCTGGTTTTACTTACCTCAGATCGACATAAAAATCGACTCTTGTGGCTTCAACACGCTCCTTAAACCAATCCCTAACTCCCAAGCTAATGTAATAAGTCCTTGGTTTCAATATATATGTTGAATTTGGTGTGTTAGTGTCCTTAAGTTAAGGTTTAGATTCCTAAACTCAAACACTCCAATAGTGAAAATTCAATAAAATAGTTTTTTTGTCAATTTATCATACTAAATCTATTTAATTAGAAATTATTCTTACATAAGTATCAATAACTTACATAGACCACATTTTATACCTTTTTATATCTTCTTAGATATGTCAAGAGAAGGTCCAATTAAAATGTGCTCTAAGTTAATGCCTTATTTTAACTATGTAAAAAAAGTAATAATATTTTTCTAAAGGAATTAAACTCTAAATCAACTCATGAAGAAATTAATTAAGTACTATTAGTTTATATTGAACTCAATGAACTTCTCTAAGTAAGATGAAGTAATTTAGTTACTATATAGGATAACTTCTCTAATTAAGATGAACTAATTTATTTATTAATTAGGATAATTTAACTTATGAGTACTTTGTATATTTTAATCAACTTTTTGTATGGCTTAAGTTTGTCATCTAGTAAACATATGCACAATTAATTAGAGAGACTAGTCTTAAGTTATTCTAATTAATCTCCTAATTAAAATCTTAATTTAACCATGCATATACTTTGGTGGCATCTCCTTTTTCTTACTAACAATTTGTAAATCTCATTTTCATTGCATATCCCATATATTATTAAAATTTATGTACTACATATTAAAACACAACTATTTTACTCAAGGGATCATAGCAATTACCTAGCTAATTTAAAGATTCAAAAGGTTTTTATTACTTAGATTTTAACCATAGATACAACTTATTACAATAATTTTTTTGTAATCTTGCAAAATGCTATAGTAATAGAACTTTTAATTTCACTTAATGTTACATAAGTTGATGAATATCTTAAACAATAGTATCTCAATTATAAGATGATCAAAACTAAGGACCTAAACTAGAATTATAAATTAAAAGAGAAATAGAGTACATAGAAGAAGGAGTAGCACTTGCCTCTTAGATTGATTCCCTTTCTTAGATTGATTCCCTTAATGTGTTCAAGCATTCCTGGATATAACTCCATTAATAATAGTTTTCTCCTTCCTCTTCTCTCTCTCTATTTGAAGAAAATGAAAAACTAATTTTGAGTTTAGAGAATTAGAAGTCCTCTAGTTCTATGGAGGGATTTTCTTGTAAATATTTATTGATTTGGACTTTGCATATAAATTTTTTTCTCCATGAGGATGCATGTTTAATTAACTCATAAGCTTCCCATTTGTATTATATATGGAGACTTGTGATTCATGAGCATTAATTTGAGACACTTGTAGAGCATTATTTATTTGTATAAATTTTTTTAGTCTACCTATGATTGGTTTTCAACCACTTCATTCACCCATAAATATCTACAAACCAATCCTAAGATTGCCATTTTTTCTATGATTACAAAAATATGTGGTCATATGAAAATTCACATTAAATTAGGTATATTAATTAGTAAATTCCTTGATTAGCTTATTTAGGAAAATCAAAGTAACTTATATACCCATTTAATTGGTTATGCCATATGAATTTATTAATCAATTGGGCTAGTTTTTATTTAATATTTAACATCATTAATTAACTTATGTACTCAATAAATTTTGTTATTTTCTCATCTAGCCTACTTCGGCATTTTCATTAATTCCTTAATTTAAGCTAAATAAGCAAGCCTTAATCCATAACTTAGGCACATAGATTTAAAATAAAAAAATGGGTACTTAAGTTATGAATCTACCTTAGTGTCGATGTGACACTGATTTAACCGATGCCCTCTCACATTCATCGTAAGGAACACTCACTCAAAAATCGAAGACTAAATAATTAACTATGCATATAATTCTAAATAGGTAATACACATCATCATTCATTAGTAAAATATTTTGAGCCGTTACACTTTTCGGGTCACTCAAGCCATGAAGGTGTTCCATAACCTATCACACACCATTTGGGGTTAATATAGGCCAAATACCCTACATTTAGAATCCTTTAATTAGTTCCCAAGACCTCATAAAATTCGAACTAAAACACGTCATAGTTTATGTTTTCTGTGGTGGAAGCACGGTCCCTCATTTGGTGGGGTGCGCTCCACCAGCTAGGTTCATCTTAATTGATGAAGGAAGTGCACCTCTTTAATAGATGGAGCGCGTTCCACCCTGCATTACCAAGACAATGAACAGGGCATGATCAACTAATCATCCACCAAACCACCAAAACATTATCAAAAACTCCCAAAATACATAAGGGGGGACCTCTAGTGATGTATAAATCCATTTAAAATAATCAACAACAACACATAGAGAAATCACTATATACTTTTGAGTTCAACTTGAAGCTCAAAAGCCCAACTTGCCAAAATGATGATCTCTGATCTAACAGTGGTTTGGTCTTTTTAAACCCACTCAATTCGCTTTTAGATTGTTCCTCATAAGATCAATCCCTTAGCTGCTTTGATCTCTCTATCTTCTTCTCTCTCGATCGATCGAATAAAATAGTAAGGATGAGTTTGAAGCTTTTAGACATATATATATATATATATATATATATATATATATATATATATATATATGGGTTCTCCTCCAGATACGCATCGCTCTATCTCGAGGCTGATCAAGTGAATGATGTGTTGAAATGACACATCTTAAAGTTACATAAATCTAAACACCATATACACTTACGCTCATCTCGAGGTGATCCAATGATCAATATAATTCAAACAAAACTTGTTGTTTAATTATTTAAATATATATTTATATATCAAATATATATAAATATATATACTTTGTATATTTTCTCACCAATAAATTCACCGGACATGCCTACGAGTATTCTCGAGTGTGCACATTCATTGCATGACCCCCTCGTCACACTCGGTGTACCATAATTTATTATTTAATTTTTATTTTTCAATTATAGGCTTGTATATAAATCCCATTTTTATACTACAACCTATAAACACAACTAACATTCCGAAAAAACATCAATCATAACACAAACTCATGCACACGCTAATCAAGGTGTGCCGAACTTAATCAAGATCCTTATTCTGGATAATTAGCATTCGGGTTAACATTAATCACGAGCTTAAGGTAACAGGTTGTTACACAAACTGTCTAATAGACTTTATCAAAATATCACAAGCCATTAGTTATTTTTCTCTACATTATGACGACCTACACCCATCCCCAAGCTTGTAAGAAAAATACGTAATAAAAAAATTTACAATCAAAAAAAGAAAATTCAAAGAAACTCACTAATAGATTTCAACGCTTGTTCTTCTCTTTCCTCTGTACTGTCTACCTAACATTATCAAAAACAACTCGAGGATGTCAGGCAAGTAAATTCCTACATTGACTGGTACTCCTTTAAATGCTAGTATGCATACATAGAGACATGTAATTGTATTTCTAAATAATCAACAAATATATTTAGCAATGTGAATCCCTCTGTTCTAGTTTTATGTTTACAAATACACTATCCAAACCAAAAGTGAGCCTAAAACTATATTATGAGTTCAATGCTTGCTCCCAGCAATCGACATTGCCCGCCTCAGATGCCTGCAGATCTATCTATTCTAGAGTGAATCCCATCCAACTCATTGACGGAAATAGGGAAAACTCTATCCATATTACATGTATGCATGATCAACAATAATGCAAAATACAATGCAAACAAAAATCACAAATGCAGACTCAAAGATAAATCAATAAATAGTAGAGGTCACTAAAGGGTTTAGTTATATTAAAACAAACCTAATGTTGGTAACGAAGTCTCACTTGTTTCAAGAGTCTAGTATTTTTCTACAACCTTCAAATCCATTTCCATCATGTTTTATGGATTCACATTCATTTCTATTTGATTCCCATAAATTATGGGAAAGATACTTAAAACTCTGGGTTTGTTCCCGTTTAAAAAGTCCTACTAATCATCAAAAAAATAATAAAAGATTCTCTTAAATCATCAATTTAGTTTTATTTAAACCTTTGTCATCAATGCGTTGTATTCTAGGTCAATTTGGCAGGAAAAGTCTAAGCGAAATCTGAAAAGTTTCACTTTTCATCATTTTTATGAAAACTCTCAATTAATGATTACTAAATCTTTAGTAATCTAGACCAAACCATGCTGATAGATTATTAGAAACTGTTATTTAAACTCTTTTTATTCATTTATAGAAATCCTTGGTCATTTATCAAGAAAAACTAGGATAAAAACTAAAATAAAATCTAGTTTCTTAACTTATTCTAAAAAAATAGTGTAGTCCTTAGTTTCGCCCTTCTTCCTAACCCTTAAACCCCAATCAAAGTACTTCGGATTCTCAACTTGATTCTCCTACATTAAATTCAATATATTAGGATCAAAACCCTCACCCAAAAATATTCACTTGATTGCCCAAGTCATCACCTCAATATGGGCGAGAAAAAAAAACTATGGAAATTAAAAGTTTGAATTGGTTTTGAAAATTCACACCAAGCCCCCATGAAACTTCCACCAAAGGCAAAATTGATTTTCTGGGTTCAAATTTGACATATAACAATTGAAATCCATCCCAAATCATGCTTCAAAAGCATCTATTTATTGCACTAAATTAACACTAAACTTGGCTAAAAAATAAGTCTGTAAAAATAGAGAATCATTAATTAATTTTTACTATTTTGTTTAAATTCCATAAAACCCAATCCAGCTTACTATATGTCAATTTATATAATTGAATTACATCAAAAACCTTTAGTTCCAATCGAAACCCATGACTTAGAGTTCCCCAATTGAACAACGTTTATAAAAAACTCACCATAACATTAATAAATACAAACTGATCCTCTTCTTCTCTTTCTTTCATTATTTGTTGGTCTTAAAGAACAAATGAAAAAAAATTAAAGTTGAAGAGTAGAGATATTTATGAAAGAGGGAGAATAATTGGTGTGCTCAGAGAAAGTTTGAGTGTTGTGCGGAGAAAGAGAGAAAAAGAGAGAGAGAGATTGAGTTTGGTGCGATGAAAAAATTTGATCAAAACATATAAGTTCAATAATTCAACAATGGCACGTGTTGAGCGTGTACAATTAGTTTCTCGTATAGTCTATTTATATCTAGTAGTGGTAAGTGAGATCGTCTCTATAGGGATTTTACAAATTTTCTTAGAAAAATGGGTTTTCGAAGGCTTTTTATTATCTTAATTTAATTTTATTAATTTAATTAAAATCAAAATTAAAATTATCTTATCAAACTATGGCAATCAATTAAACCAATTAAACTAATTTAAACTAACATAATTTAGATTTAGTAATACTCAATATTCTAAATTCACATAAAATTGAATCCATATAAAACAAACATTTAACCAAATATCTAGAAACATAAACCGTTTTGAATCCAATATATTAAATAAATATAGTCATAATCATACTATCATCATATTATGAAGTATTCTTGAATCATTAAACCTAAATTATGCGCAAGATTGATTGCCTTTATCAAGCCATCAGTTTTCCTTATATTAATGGAAAAACATATTCTAATCTTATTACCATTGTTCTTCGAAAGATCAAAGATAACTAATAGAAACAAAACATCGTTACACTTTATGAAAACGTTTTACTACTAAGCCAAAATTATTAGAATTATTCATATCAATATCAGACTTAGAACACAATCCACCTAAGACATCTAAACAGTAAAAGACATTTTAAATTAATCATAGTTACTCTTTTATAATAGATTTATTACTTAAATATCATAATACACATTCTAGACTGTGCATGCAATTCAAAGTTTCTTGATTGTAATACGCAAAAATAAATCTATTGAAATCGGGAATTGACGTATACGATTAAGTTTAAAGCATTAAATACAAATTCTTCTTCATTATGACTACATGAAAAACTAATAAAGTTCATTTTCGGACTTTGTTTAGACTAATAAACTACTCACACATTCTCAAAATAAATATTGCAATAAAATAAATAAAAGACATTAATGAAAAATACCTTCAGTTGAATAATTTAATCTTCAAAGTGTCTTCAAAAGCAATAACAATAAAACTAAATTAAACTCAATTAAAAATGGTCTAAAACTAATCAATTGCTTTCAAAGTAAATCAAGGGCCCCCAAGGGCAATCAAAGGCTCCAAGGGAACTTAATCTCAAAGCCCTAAGGTCATAAATATAGTATTTTAAGTTGTACATATCCGAACCGAACACAAATTTCTTATTTTAATCAAATATTCTCATAGCTGACATCAGTGAATCCTAACGAAATCCTCATTCTCAGCTAAATCAGTGGAATAATAACTTTGTGCTATATTTATTTATGTAGTGAATCATAGTTCATTTCTTGAATCGCTGAGGAATCACTAGACTCCTCTGGTATCGCTTTAATTAGCGAATCCTAGTGTATTTTTGAATGGTTATGGAATCGCTGTCTATTTTCATCAATTGACTGAATTCTTTACTTTTCATCCATTTTTCTTCCATTTTTTCATGCAACTCTAATATAACCTAAAATCACAAAAATAAGAGAAAACATAGTGTAATATAGCCTTTTACATCTCAAATTACCGAAAAATATACTATAAAATATTGTCTAATTATTGACTTATCAAATATCCCAAAACTCAGCATTTTATTATCCTAGGCAAATGAATACTCTCAATTATATTCTCTTTTCATTCTTTATTCATATTTTATAATTACTTATTTTTATTCTTAAACATAAGTGATAATTAAGTAGAAACATATTACACTTATGTAAATAAAAATTGTGATAGGAATAGAAAGATTTAAAAACTAACTCTTTAAAAGAAACTCATTCCTCCTTATGCAATACACCTCAAAATTTAAAGTTCAATCAGTACCTATGTCAGGCCCCCACTATACTGGCGCTCTCATTCTCCACTGACAAGCATCAAGCTTAAGATGACTAATATAGAATCTCAAGAAACAAAATTCATTGAATCGATCTCAATTTCAATTTTTTGGAATGTTTGAAAAATATATATTTCACTCTACTTAGTTATAAGCACTGGAGCTAAATCTTTTATTTTTCTTATAAACATTCTTCCATTTTTCTATATCTCTTTTTTTTTCTTCCCATATTTTTTTATTTTTCATTCCTATGGTTTCCTGCTCAATTTCCTTTGGCTAGCATTATTAATTTAATAGAAATTCTTCCTAGTATTTTTCTCACCACTAGATTCCCTACTTTATTTGATTTGGAACATGTGGATCTCTTTATTTTTTCACTTAAAACTCATGTTAGCACTTCTCACTTTCACTATAGTTAAGAAAGAATTTTTTCCAACTAAGTAAATTTTACTGTCTAATTTACTATTTCTTCCGTTAATTGTGGCATAAGTTTGTTTCCTTATATATATTTATAATATTTGACCAATAATCTTTGAATATTAAGATTCTTAAAGATTTGTCTTATTTACCCTGCACTATTGTTTCGACATTCTACCCATTTTCATGTATATGACAAAGCAATCGGTCCCTCTAAACTGTTCTAGTGCATACACAATCAATGTAAGTCAATCAATAAGGTATAAATATTATTTTTTATCATAAAATTTTTATTTTCGTGGGTAATAAAAATATCACTTCTATTTAAATCAAAATTACATTAAAATTTATGGTTTCTTAACTACATAAAATAAATTGAAGAAATTTTACATGTATCTTCATCAAATATTTGAATATTTTAGTCAACTTTAAATATTGAAAAAATAGATTCTACCTCTCGAATATTCCATACATTGCTTCTTTATATATCACATCACCTTAGCCCCAAACTCATTCCAAAACTTATCCTCAAGGTTTTAAAATTAAGTTGGGTTTCCAACAAAAATATACGAAGTGAGGGATAAACGAACTATATTAAATAAAAATAATTAATGAACAAATTATCACAAGAATAAATTTCCATAAAGAAAGAAATAATGATAGCATCGAATTTTTTACTCATTATAAAGTTATATTCCATTTTTCAAATCTTTCATAACAGGAAACAATCTTGCAATAAATTTTAGTCTTTCTAAAACAATACACACCCCAAACTCATTTGAATCTTAATTTCAAATTAATTGCATAGAAAAATCTTTGAATTGATAGATATCAAAATTTCAAGATTTTTTTGCTTGTAAATTAAGAATCATCATATTCACTATTTCTACTCTATTGTAATCACTGAAATCATTTATCAATGGTAGTAAAATGAATTCCAATAAACAATTTTCAAAATCAAATCTTCATCAAAAGTCTTTAAAAATTCATCAATAACCAAAAATTCTCAATTTTAAAAAGTAGGGTTTTGTCCATAAATATTATCTTAAGAGTTAATCCCTCAAGTTATAAACTCTTGAACTCCTCTAAATCTCTATTCCAAGCTTCTACTCGAAATTCTCTTGCTCAAGCCCAGGTATGGCTCAACATTCTTAAACTCACCCTTTTCTAGGATGAACAAAACAAGATTGAGGTGGGAATCACTTAAACACACCAAGATCTAGCTTTGGAAGGTTGAATCTAGGCAAAAATCTAATGTTTGAATTAAATGGGTGCAATGGTTAATGTGTGTGAATGAGTTATGTGTGGTGAATTGGGGTTTTCTTTCAAGAACTTGGTTTTGAGCCCATTGAATCAAGGTTGTAAGTGGATTCACTGATAATTCGCAAGTTAAATCGGTGAAAATAAGGTTTTGTTCCCTTACTGATTTACTCGGCAATTTCCAATTACAATTTCAATTTATTGTTAAATCGCTATACTTGAGTTTCACTAACGATTTCTGCTCGTTATTACCGATTTGGCCAGTAATTTACAGTACAAGCTCGCATCGCTAATGATACACTAGTCGGTAAATATTATTTATCCAATTAAATTCATAATTACCATATATATATCACTTATAATAATCAATATAAAGGTATAATTCACTAAAAATTTGAAAATTTTGATAGGAAATGAAACCAACTAATAATTTATTAATTTATTAATTGAATAAATCGACAAATATTGCATAAAGGATTAAAAGCTACTTTGGAGCTTAAATTCCAAAAATATTTTTAAAATGAGAGTCAAAAGGTAAGAGATTAAAAACATATTATACTAATAAAATGAAAATAAAGATAGAATATGGGCTAACTCCCATAGAGCGTTTTGTTTACTGTCATTGGCTCAAATGAACCATTCAAGTAGAAAACCAGATCTATAAAATCGAATTTAGAATTATCCACTTAAGTGCCATTCTAGAAATTAATTCCCTCACCATTCACTCTTAAAGTGATTGTTTTATTCAAAATATTCAGGATAGCTTGGGAAGTTGCTAAGAAAGGACATTATTAAATTAAAGGAAGATCTTCATTGACAAAATTTGGCATTACGAAATATTATATGGGTAAAGTATACTTATCTAATTGAACTGGTACATTTGTAACTACACCTATTGATTTAATTGAATAATATTTTGGTAAAGGTACATTTTCAAAAGAAAGTTCATCAAACTCTAATTGAGTATGTAGAAAGAAGTGTATTGGCATGAGTTTTGCATTAGACCCTGTACCACACAGTGCTTTAAAGTACCATGCATATTTGATTTTTTATACTTAAATGTATAACTACAGGATCATTCAGCTTTATAAGACCTAAACTCATCTTTTTCTTTCTCTTTTCTTCTTAACATTAAAATCTTTTGGATTACTAAAAGTCTTTCCATTTCTCGGTTGCTTAAATCTTCAATCCTTAGTTACATTCTTTTTATTTGAAGTGTCTTTAACTTGTTCCTTCTTTTAAATATTATTTTCGGTTTCCTTCGTCACTGCATTAATTGCATATACTTCAGCACTTAGATTATCATAATGATTTAATTCTAAAGAATCATTATCATTAATTTCATTATCAAGAAATTCTTCAACATCATCATACTTATCCTCATAATCGAATTTGAATGAGGCAATTTTGTCTTCGAACTCCACAAACATCTTCCATTCAATGATATAAATCTTAGTTTTAGCTGTTTTATGAAAACATCTACCTAATAATATAGGTGGAGAATTAGGTGATATTGAATCTCCCATTTCCATGACATAAAAGTCAGCTGAAAATACTATGTCATTTACTTTCACTAAAATGTCTTCTAATAATCCATATAGTTTAATAACTGCATTATCAGCTAAAGTAAGATTAATAAGTGTATTAGTCAATAGTCCAATTTTCAACTATTTATATAATTTAAGTGACATCACATTAATTAATGCTTTGAGATCACGCATAAAAAATTTAATAGAAGAAGTTCCTATTATGATAAGTATATCAAACATTCGTGGATCGAAACATTTCTCAGGTATTTACGTTTTATTAAAGTCGATACCTTATGCCCTAAGTTTTATTTAGATTCTTTTAAAAACTTATATTTAGATTTAAAGAGTTCATTGAAAACTTCATCATAATTCGATAATTGCATAATTGATTCCATTAAAGGTTTATTAATTTCTATTTTCCAAAATGCTTCAGGAATTTCTTCATTACTTTTTCCATCCTAACATCCGCTAATTGTTATGAAACAAGAGAAATATAATACGTATTTTTATTGAATTTATCAGGAATCTTATCTTATTTTTCTGTATTAACTATTTCAAAAGTTTGTTAAGACTTTTCATAAGCTTCAAGTCTCGCTAAATATATTAGGTACAACCTTTAAGAAAAAAGTGTATATTTCAATTGTTCAGCCATCCATTGTCTAATAGGAATGACATTTGCCATCCTCTCTCTACTTCTTCTTCATCTTGTTCTATTGTTTTTTATATTTTCTTTTTCTTTATACTCTTCTTACATATCATATCTGCTATACTTGTCGCTTTTTCATTATCACAAAATAATGCATTAACAGGTGTTTGATTAGTAGTAGTAGTCCTACTTCGACTTAAGTTTTGTCTTCATCTTGAACTCATACTTTGACATTGTAATCTTCACTAGAATTTACATTGTAATATATCACTAACTTATATCTAAACTTGGACATCTTGTTGAGTCAGGCTTCTATCTTTATTGCAGCATTTACCTGACTTAACTTATGTTTTGATAATATACAACCAACAAGGATAGGATGACTCAAACATAGCTCAATGTGGTCAAACAATCTCCCCATTTGGCATAAATTTTTCAAAAGCAGTAAATAGCAAAATAACAGGATTATTGAGGAATTTCATAAAAATACTTTTACCAATGGATCAAGGTAACAACACACAAAATTAAAACACCAAAAATTTATAATCATTAGCCCATAAGTACATCCTTAGAATATAGTTTAAAAAAAACACAAGAGTTTATGTACTTACAATCACAAAATAAGAAAAAAAACTTAACCTTGCTCACTCACTCCCTCTTTTTAACTCACTATATCAGAGAGATTACAGCTGAGTATTAATCAACCCCCTCAATCCTTGAAGCTCAATGTTAGCAATGTCCAGCTCTTCTTGCAGTGGTCTCATTTGTACAACAACATCATCTCTTATGTTGTTAAATATGCAATGCAATCTAAGAAATAATTGAATTGCGACGAGTATAGTATCATTACCAGTGGAGAACTTATTTCTTATAGAGGTTCTTCTTGAGTAGGAGCCCAATAATCTTTAGGAACTTTTTTCAAAGTCGTAGTAGCAACAGCTGGTTCAGAAGTGACAAGAGTAGTTTCTACTAGTGCAGTAGCAATAGCCTCAATCAGAGTTGTTGGCTAGGCTGAAGTGGAAGGAATGGCTTAATTCACATTTACATCCTCATGCTCAAGGTGAGTAGGAGTATGGGCTGACATACTTGGCTCAGATTGGAAAGCACCATTCACTGAAACCTAACAGTATGTTTCGTAGTTGAAGTAACTGAATGCGGCATAATGCTCTAAAGGTTAGTTGCATTGAAGCCTGTCATAGGAGTAATCCTTGATGTTGCTAGAAAATCAACTTGTTCAGAAAATCTCTCACAAGGAACCTCATGTAGAATTACAACATTTTCAATAGCAGCAATAGGAGTAACAAAATTTAGATCAAAGTGTAAACCATTAAAGTCACCTTGATAAACTCTAATTTCATTAGCATGAGACTCGATAAGGGATGTAACTTCCTATTTGTCATCAGGAAGTAGAGCAGTGGAACTTGCACCTTGTGTTGAAGCAAGTGGCAGTCCAGTCTGTCCTGAAGTAGTAAAAAAATAATCTTCCCGTCTTGCAATATCCTTGCCTGAAGATTGGACATGAATAAGAGTGGTGTCCTCAGCATAAGAAAATCTCTCATGTGGGCAAACCTCAAAAATCTTTCATTTTATTATCCGTCTAAACTTCCATAGTGGATTTGTAGCAGGGATAGGAACATGAGCATGAGCAGTAGCAATGACAGGAGGAAGAGTTGGAGCATCCGTAGTAGCAGCACATTGAGATCCAGAAATAGACACATTTGACAACTTCTTCTGTATGGACAAGAAGTCAAGTTCAACAATCATTTCATTAAACTTCATTTGATGACTCAGTCTAACTTCCTCCACAACCTTTTCAAACTTGTCATTGGGCAGCTAACAAGTCGATAATTAGACATGTTTTATAGTGTATTTTAGGTTGATTTTAGATATAAATGATGATATTACACTACGTATTGTCTTGTTTTTGTGATTTCAAGATTTAATTATGTAAAAGGAAGTAATGAAAGAAAAAGATAAAGAAAATCAAATAGTCAATTAGAGATAAAGTCTAGCGAATTCCAAGCGAAATGAGAATATGAAGGATTTGCTACATAAATCAGCAATAGAGAAGAGCCAACAATTTGGGATTTACTAAGGAATCTCCAACTGAATCCGTGGAATAGAGAGATATTTTTAGTGATTAACTCAATGATTTGCGAACAAAATTGGATTCGCTGACAAATCATTGAAGTTAGTGACAAGTTTTTTAGATTATTATGTTTATCTACAATTTTTATAGCTTAGGAAACTATAAATAGGACCTTAGGGCTTCAAAATTATCTCTCTCAACTATTTCCTAGTCATTTTTTCTCCTAACAAGTTTGTGAGAGTTGTAAGTTAGTTTTTATCGAGTTTATGTTTGAAGCAAAATTGGAGATTTCTTTATTTCAATAAGAGGTATTTATTTAAATATATCTTTCAATTATATTATTTTGTTTTTTATTTCCAGCATGAGTGAGTAGTTTATTAATCTAGACAAACCCTAGAAGTTTATATACTTTGGATTGCTATTTAGTTATAATTAGGGAGTCATGTACTTAAAGCTTTAAATCTATTCATACATAACAATCACGATTTTAATAAGTTGTTTTTATGTATTTCAACTAATGAGGATTGATATTGTATGCATAGTTGCAAATATGTATTATGATATTCGATTTTTTTAATCTATGTCTATGATTATTGACAATTGTTATAGATGTAGTAACTAGGATTAACATATAGGGCCATATTACCCGAAGGGATATTCTAGGTGATTGTGCTCTAAGTTATTTACTGATAGGAATATTATGATTAGTATTTAGTTTAGATTCGGCATGATTTTCATTGAGTTTCAATGCTATCGTATTTCTATTGTATTGTATTTTATCCGATAGCTAGATTTACGATGATAAGGGGCTAATTTTCATTGAATATAGGAAAAATTGATGGTTTGCTAAATGCTTTTAACCAATTATGAATTAGGATTTAATGATTCTAAGATTCCATGGATACAATTATAACAAGGCTATGAGGTAGTGTTATGTTTTAATGTTCGAATGCAATCCAAGTGTATTACATTATTCAGTGGGGTTTGTTTAGATATCTATATTATATTGAATTAGAATCTCATTTGATTAAGTTTGTATTGAATTGTTTGAATTAGTTTAGTTAGTTTGGTTAATTAAGTTAGTAGTCATAGTTTATAGTTATTTGGTATTTCAATTCCCGTTTAATTAGATTATCTAAATTAAGAAAAACAAGAGAAACAACTTTTCTTAGAAGTTTGCAAAATCCCTATGGTGATTATATCCCACTTACCACTACTACAAGTAATAGGAATATACGGGAAACTATTGTTCACGCTTAACAAGTGTCAAGTTTTTGCGCCATTGCCGGAGGTTTTTAAATAATTTTTTTGGATCTTAGACGTTGTATGGTCTACACACTTCGTCATTCTAATTCTACTATATCTTTACATCCGTTAGATCATGATTTAGATAGAAATTTTAATCAAAGCTTATGAAAACAACAACTTAGGGAAAATTTAGCTAATAGGATGGAGGATGGCAAAAATAATAATAATGACAATGTCATTAAAAATAATAATAATTCTAATAGAGTTATCAATAATAATAACAATAATAATAGAGAACTTACTTTTAGACAAGCAAATCAAAATATTACAACATATGAGCCTATATGCATAGCGTACCGTGATGGATTTCCTAAATTTATTAGTGTCTTACCTTACTTCTATGGTAAAGTCAATGAAGACTTACAAAAATTCTTAGGGGGTGTCAATATAAGATTAACGGGATGAAACCGAAAGAAGGTACCCACGAATAAGTTAAACTTAAAGCTTTTCCTCTCGCATTGAAATATCAAACATAAAATTGGTTGTTTTATCTCCCCCAAGATTCAATACGTACATGGACTTAAATGTTAGAAGATTTCCTAGATAAATATATGCTTGCTAAAAAAATTAATTCCTATAGAAAGCAAATCACAGTTGCAAAGATAAAAGATGATGAAAATTTTCATAAATTTTGCGATAGATTCTAAAGATTAATTTCTTTTTGTCTACAACATGAATATATTCAAAGAGCTTTATTAGAATATTTTTATGAAAGACTCAATAGCTTTGAAATGAGGTTATAAGACGCAGTATGTAGTGAATCTTTATTTGAAACAACACCTACTTTAGCAAAAGATGCAATTAATAAAATGGCTTAACAATCTTAGAAAAATGGTCAAAGATTGAATCCTCCAGAAAGAAATTTATGAAGTTGACAATAAAAGAAATAATACTTGTATGATAAAATTGATGAATTATCTAATATAATTAAGCTAGTAATTAAAGATATATCTAATCAAGTTATAGCTTGCAAATTTTGTAATGAAGTTACACATCCTACAGATGCATGTCCTACTCAACATTAAAAAAGGAAAATAAAAATTAATGATAATATGAATGAAGATATGTATTCATATTCTATTATTCCAAAACGATTAGCTGATGCTAAGGAGGAAGAAAACAATGAAGACATACTTGAAACATTTCAAAAAATAAAAATAAATAAACCACTAATGGAATCAATCATGCAATTTTCTAATTATGATAATGTTTTGAAAGAACTCTCTGTATCCGAGGACATATTATTAGAAGAATCTAAGGGAATTTTAGGACAAAAGGTGTTTGCTTTAATTAAAAAGAAAATACCTAAGAAATGTTCTGATCCAACTATATTTAGAATTCATATTACATTAGAAACTTCTTTTACAGTTTTGTTATGTGTGATCTTGGAACATCCATTAATGTTATGTCACTTAAACTATATGAGTCATTAAAAACAGGTTTGTTAACCAATACACCTATTAATCTTACCTTAGTTGACAACACAATTATTAAACCTTATTGTTTACAAGAAGATGTCTTAGTAAAAGTAAATGGCTTAGTAGTTTTAGCTGCCTTCTATGTCATGGAAATAGGAGACTTAGTATCATCTAAATCTCTCCCTATACTTTCGGGAATACCATTTCTTAAAACAGCTAAAACAAAGATAGATATCTTTGAAGTAACAATGTCTATGGAATTTCGAAACAAAATTATCACTTTTTATTTTAATGATTAATATGTCAATGATAATTTTGATGAATCTAATAATGAACAAACTAATGATAATGGATCTTTAGAAATAAATCGTAATTTAAAAGTTGAAGTATATGTTATTAATGCAGTAACATTAGAAGTCAAAAATGTTATGACAAAGAATGAGTGAGTTAAGGATACTTCAAATGAAAAGATAATGACTCAAGAATTGATGGTTAAGCAACCGAACAATGTACAGATTGATCTTAAAATGGTGGAGTTTAAAGTTATGAAAAATAAGAAGAAAAAGAAAAAGAAAAAGAATGTAGCAATTGTCAAGCTCGACGATTCATGAGATATATACATAAACATAAAAGTTAAATGAGCTTGGTCTTTTAAAGCTATTTCTGATACGGGTATTAGAGCAAACTACATTCCAATTCACTTCTTTCTTCATACTCAACTGGAGTTTAATGTACTTGCTTCTAAAAGAGTTCATCCACCGAACATTTATTTAGTGAAACTAATAGGAGTGGTTACTAATGTACCAATTCAAATTGATAAGTACATTATTCCTACAAACTTTTTTATTTATGCCATAATTCATCAATGAAGATCCTCCATTAATCTTAAGATGACCTTTCTTAGCCACTTCGCAAGCTGTTATGGATACTCAGAACAAGACAATCATTTTTAGACAAGTCAATAATTAGATGTTTTCCTTTTGTGTTTGGAAATGTGGATAAATATTTCTAAGTGTAACTTTCTAATGACAAGTCAATAATTAGACATTTTTTTAGCATGATTTAGGTTGGTTTTATGCATAAATGATGGTTTTACATTAGGTATTCACTTGTTTTGTGGTTTCAGTTTTTGAATAGGAAAATGAAGAAAATGGAAAAAAAATAAGAACAAAACAATCAACTCAGTGAATCCCCAATGAATTGAAGAATCAACTAGAAATCGCTAGCTGAATCGGTAGAGCACTGAGAGTTAAACTTAGTGATTTGCTCAGCAAATTGTGTATAAGTTAGGAATCGCTGACAAATTGTTGAGATCAGTCACGCGTTTTTAAGATTAATATGAAGAATTTGAGTTTATCTATGATGTGTATATGTCGGAGACTATAAAAAAAGGCTAGAGAGCGTCTAAACAACTCTATCCTTTTGCTTTCCTCTTGCTCTGTATTGGTTTTATTGCCTATGTTTGAAGATACATCGGAGCTTTGATTTATATTAATGTATTTATTTATTCAATATATCATTTAATTATATTGTTTATTTTCACCATGAGTGAGTAGTCCATCAATCTAAACAAATCCTAGATAATGTAATATATTTTGGATTGCTAGATAGTTATAATTAATGAATCATGAACTTAATTCTGTATATCGATTCATATACGTCAATCACGGAATTAACAAGTTGTTTTTGCGTATTACAACTAAAGGATATTACTATTACATGCATAGTTGCAAATGTTTTATGTTGTATTATGATTATGATTCTATGTCTATAGTTATTGACAACAATTATAAAAGTAGTAACTAGGATTAATCTATATGGCATTTCCCGAGTAGATGTTCTAGGTAATTGCGTTCTAAGTTGTTTATTATGCGGCTTCTGTAATATTGGCTTAGATTAGACATGATTTTCACTGAGTGTAATGCTATCATAATTCTACGATGTTGCATTTTATCCAATGGGTATATTTACAATAATAAGAATGTGGCATGTCCATTGAATTGAGGAAAATCGATGGCTGGCTAAAGGCTATCAACCTATTATGATGTAAGATTTAATCATTCTGAAGATACCATGTATATTATAATTATGACTATAGAGTGAAGTGATAATATGTTCTAATATTCGAAAGCAACCCAATTATATTATATTTTTTTAGTGGGGGTTTGTTTATTTATATTTAATTGAATTTGAATATTGTTTAAGTTAGTTTGCGTTTGAATTGTTGAATTAGTTTAGTAAGTTTGATTAGTTAAGTTAGAAATCATAGTTTTTAGTTATTTAATATTTTAACTCCCATTCAATAAGATTAAATAAATCAATAAAAACAACAAAAAAATACTTTCCTTCGAGATTTGCAAAATCCCAGTGGAGACGATATCACCTTTACCACTGCTACAAGTTAATAATAAAATACAAGAAATTATTGTGCACACTCGACATGTGTCAATTTTTGATATCATTGCTAGGGATTTTTAGATAATTTATAAGGATTGTAGACATTGTATGGTCTACACACTTCGTCATGTTAATTCAACAAGATCTTTACATCCGTTTGATCCTGAAATAGATAGAACTTTTAAGTTTAAGACAACAACAAGTCAGGGAAAATTTTGCTAATATGATGGAAGACAACAATAATGATGTTAATGAAAATGTCATCAATAATAACAATGATGACAAAGTTATCGATAATAATAGAGAACTCACTTTTAAATAAGCAAATCAAAATGTTACAGTATATGAGCCTATGTGCAAAGCATACCCCTATGGATTTCCTGAATTTGAGCTTACATCAGGATTTATTAGTGCCTTAGCTAAATTCTATGGTAAAGACAATGAAGACCCACAAAAATTCATACGGGAGTATCAAAATAAAGTTAATGGGATGAAACCGAATGAAGGTACTTTAGAACAAGTCAAACTTAATGCTTTTCATTTTGCATTGAAAAATCAAACACAAGGTTGGTTGTTCTATCTCCCACAAGATTTGATAACTACATGGAATCAAATGTTAGAAGCTTTCCTATATGAATACTTGCCTGCTAGAAAAATTAGTTTCTATAGAAAGCAAATCATATTTACGAAAATAAGAGATGATGAAAACTTTAATGAATTTTGGGATAGATTCCAAAGACTAAGTTCTTCTTATCCACAACATAGATATACTCAAAGAGCTTTATTATAATATTTTTATGTAGGACTTAATCACTTTGAACAAAGACTACTAGACACAATATGTCGTGGATCTTTATTTGAGACAACACCGAATCTAGCGAATGAACCAATTAATAAAATGGCAAAACAATCTAAGTAAAACGGTAAAAAGGTTGAATCCTCAAGAACGAAACTCTATGAAGTGGATAATAAAGAAAAATAATGCAATCGATGAGAAAATTGATGAATTATCTAAGATGGTGAAACTGTTAGTTAATGATAGATCTAATCAAGTTAAGGCTTGTGGATTCTGTAATGAAGTTACACATCCTACGGATGCGTGTCCTGCTCAACATAAAGAAAATACTTACGAGGTTAATGCATTAATGAATCAATTTTCTAGTCCCCCAAGAAATCTATACAATAGTAATACTTATTATCCTAGAAGACCGAATCCAAATTTTAGTTATGGTCATGGAAATCAAAATAATAACACTTATAGACCAAGAGCTCAAATACAATCTATATCTAATCAACAGCCTCAACAAAACACTCAATCTATAAATCCAAATCTAAAGCAAATATTGCATAACTTTATGAGTCAATGTCATCAAAAATTTACACAGATTTCTCAAAATCAAATTAAGACTGATACTACTAATATTGAACTAATAAACTAGTTATGTCAAATGAATTTACAAATAAATAGGTTAAGTGTTGGGGTATATGACCAAGGTCAATCTATAAACATTGTTTATCTTATAGATCGAGACTAGTACGATTGAACATTAAGGGTGACTGTCCATGCCTTATATTTAGTAAAAGGATATCGCACGAAAAAAGGTTATGATATATGTTATTCATTAGGTTTTATCGATTTTGATATTCATATTACTTAAGTAGTCATAATGCCTTGCTAGAGATCGCTTATGACTTGTGTACCAAAATGGTTTTGGTTTATTGCCAACGTCGCATGAACATAATGGGTCACACCCAAAGAATGGCTTTCTGCAATCTCAATTGGTCCAGAGTAATGAATTTTATATGATAAAGTTCATGACATAAAAACCTTACGATTTGTTACATGATTACTTATTAATAGGGGCATATGTGTAATTTGCTTGAATTGCCTAAATACAATAGTTGTATTATGAATAAGTTTTTTTAATTGAGATTATCTACACATAAATAAAATTTAAACCCTAAAACAAAATAAGATTTTCATTTTTACTATTTTTGAGTTCTCAGGATTTTAGGAGAGAAAGAAAAACATTTTCAATCTCTCTTGGGGCTCGCACTCTAAATCGTGGTCATTGTTCGTGTGTGAATTTCAAATAGAGGAAGCACGTTTAAACGTCTTGGAGATCGAACAATCAGATAAGAAAATCATAGATTAAGGTATGTTGTACATTTGTCGATCTAGCTTAATGGGACTTATATTGATCCTGTTAGAGTTTTTCAAACATTGTTTTGAATTTGCTGTTGCGTATGAACCCTAAATCCTAATAGTTGTATCAGAGACTTAGGTTTGATTTTACTAAACGTTTGCATGTTTTCTCCGATGTATATATGATGTATGTGTGAAAACATGATCTTGATTAATGTATATATGATGTACTTATAGGTTCGGTGATAATTGTTATCAAGAATTAATTTTTTTAATCAAATTGTTAATTCATGTATTTGATATATACGCATGATTTGATTCAATGATAGAATTCATGTTTAAAATATTTCGATTCACATATGTTTTTAATATTGAACGATATAGAAATCATGATTAGTTTGATATGATTAATTTAATGTGATTCTAGTGTTGAATACATATTTCATTTTTGTTCAATAATTATGTATGTCTCCAAGATAGAAATCATGACTAGGTTAATATGATTAATTTAATATGATTCTGGTGTTGAATGCATGATTAATATTTCACTTCTTGATTCAATTGATTATTTTGTATGAATTAGAATCGAAATTGGTTTTGATCATATATTTCATTGTGGTTATTCGTTAGTATATTCCTATTAGTTAGGGGATAAACTTTTAATCGAATAAGAATTATAAATCTTATAAGATAGGTGAGATTTATAACAAATTCGTATTGGATAAAGATTCAAAGTATCTTAAATTCTAATTGGATTAGGATATGATATTAAGTTAGAGCTGGGCCCCAAGTCAATTAAAAACGGTTTAATTACTATTTTTTGGAATTAAAATAAGGGTCAGTTTGGGAAAATGGATTGGCAGTAGTCGGATAAGAATTACAAATCCAATAAGATAGCCGACCACTACTAATTTTTTGTAGCGCAAGGAAATTTCTATAATTGTCAATATTAGTAAAACTTCCTAACTTGTTTAGTGATTGTACATGCATTGTAATATATGATATTTATCTTGTTTAATTCATGATCACTAAAACAAATAATTAAATTCCCTCTTCCAATTTCAAGTCAAGTGTCATACATTCTCAAACACTTTTCAAGGCTTCAATCACATCAATATGGGTTTGCCTCCACAGACTGTATTGTGTTATCTTGTTGAGGCAAGTTGAGTAACATTTTCTTTATTGTTGAAATGGTTTTGGGCTTTAGGCACAAAATGAGAGAAAACATGCTAAGACAAAAAATTTCATAATCTCATAAAAATAACTAAAAGCTACATATGATGTAATTGGTAATAGGCACCTACCTAAATAACCTAATACAAAGTGTCAAGCCTTAGCTGTCTTAGAATTAGGAGAAACATGGATTTTAGTTCCTTCAATTAACATAGGGTTTAAGGAGGGTTGTTAATTTAGTAGAAGTCTATTCCTTTATATTAAAATGAACTTTTGCATAATCTTTGTTATAGATCTATGGCCTCTTTAAATCACACTAATCTCTTGTCACTGCAATCCATCTTTGAGAAGTATATGTTATCTAGAACAACTTTATTGACGTGTTCATAAACTTGAGAATAGTTCTTAAGCATGAACGCAAGTTGTATGTCCTAGATGATCCTATTCCTAAGGAACCACCAGCCAATGCTTTAAAAGTCGTAAAGGATGCACATACTAAGCATTTCAATGACTCAACAGACATTGCATGCATTATGTTGGCAATTGTGGTTCCTAAATTTCAGAAGGACATGGAACACATGGAATGTTACGATATGGCAACGATGCTGAAGGAGATGTTCCAACAGCAAGCTAGGCAAAAAAGGTTCGAGACAGTCAAGAACCTTTATTCTTGCAAAATGGCTGAGGGTGTGTCTATTAGTCATCATGTTCTGAAAATAAAGGGTTATATTAACCATCTTGACAGACTTGGGGATTTCCAATAGGCTAAGAGTTGGCTACGGATTTGATCCTAAATTCATAACTTGATAGTTCTTCACAATTTATGATGAACTATAACATGAATTACTTGGAGAATACTATCTTAGAGTTGCATTTGATGCTTAAAACTATTGAACAAAATGTCAAGAAACTAATTACTAATATGTTGACAGTTCATAGAGGAAAGGCTAAGAAGAAGAAGGCCAAATGTAAGTCTAAAGTTGCCAAGGCTGTTGTGACTATCATAAAGGAAATAGAACAAGTCAAGCTTAAGGTTGATTCTACGTCATAGTCATAGAAGGAAAAGGAAAAAGAAGGAAATTGTCATTTATGTCATGCACCTAGCAATGCTTCAGAAATTGCAAGCTCTATGTTGAAAATCTCAAGAAAAAACAGAGTAAGACAACTACTGCTTTGGGTATTTATGTTATTGAAGCTGACTTATCTACTAGTGATGCATGGGTATTGGACACTGGATGTGGATCTCACATTTGTATTAATATGTAGGGTCTCACCAAAAGTATAAAGCTAAGGAAAGGAGAAGTCATCCTACGATTTGGAAATGGAGCAAAGGTCGTTGCGTTGGTTGTAGGATGCTACGAGTTAACTTTACCTAGTGGACTTGTTCTTGAGTAGAAACATAATTTTTGTTTCATGTTTGGATTTGGATAATTTTAATATTATTATTGCAAATAATAAATGTTCCATTTCTCGTAAAGATGTAATTTATACGAATGCATATTGGTGTAATGGTCTTTATATTTTAAACATGAAAAGGTCCATAGATACTCCTATTCTTAATGTAAATATAAAAATATTCAAGTCAAATGATTTGAGTTGAACCAACCTTTAGAATTATCGTATTGGCCACATAAATGAGAAGAACATTTCTAAAGTCCATAAAGATGGACTTTTAAATTCATTTGGTTTGGAATTATATGTAAAATTTGTATCTTGCGTACTAGGCAAGATGACAAAGAGTCCCTTTATTAGAAACAATGAAAAGGTAAGTGATTTATTAGGTCTAATACATACTGATGTAAATGGTCCAACGAACACAATGGCTAAAGGCGGTTATCAGTACTTCATTACTTCGCTAATGATTTAATTAGATATGATTATGTGTATATCACGAAACATAAAGGTGAATCTTTTGAGATGTTTCAGACATTTTAGAATGAAGTGCAAAATCAACTTGGTGAAAGTAATAAATCACTTTAATCAGATCGAAGTGGTGAATATTTAAGCATAGGGTTTGATGATCATCTTAGAAATTGTGGGATTGTCTCATAGTTAACTCCTCCAACAACTCCACAATGGAATGGTTTTTTTGAGAGGAGAAATATGACTTTATTGGATATATTTTGATTTATGATGAGTCATGCAAATCTTCCTATTTCTTTTTCGAGCTGTGCCTTAGAAAGTGCTGCGTTTACACTAAACCATGTTCCTTCTAAAGTGGTTGATAAAACATTATATGAGATGTAGTTTGGGAAAAGACAAAGTTTTTCTTTCTTGAAGATTTAGGGTTATGAGATTTTCGTACGATGACAAATCTTAAAAAATTATCAGCCAAATCTATCAAGTGTCTATTTGTTGGTTATCCTAAAGAAACTAGAGGATACTATTTTTATAATCCCATTGAGAACAAAATGTTTGTTGATTGGAATGGTGTCTTTATAGAAAAATAGTTTATTTCAAAAGACGACAATGAAAATAAAGTAAGTCTTCAAGAAGTTCAAGAATCACAAATAAACACTCAACTGCCAGTGGGAGATTAACAAAGCCTTGAACTAGTTAAACCTCCACAGGTATGACAAGGCTCGAGTAGGTCTGATAAGGTAAAAGATCATCTTGAGAGATTTAGATTCCTTATTACTAATAATATTGAGGTGTTGCTTATGGATAAAAATGAGTCTACTACTTATCAAGAGGCTGTGTGTAGCCCTGAGGCAGATAAATGGCTTAGCACCATGAATTCTGATATGCAATCATGTATGATAACCAAGGTTGGAACATGGTCGATTTACTTGAAGGTGGTAAGTCTATCGGATGTAAATGGGTTTTCAAGAAGAAAACTAACGTGGATAACATTATGCATACTTATAAAGCACGGCTAGCCCCAAAGGAGATAGAAAACGTTTTTCTTTCTCACCCTAAATCCAGAGAACTCAAAAATTGTAAAACGAAAATCTTATTTCGTTTTTAGGGTTTCACCCTTTATTTATATGTGAGATAAGCCATGACTTAAAATTCTATTCGTAATACAACTATTGTGTTTAGCCAGTTTAATTAAATTACACATACGCCCCTATTAATAAGTTATCATATAACAAATTGCAAGGGATTTTATGTCATGAATTTTATCATATAAAATTCATTACTCTAGACCAATTGAAATTGTGCAAAGTCATTCTTTGTGTGCGACCCAATAGGTTCATGCAACGTTGGCAGTGAACCAAAAACCATTTTGGTACACAAGTCATAAGCGGTCTCTAGCAAGGCATTATGACTACCCAAGTAGCATGAATATCAACATCGAAACAACCTAATTAAAAACGTATATCATATCCTTTTGTCATGCGATATCCTTTGATTAAGCATAAGGCATGGAAAGTCACCCTTAATGTTCAATCGTACTAGTCTCGATCTTTAGGTAAACTGAAAAACATCCAAGTTACATTGATCATATCAATTCACATGGACTTGGCCATTATTAGTCTATCTTATTGAGGGATCCACTGATATCTCTCTCTATACGAGAGTGACAAATTCTATCTTGATTACACACCTTCACATATTATTCACACGGTAACCAATCATAATCTTTATAATTGTCTAGTTAAAGACAACATTTGATTGTGTCAAATTATCATGCTCCTAATATTGAAGTCTATGGTAATCTCGAGTCGAAGGACTAAATGATATACCTATCATGAGTATCACCTATGACTTAATCCATGTGGTGTTCTCATAGCGGGTTGGTCCAGTACCCTATTCCCTAACAAGTACTCATGATCTTGATTCCTATCCCTATATGCATGATCATCACATGACCATCAATCAAGATTTACACTAGTCTTAATTCATTATAGTTCCTAGTATAATGAACGACTAGGGACATTTTGGATATTTCAACAAATACCTATGGATCTTACTATAAGGTAAACATGCAATCACTTAAAATAAAACAACAAATAAAACCTCTATTTTATTAACTAAAATTAAAATATAAACAATGTTTGTAGATTGACCTAAGGCTCATGCCCTAACAGTTTTGGTTATACAAGAAAGTCAGTGGGAGCGTGATTGTTTTCCTGGTACTGTATGTTGATGATATATTACTCATTGGAAATGACATCTCAACCTTGTAGAATGTCAAGTCTTGGTTAGGGAAGTGTTTCTCAATGAAGGACTTAGGAGACGCAGCCTACATCCTTGGGATTAAGATCTATAAAGATAGATCTAAAAGGCTTATTGGTCTAAGTAAGAGTGTTAATATTGACAAGGTACTAAAAAGGTTTAATATGCAAGACTCTAAAAGAGTGTTGTTGCCAATGTATTATGGTATAAGTCTCAGCAAGACTCAATGTCCCAAGACTAATAATAAGTGAGAACGCATGAATATGATTTTTTATGCATCAGCTATTAGATTTGTTATGTATGCCATGTTATGCACTCGACCTAATGTATCATATGCTTTGAGCGCAACAAATAGATATCAATCTGATCTTGGTGAGAGTTACTGGATAGTAGTAAAGAACATTCTTAAGTACTTAAAAAGGACTAAATAAGTATTCTTGGGCTATGGAAGTTTGGAAGATGAGCTTATTGTAAATGGTTACATAGATACAAGTTTTCAAACTGATATAGATGACTTTATATCGCAGTTAAGATATGTGTTTACTTTTAATGGAGGCGCAGTAAGCTGGAAAAGTTCAAAATAAGAAATTGTGGTAGATTCTACAATGGAAGCTGAGTATATTGCAGCATTCGATGCAGCTAAGGAGGCAGTTTGGATCAAAAATTTCATCTCTGAACTTGGTGTGGTTCCGAGTATAGCTAACCCCGTTTGCTTGTATTGTGAAAATAATAGGGTGATAGCACAAGCCAAGGAACCAAGGTCACACCACCAATCCAAACATATATTTTACATTTTCATCTCACTTGAGAAATCATTGAGAGGGGAGATGTGAAGTTTTGCAGAGTTCCTGTAGAAAACAATTTTGCAGATCATTTGATGAATGCTCTTCAACAAGCGAAACATGATGGTCATGTTAGGTCATTAGGTATTCGATATATGAATGATTGGCCCTAGTGTAAGTGGTATGTGCTGGGGCATGTGCCATAGGTCAATCTATAAACATTGTTTATATTATAATTTTAGTTGATAAACTAAAGGTTTTCATTTGCTATTTTATTATAAGTGATTGCACGTTTACCTTGTAATAAAATCCATAGGTATTTGTTGAAATACCCTAAATGACCCTGGTTTGTTATTGTACTGGGAACAATAATGAGTTAAGACTAGTATGAATTTTGATTGATGGTTATGTGATGATCATGCGTATAGGGATACTAATAGATATCATGAGTACTTATTAGGGAACAAGGTACTGGACCGACCTTCTATAAGAACACCACATAAATTAAGTTAAAGGTGTTACTCATGATAAGTATATCATTTAGTCTTTTGACTTGAGATTACTATAGATTTCAATATTAGGAGCATGGTAATTTGACATGATCAAACGTTGTCTTTAGTCGAGCGATTATAAAGATTGTTATTGGTTACCATGTGAATAATATGTGAAGGTGTATAATCAAAATAGAACTTGTTCTTCTCGTATAGAGAGTGATATTAGTGGATTCCACGATATTTTAGACTATTAAATGGCCATGTCCAAGTGAATTTATATGCTCAATGTCACTTAGATGTTTTCAATCTACCTAAAGATAGAGACTAGTATGATTGAACGTTAAGGGTGACTTTTCATGGCTTATGTTTGATCAAAGGATATCACACGACAAAAAGAAATTATATATTTTATTCATTAGGTTGTATCAATTTTCATATTCATGCTACTTGGGTTGTCATAATGCCTTACTAGAGACTGCTTATAACTTGTGTACCAAATGATTTTAGTTTATCGTCAACATCGCATGAACCTATTGTGTCACACGCAAAGATTGGCTTTGCGCAATCTGAATTGGTCTAGAGTAATAAATTTTATATGATAAAATTTATGACATAAAACCCCTTATGATTTTTATATGATAACTTATTAATAGGGGTGTATGTGTAATTTACTTGAATTCCCTAAATACTATAGTTGTGTTACGAATAGGTTTTTTTAAGTGAGATTATCTTCATATATTAATAGAAATTGAAACCCTAAAAATGAATAAGATTTTTGTTTTTTCTATTTTTGAGTTCCTTAGATTTTTGGAGAGAAAGAAAATGTTTTCAATCTCTCTTAGGGCTAGCACTCCAAATTGCGGTCACTGTTCAAGTATGGATTTCAGATAGAGGATGTGCGCTTGAACGTCCTGGTGATCGAACAATTAGATAAGAAAAGCACGGATTAATGTATGATTTACTTTTGTCGATCTAGTTTAATGAAATTTATTTTTTATCCTATTATGGTTTTTCAAAAATTGTTTTGAATTTTCTGCTACGTATGAAGCCCAAATCCCAAAATTAAGTGCTCGATAGAGTTGTCAAGCTAAAGTTCCTACGCAAGCCAATGTTGCTCCTACTAATCAAGTACAAGTTAATGCTATATCAAGTGATCAGAAAGAGACAACTATATTTGCTAAGACACATAAATAGAGTAATAAAAAGAAGGTTCATAAGTCTATTGAATAAGAAGAAGAAGTAGTAGAAATGATGACTAATGTCATTCCTACTAGAGAATGGATGGCTGAACAATTGAAATATACTCCTTTTCTTGGAAGCAAGTACTCATGGTGTTTAGCCAAGTGGAAGCATATGAAAGAATTTTACAAAAGTATAAATTAATTGAAAAGGATAAAAATGATAAGATTTCTGATAATTTGAATGAAAATATTTGTTCATATTCTACAATTCCACAACAATTAACTGATGCTATGGAGGAAGAAATCAATGAAGTCTTTCTTGAATAATTTAGGTAAATAAAAATCAATAAACAATTGATGAAATCAATTATGCAATTTTCTAATTATGATGAAGTTTTGAAAGAATTCTCTGAATCAAAGAATAAATTTTTTGAAGAATCTAAGAAAAATTTAGGACAAAAGATGTCTGCTTTAATTAAAAAAATACCTAAGAAATGTTCTAACCCAGGGATTTTTGGAATTCCTATCCCAATAGGTACTCATTTAATAAAATCTGCTATATGTGATCTTGGACCATCAATAAACGTTATGTTACTCAAGTTATATGAGTCTTTGAAAATAGGTTCATTGACTAATTTACCTATTAATCTTACCTTAAACGACAACACCATTATTAAACATTATGGTGTACTAGAAGATGTCTTAGTCAAATTAAATGACTTAATATTTCCCGCTGACTTCTATGTCATGGAAACGGGAAACTCGATATTAGTTAAGTCCCCATCTATACTTTTAGGAAGACCATTCCTTAAAACTGCTAAATCAAAGCTAGATATTTTTGAAGGAACAATGTTTATGGAGTTTGAAAACAAAATTGTCACTTTTAAATTCAATGAAGAAGATATCAACGGAAATTATGATGAATTTGATAACGAAAAAACTAAGGATAATAAATCTTTAGAATTAAATCTTCATGAAGCTGAAATATATGCTATTAATGGACGAACAATGGAAGATGGAAATGCTAAGAACACGAACAAGCAAGGTGAAGTTACTTCTAATCAACAAACAACAACCCAAGAATGGAAGGTTAAGAAACCAAACAATATTGAGAATAAAAACATGGGGGAAGTTAAATCTACTAAAATAAGAAGAAGAAAAAGAAGAATCCAACAATTGTCAAGCTCGAGGATCTAAGATATATATATATATATAAACATAAAGGTCAAATTGGTTTGGTACTTTAAAGCTATATTTGATATGGGTTCTATAACAAACTGTATGCCAATTCATTTTTTCCATTACACTCAATTGGAATTAGATGATCTTGCTTCAGAAAAACTTACTCTACCGAACAGTTTTTCAGTAAAACAAATAGGTGTGGTTACTAATGTACCAGTTCAAATTTATAAGTATATTATTCCCACAGACTTTTTAATTATGCCATACTTCATCAACGAAGATCTTCCATTAATCTTAGGAGGATCTTTCTTAGCCACTTCGCAAGCTATCATGGATACTCTAAAGAAAACAATTATCTTTCGAGTGCATGGCTAAGCAATCACTTTTTGGAATGACACAAGGGTAGATAATCCTACACTTAAGTTCATAAAACCAGTCAAGAACTACATGGTTCAGTCGAGCTAACGACAATAAGCAAAAACGCTTTATTGGTGGCAGCCCATAATCTATATTTATTTTCTGTTTTACTATTAGGATTAGTTAGTTGTTTTTATATTCTCTTAACTTTTGACTCTTATAATGGGGACATTTTAGGAATTCAAATCGAGAATAGTTGCTTGTAAGGGAAGCTGATCGAGCCAATTAACTTTTGTATTATATTTGTTTTATGCATTAGTTTTTAACTTAATTATTATTTATGTTAAAAAAATAAATTATTTAATACATATCATAGTTAAATTCTAAAGATTTTGCATATTTTTACCTTTATTAAATATATATGTGATAATTAAATTTGGAAAATCGTTTTAATTAGACAAATAGTAAAAATATGCTAGAGATTTTCTCGTGATTCTAGTTTGTACAGGAAATCGCTGAGAAAATTGATAGCCATATGCAAAGTTTTTAGTGTAAATTTGAGTCAGCAATTTCTCATTAAATCAAGCTTATAACGAGAAATCGCTAGACAAATAACTAAGTCACCAAGGCTCATTTCTAGCGATTTTTATCAACGATTCCTCTGCGAATCTAGTTAAACCCTGATTCAATGAAAATGAATTCGAGTTTTTAAAAATAGAAACCCCAAATCGCCACATTTGAACTTTTCGCACTCACTAACCATTGCAACCTTTCAATCAAGAGACCAATTTTTTACTAGATTCAACCTTCCAAAACTTAATTTTAGTGTATTTAAGTGATTTCAACCTTTATCCTCACAAATTCAACCCAAAACTTGAAGAATTTTGAAAGCGTAGAGCCACCTAGGGCTTGAGCAAGGAAGTTCGAATTGGAGCTTAGAGGAGCGTCTTCGAGAAGAACTTTGAGTTTCATACTTGAAAAAATCACTTTCAAGAAGGTAATCCACGAAATCCTAACCTTTAATAGATTTAAAATTTTAATTTTACGGCGATTTTGAATAGGAGCTCAATTTCGATATTTTTACTCTATAAATGGTCTTGATATAAAATAATTTCTATTATATTACTAGTATGGAAGTGATGTGATGAATTGTTTAATGTTAATGAATTATCGAACAGTTTTTCGCATATGGCGAATGGATCAAACTCTATTCACAAGCTAATTCGAAACTAAGTTTCAAATGAGTTTTTGGGTTTTTGTCAATATTTATCGACTAATTTATATTACACACAAAGTTTATTTTTTTTCCAATAATGTTTTATCGACAACTTTCATATAGGTTTCAAACTCTCAATTTCAAAATGATTTTTTCAATGATTTCTCATTCGCAATAGATATGTTGAATTTTATCGAACGCCTTTCTGGCAAATTTGGTTTAAAAAGTTTTTCAGGTTCATTCTTTTACTTACGAAATTCCAAATGGCCAATGGTGGTAAGGTAGAAGTTCACGGGAGGAGAAGGGGAGGGAAAAGTTAATAAAGAAATCAAAAATAAAATCCAAAGTTTCTCAAATCCAACCAACATTGATATCTTTCGACACTACTAGGATTAGACCGCAAAGAGAAACTACTCCACCTTTTTCATTTAGTTTCAACACTAAGGATGATTATGTGGAAGAGGACATAGAGGAAGTCGAATAAGAGGTACCGATGAGGGAGAAAAACTATGAACTAAGGAAATAAAATTTTGTGAATGAGAAGGCCTATGAAAAATTAGGAATGATATAATTAAGGATATGAAGTTAATTCCGGATAGGGGATTTAATGTAAAGAATGAATTGAAGTATAGGCCTAGGATCCTAGATATCATTGAGGCTAAGAATAGGGAACTATTGACTAGGGATTACAACCATCTAAACCTAGAGAATGTTCCTACTATGGAAGTGAGAGTAAGAACAAGTAGCGAGTTCGAGGGAGGACAGTGGACTATTTCGCTGCACAAATAAACTGGTATTTTGGATTACCAAATTTGCACTAAAAACAAAACGACAAGTACCCCAAACCCGAGTATGGCATTAAGTACCACTGCCCTACCAAAATAGTAAGGGGATGTTTAGAGAAAATCCATGGAGATGGATTTATTTTTTATATAGAGGAGTACCCAAGTACATAACCACCAAATTTTTCAGGAAAACCATTAAAGCTTGGTGTTATTTCATTAACGCCAGCTTACAGTCGAGCCTGTAGTACTATGAAATAGCGAATTCTAAAGTCGCCCTACTTTACCAAATTGTCATAGGACTAGGATACTTTGGTGTTGGTAAAATCATTTATGAATTAATTAGGAGTACCATCACCACTAAGAACGATGGACTTCCTTTCCCGTTGATGATTACTGCCTTTAATAGGATAGACAAATTGAACATAGCAAGCCTCGATGTGGATGTTTTACCAAGAAAACAATCACTGATAAGGTTATAGAGAGATATGGAAGAGAGAATGGTTATAAAGGCACATAGGATGAAAGAGAATGGCTGAGATAGCCAGATGTGGAATCGAGTAGAGAAGGAAAATCAGAGTTGACACTAGGAGAATCTTGGAGGTGATGTCAGAAACTAGAAATGATCTGAACATGGAGCAACCTGTTAGGGATAGTGACGGATTATACATGAAAGAATCAGAGTTGGCTTTTAAGGGTGCAATTTTGCGCAGTCAAATGACCACTCTTCGTTATTAAGAACTGGTGTTTATGAACCAAAGCCCCTTAGCAATGAGCATCCACAAAATCGAGCGCAAGTTGTCCAAGAAAAATAGAAATCAAGGGGGCACTATGTTATTCACTCTGATAGGTGGAGTTCTAGTTCACACATTAGAATTTTTCCATCATGACACTGGGTTGAAGTGAATTTGAAGGAAGTCTGTCTAGTCTAATTAGGCATTGCAAATAATATATTGATATTTGAACATTAATACAAAGCATAGTATTAAATTACCGAGGTAAAGTTGTGAACTAAGATATCCTTAATATAAGAGTTCAAGTAAAGTTTAATTTTATTTGTTAGAATAGTTTAGTTTAGTATAAAACCAATTAAAAGTGAATCCCTTAGCAGTAGTTCAAGTTAAATAGGTAATTAACCAATAGTGCAAAAATCTTTCCTCGAGGACGATATCCGTATTTAATGTAAGTTGATCGCATTACTACTATAAGCGAGTCGTTATACTGGCGGCCAGCACATCAAGATTTTGGTGTCGTTGCCCGAGATAGGTAGCCATTAGTATTGCTTAGTTAGTTATTAAAGTTGCTAAGTTTTATTTTAAATACTTTACTTTCAAGTTAATAAGAACAAAAAAAGTCTTAAGTTGATTGACCCTATTGCACTAGATCAACTTTCTTTTGTCTTTGGTGTTTCAGGGATGCAAAGAATGTATAGTTGTCATGTTAAGGAATCAAATAGTGAAATCATTGATCTAATATCTAGGATGGTCTATCAAAATGAAGTTGTTCGTGACAATACCACATTCCAAGCACTACGAATGGCGAGTTATTTGGCATGGGCGAGATATCATCAACAATATTATAACCCATATGGATTTACAAGATTTGTGGGAAGTCAAGAGCATTGCAACTACATACTAGGAAAGGAATCATGGAAAAATTATTAAAGCTTCTACAACTCTTACAATCAAAATGTATATCAACCATCATGGAGTTCTCACAACAACAGGCAATCATCTCTTAAATCTTTAGAGTAATTAGTAAGAAAAACAGTTGGGCAGAGCGAGTATTATCTCAAGAAGTATGAGGGAAGATTAGAGATTTTTGCACAATCATTTAGTATATAAGAGGATGAAGATGATCAAGCGTTCTTGAATTTGGAAAAAAAATATAAAGGAAATTGCAAAATTTAGAAATTCAACAAAGGAGGTTGTTGTCGAGTCCAAGGAGAATCAAGTTAAGGAGTTGTTAACGATTGAGGAAACAAGTCATGAAGCAATAAAGAGGCAGAGAAGCCCAATCAAGAGGATTACGATAGTGTTGATGCTTTAGGGCCAGATGATTCACTTGACCATGTTAGATAGGGTATTCGTATTGAGGATATTATGCAACATGATAGTGATGTTGCTCAAGAGAAGTTTCAAATAATAATGAAAGACAAAAGCAATGAAAACTTAAGATCACACAGTAGGAGTTTGTGCAAGCAACAATCAATCTTTTTGTATTACCATCACTATTTCAACAAGAATAGCAAGATCAATGGAATGGTGAGAGATTTGGGATATCTCCGGAGCTGTATGAGAATATTACAAAAAATACCACATTTGTCAAAGCATGGCAATGCGCGCTAAATTACACGAGGTTTTTGAAAGATAGGGTAGCATGCCAGAAAAAGATTAGAGGATATAGGAAACTTCGCAAGAATACATCATTGAATTAACCTTGATGCATCACGGTGATAATTTGAGAGCTGTGATGCTTATGTCGGGCTAATGCGTTAAATTAAGTTCTACTGGGAGGCAGCTTTAAATTTTAAGTTTAAAATTTTAAGTTTTCAAGTAGTAGTTAGTAGTTAGTTATTTAGTTTAATAATTACAATTAACTAGTTTTAGTTCTAAAATTCAAAGAATTTATGTCGAGTATGTAGGAAAGACCATTCGTTTGGTGATGATTCATCAGAATGGAAATGTCTCGCTAACTCGTGAAAAAGTAAAAAAAGAGAAAAGGAGTTGAAAGCGGTAAAGGTGAAGTGCATGGGCAAATTGAAGGTAAATTTTATTAATTTTTATATATTCATGGATTTTATGCAGTCATGACACTTCGTGTAAGTTATACACAAAGTCAAAGGAGTTCCAGAAGAGAATTAGAATAGAAAAATTCATGAGGACTTTGGATATGAGGTTGACGCCGTGGGTACTACCTATGGCACCGTGAGTGTAGGCCACAACACCGAGGTGGCATCAGGCAGGAAATTAAGAAATTTCCCTACTCAATTTTAAATGTTTTAACACCATTTTGCATCGATTCTTCAAACTTGCACTAAAACCAACTACAACCACCAAGCATACATCCCTTTAAAGACAAAGTTTGATCACTTTTAAGTGAGATGAGTGAGTTCTTAATGATTGAGAGTGAAGAAACAAGTGCATTATGGATTCACACAATTAGAAAAGATAGGGCTTAGATTTTTGGATTTTGATTCCAAAGAGAGCTAGTGTTCTAGTTGTGAGAAAAGTTAGAGGGCTTGGATTGAAAAAGACTTGGAGTCGTGTTCTACATCAGAAATAAATCTAGAATTAAGGTACAATTATAATTTCATCTAGTTATGCTTTGAATTTTAAAAAATTTTATGATATTGTTTGAAATTATGGAATTGATGATGTAGGAAAGGTTTTACAAGATTGTATGAATATGAGCATTAATGTTACCCATGTAAACTTAGTTGATGTTTTTTGCATTATTTAGCGTATGCATGATCCATGTTATATGAGTTTTGATGTTGTAGGTGATTTGAAGACTAAGTTGCACTGCATTGTTATGTTAGTAGTTTGAAATTTGAAGAAATGGCAAGAACAAGGAAACAAGTTAGCCAAACTAGAGCAAATGATTTTGAGGCATCTGCCTTAAGAAATTCTAATAAAGAAGACACTAGACCTTTTAAATCTAAATTTTTCATTAGTAAAGAGGCTAAGGAATGATATGTGAAAATCCTACGTATGGAGTTCATTTACGAAAGGGGAATTAATTTGCCTGCCAAGTATTATAAAAATGTGAATATATTTAGTTAGTGATGAAATTGGGAGCAAATCACTTAAGAAAATAGGAAAAAGAAAGTTAATGGAGTGAGTGGGATTATTTGTGAAATTTACAGTAATGCGAAGTTCATGGCTAAAGATGAGCCAGTAAAGGTGAGAGGGGCTTATGCTCCTCTCAATAGACATGAGATCAATAATTTCTATAGGTTGAAACAATTAAGCTTATATGAATATGCACCGACTTTCTCAGCCTGATTATATGAGAAACGCTATAACCTATACCCATTTAGAGCCATAGAAGATGCATTAGTTGTCCCAGGACAACAAGGATGGGTCATAGGAGCTGAGAATGTGCTAAAGCACATAAAGAAGGGGAGTGTTTGAAAATTTTACAGAATGTGGCAACATTTTCTTGTTGCATCATTATAGCCCACTTCTCAGCAGGGTGAGATCAACAAACCGAAAGCGGCTTGTCTTTATAAGATTACAAAGTTTGAGGAGATCAACATCAGCGAGGTCATACACACCAGTCTGAGGGCGACCGTCATGTCAGAATAGGACAACAAGTTGTTGTTTCCTATATTGACTAGTTAGACATGCTTAAAATCTGGAGTAGGTTGAAAGATGATGAAGAATTTGGTATAGAGGGCTAACCAGCCATGGATGAAGCTTTCATGATCACGTTGAAATCATAACTTGATTATCAAAACTCCAAAGATGAGAGAGAGAGGGTCGAGGGAGCTAGAATTGAGGCCCACATATTAGCCAAAAGGCAAGAGGATCAAGCAGCAGTAGAACTAGCCCAAGAACTAGAAGATTAGGAAATGAAGCAGATGAGGAGCAACATCATCAAGGATTTGTTGAGGGCTACGAGCTTGTAGACCCGAAGTTTGGAAAGGAGGAGCAACAGCAGAGGTTATGGATAGCAGAGATGAGGGGATTGTACGAGGATGACATGGCACAATACCGGGCAACCATGTTAAGATATGAGCAAGATATAGAGATGATAGAGCTACACAGACAAAACGAGGGGCACTATTTCATGTTGTTTGTAGATCATCATCGAGACATAACTAGATATGAGAGGAGCAGATAGTTGAGACTTACTGATAGGTTATTAGACTTTCTAGCAGCACCAGCAAACATGTTTGATCAGGATTTGGTGTACAGCAGGAGGGTGGAGCGTCCATTGACAGCATCATATGCTGGAGCTGATGATGCAGATGACAATGATGATGCGCACTCCTAAAGTAACTGTAATAGGAATCCTTTAGAACTGGGTAGTTGAGAGTGACCTTGATACCATTTAATTTTTAACATTTGGGTTATTGTGTTACTTATTTACTTGTTTTAATTATATATTTATTTTAGTTTATTATATTTTGTGTTATTAAATATGTTTGTGTGTTTTAGTATTTTAATGTTTCAGGCTTATTTTTAAACCTTGAGGGTAAATTTTGGTCTAAGTTTGGGGGCATCAACACTACTTTGCATTATGGGAAGTGGTAAGATAGGCTGAGAATTAAGGATAAACACTGCAGGTATGAACATTTAAAATTTAATTTGAAGCAGTTACAGAGGAAAGCATGGTAGTGTATAAATTTCTCATTTAATTTACTTTATGAATTTTTTAAGTATTATAGTTTATGTTATATATAGTAATATGTAATGAATAAGTAGTTCATTTGCATTTTTCATTCCTGTAATTATGGATGAGTAGATTAAAAGTATCTTGTCGATATGAAACTCAAGAAAATGTTTTAATTTTTTTTTAAAAAAAAAAAAAGAAATAATGAAATGTAGCAAAGGACGGTGTGATTTCATGATTAGAAACCTAGAGTTAGGAATGACCTTAAACTTGAAACAAAAGAAAGAAATTATAACACTTCTCGTGGAAAAAGTTAGAACTTTAAGGATTCTATAATAAGTGTGAATCTTACATGATAATGTAAAGTAAATATAGACTTAATGCAAGGAGGGGAAGAAATAGGAATCGTATATTAAAAATTGGAGTTAACTTACTTGATTTAGTGAAAATGAGAAGTGGTAACAAGATTTTTAGAAATAAAAAATAAGAGAATCCCACAAGTTCTATAAGAAGTAGAGCAGAGAACCTGAGAGTTATGAAGTCCATAAGGATAAGTAGCAAAGATTGAAAAATAAAAAAATGATGAGAAAAAAAAAAGATGAGAGAAAAAGAAAAAAATGCAGAAGTGGAGTGAAACTTTTCAAATAAAAGATTAACCTCGAGTACGAGGTGCTAGTCGAGTTATGTTTCCATTCCGACTATGTAAAGTCCTACAGACTCTCAAAGTGTTAAATTCTACCAAAGATGAGTTTGATCTATGTTTATTTAGGAATTCCTAAGATTAATGAGAAATCATGAGATTGTATACTTGCTCCTTGTGTTGAAATGAAACAAACTTGTGAGTAGTAATGGTTTTTGGTTGTGATCTACTTTAGTGTTTTGAAGGTGAAGTTATATGTGTTGTTGAAGATAAATGCCTTAAAAATATAAGTTTTTGCATAGAAAAACTCTTGAGTGGATTATTAACTTGAAATTTAGTGAAATAAAGGATACTCCATTAATAATGTAAATTAAATGAGAACAAGTATTAGGAGACTTAGTAGGATACACCTTTGCTCGAGACGTGGGAAATCCTAAGTTTGGGGGTATTTGATAAGTGATTAGTTATACCTATATATATGGTTAGTTTAGTAGTATATTTAGTATAAATATTCTAAAATGAGCTCCAAGTCTTGGAATTATTGCATTTTTAGGGAATTAAGGTGTAAAAGAAGGAATTGAGTAAAAACAAGAAGAAACAGAGTAAAAATCCACAAAAACATATTTGGTGACATGGCCTCATGTGTTGACGTTGTAGGGATACAAGGCATGGCGTGGAGAGGTAAGGCACGACGTGGAAGAGATGGAAAAGTGAAGAAAGCCAACTTTGGAGGTCCGACGCAGCGGCGGCGCTATAGACCATGGGAGATAGCGTCAAACAAGCAAGTGACAGCGCCGAGACACCAACAACTCAAAAATAAGGAATGCAGCGTTGGCGCAGTGGGCTAAAGGGCACGGCACCGGGGAAGTAAGTGATAGCGCCAGACATGCATGAAATAGAAAATAAAGTTTTAATTCGAGTTAAATTATAAAGTATGGTTTCTAATTATTATTAGGGAGTATAAATAAGTATTAGGACGTGGTAAACTTACAATATACCAATTGTTAGCCACCATTATAGTGATTTAGCATAGGGTCTACATTGAGTTTGAGTATTAAGGAGTTTATGTGAAGAAAATATTGAAGACTTCACGTTTGCAATTCAAGTTTGGTTTCGTCAATTAGATTCAAGGTAATATTTATATACATCTATGATTTGCAATGATTTCCATTATAAAGTGTGACTTGTGTGTTTAAAAGAAGTGTGAGTAGTTTATTTATCTTAGGGATTAATGGATCCTATGGTATGAATGTTATGCTTTGAATATGATTTAAAAAGTAAATATAAAATGTGCAATGGTTAGAATTTCTATTGATTATGGGCATAATGCCTTATACATATTAATCATGTGTTTAATGAAATTTAGGTTTATGAGTTATTATGGCCATTAAAGCTTTTAATCCGTACATGAACAGTACACGTGTAAAATACATAACATCGATAGATAGTTGTTGATTAGGGAGGCGCGAATAGTAAACTTAGTTGGTTATGAATCCATTGATTTGGAAATTAAAGCAATGTGGAAATTACATTGTTCACACTGATAAGTGGAGTTCCAGTTTGCAAATTAGAATTTTTTATCATCACGACAGTGGGTTGAAGTGGATTTGAAAGAAATCTGTCTATTCTAATTAGACATTGCACATAACATATTGAGATGTAAACATGAATAGAAAGCATAGTATTAAATTATTTAGGTGAAGTTGTAAACTAAGATATCCTTAATATATGAGTTCAAGTAAAGTTTAATTTGATTTGTTAAAATAGTTTAGTTTAGTATAAAACTAATTAAAAGTGAATCCCTTAGCAATAGTTCAAGTAAAATAGGTAATTAACAACTAGTGCAAAAACCTTTCCCAGATGACGATATTCGTAGTCAACGTAAGTTGATTGCACTATTACTACAAGCAACGTGTTATACTTGCAGCAAGTATATCAAAATTATAGCAGGGCTCTTGGGAAGAGTCTAGGCATTCGGGTACGCATTTTGAGGTATCGTGAGGCCAATTAAGTTAAGGATTTTGTGTAGATTATAAGTAAACTGATGGAGACATTTATTTCCATTTTTTTCTATTCTCCTTTAATTTACAATCATATGGAATGATTTACCTATTGTACTCTAATAGCCATGACATTGTTGAGTTTGTAATCATGGCATTGTTTATTGTTTAAGTTGTTTCATTGATTCCAAATTATGTGCTATGTTATTGGTTATTGATGGATTTGGTCAAAGGAAATTAGGTAGGTGATTTATGGTATTGAAAATCCATTTTATTTGTGCATTAGTTATGCAATTTCATTGTTAGATTCCTAAACTGTATCATTTCTTGAGTTATGAAAATAGTTCTTATATTAGGACCATGATAAGATAGAGATGAGCGTGACACATGAGGTCACTAGATTTTTGGGGTCGCCGAAATCTCACCACTAGCTTGTGCAGCACACGGGGTATGGGATTCGGGGTTGTCGACAAGTATACTACACATGTGAGGGGCACTTGTAAGTAATTATACATATGTGATGGGCATTTGTAATGATGTCAATGCATCTATAAAATAGATTACACCCTAAATAGTGAAAAAAAGCCAATAGGATGTAACTCATAGCTGACAGACCCTAGATCATTATTGCTTAGTGATAAGTGATTATTTAGACTTATATATAAGTTTAGCTTAGTATTATATTTAGTATAAATATCACTAAATGAACTCTAATTAATGGTGTTTGTGCATTTTAAGGTAATTAAGACGTAAAGAAAGGAAACGAACAAAAATGAGAAGAAACGGAGCTAAAACCCATCAAAGCATGGTTGGCGTGGTGGCTTTAAGGTATGGTGTTGTGAGAGCATGTGGGAAAGTGTGGAGGACCAAGGCACAGCGTAGGAGAGATGACTAGTGAAGAAAATCAATGCAGGAGGCTCGACGCATTGGATGTTGTGGTGACGTTGTGGAGCCATAAGGGACAACGTCGGGGACGTAAGGCAGGACGCTGATGACATTGAGGCAAGGAAAGACACACATAGGAGATGGCACAGTGTGGCGCCATGTCACAACACACACGGCGTCTAGGTGTAAGTGACAGCGTAGGAACGAAAAAAATTAGAAAGTTAAAGTTCTATTCGAGTTAAATTGTAAAGTATGATTTCTAATTGTTATTAAGAAGTATAAATAGATATTAGGACGTGGTAAACACATAAGATATCAACCATTAGCAGTCATTAGAATAATATAGCATAGATTTTACTTATTCTTGAGTATTGAAAGATTTGTGCAGAGAAGACATTGAAGACTCACGTGTGGTGATTCGGGCATTATGTTATTGATTTTCAATGTATACCACTATGTGCATGTTTGTTTCAATAATGTGTGAGTAGTCTATTAATCTTAGGGATCAATGGATCCTATGGTATGAATGTTGCGCTATGAAAATGAGTAGAAATTGAGTATAAAAAGTGCAATGGTTGGAATTTATATTGATTTTGAGTGTAATGCTATAGACATCTTGAGAATGAAGATCCAATTGCACATGTAGAGAATTTCTTGGAGAAGTATGACACCGTACACATTACCGAAGTTACAAAAGAGGTGATCAAGATGAGACTTTTTCCATTCTCATTTGGTGGAAAAACCAGATCCTTGGTCCAATAATTGAATGCAGGGAGTATGACCTCGTAGGCGAAAATTAATGAAAATTTTCTTGACAAGTTGTTTCCCCCAGTAAAGGTTAATGAAAGGAAGTTGCAAATTAATCAATTCAAGCAAGAAGATATTCAGTCTCTTGGGGAGGCTTCAGAAAAATTCAAAGAGATGCTAAAGAGATGATGATGTGCGTATTGCAAGTATAACAACTCACTTGTACTAGTAGTGCTCTCAAATTACGTTGATCACGGATATCGTCCTTAGTGAAAAGTTTTTGCTCAAATTGTATATTACCTACTTAACTTGAATTACTTCTGAGGGATTCACATTTTAATTGGTTTTTGTACTAAACTAAACTATATAACAAATCACTTTAAACTTTCCTTGAATTCTTATATTATGAATATCTTAGTTCACAACTTCACCTAGATAATTTAATATTATGCTTTGTATTCGTATTTACGTCTCAATATGTTGTGTGCAATGCTTAATTAGAATAGAAAGATTTCCTTCAAATCCACTTCAACTCACTATCTTGACGAAGAAGATTCTAATGTGCAAACTAGAACTCCACTTATCTATCAGTGTGAATAACATAAGTTCCACATTGCTTTAAGTCTCATATCATTGGATTCATTACCAACTAAGTTTATTATTCGCGCCTCCTTAATCAACAACTATCTCTCGATGTTGTGTATTTTACGGTTATACCATTCATGTTCTGATTAGAAGCTTCAATGTTCAGGATAACTCTTAAAGCCTAAGTTCATTAGACACGTGATCAAGATGTCTAAAGCATTACACTCATAATCAATAAAAATTCTAACCATTAGAGTTTTTATTATTACTTTTTTATCATATTCAATGCATGGCATTCATACTATAGGATCTATTGATCCCTAAGATAAATAGATTACTCATACTTCATTGAAACACACACATCACAATTTAATATTAGAAAATTGTAAACCATATACGAATATAAATATTATCTTCGATTTAATCAACGAAACCAAATATTGATTGCAAACGTGGAGTCTTTAATGTTTCTCCAACAAAAACTCTTTAATACTTAAACTCAATACTAAATTACTCTAATGGAGGCTAATCTCCTTCTATGTGGTGGTGTCATCTTATTTTACCATGTCCTAATACATATTTATACTCCTAAATAACAATTAGAAATCATAAATTTCAATTTAACCCGAATTGAAGCTTCACTTTCTAATTTTTGCAAGGTTGGTGCTCTCAATTACTGTTTTGGCGTCGTGTGTGTTGCGCCACAGTGCCATGATTATGCCACTGCTTTATTGTGTGTTTTTATGCCCCTAGAGTCTCAGCGACGTCCTCTTTGTGTCCTGACGTTGTCCCTTGTGTGCCATCGCGCCGCCACTGCATCGAACCTCTAAAGTTGATTTTCTTCATTTCCTCTTATCTCCCACGCCACACCTTTCATCAGCACGATGTGCCTTGTCTCGCCACATCGTTAATACATTCTCCCACAGTGCCAACTCTTATTTTGTGTGTTTTTGCTCCGTTTCTTCTTGTTTTTCCTTGATTCCTTCCAATACACTTTACTTCCCTGAAAATGCAATAATACAATGAATTAGCATTCATTTGAGGATATTTATACTAAATATACTGCTAAACTAAAATTATATATACATATAAATAATCACTTATCAAATACCCCCAAACTTAAAGTTTTGCGCGTCCCACGCAAAGGTGTATTCTACTAAGTCTCTTAGTAACTAGTTTTTATTCAATTTACATTTTTCATTGAGTATCCTTCAATTAACTAAGTTTCAAGTCAATAATACACTCAAGAGTTTTTCTTTGCAAAAACTTATATTTTTAAGACATGTAGCTTTAGCAACTCATATAACTTCACTTTCAAAACACTAAAGTATATCTCAAGCAAAAATCATCACTACTCACAAGTTTGTTTCATTTCAACACTCCAGTAGCAAGAATGCAATCTCATGGTTTCTCATTTCGTTCAGGAATTCATAAATAAGCATAGATCAAGCTCATCTTCGGTAGAGATTTAGCATTTCAAGAGTCTCTATGACTTTTACACAGTTGAAATGGAAACTTAACTTAACTGGCTACTCGCAATCAAGCTAAATTTTTTATTTGAACAGTTTTATTATACTTTTGCCTTTTCCCTTTATTTTTGTCTCTCATTTCTTTTCTTCTTCTTCTCATTTTTTTATTTAACAATACGTGCTCCTTTTCATATGGATTTCATTCTTCCTCAATTTTTCCAACCATCAAGTTCTCTACACCATTTCATTTAGAACTTGTGGAATTCTCTCATTTCTCTATTTTTATTCTAAAACTCTTGTTAGTAATTCTCACTTTCACTTAATCAAGTAAGTTAAATCCAACTTTTACTATACAATGCCTATTTATTTTTCTTTTTGCACTAAGTCTTTAATTGCTTTGTATTTTTAAGTAAGATTCACACTTATTATAGAATCCTTAGAAATGTGACTTTTTTCTCAAGAAGTGTTCTAATTTCTTGCTTTTGTTTCAAGTTCAAGGTCTTCCGAAACTCTAGTTTCTAATCATTAAATCACATCGTTGTTTGCTACATTTTATTGTTTCTTTTCTTTAAAAATTAGAAACATTCTCTTGAGTTTTAGATCAACAAGATACTTGTAATCTACTCTTCCACATTAAAAGGCATGAACATGAAAATAAACTACTTATTCATTACATTTTACTCTATATAACCTAATTTATATTACTTAAACATTCATATAGTGAATAAAATGAAAAATTTATACACTACCATGTTTTTCCTCCTTGACTGCTTCAAATTAAAATTTAAACTATCATACCTATAGTTTTTATCCTTATTTCTCAGCCTATCTTACCACTTTCCCATAGTGTGGTGTAGTGTCAAATAAGTCTAACACCTTAACTAAAGGTCTAAACACACTCTAAAACATGTGTAATTTGATAAGTGATTATTTATTGCATTTTCAGTGAATTAAGGTGTAAAAGAAGGAATTGAGGAAAATGAGAAGAAACTGAGTAAAAACCTAAAAAAATACGTTTTGCACTGTGGCCACATGTGTTGATGCTATGGGGATAAAAGGCACAGCGTGGGAAGGAAAGGAACGATGTGGGAGAGATGAAAAAATAAAGAAAAAGAACTCGGGATGTTCGGCACAGTAGCGGCGCGGTCGAGCATAAGGGATGGCGCTGGAGAAACAGGTGACAGCATCGAGACAATAGGAGTCAAAAATAAGGAATCCAGTGTTGGCATAGTGGCGGTAGAGTGGGCTCAAGATCACGGCGCCGGGGCAGTAAGTGACAGCGTCAAATACGCATGAAATAGAAAGTAGAGTTTTAATCCGAGTTAAATTGTAAAGTAGGAATTCTGTTATTAGGGTGTATAAATAAGTATTAAGACGTGGTAAACATACAATATACCAACTATTAGACACCATTAGAGTAATTTAGCATAAGGTTTACATTGAGTTTGAGTATTCAAGAGTTTATGTGAAGAAAACATTAAAAACTTCACGTTTGCAATTCAAGTTTTGTTTTGTTGATTAAATTCAAGGTAATATTTATATACATCTCTAATTTGCAATGATTTCCATTATGGATTGTGATATGTGTGTTTCAATGAAGTGTGAGTAGTCTATTTATCTTAGGGATCAATGGATCATATGGTATGAATGTTTTGCTTTGAATATGATTTAAAAAGTAAATATAAAAAGTATAATGGTTAGAATTTGTATTGATTATGTGTGTGATGCTTTATACATCTTAATTACATGTTTGGTGAACTTAGGCTTTAGGAGTTATCATGGTCATTAAAGCTCTTAATCCGGACATGAAAGGTACAACCGTAAAATACACAACATTGATAGATAGTTGTTGATTAGAGATGCGCAGATAGTAAACTTAGTTGGTTATGAATCCAATGATTTGGGACTTAAAATAATGTGGAGCTTACATTATTCACACCGATAGGTGGAGTTCTAGTTCGCGCATTGAAATTTTTTCCATCGTGACACTGGGTTGAGGTGGATTTAACGGAAATCTGTATATTCTAATTAGGCATTGCACACAACATATTGATATGTAAACATGAATACAAAGCATGTTGTGAACTAAGATATCCTTAATATAAGAGTTCAAGTGAAGTTTAGTTTGATTTGTTAGAATAGTTTAGTTTAGTATAAATCCAATTAAAAGTGAATCCCTTAGCAATAGTTCAAGTTAAATATGTAATTAACCAATAGTGCAAAAATCTTTCCTTAGGATGATATCCGTAGTCAACATAAGTTTATTGCTTTATTACTAAAAGAGAGTTGTTATACTTGCAGCTCGCACATCAAGATTTTGGCATCAGTGCCAGAGATAGGTAGCCATTAGTATTGCTTAGTTAGTTAGAAAAGTTGCTAAGTTTTATTTTAAGTACTTTACCTTCGAGTTAATAAAAAAAATCTTTAGTTGATTGATCCTATTGCACTAGATCTACTTTCTTTTGTCTTTGGAGTTTCAGGGATGCAAATAATGTATAGTTATCATATTAAGGAATCAAATAGTGAAATCATTGATCTAATCTCTAGGATGGTCTAACAAAACGAAGTTGTTCGTGACAATACCACATACCAAGCATAACGAACCGCGAGTGGTTTAGCATGGGCGGGATATCATAAACAATATTATAACTTGTATGGATTTATAAGATTTATGAAAAGTCAAGAGCATTGCAACTAAATACAAGGAAAGGAGTCATGGCACAATTATCAAGGCTTCTACAATTCGCATAATCAAAATTTCTATCAACCATCATGAAGTTGTCACAACAACTGGTAATCATCTTTTAAATCTTTAGAGTAATTAATAAAAAATGGCTGAGCAGAGCGAGTATAATCTCAAGAAGTATGATGAAAGATTAGAGGTTTCTGCACAATCTTTTAATATAAAAGAAGATAAAGATGATCAAGCATTCTTGAATTTGAAAAAGAATATAGAGGAAATGGCAAAATTTAGAAATTCAACGAAAATGGTTGTGGTCGAGTTCGAGGAGAACCAAGTCGAGGAGTTGTTAACGATTGAGAAAACAAGTCGTGAATCATATAAAGAGATAGAGAAGCGCAATTAAGAGGATTATGACAGTGTTGATGCTTCAGAGGCAAATGATTCACTTGGCCATATTAGAGAGGAGATTCATATTGAGGATATTATGCAGCACGATAGTGGTGTTGCTCAGGATAAGTTTGAAATAATAATGAAAGACAAAAGTAGTGAAAACTTAAGATCACACAGTAAGTGACAATCAATCTTTTCTTATTGCCATCACTGTTTCAACAAGAAGAACAAGATCAATAGAATGGTGAAGAATTGGGATATTTACAGAGATGTAAGAGAATATTACAAAAAAACCCATTTGCCAAAGCATGGCAATTTGCGCTAAATAACATGAGGTTTCTAAAGGATAAGGGAGCATGCCAGAAGAGGATTAGAGGATATGGGGAACTTTGCAAGGATACATCATTGAAGTAACCTTAGTGCATCATGGTGATCATTCGAGAGCCGTGATGCATATGTCGGGCTAATAGCGTTAAATTAAGTGCTAAAGGGAGGTAGCCTAGGATTTTAAATTTAAAATTTAAAATTTCAAGTTTTCAAATATTAGTTAGTAGTTAGTTATTTAGTTTAATAATTACAATTAACTAGTTTTAGTCTAACTTTCAAAAAATTTACGTTGAATATGCAAGAAAGACCATTCTTTGGGTAATGATTCATCGAAATGGAAATGTCTCGCTAACTCGTGAATAAGTGAAAAAAGGAGAAAAGGAGTTCAAAGCGGTAAAGGTGAGGTGCATGGGCAAATTGAAGGTAAGATTTATTAATTTTGATATATTCATGGATTTTATGTGGTCACGACACCTTGTGTGAGTTACACACAAAGTCAGAGGAGTGTCGAATGAGAATTAGCAAAGAAAAATACACGAGGACATTAGACGTGAGGTTGATGCCATGGGTACTACCCATAGCACCATGAGTGTAGGCCACAGCACCGAGGTGGCATCAAGTAAGAAATTAAGAAATAGCCCCACTATTTTGTTGACACAGTGGTGGCGTGTCATGGTGTCGGGGTCAATTTTAATGGTCTTAACCCTATTTTGCATCCATTCTTCACAATTGCACTAAAACCCACCATAACCACCAAGCATACATCCCTCTAGAGCCAAAGTTTGATCACTTTTAAGTGAGATAAGTGAGTTCCTAGTGATTGAGAATGAATAAACAAATGCATTATGGATTCGCAGAATTGGAAGAGATAGGGTTTGGAATTTTGGATTTTGATTCAAAAGAGAGCTAGGGTTCTAGTTGTCAAAAAAGTTAGAGGGCTTGGATTGATAAAATTTGGAGGCGTTTTCTACACAGGAAATAAATCTGGCATTGAGGTACATTTACAATTTCATCTAGTTATGCTTTGAATTTTAATAATTTTTATGATATCGTATGAAATTATGGAATTGAGGTTTTAGGATATGTTTTACGAGATTATGTGAATGTGAGCATTAATGTTACCCATAGATACTTAGTTGATGTCTTTCCATTATTTGGAAAATGCATGATCCATATTATATGAATTTTGATTTTTTAGGTTATTTGAAGACTGAGTTGTACTGGATTGTTATATTAGTTGTTTGAAATTTGAAGAAATGGCAAGAATAAGGAAACAAGTTTGTCAAACTAGAGCAAATGATTATGAGGCATCTACCTTAATAAATCCCAATGAAGAACACCCTAGACCTTTTAAATCTAAATTTTTCATTAGTAAAGAGGTTAAGGAATAATATGAGAAAATCCTACGCAAGGAGTTCATTAGAGAAAGGAGAATTAAATTCTCGACCAAGTATGATAAAAACGTGAATATATTCAGTTGGCGATGAAATTGGGAGCAAATAAATCAAGAAAAAAAGGAAAAATAAAGTTAATGTGAAGTTCATGGCTAAGGATGAGCCGATAAAGGTGAGACGAGTTTATGTTCCCTTCAATAGAGGTGGGATCAATACTTTCAATGGGTTGAAAGAATTAAGCTTGTATGAATCTGCACTGACTTTTTCAGCCCGATTATATGAGAGACGCTATAACGCTATAACTTATACCCATTTAGAGCCATAGAAGATGCATTGGTTGTCCCAGGACAATAAGGATGGGTCATAAAAGCTGAGAATTAGCCAAAGCACATAAAGAAAGGGAGTGTTAGAAAAGTTTACAGAATGTGGCAACATTTTCTCGTTGCATCGCTAAACCCCCACTTCTTAGCATGATGAGGTCAACAAGCCGAAAGCGGCTTGTCTTTATATGATTACGAAGTTTGAGGAGATCAAAATCGGTGAGATCATACACACTAGTCCGAGGGCATCCATCATGTCGGAAAAGGACAATAAGTTGTTGTTTCATATATTGATTACTTAGACGTGCTTAAAATCCAGAGTGAGGTTGAAAGATGACGAAAAATTTGGTATAGAGGCCCAACCAACCATGGATGAAGCTTTCATGCTCATGTTGAAATCACCACCTTGTCATCAAGACTTCGAGGAGGAGAGAGAGAGATAGGGCTGGGGGAGCTAGACTTGAGGCTAAAGTGTTAGCCAAGAGGCAAGAGCATCAAGTAGCAGCAGAACTAGCCCAAGAACTAGAAGATAAGGAAAATGAAAAAGATGAGGAGCAACAGCAGCAAGGATTTGTTAAGGGCTACGAGTTGGTAGACTAAAAGTTTGAAGAGCACGACTTGGGTGGTTCTGAAGTCATTCCAACACCTCCTCCACTACATGCACCCATACCACCATTAGAGGATTTGACTCCACGACAGCAGAGGTAGTGGATAGAAGAGATGAGGAGACAATACGAGTAGGACATGGTATAATACTAGGAAGCCATGTTAAGTGGAAAGGATAAAGCAACACAAACTGAACGAGGTGCACAATTTCATGTTGTTTGTAGATCATCAATAAGACATAACTAGATATGAGGGGAGCGTATAGTTGAGACCAACAGATAAGTTAATAAGCTTTATAGTAGCACCAGCATACGTGTTTAATCTGGATTTGGTGTAGAGCAGGAAGGTGGAGCGTCCATTGACAACATCCTATGCTAGAGCTGATGATGCAGATAACGATGATGATGGGCAGTCTTGAAGTTACTGTAATAGGAATCCTTTAGACCTAGGTATTTGAGAGTGACCTTGATATCATTTAATTGTTAACATTTGGGTTATTGTGTTACTTATTTACTTTTTTTAATTATATATTTAGTTTAGTTTATTATAATTTGTGTTATTACATATATTTGTGTCTTTAAGTATTTTAATGTTTTAGGCTTACTTTTAAACCTTGAGGACAAAGTTTAGTCTAAGTTTGAGGGCATCAACACTACTTTACATTATGGGAAGTGGTAAGATAGGCTGAGAATTAAAGATGAACATTGCAGGTATGAATATTTAAATTTAAATTTGAAGCAATTAAGGAGCAAAGCATGGTAGTGCAAAAATTTCTTGTTTTATTTACTATATGAATTTTAATGAATAAGTAGTTCATTTGCATGTTCATGCCTTTAATTATGGATGAGTAGATTACAAGTATCTTGTCGATATGAAATTCAAGAGAATGTTTTAAGTTTTAAAAAAGAAACAATGAAATGTAGCAAACAATGGTGTGATTTTATGATTAGAAACCTAGAGTTAGGGAAGACATTGAACTTGAAACAAAAACAAGAAATTATAACACTTCTTGAGAAAAAAGTTAGATCTTTAAGGATTCTATAATAAGTGTGAATCTTACATGATAATATGAAGTAAATATAGACTTAGTGTAAGGAGGGGAAAAACTAGGCATCGTATATTAAAAGTTGGAGTTAACTTACTTGACTTAATGAAAGTGAGAAGTGGTAACAAAAGTTTTAGAAATAAATAAATGAGAGAATCCCACAAGTTCTACAGGAAATTGAGCAGAAAACCTGATAGTCGAAACAAATGTGAAAAGAATGAAGTCCATAGGAAAAGTAGCATATACTAAAAAATAAAAAAAATGATGAGAAAAAAAGAAAAAACAAATGGCGGCAGTAGAGTTAAACTCTTCAAATAAAAGATTTAGCTCGAGTACGAGGTGTCAGTCGAGTTATGTTTCAATTCAAACTATATAAAGACATATAGACTTTCAAAGTGCTAAGTTCTACCAAAGATGAGTTTGATCTATGCTTATTTATGAGTTCCTGAGATTAATAAGAAATCATGAGATTGTATACTTGCTACTTGATTGTTGAAACGAAACAAACTTGTGAGTAGTAATAGTTTTTGGTTGTGATCTACTTTAATGTTTTGAATGTGAAGTTATATGTGTTGTTAAAGCTAAATGCCTTAAAAATATAAGTTTTTCATAGAAAAACTTTTGAGTGAATTATTAACTTGAAATTTAGTTAATTAAAGGATACTTCATGAACAATATAAACTTGAATGATAACAAGTATTAAGAGACTTAGTAGAATACACCTTTGCTCGGGACGCGGAAAATCCTAATTTTGGGGGTATTACATAAGTGATTATTTATACCTATATATATGGTTAGTTTAGTCATATATTTAGTATGAATATTCTAAAATGAGCTCTAAATCATGGTATTATTACATTTTCATGGAATTAAGGTGTAGAAGAAGGAATTAGAAGAAAAACAAGAAGAAATGGACTAAAAACCCATAAAAATAAATTTTGCGTCATGGCCACATGTGTTGACGTTGTAGCGATACAAGGCACAACATGGGAGGGAAAGGCACAGTGTGGAAGAGATGAAAAAGTGAAGAAATCCAACTCAGGAGGCCCAACGCAGTGGTGGTGCTGTGGAGCAAAGGAAACAGCATCGAACAAGCAGGTGACAGCGCCAAGACACCAACAACTCAAAAATAAGGAATGCAGTGTTGGCGTAGTGGTGGCGCAGTGGGATTCAGGGCACAGCGCCGGGGAAGTAAGTGACAGCGCCAAACATGCAGGAAATAGAAAATAGAGTTTTAATTCGAGTTAAATTGTAAAGTATGGTTTCTAATTGTTATTAGAGAGTATATTAAGTATTAAGGCATGGTAAAGATACAATATACCAACTGTTATCCACCATTCAAGTGATTTAGCATAAGGTTTACATTGAGTTTGAGTATTAAGGAGTTTATGTAAAGAAAAAATTGAAGACTTCATATTTGCAATTCAAGTTTGGTTTTGTTGATTAAATTCAAGGTAATATTTATATACATCTCTGATTTGCAATGATTTCCATTATAAAGTGTGACATGAGTGTTTTAAAGAAGTTGAGTAGTTTATTTATTTTAAAGATCAATGGAACTTATGGTATGAATGTTATGCTTTGAATACGATTTAAAAAGTAAATATAAATGTGCAATGGTTAGAATTTCTATTGATTATGAGCATAATGCTTTTGGCATTTTGATCATGTGTTTAATGAAGTTAGGGTTTATAAGTTATTATGGAAATTGAAGCATTTAATCCGAACATGAATGGTGCACTCGTAAAATATACAACATCGATAGATAGTTTTTGATTAGGGAGGCGCGGATAGTGAACTTAGTTGATTATGAATCCATTGATTTGGGACTTAAAGCAATGTGGGAATTACATTGTTCACACCGATAGGTGGAGTTCTAGTTTGCACATTAGAATCGTTTATCATCATGACAATGGGTTGAAGTGGATTTGAAATAAATCTATCTATTATAATCAGGCATTGCACATAACAAATTGAGATGTAAACATGAACACAATGCATAGTATTAAATTAATTAGGTGAAGTTGTGAACTAAGATATCCTTCATATAAGAGTTCAAGTAAAGTTTATTTTGATTTGTTAAAATAGTTTAGTTTAGTATAACCAATTAAAAGTGAATCTCTTAGTAATAGTTCAAGTAAAATAGGTAATTAACAACTAGTGCAAAAACCTTTCCCAAAAGATGATATTCGTAGTCAAAGTAAGTTGATTGCACTATACTACAAGTAACATGTTATACTTATCGCAAATATATCAAAATTATACCAGGGGCCTAGGGAAGAGTTTAGGGGTTTAGGTATGCATTTTGAGGTATCGGGAGGGCAATTAAGTTAGGAATTTTGTGTAGATTGTAAGTAAACTGATAGAGATATTTATTTCCATTTTTTCCTATTCTTTTTTAATTTAAATTCATATGTAATTATTTATCAATTGTACTCTACTAGCCATGACATTGCGGAGTTTGTAATCATGGCATTGTTTGTTGTTTAAGTGGTTTCATTCATTCCAAATCATGTGCTATGTTCTTGGTTATTGAGGGATTTGGTCAAAAGAAATAGCATGCTATTAAGTAAGTGGTTTATAGTATTGAAAATCCATTTTTTTGTGCATTAGTTATGCAATTACATTGTTGGATTCCTAAACTGTCATTTCTTGAGTTACGAAAATAGTTCTTATATCTACGACCATGATAAGATAGAGATGAGCACAGCACATAGGGTCACTAGATTTTTGTGGTCGCCAGGATCTCACCACTAGCTTGTGCAGCACACGGGGTATGGGATCTCGGGTTGTTGAAGAGTATACTACACATGTGGGGGGCACTTGTGAGTAATTATACATATGAGATTGACATTTGTAATGATGTAAAGGCATCTATAAGATAGATTACACCCTAAATAGTAAGAAAAAGGCCAACGTGATGTAACTCACAACCGACAGTCGATCATTACTGATTAGTGATAAGTGATTATTTAGACTTATATATAGTTCTAGTTTAGAGGTATATTTAGTATAAATATCACTAAATGAGCTCTAATTTATGGTGTTTATGCATTTTCAGGTAATTAAGACGTAAAAGAAGGAAACGAGCAAAAATGAGAAAAAATGGAGCTAAAACCTACCAAAGCTTTGTTGGCACCGTGGCATTACAGTGTGGCGTTGTAAGAGCATGTGGGACAGCGTGGAAGACCTAGGAACAGCGTAGGAGAGAAGATTAGTGAAGAATATTAATGTAGGAGGCTCGGCGCATTAGCATGCTGTGGTGGCGCTGTGTAGCCATAACAGAAAATGTCGGGGATGTAAGGCAGGACATCGAGGGAACTAAGGCAAGGAAAGACACATACAAGAGGTGATTATGTGGTGGCACCATGTCACAACACACACGGCGTCGGGGTTAAAGTGACAGCGCCGAAACGGAAGAAATTAAAAAGTTAGAGTTCTATTCGATTTAAAATTGTAAAGTAGGGTTTCTAATTATCATTAAGAAGTATAAATAGATATTAGGATATGGTAAACACATAAGATATCAACCATTAGCAGCCATTAGAGTAATGTAGCATAGGTTTTACTTATTCTTGAGTATTAGAATGATTTGTGGAGAGAAGACATTGAAGACTCATGTATGGTGATTCGGGTATTATATTATTGATTTATTTGAAGTATTTTCAATATATCTCTAATTTCAATAAATACCACTATAAGCATGTTTGTTTCAATGATGTACGAGTAGTTTATTAGTCTTAAGAATCAATGTATCCTATGGTATGAATGCAAAGCTTTGAATATGAGTAGAAATTGAGTATAAAAACAGCAATGTTTACAATTTGTATTGATTATGAGCAAAATGCTATAGACATTTTGATCACATGTTTATTGATATTAGGTTTTAGAAGTTATCATGGCCATTGAAGCTTTTAAGCTGGATATGAACGGTACAACCGTAAAATACACAACATCGAGCGATAGTTGTTGATTGGGAAGGCACATATAGTAAACTTAATTGTTTATGAATCTAAAGATTTGGAACATTAAAGCAATGTTGAGCTTATGTTATTCACACCGATAGGTGAAGTTCTAGGTTGCACATTAGAACCTTTTTCCATCATGACAATGAGTTAAAGTTGATTAGAAAGAAATTTATATATTCCAATTAGGCCTTGCACAAAACATGATAATGATGATTAAGTGGATGGAAAGCATCATATTTCATTACCTAGGTGAAGTCGTGAACTAAAATAGTTTTAATATAAGAATTTAAGTTAATTGCATTGATTTGTTAGATTTGTTTAGTTAGTTATAAAACACGTTAAAAAGGATTTCCTTAGCAATAGATTCATTGTAGTTGAGTACATGGTGAGTGCATAAACTTTTCCTAGAGGACGATAGCCGTAGTCAACATAATTTGAGTACACCATTACTACAATTGAGCCATTATAATTGCATCCAAGGTTAAGTTTTTGGCGCCGCTACCGTGGATAGATAGTCGTTTAGTATTATTTTGTTAGTTTAAAAAGTTTGTAAGTTTGATTTAAAGTACTTTACTTTCAAGTTTATAAAAACAAACAAAAAAATAAAAGGATTAAGTTTCAAGTATGACTTTTTGCACTTAATCTTTTATGTTTTCTTTTCAAGGATAAATAGTGCATGCGTAGCAAGGGAGAGAAAGTCCTAGTGTCTTATGACCCTGAGATTGACAGAACTAACAAAGGAAAGAAAAAGAAAGCAATCAAGATGGCTGAGGATCAAGCAAGAAACCAACAATAGGGCCGCGGGAATAACCAACCTGAAGATGATCGGTAGTGCAGGATAGAGAACGAAGACATAGATGCCTTTGTGACTACTTCAAGCCAAAAGTTCATAAGACTTACAACGGAGTAATGAGGCTTCTAGTCAACACCACCGAGTTTGAACTAAAACCATTTTCGATAAACTTGATGCCAAAAAGCTTGTTTAACGATCTTGCCAACAAAGATCCAATTGCACATGTAGAGAATTTCTCGGAGAAGTGCGACACCGCACACATTACCGAAGTTAAAAAATAGGTGATCGGGATGAGACTTTTTCATTCTCATTTAGTGGAAAAGCCAAATCCTGGTTCTAATGATTGAATGCAAGGAGTATGACCTCGTGGGTGGAAATCAATGAAAGACTTTTCTACAAGTTCTTTCCCCAATAAAGGTTAGTGAAAGGAAGCTGGAAATCAATCAATTCAAGCAAGAAGATACCGACTCTTTTGGTGAGGCTTGGAAAAATTCAAAGAGATGCTAAGGAGATGTTGATGTGTGTATTGCAAGTATAACAGCTCACTTGTAGTAATAGTGCTCTCAACTTACGTTGATCATGGATATCGTCCTAAGGGAAAGGATTTTGCACTAGTTGTATATCACATACTTAAGTTGAATTATTGCTGAGGGATTCACTTTTTAATTGGTTTTTGTACTAAACTAAACTAAATAACATATTACTTTAAATTATACTTGAACTCTTATATTAAGAATATTTAGTTCACAAGTTCACCTAGATAATTTAATATTATGCTTTGTATTCATATTTACATCTCAATATGTTGTGTGCAATGCTTAATTAGAATAGACAGATTTCCTTCAAATCTACTTCAACCCATTGTCGTGACAGAGAAGGTCCTAATGCGTAAACTAGAACTCCACTTATCAGTGTGAATAACGTAAGTTTCACATTGCTTTAAGTCTCATATCATTGGGTTCATAACCAACTAAGTTTACTATCCATGCCTCCCTAATCAAGAACTATCTCTCGATGTTGTATATTTTAAGGTTATACCGTTCATGTCCGAATTAGAAGCTTCAATAGCCATGATAACTCCTTAAGCCTAAGTTCATTAGACACGTGATCAAGATGTTTAAAGCATTACACTCAGAATTAATACAAATTCTAACCATTACACTTTTTCTTATTACTTTTTAAATCATATTCAAAGCATACATTCATACCATTGAATCCATTGATCCCTATGATAAATAGATTACTCACGCTTCATTGAAACACACACATCACAATTCAATATAGAAATCATTGCAAACCATAGATGAATATAAATATTACCTTCAATTTAATCAACGAAACCCAATATTGATTACATAAATGGAGTGTTCAATGTTTCTCCAACAAAAACTCCTTAACACACAAACAGTACTACCAATAGCTCCTTTTTCAGTGGTAGTATAATTTTGTTGCGCTTGATCTCGTGTTCTACTTGCGTAGTAGAGAGCTCTAAACATTTCATCTCTCAGTTGGTCTAACACTGCTCCTACCACGTATTTACTTGCATCGCACATTATTCAAGCTTAGAATCCCAATCTGGTACTACCACTACTAGTGCCGAAATCAAATCTACTTTCAAGGTCTCAAATACTTGCATGCATGTCGGACTCATTTCAAATGGAACATCTTTTTCCAACAATGTGCACAATGGTTTAGTTATTTTAGAAAAATCCTTAATAAACCTTATGTAGAAACCCACATCCTTCAAAAGCTGCTTATGTCTCTAATATTTCTTGGTATAGGAAGTTTCTCAATTGGCGCTATCTTTACTCTATCAACCTCCAATTCATGAGCAAACACTCTATGTCCCAAAACAATTCCCTTCTCGAACCATAAAGTGGCACTTCTCCCGATTAAGAACCAAGTTTGTGTCTTGACATATTTTCAATACCAAAGCAAAATATTGTAAGCAAAGTTCAAAAGAAGCCCCAAATATAGAAAATTCATCCATAAGTACCTCGATAATATCTTCGACCATACCAGAGAAAATAGTTATCATACATCTTTGAAATGTTATTGGCGCATTGCATAATCTAAATGGCATCTGTCTAAATGCAAATGCTCCATTCGTGCAAGTAAATGTCATTTACTCTTAATCTTCTGGTGATATAGCAATTTGGTTGTATCCTGAATACCCACATAAGAAGTAATAATATTTATATCCTATTAGTCTGTCCAATATTTGATCAATGAATGGCAAAGGGAAGTGATCTTTTCTCGTAGCTTTATTTAACTTTCTCTAATCAATGCAAACTCTCCAGCTAGTTACTGTTCTCGTGGACAAGGTTTTCCCATTTTCAGTTTGAATAATGGTCATTTCTTCTTTCTTTGGTACCACATGTATTGGTGAAACCCATGAACTATCTGAATGGCATAGATGATTCTAGCATTCAACCCATGAGCTTCAACTGATTGTTTATGATTTTCTTCCATTAAGATTTTATGCATGCATTCCATTAGGCTTATTCCTTTTAATTCTTTGATTGTCCATCCTAATGCTAACTTTTGCTCTCTCAAAACTCGAAGTAGTTTTTCTTCTTCCAACTTCGTTAACTCTACTGAAACTATCACAAGATATGTTGAATTTTCTCCCAAATATGCATATCTCAAATGCTCTAGTAAAGGCTTTAATTCCATTGTTGGTTTAATAACTACACTTTCCACCATTATTTCTAATTTCTCAAAACCTTTATGAAACTTAGGGGGTCCTATTGGTGCTAAAGCATTTACTGCCTCTGAAGTTCACCCTTTAATGCAGAACTTACTGCTATGCTTTGGACTAGACATTGCTCCAACGGATCGTCTGTCATATACTCTTGGGATATCTCAGTAACACAATCAAAAATTACATCTTTGACTTCGATGCGTTTGCAGTGTTCTCCCTCACTCTGAAATTTCAAGGCTTTGTAGCTATTGAACAGGACTTCCTCGTCAATTACTCATAACATTAACTCTCCTTCTTGAACGTCTATCAATGCTCATGCAGTTACTAGGAAGGATATCCCTAAGATTAATGGTACCTCTAAATCCTCTTCCATATCCAATACTACGAAATTCATGGGAAAAATGAACTTATCCACTTTCACCAACACATATTCAATCACTCCTTTTAGATATGTCACTGATCGGTCTGCCGGATGACTTTACATCTCCAAGTCCTAATTTCTTGAATACTGATAAAGGCATCAATTTAAGGCTTACTCCTAGATCACATAAGACCTTATCAAACTTCATGTATCCTTCAACTTCGGTGGTAACTCCTTTGTAAGGTTACACTGCACTCTACAGTCAAATTCACTATTTCGTAATCTTCCGGTATCACTTTTTTTGTCATTATGTCCTTCAAGAATTTTATGTAATTCAGCATATGTTCCAATGCATCTCCGAATGTGATATTTATGTGCAGCTTTTTAAAAGTTTCTACAAATTTCTTAAATTGTCCTGATCTTTCTGTTTCATGAACCATTGAGGATATGGTTAGGGCAGATTTATTAGTAGTGGATTATCTAGAAATGTGACTCTCCTTGGTACCACATCTTTTTTCTGCTTATCTCCCCCTATTTTTCATTGAGTCAATTCTAATTCTTCTGCTAGTGCTACTTCTTTTTGGGTATTGATGTCATTATCCAAATGTTATGCATCTCTTTATAAATGCTTATCGATTTTCTTTCTTGAGTCATTTATTATATCTCTTGGTCGTGTTGGATCATCGGTTGTTCTGCCACTCTTTAATTGGACTCCATGTGTATTTGTTATGTGATTACTAATAGTGTTACCTGAAAATGTTCTTCCTTTTGTGAATCACAAGCATTAGTAAGCTGACAAATTTGTCTCTCAAGATTCTTGATGGATTGTAATCTCTCATCATCCATTCTTATCATTGCTTGCTTCACTCCTTCCATCTCTTTCTCATGCTTCTCATGACGCTCCTTACTGCTCATATTTATGGCTTGCAAGTACGTTTTAATTGACTTTAATGAAGTCATCTTTTCACTCTACCCCAGCTTCCCCTGTTGGACTTGTTGATTGAAGCCTTGAGGTAACTTCAATGCATTATCAGGATTTTTGTAAGAGAAGCTTGGGTTGTTGTTGTTGTATTTTTTATAGAAGTCGTTGAGGAGCCATTCCTCTTGGCCTAAATTTGTTCCTGTGCTTTGGTTGTTCATGAAGTTGATGTCCTCATACTCTATTCACTGTTTTATGTCCATTCGGTTAACCATCGTGGCATGGTGATTATTAGGTTGTTGTGCTACTTGTGGACCTTGGTGTCCCATCTGAAGTTTTGCCATTTGAATGCACAAATTTGATAGATGTGCCATAATTTCGGCTTGTAAGTAATCTCGTATACTCTTGCTAGTTTCCTTACTATGGAGCAAGAACCGGTTGTAGAATCTTAAGACATAAGATCAAGGAGATCCAATGCTCCATCCTCATACTTGGTTAATAGAGAGCCACCTGCTGCGGCATCTACTAGCGTTCCTTTGTTGTAGTTCATCCCATAGAAAATTTGGAGTTATGCCCATTTCACATATCCGTGTCGTGGACATCTCCTTAGCATCTCTATGAATCTTTTCCAAGCCTCGCCAAGAGACTCGGTGTTTTCTTTCTTGAGCAGATTAATCTCAAGTTTCCTTTTGCCGACCTTCACCGAGGAGAAGAACTTGTCAAGAAATCTTTCATCGATTTTCACCCATAAGGTCATACTCTCTGCATTCAGCCCTTGTAACTAGGATTTGGCATTTCCACCTAATAAAAATAGGAAAATTTGCATCCTGATCACCTCCTATGTAACTCTGGTGATGTGCACGGTGTCTCACCTCTTTAAGAAATTCTCAACATGTGCGACAGGATCTTCATTGGATAGTCTGTTGAACAGGCTATGTTGCACCATGTTTATCAGAGACAGTCTCAGTTCAAACTCACTAGTGTTGGCAGAAAACCTCATCACTTCATTGTATGTCTCTTAAACTTGTGCCTTAAAGTAGTCACGAAGGCATTTCTTTCCTTGCACTCTATCTTACATTACTATATCACCTGCGAGTTAGTTATTCATGCGGCCTTATTGTTGGTTTCTTGCTTGATCCTTAGCCATCTTGATTCCTTTCTTTTTCTTTCCTTTGTTTGTTATATCAATCTCAGGGTTGCAAGGCACAAAGTTTCTCTCACCTTTGCTATGCATACACTAGTTATCCCTGAAACCAAAACACAAAATCAAGTGTAGAAAATCAAATGGCAAGTCATAAATTATACATATTATTTAGTGCATTTTAATATGTTTTATAAGGTAAAGTCAAATAAATATGGTCCTAATAGTTTATGTTTTTCTATTTCAGGTTTTTAAGGAGTAGAATTGAAATTTAAGGCAAAAAATAGTGTAAAATTCATATCTAAAAGTCATATGTTGGATTTACCTCAAAAAACATATTGCACTAATATCGAGGCAGTGAATCGGGGCCCATAAGGTTGATTTGACATGATGATGTCGCAGTAGTGAGTTGGACGTGTTATGATATGGCGATGAGCTATTGGTGGAGTGATGTGTTCTAAAATGTGTCTGCATGGCCATGCAAATGTAGGATAAGTTATGTTCCAATGTAGCAGAGTGCAAGATAGTTAATGTACATTCTTAAAGGAGAGTGTATAATCTACCTCAAGATACGTATCAAAAAAGTTAATGAAATCAAGTGAATGAGCTTGATCGTGTCACCTACTGAAGTTATCATTTTGTATCAATCCGTGGTGGTTTACGAGCCGCAAGATCATCCTCGAGATGCATGCTGATAAGGTTGATGAAGAGCAAGAAAATCAAGAGCAAAATATGGGATATGCATAAGGTTGATGAATATCTCTTACCATCTTGGCTACTTGGCCATTTGTGATGATATGATAAAGCCTTTAAATATATCTCAACTAAAATAGTTAAGAAAATAAAGGAGAATAAAATAAGGAGTTGTTGGAATAGAACCCGAGCCTCATCCACACTCACACACATCCACACTAATAAGAAGTTCGTCCTCGAAATTGAGATATCTAAAATGAAATTACTTACCGAAATCAAAAGAGAAACGGGAAACTCTCATGCATATAGGACTTTTGCTCTCACGTTAATTCCTCTTTTCCGGGATTCTACCACTTGACGAGGACTAACGGGATGTCCTTGTAACTCAAACTCTATACCTTGCAGTTCAAAATCTGAATAGGCTGCTCCTCGTAAGTAATATCCTCGGCTAAGTCAATCGGAGTCAAGTCCACTATTAGTCTATCCCCTCTTTTGACTGGTCCAATCTCTACATTAATATATGGAATACTAGATGAACACCTTTCAAATGATGTGGTAACTCAATCTTATAAGCAACCTCGCCAACTCTCTTCGTGACCTTAAAAGAACCTATAAACCTCGACATGAGCTTTCTGACATGTGTAAGGGATGTACAATAAATTTCCTTTATATTATACTGTTAAATTTGTATTAGTGATAAGTGGGAATCGTCTCCATATGGGTTTTTAAATTCTCTAGGAAAAAGGACTTTTAAAGGTTTTTTATTATTTTTACTTTACTTTAATTAATTAATTAAAAATAGTAATTGAGCTAACTAAAAACTAACTATGATATAATAATAAACTAATTATATTCATTTAACTAACACAATCCAAATTCAATATCAATCAAATATATTCAATTCAAAAATAAATAAATATCTAAACAAATATCCAAAACAATTAAACATAAACTCATTTTGCATTCCAAACATGTAACTTCAATTAGTATAGTTATAAGCATACTTTATAAAGTATCATAGATCATTAAACACTAATCATAAGCAAGTAAACACCCTTTAGCTAGCCATATGTTCTCTTTATACAATTGGAAAAGTCACGATCTAATTTTAATGAGCTAACCCCATTGAATACACAAAGACATTAACTTCACGCAATAAAACCATATTACACTTTTTGAAAACTTTGAACTACTAAGTCTAACACTTTTGAAAAGCCACTTCAACATTAGATTTAAATCTAAAATTCACGTAGGACATCTAAACGATGTTTGCCTTTCAAATAATCATAGTTACTACTTCAAATAGATAATGAATCCAAATATCACACTACGAATTCTAGACCATGATTGCAATACAAAGATCATGGTTAAAAAAAGAAGATAATAAGCTATTAAATCATTGAATCAAAGAATACGATTGGTTTAAAGCATTAAGCACATAAACTTCTCATCATAACTACATAGCAAAATGAATCTAGTTCACATTTGAACTTTTTCTAGATTAATGAATTACTCAATCATAATCATAAATAACATTGCAATAATATAAATAAAAGACATATATAAATACATTTGGGATAAATACTTTAAATCTTCAAATCTTCTCTAAAAGCAAAGAACAATAAAGCAATAACTAAAACAATAATGAATGGATTCTATAGCAATAAAACATTGATCTAAGTACTCAAGGGCAACTAATTTTGTAACCCTAGAGTTGTATTTCTAGTATTCTGGTAGTACACATCCCTAACCAACTCAAACAACTCGTAATTATCTTAAATTCATGAAATCTACCCCAACGATTCCTCAGTGATTCTTGTGTAAGTAGAATTTTAGGGTAAATCCATAAATATGGAGTCCCAGATTTCACCGATTTAAGTGGCGATTTTGTGTCCTTAGGAATCGCTGGAAATCATTTGTATTAAAACCTTGTTCTTCCTTGATTCCTTGGTAATTATTCTTTGCATACTCTTTCCACTTGATTAATTCCTTCATAATCTTCCCTTTTCGTTCATTTCTTCATATTCTCCATTTATTACCTGAAATAACAAAAACAAAAGAAAGCTTCATGTAATATAGTTTATTACATCTAAAATTATCCTAAAATGAAATATAAAATATGTCTAATTATTGACTAGTCAAATACCCCCAAACTCAGCACTTTGTCGTCCCGAGAAAAGGAATACTCTCAATTATATTCTTTTTTCTTCCCTTGTTTTGATTTCATAAATATATACTATTGTTCTCAAATAGAAATAATCTTAAAATAAAAACATATTACCTTAATAAAAATAAGAATTATAATAGAATAGAAAGAATTAAAGAACAACCCCTTTAATTGACAACCGAACCTCCTAATTGTGCAATACACCTCAGAACTTAATGTTAAACCAATCATGAAAGTCAAAGCACTATTTAACATCCCCAAATTAAGCTTCGGTACACTAGTCAGACTTTGTTAGAGTAATAGTACAGCCGTCCTTCATACTTCATAATCACAATATCATATATTGTATATCGAATAAATAATTGAAAAGCCAGCGAAAATTTAAAACTTTTTCGATAATACAAATTATATACTAAACAATACTAATCAAAGTCCAAAACCAGAATCAACTTCGGTCATCAAATCATATCCCAACCCTATTTATTACAAAATAGTATTTCAATATAATATAGAAGCAATAAAGAAAACAATTCACCGTAAAAAAGACTATAAACTCCTATTATTATATGTTTTTAAGTCGAAGCGCATTTCGATAACCTGAGATATTAATTGGGGAATGAGCGCTCCAATGTGCTCTGTAAGTGGTTCACAATGACAATATCAAAAGTCAATCTAATGATCAAAGAATATGAATAGCAATATGAATCCAACAATATCTATCAAGTCATGCTAAATAATAAAACAATAGATAAACATATGCAAAACTTTACTTCCATAGCCCCAGCACGTGTGGCGTCAATTATCATTCATTTATAAGAGTCATCACTCAATTATGCAAGAATACCACTATTCAGAATCCCCACATTAGCCGATATGTGATTTTATCAGCGTATTCAAGAATAACGGAGTCTTCGCACTCTGTAGGATATGAACATCAATACTAAGCCATGTTATACGAAAGTAAAAGAGAAAGGCTAATCCTTAAAACTTCATAGCCATTCTGTATCCGGTTAGCATGATCTAGCTCATTCCTTGCTATTCGTTATGTTTTCTTCTTGTAACCGTGCAATGCTCCCAATCTCAGTCTATAACCTACGTGAACTACGTATACTACAATAAATAGCACAAATGATATTTATAATTGAATTCCACCTACCTGTGTTGAGCTTTCCTAACTTTATACCGACTTACTCAACTCCCGAAAATCCATAAACCTTTCGTGTTGATCAAAAATCAAATTAAACCCAATGTCATAAATTTGTGTCCAATACTCATTAATTAGAACTCTTAAATTGTTTCCACTTGAATTTGGAACCAATTTACCACTTTTTAGGTCAATACAACAATTTCACGTTTTACGAGGTAAAAAGACCTTGATATAAAGTCTCGCTTTAATTTCGAGTTCTTCATTTTTCATAGAAATTCATTAATTTTTATTTATTTTGTCAAAATATTATTTTCCTAGATTTTCTTTTTTTTTGGAATTCTTCCCTACTTTCCAGTATTTTTTCCCTTATTTTTTCTTTTTATTTGTGACGAGGAGTTTGACCCCTAAACCGGACCCGATTTAATCCGATTTAGGGATCAAACCCCTTTTCTTCCTCAATGCATCGCCTCTGTTTCTCCTCTGTTCATCGATTTTCATTTTTTTTTATTTTCACTAACTCACTAAACAAGGGAGGCGTTCCTTCCTCGGACGAACTGTTAATCCTCCCATCCATCTCTTCCTCCATTAACAACCAACACCAATGACAACAACAAACAACAACCACAACAACGACAACAACAACAATAAAAACAACACACCCTCACCTTACCTTTCTCCATCGTCGACCACTCCCTTGTCTCTCGATTTCCCTCTTTCTCTTCCTCCTTTTTTGATTTTCAATATCTTTGTTTCTATCGATATCTCTGTGTTAACACCTCCTTACACATTCATATCGCATTGATTGTTCTTGAGATAGGGTTGCACGCATCTCGAGGCATGAACAAACTCTCCAACATATAATGATCAACATCATTCACTTCCTCAAGATCAATGTTACACGTATCTTGAGGTGTAACAATGCCAACCACCCACCGTATACACATTATTCATTACCTCGACTCAAGTGTAACACGTATCTTGAGGGAATCCAATGGTTTACCATTTAATTTGACTTAAACTTTAGGATTTATCTCTTATATATATACAACTTTGTATGCACCTATAAATTCACCATGCGCACCAACGACCAATCTCGGGCTTGCACATTATTGTACATCCTACACGTGTCACCCTCGATCCTGCATGTCACTAGGAGCCCACCAATTTCTTAATTATTTTCAATATATATTTATACATACAATATATATATATATATAAATACATATATGCCTATATTCATGCGTTCATAATTTTCACCGTGCGGGCCGATGAGCTTACTCAAACGTTCAGGCTACCCCACGACTTGTGTGCATCACCCTTGACCCACGCACGGTATTAGGTGTTCCATAATTCATCAATTATTCAATTATTGGCCAATTAATTCCAATAAATGCAAATTTTCACCCCAAACAAAGACTATACAATCACGCCATCACACTCACACGTTATTGGAGACAAGCTGAGCTTAACCACGAGTCTAACTCAGTTTAGTTAAAATCTGAATTAACACTAATCATCTGCTTAAGGTAACGGGTCATTATAGTCTCCCCGATTTAAGATAATTTCATCCTTTAAATTAAAGAAAACGTACAAGTTACTAGAAGTTCCGAAGAGAAATGGAAATTTCTCATCCATTTATAACTCCCGTTCTCGAATATTTTCTTTTTTTCATTGTACAACTATTTTACCGTAATCCGAATCTACAAAGCCCTTTCATAGATGAGACTTTTAAAAACACAATGAATTTGTCTTTTGAATTCTCCAACAATCTATTATGCTTGACTCCTCAACATCTTTATTTTAACCAAATTGTACTTATATATCACCTAGCCTTCCATACTCTCTCTGTGTAGTTCTTCACTATCTCTTTTTTCGCAGTAATACCATTCTCTAATCCACTAGATTACCATTTTCATTAAAGAACTCCCATGGAGAAATATATTCTTTTAGTGGTTAAACATTATGAGACAGAATTTCAAGATATTTATTCTTTAGAACTAGGATTAGCAGCTTAGTTTCTTCGTCAACATGAAGAAAAATATATTGTACTGAGATTGAAAATGGTTTGCAACTATACACTACAAGAAATTATAGTTTTAGTAATGGCTTCGATTCTGTAGGGACAAGTTGTTTTTCTGTCACATATAGTTTTTGTCACGGTATTGTCACGGAAAAACTAAAGTTGCGTATACTCCATTGCAAAAACGTTTTTGTCATGGAAATTAGCGTGAAAAATACCTTTTATGACGGATCTCTGACATATTTATTACGAGATTATTGCACGTCATAAAAAATACATTTTTGTTACGACTGTATTTGCGTCACAAACGTTTCATTAAACAATGAAGAAAAATGTTTTACGTCACAAGACTTTGTCCGTCACAAATACATGTAGTTACGACTTTGTACTGGTGACAAGAAATAATAATATTTTATATGTACATTGCTCCGTCACAAAAAAAAAGTTTTTATATAAAAGTTGTTGTAACTATCTCGCATCTATCAATATAAAAATATTGCATCTATTAAAATATTAAGAATTTACTTTACTTGCATTACAATGCCAACATTATCAATCTATTCAAAGTTTGATTTTTGTGATTTTGAATCAAAAGTACCCAAAAAAATGATAATACTTAATTTAGAAGTCTAACATAGCAAAATAAAATTAAACTTTGACAGGTTTTTTCATGGCTTAAGTCTAACATAGCAAAATAAAATAAATCCATGTTTTCTTTAATGCTTTCACTCCATGCTTCTTCAATTTCTTCTTCACGTGAAGCTTTCTTCCAATTCATCATCTTTACCCTTTGAAGTCTCATCCAATTGCGCATCTAAAATTTCAAAGTTATAAATATAAGTAATTGCACTTAAACACTTACATAAATAAAAAAAATCAATAATAAATCATAACGTAGTAATAAAATTTCAACAGAACCTCCACTTAAATTAAAGATTAGCAAAAAATTTTAAACATTTTGCAAACTTCTGCATGCATCAAATAAGTCTACAAGTCAAATATAATCACCTTCATGAATCATAATGTATTAGAGAAATTCCAACAAAACCTCCCTTTAAATTTAAGATTCTTAAAAATTTCAAAACATTTGAAAAATTCCACTAGCTTCAAATAATTCTACAAGTCAAATACACTCTTCTTTAGTGAACCATAATGTATTACCAAAATTTTAGCAGAACCTGCCCTTAATTAAAGATTCACAAAAAAATTTAAACATTGTGCAAACTTCAACATGCATCAAATAATCATCTAACTCAAATATATTCAAACCATAGTGCTTAAGTTATTAGTGCAAATTTATGAGTTTCATTTGTATAGAACATAAAATAGTAAAAAGCTTACAAAATAATCAAAAGTTAGAGGGTCAACATATACTAAAAGCATTAACAATTCTTGAAATAGTAGTTTAGCTAGCAAATGTCATTCAACTCAATAATAGAATAAATTGTCAAGTTTAGGAGATGAGTAAATGTTTAAAATAACAATCATGAAGGTGGATGCTCTTAAGTTGGTCACATGGAGGTAACTTAAGATATTCTAGCAAAACTTAAATTATTACCTTTTTGATGGTTCACTTTTGAATAATCAACGAGCAGGAGAACATCCATCATGAGAAGATGTTTGAACATGAGGCCTATGTGAGCTTCCCACATCTGAACTCTGACATGTAATCAAAAAAAATCAATTAATTGTCTCATTTATAATTTGAACATAATTAATAAACTTCAAGTATCAACAATAATGTCGATGAATTACTTGATTGATGTTGATAGGTAATTGAATTCCAGCTTTCTCCAAACATGCATATATGTTTTCTATTTGTGATTGCATGTTTGTCTATAAACAATAAATTTGTAATAGATTGTTGTATTAGATTCATGAAAGAAATGATAAAAAAACAACCGAAATTGATGAAATATTTACTTTCGTCGCAGCAAGTTCCTCGCGAAGGAGCTCATTTGTAGCATTTGCCTTTTCTTGTGCTCTCCGTATTGCAATATCTGTCGGACATTCGGAATCTTTCCCAAAAACATCTTTAAATGAGGGGCCATGACCATAAGTTAGCACACGCCCACGTTTTTCATCTCCTATTACCTTTTTAAAAATTTTCTTTCGAACTTCCGTCGTTTGCTCTGACTCAGGAATTTGTGAAAGTTCATTTTGCAATCGCAACTAAACATAAAATTTGATATTAACATAAAAAGGAATTGTTATGATGTAAACTAAATATGTATTACTAGTTATGAAGAAATAAATCTTTTCTTACCGCGAATTCTTCTGTATCTTCATTAGATCTAGCTCCTACCCTTTTATAATAAGCTGTCAACCATATTGAAGCACGGTCAGTGGGTAGACCCTTATTTTCTCTCTTAAAGGTAAAATTGTCAAGTAAGAAATGAATATCTTTAAAAAATAGAGAACACTCAAAAAAAATTTAAGAACCTACTCGATTACCTTATGACGTACTTATGATCCATAGGTAAAAATCTTCGGTGTCCTGTAAAGAAATATTTACAACCATACCTCAACCATTGAGATTTTGTTTCTATATTGCAACAAGGACATGCAACTTTCCTTTGGTGCTCCATCCTGAGAGATAAGCATAAGCGGGGAAATCACTAATGGTACACAACAATGTAGCATGAAGTTTGAACATTTCATTTGTGGATGCATCAAATGTGAGTACGCCTTCGTTCCATAGTTCTTTCAACTCTTCAATATGTGGTTGCATGAATACATCTAGCTTATCCCCTGGTCCATATTTCCCATCAATGAGTGTTGATAAAATCAAAAATAGTTGTTTCATGCACAACCAAGGTGGTAAATTGTAACACATCAATAGAACAGGCCAAGTGCTATGAACTAACGACATATTCCTAAATGGGTTAAATCCATCTATTGCTAGTCCAAGTCTTACATTTCGTATCTCACTAGCAAATGAACAATTTTTTGTATCAAAAGCCTTCCAAGCTTGAGAATCAGCAGGATGCCTCAATACACCATCATCAATTCGCTCTTTTACATGACATGTCATGAGTGAAGATGTTTTCGATGACATAAATAATCTTTTCAATCTAGCTTTCAATGGAAAATATCTCACTTGTTTAGCTGCAACTCGTTTTCCCCCATTTTTATTTGCATTGTATTTTTATTTGTATTTGGGTCATTAGAATCATCTTCCTTATACCTTGATGCATGAAAAATAACACATTCACCAATATCCTTATTTTCATCTTTGAACAACATACAATGATTAGGACATGCATCCCATGTTTTATAACTAAAATCCAAATCTGTGGTCATTTTGTTTGCTTTGTAATATGAATTAGCTAATCGGACGCCTTTAGGAAATGCTTCTATCAACAACTCAAGCAACAAAGTAAAGGACTTATCTGTCCAACCACTCATTACTTTCAAGCTCAACATCCGTACAATGAATGAAAGTTGAGTGAATTTCTCACATCCTGGATATAATGGTTGTTCTGCATCTTTATAAGGTTAAAAAAGGATATGGTTTCTTCGTTAGGTCCAAACACTTGTATAGATTCACTCGAGTTTCCAGTCTCCGCATCATCAATATTAGGAATCCCAAATGCATCATGTACCATTCCAACCATATCATCATGAAACGATTTATGTCTTTCTTCATTATCTTCATAACAATCTGAAGGAGTATTAGATTCTCCATGATAAATCCAATTTTTGTAATGATTTAAGAATCCATTTAAAATAAGATGTCCTTTAACCTTTTCTCTTGACTTTAAAAATCTATTGCAACACTCCTTACATGGGCAATAAATTTTTTCCTTTGTCCCGTTATTGGCATAAGCGAAATCTAAAAATTGTTCATACCCATCCATGCATTCTTGAGAGTTTCGATCAACTAAAGATATCCAACTCTTATCCATTATTTCTGCACTTGGATTATCAAACATGACATTAACACAAATAAAGATATCCAACTCTTATCCATTATTACAGTAGAATATATTAATCATCCTTAGCAAGTGTACGAACATGAAATTACAAACAACTATAACATCAAAGATTAAGCAATTACCTCAATACATGATTCTGATGCATTATAATGTTGATCATGACATGCTTTACTGGTAAAATAAATATGAAATATCCTACCAAATACACACATTGTAGGAATCTAAGAAAATTAAAGTACATTGGCAAATTCCACAAAATATATATAAAAAAAGAGAACTTTGTCTGTTCACCTCATCTCTATTCTGCATAATGTACCTATATGTGTTGATACAGGCCTCTTATTGGTCAAGTGTTTACTAATTTTAGCAATATATATAATAAATTTAAATGTCTTAAAAAGGGGTAAATTTTTTAATCTTACGCGTAATTAATGGTGCCTTAAAAGTGAAATGTATATCTACATGCTATGTCATTACCTTCACTGTGTTTAATTAGTTAATTTATGCATTGCTCATTGCCTTCTTGACTTATAGTAAACATATTAGAGGATGTCAGTTTTTTAAAGACTTTGTTCAATTAAGAGTAATTGGGCATTTTTTCCAGCAAGTGTTTGTTTGTCTTCTCGTAAATTGTTCTTAAAGTTTGTTTTCCTCTTTTTAAGGCAAATTCTACATAATTTTAACCATCGATAACTTGAGTTCATTTGTTGAGCCTTTCACTTGTAATTGATCATTCACTTTTGAATAGTTAAGGCTTTATAAATCTTATTTTATATCTTTCACAACCATGCTCATATTTCAATCAGTTTTATCACTGTGGACTTCAAAATTCACATCCAATTCTACTTTATCAATTCACTTCTTGATTTCTTACTAATTTTTCCTTTGTATCGGTCATTCAACACACTTTGGAGATGTTGAAATGAAAATCATTAGACTAAAAATCCAATTCACATAATCCAAATTTCACACCAACGATTCATAATCATCGTTATTGAAATTGAGGAACACATGTTAATTGGGTCAATCATCAAGGAAGTATTTGGATTTACCTTATAGGTTTCTAAAACGAGATTCTTTGGCAACATTGTGATCGAACTATAACTCACCAAAACAATAAAATCTCAAGCCCAAATTAAAATCACAAATCATTGTAAGATCAAACAAAACAAGTAAACAAAACATCAAACTGTCAATTAACCAAAAAAACAAACAAGAAACATGTTTTGAGATGAACGAGGGAGAACTCACGACGAAGGAATGCGAAGACGATCAGGGAGCAACGATCAGGGAGCAAAGCAGTGCAACTAAGGAGCAGAGGACGATCAGGGAGCAGAGGCGCGAGGGTGAGGCGTCGGCGAGAGGACGACCAGGGAGCAGAGGCGCGAGGGTGAGGCGTCGGCGAGAGGACGACCAGGGAGCAGAGGCGCGAGGGTGAGGCGTCGGTGAGATGCAAAGGCGTGAGGACGACTGCGACCAGAGGCGCGATGGTGAGGAACACGACAGGGAGCAGAGGCATGTCGTAGACGAAGGTTCCACAGTTGCTTGACGGAGATGCAGGACGACCAGACAGGAGGCGCGAGGATGAGCAGAGGCGTGAAGGAAAAGGACGATGATGGATCAGAGAGGACGGCGAAGTAGAGGCGCGAGGAGTGCGAGGACGACGACAACGAAGTAGAGGCGCGACGACGAGGATGACCACGACGGCGGATCGGAGGCTTGAGGACGATGATGGATCATAAAGATTTTGGTGTGAGTAGTAGGGCACGATTTGGATGAAGGAGGTGGAGGAGTGGGACGAGAAGGGCGGGATGAAGTTATTTAGGAAACAAAAAATGGGAAGGACATTGCGGGGGTTTCGCGCGTGTGTAAAAAATTGTGTTTTCTTTTGTTACAGTAGAATGATTGTGAGCAAACACACTTTACGTGACGAAAATTTTTTACCTTTTTGTGATGGAAACATGTTCTTCTCTAAAGCTTCTTTTCATCACGCAAAATCTAAATCGTGACAAAAATAAGTGTTAATGTATAAAAGCTTTGTTTACGATTAATGTACCGTCACTAAAACGCCTATTGGATACGCTTATTTTAAACCGTGACCAATGATTCATCAAATTTGTAGTAAAAGCTCAAATTTCTTGTAGTGTATATCAATGACTTCTTCCACCATTAGAAGCAAGTCTCGGATCTCCATCTGAAAAATTCAAACACTGCATCACCCTATCATCTCTTATCTCTACATACATATGTCTTGCTTAATTCATCAAAAGAATAACATATTCTTACTGACAATAATTTGCAGACTTGATCAATCAATCAACCACAACTTCTATTATATTGTGCTGAGGTCAAAATCTAGTTAATTTCATTACATATCCCTCAGTTATGTTATCGTTCTACCACCAGATACATACAAGAATTTACTTAAACCTTCATATTTTTACTATCCAGTCTCAACCTTCTGAATGACTCTCATATCTCTTTATAAATTTAACAACATACATCATCATCTCGGACACTCTATAATCTTCTCGTATACGTCAATACAATATAGCATACATTGTATAACCAATATAAAGAGATCCATATGGTCATCGAAATAATTCTTGCCTAAAATTCTTATCAAATGGGGGTTTTTCTCTCAAAATCAAATGCGTCCAGCACGATTTCATTAAACAGTCTAATTTGGATATTAACTCTTAATAGGCAAAACCTGGCATATCAATTTGGTTCAATTAGACTTCTAAATCACCATATCACTCAATTAATCAAACTCTTAGCCCAGCTCCAATCCGAGCTTTAAAGAACAGATCTATAATTATCAAATCCAACAACTCAGTTGATGATGTGCTTGCAGGACTTCATTTTATCATCATTATTACACATCTCTCTTAAGAGATAGTATTGAGAAGCTCCTATTGGTGTTCTTTTCTCTACTCAAAGTATTGATCACATCAATCATTTTGTGTGGGTGATTTCTCAGAGTGAATTCACTATATTCATGAATTTAGGTTACTCACTTCATCTATAGTTTCTTTCACTCTGACAACTATACTCTTCAAACTCTCATAGCTTGAAGATCTCTAAATTACATTGCACCAACTCTTTGATTTTCATTCTTCTCACTTGTTTTCTTGTGTTTCCTCTAAGATTCTCTAATCTTAGGGATAATTTAAAAGTCTCTACAAATCCCTTTCACTTGGGTAAATCAATATTTCAAACCCTACGATGAATGAATTAACTTGCACAACCTATTCAATTGAATGGATTTACAAATAAGTGTTGATCTACACTCATATCTTATAAAACCTAAGTCTCAACTCTAAGAATTGTTCTTGCAATCCATTCCATTCATCGTTTGAAATACATTTTAAACTTTCATTCTAAAAGTAATGCCTCAAAAGGTTTGGTAATGCGACCAAAACAATTATTTCACCATAGTTCCTATCAAATTTTCATTAACTATACAAAAATATAAACTACAATATCTTGCCTCGTTGTGTCAATACACAACTGCCTGGATAAAAAGTATTAGGATAAACCACTAACTTTTTTCATAGTCCAGGTATAATTAAGCAATTATTGTAGTTAAACTATATTTCAATTCTCTCTTAAGGCATCCTTGTGTCACTTACGACTCGCCGCAATTTCACTTTTAGGTTAATTGAATATACAACATAATAGTACTACAAGTCTTTGTATACGTTGTTTGTATCATAAGATAACAGTACCATTCTGATTTTGTGTTGAGAATAAGACAATTCTTTAACTGTATTAATCTTAGTTCAATCCATTGACTTGCAATTATAGTTCAACACTTATCCAAGTTATTTACATTTGAAGTTTACTATTTGCACTTGCAATCTTTGGTATAAACCAATTTATCGTCCGGGCTCACGTAACTCTGTAATATTGCTTGCGCCTTTACTAAGTCTTCTATCCTTTTATATAATCATTGATAACACAATGATAATCTTATTCCAATAGAGTTCAACAACTCTACTTTTCCATTTATGAACATAACATGGGCTCTAGTGAGTTTTCATAGTTTCAACTATGATTTCTAACATAATTAAACCATTGCCTAACTTCGTTTTCATATACTCCTAATTTTGATCTTAATTTAATGAAAACTAAATCTCAACCAACCTTTAAGAACAACTGGTTTCATGTAATAAGTCAAATGAGTTGTCACTTTTTGGGTAATGAATATTCATTCCTGATTTAGTTTAATTTGATTAACCACTCAAGTTGAGTTTTTAAACTCATATAATTCCCATAGTACACTAAGTAAAATAGGATTGATCATTGGTTTGACCTTAGAGATCAAGTAATTGATGAATTTAAATCTCAAGTTATGGCAAAACTCCAAAAGAATTTGATAACCAGACTGCTTGAAACTTTTGAAATCACAATTGTTATTCATCAAACTTGAATTCTCTTCATGAACTTACTATTATTCTAAAACAAATTCAACCATTTGAGTCTCGAGTGATAGATTTATTTCCACGAATCACTATTCGTAGAAATTTATAAATTTTTTACATTGTTTTTATTAAGAGTAGCAGTTAATATCATTCTCTTGATATATTTCTTACTCATTTATTCCCAATATCATATGGTCTTTCTTCGATTCTCAAATCTTCAAATTTATTGATAACTCATTCTTCCTAATTTAGACTATTTCACTCTTGTAGATAAGGTTAGGATATATTTTCTTGCTTAATACTATGTTTAATATTAAGCTAGTGTTAGCTTAACCAATTTTTTAGCTTTTAGTTTTCATCTGAAATTACCATATAAGTAATAGAGGCCCAACAAATAAGATAGAGTTTACTAACACCATGAATTCTCCAAAATCCTTCAACTCTCATATCTCATTGTGAATCTTCAATTTTAATGTAATTTCGCAATAAAATTCATTTTCTAATATCCCAACGTTGATCTACACATCAATCTGGTTATTTATGATTCATAACTTATAAAGTATACATTATTTAATGGTCTTTTTATCTATCATAGATACTATCAATGACCGCTAGTATCAGTTCCATTAATTGAATGACTTTCCTATATACATCCTCTGTTTTTAACTTAACTAGTATCAACTATAATAGCAGAGGACATCTCAAAGTAAATTATCAACTTTGAGTTTTAATCAAGTCGTCCAATTTTTCTTTGCATTTAGTAAAGTTTATTTGTCTTTTTGTGTGTGCGGATCTACCACCACGTCACATTTTTCTTTTATCATTCTATTAATGGGTGCGGTTACACCACAACAATACTAATAAGATTCTTCTCATTATCTCAATAAGGTCTAACACCATATTTGGAATCTTATGGTTCATAACAACTTCTGAAGTAGGAATAATTAGTGATTATCCAACCTCAACTAGGTTCTTATCATCATTCACTACTAGTTTTCTCACTGAATCATCTTTAATCTTGTTCAACTAGTCTCAATACTAGTATATATTCTACTCAAAGTGAATCGTGACCTTTGAGTTTCATCGAAAATCACTTTCTTATTAATGTCTATTCTCCTAAGTAATATTTGTCTCAAAGTCCATGTCCAATTAATCATTCTTCACTGACTATCGTTGATCAAACAATATCAGTGAGAATAAAGACTATTAGAGACCATTCAATTGGAGAAAATTTTATTTTTTTCTCTTTGTAAGATTTCTTATATCTTTCCTCTTTCCCATGTACTATTAGGATTTTAAGTTTCTACAAGCCCTAATCCTTAATACTCTTTCAACTCTTGAGATGTCGATGGATACAAATTATCTTATTGCATTTATACCGCCTTCCTTTGTTGGAACATCCCTGAAGTCCAAGTTTTAACAACCTCACCATCAATACTTTTTAGATTCCCAAGACATAGATGGGAGATAAGACCTTCAAGATAACGTATAGAAATGACATTACAGTTACATCTATCACATAATACAATACATCACAACACATAATATAACTCAAGCTTTTATCTTTCATTACCCGCCAAAACATTGATAGAAACCATTTATTAGTTCTAGGTTATCAATAACTTGAGAACCAATCTCCAAGTCAGTGACATAGACTTATATTCAGTTTACAAGTAACGACTTCAGGTTATAATACTAAACTGTATCGAAGCTATTCCTTTATTCTACTAAATCTCGAAATAGTGAGACCAAACTCTATAAGCCTTGGCTCTCATGCCAAACTGTATCAGAGCTATTACTGGAAACAAGCTTTGACCAAGCTCGGATATCAAATATAACATCCCTATCTTGATTAAGAGAATACCCAGCCTGAAACCCTAATTAAGACCTGATACACTAGTCGGACTCAATTAGAGTAACAATACAACCGTCCTTCATACCTGATAACCACAATGTAATATATCGTATATCGAATAAATAATTAAAACGCAGCGGGAATTTAAAACTTTTTCGATAATACAAATGAAATACTAAACTATACTAATAGGAGTCCAAAATTGGTATCAACCTCAGTCGTCAAATCATATCCCAACCTTGTTTATTACAAAATAGCAATTCAATACAATATATAAACAATAGAGAAAACAATTCACCGTAGAGAAGACTATAAACTCCTAATCTCTTCTGTTCCTGAGACGAATCACATTTTGAGAACCTAAAATATTAATTGGGGAATGAGCGCTCCAACTCATTCAGTAAATGACTCACAATTACAATATCAATAGTCAATTTGATAATCAAGGAATATAAATAACAATATGAATCCAACAAAATCTATTAAGGCATGCTAAATAATAAAACAATAGATAAATAGATGCAAAACCATAGTTCCATAGCCCCTGCACGTGTACGTCAATTATCATTCATTTCTAAGAGTCATCTCTCAGTTACGCAAGAATACCACTACTCGAAATCCAAACATTGGCCGATGTGTGATTTCATCAGCATATTCGAGAATAACAGAATCTCCACACTCTATGGGATATGAACGTCAATACTAAGCCATGGTATAAGAATGTAGAAGGGAAAGGCTAATCCTTAAAACCCCATAGCCATTCTATATCTTGTTAGCACGATCCAGCTCATTCCCCGATGTTCGTTATGTTTTATTTTAGTCACAATGCAGTGATCCCAATCTCAGTCCATAACCTACATGAACTAGGTATACTACAATAAATAGAACAAATGATATTTGTAATTGAATCCCACTAACCTGTATTAAACTTTCCTAACTTTATACTGACTTACTCAACTCATGAAAATCTAAAAACCTTTCGCGTCGATCAAAAATCTAAATTAAACCAATTGTCATCAATTTGGGTCCAATACTCATTAACTAGCACTCCTAAATTATTCCCACTTGAATTCGGAACCAATTTATGACTTTTAGGTCAATACGATCATTTCATGTTTTATGAGGTAAAAACCATGATATAAAGTCTCGCACGAATCACGAATTCTTCATTTTTTTTATGGAAATTCATCAATTTCTATTTATTCAGTCGAAATATTATTTTTTTTGGATTTTTCCTTACTTTTCTAGAATTTTTCCATATTTTCGAGCATTTTTTCTTTTGTTTTTTCTATAAATTAACCATGCGCGCCAACCACCACTCTCGGGCGTGCACACTATTGTATATCCTATGCATGTCACCCTCGACCACGCGTGTCACTAGGAGCCCACCAATTTATTAATTATTTTCAATATATATTTATGCATACAATATATACACCTATATTCATGTGTTTATAATTTTCGTCGTACTCTCTTATGAGCTTACTCGGGCGCGCACACTACCCTATGACTTGTGTGTGTCACCCTTGACCCACGCACGGTATTAGGTGTTCCATAATTCATCAATTATATAATTATTGGCCAATTATTTCTAATAAATACAAATTTTCACTCCAAACAAATACAATACAATCACGCCATCACACTCACACGTCATTTGAGACAAATTATGCTTAACCACAAGTCTAACTCGGTTTAATTAGAATTCGGACTAACACTAATCACATGCTTAAGGTAACGGGTCATTACGCACTAATTTATAATCTTACGATACAAAAATTACTAAATCAATCTCATTTTCAAATAGTATTTAAAATATCACCACAATCAAAGTTGATGGAACTTTTATTCACCAATAATCATCATTTAATATGCATTTGTTGGAATAAAAAAATATACTTCAATTAACTTAGCTATAAGCACTCGAGCTAAATCTTTTATTTGAAGAGTTTTCATAAACTTCCTTCATTTACTTATATCTCTTTTTCTTTCTTCATTTATATATATATTCATTTTCTTATGTATATTGTATTCATATGGTTCCCTGCTCCATTTTCATAGGAATCCATTATTCTTATTATAGGAATTATTCCTTTAATTTTTTTCACCACTAAATTCCATGTTCCATTTCATATGGAATATGTAGGTCTCTCTATTTTTTTTCTTTTAAAGACTCTTGTTAGCTCTTCTCACTTTCACTATAGTCAAGGAAGTACTATTTCCAACTAAGTAAAGTTTATTGCCTATTTCCTATTTTTTTCTTAATTTTGGCATAAGTTCTTTTCAATACATATATATATAAATAAATCTTTGTATAACAAGATTCTTAGAAATTTGTCTTGTTTATGTAGCACTATTATTTCCATTGTCTACCCATTATAATATCTAATACAAAACAATCAATCCCCTCTAAACGCCTCTATTGTTTACACAATATAGGTGAAGTCAAATAGGGTATAACAATTCCTTTCTATCTTAAACTTTCTATTTCATGGGTAATAATAATATATCACTTCTATTTCTATTCAATTCCAAATTATATTCATATTCCTTATTCCTAAGTAAATAAAATAAAATAAAATGGGGAAATATTACTTGTATTATGGAAAATTTTGAAAAATTCACAATGTTCAACTATATTCTACCTCGTGTTTCTTACATACTTTGCATCTTCATAATTCACTTCACCTAATACCCCCTTCCTCCCTCCTCCCCCTCCAAAAAAAAAAACTCATTCTAAACCTTGTCCTCAAGGTTTAAAAATTAAGTCAGGTTATCCAACAAAAATAAAAGTACCTCATGAAGCCTAAACGAATAAATTAAATAATTACTAACTAACATACGGATGAATTGCATAAGTAAAAAATTTAAACATTTCCAAGCATCATTGAATAGAATTGAGCACATCAAGTCAATGTATCAATTGTTAACACACCAAAGCAATTGTATCAAAGTAGCACATATACCACAACATTCAAGTCATAATATTATAAACATAGACCTCTTAATAATAACACTCAAGAAAAGATTACACAAAGAAGAATAAAAACTCAGAACCGTCGTACAGACATCGCATCGTCACCATCAACCCTATGATGAAGTTGTTGAGATTGGTAGCTTGATGCAGGGTCATATATGGTGTAGTCTACTCCTTCCACCGATTTATCTTCTGTAAAGACTCCCTGGTTGGGTATTCTCAAGTGGAGTGATGGAATGTGAATGTTGGCTCCCCGCTTTGCGTCTTCCTGGTCCTACATCGCTTCTATTTATGAATGCTTCTGGCAATCTCGCGGTTGTTCTAGAACATGAATTCTTGATGTCTTTGAGTTCTCATACGATTGTGCAAGATTTACCTCATCATGGCCATTTATGTCTCCTCCTCATTCATGCCGGTGAAGTCCTTTGCAGGTGGCTCTGGGCTCTATTGCTTAATGTATGCAGCATTTTACATTTATTCCAAGTTTCTTCGATTTTTTGCTTGTGCTCTTCTTCTCTCCGTGGCCTCTCTCCTTTGTGTGGTGTTTCTCTTTCATTCCTCCTCTAAGTCAACATATCAAGGCACCTTCTTGGTTTTCTCAATGACTTCGTTGATGATGGTCTTATCCAGGAAAACATTTAACTCTATTCCTCTTATTGAAACTCGGACTTACGTGCAAAAGTCAGAAATCATCAAGGGAAAAGGCAGTGTTTCATTTTTCTTAGTTTTCATGGCATTCCTAATCGAATCATAAATTATTATGTCAACATCAATATAGTTGATCCTTTGGACTATGTGGTATAAAAGAGATGCCCTATATTTCACTATGTCATAGTGTTGTAAAGTAGGTTGTAGGCTTGCGTTCAAGAAAAATCTCAAAGCTTTGGTTGTTTTCCTGAAGTATTTGGCTTGGATGTGTTTTGGGTACCCATTTGAATCAAAATGAAAATCATCCCCCGGAATAGCTTCTAAACCATTGTGAATGGTCTTGTAGGGAGATCCGTGTCTATACATATATTCAGGTTTAAGGTACTCGTTATTCTGTCTCAAGTGAAATTTTGGAAACCATAATACCGATTTATTCTTTCGTGTGAGTAGTCCACTGGTCTCGTCTCCATTGGATTATGGCTATTATTTTATTCTCATCTTCGTGCCGATTTGCATAGAACTCTCTTACTAGAATTTCACACTTCATTTCAACCGAGGACCCCTCGTTGCTATCGTCAAAGTAGTCCTTAGTTAATAACTCAGTTCCTCTCCCTTATTATGTTCAAGATCCTAGGCAAATACTTAACTTCATTTTTCACGTTGGAACCCATCTCCAATATATTTTTTCTATTCTTGCTAATGTTGATATTTATTTAAGCAATAGCATTGGCATTGATGAAGTTATGGGCATAAAAGAAATAGTAGGTGTCTCCTCAATCTTTTCCTCTCCCTCTGAATTATCGGCAAAACATAACAGTGGAGAAAGCTCTCCAGGTGCTCTAGTTCAGGGTTATTCATGGGAATCCCCATTGGCCTAATTGGTTTAGGTGGAGCTTTGATTTTTGTTTAGGTTTCTCTACTAGCTGTGTCTTTCTTTTCTCCTCTCGAGAGCTTCTACCTCTACCTCTGGCCATTGTCTCAACTTTTGAAACTCGCAAGTTCAAAAACTAAATAAACCTATACACGATAGAAACAATGTTGTCGAAAATAATTCGGTAATATTACAGACTTTATTCTAAAAGGACAAGTCTATTTGGAAAGTTAATTTGAAATTCGTCGTAAATGTAAAATAAAATTTGCATCGAAGTGATAACTAAAATATAAACATGAAAATCATTTTTCAAAAATATTGTAAAGCAATTAAGTGCCAAGTTGTAAGTCTCTTTGAAAATATAGCAACTTAAAGTAACACAATATCATGACCAAACCCCCAAACTCATTTGAAACTCGCTTTGTAAACAATTTGTAAATATGTGTAAGTATAGCAAAAATTTTGAAATTGTCAAATTTGTAAATCAACGATCAATGTGATCAGTATTCTTATCTATTATAATTAATAAAACTATTTGTGCAAGACAATTGCATAAATTCCAACAAAACAATTTTGAAAAAACATTGAGAAATTCGAGAAAATCTCTCGAATAAAAGATTTTAAAGTAAAGAGCTAGGGTTGATGAATTTGCTCATGAAGCTGTTGTTTTAGGTATTTATACTCAAGGTTTTAAGATGAAAGGCATATGTTCGAATGTTGCCGTCGTCTATCGTATTTATTACAAATTAATGCATACAATTATACCCGATGTAGCATATACAAACCTTCAAAAAGGAACTTCTACTCTATTTTTAACAAATATTCAAAATAAAAATGTTGATAGAAAACAATTAAATTGGTAAGATATAGAAATTCCAAAAGTATGGACCATACATGATACTAATAAAGAAGAATGTCAAAAAAGACAAATATCCGATGAAATTCATAAAATCATAACGCATGATGATGGTAAAGTAGAAATAGTGTTTGCTGCTAGGTCTTCTACTTCGTCTCGTCAAGAAAATTCCTTTTCAAAAAATTATGTCCAAACTTCACCACCAATACCTCCAAACATACCTGCATCCGAAATAGCATACCCTATTTATCCTACCACATCTCCACCTAAAGATACAGTTAGTATTAATGATTTTGCTGAATATCAAATTCATACACGTACTATTGATTCTAATTCTGATGATTTTGATTCTAATTCTGAGGCTTTCATCCTTTATTATCCTTTTTAAAACAACAATTTTTACAACATCCATTAAAACCTATATTTTGCAAATTAGTTACCAAAAATCAACAAGCTATTTTACGCGAAAATATTTTACTTATATTAATCAAATAAAATATAATATTCCATTTTTTGACTTTTTATCTCAACATTGTCCAAAAATCGTTCACAAAATAAATACAATTTGGGAAGGTTCTAATGGTGAAAAATATATTCAAACTCATCCTCCTTTAGCCCCTTTAAAAATAAAAGAGCATATTCGGGCTACTCCTTTAAAAACTAATTTCGATGACGAATTACCTATGACATTCTTCTTTATTAGTATCATGTATGGTCCATACTTTTGAAATTTCTATATCTTTCTAATTTAATTGTTTTCTATCAACAGTTTTATTTTGAATATTTGTTAAAAATAGAGTAGAAGTTCCTTTTTGAAGGTTTGATGGTGTACATAATCAGCAAAATGATATACATCTGGATAATCAATATAAACTCGGATCGGAGGTTTCTTCAGTAGATACCATAATGAGAGAAGAATTTTGCCTTCCTCTGCAGTCCAATTTATTGCTTGAAGGACAAAAATTCTTATTTGATAAATATTCATAACAGAATTCCATTCGATTTCAACACCATTCATAAGTAATTCTTCATGTAGGTAGTCAATTAATGGATGTTGTATGGCTGGATGTCTCAAAGCACAGGCTAATGTCTTCATTTACAAATCAATAGAATCCGCAGAATGAGCGGAATGAGTATTGTCGTCTGAATGAGTCTGAGAGGAAGCAGAATATTTAGATTCAAATTGTTTGAATCTGTCTTCAAAATGATGTGCTATATTATGAAATCCTTGCTGAAAATTCTGTTGAAATCCTTCTTGCAGTTGTTGAATTATATTTTGAGCAAATTCAGGAGTCATTGAAGAACTAGATTCTGCAACTTGAGTCTTTTGTGTAGGAGAGGCCAAACTAACATCTTTATAGGATTTTGCAAATGGAGGAAATTCGGTAGGTTTTGTTGGAGTTTTTATGGGAGAGATGTTGGATGTTTCAATAGAGTCAATGTCAAATTTATCCCACCATTTACAGAGAATTTCTTGAGAGAGATATGTATAAGTGATATTATGAACAGTGGTGACTTTATGAGTTCCATATTGCCATCTGAGGATCCATGGGATGGAATGTTTATGCATGAATTGGAATAGGGATAGTTTTCGGCTTCATATTTCTTGAAAACATCATTTGGAAAGAATCCAATATGAGGACCAAATTTTGTCCACCATTCGGCCATGAACCATGAGGGGAGATTAACCTTTAATGATTTTTTGAATGTAATATACCATGAATGTCCAGAAGCAGGGTCTTTATAAAAAAGTATATTGCGCCAAGCATCAATGTAATCTTTATGATTTACTTGAACAGGATGCCGATCAGTGACCAATGTCATCGGTTGATAAATGAATGGGCTTTGCTGAATAGAGTGTTGCTGAGACCATTCTGCACTTGAAAGAACCTTTTGAATTTCGAATAAGCAATTTCTTCAGAGGTCTATCTTGTAAAATGTTCAATAAGAACGGATTGAGTTGTGGTCAATAGGGTTTCATAAAACTTGATGGTAACATTAGGTCGATTAGGAATGAAATGTAAAGAAGGAGGCATGACCAATTTGACCTGTGTATCTAAAGATTTATCAAGATGATGATGATCAAGAAAGATGACAAGATGACGGTTACTGAATTTATAAAGAGATTTATTGACATCTGCTTGATTATAGGTATTGAATAGAGGAGAAAATCTATTTGGGGTGCTGGAGATTTTCCTTTGTCAGTCATGATGATCTGTAGGCAATGAATTTGAGGAGAGATAAGAAATTCACGAGATAAGAAGTCAGGTAGAGAATTATCTTTACCTTTAATATATTCGATATCAAAATCAAAAACACTTAATATTGCTTGCCATCGAGCAAATATTTGTTTAGAAACTAAATTTTTGACATCTTTTAAAAGAATTTCTTTAGCGGCTTTGCAATCAACACGAATTAAAAACTTTTGATTTAAAACATATGATTGAGATTTTTGAACACATAATACAATTGCTAAAACTTCCTTTTTCACAGTGGCATAATTTTGTTGAGTGGTGTTCCATAGTTTGGACGTATAACAAACTAATTGTTCTTGACCAGAAGGATGTTTTTGTAAAAGGATTCCACCATATCCTAAATCAGATGCATCTGTTTGTATGATTTTTGGATAGGCTAAATTTGTTAAGTGTAGACAAGGAAGAGATTTAACCTTTTGTTTGATGTTCTGTAGGGCAGAAGTATGGGCTGAAGTCCATTGAAATTTAACATCTTTTTTTAGAAGATCTTGCAAAGGTTTACGGTCTAAAGCTGCTTGTTTGTAGAAATCAGAGAGATAATTTAGACAACCAAGAAATTTTTGTAATTGATTTTTATCAGTAAGTTGATCAGGAAATTTATCAGCAAAATCGATAACACGATTGACTGGGGTTATTATTTGATTAGTTATTTTAAAACCTAAAACGGTAGTATAGGTTTGAAAAATGTGCATTTTCTTTTTTGATAAAACAAGGCCATTTTTTATAATAATTGCTTGAAATGTATATAAATGTTTCCAATGTTGATCAATTGTTTTGGAGAATACTAAAATATCATCAATATAGACAAGTATAAATTCACGATAGGGATTAAATATATCATTCATATTTTTTTGAAATTCAGAGGGAGCATTTTTTAATCCGAATGGCATGACATTCCATTGGTATTGACCAAATGGAGTATTAAAGGCGGTTTTATAACGATCACTAGGATGTATTTGAATTTGCCAAAATCCAGATTTAAGATCAAATTTAGAGAAAACTAAAGCGGTAGTAGTGCTTTTAATTAAATCATATTTATTGGGTAAAGGATAACGGATTGTTTTTAAAACTTTATTAAGGGGTTTGTAATTGATTACTAGGCGAGGGGCACCTCGTTCTAGCTCTGGAGCATTTTCAACATAAAAAGTTGTACAGCTCCATGGAGATTTAGAGGGTGTAATTAATTTTTTAGAAATCAGATCTTTTATTTCTTGCTCACATAGATTAAGTAGTCTTGGATTTATTTGAGAGGGATTGGCTTTTGTGGGAATGTTTTCTTCAACAGAAATTCTGGTATATACGGCAAAGTAACGATATGTTTTTTGCGATCCCAAAAGGCAGAGGGAATGTCTGAACAGCAAAGTTTATGTAATTTTTCTTGGAATGTCTGAAGTTTAGTTTGGAATGTAGGAGTTTGAAGAACCTGATCTGTTTTTAGAAAATTGATTTCAGAACGTAAGAAGTTTATTCGAGTCTGTTTATGATCAATTTGATTTATAATTTGATTTAAATATTTAACTTTTGGGAGCTGAGCAAACGGGAATAATATTTTGTGTTCATTTAATATTGTAGTTATACCATTTGTAGAAACTGTGAAAGGCTGTATATGTTGAAGAAATGGAGTGCCTAACAAGATATCATGTTGAAGACCATTTACAATAATAAAAGAGGTTGGATGCAAATAGAATGATGACAGATATGTGTTATAGGAGTTTTATATTTAACGGATGATTTATTACCATTGGCTGTAGAAATTTTACTATTTGTCTGTTCACAATAGCGTAGAGGGATGAGACCTTCACGGATACAATTTAAATCAGCACCCGAATCGATCAAGGCTGAACATTTATCAGTAAAATCTCTAATAGTAAGGGTAATAGGAGTAAACCATCTTTGATGCACATATTGAGTAAGAGATTCAATAAACACATTGTCAAATTCGTCAAGAGAATCTGTATGTTTTGTTTCTAATTGTGTTAATCTTTCTTTTAATAATTTTATTTCAGATTTTAATGTATTAATTTCTTCTAGCAATGATTGTATGGTTGCAGGTTGGGGTCTTTTACTTACTTCTTGTAGAAGGCTAGATAATGTATATTTAGTTGGATCAAGTGCAAGTTGACGTTGAAGTTTATGGCATTTTTTATCAAATTCTTTTTCCCGTTCGGAAGATGTTTCGGCTTCTTTATTGTTTTGTCTTATTTTAGTAAAATATTTAAATTTTAATATGGGATCCGTAATTTGTTCACCTATTTCAAGTATGAGTTCTTCTTGAGCAGTTAACACATTAATTTCGGTAGAAGAGGATGATGTATTCAACAAATTCGTGGTATAATGATAGTTATCAGAGGAAGAAGAGGAAGAAGCTTCATGAATTTGATGAATTTTCTTTTTATGAGTTTTCAAATGACATTTATTTGCATAATGACCAGGTTTACCACAATGATAGCAAACATTTTGCTTATTTCCTGGTGGTTTTGAGGATTTAGTAGGACCGCCAGGCCTAATCTCTTCATTAAACCCTAATCTCTATCTTATAGGACTTAACAACGTATTAGTCAGCCTTTCAAAAACCTTTTCTCTCATTTAGCTACTTTCCTAATAAGCGTTTCACCATTTACATATATACTAGTACTTCAATTTAACTAATTTTTTTATTCAGTGGAAGTCCTAACAAATTAACTGAAGCAATCAATTTAAATCCTAAGTATTTGGAAAACTAGGAAATTAACAATCACATGCATATATAGAAAAAAAGGCAATAACCATATATACATGTTTCTGGTCAGGCAACTATCTCACAAACTAATGTATACATTCCTAAAAACCTATAAAGAAATAGATATAAAATTCATACATCAAACCAAAAACCTATACTAGCAAAAGTAGCAAAACTCTGCTAGCTCAGAGGTAGTCGCAGATCTTCTATTTGCCTAATCTGCTACTCGATGGATCTGCACCCACTATCATAAAACGATGGTGAGTACATGAAAGTAGAAAGTAACACTGAGAAACATTTGGTCACGATTTTAAATATACAACAAGAATCTAAAAGCATAATAATAGCAACTATGCTGAAAACAAAGTCATGCTAAAATATTCTTTAGTTAGTAAATATGAAACCGACACATGGCTAAGTAGTAATGATCTAGGGTCGGCCGGCCGTGAGTCATATCACAAATCCCTTTATTCCACTATCTCACGATGGAGCTAAGCTCTACATTTCTATTGAAGGTTGGAGCTCAGCTCTACGCCTTCAGAATAAATCACAAATGCTAGTCACCTGTAATGTATACTCGTTAGGAACCTCGAGTCTCATACCCCGTGTGTTGCACAAGTTAGTGGTTAGATCCCGACATCCCTAAAAGTCTAGTGATCTCTGAGTGTCGCGCCCATCTCTATCATCTCATGGTCCTAGATATAAGAACTACTTTCATATTTCAATGAATGACACAGTTTCAGAATCGAATAATAGGATTACATATCTAATGCATAAAGGAAATGGAATTTACAATGCCATACACCACTACCTATAGCACGCTATTTCATTTGACTAAATGTCTCAATAATCAAAAATGACATAGCACATGATAGACTGTCAATGAAAGCATTAACCAACAACCGATGCCATGGTAGCAAACTCACATAATGAGATGAATCAATAAGTCATGGCTTGAATTTGGCAATTTGATTTCAAAAGAGAGTTATGGTTTTAATTTGTTAGAAAAGTGAGAGGACTTTGATTGATAAAGACTTGAAGGAGTGTTATACCTGGAAAGTAGTTCGACATTAAGGTAAAATTTATAATTTCATTAGTTATAGTTTGAATTTTTTAAAAAATTAATGAAATTGCATAAATAGTGGATTTGAGGTTGTTGGATAAGGATTTGCAAGTTGTGTGAATATTAAGCATCAATGAGACTTATGAAGACCTAGTTTATGTTTTTGCATTATTTGGCCTACGAATGATCTGTGTGATATAAATTTTGATTTTTAGGTGCTTTTAAGACCCGAATTGTTGGTTGCATTGTTATGTAATTGTTTGATTTTGGAAAATGACAGGAGTAAGAATACAAGTTAACCAAGCAAGAATAAATGATTTTGAGGCATCAACCTCAAGAGATACCAATGAAGAGGAGCCTAGGCCATTTAAGTCCTAATACTTCATTAGTAGAGAGGCCAAGGATAGATATGAGGATATTCAACATAGGGAGTTCATTTGTATGAGAGGTATAAATTTACCGGCTAAGTATGACAAACGAGTGAATAACTTCATTAGGCGACAAAATAAGGAGCATTTCACTCAAGATTATAGAGAGAACAAGGTTACTGAAGTGAGTGAAATTGTTACAAGTTTTATGCCAATGCTAAGTTTACTGAAAGGTAACCAAGTGAAGGGGAGAAGGGTGTTTGTCCCCTTTAATGTGCGGGAAATTAATAGCATTTATGGATTGAAGCATTTGAGTATGGTTGGAGCCAAACTAAGTTTTTCGGATGATCTATATGAGAAACCCTATCACCTATACCCCTTTAGAGCCATAGAGAGAGAGCATTGGTTGTCCAAGGACAACTACGCTGGGTAATGGGAGCTGAGAATGTGTCAAAGCACATTAAGAAGGGGAGTGTTAGGAAAGCATACCGAATGTGGTAATATTTCCTTGCTGCTTCTATATACCCCACCACTCAACAAGGAGAGTTCAACAAGCCAAAATTGGCTTGTTTATATGCAATTACAAAGAAAGGGGAGATCGATGTCGGCAAGATCATTTAAAACAATCAGAAGGAGTCCATTATGTCAAAGTGAGACAACAAATTGTTGTTACTAATATTGATCACTCAGTTATGCTTGAAGGTCAGAGCTAGTCTACAAAATGATTAAGAATTTGATATTGAGGCCCAAGTAACCACGGATGAAGCTTTCATGCTCACACTGAAATCACCGCTTGGTTATCAACACTCCGAGAATGAGAGAGAAAAAGTCGAGAGAGCTAGACTTAAGGCCAAGTTGTTGGCCAAACAGAAGGAGGATAACGTAGCAACAGCAGTAGCAGCAGCAGCAGAGTTAGCATGTGAATTGGAAGATGAAGGTTATAGAGAAGATGAGGAGCAACAACAGGGATTCACTAAGGGCTATGAGTTTTTAGACCCATTAATTGGAGAACAAGACTTGGATGTTCATGAATTTTTTCCACCACCTCCACCACAACAGCCACCAGTACCACCACTAGAGGACTTGACTTCATGGCAGCAAAGGTTATGGATTGCCGATATGAGGAGACAGTACCAGAAGAACATGGCACAGTATCGTGAAGCCTGAGGAGATATGAGCAAGACAGACTGAATGGGCAGTGGAACTTCATGTTGTTTGTCGATCATCAGAGGTACGTAGCTAGGTATGAGAGGAGCATGATGCTATGAATCAAGAACACATTTTGATAAATGAGAAAATCGAAAATTGCTTTCAGGATACAATCAAGTCTCTAATGGTTGTTAGATAATATGTGTGTAACACAACTCCAAATAAGAACATTCTTTGAAGAACTTTTGAGAGAATGATGATATGACTCAAGAACACACTTTGACTCAAAAATCTTTTTGTGTTTTTATATATCTCAATGTGTTTTGTACGTACTAGATCACTTTGATTTATAGAAAATCAAGAGATTTGTTGTCTATCCATAAAGAGGTGATTTTTGTACGAATAAGTACAAAAAACGAACAAAAAATTGACCTAATAACACCTTAAACTCGCACCTATTTGTTAAGGGCACTGAGACGCCGACCCAGCGCTTCAGCACCCAAAACAGTGGGTTTTCTATGGATGGCATTGAGCTTGGCGCCACAGTGTCAGACGCAGAACTTACAATTTCCCCCCATTTTCAACTTATATGGACATATAAAAATTACACTTAAAAAATAACATGACCAAAAAACATATAGCCTCATTCCGAAATCGATACATAAATGAGAAGTGTCTTTTGGACATGAACTTTTCGCTTATTATAAATATTTCAAAGTTTCATCAGGTACTATGGTGAACAGATCTTGAACAAAGAACCCTTGCAACAATATCAAAAATATCACACATACCAATTTCATATAAGTAAGAGTGTTCTGTTGATTACAGATTATGGCCTTGTGCAAATCCTGGCTTTCTTGAGTGCTCTAGAGTCGGTTAGGCTCATAAGAAGTGGCCACACTTCTACACCCATATAGGTAAGTCTACTTAAGTGAATCTGCGAGTTACTCTATTCGACTTATTAAGACCCAATTGTCAACTTCCAACATGCAGAACCAACACCAGAACTAGGAAGAGACTTTTTATAATATAAGTTTTCTAGTGTTCTATAATCTTCACTTGACTTGTTAGTGCCACATTGAACTTATTCTATATTTTTAAGAATTAAGTTGAGTTCCCATCAAGTGACGATCAAATTAGGTAAACCTAAGTCCCATTCATTTTTATGTCTGAGATACTATTTTAACAAGACCCTTTATTAATGGATCCGCTAAATTCTTTTTAGATTCCAAGTAATCAACTGTGACGACCCCATTTTTGAGTAACTGTCTCAAAAGATTATCTCTTGAACTTATATGTCTAGACTCTCAATTATAAGTCTTGTTTGCGACCTTATAAAGAGTTGCCTTGTTATCACAATTGATTAATATAGCCATACATGGCTTGTTCTATAATGGTATCTCCATTAACAAGTTCCTAAGCCATTTCGCTTCCTTGCTTGCATCTGCTAGGGTAATTATTTCTGATATCATTGTTGAATCGGAAATGCATGTTTATTTCTTTGAGCTCTAAGAAATAGTCGCTCCCCCTAGCATAAATATTCATCCACTAGTTGATTTGGAATTTGACTCCACATTATTCCAACTAGCATCACTATAACCTTCCAAAACTAGGGGATATCCATTAAAATTTAGACCATAATTCAAAGTCCCCTTTAGGTATCTTAAGATCCTGGTAACTGCATCCCAGTGTTGTTTGCTTGGATTACTAATGAACCAATATAGCATACAAACCGTGTAAGCTATATGTGGTCTTGTGCAATGCTTAACATATATGTGACTTCCTGTCACACTAGAATATTCTTGTTGTGATAAACACCTAGCGATATTCTTTACTAGGTTTAAATGAGGTTCGATATGAGTACAAGCTGACTTTTAATCAAAATGACCAAATTTCTTCAAAATCTTTTCAATATAATGAAATTGAGATAATGTAAGACCATTATCTTGTCCTAAGATTTTGATTCCCAAAATTACGTCAATTTCTCCTAAGTCCTTCATGTCAAAGCTAGTTATAAGAATCGTTTAGTTTCTTCAACTAAGACTAGTGAAGTCCCAAATATTAGCATGTCATCCACATATAAACATATGATGACACCAACATCATTATCAAACTTGCTATAAATACTTTTATTAGCATCATTGACTTTGAATACAAATGATTGCACAACCATGTCAAACTTCTGGTGTCATTGCATAAGAGCTTGCTTCAAGCCATAGAGAGATTCAACCAATTTGCAAACTTTCTTCTCTTGACTTGGCATAACAAAATCTTCCGGTTGTTCCATATATATTTCTTCTTCTAGATCACCATTTAGAAAAGCTGTTTTTACATCCATTTGATGGATAACTAAATGATGAATAGAAGCAAGAGATATCAACACTCGAATGGATGCTATTCTTGCAACTGGTGCGTATGTATCAAAATAATTAATGTCATGCTTTTGTCTATCGCCCTTAGCTACTAGACATGCTTTGAACTTGTTTATAGTTCCATTGGCATTCAATTTTCTTTTGAATACCCACTTGCACTCAATTTCCTTTTATCTCGTTGAAAGGTCAAAAAGTCCTCAAATTTGATTCGACAATATTGAATTCATCTCATCATGATCACTTCTTTCCAAAATAAAGCATCCCTTGATGAAACTGCTTGTTGAAAGGAAATAGGATCATCATCAACATTAAGGACAAATTTTATTTGTTCCTTAATTTCACTTCTATTTCCTTCAACCAAGTAAGTTATGAAACTCGGGCCAAAAAATTTATCAATCTTTTGCCTTTTACTTCTCTTTACTTCAACATTCTAACAATCGTTAGTAGAATCTCTTGTTTATTAGATGAATTTGAAGGCAAATCTTCTAGATTCTCATGGCTTTGTTTATTAGAAGAGTTTTGAGGCAACTCCTCTAGATTCCCAAAATTAGGATGCAAAAGCATGTCATGTGTTTTATTTAAATGTTCAAAGAATTGTACATCTTTATATTCATTTATATCATTTGTTTCCAAATTCAAAAATCTATATGCCACACTATGCTTTGAATAACCAATGAAAACACATTTATAAATTATATTTCCCAATTTAGGCATTTTTGGATTCAGTTTCCTTACGTAAGCTAAACAAACCAAACTTAAGTTTCTTAAAATTAAGTTGTCACTTTAACCAAAGCTCATATGAGGTGACATTAGTGTTCTTTAATAGAGCCCTATTCAAAATAAAACAAACAGAAAGAATGGCTTCCCCCCATAAAGTTAAAGGCAAGTTAGAACTTATCAGTTTAACCATCTCTACTAAAGTTTTATTCTTCCTTTTTGCTATACCATTTCGTTGTGGTGTATAAGATGTCGTGACTTGATGTATAACTCCATTAGTCTCGCAAAATTTTGTGAACTCATTGGAACAATACTTACCACCTCTATCGAATCTGAGAGCCTTAATTTTCTTGTTATGTTGATTTTCAACTTCCGATTTGAAAACAAGAAGTTTTTCATAAAACTCATCTTTGCTTTTCAATAGATAAACGTAGCAATATGTTGAAAAATCATCGATAAAAGTGAGAAAAATATTTGTTTCCTCCTAAAGTAACATGACTTTTCAAATCACATGTCACTATGTATTAAATCGAGAATTTCGGAATATCTTTGAACTGATTTGTGTGATTGTCTTGTGATCTTTGTTTGTGCACATATCTCACACTTAGTATCATGATCAATCTTAAAATCAATAATTAGGCCTAAGTTATGCATATTTCTAATGCAACGAAAATTAACATAGCTTAATCTACCGTGCCATAATGAACATGAATCAACAATAGAAAAACATGAGTCAACAATATAAGAAGAATAGTTCACTGTTATTGCATTCAACTTAATCATACAATTACATGAGTACCTCTTGCTAATAGGAACACCTCCCTTGGACAAGATAAACATATCCGACTCATAGATAAGACATAAACCTCTCTTATTAAGGAGGTAACCGGATACAAGATTCTTACACATTTCGGGTACATAATAAACATTAATTAAATGTTAAATTTTTTTTCAAAGTAAGCTTGATATCCACTGTTCCTTTGTCAACCACCTTGGTGTGATTATTGTTCGTCATGGGCATTTCTTCACTAGTGGCAAGATCTTCGTAAGTCTTGGAAAAACTATTGTCCTTCCAAAAGTGTATGGTTGCGTTGGTATCCAGCCACCAATCCACTTCATTTGCAACCGAATTGGCTTGGCAAACTGTTGCTATTTGTTCCAACAATTTTTAGACAAGATTTCTTCATCGAGGTAGGGAGAAATCTTGTTTAAAAATTATTGGAACAAAAAGCTTCAGACAGAAAATGCAAGATGAGAATGGAATAACCAAACAGTGACTTGAGGCGCGTAATCATTCTCTTTTAGACAAGATTTCTTCATATCGGTCGAAACCGCGTATACACAATGGGAAAATAGAAACTTGCCTTCAGGATACAATCACGTCTCTAATGGTTGTTAGATGATATATGTGTAACACAACTCCAACCAAAAACACTTTTTGAAGAACTTTTGAGAGAATGATGATATGATTCAAGAACACACTTTGATTCAAAAATCTTTTGTATTTTAATATATCTCAATGTGTTTTGTACGTACTAGATCACTTTGATTTATAGAAAATTAAGAGATTTGGTGTCTATCCACAAATATTTGAGTTTTGGTGCGAATAGGTACCAAAAAAGAACAAAAAAATACCAAATAACACCAAAAACTCGACCTATTCGTTATGGGCACTGAGGCGCTGACCTGGTGCTTTAGCGGCCAAAACATTGGGTTTTATGTGGTTGGCATTGTGGTTGGCGCCACAGCGCCGGACACAGAACTTGCAATTAGTATATTAATTGGGTCGAAACTCAAAATTCTCAATTCGGGAATTCTGAGTTCTCAAACCCAAATGGCCAGCTTCATCCGTCGTCGACCGTACCTTCGCCTTGTGTGGGAAATCCAACCTCCAAATACAACAGAACAATACATCCATAACAATAATTGACATCAATTTAATGAATTCATCTATGAATTGAAATGAAACCTCAAAACACCATTTTATGCAAATTCAGTTTTAAAACCCATTTTATAGCTACAAACAGTGAGTAAATTCATTGTAAATTCGTTTGGAAGAAGTAGCCCCAAAGTTTGACATGCATATGAACCTAATTTGATGAACAAACTTGAGCAAAGAGAAGTAGATGATTATCTTGCTTGTGATCTCCTTAGATGTCACTCCACACTCTAATTTTTGATGAAATTCCAACCATTCACTCTCTTTCGTTACTTTTTCCTTCAAACACTCTCCTGGAGTGGTGTATGCTTGCATGAGCAAGAAATCCACTACGAGTTCTTTTATACCATGTGTTTTAGATCTTGGCCACACGTCCATGTTGAAACCTTTATCTCTATGTGATCCTATGGCCCCAATTTGAACCACCAATTACTTCAAGTGACAGTCATAAGACGCTCATCTAGCCTAGGGTACTAACCCCATCTATGGCCTAGATAATTTATTAAAACTTTAGGCTTCCTTAATTTAATTACATTAGCCTATCTAGTAACTTAGCCACATTAATACATTTTGGTAGTCTATGTTATGGGTCTCTTATCAATATGTCGTACCCAACAAGACTAACAAGTTCTCGACTACCCGACACATCCGATGCCTCGCATCTTTTCACGCATCTCGATGCATGCTATAGCCCTTTTGTATTTAATTATGTAATTTTGTGACTTAGGGATCTAAAGTCAACTAAGTTATCCTAGTGCACCCTTATAACAACATAGCCAATGCTCGTACTGACCTGTACCCTTGGGTGGTATATCTGACGCACTAACGTTCGCGCAACAAGAAATAGGACACACACACACATATGATGCAAATTGTAATTTTAATAAGAACATCGCAATATAAACGTATATGCAATAAAATAAAAATAACCATTAATACCTATATAGGCGTTAGGGCTGGCAAAAATACGGGACCGGACATAAACGGGACCGGACACCCCTTTTTATAACGATTAAATTTAGTGTATGGTCTCGTTCCCGTTTTTAAAACGGGCACTTTTTTTTGTCCAGTCCCGTATTTTTGTAAAACATACGGCTCTCGTTTTGTCCGATTTTTATTTTTAAATATGATTAAATATTTTATTTATCAATTATTTTAAAAAAAAACCCTCAACTACAGAGCCGGCGAGCGTCGCTGACGCCCGACTGGCAGTGAGCTGCGCTGCTGCGGAGAGTGGAGTTGGATCTCGAGACACAGTCGCCGACGCCCGACTGGACCTTAGGGGTTTTGATCTTGTAAGGGAGAGGTTGAGAGGCAGAGGCGAGAGCTGGAGACTGGAGAGGGGTGACGACACAGGCAGAGGCGAGAGCTGGAGAGGGCGACGCGCCGACGGCACTGACGGGTGAGGCCGTGAGGATTTGGACTTGAGAGGCAAAGGCGAGAGCTGGAGGGAGAGGGTGACGGCACAGGCAGAGGGGAGGCCGCGAGATCTGGAGAGGGCGACGACACTGACAGTGAGGCGGTGAGGCGGTGAGGCGGTGTGGCCGCACAGGCGGTGGCGAGTGCGACAGCTGGAGGGAGAGGGTGACGGCACGGGTGAGGGTGAGGGTGAGGGTTTGGACTTTGGACTTTGGGTCGTTTGGTTTGGTGACTTTGGTTATGGGGTGTGAAATTACCTATATGCCCTTCAAATTAATCACTAAACGGGTACCCATTTTTTTGAAATTTTTTTCCAGACCCGGTCCCGTGTTTTTAAACGGACTTAAAAAATTGTCCAGACCCGTATGTTTTTCACAAAAATATTGCCCAAACCCGTTTAAAACAGGTCCGGGCACATTTTGCCAGCCCTAATAGGTGTGCCCTAATCTTATCAGTAGCGTCCATGCATGTAGATATGACCTAGTGTTCTAATTTGAAAATACCTAATAAATAGGTTAATTTATTATTTAGCCATTACAAGTTTACTGCTAGTTGTAGGGGCACTTAGTATATTTTTTAAAAAAGTGCTAGAGTAACTTACTTTAGACATCTACTTTAGGTACTTAGTGTGCTCAAATGGATGTCGAGTCGTAAAATACATCCGAAGTGTGCACGTAACACATCGAAATGTGCATGAACACTTCTCGAGGTTTGTCACATAAAGAGACATCCAATTGAGCCAAGTAGATCCCAAAGTGGATGTCAATTAGGTTACCAACCCATTTTCCTATTTTTTAATTTATTATGAGGGCCGCTAAGGGCACCCCACCTTTTCATGAAGGCACCCAAATTATTTGTAAAAATTCCAGCAAAACTGGAAAAGACCATTTTGCCCCTATATATATAATGATTCAAACCCCACAAATCATTTTGACAAAGAAAAAGGGCACCCCACCACCAAGCTTAAACCACAAAGCCACATTGCGTTTGGCGAGCGTTTATCGATTCTTGTGGATTGACATCATCGGACAGCGATGTAACAATGTTTGACAACCATATGATGGTTTCTTAGAACTGTTTAGTTGGGTAAAACTGTGAAAATGATGATTTATTTGTCAACGTAGGGTTTGGTAATTTCCTCAAATCCGAACTTGTGTCCACTATATAATGGAGGATTGTACTGCTACGGTGCAAGAGGAGGTTGAACTTGAGGTAATTTTGCGAATTTATTGTGTTTTTTATGAGGTTATCCAAAGTTTATGTCGATGTGCGCGATTGTTTCGGCCTCGCAGGACCGAGATATATTGAAATGTCTCGGTCATAGAGGACCGAGCCTACTCTAACCCTCTCGCAAGTGTACAACCGAGAGTAGGAGAAAATTCTCGGTTGTACACCACCGACGCCACATTACCTATCACTAATTGTAGCTCTCGTCATGTCTCGGCCGAGATAACTGAAGTATTCTCGGCCATGCGTAACCGAGACACTGTGAACTCTTCCGGCCTTCGTGGCCGAGACTGCGAGTTCCCAAAAATTTAGCTCTGTCTCGCCATGCTTGGCGAGACAAGCTTAACACGCCTCTCGGCTGTATGGCCGAGAACCGCGATTTCCCAATTTTTTTACCATTCTACAAACCGCCACACACACATTACAACTACTCTACAAAATGTAACTTAATTATACTATAAACGTAACTTCAAAAAATCGATTTCGCGCAAAATCTGTGTGTTCGACGATCTTCAACCGAGCCCTAATTTGGAGACGAAATCGGCTCACACCCCGACCCTACAAACTGCAAAAAACTCGTACAACAAAGGAGAAACACACGGCGAGGGACGGAAAACACGATTTCGGGGATTCCTCTAACTGGTCGGTTCAAAACAAATGGATTCTTCCACAAAGAGTTCGGTGAAGGTGGTGGTGGGGGTGGTGGGGTGCAAGAGGTTTGCACGAGGGGTATTTTGGGTATTTCAGGTCTAATTTTTGGGTGCCCCAGGTAAATTGGTTTGTGCCCACATTAACTGGGTGCCTTCATGAAAAGGTGGGGTGCCCTTAGCGGCCCTCTTTATTATGGGTACTTCTATTATTGAGTTAATAGAGTGACTGATAGAAGTACAGAGGTGCTAATAGTCACACTCTAAAAAAAAAATTAACCTATTTATCATTATGAGCTATTATTTTGGGTTATTTTATTAAATTTTCTCTTTTAACTTAGTAGACCTCGGAGAAGTCACCGCACAACGCATCTCAGTGCGCAGTGACTAGATAGCTGAGTTCCTCTCCGCTCAAAAACACCCCCTTCTTTACTTCTTCCCGTCTAGGATGGAATCAAATCGACCCTCATATAACCCTTCATCACTTGTCCCTCTAGATTACCAGTACTAGGAGTTACTCTGCGGGATCAGTGTGAGAGAGAAAGAGAGATGGACCCGTTGGCTCTGGTTATGCTCTCCAACCTCCTCCACCTCCACAACCACCTTGACCCCACCACCACCGCCACCTCCCTCTTCTCCTCCCCTGCCACCTCCGCCACCCACCCCCTCTCCCCCTCTGCCACCTCCTCCGCCGCCCCCTCCTCTTCTTCACCATCGCCTCTGTCCTATCCTACGCCACTTGCCTCCGCCGCTCCTCCTCCCCATCCTCACCCTCCTCCTCCTCTTCCCCCTCCCCTCCCTCCTCCGCCACCGCCACCGCCACCGCCACCGCCACCGCCACCACCCTCTCCGCCTTCCGCGCCCTCTCCACCGGGCACGTCTGGGCCATGGAGTCCCCCCTCCACGACGCCCAGTGGCGTTCCTCCTACGGCCTCTCCTACCCCGTCTTCGCCAGACTCCTCGACCACCTCAAGACCCATATCATCCACACCGACCTCTCCCTTCCTCCAGACTACGCCCTCTCCATGGTTCTCTCCCGCCTTTCCCACGGCTTCTCCACCAAAACCCTAGCCCACCGCTACTCCCTCGACCCTTACCTCGTCTCCAAGATCACCAACATGGTCACCCGCCTTCTCGCCACCAAGCTCTACCCCGAATTCGTTAAGATCCCCGTCGCCCACAGCCTCCTCCAGATCATCCACGCCTTCAGGGACCTCACCGCTCTCCCTAACATATGCGGCGCCATCGACGGCACCCCGGTCAAGCTCAACGGCAGCAATGCCAAGGATCTTGCGGCTTTCCGGTGCCGCCAAGGGTTCCCTGCTGTGCTCCTTCAGGTGGTGGCCGATCACCGGAAGATTTTTTGGGATGTCTGTGTGAGGGCTCCTGGAGGGACTGACGATGCCACTCATTTTAGGGATAGTTTGTTGTATAATAAGTTGATTTCGGCAGAGATTCTCAAGGACTCTGTGGTTTCGGTGCGAGGCCACCATGTTCGGCCTTACATTGTTGGGGATTGGTGTTATCCGTTGATGTCATTTCTGCTCACGCCATTCTCTTCAAATGGGACTGGAACTCCTGCCCAGAATTATTTCGATGCCGCTTTGATGAGGGGACGTTCGGTGGCGACCCAAGCTATTGGGTTGCTTAAGGGGAGGTGGCGCATTCTGCAGAATTTGAATGTGGGGCTTAATCATGCTCCGCAGACGATTGTGGCATGCTGTGTTTTGCATAATTTTTGCCAAATTGCGGGAGAACCAGAGCCTGATCCCTCCACATTGTTTAAGGAACCTAAAGAGACTGGTGCTCCGGCGCGGGTGCTTGAGAACGAGAAGTCATTTTATTACTTTGGGGAGAGCTTGAGGCAAGCCATGGCTGATGACCTTCAAGAGAGGCAGCAACAGCGAACGAGGTAGGAGATCAAAGCACTGTATATCTTGCTCATGTAACTTGTATTGCTTTTTGAGTGTAACCCATTATGGTTAACTAGCTGTAGATGTTGAATTGGGATCATATCTCTTGCCATACATGTGGGAAACTAGAGTAACATCAAATTAGGGATAATTCTTTGTGGTCTAGAAATTGGATCCACCCATGCTCAACTTGATCTTATGCAGAAGAAAGCGCCGCATGATCAACTGCATCTTTTATTTACCAATGTCATTTTTTATTATATTATCGTGCTATTAGATTTTAAAAAGAGAAGAATTCAGAAATGAGATTCAATTAGGATCCAATCCACTTCGATTAGAGATTTAAGTAATGATTTCTGTGTTGCTGACGAGTATATTTTATTACTAATCATCTAGGAGGACTGTTGTTGGGCATACTAATCATTTCTTATCATTAACACTTTTTGAATTCACTAAAGAAAGATTTTGAGCTTTAGAAACAAATTGTTGTTCCCATAGTTGTTCTCACTTAGAATTTCTTGATTTCACAATCTTTTTTTTAACCGACCTAATTTATTCATTTAATCATATAATTCATATGGTTGCTGACCAACCTGATAAATTTTTCCACGTTCCTTTTTGTTTTTAGCATCCAGTTAAGTGACAAGGTCCATAATTATGCTTAATCCTTATTTGAAGATTTGTTGAAAGTTTGTAGAATCAGTACATGGTCCATGTTGTAACAAACGCAACAAAATTCCCAAGATCACAGTCATACAGATTTAACAATAGGAAACTCAAACATAGGGCTGGCAAAATGTGCCCGGTCCCGTTTGGCCCGTTTTGTCCGGTCCCGTTTTAAACGGGACCGGGCAATTTTTTTTTTTTGACAAACATACGGGTCTGGACAATGTTTTATGTCCGTTTAAAAATACGGGACCGGGTCTGGGCAAAAATTTTAAAAAAAGGGGTACCCGTTTAGTGATTAATTTGAAGGGCATATTTGTAATTTCACTGTGAATAACCTAATTCTGACCCTCTCACTCACACTCACTGTCTCAAGGTCCGCGGTCTCACCATCTCAATCTCTCTCACGCCGCGGTCTCACCATCTCTCTCACGCCGCGGTCTCACCATCTCCTCTCACGCCGTCTCACCATCTGCTCTCACGGTCTCACCATCTGCCTCTCCCTCCAGTCGCCACCATCTCGCCGTCTCCACCGTCTGCCTCTCCCTCCAGAACAATCCGCCGTCGCCACCGTCTCGCGCTCGCCAGTCGCCACCATCTGGATCTGCCTCTCCCTCTAGCTCTCGCCGTCTCGCGCTTGCCAGCCGCCGCTCTCGCCGTCTCGCGCTCGCCGGTCCCACCATCTCGGATCCGCCTCTCCCTCCGCTCTCGCTGTCTCGCGCTCGCCCGCCACCGTGGAACCGCCAGTGCGGGCCTCGGCCTCACCGATCGTGCGCCTCTCCCTCCAAAGTCCGACTCTCGCTCGCTCGTCTCGCGCGCGGTCGTCGGCGTCGGCGACGCTCGCCGGCGACTACCGTCACCCCTCACCAGTCCGCTACAACTCTAGAAATGGGACAAAACGGACAAAACGGGAGCCGTATGTTTTACAAACATACGTGACTGGACAAAAAAAAAGTGCTCGTTTTAAAAACGGGACCGGGTCTGGACACCAAATTTAATCATTATAAAAATGGGTGTCCAGTCCCGTTTATGTCTGTTCCCGTATTTTTGCCAGCCCTACTCAAACATAGCGAATAGGACAACACATGAAGTTACGAGGAAAATCCCAAAATCAAGAAAAACCCACGGGCAAGAAACATGGTATTCTGGTATTAATACTAGTCCCAAATTAATTTGGGTCGGCTGCATGGATCAAACTCTTTCATTGTGTTCGATTTAGTGCAATTGATTGTGAGCTTTCCAAAACATTGAAATCCCTCTAAATTTATGCGTCTCAATTGAACTTCGGTTTACCCATACCTTGTCGAATTTCTTCATTCTATTGAGTCGAATTTTCTAGTGGGGGCATTTGTAGGCCGTCTTTGCAGGTGACCAAACCACCACAACTGCCCTTCCCTAATATTTGTGTCAATTGGTGCTACTCCTACTTGTCTTTGAATTTCTATATTTCTTATTCTATCTTCACGAGTTTTACCACACATCCACCTAAGTATCTTAATTTTTGTTACGTTTATTTTATGTAGTTGTTGTTGCTTTACCGCCCAACATTCACTTCCATAGAGCATAGCTGGTCTAATAGCGGTCCTATAAAATTTTACTTTTAATTTGGTAGGAATATTTCGTTCACAAATCACGCCTATTGCATTCCTCCATTTTTTCCATCCAACTTGAATTTTATATGCGACATCATTCTCAATATTATCATCATTTGTATGATTGATCCAAAATATCTAAAGTTGTTCACTTTAGGAACTTCTACTTCCCATAATTTAACCACTCATCATCTCGATGCCTAGTATTTCTAAACTGATAGTGCATATATTCGATCATCTTCCCACTCAACTTAAAGTCCTTAGATTCTAATGTATTCCTCTAAAGTTCTAATTTCCTATTCACTCCATTTTTTGTTTCGTCCACTAAGACCAATATTATAGTACACCAAAAAAAACCTCTTTTATTAAAATGCAAATAACAAACCCAGAACACAAGATTCAATCACTTTGTACACTCAACCCCATTGTCGCCAACCAACACCCAAATACGACCTATACCATCACATACCTTTTATTAATGCGTACAAGCACATGGCTGTCGGGTTTCTATGTTACACACTTACACACTAAACAAATTTTGGGAATGTTGACACCAACTTAAAGAAGTATATGACACCAACTTATACTCTAACTTGGAATCATGCTCTTGGAATGATCTCTTTTGCATATTGCGTGGTACAGTTGTGACTTGTGCACTTCTTGTGTTACTGCCATTTTTTGCTTGGATTGATATTTGGGGCATTTCAAAATTACTGACCACTTTCTTGCCTACCTAATTCGTTGGACTAATTTCTGGCTTAGCTCAATACTACAAGGGTGTTATGCATACTTGTTTGGTAGCCTACGAGCCTCTCCAATATCACTTTTAATGAGACATAACCTTGCACAAGGCTTCAATGAAATGACATTGGTGGATATTGAGCCTAATTATGTTTCCTATCCAACTTGGTGCCATGTCCTTTTTCAGACAATTGATCATCCATTTCATGCACCATTTCCTCTACTATTTTTCTTGTTCCCTTTTCTCCCACCTTGATGACAAGATGGTTGTTAAAGGGGTGGGTAATGAAAGACCCTACCCAGGGTACTTTGGTGGGAACCCAATTTTGGGACAGCAAAGAGAGTATAAATAGGAGTAAGGATATATTTGAATTTGTATTTGAATTGTGTTGAACTAGAAGAGGTTCCAAATCCAACCTCTCAAATATCGTGGAATTTGTGTGTTACTTGTTTGTGATCTCTGCAACTCTCTTTCTTCTTCAACAAAATTTCCCTCAGTTTTGATTATTCCATTGGATCATTCTACCATTTGAGATTCAGATCTGATCTGAATTAACTAGGATTCTATCACCTTAGTTCTTATGATTACCAATCCTATTTGTTTAGGCAACTACTATTTTGAACATCCACTCTTGCTTCATTACCTTTTCTTTAGCTTTCTTGTTATTTGTTTTTGAATTTTGATTTTTGCCACCATATCGTTTCTTCTATTTGGCATTCTCTTAGTTAATCTTGCATTGAGTCATGAAACATCCTGGTTCTTCTTCTTTTTTTTCTTTTTTTTTTTTTTTTAATTTTTATTTTTATTTTTTTTTCGTGCGAACATTTGGTTTGATGGTTCTAGTGCAAATGCATGTTCTATCAGCTTTTCCTTTTCTTTTACATTTTTGTTATTTCTAGGCTGCTTATCAATTTAGTCCAAATATGAGATGTTATCTTTCATTTTAACAATGAAACACTACTACTCATTTTTATGCCAGCCATCTTAATTTTGGAAGCAACGCCTCTTAGTATCTCATCAAATGAGGTTGGTTCACTTTCATCATAATGGGTTTTATTTTTCAAATTTTTTTCTAGTCTGTTGTCTTCAGTCAATGGTGATTTTATGATGTGGACTTGGGAAAATTATTCAACCAAGTCTTATTATGCCTAAGCATGGTCAAGTCAACTTGCTTTCTTGAAATATCTGAGAAGCAAGGATCTAATCTCCATCTTCAAATAACTTCCAATTGACTCCATAAAAACCTAAAATCAATATGGGGGATTTTCTTTCTTACGATGTGGTGGAATTCAATTTATGATAATTCTTTTGTATAATTTTGCTAATCTGAAAAAACTTTTGCTATAGTTTTTTGTCTGAATGTGATTGTTCTATATAAGTATTGCTCGTTTTTAAAGATTGAGAAGGCTTTTATTTTTATTTTTTTTTGGGATTTCCCGGGAATGTAAGCTGAAAAGAAGCTCATTAATTTATTCGGTATGATTTATATTTTTTAACTCAACATTCTGGGGATGGTTTGAATTACCTTTGTGAACAAAAAAAGGGATAGGGGATTTTTTTATCTTAAACCTCTTTGAGTTGCGAACTTTCTCATTATTTACCTAGAAAGAAGCTGAAGGCAAAACGTTTTGGATGTGTTTTCTCTTATCTATTTCACGTCCCTTTTTGAATGTATAATCTATTGAGAAATTTGGACCCACCTTGTTGTAGGCTTTTGTGAAATTCACCTTTAGAATTGTACTTGTCTTCTTCTTCACTCTATGCCCTGCCTCCTTTCTTGTAGTGATTTAAAGGGCATCAACAATTTTATGCCCATTGAGAAAGGCTGACTGTGCTTTCGCTGTTTTGTGAAGGATAGACTTCAACTGATGTAAAGGGCATCAACCATTTTATGCTCATTGAGAAAGGCTGGTTCTGATTTCGCTGTTTTTGTGAAGGATAGACTTCAACCTGTTAGCAAAGTACCTCTTGTTAGTCACAAGTCGTGACATAAAGACTAGTGTCTCTACTACACCAAAAAGAAAAAGACTAGTGTTTAGGTTTATGGGTCTAAAGTGTGAGATACACCAAGAATTGAGCTTCTTGGGAATCAGACAATTTTAAGTTTCGATTCCCCATTCATCATGACATTCTCCCATCTTTAATTTTCTCCCGGGAATTCTAAACAACGAAAAGCCATCTATCACCGGGATCTATCTCTCTCACAACAGAACCTTGGTCCTTTCACTTCCCCTGATCTAATAAGAGAGAGGAGACCAATCAAGCCCATCTAGATCCAAAATTCACCATTATGGAGGGAGTAAAGGTTCTACATGTTCTTCTATAAATGCTTCCTCATTCACAATGACTTCTCATTTTTCTTTTTTTATATTTTACTAATTGCACCTTTTGCTCTTCTATTCGAAAGCGGTTTGTGAAATAAGTTGATTCTGTTTCCTTTCTTTTGAGCTATTTCAGTTTCATTTTTTGAAGAGTGGTTCTTTTCTTTTGAAGATTGTTCTATAAAGTATCTAGGCTTAACCATACAAGTAAATGTGGGTTAATTGTAGTAGTCGTGAGAACAAGGTCGATCGCACATAAACTAGTGCAATCAAAATGTAAACTTGACTGATCTAAATTTGAACTAATGCAAGCAAAATAAAGAACTAAACCACCACTATCTACTAATGCAATCAATGAATAAACAATGAAATATGGCTATTAATGGAAATCAACCCAAGCAACTGCACTAAGCAAGAAGAATAGAGCAGTGATGAGAATATAAGAATCACTAGTTGATTAGGTTGGAAATAGGGGTGGCGAAAATTCAGTTTCGGACTCCGAACAACCCGTAATATAAAGAAGTATATTCGTTTTCTGGACTCGGTCCGATTTTAAATTTAAACAAGACTTGCTTGTCCAAACCTATTTTACTTGAGATTCGGGTTGTTCGATTGTTCGGATTTGTTGTAATCTTGAAAACTAACTTCGTATATCGAAAGACTTTTCAAATGGTAAAATATACACATATTATAATCTTATATGATGTAATTTGAAAAAGTAATGTCAAAGTCTTAATAAAAATTGCAAACTATAAATCATTGTAAAATTACTATAAATAATCCATGTAATTAAACACTTAATGTCAAGAAACAAATATTCAAGTATAAAAATATTAATTCATTCTAAAATTAATGATATCTTTAGAACATTTATTTCTATTTATTAGAGTAGATTAATGTTTGTTAATCTATTTAATAAGTACTTATTGTCAAATATACCCTTTTATCAAAAACAATTTTAACTCACCAATCAATTGAGTGGCCTAATGGTTTGGTATGAAATTTGGAAGTAAGAGGTCATGAGTTCAAACTTTGGTAGGTACAATAGTTGTTTCTTTCCTATCAAAAAAAAAAAAAAAAATAATTTTAACTCTTTTTCAAATTCGAACATGGTCCGAGTCGAGTCTGGGGCTGCAAGGTTTTGTCCAGACACGTCCTAGTTTTAAATTCAGAAAAGAAGTATTTGTCTAGACCTGACAAAATTTGTTAAAATATTGTCCGAACCCTTTTTATTTTGGGCCAGACAAAATCGGGTCGGTGAGCCTAGACATAAAAATTGTCAGCTCTAGTTGGAAATCTTAGTTTTTAAAAAATCGAGATTATGTAAATTACTTTATTGATTTTAAGTTTGCTGATTCCTAATTTAGTCAAAAACATCTTCCAAGGTTAGTTAACCGCATCACTCTAAAATAAAATTAATTTTTTTTAAATTGCGCGAGAAGAGAGCATGGAAGGGTTGAACTAGCATCCCCCTTCATTTATGGCCATTAACCTTGAAGGATATCTCCTCTTGGTATCTATGTTACCTAGACTCAGGTGTAGGTGTCGAGTGCTGGTGTGAGTCTAAAGGTCGAATTAAACCTATTCTCTAATTTAAGGACACGAGGACTGACAAAAAATGACTAAAACTTTGGGTACATATGCTTACCTATATGTAATAACATATCTATAATAGCTTATATACTAGGGCTGACAATTTGGGTCATGAAACGATTAACACGACACGACACGTAATAAACATGTCGTGGGTTTGGCTTATGTGGGTCTGGGTCATAAACATGTTAACACTTTTATACACGGTTAATAAACGAGTCATTAACATGTCAACCTGCTTAACTCGTTTATGACACGCTTAACACGACTAAAGAATAATGTATAAATAATAAATATGGTATAATAAATAGATTGGTACAAAATTCACCCATTTGAATGCATTTTAATAGCATGATTTACTTATTTTATTTATAGACATCTTTTATCATATTTTATTTTATATTTGAGATGAAATATTCATTTTACTTTTAATATATTATTTATGTTTTAGATTTTATTAATAATTATTTATTAAGAAAAATTAAAACTTTTCACCAAAGTAAAATTTAGATATTTTTTTAGATGATTCTTATAATTTTGTTTATGTTATTATTACGAGTCATTTTTGTTTTATTATTAAGAGTAATAAAGACTTGAATGAAAAAGTAAAGTAAAATTAACGACTATATACAACCACATTATATTTTATTGGCTATTTTAGTATGTTTGTTCGAATTTAATCATTTAGATATATTTTAAAAAGTAGTAACCAAATTATAAAAGTTTAAATAAAATAAAATTTTTAAATACAATATTTAATAAATGGGCGACACGAATACACGACATGTTTAACACGGCTCACTTAGACACGAAAACGATTAACACGATTAATAAACATGTCATGTAATGGGTTTGCATTATATGGGTCATGACCTGTTTATGACACGACACGTTTACGACTCACCGACATGAATTGACACCCCTATTATATACCTATATTTTATTTTTCTCATTTTTCATTTCTTATCCTATGCTAAAAAGTTGTTAATTTTTTTCTTTCTTTTCTTACATATTGAATCTTTTTTTACAAAGAGCTTTTTAAATGAAGTATCCATATCTTTTTAAGTGTCGGACTCATTTGAAGTGTTTGACACAGGTATTTTGGGTTAGAGTGAAGGGTCGGGTAATAGCTTGGTATAAAAAGAATCATCAAATACTGAAGAAAAAAAAAAAATCAATTTTACATACGAAACAACCCAACTCTTTTTATTTTATTTACTTCATAAAAAAAGGTTTCAAAGTTACAATTAGCAAAAATAAAGAAGAAAAGCTTCCTTTAAAAACCATTCACAGTCAACAAGCCCAAACCCAACATGACCAAACTCAACTGCTCATTTTTTATTAAGAACAAGCAAGAAGGTATAAACATGACAATTTATTACAAATTCCATCATTTGTGGCGCACCAATCTCATAAATTTACTATGGGCTCCTTTGAGTTTTTATTCAAGTCATCCTTTTTTTCTTGTACTGTCCATAGAAATAAGAAGCAAATGCCCAGAGACAGCCAACGACATGCCCTTCTCTCCATTAAATTTCTCATGGTATGCGATAAACGATACTTCGGTTATGGGGAGTAAAACTAATATTAAGATTCCAAATAGTGAGCCAGCACAAAACAGTAAACCAAACGATCTTACGAAAGATATTTGAAATACTGCAGCAGCCACTAGTAATACTGTACAGTAAATGTTTTTGCGAACTCATTTGCTTCTCTGCCCATGTCCTGAAATCACATGTTCTTATGTTTTATTTGTCAACAAATATTATGTAGAAGCAGTGATTATCTCTTTTTCTCATTTTTTTTTAATAAAATCCACTTTTTTTGGAATATAAAAAAAAAACCAACTATCTTTGACTCTAAAGTAGTCAACTCTCAAACTCCTACCTTTAGCTAAGTAATGCTTCGTGAAATGCTTTCGGAGCGTCGAAGAAATTGTTAATAACATGATTTTTTTTTTAATTCAAATTGTAAATCACATGTTAATGCCCTTAGTGCACTAAAAGAAACCAACTTCATGAATTTATAAAATATATGCATGGGGATGGTATATTGCAATTGACAACCATTAAAAGATTCACTAATTTTTTTATCAAGTAGTTTCGAGTTTGAGCTTTAGGTATAGAGTTCCTTTAAAACTTTTGAAAGAGCTTTTGAAGAACCTTGCTGCTATCTAGTAGTTTTACTCGGCTCGACCCTAATTTGATCCGGGTCTATTGAGCTTTGAATACTAGGTGGCTTTGGGGAATGGAAAAAAAAAAAAAAAAAAAATTGCATGCGATTATATTGCAATAACGGCAATTAAAAGATTCTCTAATTTTTTATGACAAACACTTGACAATTATTGGAAGACCACCGTCTTGGGAGCGTAGGAAAGCCAACTTTTCCGTATCAGTAGAATATAGGGATACTTGGGCTCCATTTGTTTTATGTAATAAAGCTTTTAAAGGGTGTATATTCCTTTGGAACAAGCTCTTCCGTTGTAATGGACATCTTTTTGACTAAAAAAAGCCTTTGATATGAAATGCTAAGAAAAATTTTCATTAACCAATCAGAGTCCAATGGCTCTGGAAGTTGATTTGAAAGGTAAAGTAGGTAAAAATGAGAAATGATTGAGATATATATATGTCACACTGGAACTGCAATAAGAATAGTAATTGTAACTTGCAGCGAACCTTGCATTGGTGAATGTGCTTTGTGACCTTAATAGGAGTCTGCTATTGTAACACAGAAAGTTAATCCAGGAACAGAGGTGCGCCGTTCAGTTTGGCGTGGCATTCACGCATTCACGCAGCATTGTGCTGCACGGAAACACGTGCTTTGATACGATCTCGAGGGGCCCAGATTCTACAAGCGTCCCAGAATTGGGCCCAACTGTCAAGCCCAAGCCCAAACGCAACATACAAAAGCCTGCGTGAACCAAGGTTTTTTATATGTAGTAAGGGCCAATGAAACTGCTTATTTGTAGGCCCAGTTTACTTGTTGTTTTGTTTAATTAACTACCAAGCCCAAGAAGTTAGGGTTCTTAGGTATTTAAGACCCTGTATTACAGCTTTTATGTCGAGAAAAATCTGATGTTTTTTTGTTCTTCTAAGGTTTTACCCTTATCAACTGGTGCTTTCATGGCCGAACTATGGCTCGTCTACCAGCAGCCCAACAACCCCCTCCGCCACAACCAACGCACTCAGATCAGTCCGCAATATTTCGAGACCAAATGATGACTATGATGCAATCGATGAACGCTGAAATCAAGAAAATTTTGAGGGCCGCTAAGGGCACCCCACCTTTTCATGAAGGCACCTAAATTATTTGTAAAAATTCCAGTGAAACTGGAAAAGACCATTTTGCCCCTGTATATATAATGATTCAAACCCCACAAATCATTTTGACAAAGAAAAAGGGCACCCCACCACCAAAGCTTGAACCACAAAGCCACATTGCGTTTGGCGAGCGTTTATCGATTCTTGCGGATTGACATCATCCGACAGCGAGGTAACAATGTTTGACAACCATATGATGGTTTCTTAGAACTGTTTAGTTGGGTAAAACTGTGAAAAATGATGATTTGTTTGTCAACGTAGGGTTTGGTAATTTCTTCAAATCCGAACTTATTTCCACTATATAATGGAGGATTGTACTGCTACGGTGCAAGAGGAGGTTGAACTTGAGGTAATTTTGCAAATTTATTGTGTTTTTTATGAGGTTATCCGAAGTTTCTGTCGATGTGCGCGATTGTTTCGGCCTCGCAGGACCGAGATATATTGAAATGTCTCAGTCATAGAGGACCGAGAGGTGTACGTAGGTCACTGTATGGTACGAACGAGAGTACTTCGTAACTCTCGGTCGTACGTGAGCGAGACGTGGAAGAAAGTATCGGACATGTACAACCGAGAACCTGTTTTTTGGGGATTTTTGTGATTGTGCTGTACATTTTGGTTGATTATAATGTTACACTGTTTGTATTGCAGGTAATGCCGGTTTCTACCCTATTTCCATACTACAAGGACACGTTTACACCTTGTAGGTCATTCCCCTCTAGAGAAGCGGCTATTTCATGGCTTCAAATGATAGGTCGTGAGAACATGTTTGTGCTAGTGACAAAGCACTCTGATGCCGGGGGCATTAAGCGCAGGGGGAGGGTGAAACTTGTGTGTGAGAGGTCTGGAACATATGGGGGAATGTCTCAGAGAATATGGAAGGGTAAAGCGTTCAAAATTTCTTTGAAATCAAGAAATGATGAAGAAGAGGAAAAAACGAGGACTCTAATTGGTACGAAGAAATGTGGATGTCATTTCTTTATCAACGTAAAGGAAAATGCTGACTCATTGTGGTTTGTCACTGTTATATGTGGGAGGCACAATCACGACCCCGCAAAAAACTTGGACGGTCATTCATTTGCCTAAGATTGGATGCAACAGGAAGTTGTGGTGCAAATGACAAAGGGGAATGTGAAGCCAAGAAACATCCTAAATACGTTGAAGCAAAGAGATGTTAGAAACGTATCGACAATGAGGACAATATATAATGCAAGACAAAAAGTCCGAAATGAGGATGCGGGTGGGAGGACTCAAATGCAACAAATGTTGCACATATTGGAGAAGAATAAATGGATGTCCTGGCATAGGAAGCATCCCGTTACGAATGTTGTCACCGACTTATTTTGGTCACATCCCGACTCAATAAAATTGTTAAGGTGTTTCTCATCGGTAATTTTGATGGATTGCACGTACAAGACAAATAGGTACCGAATGCCTTTGTTGGAGATTGTTGGCATCACTTCTACGCACTTGACGTTCTCCGTTGGGTTTGCATTCATATCATCAAAGAGTCATAGGAATTATGTTTGGGCACTTGAGAACTTGAGATCCATATTGGATGGGTGGCCTAAACCTGACGTGTTTGTTACCGATAGGGACTTAGCCCTTATTAGTGCCATAGAAGAAGTTTTTCCGTCATCGTCTCACCTCCTTTGCTATTGGCACATCAACAAAGTAGTATTGGCCAATACTAAGAAGATGTTTGGGGAGAACGATGATTTTGCGCGTTTTATGGATAAGTGGACGAGCGTGATGTATGCCAACTCGGAGGCCTTATTCGAAGTTAAGATGAATGACCTGCGTTGTGAGTTTGGAAATGTCAAGGGTCTTACTGAGTACTTCAACAACACATGGTTAAAGAACTACAAGGAGAAATTTGTCTCCGCTTGGACAAATAGAATTATGCACTTTGGGGAAACGACAACGCAGAGGGTGGAGTCTGCGCATTCCATTCTGAAGCTACACCTTGGGAACAGTTAGGCCAATTTTGAGACTTTGTGGAATGTGGTTGATGGTCTCCTTAGAATCCAACACAACAATATTAAGGCATCGTTTGAACTAAGTTTGAATATGGTCCAACATGAGTACATTGATGAGTTGTATCGACGATTGCGTGGTTATGTCTCTCAACGGGCGCTTAGGCTAATTAGAGATGAATTGACACGTGGAGAGGATGTTGGTCACGACTCCACTCGTTGTGGTTGCGAGATACGCACCACACATGGCCTTCCTTGTGCACATGAGCTAAACTATCATATATTTGCTCGGTCGGCCATCCCTCTCGAGGACATTCATGTTTACTGGCGAAAGTTGAGTATGATACCTGAGAATCCAGTGGATCCGTCTGGGTACAACGTACACGATGAGATTGAACGGGTGTTGGAAAAGTTTTATGCTTGCACTGATGAGGACGATCGACTTAGGATTATTCAGCAGCTCAAGGAGATTAGTCGACCTTCGTCTACACCGGGTGTTTTGCCGCCGGCGAAAATTAAGACAAAGGGAAGGACACCGGGGTCTTCAATCGGAGGCAAGGCGGTATCGAAGAGAAAACACGATGATGACGATTCTTCGACGAGACGGTTGCCTAGCGGATTCGAGTACGTGCTATCCACAAAAGAGGCAACCACTTCTAGGCAGAAGAAAAGTAAAGTTGTTCCTAAAACGCGTCGTGCCAGTCGACGTACGCAAAGTGCAACTAACATGGCTTACGTTTATTGCTTAGAACCGGATTGGTTGCCACATGTTGAGGGCATTATCGATGTGGTTGCCGATGAAAATTGTGGATATCGGTGTGTTGCCTCTGGGCTTCGACTTGCCGATGTAGACGGGTGGAGGATTGTTCGTAGAAGGATGTATGATGAAATTATCGGGTATGAAAACCTTTGGCGGGAAGTGCTTGGCTCGAGTTACGAGAGTGTCAAGATTGCGGTGCATTGCCCAGAGAATCAAATCGGTGCATCTTTCAAAGAATGGTTGACACTTCTAGACATGGGATTGTTAGTATCCACTGCATTCAATGTCATTCTTGTCAACCTCTCGCATGGGAGTGCCTCCACATTTCTACCTCTACGTAGTGCTCCACCGTCGTCGTTGCACAACAGACTTGTCATTGCCATGATAAATGACAGGAATATCCATTGAGTTAGGATAAGTTCTATGAATTTTCTTGAATTGTTATGTTTTCCCCCTGAGCGGGGTTGTGACAATATCTACCGGGTGTTATACTGTTCACTTTGACAGGTGAAGTTGCGTGTGAATGCACCGTTGCCATCCTTATATCATTCGTGGGACCGATATGTTGAGGACTGCGCCAAAGGTTGGCGAGATGAATTCGTATTTCGAGACATCGCGCCCATTGCAACTGTTGATGAAGCCACCATATCCGTTGTAGATTTAGGTACACCGTAGTAAAAAAATTTTACCTAGAAATCTTGATGGCTGTACATTTAGCAATTTTGAAAGTTACTTCGAATGTTGTATGGATATACAATGAGTTAAGTATCGTTGCAAATTGTTGTATTGTTGTACATTTTGATTCTTGTATAGTGACTTTGAATGTTATATTGATATATAATTACTTACGTTTCGGTTCATATTATCGTGCTGAATTTTCATTCTTGTAAAGTTAGTTGGAAATGTTACGGACGATCTATAATGAGTTAAGTTTCGCTGGAACGTGATGTGTCGGCCCTGAATGACCGAGACAAACGGTATAGTCTCGGCCATACACCACCGAGAACTAACGTGAAGTCTCAGTCGCACAATGCCGAAATTGCCGAAATTGAATCTTCTCGTTGACCTACGCGCGACCATACTCAAGGCTTCTCGGCAATAAGTAACTGCGAGTTGTACACCCATCTCGTTACCATCTCACCGAGAGCATTTGGTCTCCATGTTCATCAAATGCGCAGGCCTAGCTCGTCGAGCAGTGGCCGAACTCCCTCGTATGACGTCGGTGACGAGTCACCGACAGTCTTCGAAAGGTTTCGGCCATCAGTGACCGACACATATTTAAATAAAGGATCCACCGAGATTCTCGGCCAGGTAACACCGTGAATCCAGCATATGTGTCGGTTTTTCAGTACCGACAATTCCACACGAGTGTCGGCGCTGCTTGACCGAGACACCTTCAGAATAAAAAAAAACAAGTATCATATAACAAAATAGACCAAAATACAACTATATGCAATGTAAAACAGCAAGTAAAGTAGCACAATGTCCAAACAGTGACAACAAAAATTAATCAACTTCGCCAAACTATCATAAATCACTCATCAACCAACTATCATAAAACATCATAAATCAATCATCAATCAACAAGTATTCATCAACCAACTATCATAAAACATCATAAATCAATCATCAACCAACTATCATAAAACATCATAAATCAATCATCAACCAACAAGTACTCATCAACCAACTATCATAAAACATCAAGTAATGTATAACAATCGTACGAAGCTGTCATAAAACTGTCATAAAACTGTCTCAGCAAACATTAATCAACTAGTCTCGGCCAAACAATGAAAAAAATGTCTATGTTCCCCATCCCCGCTTGGTCATTGCTTTGGTTTCTTCAGATTCTTCCTTTGATACTCCTTCCCAAACATTCTCTTCGGAGGGCGAGTATCGACCGTGGCGGGCTGAACTGTGGCCGGGGTGGAGTGTGTGGAAGTGCTACCATGTTGGGACTGCCGCGGGCCTGCTTCGGTAGGGCCGGATGTGGCGGTCGTGCCGGTTGCGGTCGCCGGAGTCGTACTCATAGTGGTGGGACCTATACTCCTCCCCGAAAGAAAATTGAAGATGTCACTCGCCATTGTCCTCGCAGACTCAATCGTACACAACTCCGGCGGGAGGTCCATCCATCGCAATGCCGCGTCCAATGCACGCCTATTACGCTGATGAAATAATCGGGTTAGTGTTAATGTAAAACATATCGGGATGAATAAGAAATGCATAATACGTATAACCATTTCAATACCTCCAGTAGCTCGTTGTCTGCGATGGTTGTGGCGAGCATGTATTCGTCCTCATGGCTCGGATTGGTGATCACGGGATGAGACACTTTGAGGAACCAAGGCAGGTAGTCTGGTGTAGCCAAAAACTCAAATTCTGCCTTGTCGCCATGAACTTCAGGAGCCAACAAATGGTTCCTCCATCGCTCCCAATTGTCTTGCTGGAACCCATACTTGACCGAGTACTTGTTCGCAGATGGCCCTCGATGTGCTTCCAATGGACGGTACGGAGGATCTGGTATAGATTGCACATGGCCGAACTGTCTCAGAATCCTCTCCGGGTGGTAGGGCTCCACCACATCCATGTACTTGATCGTCCCACTATAAAAGGTCATCGCGTGCACAACTTCATTTTCCCTGAAATTCACATATGGGTCCCAAGTGACCTAATCAAAATGCAACAACCATTGTTAGCAAAAAAAAATTACTAAAACATCAATCATCAGAGGATATGGATAACCATCTCACCTCATTTGGGCGCAACCTATCCAAGGTTCTCCTAATGGACCCGAGCTTGTCAACATTCGCCACCGTCTCGTGCTTTTGAATCCATCTACAGACACGAGGGTGCACGTAGTCCATGTACTTCGCATTGGGTGTGGCGAGACCAAGTTTGAAATAGTCGTAAACCCATCCCTGCAAATACATACAATGTTAGTTAGTCCACAAATGCAAGTTGACGTAATTATTATACAAAAAAGAAATTAAGTCTATTTTATAACAAACCTCAAGCAATGTGAGGTAGCCAGCAATCTGAGATACTTGCACTCTCGTGGCGGACCCCAAGTGTCGATACAAGTAGGTCAACGCAGCCGCACCCCATGCGTACTTTCCCACGTCGTCCAAGTCTTCAAGAAGCTTCAGCAGCGCGATCGACACCCAAGACCCACTCTTATCGGCAAATATAGTGCAGGACAAAAGTTACAACAGGTACGCTCGGGCGGTGCATTCCACAGGAGGATAAGTTCTAGGTCTCGAACCAGCTTTGGGGCACCATCGACTCTTCAACCAACATTTGTGCACTGTGAGCCCCTTGCTGATATTCACCTCCTCCTCAGCCTCCTCGACGCTAACCCCAAGTAGGTTCGAGACCATCTTAATAGCGTCCGAGCGAGATTCCTCCGTGTACCTCGCAAAGTTCTCCACTGCCACAAGTTTGCCCGTCACATGAATCTTCAGGAGGAAGCTCACATCCTCTAATGAGATTGACATTTCACCAAAAGGTAAGTGAAATGTGTTCGTCTCCGGCTGCCACCGCTCCACAAATGCAGAGATCACCTCCTTGTTGGCCTTGCGGTATGAACAGTCTATCAGCGTATTCAACCCGTAACGCTGAATAATCCTCTGAAGTCCCGCCGTGTCCGGGTGGCACGACTGTAAATCTCATTCTTGTATCTGAGGTCCTTGATTGATACACTTGAGAACGGGACGCTCCTGCAACAAATAAATACATCTCGTCATTTTGTGAAAACCATGAGTATTAAGTTACTCCGTTCAATGAAATTGAAATTACCTCATTGCTCCAAATCGATAACGCGACATGATCCTTAAAGCTCTTCAACAACGCCCCGTCTATAGGACCACCGGGGAATGGAGCACGCACTTCAACAGGCACTTCGCTCTCTCCTTCATTATGGCCACCTCCATCACTACTACTCCCGCCCACATTACGATCGGTTTCTATCGTGTTCCCGCCGCCGATGAGTCACCGCTACTAGACTCGATGCATGCCCCTCCTCTTCCCCTCGGGCAACAACAAGATCCTCAGGTCGCCCAACATCGATGTTCGAACCCTCATCGTGCAATTGTAACCTTCCACGATTACCATCTACCTTCGCCTTTCCCTTAACATCCTCATTCTCCTTCTCATTCTCTTTCCTAGAGTCACGATGTCGTCGGGGGTCTCCGGCCACCTCGCCCCCGGTTAGGCCTCGACACCTCAACACCAGCCTCCTCCCTAGTCACTGGTACCTTCGAACGAGCCATACCTGAAAACAGTACAACATATAAGCGCATGGAACAGAACCCAAAAAAAATTTACAAAAAAAATGTTCAAATTCATCCATTTCTGATGTCTCGGTCAAGCAGGTTCGTGAAACAACCCATATTTTCGGTCACCCATGACCGACAAGGAGTCCAATATATCGGCGGTGTACAACCGAGTCCAATAGAAAGTTCTCGGTTGTACACCACCGAGATGGATTGACCATTTCAATTCGCATTACTCTCGTCCTATCACGACCGAGCATACTCTAACCCTCTCGCCAGTGTACAACCGAGAGTACGAGAAAATTCTCGGTTGTACACCACCGACGCCACATTACCTATCACTAATTGTAGCTCTCGTCATGTCTCGGCCGAGATAACTGAAGTATTCTCGGCCATGCGTAACCGAGACACTGTGAACTCTTCCGGCCTTCGTGGCCGAGACTGAGAGTTCCCAAAATTTAGCTTCTGTCTCGGCCATGCTTGGCGAGACAGCTTAACATCTCGACTGTGTGGCCGAGAACCGCGATTTCCCAATTTCAGTACCATTCTACAAACCGCCACACACACATTACAACTACTCTACCAAATGTAACTTAATTATACTATAAACATACCTTCAAACGATCGATTTCGCGCAAAATCAGTGTGTTCGACGATCTTCAACCGAGCCCTAATTTGGAGACGAAATCGGCTCACACCCCGACCCTACAAACTGCAAAAAACTCGTACAACGAAGGAGAAACACACAGCGAGGGACGGAAAACACGATTCCGGGGATTCCTCTAATTGGTCTGTTCAAAACAAATGGATTCTTCCACAAGGAGTTCGGTGAAGGTGGTGGTGGGGGTGGTGGGGTGCGAGATGTTTGCACGAGGGGTATTTTGGGTATTTCGGGTCTAATTTTTGGGTGCCCTAGGTAAATTGATTTCTGCCCACATTAACTGGGTGCCTTCATGAAAAGGTGGGGTGCCCTTAGCGGCCCTCGATGCTGTCAACAATGCGATTGCGGATCTGCGTTCCCGTGCGGAACGACCATCAACACCACAATCAACTCAAGCTCTTAACTATGCATCGACACAGACAGGGACTAACACACCCCAAGCTTCTCAACAGATCTGCTCCCCCACCAACGTCGCCGCAACTTCTGTAGCTACAGCGACCTCGACCTTTCACCCTTGCCCATCTTACCTTTTTGGTACGACCTCCTCAGCTGTGCCACTCAACTACCAGCATGTGCAACAGCAGCACTCTCAACTTCCCATTATGAAACCGCCTAAGGTCATTCTCACACCTTTTGATGGCTCTAACCCACTGGATTGGATTTTCACCGCTGGGAAATACTTCCAGCTCTACCAAATCCATCCAGACCAGCGAGTTCCGTCGGCCGCCTTCTTTATGCACGGCTATCCACTTAGTTGATTTAAGTGGATGTTCGAAAGCAACCAGCTAGGCACCTGTGACATGTTTACACGAGCTTTGGAGCTCCGATTTGGACCGTCATCCTATGAGAATCACCAGGTGGCACTCTTTAAACTCAAACAGATCGGCCCCCTCGACGACTATCTGCTCGAATATACGAAACTGTGCAATCGGGTGGTTGGCCTAACGCAAGAGTTTGCCTTATCCTGTTTTATTTCTGGGGTTGAAGGATCTCCAACAGGAGTTGGCCATCCACCGACCCCAATATATTGCAGACGCAATCCGCCTTGCCAAGCTTCACAACGACAAGCTGTTGGACTCGAAACATACGAGTTATTCAACGAGAGGGTTACCTAGATCAACTGCTATGGTGTCCCAACAGCTGGCGTCCACACTAAGCGGTTCGACAACACTACCTGGCCGACGTCTCTCCCCTACCAAGATGCAAAAGCGTCTGGACAAGGTTCTTCGCTTCAATTGCGAGGATGGTTCGTTCTGGGGCACCGTTGCAAACCCAAACAGTTTCCCATAATGTTGGACAACTCCGACCACCCCCCCGCCACCGACCCCTATTCCATTCCGAAACCCTGACCCTGACCCCCCTGACCCACCAACTCCATCCCCACAACTGCTAAACATAACAATGGAGGATCACATCCACTTCCAGCTCTCCTCAACCTCATTACATGGCTCCCTCAATTCCCGTACTCTCCGCTTTCCCAAATCCGTCTATAGGACTTCAATCTCTATTTTAGTTGATTCGGTTAGTTCCCACAGCGTTATTCAACCACGTTTGGCTACCTTCCTACACCTACCGATTTCCCCCATCTCACCCTTCTCTGTTAAGGTTGGCAATGGCGATGCCATTACTTGTGCTGGTGTTTGCACAGAAGTACCTATTTCTATCCAATCACATCAGAGTTTTAGGGTTTGATTGGCTTCAAACACTCGGAGTTCAGATCTGATTGTACCGTTCCCTAAATCCGCTTATATCATAATGGTTCCCTTGACACCCTCAAACGATCATAACCTACCCCTTCCCTCATCCTTCGCTCACATCCGTCGCCTCCACCGCACCAACTCTATAGCATCCTACCATGCCTTCAAAATAATTTCCCAGTCCCCAACCCACACAATCGTGACACCAACCCTACAACCTGATCCCTTACACACCTATACCTGGAACTACATACCATCATATCCGAATTTACCCCCGTTTTCACCCCAGCCGTCCACCCTACCACCCCCTCGTCCCCACGACCATCATATCCACTAACTTTCACACTCGACCCCAGTAAACACAAGACCTTATAGATACCCCACCATAAAAAGGTAGCTATTTCATCCATTATTGCGGAAACGTAGACGGGTTTATTAAGCCGAGTCACAGTCCGTTCTCTTCCCCAGTGTTAATGGTTAAGAAGAAGGATGGTACAATGCACTTCTGTGTGGATTACCACGCCCTCAACACCCTCACCATTAATATTCCAACAACGGATGAACCTTTTGACGAAATACAAGATGCCGCTTATTTTTCTAAGCTCATCTACGCTATGGCTATTTTCAGATTCTAGTAGCGCCCGAAGACACCTTCAACACAGCATTGCGCACAGTTGATAGGCACTAAGAATTCCGAGTTATGCCTTTCTGGTTAACTAACGCCCCATCAACGTTCCGAGCAGCAATGAATGACCTCTTCAGACCCTACTTACGTTAGGTTAGTTCGTCTTAGTATTTTTTGATGATATTTTGGTTTACAATTCCACGTGGGCAGCAGCTCACCTATAACACTTACGGCCGATCCTGCGATTGCTACTGGCTAACCAGTTTTACGCCAAATTATTTAAGTGTACTTTTGGGGTAACTAAGGTCGAATATCTCGGGCATGTGGTATCTGCTGCTGGCGAGCAGCTGACCCCTCTAAGGTGGCTGTCATTCAGTCATGGCCCGCCCCTCGCAACATCACGAAACTACGCAGATTCTTGGGCCTCACAGGCTACTACGCTGCTTCGTACGCTCTTATGCAGCGATCGCTAGCCCGCTCACAGACCTCTTGAAGTCAGAGTTTTACATGGTCTGATACAGCTCAAACAGACTTTACAAAACTGAAGAATGCTATGCTAAGCCTACCCCTACTTAAGCTACCTGACTTTACCAGACCTTTTGAGGTAACGATGGACGCCTCAGGCACGGCTGTAGGAGCTGTTTTGTCTCAAGATCGCATTCCCCTGGCCTTCTTCAGTAAGAAACTCTGCTCCATAATGCAGCGCGCATCCGCTTACGCTCGGGAAATGTTTGCAATCACCAAATCTGTCAAGAAATGAGGACAATACTTGTTAGGGAGCAAATTCCAAATATTCACCGATCAGCACAGTTTTCGTTGCCTAATGAACCAAACAATACAATACCTGGCTTACCAAATTGTTGGTGTTGGATTTCGAGATCCATTATACATCTGGCCGAGATAATAAAATTGCGGATGCCCTCTCTGGCGTTCCTCTGCCAGGGAGCTCCCAATTCCTCTCTTTGTCCAGCATCAACGTCTCCTTCCTTGACGACTTGAAAAACTACTACCTCACGAAACCGACGGGACAACAACTGTTACAAAATTTTTTCACTAACAAAAATATGCAAACTGTGTTTTCATTGAAACATGGTCTTCTCTACTTCAAGGAACGTGTATTCATTCCTGCACATTCCGGATTCCGCCATGCCTTACTCCAGGAATTCCACTGCTCCCCATTAGCAGGCCACTCCGGAGTCACGGCGACAGCCTCACGCCTCTCTGCCTCCTTCTACTGGTTTAAGCTCCTGCACACGTCAAGAACTTCGTCAATGCTTGCCATGTTTGCCTACAATATTAAGTATTCAACGAAAAAACCGTATGGCACACTGCAACCACTGCCAATCCCATCACAAGTCTGGGAATATATATCAATGGATTTTATCACAAGACGGCCTATCTCCCAAGGTAAATTAGTTATTTGGGTAGTGGTGGATCGCTTAACTAAGTTTGCACATTTTATTGGTCTCCCAATAGCTTTACAGCCTCGGACCTCGCTGCTATCTTCTCAATTGAAATTTTTCGACTACATGGGCTCCTTCGTTCCATTGTCAGTGACCGTGACAAGATTTTTACAAGTGCTTTCTAAAAGAGGCTTTTCACACAACTAGGCACATATCTAGAATACAGTAGCTCCTATCACCCTCCAACTGACGGCCAAACAGAAGTTCTAAATAGGTGTCTCGAAACTTATCAGAGATGCTTTGTGGGAGAGGAGCCGCGCCATTGGTTCCTGACGCAGCGGAGATCTTCTAAACCAGTCGAACGAATCCACGAACAACTCGATCTAGGTCAGAACTTAAGCCAAAGTTCGAAAATTCTTTTATTTCAGCCAAAAACTGCGAATTATATCCAATAGGTCGCTTAAATAGCGAAACCCTAAAATTTGTCAAAAATAGTAAAAAGTCCAAAAAGCCCTAAACTGGAAACTAGACGAAAAATAGAAACAAATGCCGCAAACGGCAATAAAAACGGAAATTCCTAATGAAAGTTATAAGCTAAACAAAACTTTTCTAAAATAACAAAATTGCCGTTTCGGATGGCGAAACAATAGAATTTCGACGAAAAACGTCGTAGTCACAGCATAACAGTGACTCGTGATCTCCACGCCGTTTCCAATCAACCCATGCCCTCGGAACGTCGAAACTCAAACGCCCGAACTTCACCGAAATTACCATAATGCCATCATGTCATATCTTTTCATTTCATATTTTTCCAAGAATTTGCAAACTAATTCTTGGACTTCATCGTTATCATTTCAATCTTGGACTTCATCATTATCATATCAAGAATTTGCAAGCTAATTCTTGGACTTCATCATTCTCACAGGGTGGACAGAATTCGCCATCGAATTGTCATCATCAAACATATCCCTCCATCGCGTCGTCGAATTTCGTCGAATCGCACCACTCGTCGAGGATCGATCGGTCCGACAACGCGCCACCGCGCCGTTCACCGCGTCGCAGCCCCATTCTTTATCTGCTGCTGCTGTTGCCAGCGCGCCTTTCGCCAGCCGCGCGCTACGCCGCGTGTCCTCGTCGGCGTCGCTATTCTTGATCCCCGGCGCTAACTGCTGGAGCACTCCGCATCCATGGTGATCCGCGAGCCGCAGCTCGCGCCGCCACACCACCGTTGTTGGTGGGACGCTGTCGTCCGCGCCACGCCGTCTTTGTCTTCGCCATTGCTGCGACCGCCATTGGCCGCCGTTCCCACCGCGCGACCAATGCTCGCGCGACCTGCTGTTGCTTGCCTTGCGCGATTACAGCCACCCCGCATTCTTTGCTGGCGCCGCTCCGCACCACGCCACCTCTGGGCGCGGAACCGCCGTCCGACAACCGCTCCTCGCCCTCCGCGAGCTCCAGCGCTCTCATTGCTCGCCGGATCTTCTCTCTAGCTTTCTCTCATTTTTCTTCTCTCTTTCTGGTTCTCTCTCTTCTCCACAATAGTAATTGCAGCTTCAGGAACATCAACAGCTCTATCTACCTCTTTTCCCATCAAGATGTAAACTACCTCAAAATCCTGTAATGCATATTCAAATCTTGCCAAAAACAGCAAGCTGCTAGATTCTTTAGTAGGCTTAACTTCCTCCGGATCTTTGGCGGGTACTAGCACAATCTTTACTCCTTTGAACATAAGGGTGTATTTATTGGTTCTGCAATCATGCACAACTCCCCTATCAAACTGCCAAAGACGTCCCAATAACAAGTGGCAAGCATCCATAGCCACAACATCACACCAGACTGAATCCTTGTAGTTAGCACCAATAGAAAAAGTCAACAATGCGCGCTTCGACACCTTCACCTCACCACCATTCTTCAGCCAAGCTAGCTTGTAGGGCCTGGGGTGTTGTTCAGTTGCAAGGCCCAACTTCTGAACCGATTCAACTGAGACGATATTCTCGCAACTGCCTGCATCAATCATGAACCTGCACACCTTGCCTAAAATGGTACATTTGGACTTAAAGATGTTATTCCGCAGCCACTCATCATCAGCGACAGCTCTAGGAGTCATACAAGAACGCCTCACAATCAAGGCAGTACCCACATCTGCATTCACGATCTCCTCTTATGTATTGTCAGAAATATCAAAAACTGGTTCTGCAGTGATGTTGGTCTCTTCCCCTTCGTCTTCCTCTTCGTTCTCAATAAAGAAAGCCTTCTTCCATTTACATTCTGACTTCCTGTGACCAACTTCGCCACAACCGAAACATTTAATCCCACTAATGTTATGTCTGTCCGTGCGACTAGCAAGGTTTATTGCAGCGGTATTACCTCCAGTATTGGCTGTTCCAACACTAACATTACTAGAAGCATTACTCACACCCCGACGCTGTTGTTTCTCCACCAACAATGCTCGCTGGTGCGCTGCAGGTAAGGAAGCCGGATCAAACATGTTGACATCTTGGATCTACACCCTCAGTCCACCAATATACTGCGCCACTAATTGGTCGTTAGTCTCCTCCAGTTCGTTTCTAGCGACTAACTGATAAAACTCAGTATTGTAATTATCTACTGACTTTGCCCATTGTCTTAGATTCTACAACCTCTGATACATAAGGCGTCGAAAATTGTAAGGCAAGAACTCAACCCGTAAGTGCTTTTTCATCTTCTCCCACGAGGTGATCTTCGTCTTTCCATTCCTATTCCGCATCGACTTCTGCTGTTGCCACCAAGCCGTGGCCTTGTTGCGGAATCTGGTCGCAACCAGTTGCACACACTTGCCTTCGGGCATACCTTTGAATTTTAGGACTTCTTCAACTAACGACAGTCATTCCAAGAATTCTTCCGGTTGAAGGGTGTCAGAATTCTGAGACCTCCGTCTTCATCCCAGACTCCCACCGCCTGTGATCATCCTCAACTGCACGCGGCCTGTAGCGCCTCCTCGGTGCCTCAACATACTCATCATCCCCTTCGGTAGAAGAATCTCTTACTGGTTTATCACCAAAAGGTTCCCTTCGATAGTTACGGACACGATCAATATTTTGACTCAACAACTGATCGATTCTGGTAGTTAATTGTTCTACCACCGCGCCCATGCGTTGGTTAATTATTTGACCAATTTGTCGATTCAGATTTTCACGGTCATACATCTCCTCGATACACTGCTGGTTCCTTTTCGGCGACATGATTTCTCCAATCACGATGAAGCAGGCTCTGATACCAACTGACGCAGTGAAGATCTTCTAAACCAGTTGAACGAATCCACGAACAACTCGATCTAAGTCAGAACTTAAGCTAAAGTTCAAAAATTATTTTATTTCAGCCAAAAACTGCGAATTATATCCAATAGGTCGCTTAAATAGCGAAACCCTAAAATTTACCAAAAATAGTAAAAAGTCAAAAAAACCTTAAACTGAAAACTAGACGAAAAATAAAAACAAATACCGCAAACGGCAATAAAAACGAAAATTTTAATGAAAGTTATAAGCTAAACAAAACTTTCCTAAAATAGCAAAATTACCATTTCGGAAGGCGAAACGATGAAATTTCACCGAAAAACGTCGTAGTCACGACATAGCAGTGACTCGTGATCTCTACGCCGTTTCCAATCAACCCATGCCCTCGGAACGTCGAAACTCAAACGCTCAAAATTCACCGAAATTACCATAATGTCATCCTGTCAATCAAAGGATCTATGCGCACTTAAAGACGTAAAACAATTACTTGGGAACTGTTTCAATCAAATGTACATTCACCCATTTTTTTTGGACAAAATAGACAAAAAAACCTTTTTTTTTGCTTTTGATATCTCAATAATGGTGAATTCTTTTTTAGGAATTTTACAGTAGAATTCAAAACTTCGGATTTATCTTTTCATATTTTTCCAAAAATTTGCAAACTAATTCTTGAACTTCATCGTTATCTTGTCAAGATTGAACTTCATCATTATCCTGTCAAGAATTTGCAAGCTAATTTTTGGACTTCTTCAGTTCCGTTTTTTGCACCTAGCCGAGTTCTAGTACAACACTACGACCTATTCCGCCATTGGCATGAGCCCGTTCCAGGCTCGGTACGGCCGCATTCCTCCAACAGTCCCTTCCTACCTCCTCGGCCAAGTCACCTCGGCTTCAATCGACGACCTGCACCAAAAGCGACAAACCCTTGACACACTAAAGTACCATCTCACGAGAGCCCAACAACGGATGACCGAACAGGCGAACAAGAAAAGAAAGGAGAAAACTTTTCAAGTTGGAGATTATGTATACCTCAAGCTCCGGCCATATAGGCAGCACATCGTCCATAGGCGCACCTCCCATAAACGGTCACCTCGGTTCTATGGCCCCTTCAAGGTCCTGCGTCGAATCGGCGAAGTTGCCTACGAGCTAGATCTACCTCCCACGGCCAAGATCCACCGGGTTGTCCATGTGAGCCTCCTGCATTTGCACAAGGGAAAAATCCGCCAACCAGCATCTCCATTACCACCAGATTTGGAGTGTTGAAACCCGCCCCCACGAGGCTGCTAGGCACTCGTCTCCTTCGCACCAAGGACGGCGAGGAGTTGCAAGGGCTGTTCGAGGGCTGTTCGAATGGGAAGGATTGAACGCCTTGGATGCCTCTTAGATTCCTTTACCGAGTCAACAACATCATCACTCCTCACAGCTCGACCACATGCAGCCTGCCACAACATAATCCACCGCCCTGACCGTCTCGGTTTCTGCTCCCACGCGTCATGTTGACAGCTTGACGGATTTAACAAGGCACCTCCCAATTAATCCTGTGGACAAGATTGTCCTCGACGAACGGGGCCATGATATGATCTCGAGGGGCCCTGATTCTACAAGCGTCCCAGTATTGGGCCCAACTGTCAAGCCCAAGCCCAAACGCAACATACAAAAGCCTGCGCGGACCAAGGACTTCTATATGTAGTTAAGGCCCATTGAAACTGCTTACTTGTAGGCCCAGTTTAATTGTTGTTTTGTTTAGTTAACTACCAAGCCCAAGACGTTAAGGGTTCTTAGGTATTTAAGACTCTGTATTACAGCTTTTATGTCAAGAAAAATCTAAAGTTTATATTTTTTTGTTGTTCTTCTCATCCACTCCTAGTGATTTTCTTGGGTTAACTTATTAGGTTACAAAAGCATTTTTCATCTTATAATATATATAAGGAAACTAATGGCCCTTGCATCTTTCACGTATAGAGACAACATCTACCCAGGGAAGGAGGGACAGTGCCCTCCACTACACAGCCCTCTTTAAATTAGATTCAATGATCTTAATATTAAGCGCTTGAAAATTAAGAAACTAATCGTGTGAAAATTAAGAAATTCACCCAAACAATACATATAATTATATACACACCTCAAAATCCTTGCTCACGGCCATCCCAATTAGGCTGAAAATAGTTGCAAAGGCAGCAACATTGAGCTGGTACTGCAATAAAGTGGTCTTGGTCACTGCCCGAGTGGCCTTACGGTAGCTCAGCTCAATGGTCGGCCACATAAACCCGGTGAAGACAGCACTCAACAGCGTCAAGAATAACCCCAACCAGTACTTCCCGGTCGACACACCCACCGGTCTATCCCCATTAGCCCTAACCCCCAACAACGCCGATCCGAGAGTCATCAGAACCACCGAGTTCACAATGTATGCCGTGAACTTCTGCTTCACTATCAGCCGGGAGAACACGGCAATAAATGCCAGCTGAGTGCTCTGGAGCCGTCGAGACGGGAAGATAAGACAATCTTTGGGAATACAAGAAGTTTATGACTCCCAATAATATGCCCATCAGAGCACTGGACAATAGCAAGTTCGGCTCTAACAATACAGAATAGATGGGTTTAGATTTGGCCCGGAGGATGAGAAGTGAAATAGGGACGATGAGGATCGGGAAGCCGGCAGTTTGGACGCAACTCACAAGCCACTTCCGGCTGCCTCCGTTGACGTAGAAGAGGCGAAGCAAGAGCGGGCCACCGACGATTCCTATGGCCGTGAAGAGGCAACAAAGGAGGAGGAGGGGCCAATTTGTGGGGTGGTTGTTGGTTTGTGCTTGGGGAGTAGTGCTACTAGTGATCTTATGTTCCGGGGAGAATTGATTAAGGGGTGCCTCTATGTTTACGGAATTAGCATCAGACATGGTTAATGGTCTGCAAATTGCTTGATTATTGATGTAACGAGTTTGTACCTTTTTGTAGTTAGCTAATAGTTGGTGAACATGAGACAATTGGAACAGAAGGGACAAGAGGGAAGGGTACAAATAGGTTAGTAAAAGTGAACTATTTTTATAGTACAGTGCAATACAAAAATGCTGTTGTCGAACCTTTAGCTATTCATTTATTTGAACTACTGCTTAATTTCATGGCACTTTATAAAATGATATATATCTGCTCTTGGTGCATGTAGTGGATTAGAGTTGGCAATTTGGATCATTACACGATTAACACGACACGACACGTAATAAACATGTCATGTGTTTGGCATAAGTGAGTCTAGGTCATAAACATGTTAACACGTTTATACATAGTTAATAAACGAGTCATTAACAAATCAACATGCTTAACCCGTTTATGACATGCTTAAAACGATTTAGGAATAATATATAAATAATAAATTTGGCTATAATAAATAGATTAGTACAAAATTCACCCATTTGAATACATGTTAATAACATGATTTATTTTTTTATTTGTAGACATCTTTTATTATATTTTATTTTAATTTTTAGAGAGAATATTTATTTTACTTTTAATATATTATTTATGTTTAAAATTTTATTAATTATTGTTTATTAAGAAAAATAAGACTTTTTACCAAAGTAAAATTTATATATTTTTTAGACAATTTTTATAATTTTGTATATGTTATTATTACAAGTCATTTTCCCTCTAATATTAAGAGTAATAAAGACTTGAATGAGAATGTAAAGTAAAATTTTATACTATATACAACCACATTATATTTTATTGGCTATTTAATTATGTTTGTTTAAATTTATTCAAGTACATATATTTAAAAAAAGTAGTAAACAAATTAGAAAAGTTTAAATAAACTAAAAACTTTAAATAAAATATTTAATAAATGGGTGACACGAATACACGATATGTTTAACATGACCTACTTAGACACAAAAATGATTAACACGATTAATAAACATGTCATGTAATGGGTTTACATTATATGTGTCATGACCTGTTTACGACACGACACGTTTACGACTCACCGACACGAAGTGCCACCCCTTAATGGATTGAGTTTAATTATGCATCGAGATGCGTGTGCGCGATCCAGAACTAGAAGAATGTATCAGTCTCGTACGTTGGCCTGAATATATACCTGATGTTTATCTTATGGCAGCGATGTGGAAACGATCCAGTACAGGCGCAAGGGAGCTGATGATCTCTAACTCAAATTCTAATATGTTTCTTCCATCAAATTCTTGTTTCTCTCTGTGCAATATTTCGCAAGGGCACCCATTCTTATCTCTCTCGAATCATTCAAGGAACACCAATTTTTCTATCAAGTACAATGTGCCAATAGTGTTCAGAACCTGTAATCCCTTTTATGATAAAATCTTGCAATTTTATTGGTATTTTCTATTTATTATCTACAATATAAAACTGATATCTTGAATTCTGGGCTTGGACAACCCTTTTTCAAGCAAAGCCCGGCTCGGGCTCGAGCCCAAGAAAGCCTTCTTTAAAATGGGATGGGCTTGGGCCACATTTTATTCTATAATTTCTAAAATAATAAGTGTTGTATGATAGGTTTGAATCTAGGACATAATTATAACGACCCAAAATCTCTAATTTTGTTTAATTCCTTAAACATGATCAACGACCCGTACCGTGGGACCCACACCGTGATATGTCCATTGACCGATGCAAGGGCCGATGTATATTTTATATTTGTTGTGATGTATGCCTAACGTATTGTATATGTGTAGACTATTAAGTCAATTTATACGGGTATATAGGTATCGAGACGAGCGGAGACGTACCTCGAGTTGCGTGACGACATGAGACTGAGGTAGCGGCTTATGGGGTAAGCTTAATTAAGTTGAACTAATGTTGGTTTTATAAGTAGCTTTAATGTCGTCATGTTGGATAAAACATTAATGTGCCTAAGTTAGTGAAATAAATCAATAATCACATGATGTGCATCGAGACACGTAATGAGCAATCAAGAGGACAATTGAGTAAACTATGAGAGTCATTTAAGCATGACTTGAGGGACAAGTGTGTCAAGGTGGTCCACTAGTTGAGCCTCGAGATACGTGTGCACATATGATCAATGACCATGGTTTAAACATATCCAATTAGTCGAATAAACATATAAGTCAACATTTTGATTTTTTATCCTCATCACAAATCGTTGGCGAGGAAGAAGAAAAAGAATAGAGTTTGCGGGGAGTGATCTTGTCGAGGTGAGGAGCTACAATTCATTGAAGGTTTGGTGAAGAAGAAGAAGTTCTTCAAGCTAGGTAACTTCTCCACTCCATTAACATAGCCAACTATGTGAATTCATGAATTTGAGGTTGTTAGTTGTTGTTTTATGTTGGGTTTGATGTTATGGAATTTTAGTAGTGTGTATGAGAGTCCCCAAGGTGTCAACATGGCCTATGTGTAGCAAAAACCCAGAATTCAAAATGCAGAATTCTGGGTTCTGCTGCACATAGCGCGCTAGATATTTGAATTAGCGCTAATGTCAAAAGTTAGCGCGCTAATATTGATTAGCATGCTCAATATTCGAGGTAGCGCGCTAATGTTGAAATTAGCACACTACTGTTAAAAATTAGCGCGCTAATTGCCCAGATAGTACAATAAACAACAATTTTCAAAAATAGCTTAAACACTATAAATGGTTTTAAAACTCTAAGTAGAGGTCCAAACCCACTCTAAAACTTATCAAACAACTCCAGGGAACTAACGAGAGGTTTCGGGAGTGCGGGAAAGCATTTTGCAAGTGTCGGGAGGCTGGATAGGCTAGTATAAGAGTTGTGAAGTGTAAGTAAAGTTGTGAGAATTCTATATTTCATTTCATTGACTCTTATCGTTTTATGGTCTATTTGCAGACATTGCTACTCGTAATCTCACATCATGTTGTTATTGTGTCTATTCATATTTGAATATTGTTGACATGATGCCTTGCGAAATGTTTCATGGATTCCAATTTCTACTTTTGATGATATTCTTGATAGATAGTTGATGAAAAGCATGCGATTGGGATAAGTTAGAATTGATTAAACTTGTATTCTATTTTCTTGGGCTTTGTAGCTTAACTAGTTTTGAAATCATAGAGACTTGAAATTATTGATCTTTGAAAACTAAAGTAGGGATTATCTAATGTTCATTGCACAATAGATGCGCGGTTCATGTAGACATGGGTTTACCGGGGTTCCGACACTCACCACTACATTTGCGCGGCACACGAGGTATGGAACTCGGGGTAGTCGGCATGAATGAGATAGATGATGTATACGCATAGAGTGCATCTCCCCTATTTGTACGAAATATGTTGAGCGCAGCTCCATATAGTAGTGAAAAATGTTAGGTGATAGTTCTCACCGCTGACCAGACGTTGATCATCTCGACTTAGCCTGTGTCAGTCTATACATTTTTAACTGTGGTATTTACTTGCATTACTTGATTTAGCAACTCTTTCGCTACATTATGCTTTTAAATATCATTCTTATATTTTGAAAATGTGGCATAGAATTCTCCAGTTATTACTTAAATATCAATATACTAACCGTCTAGTTTGTGACGGTGGGTGTAGGTCCGTCGAGCAGTAGCAAATCGGGGAAGGAGAAGATCGGCAACTTTCTTTGTGCATTTCGACGATTTTCCTATCTCTTTTTGTATGACTCGAGTTTTATTGTATTATTATTGTTTATATCTTTACTATACAGTTTTGGGTTGTATAGTAGGTTGAGTGCATAGTTTCCCATTTTTGAGACTCATATATCATACTGTGTTATTACCTTTATAATATATACATGCGTGTGATGCTGTGTTTCCTGATTTTCCACACTTAAGAATTTTGAGTAGTAAGAGATTCCGCATAATCTTTAAAATATGTGATAATATTAAAATGACAAAAAGTTTTAATTAACACTAAAATCTAATAATATCTGAACACGTGTAGTGAAGAATATAGGGACGAAAGGCTGACTAATACGTAATTAAGTCTTATGTGGTTAGGATTAAGGCTTGATTACGGGATTAGACCGGGCGGTGCCCTATTTAGAAGAAGGGGCGTCACAATAATGCACACATTAAGTGATGTTTATCATTTGAGTTGTTGGGCTTTTAGGGTCCATACGCAGCGAAAAATTCAAAACAATTTTTGAAAAACCCCAATAGAACCGAAAATAAATTTCATTAAACTAGATCTACTATAAGTAAACCATGCTCTAATCCAAGATTTCCTTCTCTGATTGTTCGATCTCCAAGATGTTCAAATGCACGTCCTCTATCAGAAACTCACACACGAACGTTGACCACAATTTGGATTGCTAGTCCCAAAAGAGATAAAAAAAATATTTTTCTTTCTCTCCTAAAATCCAGAGAACTCGAAAATAGTAAAAATGAAAATTTTGTTTCGTTTTTGGGTTTCAACCTCTATTTATATGTGTAGATAAACTTACTTAAAAAACCTATTCGTAATACAACTATTGTATTTAGGCAATTCAAACAAATTAGACATATGCCCCTATTAATAAGTTATTATATAAAAAATCATAAGGGCTTTTATGTCATGAATATTATTGTATAAAATTCATTACTTTGGACCAATTGAAATTAGACAAATGCATTTTTGTGTGCGACCCAATAGGTTCATGCAACGTTAGCAGTGAACCAAAATCATTTTGGTACACAAGTCGTAAGAAATCTTTAGCAAAGCATTATGACTACCCAAGTAGCATGAATATCAAAATCGATACAACCGAATGAATAACATATATCATATCTTTTTGTCGTGCGATATCCTTTGATTAAATATAAGACATGAAAAGTCACCCTTAATATTCAATCATACTAGTCTCGATCTTTAGGTAGACTGAAAACATCCAAATGACATTGATCATATCAATTCACTTGGACTTGACCATTTAATAGTTTAACATATCGAGAGATCAACTGATATCTCTCTCTTTACGAGATGGACAAATTCTATATTGATTACACACCTTCATATATTATTCATAAGGTAACAAATCACAATTTTTATAATCGCCCAGTTAAAGAAAACGTTTGATTGTGTCAAATTACTATGTTCATAATATTGAAGTCTATGATAATCTCAAGTCGAAAGACTAAATGATATACCCATCATTAGTAACACCTATGACTTAATCCATGTGGTATTCTCATAGAGGGTTGTTTCAATACCTTATTCCCTAACAAGTACTCACGATCTCGATTTGTATCCATATACGCATGATCATCACATGAACATGACATAACCATCAATCAAGATTCACACTAGTCTTAATTCATTATAGTTCCCAGTATAATGACCGGCTAGAGACATTTATGATATTTCAACAAATATACATGGATCTTATTATAAGGTAAACATGCAATCGCTTATAATAAAACAAAAAATGAAAACCTCTATTTTATTAACTAAAATTATAAGATAAATAATGTTTGTAGATTGAGCTAGGGCACATGCCTCAACATCTTCCACTTGCAATAGGGCCAATTATTCAAGTATCTAATACCTAATGACCTAACATGACCATCATATTTCGCTTGTGAAAGAGCATTTGTCAAATGATCTGCAATATTTTCTTCTATAGGAACTCTGCAAATCTTCACGTCTCCCATCTTAATGATTTCTCGAATGAAATGAAAACGTGTAAATATATGTTTGGATCGGTGGTGTGATTTTGATTCCTTGGTCTGTGATATTGCCTCGTTATTGTCAGAATACAAGCATATGAGGTTAGCTATACTCGAAACCACACCAAGTTCAGATATAAACTTCTTTATCCAAACTGCCTTCTTAGCTGCATTAGATGCTACAATATACTCGGCTTCAGTTGTAGAATCTACTACAGTGTCTTGCTTTGAACTTTTTCAGCTCATTGTGCTTCCATTCAAAGTAAACATATATCCAAACTGCGATATGAAGTCATCTACATTAGTTTGAAAACTTGCATCTATGTAACCATTTACAACAAGCTCATCTTCCAAACTTCGATAAACCAAGAACATATTTTTAGTCATTCTCAAGTATTTAAGAATGTTCTTTACTGCTATCCAGTGACTCACATTGGGATCAGACCGATACCTGCTTGTTGTGCTTAAAGCATATGATACATCAGGTCGAGTGCATAACATGACATACATAATAGATCCGATAGCTTATGCATATGAAATTGTATTCTTGCGTTCTTAGTCATCATTAGCCTTAGGACATTGAGTATTGCTGAGACTTATACCATGAGACATTGGCAATGACCCTCATTTATGGTCTTGCATATTGAACCTATTCAATACCTTGTCAATATATGCACATTGACTTAGACCGATCAGCCTTTTAGATTTATCCTTATAGATCTTAATGCTAAGGATGTAGGTTGCATCTCTTAAGTCCTTCATTGAGAAATAATTCCCTAACCAAGACTTGACATTCTGCAAGGTTGGGATGTCATTTCCAATGAGTAATATATCATCAACATACAATACTAAGAAAATAACCACGCTCCCACTGACATTCTTGTATACACAATGCTCATCTTCGTTTTTAATGAAACCAAATTCCTTAATTGCTTATCAAAATGAAAATTCCAACTCTAAGAAGCATGTTTTAACCCATAAATGGATCTTTGAAGCTCGCACACCTTCCTAGAGTTCTCAGGATGAACAAACCCTTTTAGGTTGTATCATATGCACATCCTAAAGTAACTTCCCATTTAGATAAGCTGTTTTTGCATCTATTTGTCATATCTCATAGTCATAATATGCGGCTATGGTAATTAGAATTCTAATGGATATAAACATGGCTACAAGAGAAAAAGTCCCATCATAATCAACACTTTGAGTCTACTTGAAACCTTTTGCTACTAGCCGTGCTTTATAAGTATGCACATTGCCATCCATGTCAGTTTTCTTCTTGAAAACCCATTTTCATCCAATGGTCTTACCACCTTCAAGTAAATCAACTAAGTTTCAAACTTTGTTATCATACATGGATTGCATATCAGAATTCACGGCACTAAGCCATATATCTACTTCAGGGCTAGACATTGCCTCTTGATAAGTAGTAGGCTCATTTTGATCCATAAGCAACACCTCACTACTATCAGTAATAAGAAATCCAAATCTCTCAGGCTGATGTCTTACTTTATTAGACCTACACAGGCCTTGTGATAACTGTAGAGGCTCAACTAGTTCAAGACTTTGTTGATTTCCCACTGGCGATTGAGTGTTTATTAAACTTACTTTACTCCCATTGTCATCTTTTAAAATAAACTCTTTTTCTATAAAGACACCATTCCGAGCAACAAACAATTTGTTCTCAATGAGATTATAAAAGTAATGTCCTCTAGTTTCTTTAGGATAACCAATAATTACACACTTGGTAGATTTGGCTGATAAGTTTTTTTTTCTGAGATAGGTTATCGTACGAAAACCTTACAGCCCCAAATCTTAAGGAAAAAAAAACTTGGTCTTTTCCTAAACCACATCCCATATGGTATTTTATCAATAGCTTTAGAAGGAACACACTTCAGTGTAAATGCAGCAGTTTCTAAGGCATAACCTTAAAAGGAAATAGGAAGATCTACATGTCTCATCATAGATCGAACCATATCCAATAAAGTCTAATTTCTCCTCTCAGAAACACAATTCCATTGTGGAGTTGCTGGAGGAGTTAACTGTGAGACAATCCCACGATTTCAAAGATGATCATCAAACTCTTGACTCAAATTATCACCACCTCGATCTGATAAAAGTGCTTTAATAGTTTACTAAGTTGATGTTGCACTTCATTATGAAATGTTTGAAACATCTCAAAAGATTAACCTTTATGTTTCATGACATACACGTGACCATATTTGCTGAAATCATCAGTGAAAGTAATGACGTACTGATAAACACCTCTAGCCATTTTGTTTATAAGACTGCATACATTAGTATCTATTAAACTTAATAAATCACTTGCCCTTTCATTGTGTCTAGTAAAGGGACTCTTTGTCATCTTACCTAGTAAACAAGATACACATGTTTCATATGATTCAAAATAAAATGAATTTAAAAGTCCATCTTTATAGAGTTTAGAAATGTGTTTCTCATTTATGTGGCTAAGATGACAATGCCAAATGTATGTTTGATTCAAATCATTTCACTTGAATCCCTTTGTATTTATGTTAAGAATAAGATTATATGCGGACCTTTTCATGTTTAGAATATAAAGACCATAACGAAAATAAGCATTTGCATAGAAAACATCATTAAGAGAAATGGATCATTTATTATTCACAATAATGTAATTAAAACCATCTAAACCCAAACATGAAACTGAAATGATATTTCTCCTTAAGGCAGTGACATAATAACAATTATTTAAAATTAAAACAAGTCCACTAGGTAAAATTAACTCATAACATCCTACATCTAATGCATCAACTTTTGCTCTATTTCTAACTCGTATGATGACTTCTCATTTTTAAGCTTTCTACTTTTGGTAAGACCATGCATATTAATACAAATGTTAGATTCACATTCGGTATCCAATACCCAAGAATCACTAGTAAACAAGTTAACTTCAATAACATAAATACTTGAAGTAGTAGTCGCACTACTCTTTTTTTTCTTTAGATCTTCAAGATAGAGCTTGCAATTTCTGAACTATTGCCCAAGTGCATGGCAAAAATGACAATTTATTTCTTTTTTTCTTTTCTTTCTGGGACTATGAAGTAGAAGCAGACTTAGGCTTTACTTGTTCCACGGGCTTCGTGTTAGTCACAATACCCTTGGCAACTTTAGCCTTGCCTTTGCCCTTCTTCTTTAAAGGCTATCCTTTCTTAACCATAAACAAATTAGCAATGTGTTTCTTGACATTTTACTGAAAGTTTTATGCATCAAATTGAACTTTAAGATAGACTTCTCCATATTATTTATGTTATAGTTCATCATAAATCGTGAATAACTATTAGGCAATGAATTCAGGATCAAATCTGTAGCCAACTATTGGCTTATGGGAAATCCAAGTCTATCAAGATGGTCAATATAACCCTTCATTTTCAGAACATGAGGACTAACTGACGCACCTTCAACCATTTTGGAAAAATAAATATTTTTGATTGTCTCGAACCTTTCTTTCTTAGCCTGCTATTGGAACATTTCTTTCAACATTGTAGCCATGTTGTAAGCTTCCATGTGTTCCATGTCATTTTGAAGTTCAAGAACAATGGTTACCAACATAATGCACGCAACACCAGTTGAGTTGTTGACATACTTAGTATGTGCATCCTTCACGGCTCTTAAAGCATTGGCTGGTGGTTCCTTAGGAATAGGATCATCCATGACGTACAACTTGCGTTCATGCATAAGAATAATTCTCAAGTTTCTGAACTAGTCAAGAAAGTTTGTCCCAGAAAACATATCCTTCTCAAGGATGGATCATAGTGACAAGGGATTAGTATGACTTGAAGAGGTCATAGATCTACAACAAAGATCACGCAAAAGTTCATTTGAATTTATAAGAATAGACTCACACTAAATTAACAACCCTCTTAAAAATACTATGTTAATTTAAGGGACTAAAATCCATGTTTCACTTAATTCTAAGACAGCTAAGACATGATACTTTGAATTAGGTTATTTATGTAAGTACCTATTACCAATTACATCATATATAACTTTTAGTTATTTTTTATGATATTATGACATCTTATGTCTTAGCATGTTTTGTGATGGCCCAAATTAATTAAACTAGGATTAACATTAATCTCGAGGATTAACGATTGTAATTCAGGCGTTACGTGGACAACTCGGTTGACTCATACATGAGAACCGAGGAAATATGTTATTTATGGATGATGGTTGCTTAGGTGTGATGTTTTAAACATTATATTATTGTAACATCGCATGTGTGTATGTTGGATGGTTAGACCATGCGAGATTGTGTGATGAGTAGTCACCTCGAAATGCATGTCAACGCGGCATTTCGAGGTGAATTACGGGTACACTAGGGAACTCAACTAATTCATGTTAACATGACTAAGTAATCAAATGAAAAGGGCAATGTAACCATAGGCTAAGTTGATTAAGTTAGAACTATAGGCTATGACGTACCTTAAATTGCGTGCCGAGACACGGGGCATTATGTGCCGGGTAGTTGAAGGTTAGTGGAAGCACAAATTGTCAAGTTTGGTGAATAAAAACACTAACCATATGTATTACAATGGGCCTTAGCTAAGGTGATTTGATTTAATAAATAAAGGCCTATAGTTTGGTTAATTGATTGGAAACCATGAGATTGTCCCAGAGATACGTATTGGCACATCTAAGAATCATGTGAGTAACAATTTGTGTCATTTGGAGATAGTAAGTGGGAAATGTGTCAAGGTGTGGACCATTAGATGAATATCAGGACATGTAAATGCATGGAGTTCAATGGCTAGAAATGAGTTTCACCTTAATACATATAAGATTGGTTGATCAACACATGCAAATCAAAACTATCTTGATTTCTGGTAATAAAAATCGGAGTGTTAGGGAGGAGATTTAGATATAGATATCATCAATTGGAGGTCAATTTGCGGAATCAAACTTAAGATAATCTTCTTCTCCATCATCTACACTTTCTAATGAGCTCAAATTTGAGTGTTTTTGTGTAATTCGAATTTGAGGATTGGGGTCATTGATTTTTTATGTGTATTTATGAGTTACAACTATAATTATAGTTTAAAATGAGAATTTACACTGGTTTTAATGGAAATTGAGGTTTTAATGAATTTGGAAAAAACTAGCAGAGATCATGGATTAGATGAATTTGATAAAATTGATGTTGTTTCTATTGTTTGGATGATGTTTAAGAGTTTATATTATGTGGAGAGTGGTTTGGTTGGGCTTAGTTAGCCAATTGTGGAGTTGGTGATAGAATTCTCGAATTGAGAATTCTGTCACAAAATGCAGTTAGCGTACTAACTAGGCTGGTTAGCGCACTAACTAGGCTGGTTAGCGCACTAACCAATTTCTCAAAATGAAGAACAATAGCGCGCTAGACAGATCCTCTAGTGTGCTAACTCCATCAAACGCGCTAGGTAGACCCATCAGCGCGCTAATGACAAATGATAGTTGAATTTAAGGACAAGTTTTGGGATTTTTGACTTAATACAGCACTAATCAACTGGAATCATGTTAAACTTATAGAACCGGACTTCGGGGACTTAGAGGACTATAGCTCGAATATCGGGGAGCTAGTCAGGTCGGATTCGAGAGTCCGAATGAAGTTGGAGAGCGTTTTGAGGTTTGTAAAACCCACAAGAACATCACTTGAGTACTTATTACTTTCATTGCTGTTTTATTTTATCTTGTTTAGTGTATTCTTGATTCTATTCCTTGTTCACTTCAGTTATCTATATCTGTGTCACTGTTTGGACGGTTGGTTGAGTTTACTCCCGCCGAGTATTCCGTGGTGTGTCTATGGCACGCTAGACCATAGCATGTGTATCAGGAGTCCTAGGTGGATAACGACCTGAGCTACTTTATCAGAACATGTGTCGGTGCATCATGGGTCTACGCTGGCCACCGAGAGGACTTAGTGAAGGGACAGTTGGGTGCACCCGTTGGAGGGATCCTGTGAGGGTATCAGAAGTATGGTCTAATCTGCCTGGAAGCGGCATACACGTTTGCGCTTATTATTATTTATGCATGCGATGAGCCATTTACAGTTGCCTGTTTACATTCTGCATGTTTATTTAACAATATTTATTGGATTTCCTTTACTTATTCATATGAATGCTCAGTGAATTTCCTTGGGATTTTACTTACTTTACTCGTCATCTATTTTATTGTGATGGCAGAGTGCAGATCCTTCTACGAGTAAGGGTAAGGAGATTCTTGACGACTATCTCTGAGCTCGCCTACCGTTCGGCACACTACTCGTAGGTGTGTATTTTGGTGTATGTATTATGATATTTTGTGTTTATGGGAGACTTGTGAGACAGGTGTACTTGTATATATTTAATTTTTTTGCCTTATATATACAATGTACTATATTCCGAGTTTTCCACAGTAGGATTGATGATCTATATAATTTAAGATTTAATGAAAATAAATTTTATGTCTAGTATAAGACTTCCGCTGTAAAATACTATTTTTCTACTTGCGGCTCTATAAAATACAAACCACTTGCACAGCTAGGACTTGAATAAGCTACATAAAGTTGAGCTTATGGAATTTAAATACTTAAGGAGGTAACTTAAAACTAATATGGATAATCGATTAACTACACTGGTAATGTACTGTGGATATGACTATTGAGACATGAGATGGACAAGTAGGTGCCAAACATGTGTAGCTAGGCCACCAGATGAGAAACTAATGCCAGACGACCGGGCGGCCCCGGGACGCGGGGCCGCCACAGATGGTATCAGAAAGAAGTTGACGGAGTCTTTGGGATGGATCGTAGTTTGTTCTTTAACCTGATACCAATGCTACAATTGGGAAATTTAAATGAAAATGTATAAAATTTAATAAATGAACTTTAGATCGATGATATTACTTTAGAACTTTGTAGGGATGTGATATGTGATGTGTAGAGTTAGAGTTTATATACGAGTTATATTTTGTTATATATATATATATATGATATACATATATATATATATATATATATATATATATCAAGGCTAATCCAAATCACGCTTCTCAATGTAGATCATGGAGAAACAGTCGACTTTGCCTCATGAGACTGGGCAGACTAGCGATGCAGCTAAGGATTCCCCTATCATGGCGAGGGTGGAGGGTCGACTCGCGGCCCAAGAGACTCAGATGGTCAATGTACTCCGATTATTACGAGATCAGGTCGCCGCACTTACGACATTTGCGACAGCTACAGTTACAGCACCTCGAGACCTAGTGGTTGTTACAACACCTGTAGGGACAGCCATCATCTAGGTTGTTCCATAGACGCTGGTTGATAGAGTGGTTGCGGAGACATTGGTAGAGAAAGCTACAGTGATTGTCATTCCATTGGAGACTTTGACTCCTACACCGCCACCCATGACTATAAAGCAGTTGCCTACTACTATTGTGGTTGTGATACCTGTATTCTTATTGGCCCTAGAGGCGAAGCTTTTGAGAGAATTTATGAAGTTTCAGGTAAGCTTCTTCTATAGAGGTGGTAACCCTAAGGTGGCAGGGAAATGGATAGTATCCCATCAGTGGTTTTATAAGCTGATGAGGAATGATGAGAGCGTCCAGGCATGTTTATCTGGATCATGTCTGCAAGGTCATGCAATAGTTTGGTGGACCACCTATCAGCACACCTACCCAGAGCTGACGACATGGCGGAGTTTATAGCGTTGTTCTACGACCAGTACATACCTATGAAGGTGAGGTTGAGATTAAGAGAGAAGTTCCTAGCCCTGAGACAGGGTAATCACACGTTGATGCAGTACATGGAGCGTTACCGGTACTTGTTGCCGTTCTTGATGGATGTGGCGGGGACAGAGCGACTACATATATATTACTTCACTAGAGGGGTATATGATAGGATTGCTACGGCACTGGTGTCATCTAGAGCTTGTACTATGTAGGAGATATTCAATCGAGCATTCGCACACAAAACCTTTTTGATGCAGAGAGGGTAGGTGTATTATTGGGACTGAGGTACGGACTAAGAGTTCATAACAGACCAGAGGCTGAATAGATAGAAGGATCACTCGGATAGAAGTCGGAGGGATGATAGACGAGACAGGGACCGCGGGGATGACCACCGGGATCGTAAGTTTCAATATGATGATAGGCAGCAAGTTTGCGCTATAGCACAAGCCCATTTGAGCAGCGTAGGCAGCAGCCATAGTTGTACCGTCAGGATAGAGATCGGGGACAACATGACAGGGGTCAGAGATATCGGGGTCAAGGTAAGAGATCTAAAGACGGACAGGCTGGTAGATTAAAGACGCGTCGATGTTTTCGATATGGTCAAATGGGACATCTGAGAGTCGATTGTTCGATGTCATCACCACCACTAGAGCCAGATCAGACCCGAGATAAAGCTCACGTAGTTGGTCAGTCGGACAGAAGGGCGACCAGACATCATGTTGATCGTAAGATATTTGACATATTTTATTAGTCAATTATTTATTTAAATTATGCGTATGAGTTGATTCCTAGTGACATATATGAAGATCGAGTGTTGTCCTATACACTAGGCCATAGTACGTACAGTCCGACCTTCGGTGAATGACAACCCGAGCTGCCTTGGTGCATGTATTGGTGACTCAGCGGATAGGCTAGCACCGCGAGAGCTATTAGGTGATGGGCCAATGGAGCAGGTTAGAGAGGCATATTGGTGGGATCCCAACATACTGAAATATGGTTAAATGGCGTTCGAGCATGAGTTGGTGACGTCATTTGTTCCACCACTATTTCCATTCCGACATAGGTGAATTAGAGATTCATCGAGATCAAATTTTCAGGGACGAAATCTCTTTTATTTGGGAAGAATTGTAATGGCCCAAATTGATTAAACTAGGATTAACGTTAATTCCGGGGATTAATGATGGTAATTCGGGCGTTAAGTGGACTTCTCGGTTGACTCAAACACGAGAACCGAGAAAATATGTTATTTGTGGATGATGGTTACTTAGGTGTGATGTTTTAAACATTATATTAATGTAACATCGCATGTGTGTATGTTGGATTGTTAGATCGTGCGAGATTGTATGACTGGTAGTCGCCTCGAAATACGTGTCAATGTGGTATCAGAGAGTTGAATTACAAGTACGCTAGGGAACTCAACTAATTCATGTTAACATGATTAAGTAATCAAATGAAGTGGGCAATGTAACCATGGGCTAAGTTGATTAAGTTAAAACTATAGGTTATGGCGAACCTCGAAATGCGTGCCGAGACACGAGGCATTGGGTGCCGGGTAGTTAAAGATTAGTTGAAGCACAAATTTGTAAAGTTTGGTGAATAAAAACACTAACCATATGTATTATAATGGGCCTAAGCTAAGGTAATTTGATTTAATAAATAAAGGCCTATAGTTTGTTTAATTAATTGAAAACCTTGAGATTGTCCTAAAGATACGTATTGGCACATCTATGAATCATGTGAGTAACAATTGGTGTCATTTGGAGATTGTAACTGGAAAATGTCAAAGTGTGGACCATTAGATGAATATCAGGATACGTAAATACATGGAGATTAATAGCTAGAAATGAACTCCACCTTAATATATATAAGATGGGTTGATCAACACATGCAAATCAAAACTATCTTCATTTCTGAAAAAAAAATCAGAGAGTTGAGGACGAGATTTGGAGCTGGAGATCATCAATTAGAGGTCCATTTGTGGAATTAAACTTAAGGTAATATTCTTCTCCATCATCTACACTTTCTGATGAGCTCAAATTTGAGGGTTTAGGTCACTAATTTCTAATGTGTATTGATGAATCAACTATAATTATAGTTTCAAATGAGAATTTACACTGGTTTTGATGGAAATTGAGGTTTTGATGAATTTGAGAAAAATTAGTAGAAATCATGGATTAGATGAATTTGATCTAATTAGTGTTGTTTCAGTTGTTTGGATGGTGTTATGGAGTTTATATTATGTGGAGAGTGGTTTGGTTGGGCTTAGCTAGCTAATCGGGGAGTTGGTGACATAATTCTCTAGTTGAGAATTCTGTCACAGAACGCAGTTAATGTGCTAACTAGGCTGGTTAGCGCGCTAACTAGTCTGGGCACTTATTGTTTTTCAAAATGAAGAACAATAGTGCTCTTGACTGATCCCCTAGCGCGCTAACTCCACCTAGCGTACTATATAGACTCATTGGTGCGGTAATGACAAATGAAAGTTGAATTTAACAACTAATTTTGGGATTTTTGACTTAATACAACACTAATCAAGTGGAATCATGCTAAACTTATAAAATTGGACTTCAAGGACTTAGAGGACCGTAGCTCGGGTATCGGGGAGCTAGTCGGGTCGGATTCGGGAGTCCAGGGGAAGTCGGATAGCGTTTTGAGGTTTGTAAAACCCATAGGAACATCACTCAAGTATTTATTACTTTTATTAATGTTTTATTTTATCTTTGTTCAGTGTATTCTTGATTCTATTCCTTGTTCACTACAATTATCTATATATTTGTGTCACTGTTTGGACGGTTGGTTGAGTTTACTCCCGCTGGGTATTCTGTGGTATGTCTATGGCACACTAGACCATAGCATGTGTATCAGGAGTGCTCGGTAGATAATGATCTGAGCTACTTTGTCGGTATATGTATCGGTGTGTTGTGGGTCTACGCTAGCCACCAAGAGGACCAGGTGATGAGACAGTTAGGTGTGCCCACTGGAGGGATCTTAGGAGGGTATCCAAAGTATGGTATAGTCTGCCTGGAACAAGCATACACGTTTGCGCTTTATTGTTATTTACGCATGTGATGAGCCATTTACGGCTGTCTATTTATATTCTGCATGTTTATATAACAATATTTATTGGATTTCCTCTACTTATTCATATAAATACTCAGCAAATTTCCTTGGGATTTTACTTACTGGACTCGTCATCTGTTTTGTTGTGATGGCTGAGTGTAGATCCTTCTATGATTAAGGGTAAGGAGATTCTTGACGACTATCTCTAAGCTCGCCCACTACTCGACACACTACTTGTTGGTGTGTATTTTGGTGTATATATTGTGATATTTTGGGTTTGTGGGAGACTGGTGAGATAGGTGTACTTGTATATATTTACTTTTGTCGCCTTATATATAATGTACTCTATTGCAGGTTTTCCACAGTAGGATTGATGCTCTATATAACCTAAGAGTTAATGAAAATACATGTTTATGTCTAGTTTAAGACTTTCGCTATAAAATACTATTTATCTACTTGCAACTCTATGAAATACAAACCACTAGCACGGCTAGGACTTTAATAAGCTACGGACAGTTAAACTTACGAAATTTAAAGACTTAAGGAGATAATTTAAGAAGAATATGAATAATCGGTTAACTACACTGGTAATGTACTGTGGACACGACTATTGAGACATGAGATGGACCGGCAGGTGCCAGACAAGTGTAGCTAGGCAACCGGGCGAGGAACACTAGCCAGACAATACATCGGGGAGCCCTCAGGATGTGGGGCCGCCACATTTTTATCTCATATTTTGCTTAAAGGTGAAAACCATTTTAATAACTTTATCATGTTTAACTATTTCAAACAATAGAGCAATCTTTACTCAACTTGCCTCACCAAGATAACACAATACATTTTGCTGAGGCAGACCCATATTGATGTGATCGAAGCCTTGACAAGTGTTTGAGAAGGGATGACACTTGACTTAAAATTTGGAAGAGGGATTTTTTATTTGTTTTAGCGATCATAATTTAAATAAGATAAGTATCATATATTACAATGCATGTACAATCACTAAACAAGTTAGAAAATTTTACTAATATTAACTATTATACGAATTTCCTTACGCTATGAATTTTCAGTTCTAAAAATTAAAAATTGCTTAAGATTTCTCATTATTTTAGTCAATCCAATTGACCAAAACTGCCCCTTATTCTAATTTTTTAAAAATATTAATTAAAACATTTTTTAATTAACTCGAGCTACCTCTAACTTAATATCTTATTCTAATCCAATTAGAATTTAAGATACGTTGAATCCTTATCCATTACGAATTTGTTATATATCTCACCTATCTTATATGATTCGTAATTCTTATCTGATTACAAGTTTATCTCTTATCTAATAGGAATATACTAACAGATAATTACAATGAGAAATATGATCAAAATCAATTTTGTTTTTTATTCATACAAAACAAGCAATTGAATCAAGATACGAAATATTAATCATGCATTCAAAACCAAAATCATATTAAATTAATCATATCTATCATGGAGACATACATAATTATTGAATAAAAATAAACTATACATTCAGCACCGAAATCACATTAACCTAAACATGACTTCTACCATGTGAATATATAAAACTCGCATCGTTTAATATTAAAACATATGTTAATCGAAATATTCTAAACATGAATTCTATCATTGAATCAAATCATGTGTATGTATCAAATAAATGAATTAACAACATGCTTTAAAACTAATTCTTGATAACAATTATCATAGAACCTATATGTACATCATATATGCATTAATCAAGATTATGTTTTCACATATATATCATATATACATAAGAGAAAACATACAAACGTTTAATAGAACTAAGCCCATGACTCTAATACAACTGTTGGGTTTTTGGGGTTCATACGAAGCAACAAATTCAGAACAATTTTTGAAAAACCCCGATATGACCTAAAATAAGTTCCATTAAACTAAATCTACAATAACTAAACCATAACTTAATCCGTGATTTCCTTCTCTGATTGTTTGATCTCCAAGACATTTAAGCGCATGTCATCTATCGAAAATCCATACAAGGACGGTGACCACAATTTAGAGTGTTAGCCCTAAGAGAGATAGAAAATGTTTTATTTCTCTCCTAAAACCTAGAGAACTCGAAAATAGCAAAAATGAAAATCTTATTTCGTTTTAAGGTTTCAACCTCTATTTATATGTTTAGATAAACTTACTTAAAAAACATATTCGTAGTACAACTATTGTACTTATGCAATTCATGTAAATTATACATATGCCCCTATTAATGAGTTATCATATAACAAATTGTAAGGGCTTTTATGTCATGAATTTTATCAGATAAAATTTATTATTCTCTAGCAAGGCATTATGACTACCTAAGTAGCATGAATATCAAAATCAATATAACCTAATGAATAACATATATCATATATTTTCATCGCGTGATATCTTTTGATTAAACATAATGCATGAAAAGTTACCCTTAATGTTAAATCGTACTAGTCCCGATCTTTAGGTAGATTGAAAACATCCAAGTGACATTGATCATATCAATTCACTTAGACTTGGCCATTGAACAATTTACCATATCGATGGATCCACTGATATCTCTCTCTATACGAGAAGGACGAATTCTATCTTGATTACGCACCTTCACATATTATTCATATGGTAACCAATCAAAATCCTTATAATCGTCCGGTTAAATACAATGTTTGATTTTGTCAAATTTTTATGCTCCTAATATTGAAGTCTATGATAATCTCAAGTCTATGTTAATCGAAATATTCTAAACATGAATTCTATCATTAAATCAAATCATGTGTATGTATCAAATAAATGAATTAACAACATGCTTTAAAACTAATTCTTGATAACAATTATCATAGAACCTATATGTACATCATATATGCATTAATCAAGATTGTGTTATCAAAGCGGGTTGGTCCAGTACCTTGTTCCTTAGCAAGTACTCATGATCTCGATTCGTATCCCTATACGCATGATCATCACATGACTATCAATCAAGATATACACTAGCCTTAATTCATTATAGTTCCCAATATAATGACAGACCTGAGACATTTAAGATATTTCAACAAATACTCATAGATCTTAGTATGAGGTAAACATGCAATCACTTATAATAAAACAACAAACGAAAACCTCTATTTTATTAATTAAAATTATATGATAAACAATATTTGTAAATTGACCTATGGCACGTGCCCCAACATTTAAGCTACTCCTCAACAACAACAACAACAACAACATAGCCTCAGTCTCAAATTAACTGGGGTCGGCTACATGAATCAAACTTTTCCATTGTGCTCCATTAAGCGCAATTGATGGTGAGCTACTTAAGCTACTCCTCCTTTTTGCAAAATATATGAATATACTATATACAAATATAAACACATATGGTGTCAAAAAAGACAATAAAAATATTAAATGAATAAATAATTTATTTTTTAGATTTTTTCATATTAAAATACTTATTTATGGGTTTGATGGGTTGAGCTTAGGCTTTGAATTTTTTGCATGGGCAGGACTTGGGCCTATATGTAGGCCCGCATATATACAGTGGATCGGGTTTAGGCTACAGTTCTTAGACTCGGGCCTAATTGGATCTAGCCATGAACGGGTCTAGCTATAATGTTTGTGGTCTTGTGGAAATAATTGATATCAGTTACATTCTCAACAAGATATATCAATCGGATCAGTAATAATGTCAATTATTATTGTAGCTCACCCAAACGGTCAAACATATGTTTTTGCATAGTCACACTAAAAAGGGATCATCAACTACTTCAAGGAATGCAACATAGAAGTTTAGTACGTAAACATTATTTATAAGATGGTTATAATTGTTTACCGAAAAAAAGATAGTTATAATTATAATTATTTCCTTATTACTGGTACATTCTGATGCCTGACATGTCGAAGGATTCCGATATGCACAGGCTTCTTTGCCTGCTGTAGTGGATCATTTGTATGATTCAGCAAATTAAAGTTGGATATAACATTATTGGAAGCTTATGTCATACCCAACTCGTCCACATACTAGCTAAAGAGCAGGGGAATTATTATTATTATTTTTGACAATTTATTTCGAATAATTAATTCCATGAATGAACTTAATGGACTTCATCTTTATTCTTCTGGACAAATTATGACCTAAATTAAATTGGATTTAACATTGGAAATTATTACGTGTCATACTCCACATAGTGAAAAAGGAGGAACATTTTCTTTGAGAACTTGATTTAATTCTTTATTCTTGTGGACCTATATGTGCCTTTAGCCATATAACAATATAATCCAAGAATTATAACCAGGAGTATTAATTATTTTTTATCTAAATATTGTACATTAATTTAACCTATCTGTTGGCCACGTTCAATTGCACTTAATCGAGCACAATGAAAAAGTTTGATCCATGTAGCCGACCCTAGTTAATTTGGGACTGAGGCTATGTTGTTGTTGTTTGTTGTTGTTGTTGTTGGCCACGTTGACATTTGTGGACAATTGGGTTTGTGGGCCATGTTTTATTAGTAAAATAGATAATGTTTTGATAACTAATAGATATCTCCAAATCTCAACAATCCTGATCTCTTAGGAAGTCTCATGATTGATAGGATAATAAATCACATAGTGTGATTTATGATTTCAAGGCTTTTGGCAATTTGTGTGAAAAGAGTTTTCCTGTAGGGTCTTTCCAAAAACTTTTGGGCTGTGGAAAAGACAAGAGACCACACAACAAGAAATATGACAAAGGTACGCTTCCGCTAATACTTTTAATTCTTATTTAGATCAAAACCTTCATTTGTATCAGAGCACTAGGTGATTAGTATCCTGCACACCTAGATGATTTGAGGGTTTTTCGTCGAGTTGGGTTGGAATACTTTCTGAATCTATTTTTTTGGGTTATTTATTTTAATTCTATTTTTTATTAAATTTTTTGGGGTTTCATGGATTCCAACGATGTCGTCCGAATTCGGTCGCGATCGAAGTCGGCGCACCCACTAGGGTGTTCGCCATTGTGGTCCGATCTCGGTGAACCCAAGAGTGGTGACTTTTTGTTGTTAAAAGGCAAAGAAAAATCAAGAAAATTACTACGCAAAGTGGCGGTTTTATAGATTTTTTGCAGAAATCCGGCGACGACCGGCGTTATCGCACTTATTGGGGTGCTCGCCAGATTAAGCCAATCACGCGGATGCCTCTGGTCGGTACTTTGGGTCTCATGTTGGCCGAAGTCAGCAATGGTGAAACTTTTCTTCCTTTTTTTTTATTGAAACATTCCCATGTTTTATTATTATTAAAAAAAGGGGTTTGCTTTTTTTCTTTTTCTTTGTAACGTGGGCATTCATATCTAGTTTAGATTGGCTAGAAAGTTTATGAATGGACAATCAATTTATCATGATGTGCCATGTGCGCTGTGCGCCGTGTGGGAGTAAATGTGATAACTTAAGAAAGAAACATAATCTTTTTTGCCAATTCGTTATATATTCGTTATATATTGTGAAAGAAATAGAATCTTTTTTTCCAATTCATTATATATTTGTAATATATTGTGAAAGAAACATAATCAATTTTCTTGATTTTAATATCACAATTTTTTTTTTAAATTAGTAGTACATAATAAAACCAAAACATCTTTTTTATCAGAAAATGACTCGTGAATGTGAGTGGCGAGATTCTGAAAGCGACACTACATATAAGGCGCTTTAAAATTACAAAAAACATCATACGCATTCTATCATTCAACATATAGGTACATTTAATAAAATGTACAATTTAGTCAAGGACAATGAGTTTTACGTGAGCCACAAGAATAGAGGTTTGATGCTTCTTGACTCCCTCAATATTTCTTGGAAACCGATGGTGAAGTTCATCAAGAAGGAAATTTCTCTCAATAATTTTTGAGAAATTTCTTATGAACTGATAAAGGCAGAGTTATGCCAAATTCGCAAAGGAATTAAGCGAAGCGCTGTCTTATCTTATTTTCCACTAAAAAGGAGTGCACGAGGTATGCAATTCTTTTTTTTTGTTATGGTTATATTATGCATTTCTTATTTTTTGATTAATCATTTAAAAAAATGCATTTTAAGTGGGAAAATTAATTGCGTGAATTATCTTAAATATTAATAATATGTTTTTGGGCTTATAAGTGATGATTATAAGCAGAGCGAACTCTCGATCTTATACCCTTAAATAATTATTAATTATTTTAAATGAATTCGACAGCAAATAAGTGTAAGGTTATTGTTTGAATAATCTAACTAATGAATGGTTTTTGTCATTAGAATCCATGGCTTCAGCGACAAAAAGTATCATTGTTGAGCTGAACAAGGGCACAAAGCTCAATGCAGACAATTTTGATATATGGCATCGAAAGGTGCAATATATCTTAGAAGAGCAAAAAGTCTTGGAGACTGTTGAAAACATGATCCTAGAGCCTGAAGAGGGTACAACTGCTCAACATCGTAAGGATCGAGATGCCTTTCAAATCTGGAAACATAAAAACGGCATTGCTCGCATTACGTTGCTGAGCTGCATGCAAGACGATCTGATGTGCGAGTTTGAGTAGTTTGATACTGCTCAGGAAATGTGGAATACTTTGAAGCAGAGGTTTGGGATGACTTCCGCAATAATGTTGCGTCAGCTCACTATCAAATTCGAAACATATATCAAACTTCAGCATCACTCGATGAAACAACATTTGTGAGAGATGTCAAATATGATACGTGAACTGAATTCTACTGGTAATGTTCTATCAGATGAACAACAAATTCAAGCAGTCATCCGATCACTTCCTCAAAACTGGGAGCACATGAAAGTTGCGATGACCCACAAAGAGAATATCAAGACTTTTAATGATATTGCTCGTCATGTTGAGTTGGAAGCAGAGCGCTCGGAAGCAGCTAAGACTTCAACTTAGGCAATGATTGTGCATGGAGGCTCCCAGAGTACTTCCTTTAAACCTAAAGGAAAGCCAGCAGCTAAGAAAAGCAAACACATTGTGGATCACCCTTTGAAACCGAAAAATGCCAATCGCAAGCGAGGTGGTAAAAAGAAGGATAAAGCAGAGATGACATGTCACAACTGTGGACAAAAAGGACATTTTGCAAGGGAATGTCCTGAACCAAGAAAATATCAGGTATTTTCTTTAATGCATCTCACAATTGCTTTATGTTTAGCAATGCTTTATTTGTTGCCTCTAATCCTTTGTGGATTATTGATTCAGGAGCAACAAACCATCTAGCAAAAGATTGTGGGGCTTTCATTGAGTATCGCCGCATTCCAGTGGGAGCACCGTGGATATATGTTGGAAATAACACGCATGTAGCTGTTCGAGGAATTGGCACATGTCAATAAAAGCTACGGAACGGGTGCACACTACTTCTACATGATGTTCTTTATGCTCCAGAAATAAGGCGAAACTTAGTCTCAGTAGTCGTCCTTCTTAGTTTAGGTTTCAGTTTGAACTTCAATAACAATGGCGTCACTATGTTTTTGGACACCACACTTTATGGTTTTGGATACTCGTCTAATGGTTTTATTATTTTGGACGTCATAATAATAGTTGTTTTCCTATTTCTGCATCTTCAGTCTTTGTTAATTTAGATGCAAATGTATGACATACTAGATTAGGTCATATAGGACAAGATCGAATGAATAGACTTGCTAGAGAAGGCCTTTTAGGCCCACTCGCAAAAGTTGACTTGCCTATTTGTACACATTGTCTAGCTGGAAAAACAACTAGAAAACCATTTAGAACAGCTGTAAGAGCTGATAATCCATTGCAATTAATACATTCAGACATATGTAGTCCAATGAATGTTAGAGCGCGACATGGTACATCATATTTCATCACATTTATTGATGATTTTACTCGTTTTGGTTATATTTCTCTGATCTTACATAAAAATGAAGCATTTGATTGCTTCAAAAGATATGTAACTTTGGTTGAAAATCAATTAAAGAAACGTGTCAAAATGTTGAGAACTGACCGAGGACGTGAGTACTTATCATATCAATTTAATGAATATTATGATGAAAAAAGGATTGCTAGATAGCTTACCATCCCTGGCACTCCTTAATAAAATGGTGTTGCGGAAAGGCGTAATCAAACTTTATTAGATTTGGTTCGATCTATAATGGCACAAACAAGCCTTCCAATTTCATATTGGGGAGATGCATTGCTAACCGCAACTCATGTACTAAATCTAGTACTGTCAAAATCATTAGCTTCCACACCATATACCCTGTGGATTGGAAAAAATCCCAACCTCACAAATTTGCACCATTGGGGTTGCGCATCATATGTTCACTCTCCATCCAATAAATATGGAATATTGGGACCAAGGGGAAAGAAATCTATTTTTGTTAGATATTCTGAACATTTAAAAGGGTTATGTTCATTGGTAAACAACCAGATGATAATTTTATTGAATTTGAATCAAGAGATGCCACATTTTTAGAAAATGAGTTTCTTAGCAAAAATGAAGCAATTAGAGATCTCACTTTTTATGAAGTTGATGATTCTTCAGAGAATGTAATCCAAAAACTAGATTCAAATATGGTCGAGACTAATCCAAATTTGGCTCATATTCTTGATCTTAGTGGGAGTGACATTCCAATAGATGCTTCAAATACAAAAGAATTGCGTAGAAGCAATCATTAAAGTGTGCCTCGAAGATGTTTTGAAATTGAGGTTTTTATGATTGCTCCGCATGATGAAAATGAGCCCTGTAATGTTAATGAGGCTTTATCATTATCAGCTAAGGAACATTGGCTAAAAGTAATGGATGAAGAAATGGAGTCTATGAAATCTAACCATGTTTGGGACTTGGTTGATCTACTTCTTGGACGTAGACCAATTGGGAACAAATGGGTTTTCAAGATCAAATGTTAGGCAGATGGATCAATTGAAAGATTTAAAGCACGTTTAGTGGCTAAGGAATTTACACTACAAGAAGGACTAGATTATGAGGAAACTTTTTCACCAGTTGTAAGGTTTGCCTTAATTTGTCTATTATTTTCTATTGTTGCACATATAGATTTAGAATTACATTTAATGGATGTAAAAATTACTTTTTTGAATGGAGAATTGAATGAAGACATATATAAGCAACAATCAATAGGTTTTGTTGTAAAAGGAAAAGAGTGCAAAGTATGCAAGCTGAAAAAGTCAATATATGGTCTTAAACAATCTTCACGACAATGGTATTTAAAATTTCATCAAGTCATAATTTCTTTTGGATTTAATATGATTGATGAAGATCATTGTGTATAGATTAAACATTCAGATCGGCAGTTTGTGATATTATCTTTATATGTGGACGATATACTTTTAGCTGGAAATAACATTGATTATATTGTCACCATTAAAGAATGGTTGTCCTCTAATTTTGATATGAAAGACATGGGTGAAGCAAACTTCATACTGGGTGTGAAGATTCATAGGAATTGTTCTAAGAGAATTCTTGCTTTATCGCAAGAACAATACATTAAGAATATCCTTGAACAATTTAAAATGACAAATTGTAACACCATTGACATTCCAATTGCTAAAGGTGAAATCCTAAGCACGGAAATGTGCCCAAAGACTCCAATTGAGAAAGACAAAATGTCCAATGTCCTATATGTAAGTGCAATTGGAAGTTTAATGTACGCAATGACGTGTACAAGTCCCGATATATGCTATGCCATTGGTTTAGTTAGCAGATATAAATCAAATATTGGTCAAGCTCATTGGAAAGCGGTGAAAATGATCTTGAGGTATTTGAAAGGCACTATGGATTTGTGTTTGTGTTACCAAAGTAGTGATTTTCAGTTACTTGGGTACTCTGATGCAGATTGGAGAGGCGATCCAGATGAGCGCAAATCAATTTCAGGGTATGTTATCCTATTGAATAATGATGCAATCTCATGGAGTAGTAAAAAGCAAACATGCATTGCTTTGTCAACCATGGAGGCTGAATTTGTCGCTTGCGCTGCTTCAGTTCAAGAGGCAATATGGGTTAGACGTTTCGTTATGCACTTGTACGTCATTAAAAGTGCATCGAAACCAGTGACTATATTTAGTGATAGTCAAGCAACCATTGCCTATATGAAGGATCCGAAGTATCATGGAAAGAAAAATAACATCGACACAAAGTATAACTTTTTGAGAGACATCATATCAAGAAAAGAAGTTTTCATACAACACATTCCTACGCAAAGGATGACAGCAGATCCAATGACGAAACCTATCGCGAGGGATATTTTCTAAGTCATGTAAAATCCTTGGGATTGCGTAGACTCTAAATTGTTTGCTATAACTTTTTATTTCGATTCAATAAATAAGTTCTATTGGAATTTGTTATTTCTTGCTATGATATAAGTCATTATTTACTGGAAGTATGCAACATGCACGGATTGGCTTTCTCCTATAAGCAATCGCTTTTGGTGCTAATAGTAGCGAGCAAAGATGAGACATTACAATTTATTTGATAAATGTCGCCTTGATAGGAGTCAAGATGAGGTCATTTTGGCAAGACCATAATAGATTCCCCACTATCTATTAAGCATGTGAATAAAAACTGAATATGAGATCTAGTGATTGGCGCCTAATTATGACGAGCTACACAGATTTCGAGTTAAGCGCTTCGAGAGGGACTGAACTAAGATCTGCACACTATAATTAGAGAATTGCATACCCTCTTATTAAGAGTTGCTCCACTGTGATATTTAAATAATTACATGTGTTTTGTGACCACTTAGAAGTGAGTAGATAAAAAATCCCTGGATCCTCACTATGTGAGTCTAATTAAAAGAAGTTCTTATATAGTTGAGACTTATGTATTGCCCTTATGACTTTCGACTACACTATGAAGTAAGGAATTGGTGCTTGCTACTTTAGTGAGTTACGTATGGTCAAGTATGATTCGATCTAAAAGTGCTACATTAGGAAAGCAACTGATTCTAAACTAAGCAGTGGGAAGGAAAAGAAAGATCATATAGAATCATGTCATTTCATTTTATATTCTATGTTGCAACACTGGTGTTGCATCAATTGGATGACAATATTAGTAAGAATATAATGCTATGAATTTAAGGCTCAAATATTGCTCTTAAAAGGGGTTAGAGAATGTTTTGAACATAAATGACTATATGCATTTAGGGCAAAGTGAGATATATATTTTTTAAAAGGGTATAGATGTCTCTATGCTGACTCTAATTAAGTTGCTAGTGTAGAGCTCCCGCCTGCAGGTTATCTCAATTGAGAACTTACACTTTCCACACACGATGTGCGAGTGGGAGATGTATCTATGTTATCAAAACACAGGACGCCCATGTGTATGATCGACCCGACCCAACCTGACCCGACAAAAATGACTACACGCGATGTGCGAGTGGGAGATGTTGGCCACGTTGAGATTTATGGACAATTGGTTGTGGGCCACATTTTATTAGTAAAATAGATAATGTTTTGATAACTAATAGATATCTCCAAATCTCAACAATCCTGATCTCTTGGGAAGTCCCAATATTGATAGGATAATAAATCACGTAGTGTGATTTATGATTTCAAGGCTTTTGGCAATTTGTGTGAAAAGAGTTCTCCCATAGGGTTTCTCCAAAAACTTTTAGGCTGTGGAAAACACCGGAGACCACACAACAAGAAATAGGACACATGTACGCTTCTGCTAATACTTTTAATTCCTATTTAGATCAAAACCTTCACAATCTATTAAATCTAATGTGAACATTAATTAATTAAATTTAAATCTATATCATTCTCTTTATCCATCTTTTAAATCTATATAAGGTCTTTGAAGATGTTCGTAAATTGTCCTCTTAGCACCTTTAGGAGGATTTAACCTACTTCCTATATGTAAATGTTATGCAAGGTCTAACACAAATGAGGAAATCTTAGTTGTCCTCGTATAAACGTCCTCGTTTACAATTTTGAGGACAAGATGTAGTCATAAGTGCACATTACTATGTTTATGAACGTCATTGTCTAACAAATCTGGTAAGATCTTCTTTCAATGACATCTCCTAATTGTCCTTTTCTCTATTAGGTCAGTTATTGTTGTTGTTACAAGTCATATTTATCAGGATGATTCCATGAGTGTCTTGTATCATCATAAAGATTGGTTTAAAACTGTCCTTATTTACTCTATTAGCCTTTTTTATTTCAATTGCCCTAAAAGCCTTCTATTTTAACAAGCGATCTTAATATCCTCATTTCCTACTAGGATAATTTGGGTATTGACTTAATTCATCTATTAAGGGCATTTCATGGTGTCGTTGATGTCTAGTTTATTAGGTCAATTTTGAACGTCATGTTTCATAACAATGATATTTTGAACAATGTCCTAAATTAGTCTATTAGATATGAGTTTAACTACATGTCCTAAAAAATCTTACTTAATAAAGATGACTTGTAAATATCCTTGTTTTGTAGGAGGGAAATTTGGGTATTATCCTTATAATGGCGTTAGCCGGGACATTTCTACAAATCCTTCAAGGCTGTGGTATTTAATGTTACCAGTAATCTTTTTTGTACATAAAAAACTGCACAATTCAAAGTGTTCACATTGGGCATGTCCATATAGCAAAATTAGTATAGCTTCATAATATGACAAAGTTACTAAACACAAAAGACATAATCTGTAATTCAAATCATGTATCTCCAATACTACACAAACTAGTAAAATGCTTCATAAAAAGTGAACACTTAATTTGCATCTTCTACTAAACTCAAAAGAGAAAATAAACTCTATTTAAGATACAAAACAATAGAGCTTCATTAAAATGCTACTTTCATATTTTAAGTTTCCAAAAATACTTGAAATCTCTCAAACACTTGAAAAATATAAAAAGAAGGAACAAACATAAATAAGGCAAATACCAATTATCACAAGCACGATAACAAAAATATGTACTTAAAACAAGAACAAAGAATTATACTCAAAACTATAACAACAATAACAATAAATTATATGAGGCAACTACCTATTATCAAAGTACAATATTAATAATCAACAACCTAGAAAACAACAATGTGAGTATCTATCCTTCATAAGGAAAACAAAATTTGCTAGGTGTCGAGTGTGTACAATAAATTTCTCACATTTTTTATTATACTTATAGATTTGTAGTAGCGATAAGTGAGATCATCTCCACAAGTGTTTTGCAAACTTCTTAAGATTTACTTTTAGGGTTTTTATTTTATTTGTCACTAACTAATTATTTACTAGCTGAATTTAAATACTCCAATGAAACTAAAGCAATTAACTAACTAAATTAAAGTAAGCTAACGAAATCAAATAAAATAATTAAGGACTCAAACCAAACAATTAATCTTGAACATATATGAACTAAATAAAATGAAATCTAAACAAAATTGCATTCAAACCTAAGATATAATTATTATAACCAGTCATAGTCTAGTCACGGGTTTGACGAGATCAATAAACCTTTTTCATAAATAAGTTATAGTTGTGACGGCCCCAGTCTCCACAAACAGGGTCTCGCCTGGCCTAAGCCTACATGGGCCCCCGAGTCGACCCTCGTAAGGTCAACGCTGGCGTAGTCAACTTCATTTCCATTATTATAAGTTATTTGGCCATTTAAAGTTGAATCGTTGCAATTTGCAAGTTTAATAGTATAATAGCGGAAGCAAAACTTAAACAAATTTAAACAATTCAAAGACATATAGTGTCGGACATCTTAATATTGTGGAACCCTGTAGTGTATAGATAACATGCATATATATGGTGACAATAAGAGGGAAATCATAAATATGCTTGTATCAGTGTCGCTCAAATCCAAAAGAGATCCCCAAGTGTTCTAAAAAACAATTACATATATATATATATATATATATATATCTACAAACACAATAACCTAAAAGTAAGCAAGAGAAAAAGCCGCTCTAAGAGTTCTTAAAGGAAGTCATTGATCACTGGCCCTTTTCCCTTGCTCATCATTGGATCGGCAATTGTCACCGAATGAGATAATTCTAGTGAGTCCAGTAAAGTTTCAATCACAATTCATGAATTTAAATAAATAAGTCTAAGTATCAAGCGAGAATTTAAAAGATAGAAAAGTAAATGAAAGTGAATAACAAATGGACTATAAAGTAATAACAGTGATACAAAGTGTCTAGGAGTCAAGGGAAGCGTTTAAGTGGTCTAAATATATCGAGAGCGGGTTTCACTACTCGACTTCCTAGAACCGCGACTCTCTAAGTCGACAGGCTCAGTTCGGTGTAGTGTGAGGGCAGCGATGGTGCCCCGAATACCTCACCTATGTCTACTATCTTTGATCCAGTACTCGGGGTAAGGTCATGTTTGTCCATCTAGCACCAAACCCAGGAGTACCTTACTGACATACCCAAGCCTTAGACACTCAACGATATAGAATAGAGTCCAAGTAAAAGGAATAATAAGAAATAAATTCAATAATATGATAAGAATTGGAATTGATCATCTAGTTAGTTTAGTTACCTCAACTACGTGAAAATATAGGCTTTTACGGCTCTGACATGCCCCTGGACTAGCCCCCAGTGCCCAACTCTATTCACTTAGTTCTTGACATCCATTTTAGTTGGTCTTGGTGTGTTAAAGTACATTTAGTTCATTTCATTCCATATTTAGTTTCTAGTCATTCATCGCATTTTAATTAATCAAAATAACTTAAAACACCCGAAAATGAATTTTAAAAACTCTGAGTCTCAATTTCAATGTTAGTAAACATAAACCAATGATTAAATTTCAATTAGAAGTTGATTAGGTAGGTTGGATATCCATTTACAAAAATTAGCCCAATGTATATAAGTTTTCGAAACATCGCTTTAATAATTCAAATGCATTCGGAAACATGTGTTAGAAAATCCAGAATGATACGAAAATTGACGGGCAATGAAATGACATAAGGAACACTCGATCTGAAAAAATTGAACTAAATCTGATTAGTGGAAGGCTTCGAAAAGTCAAAACTTAAAATCAGTTCAAAAAGTTTCAAAAGGTCTGTCCCTACAAATGAACTCTGACTTTCATCCCATTTTTAACAAATTATATGACTTAATTTTGAAAAACTAATAGTTCTAGGTTGTTCCTCTCTGTCCTAGCTCTCTAACAGTATGCAGAGCGCCAAAAACCAAGTTAAAACGAGAAATTTATGGTCGTTTTACGAAAACATGTCAAACTGTTATGTCTGCAGAAACATTAGCGCACTATCTTTCCTAGATAGGCGCTATGTGAGCTGCACACTAGATTTCTGCATGTCGAGATTTGGGCTTTTTGACCCTAAACCCCACATAGGCCATCTTCATTGCCAAAAACTTCAACAATGGGGTATCCTCCATCATACAACATCAAAGACAACACCCATAACATCAATTTGATCAAATTTATCATCAATTTATCAAGGTTCGAACATGCATGAATGCACTATAAGTTCAAATTTGGAATTCACTTGAAACCATTTGCAAAACCATTTGAGAAAATGAAATCCAGAGGTCAAAGTGCATTCAAAAACTAATAGCAACATCGAATTTAGTTAATGCATACATAAACCCCAATTTCCAATCCCACTTGACTCGAGAACAAAAGAAATGCACTTACTCTAGGTTATGTTCTTGATGAAGCTTTGATCTCCTAGCTTCCATGTCTTGATTTCCCTTTTTTAATCCCCCCATTGCTCTCTTAATTTGCAGCCACCTTCTTTTTCTTTTTCTTCTTTTTCTTTATCTTCTTTTTCTTTATCTTTATCTTTTTCTTTTTCTTCTCTTCTTAAATGTGCTGGAACATTTTGAGAAAAAATGTTCTAACTTTCCTTTTTATAGTCTAGTGTTCATGCCAATCTCTAGATTTCATATTGGGTATCCATAGGATCATTTATTGTTGAATTTTAATTCTTCACATGCACCCCTAGATTGTCACTAGTCTTGCTCATTTTACATCTTTAAACCAATCTCTATGGTTTTAAGTAGAGTGTGTGACTTAGGTGTGTCATTCGTTCATATTCCTATAACTTGGGCATTTTACATTTTCTCTACTACTTGGTTCAAGTGTATGTGCATACCTTTTATTTGATTCCATAACCAAGTTAAATAACTAGCCTAAGCTTCCTATTCTCATCGACTCGTTTAACATACCATAAATGCCATGCACGCATTTGGAGATCAAATATTCGTAATTTCTACACTTTGATAACAACTATGCATTTGAATATAAATAGTGTGATGACCCAAATCTTAATAGACCCGCCATAGGGGCAATTTAGTAATTTTCGAATCCCTACACTAAATTAACACTAATATAAAAATCAAATTGTAAACCCTAACCCTTTTTGTTCAAAATCAACACGTTTGAGAGAAAGGGTAATTGAAACTGTTTGGATTGCTAACTCAAAGAGACACCACCTAGAAGGTAATTCCCACCCTCATCTTCTTCATAATAATCTTTTGTCTGAAGTCTTCAATGGTTTACACATGTGGATTTCTATAAAAAGAATAGAAAATTTCATCTAGGGGTGGCGCCATCGCGACGCCGTTAGAAGTGGACAACGACATCATCGTCGCTGCTGCCGAAGGAAGGTGGTGGCGTCACTACCGCTACCGTAGTCCCAAGAGGGGGCCTTCAATATGAAGGGAGAGGCGAGGGGTGGCACTGGAGCCACCCCCATGACCACCACCACTGATAGGGACATCCATTAGCACCGCCACCCTGGAACGCAGAGTGCCCAGGGGAAGCCCTTGCGTTCTAGGGGCCAGTTTGGCCCTTGTACCAATTAATTAAATTTTAAAAATAAAAATAATAAAATAAAATAAAATAAAATAATATATATTATAAATAAACAAAAATAGTATAGATATACATATATAATAAAATAAAAGAAAATATTTGTTTTCAAACGGGCACTACCATGTCGCCAAGGGATACCAACCAGGTCCCACCCCTCGACTCTCGCGTCGGGCGACAGGGGACCCGCGGAACCCACACTAGTGGACCCAAAAGACCAATAAATGGAAGATTTACTTAACTTTTAATCTAAGAATTTATTTACAGAATGTGTTATCGTTGTATAGTGTCTCGATAAGGTTCACATCGAGCCCCAGACATACAAGGAGTTGTTATAGGCATCGCAGCGAGTCGAGGTAAGTGGGGAGTTTCCCTCATGTATTAAATGTGGCTTGAATATTAGATAAATAGAAATTTCATTGTCATATCGAAAGACTTGGGATTTGGTTGCATTTAGTTATTGGTATGAATATGTTTATCTATGGAATGCATGTGACATGAATAATCTTGTTATTCGATCCAAAAGCGGTGATGTGGCAATATGCTCGTCAAAAAAGAATGGTCCATGCCACGAGTAGCGGTGGTGTGGCAATTGCCTACCAACAGAGAGTGGTCCGCCACACGAATTGCAGTGGTGTGGCTATAACCACACTAAAAGAGAGTGGTATGCGCCACGAACTATCAAGTTCACAAGTGGTTATAATTGGCGATGGCTTGGAAACACTTAATGTTGGTTTGATGGAACTAGATGGAGATAACAACAACCATTGTGACCACCAATGGTTCACATCACCTCGAGGATGAGTGTTTCGGCCACCGAATTCATACTATTAGCTAGAATGCATTGAATGGAACAACGACTTATACGTATTATTTATTTCTTATGGTAAATCTCTTGTTGGATCCCGTTGCTTGAATAAATGAGATTTATTTACGAATTTGTGAATTCTTTTTCATGATGCGGTTTCAAAAGAATGCTCATTTCTTTGCTTGTTGAATTATGAATCTACTTTTAGGTAATATAGGATATGGAACTTTTTTACACCACCTTTTACGAACAAGAATCATGCCTTCATTTCTTTCATTAAATGCTTACAATTCGGTTTACTATTTCATGTGTGGAATTGTTTTACTTTATAGGTAATACTTGCATGTTTAGTGTTTGAGCGAGTTTTCTCTCTTATTAAGCTCCATTGGTTCTTTAGCTCACCCAATTTACTTTTCAAGTACCTCAACATCCGTATTAGTTCGTGACAAATGAAAGGCACCCCTTAGAGTCTTTCATTGCATTGTGAGCAATTGCATGCTCCTACTATCTATTTATTACATTTAAGAACAATAATTTGGGTTGTAACTTAAAGTAGGTTATTTGGGTAGTTTGGAACCCTCCTTACCTATTTTGGACTATTTAGAATCTTTACGGTAGTATTGGAAGTCTTTGGGACGATTAAACCTACTTAGAGTTTTGAACACTTATCATTTGGATTATATGGATTATAGCATTTTAGTTTCGATTTTAATTCCGCATTTATTATTCCATATGGTTAGTATGTTATTTCGCAGGTTGAAATAGGTGTGCCAAACTGTTATTTGGGCGTGGTTCAAGTATCGAGTTTGAATAACGATTTGGGCTGAGTGACCCAACCTTAGTTCAGGTAAGGGTTGTTTCAGTTGGTATTAGAGCATATGTGATGACCCCTTCTTAAATTAAGGCACCGCCCAGCCTAATCTTGTCATTAAGCCCTAACCTCACCATGAAGGACTTAACAAGGAATTAATAAGCCTTTCCAAAATCTTTATTCTTACTAGTTAATTTTTTAAATAATAATTTTCTTATATTATGTCAATTCATGAATCAAAGCTAACTAAAATTTACCAATTTAAATTTTATTCAACGGAAATCTTAACAATTTAGCGGAATCTTTTAACATGATACCTAGATTTGTGGAAAACCAAGAAGTAAAGATCACATGCATACATATATAATGTAACAACAATAAACTATATCAACATGTGTCTGCTCAGGGCACTATCTCTCAACCCATAATATATACAACCCGAAAAGTATCTAAAAGACATATAAAAGTCATACAACAAAGTCAAAACCTACAAAATCTGGTGAAGCAACACTCCATTGGCTCAGAGGTAGTCACTGATCTTTTTCTTTGCCTGGTTTGCTACTCGATAGATCTTCACCAACCGTCATAAAAAGGACGGTGAGTACAGGAAAGTAGAAAGTAACATTGAGAGACATTTGTTCACATTTCCAAATATACAACAAGTATCTGAAAGCATAATAAAAACAACTATGCTGAAAGGAAATCACACTGTATGATACTCCAGTTAAACAAAATGAAACTAAGACTCGATTAAGTAGTAATGATATATGGCCGGTCTGCTGGGAGTTCTATCCAAATGCCTTTTCCATTATGTAAGGATGAAGCTGAGCTCTACATCTCTGTAAAGGTCGGAGCTGTGCTTTACGCCTTTATAATCATCCCAAGTGCCAGTAACCTATGATTTATACTTGTCGACAACCCTAGGTCCCATACTTCATGATGTAACCCATGTTATACTTGCCAACAACCTCGGGTCTCATACCCGTGATGTCACCCAAGTTAGTGGAGAGATCACGATCACCCTTGAAGTCTAGTGACCCCCGTATGTTGCAACACCTCTATCATATTATGGTCCTAGGTACAAGAACTACTTTTATATTTCAAGATATAACATGGTTAGAGAATCCAACAAAGCAATTGCATATCTAATGCACAATGGAAAATAAATTTACAACACTATATAACACCTACCTATAACATGCTATTTTATTTGACCACATGTATTAACATTAAAAAATGACATAACACATGACTTAGAGTCAATGAAACCATTTAACCAAGAATCTATACCCTGATAGCAACCTCATGAAATGAGAGAGGAAATAAGTCATGGTATATAAAAAAAATAGGAAAATCAGTCCAAATGACTGGAATCAATGACAAATAAGAATGAAATGCGAATAAATATCTCAATCATTTTACTTACAATCCACACAAATTTCCTAGCTATTCGGCCTCTCGACACCTCAAAACTTGTATCCGAACCCCCGAGACTCTTCCCTAGGTTCTTGATATCATTTAAGATGTTTTTGACTATGTTTAGACATTTACTTAAGGTATTAGACTTATTTATAGTGTCTAAGTAAATTTAAGAAATTGCAGATTCTTATGCTATTATAGCACCTAGCGCGCTAATCAAGTGATTAGCACGCTAGTGACCTTATTAGCGCACTACTAAGTTTCTCTAGTGCGCTATACAAAGTTAGCGTGCTAGCTGACCTACCTAGGGCGCTATATGCAGAAAAACCCAGAATTTTGCACTTAGAATTCTAAGTTCTCTCCACACATAGGCCACCACAACACTTTGGTTCTCTATTCCACACCTCTAGAGACCCAAGACATAAATATCAACATAATAACATCCACACATCATATAATTCATGATTTCATCAAATTAAGCTAAGTTGCTAGTGTAAGTGAATTACCTAGTTTGATGGACACCTAGCTTGATCAAGACCTCCTAACACCAAATTCACCAAACTCTCCGAATCCTTGCTGATATTTCTTTTCTAGCAAGCTTTCCTTAATTTCTAAGTTTTGTAATGAAATGAAATGTTTGGTTTGCATGTGTTGATCAATTAATTTTATATATTAAGATAATATTGATTATTAGCCATTGATATTTATGTACACACGTATCTCGAGACTTATCTAATGGTCTTCAACTTAACACATTTCCTACTAACTCTCCACTATCTCATGCTAGCTAACACCAATTTTAAACTCAATTGGTGTTTTGATGTGTCAATACGTATCTCGAGAATCATCACATGGCTATTGTTTTAAATTTCTAACTTAAGTTACATTTAATTTAAAATCAACTATAGCCTCATTAAAACTACTATTCAAGCTATAAAAAACTTAAAATGAACTTACCACATGACTCTTTACCTTGGTCACACGTCGGCATGCATCTCGAGGTGCATCCCCGCTCACGTCTCAACACCTAAACATCAGTAGGAGTGACTTAGTAGCCTACACATACAATACTCTAGGTATACAACACATAAATATAACATATACCTCGGCCATATCGCCTTGGTCAATGCACGTATCTCGATGCGGGTCCCACTTCTCGGGTCACCGATCCTGATTAAGGAAATTAAACTCGGATTAGGATTTTGGGCAATGAAAAATCTTCCCTATTAATGGAAATCTTGCCCTCTAAATTAAACTTAGGTTAATGTTGTAACTAACTTGAAATGGTATAAAAATTTATCTAGCATATAATCTTCGAGCTCCCAAGTGAGTTTCGAGTCTCTAAAGAACTGCCACTTGACTAACACCTTCGAGATAAACTTGCCTCTCAACTGTTGTACCCTTCGATCTAGGATTTGTACTAGCTGCTCCTCATATGATACGTCCTTACTTAGGTAAATCTGACTTAATTTAACCGTCGGTCGTACGTCTACTTTCGACTTAGCTAGTTGAAGCATAGAAATATGGAAAACCTGATGAATCCTCGACATCTATGGAGGTAACTCAAGCTCATAAGCAACCTTCCCAACCCGTCTTCCGATCTTGAAAAGCCCAATGAATCTCAATGCTAACTTGCTTTTCAAACCAAACCTGTGAATACCCTTTTGAGGAGAAACCTTTAAATACATAAAGGTTCCCTCGGTGTACATAAGGTCGTTGTGATACGTGTCTGCATAGTTCTTTTGCCTTTCCTAGGCTCCTTTAAGCCTCTGGTGAATCTGTTGTACCTTCTCTGTGTGATCAACAATAATTTCAGGCCCCAGTAATTCCCAAGCCTCTTGCTCAGCCTAATAAGATGGTGAGCGACATGATCTGCCTTATAAAGCCTCAAATGGTGCCATTTTAATGTTAGCCTGATAAATGTTGTTGTATGTAAACTCACACAACAGTAGGTACTCGTCCCATGATCTGCCAAACTCAAGTACCCAAGTGCAGAGCATATCTTTAAGAGTATGAATCAACTTCTCAGTCTGCCCATCAGTCTAAGGGTGAAAAGCTGTACTGAACTATAGGCGTGTACTATACTGCTCCTGCATACATCGCCACATCCTGAACGTATACATAACATCTATGTCTGACGTAATAGTCAATGGTACTCCATGCAGCCTGATAATCTTCATCTTAAATAATATACTTAACTGGTCAAATGTGTAGTGAGCTGCAACTGGTATGAAATGGGTAGATTTCAACAATCTATCCATAATCACCCAAATAGAATCGTGTCGATGGGTAGTCCTCGGCAATCCTCTGACAAAGTCCATGGCTATGTATTCCCATTTCCATCGTGGAATGGGAAGCGACTATAATAATCCTCTAGGTCTATAATGCTCAACCTTCACCCGCTGGCAGATCCTATAGTTCCTGATAAACTTCGATACGTCCGTTTTCATCTTATGCCACAAAAAATGTCTCTTCATGTCATGGTACATCTTGGTTCTTCCTGAATGAACAATAAATCATGAACGGTTTGAATCCTGAAGAATCTCATCTTTATATTCTACCACTTCTAGTATCCACAATCAGCTTCTAAATATCAAACACTGATCCGTCATCTCTATCCAATTAGTACAACTCGTACTCTGGGCTAACTCATTGAACCTCGGGTATAAAATATCGACTCTCTGACCCTTTGACACTCTCTTGTGGACACTGTCTGTAGCCTCATCTGTGCATAATTCATTACCTGAGTGTCGATAGGAATATCTGATTGACCCATCATTACCGCTACCATGAGTAATCCATACTCATGCATCATATGAAATCTAACAATATTGGGATCTCCAGTTGGTATGCTACTCAGCGCATCTGCACCTACGTTAGCATTTCCTGGGGGATACTCGAAAGAAAAGTCGTAGTCCTTCAAAAACTCCAACCATCCGCGCTGTCTCATGTTCAGCTCTTTTTGTGTGAAGAGGTATTTCAAACTCTTATGATCGGTGTAGAGTGTGAATCTCTCCCTATATAGATGATGTCTCCATCTCTTTAGAGAAAATACCATCGCAACCAACTCTAAGTAATGAGTGGGATAGTTTTTCTCATGTATCTATAGCTGTCTGAATGCAAAAGCCACCATGCCTCTATCCTGCATCAACACACAACCTAGGCCTGTATGAGAAGCAACTGTATATACCAAAAATCCATGTTCAGCCTTTAGCAATATCAACACTGGTGCGGTAGTCAACAACCTCTTTAACTGGGGAAATACCTCCTTACATTCCTCAGACCAATCAAATCTGACGTCCTTCTGGGTCAATCTATTAATTAGTGAAGCGATCTTCAAGAAACCCTTCACGAATCTACTATAATATCGTACTAATCCCAAAAAATCATGATCTCCATAATTAACATTGGTGCTGGCTAATCCAAACTAACCTGAATCTTGGTTGGATCTACATCAATACCTGCTACTCCAACAACATGTCCTAAAAACTTGACCTCTAACTGCCAAAACTCACACTTGCAGAACTTGGTGTAGAGTCGATGCTCTATCAAAGTCTGCAACATCTCCATGAGGTGCTGCTTGTGATCTTCTCAAGTTCTCGAATATATCAATATATCCTCGATGAAAACTATCATGAAACGGTCAAGAAATGGTCTCATCACCCGATGCATCAAATCCATAAACATCGTAGGGGCATTGGTTATACAAAATGGCATGACTATAAACTGATATTGTCCATATCTCGTGTTGAACGCTGTCTTGGACCTACCTCCATCCTTTATCCTAAGCTGATTATACCCTAATTGCAGTTCAATCTTAGAGAAAAACTGTGCTCCTTTTAGCTAATTAAACAAATCTTCAATCTGCGATAATGGATACTTGTTCCTGACAATGACTTTGTTCAACTGTCTGTAGTTGATATACATCCTCAAAGTACCATCCTTATTCTTCACAAGCAGGACAAGTGCTCCCTGTGGTGGTATAGAAAGTTAGATGAATCCCTTTTGTCCTAAATCTTGTAGCTGATTCCTCAACTCCTTCAATTTTCTTGGAGCCATGCGGTACGCCGATATAGAAATTGGTATGGTGCTTGGTACCAACTCAATAATAAAGTTTATCTCTCTCGGTGGTGGTAAACCAAGTAAGTCCTCCGAAAACAAGTTCGAAAACTTGAACACAACCAAAATCTCTTCAAGTCTAGGTCCCTGACTGCCTGCCACAATATATAATGCTACCAGAGTCTTCATCTCTCCACTAGTCGCAACTCGACCTCTAGTGCCCTCTGCTCTGGGTGTACTACCACTATATGTGAATATCAAACGCCCTGGAATCTCAAATATCACTATCTTACTAAAATAATCGATATGAGCATGATACACTGCTAGCCAATCCATCCCTAATAACGCGTCAAAATCTAAGAACTCGAGACCCCTGAAGTCTGTAGGTAACTCTACCCCGCCTATCTTTACTAGACATCTCTCAATAAGACAATTACGGTAAACCTTATCCTTTGCTGTGGTACTCAAAATTAAATGTACGCTAACTCTAACCGGTATCAACTCTAAGATGCTTATCATGCAACACGAAATGAAAGATACTATAGAACCTTAATCAAATAAATATATAAATCTCTACCACAAATGGAAACCATACCTTCAATGAGTCTTTGTGTAGCATCGACTTAGGCTGTACTACCATGTCTACACCTCTCGACTCTGCAGTGGATCCATGATTGTTGGCTGTAGATAATCTTGAATCATATGCCCAACCTGTCCACACCTGAAGCAAGTAATCAACTTACGTTGACTCTGTGTCTGATCCTAGGCTTGTGCCACTCTCTGTCCCTATCGGGAAACATCTCTACCTCTACCTCTGCCTCAACCTCTACCACCCTACTACTGCTGACTTGGTGCTAGTAGTACTGTTGGAGCTGGTAAAGTAGTAAGAGTTGGCAACGTAAGTCTGATTGGTGGTGGCAAGGGGGGTCTACCAACTACACTCTGTAATGGAGTAGAAGATGATATATAGGGTACAACTGCTGTAAATCTCCCTGACCCCTGGGAACCTCTCTCCCATCTCCTCGGTCCTTTACCCCTTTATCTCTCATCTCAAACTCTACAACCTGATCTGGTGTCAATGCTGGTCCTAGCGGTGTCCCATCCGCAACTCTGCTTAGATAATAGGTCTCGTGAGAAAATGCACGCTCATAAATCTCGCCCAAAGTCCTGGCACCTAAACTAACAACATAAAATCCTATAGCTTATCACTGACTCATCAACTCCATGTGTCAGGTTCATAAACTCCTTCCTCAACCTCTTCATCACTGCAGGTGGGAAGTACTGCTAGTAGAACTTCTACTTAAAGGTATATCGAGACTCAAACTCACCTTTAAAAGCTATCATCGCATTCCACCAAACATCAACGTTTCTCTACAGTGTATATGATGAAATCTCAACTCGAAACTATCCTCAATCCTCAAGACTATGTAGCTTCTCATGAGACAAAACCCACTTCTCAATCTTCTTAAAGTCTCACTGACCATCAAAGTAAACTGGCTTATGTCTGATGTAATCCTTGACCAATTGAACCTCTGCTGACGAGCTCGAACATGTAGGTTGAAAGACGATGTATAAATTGTCTCTATAGCTAGTGCTGTCATTACCGGTATAATTTGTATTACTGGAGCAGCTGTCGTCGGTAATGTGGAAGTAGTAGTAGTAGTAGTAGTAGTAATAGTAGGGGTCAGTGTCTATACTGGTAGAGCAAAACGTAATGTCATCATGGCAATGTAATCTGCTAAGTGCTGTCCTTGAGTAGCTACTTTGTCAGATAGCCTCAGAAAATCATCAGCTGATGTAATAGGAGGTCATTCGCCACCGCACCCGTATCCTCGCTATCGTGAATCGACCATCGGTGTCTCCAAGTTGATAGTATACGCGAATCAGCTACTAAGTAGATAGCGCATATATATACATATAGAAACTAACATGTACATATAAGAAATCCCCATCTCACCTTCACTCACTTCCCGACAAATGGTTTCTAGGCAAGGATCATCTGGTTTTCCACAGCTAAAATTTATGTTTTATTGTTTAAATTTTATTTGTTACTTATTGGAAAAGTTAGGCCTTTATTACTGACTGTAACTTTGGTATCAAATTGTAGAATAACTATATTCCATAACCTAAGCTTTATAAACTTAGGCTCTATAAACCTATGCTTTACAAACCTAAACTCTGATACCACCTGTGACGACCCTCCTCAAATTAGGGCACTGCCTGGTCTAATCCTGTCATTAACCCTAACCTTACAATATATGACTTAACAAGGAATTAGTCAGCTTTTCCAAAATCTTTATTCTTACTAGTTAAATTTTCAAATAATAATTTTCTTATCTTATGTCAATTAATAAATAAAAGTTAACTAAAATTTACAAATTTAAAGTTTATTCAATGAAAATCTTAATAATTAAGCGGAAGCTTTTAACATGATACCTAGATTTGTGGAAAACCAAGAAGTAAAGATCACATGCATACATATATAATGAAACGAAGATAAAATATATCAACATGTATTTGGTCAAGGTATTATCTCTCAACCCATAATATATACAACCTCAAAAGTATGTGAAAGACATATAAAAGTCATACAACAAAGTTGAAACCTATAAAATTCGGTGTAACAACACTCCATTAGCTCATAGGTAGTCGCCAATCTTTTCTTTGCCTAGTCCGCTACTCGATGGATCTGCACCCATTACCATAAAAAGGACAATGAGTACATGAAAGTAGAAAGTAACACTAACATACATTTGTTCACATTTCCAAATATACAACAAATATTTGAAAGCATAATAAAAGCAGTTATGCTGAAAGGAATCATGCTATAAGATACTCTAATTAAACAAAATGAAACTGACACTCGGCTAAGTAGTAAAGATGTAGGGCCGGTCGGTCGGGAGTCCTATCCCAATGCCTTTTCCACTATGTAAGGATGAAGTTGAGCTCTGCATCTCTCTGAAGGTCAGAGATGTGCTCTACGCCTTTATAATCATCCTAAGTGCCAGTCACCTGCAATGTATACTTACTGACAACCCCAGGTCCCACACCCCATGATGTCACCCAAGTTATACTTGCCAAAAACCCCGGGTCCCATACCCTGTGATGTCACTTAAGTTAGTGGTGAGATCCCAATCACCCTAGAAGTATAGCGACCCTTGTGTGTTGCAACACCTCTATCATATCATGGTCCTAGTACAAAAACTACTTTTATATTTCAAAAGATAACATGGTTAGAGAATCCAACAAAGCAATTGCATATCTAATGTACAATGAAAAATAGATTTACAACACTATGTAACACCTACCTAATAACATGTTATTTCATTTGACCTAATGTATTAACAATAAAAAATGACATAGCCCATGATTTAGAGTCAATGAAACCATTTAACCAACAATCTATACCATGATAGCAAACTTATGAAATGAGAGAAAAAACAAGTCATGGTATATAGAATACAATAGGAAAATCAGTCCAAATGACTACAATCAATAACAAAACAGGAATGAAATGTAAATAAATATCTCAATCAGTTTACTTACAATCCACGCAAATTTCCTAGCTATTTTGGCCTCATGACACCTCAAAACTCGTATCCGAACCCCGAGACTCTTCCCTAGGTTCCTGATATCATTTAACATATTTTTGAGTTTGTTTAGACATTTACTTAGGGTATTAGACTTGTTTATAGTGTTTAAGTAAATTAGAGAAATTGTAGATTTTTATGCTGTCATACCACCTAGCATGCTAATCAAGTGATTAGCACGCTAGTGAGGTTATTAGCGTGCTACCAAGTTCCTCCAGTGCGCTATACAAAGTTAGCGCGCTAGCTAACCTACCATAGCGCTCTATGTGCAGGAAAACCTAGAATCGACACTTAGAATTCTAAGTTCTCTCCACACATAGGCCAACGTAACACCTTGGGTTCTCTATTCCATACCTTTAGAGATCCAAGATATCAATAACAACATAAAAATAGCCACACATCATGTAATTCATGATTTCAACAAATTAAGCTAAGTTGCTAGTGTAAGTGAATTACCTAGTTTGATGAACAACTAGCTTGATAAAGACCTCCTAATACCAAATTCACCAAACTCTTCAAATCCTTGCTAATCTTTCTCCTCCAACGAGCTTTCCTTAATTTCTAAGTTTTGTGATGAAATGAAATGTTAGGTTTGCATGTGTTGATCAATTAATCTTCTATATTAAGATAAGATTGATTGTTAGCCATCGATCTTTATGGACACACGTATCTCAAGACTTATCTAATGGTTTTCAATTTAACACTTTTCCTACTAACTCTTGACTATCTCATGCTAGCTAACACCAATTTTAAACTAAATTGGTCTTTTGATGTGCCAATACGTATCTCGAGAATCATCACATGGCTATTATTTTAAATTTCTAACTTAAGTCACATTTAATTTAAAAATAAGTATCTCATTAAAACTACTATTTTAGCTATAATAAACATAATATGAACTTACCACATCGCTCTCTACCCCGGTCCCACGCCGGCTCGCATCTTGATGTGCATCCCCACTCACGTATCAACACTTAAACATCAGTAGGAGTGACTTAGTACCCTAAAAATATACATTACAGTAGGCATACATCACCACAAATATAACATAACCTCGACCACATCATCTCGATCAATGCACGTATCTCAATGCAAGTCCCACATCATGGGTCACTGATCTTGATTTAAGAAATTAAACTCAGATTAGGATTTCGGATCGTGACAACATATGTATTAGAACTTGGGGAAAATGATTAGGTTAATGAAACCTAAGTGTAGAGTCTTTTAGTTAAAGGTCAAGCTTAAGTCAAACAAATCATTGGTGTGGAACATTGATTTGAGTCGACTTAAAAGTGCACAAATGACAAATCCTAAGATGGGAAGGGATAGAAAATATGGAATAAAACATTGAATATAATGTTATTTGCTTTGTAATGTACTATCTATAGTGTTTAGGTATTTTTGCCTACTAACTTACCTTATGGGACTAATCCTTTTGTCATTGCTCCATATTGCACCATGAGCAACCACGAAGGGACATCCTACAACCTAAGGGAAACTCAGGAAAGAGAAGAAAGGAAATGATGAGGTAAGATGGAACAACGCATGTTTGCTATAAATGAGATACATCAGAAGGCCATACAGGACTTGACTACCACTCAGGATTAAAGGTTGGTTGATTTAGGCCAGTGTCAGGAAAGGAACATGGCACATATTTTGGAACTACTACAAAATGAAAGGAATGATGGCGTAGCTGGATATGCACTGGTGGGCCAGGTCCTAATCCTTCATTAGCATCGATACATGAGAATCTTTCTGTGGAGGAAGGTGCTGTTTCTGTCATGGTTACAACTGTAGCAGCTATACCCATAGTCGATGGAGAGAATGAGGCATGTCGAAAGGGCAGGGTACTGAAGGAGTTCATGAAATACGATGTACCACACTTCTACGGGGACCCTAATCCTATTGTGGTAGAAGCTTAAATATTGAACATGGAAAAAAGGAAATATACTCTAGGCATTGATGAGAGGACTATGGTACTATTGGTAACTTTTTTACTGGAACATAAGGCGCATAAGTGGTGATTGTCTATTTCAAGAACTCAAGGACTAAATATAAGTTGGTTGTCGTTCAAAAAATTGTTATATGATTAGTGGTTCCCAAAGATCATCAAGGCAGATAAGATCAGGGAGTTTCTTACCTTGGTACGAGACAACATGTCCGTGACCGAATATGCATCAAAGTTCAATGAGCTTGCTGAGTTCGCGTAAGAGTATGTCACATCTGAGGCGACTCATATAAGACTATTTATTCATTGGTTGATTAGAGATATACTCGTTATGGTGGTAGTATCAAGATCAGAGACTTACCAGCAAGCCCATTATCGAGCACTCGAGTGTGAGTTAGCACTTTGTGGTGAGCGTGATATGCAAATTTAGGCGGGATCTGATCGGTATAGCCAAGGCAAACACAATTTCGGTAGTTATCAAAGGGGCCAGGAAGGAGATTTTAAGAAGCATAGATTTAGGGGATCAACGAGTAACCATGCATCATCTAGTGGAGTTTCGAGGGTACAACACACTCCGATGGGGACCACATCACATTTTTATGTCCCCGCACCTTCAGCTTCTTAGAGTATGACATTAAGACCACCACATCCACCACAGAAGCCGCAACATAACATGGGCAGAGGGTCAGCCGGGCCTAGACCTAGTGCATCAGTTAGAGTTGTGCAGGTGCCTTTGACTTATCAAAAGCTACTAGTGATCTATTACCGATGTAGGAATCCAGGGCACTACCTGAAAAAATGCCGTAATCCACCAATATCTGAGGGGAACACAACCCCAGCTACTCGAGGAGGAGTTCATGTAGATGTTGGATAGGATGGGGACGCCTTGCATCAGTTGGTCGCAGGTACGATTTCCATTAATTGTCGAGATATGCATATATTGTTTAACTCTGGTTCTACTGTTTCGCTCATATCCAGGGGCCATAGTTCGTGCTTTGGGGTTGACACTAGTTAGAGCACACCTTTACTTGATTTTGAGCACAGTTTTTGCCGAACGGGTTTATCCAAACATGGTAAGTGAGGGGTGCAAAATTAAAATTGGGGATCACGTGATGATATTTGATTTATGAGTTTTAGAGTGTCTTGAGTTTGATATATTACTAGGCATGGACTGGTTAGCGGTGTATCACGTTAAGATAGAGTGTTTTCATAAAATTATAACTTTCCAAATCCTGGGCATTCTAATGTTTGAGTTCAAAGGTTGTACACCGACCAGTGCCACCACCTGTGGTAGAGTTGCAAGTTTTTGCTGGGATTGAGACCATTGCGAGCTTGACTTCTATGGGAAAGGAAGGACAATAAGTTTTAATTGAGAAGATCCTAGTTGTTAGGGAATTTTCAAATGTTTTTCCTTCATAACTTCCAGGAATCCTTCCTCATCAAGAGATTGACTTTATGATTGAACTTATACCCAGTACGAGACCAGTTTCCAAGACACCTTACAGTATGATGGCTACCGAGTTAAAGGAGTTAAAAACACAATTAGAGGAGTCGACTTAGAAAGGCTTCATTTCTTCGAGTGTATCTTTGTAGGGAGTGCAAGTGTTATTTGTGAAGAAGAAGGATGGCAGTTTGAGTGTGCATTGATTAGCGAGAATTGAATAGGGTGAGTATCCAAAACAAGTATCCACTTCCCAGGATCAAATACTTGTTTGACTAGTTGAGGGGATTAAAGTTCTTCTCTAAGATATATCTGAGATTGGGTTATCATTAATAGTGTATATGGGAGGAGGACATACCAAAGACAGCTTTTAGCACCTGTTACAGACACTTTCAGTTCACTGTGATGTTTTTTGGACTCACTAATGCACCGGTGATGTTCATGGACTTAATGCACCGTGTTTTCAAGCCATTCCTTGATCAGTTTGTGATTGTGTTCATCGATGACATCATGATATACTCCAAGAATAAGTTAAATCACAAGAAACACCTCATGAAAGTGTTACAGACTTTGAGAGAACACAAAATTTATGATAAGTTGATCAAAATCGAGTTTTAGGCTTCAGAAGTTAAGTTTTTGGGACACGTGGTGAATACGAAAGGGATATCAGTTGATCTTGCAAAGATTAAGGCAATCTTTAGGTGGCCACAACCAACTAATGCTTTCAAGATTTAAATGTTTTTTAGGCTTGGCAGGATATTATCGACGATTCGTGTAAGGTTTCTTGTCGATCTCCTCACCGCTCACCAACTTGACCAAGAAGGACGTTGTCTATGTATGGGATGATTCATGTGAAGAGGCATTTTAGTTGTTGAAAAATCGTATGACTACCACCCCGATTTTAGTTGTACCGGAGGTCGGCAGGGAGTTGGTAGTGTACACCAACGCATCGGGGGCTGGTTTAGGAGATGTGCTTATGTAGGACAAGAAAAAAATTGCTTATACATCCAAGTAGTTGAAAGTACATGAGAAGGACTATCCAGTGCACGACTTAGAGTTGGCGACAGTTGTGTTTACTTTAATCTTGTGGAGGCACTACTTATATAGGGAAAAATTCACTGTCTACTCAAATCAAAAGAGTTTGAAGTACCTATTCACCTAGAGCGAGTTGAACATGTGACAGATGAGATGGTTGGAGCTCTTGAAAGACTATGACTATACGCTCGAGTACTACCTATGGAAGGCTAACGTAGTGGCGGATGCTCTAAGCTATATATGACTAGAGATAAAGTTCGATACCGTAATGAATGTTCAGGGAGTACTCGCAGATGGCTCAATTATTGGCTCAAATGTCTAAGAGGGTCAGGTACGAGTTCAGATGATAACAGAGCCAGTGGTTGTGTTTAGAGTGGTTGACTATTGAAAAGTCGATTCAAAGTACAAGAAATATATGTCAGTTGCAGATAGCATTAATGACGTGGATTGGAAACTTTCGGCTGATGGAGCGTTTAGATTTCGAAACAGATTATGGATACCATCTCATAGATAGGTGAGAGACGATTTACTCTAAGAGGCGCGCTGATCACGATTCACCGTTCATCTCAAGGGTAACAAGATGTATCAGGAAATACAGAGGATGTATTGGTGGCCGGGGATGAAGGTGGACATCGCTACCTACATTCAGGACTACGAGATTTGTTAACAAGTAAAAGCAGACCAGGAGAATTGTTGCAACAATTACTTATTCCTCAGTGTAAGTGGGAGCACATGGCTATGGACTTCGTGTTAGGGCTACTGACGACTAAGAAAAGGCATGATGCAGTTTAGGTGGTTGTCGATCTTTTGACTAAGTGAGCTCACTTCGTCCTTATTTCCATGGAATATTTGACATACATGTTGGGAGGCTATACGTAGACAAGATCGTCAGATTATATGGTGTCTCGGTGTCTATTCTATCGGATCGTGATCCGAGACTTACCTGTCAGCTTTGAAGTGGGTTTCAGCACCAGATAGGGACTCAAATCAATCTCAGTACGACCTTATCAAACAAATGGGCAGATCAAGATATTGATTCTGATATTTGAGGATATGCTTCAAGCTTGTGTGTAGGATTTATGTGGGAGTTGGGAGAAGTATATTCTATCGTGTGAGTTTGCGTACAACAACAGTTTCAAGAAAGTATTGGCATGACACCGTTTGAGGCATTTTATAGGAGACCGTGTAGATCTATAGTTTGTTGGACCGAGGTCAAAAATGCTATGTCGATCGGCCCATAACTTGTGCATGACCAAACCGAGAGGATAAAACTGATTAAGTAATAATTAAAGACCGCCCAGAGCCGCTATAAGAAGTATGTTGACAAGGACCATCAAGATATTATGTTCAAAGAAAGAGAATTTCTACTATTAATAGTGTCACCAATGAAAGGGTATTACCGATTCGAATTGAACATAAAGTTATCTCCTAGGTTCATCAGACCATTCAAGATCAGGAAACGAACATGCCCGATAGCTTTTCACTTCGGCTTGCACTGCAGTTAGCTAAATTTCATGATGTCTTTCATGTTTCTATGTTGAGGAAGACACGTAACAAACAAGCACCGATGATTGATTGGGAGCAAGTTGATTTGAGGGTGGATCTGCACTACGACGAGCAGCCAATTTAGATCATGGATATGAAAGTCCATAAACTTCGGAAGTAAGAAATCCCGTTTGTGCAAGTCCGATGGCAATTCCATGGAGAACAAGAGTTGACTGGGGACCATGAGGACTATATGATGGAGAATTTTCCATTCCTTTTCGAACCACAAGGTACGACTTTATTTTATTTTTGAAGACAAATTTTTTTTAAAATTGAGGATGTTGTGACAACCCAAAACCCAATAGACCCGCCCTAAGGACAATTTAGTAATTTATCAAACCTACACTAAATTAGCCCTAATATAGAAATCAAATTGTAAACCCTATTCCTTTTTGTTCAAAATCAACACGTTTGAAAGAAAGGGTAATTGGATCTGTTTGGATTGCTAACTCAAAGAGACACCACCTAGAAGGTAATTCCCACCCCATCTTCTTCATAATACTCTTTTGTTTAAAGTTTTCAATGGTTTACACATGTGGATTTGTACAAAAAGAATAGAAAACCCCATCTAGGGGCGGCGCCATCGCAACGCCGACATCGCCGCCGCTTCTGCTAGAGAAGGGTTGCGGTGGTAGTGAGGAGGCGTCCATTAGAGGTCCCAATGTGAAGGGAGAGGGGAGGGGTGGCACTGGAGCCACCCTCATGACCACCTTCGTCGATACGGACGTCCTCAGCACAACCACCTTAGAATGCCGGGCGCATTGGGGTAGCCCGTGCGTTGAGCATGGACGTATGTCGCTGCCCAACGCATCTAGGGGCCTGTTTGGCCCCTTGACTGGTGAACACTAAATTTTAAAAATAAAAGTAAAATATAATATAATAAAATAATATGTATATATTATAAATAAATAAAATAATATAAATACACATAAATAAAATAAAATTAAATATTTGTTTTCAAACGGGGCGGTACTACGTCTCCGAGGGAGACTGACTAGGTCGCATCCCTCGACTCTAGCACCAGGCGATGGGGGACCAGTGGGACCCACACTAGTAGACCACAAAGACTAATAAATGGAAGATTTACCTAACTTTAAATCTAAGCATTAATTTATAGAATGTGTTATTGTTGTACAGTGTCGCATGAAGGTTTACATCGGGCCCCTAGGCATACTAGGAGTTGTTATAGGCGTTTCGGCGAGTCGTGGTAAGTGAGGAGTTTTGCTCATGCATTAAATGTGGCTTGAATATTAGATAAATAGAAGTTTCACCTTCATATTGAAAGACTTGGGATTAGGTTGCATTTAGTTAATGGTATGAATATACTTATCTATGGAATGCATGTGATGTGAATAATTTTGTTATTCGATCTAAAAGCGGTGATGTGACAATATGCTCATCAAAATTGAGTGCTCCGCGCTACGAGTAGCGATGGTGTGGTAGTTGCCTACCAACAGAGTGTGGTTCGTGCCACGAATTTTAGTGGTGTGGCTATGACCCTACCAAAAGAGAGTGGTTTGCCCTATGAACTATTAAGTTCACAAGTGGTCACTATCGGTGATGGCAGAGAAACACTTATTGTTGGTTTTGATGGAACTAGATGGAGATCACAACGGACATTGTGACCACCAACGGTTCACATCACCTTGAGTGTGAGTGTTTCGATCACCGGATTCATACTATTAGCTAAAATGCATTGAATGAAACAACTTATACGTATTATTTATTTCTTATGGTATATCTCTTGCTGGACCCCATTGCATGAATAAATGGAATTTGTTTGTTAATTTGTGAATTCTCTTTAATGATGTGGTCTCAAAAGAATGTTATTTTCCTTGCTTGTTGAATTGTGAATCTACTTTTAAGTAATATTGGATATGGAACTTGTTTAGACCCCCTTTTACGAACAAGAATCATGTCTTCATTTCTTTTCATTAAATGCTTTACAATTTGGTTTACTACATGTGTAGAATTGTTTTGTTTTATATGTAATACTTGCATGTTTATTGTTTGAGCAAGTATTCTCTCTTATTGAGCTCCATTGGTTCTTTAGCTCACCTACTTACTCCTTAGGTACTTCCACATATGCATTAACTCGTGATAAAGGAAAGGCACCCGCTTGAGATCTTTCATTGCATTGTGAGCAGTTGCATGCTCCTATTATCTATTCATTTGCTTTTGAGAACAATAATTTGGGTTGTAACTTAAAGTAGGTTATTTGGGTAGTTTGGAACCCTCCTTATCTATTTTGGACTATTTAGACTTTTGAACCTACTTAGACTTTTGAACACTTATCATTTGGATTATATAGATTATGGAATTTTAGTTTCGATTTTAATTCCTCATTTTCCTCATTTATTATTCCATATGGTTAGTATGTTATTCCACAGGTTGAAATAGGCATGCCAAACTGTTATTTGGGTCGAGTTCAGGTATTGGGTTTGAATAACGGTTTGGGCCAGGTGACCCGACCTTAGTTCGGGTGAGGGTCATTTCAAATAGGATAATAAACACATCGCACAAAAATAAAACACCTCAGAGTCGACTCCCGAGAGTTGATGGAGTACGCCATATCAACATAATTCCCCGTCAGAGTCCTACAGTGACACGTGACACGAGTTATAATTTTAGGGTCGTTCCATCCTTCCTAACTAATAAGAATTTTGTCCTCAAAATTGAATAGGCTTAAGTAAGACTTACCAGTGTCTAAATTAAGTAAGGGAAGTGCTCATAAATCGACCCCTCCACGACTTCTCACATAAATCCACCCAAACGTAACTTAAGGTCACACACTCCCTAAACTACAAGTTCGTAGCAGCTTCAAACGACTTAGGGTGTTATTATCAAACCGCAGACTTATCCAAGTCATTTTAGGTACCTCAAATGCCAATACGAACTGTGGAATCACTCAGAGCCACTTCAGACAAATCTATTCTTAATTAGAAGTAATGGACGCATGTGGGGTCATTCCCCATCTACTCGACATTTCATAATGAATTGCAGACTTGTACAAAGTCTATTCATATGGCTCAACTCCCAAGTTTCATCAAACTGTGAACTTTAACCACTTCTTTTAAACACTTCAAAATAGATTCTTCAAACTATGGGCTTCTCCTGCTTCTAACATGTTTAACTTTCTAACTCTGGGTTGCTGGTCTACCAAGACTGCTCCCTGTTCTTGAAACATTGATGGGAATGTCAACGATTTCATCATGGATGTCACCGATTAATACGTCACAAAGTCTAGTAATCACGACGTAAGATGTTACGATTGTGAATTGTACGTTCAACTTGTGATTACTTTCCTTACCACTTGCATATCAGACACAAGTTTACAACCTCCTCCATGAAATTTAAGGCTCAAAATTGTTGTCAATATTCTCAATAACCCTTATCGGTTCATTAGTTTTTTTTCATACTGAATAGAGTCAACTAAACTCTCGTCAAATTCATATCAATGCCTAGGCAGTAGAAATGTTCGACAAAGTTGTGCCTACAGCCGTCATGAACACTGCATGTTCATGTATCATATGATAAATCACAACTCTTCTAGTTCTGCCTCTCTTTAGGTAGGTTCAAGGCAAGTTTTGGTATCCCATGCACTAAAACCTACCATGATCTTACACTTCTTTCATATTCTAATCTTAAGTTGGGTGTTTTGTGTCCTTAGAAACACTGCTAAGGTTAAGTAGTACTATACCTAGTAGGTGTCAACCCTAACTCAATCCAACGTCGAAATTGCAAGATAACACATAAGTTCCAATTTATCAATTAATACATAATATAATGGTAACAAGAATGAATTCTAACCATCGGTACGATCAGGAGTAGTTATCGGCTTCGGCTCTACCACTACGTGAATGTTCTCCATTGCATGTGGTTAAGTGTCACCCTGCTGGGCGTGATATAATTTTGGATATCTATTATGGAAGTGACCAGGTTGTCCACATTTAAAACACACTCTTTATCCCTGAGGACCAATGCCACTACTTCTACCCCCGCCCTTTGTATATTATCGTTGCTGCTAAACTGGTACTACTGTTTGCGTTTACCGATTAGCATAACTAGGCACTGGGATAGGAGGAACCATAACTATAGGACCAAAGTGTACTGGTGGTGCCACTAGCCCTGTACTTCATGTCCTAATGACATTTTGATCATGCCACTGGTTCATCCTTATATTCCGATCATGTCCTGTTCTCTGCTTAGACTGCGTCTCAATCGACTAAAAATGACCCTCTACAAAATGTGCATGGAGGAAAGTCTCCTTAGCCAGACTCATCTCATATGCTCTTTTAAATGTCCCGGCTCGGTCATAACCACTTAGCCTCGAGTAACAAAGCCTCAATGAAGTAATAAACCTGATCCGCATCCTTGTTTGCCACACCTCTGGTATACGTCAATAACTACAAGTGCCATCCCATGTACTGCATGAAGGACTCGTTAGAGAGATGTCTCATCATCATGAACTCATTCTCTTATCTCTCAGCTCTGTAAGAGGCAAATACTTCAAGTTAAACTGCATCTTAAACTTTGCCTAATCCTTGGGCACTCCTTTGGTCGCTACCAAGCTGGTCTATTAGTCGTCTGCCTCCTCGAACAGTAGTGTAGAGGAGTTGGAAGCTCTCATGCACTCCTTAGTAGTCAAGACGCCATGTATATTCTCATGACTCTTCATTAACTTATCTGCAGTCTCTAAGTCAGTACCTCCAAAAACTCTACCTGAAGGTGTCTCTGAAACTTACACAATTGTTTTGCTCCAGGCATTGCTCTCGTGCTCGTCCCTATCGTTGTGGATGGCATTATATCTACCAAAGTGTTGGGGCATGTGCCCTATTTCAATCTACGAACATTATTTATCTTAGAATTTAAGTTAATAAAATAGAGGTTTTTATTTGTTGTTTAATTGTAAGTGATTGCATGTTTACGTTATAATAAGATCCATGGGCATTTGCTGAAATATCCTAAATGTCCATGGTCGGTCATTATACTAGGAACTATAATGAATTAAAACTAATGTGAATCTTGATTGATAGTTATGTGATGATCATGCATATAGAGATACGAATCAAGATCATGAATACTTGTTAAGGAACAAGGTACCGGACCGACCCGCTATTAGTACACCACATGGATTAAGTCATATGTGTTACACATAATAGGTATATCATTTAGTCCTTCAACTTGAGATTACCGTAGACTTCAATATTAGGAGCATGATAATTTGACATAATCAAATGTTGTCTTCAACAGGACGATTATAAGGATTATGATTGGTTACTTTGTGAATAATATGTGAAGGTTTATAATCAAGATATAATTTGTCACTCTCATATAGAGAGAGATATCAGTGCATCCCTTGATATGATAGACTGATAATGGCCAAGTCCTAATGAAATGATATGATCAATGTCACTTTGATGTTTTCAGTTTACCTAAAGATCGAGACTAGTACGATTGAACATTAAAGGTGACTTTCTCTGCCTTATGTTTAATCAAAAGATATCACACGACAAAAGGATATGATATATGTTATTCATTAGGATGTATCGATTTTGATATCCATGCTACTTGGGTAGTCATAATGCCTTGCTAGAGAATTCTTATTCTTGTGTACCAAAATGATTTTTGGTTCACTGCCAACGTCGTATGAACCTATTAGGTTGCATACATAGAATGGCTTTGCACAATTTCAATAAGTCCAAAATAATGAATTTTATATGATATAATTCTTCACACAAAATCCTTTATGATTTGTTGTATGATAACTTATTTATAGGGGTGTATGTGTAATTTGCTTAAACTATCGAAATATAATAGTTACATTATGAACAGGATTTTAAATGAGGGCTTATCTACACATATAAATAGAGGGTGAAACCCTAAAACAAAAATGTATTTTTGTTTTTGCTATTTTCGTGTTTTTTGGATCTTGGTAGAGAGAAAACGTTTTCAATCTCTTTTGAGGCCAGCACTCCAAATTGTGGTCACCATTCATGTGTGGATTTTTCGCAGAGGACGCGCACTTGAACGTCTTGAAGATTGAACAATCAGAGTAGGAAATCACGAATTATGGTATGGTTTACTTTTGTATATCTAGTTTAATGGAACTTATTTTCAATCCTATTATAGTTTTTAAAAATTGTTTTGAATTTTTTCACCGCGTATGAACCCTAAAACCTAATAGTGATATAAGGCATAGGCTCGGTTCTATTAAACATTTGCATGTTTTCTCTGATGTATATATGATATATGTGTGAAAAAAATGATCTTGATTAATGTATATATGATGTACATATAAGTTCTGTGATAATTGTTATTAAGAATTGATTTTAAAGTATGTTGTTAATTCATGTATATTGATACATACGCATGATTTGATTCAATAATAGAATTCATGCTTAAAATATTTTGATTAACATATGTTTTAATATTAAACGATGCGAATTTTGAATGTTCACATGGTAAAAGTCCTATTTAGGTTAATGTGATTCTGGTGTTAAATTTATATTTCCTTTCTGTTCAATAATTATGTATGCCTCCATGATAGAAATCATGATTATGTTAATATGATTAATTTAATATGATTCTGGTGTTGAATGCATGGTTAATATTTCATTTCTTGATTCAATTGCTCATTTTGTATGGTTAAGAATCGAAATTGATTTTTGATCATATATCCCATTTCAGCTGTCCGTTAATATATTCTTATTAGATAGGAGATAAACTTGTAATCTGATAAGAATTACAAATCTTATGAGATAGGTGAGATATATAACAAATTCGTATTAGATAAGGATTCAAAGTATCTTAAATTCTAATTGGATGAGGATATGATATTAAGTTAGAGGTGGGCCCAAATTAATTAAAAACATTTTAATTACTATTTTTTGAAATTAAAGTAAGGGGTACTTTAGGTTAATTGGATTGGACTGCCGATAACTATTCGTAGCGCAAGGAATTTTCTAACTTGTTTATTGATTGTACATGCATTGTAATATATGATATTTATTTTGTTTAATTTGTGATCACTAAAACGAATTAAAAAAATTCCTATTCCAAATTTTAAGTCAAGTGCAATCCTTTCTCAAACTCTTATCTAGGCTTTGATCACATCAAAATGAGTTTATTATGTTATCTTGGTGAGGCAAGTTGAGTAACAGTTACTCTATTGTTTTAAATGTTTAGACATGATAAAGCTATCATAACAGTTTTGAGCTTTAGGCACTAGATGAGACAAAATATGCTAATACATATGAAGTAATAATCTCATAAAATACAACTAAAAGTTATGTATGATGTAATTTGTAAAAGTTACCTACCTAAATAAACTAATTCAAAGTGTCATGCCTTAGATGTCTTGGAATTAGGTGAAACATGGATTTTAGTCCCTTAAATTAACATAGCGTGTTTATGAGGGTTGTTAATTTAGTGGGAGTTTATTCTGCTATACTAAAATGAAATATTTGCATAATCTTTATTATAGATCTATGGCCTCTTCAAATCATGCTAATCCCTTGTCACTGCGATCCATCCTTGAGAAGGATAAGTTGTCTAGGACAAACTTGCTTTACTGGTTTATAAACTTAATAATTGTTCTTAAGCATGAACGTAAAGTTGTATGTCCTGGATGATCCTATTCATGAGGAACCACCAACCAATGCTTTAATAGCCACGAAGGATGTACATACTAAACATGTCAACTATACAATTTATGTTGGCAACCATGGTTCCTGAACTTTAGAAGGACATGAAACACATTGAAGCTTATGACTTGGCTATGATGCTAAAGGAAATGTTCCAATAACAGGCTAGGCAAGAAAGTTTCAAGATAGTCAAGAACCTTCATTCTTGCAAAATGTTTGAGGGTGCATCGGTTTGTTCTCATGTTCAAAAAATGAAGGGCTATATTGCCTATCTTGACAGACTTGGATTTCCCACAAGCCTAGAGTTGGCTTCAGATTTGATCTTGAATTCATTGTGTGATAGTTATTCATAATTTGTGATGAACTATAACATAAATAACATGGAGAAGTCTATTTCAGAGTTGCATTTGTGCTTAAAACTGCTTAGCAGAATTTTAAGAAACCTATTGCTAACGTGTTGATGGTTCAAAAAGGAAAGGCTCTAAAGAAAAAATGGCAAAGGGAAGGCTAAAGTTGCCAAGGCTGTTATGACTGTCACAAAACGTGTGGTGCAAGTTAAGCCTAAGGCTCCTACTACTTTACAGTCCCAGAAGGAAAAGGAAAAAGAAGGAAATTGTCATTTATGCCATGCATCGAGCCATGGTTCAGAAATTGCTAGCCTATCTTGAAGAACTAAAGAAAAAGAAGAGTAGTGCGAGTGTTGCTTCAGGTATTTATGTTATTAAAGTTAACTTGTATACTAGTGTTCTTGGTATTGGATATCGGATGTAGATCTCATATTCGTATTAATGTGTAGGGTCTCACTAAAGTAGAAAGCTAAAGAAATGATAAGTCATCCTACAAGTTGGAAATGGAGCAAATGTTGTTGCATTGGTTGTAGGATGCTATTAGTTGATTTTACGCAGTGGAATTGTTTTAGTTTTAAATAATTATTATTATGTCCCTTTTTTGAGCAGAAACATCATTTCAGTTTCATGTTTGGATTTGGATGTTTTTAATGTCATTAATGTGAATAATAAATGCCACATTCCTCGTAAAGACATTTTCTATACGAATGATCATTTGTGTGATGGTCTTTATATTCTAAACATGAAAAAGGTCTTGAAATACTCCTATTCATAACGAAAATACAAAGAGATTCAAGTCAAATGATTTGAGTCAAACCTACTTTTGGCATTGTAGTCTTTGCCACATAAATGAGAAATGCATTTCTAAACTCCATAAAGATGGACTTTAAAATTCATTTGATTTTGAATCATATGAAACATGGATATCTTGTTTACTAGGCAAGATGACAAAGAGTCCCTTTACTAGACATAGTGAAAGGGCAAGTGATTTATTAGGTCTAATACATACTGATGTATGCAGTCCTATAAACACAATGTCTAGAGGTGTTTATTAGTACTTCATTACTTTCACCAATGATTTTAGCAGATATCGTTACGTATATCTCATGAAACATAAAGGTGAATCTTTCGAGATGTTTCAAACATTTCAAAATGAAGTGTAAAATCAACTTAGTAAAACTATTAAAGCACTTCGATTAGATTGAGGTGGTGAATATTTGAGCTAAGAGTTTGATGATCATCTTAGAAACTGTGGGATTGTCTCACAGTTAACTCCTCCAGCAACTCCATAAAGGAATGGTGTTTCTGAAAGGAGAAATCAGACTTTATTAGATATGGTTTGTTCTATAATGAGTAATGCAGATGTTCATATTTCCTTTTGGAGTTATGCCTTAGAAACTGCTGCATTTACAATGAATTGTGTTCCTTCTAAAGCGGTAGATAAAACAACATATTAGATATGGTTTGGGAAAATACCAATTTTATATTTCCTTAAGATTTGAGGCTTTGAGGTTTTCGTACGATGACAAATCTCAGAAAAAATATTAGCCAAATATGCCAAATGTGTATTTGTTGGTTATCGTAAAGAAACTAGAAGATAATACTTTTATAATCCTATAGAGAACAAAAGGTTTCTTGCTCGGAATGGTGTCCTTATGGGAAAAAAGTTTATTTCAAAAGATGACAACGAGAATAAAGTAAGTCTTGAACAAGTTTAAGAACCACAAATAAACACTCAACCTCTAGTAGGAGATCAATAAAGTTTTGAACTAGTTGAACCTCCATAGGTATCACAAAGCCCACGTAGGTCTGATAGGTTAAGATATCTGCCTGAGAGATTTGGATTTCTTATTACTGATAGTAGTGAGGTGTTGGTTATGGATCAAAATGAGCCTACAACTAATCAGGAGGCTGTGTCTAATACTGAGGCAGATAAAAGGCTTAGTGCCATGAATTTTGAGACTCAATCCATGTATGATGACCAAGTTTGGAACCTAGTTGATTTAAATGAAGGTGGTAATACGATTGGATGTAAATGATTGTCAAGAAGAAAACTTACATGGATGGAAATGTGCATACTTGTAAAGCAAAGCTAGTAGCAAAAGGTTTTAGACAGACTCAAAGTGTTGATTATGATGTGACCTTTTCTTCTGTAGCCATGCTTGAATCCATTAGAATTCTAATTGCCATAATCACATATTATGACTATGAGATATGGAAAATGGATGTCAAAAGAGCTTTTCTAAATGGAAAGTTACTTGCGAACATGTATGTGATACAGCCTGAAGGGTTTGTTCATCCTGAGAGTTCTAGGAAGGTGTGCAAGCTTCAGAGATTCATTTATGGATTAAAGCAAGCTTCTTGGAGTTATAATCTTTGTTTTGATGAAGCAATTAAGGAATTTAGTTTCATTAAAAATTAAGATGAGCCTTGTGAATATAAAAAAGTCAGTGGGAGCTTGGTTGTTTTCTTGGTACTATATGTTGAGGATATATTAATCATTGGAAATGGCATACAAACCTTACAAAGTGTCAAGTCTTGGCTAGGGAAGTGTTTCTCAATGAATGACTTAGGAGATGCAACCCATATCCTTGGGATTGAGATCTATAGGGATAGATCTATAGATCTAAAAGACTGATCGGTTTAAGTCATAGTGCTTATATAGATAAGGTACTAAATAGGTTCAGTATACAAGACTCTAAAAGGGGTTATTGCCAATGTTTAATGGTATAAGTCTCAGCAAGACTCATTGTCCAAAGACTAATGATGAGCGAGAGCACATGAATTTGATGCCTTATGCATAAGCTATTGGATCTATCATGTATGCCGTGTTATGCATTCGACCTGATGTATCATATGCTTTAAGTGCAACAAATAGATATTAGTCTGATCTCAGCGAGAGTTATTATATAGCAGTAAAGAACGTTCTTATGTACTTGAGAAGGACTAAAAAAAATCTTCTTGGTCTATGGAAGTTTGAATGACAAGCTTGTTGTAAATGGTTACACAGATTCAAGTTTACAAACTGATATAGATGACTTCAGATCGCAGTCTGGATATGTGTTTACTTTGAATGGAGTTGTAATGAGCTGGAAAAGTTCAAAGCAAGAAACTGTGGTAGATCGTACAGCAGAAGCTGAGTATCTTGCAGCGTCTGATGTAGCTAAGGAGGCAATTTGGATAAAAAATCTCATCACTGAACTAGGCGTGGTTTCAAGTATTGCTAACCACATCTGCTTGTATTGTGACAACAATGAGGCGATCTTACAGGCCAAGGAGCTAAAATTACACCATCGATCCAACATATACTTAGATGTTTTCATCTCATTCGAGAAATCATTGAGAGGGGAGACGTGAAAATTTGTAGAGTTTCTACAGAAAAAAATGTTGCAGATCCTTTGACGAAGTCTCTTCCACAAGTGAAACGTGATGGTCATGTTAGGTCATTAGGTGTAAGTACATGAATGATTGGCCTTAGTGCAAGTTGGAGATGTTAGGGCATGTGCCCTAGGACAATCTACAAACATTGTTTATCTTTAAATTTTAGCTAATAAAATAGACGTTTTTGTTTGTTGTTTTATTATAATTAACTGCATGTTTACCTTATAAAAAGATTCATAGTTATTTGTTGAGATATCCTAAATGTCCCTAGTCCGTCATTATACTAGAAACTATAATGAAATAAGACTAGTGTAAATCTTGATTGATGGTCATGTGATGATCATGCGTATAGAGATACGAATTTAGATCATGAGTACTTGTTAGGGAACAATGTACTGGACTGACCAGCTATGAGAACACCATATGGATTAAGTCATAGGTGTTACTCATGGTAGGTATATATTTTAGTCCTTTGACTTGAGATTACCACAGACTTCAATATTAGGAGCATGGTAATTTGACACAATCAAATATTGTCTTTATTCAGATGATTATAAAGATTGTGATTGGTTACCATATAAATAATATGTGAAGGTGTGTAATCAAGATAGAATTTGTCACTCTCATATAGAGCGAGATATTAGTGGATCCCTCGATATGATAGACTGATAATGGCCAAGTCAATTTTATATGATATGATCAATGTTACTTGGATGTTTTCTATTTACTTGAAGATCAAGACTAGTACGATTGATTATTAAGGGTGACTTTTTATGCCTTATGTTTAATCAAAGGATATTGCACGGCAAATGGATATATATATGTTATTCATTAGGATGTATCGAATTTGATATTCATGCTTGTAAGGTAGTCATAATGCCTTGCTAGAGACTACTTATGACTTGTGTACCAAAATGGTTTTTGGTTCACAGCCAACGTCGCATGAACCTATTGGGTCGCACATAAAGAATGGCTTTGTGCAATTTCAATTGGTCTAGATTAATGAATTTTAAATGATAAAATTCATGAAAAAAAATTCCTTATGATTTGTTATATGATAACTTATTTATAGGGGCGTCTGTGTAATTTGCTTAAATTACATAAATATAATAATTGTATTACGAATAAGATTTTAAGTGAGGGCTTATCTACGCATATATATAGGTGAAACCTTAAAACAAAATAGATTTTCATTTTTGTTTTTTAAGTTTTCTAGATTTTAGGAGAGAAAGAAAATCGTTTTCAATCATTCTTAGGGCAAGCATTTCAAATTGTGGTCACCTTTCGTGTGTGGATTTCCGATAGAGGACGCGCACTTGAACGTCTTGGAGATCGAACATTAAGAGAAGGAAATCATGGATGAAGGTATGGTTTACTTTTGTAGATCTAGTTTTATGGAACTTATTTTTGATCTTGTTGAGGTTTTTCAAAATTGTTTTGAATTTTTCTGTTGCGTATGAAGGCCAAAACGCAACATGAAGTGGGAGGTGTACGGGGGTACTTTCTCTGCCAGTACCGGTGCTAAGGCAGTCGTCACCAGTACTACCGCAATGGTGGTAGCCGCTGAAGTGGCCCGTACTGTAGGTGCACTCGCCTCTTGAGCAGTGGGCAGTGTCGATGAAGACAATGATAGTGTAGCTATGGTCTATTGTATGCGTATCCTCAAGATCTTCTCTAATCGTGATCCTGGGATGTGGCCCTCTGAGTCAAGGTTTGTCGCTCCTCTATACTAGCGAATCGAGGACCTGCGACCTGTATATCATCACTCGGCCCTGGCTAATCTGTCATCTCGATTCTATAAAAAGGAAATGGTCACTGATCTGCATATAGCTACCGATATATAATATACTATAATATAACAAATATCACATATAGAATCAAATTTCAATTTTCCAAACTCTTTACATTTCCCACCTAAGACTCTAAGTCAGGATCATATGGTTCCATTTTTAGTTCCAACCGTGTCCTAACTCTAGGTGTAAAACCTTAGTCTATGATACCAACTGTGACGACTCTAATCCCAATAAACCATGCCTCACCCAGCCTATGCCTATGTGAGCCCCTGATTCGGCCCTCACAAGGTCAACGAAGTCCTCGTCATCCTCTCTTTTCATTATTACAAGTAATTTAGTGATTTAAAGTTGAATCGTTGTAATTTAAAAGTTTAATAGTTGAATAGTGGAATGAAAACTTAAATAAATTTAAACAATTCAAAGATATATAGTGTCAGACATCCTAATGTGTTGAACCCTGTAGCTATAGATAACACGCATATATATGTTGACACTAAAAGGGAAATCATGAATATACATGCATCAATGTCTCTTAAATCCAAAATAGATCCCAAAGTGTTATAAAATACAATCACGCATATATATACAATACAAAAGCGCAAAAACCTACAAGTAAGCAAGAGGAGAAGCCGCTCTAAGAGTCCTCAGAGGAAGTCACCAATCACTGGCCCTTTGCCCTTGCTCGTCTATGGATTTGTAATTGTCACCGAAGGGGACAATTCTAGTAAGTAAGGCCAATAGAGTTTCAAACACAATTCATGAATTTAAATAAATAATTCTAAGTATCATGCAAGAATTTAAAAGACCAAAGGTAAATGAAAGTGTATGATGAATGGACTAAAAAGTAATAACTGCATTACAAAGTGTCTAGGAGTCAAGGGAAGGTGTCTAAGTGGTCTAAATCCATCGAGAGTGGGTGCCACTACCCGACTTCCTAGAACCGTAACTTTCTAAGTTGATAGGCTCAGTTCGGTGTAGCGTAGGGGTATCGACGGTGCCCTAAATACCTCGCCCACGTCTACTACTTTCGATCCAATACTCAGGGTGAGGTCATGTTTGTTCATTTAGCACTAGACTCAGGAATACCTTCTTGACACACTCAAGCCTTAGACACTTGACGATATATAATAGAGTCCAAGTAAATGGAATAACAAGAAATAAATTCATGAATATGATAAGAATTGGAATTGCTCGTCTAGCAGGTTTGCTTACCTCATTTACGTAAAAATATCGGCTCTCAAGGCTCTAACATGCCCTCGAACTAGCCCCCAATGCCCAACTCTATCCGCATAGTTCCTGGCATCTATTTTAGTTGGTCTTGGTGTGTTAATGTCCATTTTGTTCATTTCATTACATATTTAGTTTGTAGTCATTCATCAACTTTTGACTAATCAAAATAACTCTACAAATGACTCAAAACACCAAAAAAATGACTTCGAAAGACTCTGAGTCTCAGTTTCAGTTTTACTAAACATAAACCAGTGATAAAAATCAATTAGGAGTTGATTAGGTGGGTTGGATATCCATTTACAAAAATTACTCCAATGTATATAAGTTTTAGAAACATAACATTGATAATTCAAAATGCATTTGGAAACACGTGTTAGATAATTGGGAATGATACGAAAATCAACGGGAAACAAAATGACATAAATAATCATCAATCTAAAAAAATTAAGCTAAATCCGATTAGGGGGAGACTTCGGAAAGTTGAAACCCCAAATAAGCTTAAGAAGTTACATAAGGGCTATCCCAACAAATGAACTATGACTTTCAACCTGTTTTTGACAAAATATATGAATTAATTTCCAAAAACTAATGGTTCTAGGTTATTCCTGATTGTCCTTGCTTTCTAACGGTATGCGAAGCGTCAAAATTTAAGTTAAAATAAGAAAATTATGGCAGTTTTATGTGCTGCAGATTGCATTTCTGCCTATCATGATTTAGGATTTTTGACCCCAAACCCCACCTAGGCCATTTTCATCACCAAAAACTCTAACAATAAGGTATCCTTTATCATACTACATCAAAGACAACATCCATAACATCAATTTGATCAAATTTATCATCAATTCATCAAGATTAATACATGCATTAATGCATTACAAGTACAAATTTTGAATTCACTTGAAACCATTTGCAAAACCATTTGAGACAATGAAATTCAGAGATCAAAGTGCATGAAAAAACCATTAGCAACTTTGAATCTAGTTAATGCATACATAAACCCTAATTTCTAATCCCACTTGATTTAAGAACAAAAGAAATGCACTTACTCTAGGTTATGTTCTTGATGGAGCTTTGATCTTCTAGCTTCCTTGTCTTGATTTCCCTTCTTTAAACCCCTTGCTCTCTAAATTTCCAACCACCTAATTCTTCTCTAACTTCTTCTTTTTCTTCTCTTCTTAAATGTGTTGGAACATTTTGAGAACAAATGTTCTGACTTTCTTTTTTATAGTCTAGTGTTCATGTCTCTCTACATTTACATCTGGATTTTAATTCTTTACATGCACCCCTAGATTGTCACTAATCTTGCTCTTTTTGAATCTCTAAACCGATTTTTATAGTTTTAGGTCGAGTGTGTGACTTAGGTGTGTCATTCATTCATATTCCTCTAACTTAGGCATTTTACATTTTCTCTACTACTTGGTTCATGTGTATATGCATACTTTTTATTTGATGCCATAACCAACTTAAATAACTAGCTTTAGCTTCTCATTCCTATCAAATCGTCTTACATACATGGCGCATGCATTTCAAGACCTAATACTCATAATTTCTACCCTTTGATAACCTTAACTATGCATTTGGATATAAATAGGATAATACACACATCACACAAAAATAAAATACCTTCGAGTTGACTCTCGAGAGTTGACCAAGTATGCCATGTCATCATAAGTCTCCATCAGAGTCCCACGGTGATAGATGGCACGAGTTAGGATTTTATGGTCGTTTCATAGTAATTCTTTCAAACCATTTAGTTTTCCTTTTATCAATGGTAGATTCACGCGATTTATATCCATATCCTAATCAGATCACCATCAGTACTTCAAATGCTCAAAGTGTTTAATAATAACAAAACAACATTAAGTTCTATTAAAGCACTTACTACAATGTAAGAATTAACGGTAATATGCCTTAGGTGTTCAACGTTGATCTGAGTTCCATCTAAGACTTCTCAGATAGGTACAACCATTTGAAGAATCCTAGTTACTAATTTATTTAGATATATAATTTATCAATCTCGAACATATAAGCGACTATGCAAGAAACATATATATCTTCATAGACTATAATTGAAGAAGATAATCTTGTTTAAACAAAATATCTCTATTTAGATGTCATCAAAGTATTAGTTTTAACATCATTTTTTGTATGTTATCACAATAATTTTTGAATGTTGCTGTATTTCTTCTTTTAATATGATTTGAAATTTTACGACAACTACAAAGTGTCATTATATTAGTCAACGGCACGCGAAATGATTGCTATCAAAAGTTATGGTAGACATTTTTTGTGTGTCGTCACAAATATTTTAAATGTTGTTATAGTTCTACTTTTGATGTGCACTGAGATTTCACAACTTCTAAAGAAATTCATTGTATAAGTTAATGACATATCAAGAATTGCTATAAAAAATCTTTCAAACTTCAACAACATTTTTAGCGTGTCGTCTTAAAAATTTCTGAATGTTGTTATAGTTCTACTTTTAATGAACACTGAGATTTCACAGCTTTTAAGAAATGTCATTGTATAAGTTAACGATATACAATGAAATTGTTGTAATCAGATCCACGACTTGCAATTTAATGTTGTATTACTTTTGTTTTAACAACATTGAAAGAATGTTGCAAATAAACATTTTACGACTTGCATGAATGCTGCATCCTTAATTTAAATGACATATAATAAATGTTGTAGTTTTATACTCGTATTTCCAAACAAATTTAAATTTAATATTTTCTTATTTTGAAAGAACCTAAAATAAATAATATTTACAATTGTACCAATTCACAGTTTTAAAGAACAAAATAGAATATTATATTCAAAATGAAGTGCATATAAGAATTAGTGTCTACAAATTTACCATTTTTAAACAAAAAAAGACAACTAAATTTTTGTATCATATAAATAGTTTGATAACATCTACAAAAACACTACAAAATACTCTATATCATCCTTACAAAAGATAAGTTTCACACGATCTCCTTTAACCTAAAAAATTATGGTTTGCACCAGCAACTAGACCTGTTCTGCGGGTTGGGGGCCTGCCCGACCGGGCGCTTGCCTGGGCAACATGGGCAGAGCTTAGGTTTTGAAATTTAATAAAAGCTCGAACTGGGCTCGAGCTTGCGAAGCTCGACCTACTAATAAGCGAGCTTGGGATCAGGCATTTGGTCCAGGCCCGGCCTGAGCGGGCCCACAATTAAGATTGTTGCAATTTTTATATATAATCTTGTAAAAATAAATGTCATTTGTAAGTTTCGAACCCAAGACTTTTTTGTATTATTACACATCCTAACCATTACACCACCTTCTATTTGTTTATAATTCTCAATATTTAATTAATACATCTAGTTTTAAAAAATGTAAACAACCACATTTAAGCTGCCGAAGCCTGCCCAAGCCTGACCCGTAGTGGGCATGGGCAGGCTTGGGCCCATAAAATAAAAAAGCTGGCTTGAATAGGGCTTTCAAAAAAAAAGCCCACTTAAACCTGGGCTCGTCCAGGCTCGGGCTAGTCTAGGCCCGACCGTTGAACAGGTCTACCTGCAAGATAATTAAAAATAAAATTAATAATGATTAAGAAAGAACATAAGATATTAAATAAACAAAATTTTATACAGAGATATTGTAACATATAAAAGTCATTTATCAAAAGTCTCTTCTAAAAATTCAAAAAAATTTACCGCTAATTTTCACTGCTATAACTTAACACTCTGTGAAAAATATTAGAAACGCATTGTTGAATCTAATTTGTTAAATAAATTAAATCTTCATGTATCTTTAGATTAGAAGGAAAAATATAAAATAAAATATGTAAACCCAGTTCTAATAAGTATTGAAACTTTAACAAATTAGATTTTGCGGCCTATAATTTAGCCCAAGAAAAAAAAGTTGTAACATCCCCTAACTCAATTGGGGCAATGCCCGATCTGAAACCATAATTAAGCCCCAGTATACCATTCGAACTCAATTAGAGTAACAGTACAACCATTCTCTAGACCCGATAATCATAATAAAATATTAATAAATAATTGAAACGTAGTGAAAATTGAAAACTTTTTAGATAAAATATAAGATACACCAAAAATTGACATAAATTTTGGTAATAAAACCATATCCCACCCTTGGTTATTACAAAATAGTAATTTAATGCAACATATAAACATCCAGCTAGGTAAATAATACATCGTAGAGAAGAGTATAAACTCCTTAATCTTCTCCGTTCTTGATTTGAAGTGCACGTTGTTAACATGAAATGTTAATTGGGGAATGAGCACTCCAACTTGCTCAGTAAGTGATTCTCGTAAACATATCGATTATCAATTATTATCAATGAATTAATGAATAACAATATAAATCCAAAACATATCTATTCATGTATTGAAAATGATATAACAATAATAAACTGAATGCAAATTCAAAGGTAACATGCAATCGTACTCGTGATTTGTAAATTTGCATTTAATTACGAAGTCGTACTCTCAGTCTTTAGAGAATACAACCACGTAATCCAAATGTTGGCCAACAAGGGATTCTGTTGGTTTATTCAAGCTTGACTGAGCTACCAACTTCAAATGGACAATGACCATTAAGGTAAATCTTCGGCTTCCTGAGGATAAAAGGGCACAATCCATTTTCAGGTAAACATTTTCCATTTATTAGGAAAAAGGTGGAATCCATTTCTCGGGCATACCTTTTCAATCCTTAGTCTCGGTCGGCCTTATTTACCATTTCTAGGATTTTCCACATATAAAATGGTCAAATCACAGTATGTTTCCCTTAATCCCTATCCATAATGTTATATGAACTAAATATACTAATTTACGAAGCATAATTGATAAGAATACAAGTCTCACATACCTTTCCATACTATTCGAATCTCCAAAAGAACTTCCGGAGAAATCTACATTCAAATATACCCATTTTAGTCAATTTAGGTGTTCTATGAGTCATACAACGACCCTAAAGTCTCTAGTTCAAATTCGACTCGAATCTAGAGCCTCGATAATTATTTTCCAATTTATCAATTTATTTTACCCATTTCACACTTTACAAGGTAAAAACCTCGATATAAAGTCTCGCACGAATCCTGAAATCTTTAATTTTTTTGTATAATTCATGAATTTCTATTTATTTGGACAAATATTATTTTTATGGAATTTTTTCCTATTTTCTTAAAAGTTTCCCTATTTTCTAGCCTATTTTTAATTTGTAAAGGGGCTCAGCTCAACCGAGCCATACCAGCTTGATTCAGGGGCCCAAACCCTTTCTTCCTTATCGTTCTGCTTTGTTTCAGAAGATTGCCCTTTTTTTCAATTCGTCTCCTTCCTCGGACGAACCGCTTTAACAGTTAGTCCGTGCCTCCCATCGAAACCTCCATTAACAACAACACAAAGAACAACAACAACATCAATAACCGAACAACAATGACAATAGGAGACAACCTAACAACCTCAGCTTCATTGGTCTCTTTCTTTCTTTTGATTTCCCTCTCTCTTTCGAATTCGAGCTCTCTCTCTGTTTTGATTTTTTCAAATGTGAAATGAATACAGAGGAGGCGATTGTGTTTTTGGGATAAATATAAGATTTTTTCGAGTTTCGAATCGTATGAATCTCGAGGTAGATCAGATGGTTCAATTCTATCTATTTTTATTTTTTGATCGTTCTCGTGATACATGTTACGTATGTCAAGGTCGAATTTGTGGCTATTAACAAATCCATCACCTATAACTTACTTACATAAGATATACAAGTCTTCTCAAAATTTATATGCACGAATCTCGAGGATGATCTAAAAGACAGGAAATAAAGTTATATTCCTTAATGTGACACCAAATTTGGCACATGCATAAACATGCACATTGATTTTCTTAGAGATATGGTTGCATGCATCGCGAGGTATGTATAATCCATACAAATCCAACGTTCAATACCATTCACATCCTCGAAGCTCACGCTATGCATATTTTAAGATGAATCCAATGTATGCTTTTATTCGATTTAAAATTTAGGGTTCATATATATATATATATAAATAACTTGTATTTCGCGCCTATAAATTCATTGTGTGCGCCAACGACCACCCTCGGGCGTGCACACTATTGTACAACCAGCACGTGTCACCCTTGACCCCGCGTATCACTTAGTGCCCACCAATTATTAATTATTTTTAATATATATTTATACATACAATATATATATATATATATATATATATATATATATATATATATGTATACGCCTATATATTCATGCGTTCATCATTTAGTCGTGCGCGCTAACGAGTACACTCTGGCATGCGCGCTATCTCACGACTCATGTGCGTCACCCTTGGCTCATACATGGTATTCCATAATTCATCAATTATTCGATTAATTCCAACTATTTACAATAAATACAAATTTTCACTCCAAACTAACACAATATAATTATGCCATCAAACTCACACGTTATTCGAGACTAATCAGGCTTAACCACAAACCTAATTCAGGTTAATTAGAATTCGAATTAACGTTAATCACCTACTTGAGGTAACATATTGTTACAGTTTCCCCAATTTAAGACAATTTCGTCCTCCAAATTAAAAGAAACGTACAACATACCAGTAGTTTGAAGAGAAATGGAAATTGCTCTTCTATTTAAAACTCTCATTCTCAATTTATCTTTTCATTTTTATGAAACTACTATTTTCCTTTAATCCGAACCTACAAAGCCCGTATAGATAAGACTTTCAAAAGCACAACTATAATTATTTTTTGAACTCTCTAACAATCTATGATGCTTATCTCCTAACTATTTATTTTAACCAAGTTGTAGTTATATATCACCTAATCTGCCATACCCTATTTGTGTAGCTCTTACTATCTCATTTACCTTAAAGTTATATCTCTAATCTTTCTTCTGTACCTTAACATATAATAAGAATAAGCATATTCAGCTTATCATCTGAAAATGTAATCCAATTAATTACCTTTATTATCAAAGAGCTCACATAATGGAATTTATTTTCATTCAGCTGTCATACATTTCCAAGACACAAGCTCAGAAATCTAAATTTTGAATGGACAATGAATGCTTAGGGTGATTCAATGTTACTGATGATAAAAGATAGAGTTTCTCTCATGGCTAACCTTTTCCTCATTCAGGCCCAATCTGTTCTACCACATCCACTTCCAAGCATTTTTGATAACCTATTGACATTGATAAAAAAATATAGACTTTGATCAATCAATTAGTTACAACTCATACATGACCCTTTGGGTATAGATAAAGATTTACATGACCCTTTAGGTTCTCAATAATCAGTCTTAATTTACTAAATAGATCTTATATCTCTTTGTAAATTTAGTAACATAGTTCATCATTTCAGACAATCCACACTTTTCATCGTATACTTCAATACGGTATGACATTGCTTGTACAATCAATATAAAGAGATTTATGAGGTCATTAAACTAATCCTTGTAAAATTCTTTCCAACCGAGATTTTCATTTTAGAATCTAATGCATGCAGCACAATTTCATTAGATAGTTTAATTTGGATATTAACTCTTAATAGCCAAATCTCGGCATATCGAATAGCTTCAATTATACTTCTTAACCATCACCAGTTAATTATTCACTTAGTCAAGCTCTAATATGAACTTCAAAGAACATATTTGTAATTATCAATTTCAACAACTCAGTTGATGATGTGACTGCATGACTTCAATCCATCCTCATTATTATACATCTTTCTTTCAAGAGAAAGTACCGGGAAGTTCCTATTATAATTACATTTGGTGTTCTTTTCTCTACTCAAAGTATTGATCCCATCAATCACTTTGTGTATAGTGAATTAATTATATTCATGAATTTTGGTTACTCACTTCACCTATAACTTCTTTCATTCTGACAACTATGCTCTTCAAACTCTCACAGCTTGAAGATCTTCAAATCACATTGGATCAACTATTTGATTTTCATACTTCTCATTTGTTTTCTAGTGTTTCCTCTAAAATTCTCTAATCTTAGGTGTAATTTAAAGTCTCTTGAACTCCCTTTCACTTGATAAATTAGTATTTCAAACCCTACAATGAATGAATGAACTTGCGCAACCTATTCAATTGAACATGATTAATAAATAAAATGTTATGCACACTCATATCTTATAGCATGTATGTCTCAACTTTAGGACTTGTCCTTGAAATCCATTCCATTCATCGTTTGAAATGCATTTTATACTTTTACCATACAAGCGATGCCTTAAATGGCTTGTTACTACTACCAAAACTATTATTTCACCATAGTTCATCTCAAACTTTCATGAACTATATAAAAGTATAAAGTACAATCTATTGCCTCGTTGTGTCAATACATAGCTACCTGAAATAAAGTATTAGTCTAAACCTTTAACTCTTTTTCATATTCCAAGTATAACTAAACAATTATTGCAGTCAAACTACATTTCAATTCTCTCTTAAGGCATCCTTGTATTATTTATGACTCACCTCAATTTCACTTTTAGATTAATTGAACATACAACATAACAGTAGTACAAATCTTTGTATACGTTGTTTATATCATTCAATCATTTCAAGACAACACTACCCTCCTGATTGTGTGTTGAATATAAGATAATTCTCTAAGTGTCTCAATCTTAGTCAAGTCCATTGACTCGCAATTAACATTCACACATATCCAAGTGATTTACATTTGAAGCTTAGTATTTGTACTTGCAATATTTGGTATAAACCAATTTATCGTCAGGCTTACATAACTCTGCGATAGTGCTTGTGCATTTTTTAAGTCTTCAATCCTTTTATATTATCATTTGGTGACGAAATGATAATCTTACTTCAATAGAGTTCAACAACTCCATGTTTTCCATTTATGATTATAATATGAGCTCTAATGAGTTTTCATGGTTTCCACCATGATTTTCAACATGAACAAGCCATTGCTTAAATTCATTTTCATACATTTCTAACTTGATCTTAATTTGATAAAAACCAGATCTTAACTAACTCTTGACAACAACTAGTTTCATGCAATAAACAAAATGAGTTGTCGATCGTGGGCAATGAATATTTATCCTTAAAATTAAATAATCACTCAAGTTGAGTTATCAAACTCGTACAATTTCTAAAATACACTAAACTAGAATGAAATTGCTCATTGGTTTGACATTAGAAATCATGTAATTGATGAATTTAATCTTAAATTGTGCCTAAATCCCAAGAGAATCTAATAAACAAATTTCTTGAAACTTTCAGAATCACAACTTTCATTTGTCAAACTTAAATTCTCATTATGGAGCTACTGCTATTCTACAACAAATTCAAACGATTTGAATCTTGAGTGATAACTTCATTTCTATGAATAACCGTTCGTAAAAGTTTAAAGATTTACAAAATTTCTTAATTAAGTATAGCAGTTAATACTAAACTCTTGATATGATGCTCACATATTCATTCCTAACTTAAAATCCCTAGATTCATTGACAATTCATTCTCCCCAATTTGGACTATACCAGTCTAAAATATTAGATTATGACATTCCACTAACTCATTGTCATATTTTAACTTGAAATATACAAGTTTTTTAACTTTAAGTCTCCATATGAAATCACCATAAAAGTGATAGAAGTCCAACTGATAAGACAGAGTTTACTAACTCCGTGGATTTTTCCATAATCCTTTAACTCTCATATCTCGCTGTGAATCTTCACTTTTAATGGAATTTCACAATTATGATAATTTTCTTACATCCTGACATTGATATATAACTAAATATAGAAATCTTATGTTTCCTTTCCATGCATGTGCATTCACTAAATCGTTACTCTTTTTTATCACCAATTAGTAAGTGCAGTTACACCACAACAACACTAACAAGTTTCTAAATTTTACCTTCAATATGTGTAGTTACACTATGACTATATTGACAAGCTCCTTCCCATTATTCTATGAACTAGTACCATATCTGGAAACTTATAATTCATAAAAACTTATGAAATACTTATTCATTAGTGGTTATCTAACCTCAATTAGGTGTTTACCACTAATGTTCTTACTGAATTACTTTTAATCTTATTCAACTAGTTCCAATACTAGTATATATTCTACTCGAAGTGAATCGTTACCTTTGAGTTTCATCAAAAATCACTTTCTTATTAATGTATATTCTCCTAATTAATATGTCTCAAAGTCCAAGTTCAATCGATCTTTCTTCACTGACTATTATTAATCAAATAATATCAATGAGAATAAAAATTATTAAAGGCCATTCATTAGGAGAAGAGTTTACATTTTCTCGTTGTAAGATTTCTTATGTCATTCCTTATTTAATGCATCATTTCGATTAAGGTTTCTACAAACCTTCAATCCTTAATACTTTCACATCATATAACATTTTTACTATCTTTCTTTGTTGTATTATCCATGAAGTTCAGGTTCTCCAAGAACCTTCACCATCTATTCATTGGATTCCAAGATAAAGATGGGAGATAAGACCTTTAAGATAACATATAGGAAAGACATTACAATTATATCTATGGCATAAATACAATACATCACAACACATAATATAACTCAAGATTTTATCTTTCATTACCTCCCAAAACATTGATTAAACCATTAATTTAGTCCTAAGTTGTCCATAACTTGAGAATCAATCTCCAAGTAAGTAAACCTAGACTCCAATTCAATTCACAACTAATGAAATTAGGTTTCAACACTAAACTGTATCAATTATTCTTGTTTCTCAGAAGATTCAAGAATAAGGAAGCTTGCTCTATAAGCTAGGCTCTGATACCAACTATAACACCCCCTAACTCAATTAGGGTATTACCAAGCCCGAATCCCTAATTGAGCATAAGTATACCAGTCAGACTCAATTAGAGTAGCAATACAATCGTCCTTCATACTTAATAATCACAATACAATGTATCATATATCGAATAAATAATTGAAAACGTAGCGAAAATTTAAAACTTTTTCAATAAAACATAAAATACACAAAAAACCGACATAAATCACGGTATTAAAACCTTATCCTAACCCTAGTTATTACAAAACATTAATTTAGTACAATATATAAACATCCGGTAAGGAAATTAATACATTGTGGAGAAGAGTATAAACTTCTTAATCTTCTCCATCCCTGAGTCGAAGTGCAAGTCATTAACCTAAAATGTTAATTGGGGAATGAGCACTCCAACTTGCTCAGTAAGTGATGCTTGTAAACATATCAATATCAACTACTATCAATGAATTAATGAATAACATTATAAATTCAAAACATATCTATTCAAATGTTGAAAATGATATAAGAATAGTAAACTGAATTCAAATTCAATAGGTAACATGCAATTGTACTAGTGATTTGTAAATTTGCGTTTAATTACAAAGTCGTACTCTCAGTCACTCCAGTATATAACCACGTAATCCGCATGTTGGCCGACAAAGGATTCTGTTGGTTTTGTCAAGCTTGACTGATATACGAACTCCAAATGGACAATGATTGATTAAGGTAAATCTTTAGCTAACTGAGGATAAAAAGGCATAACCCATTATCAGGCAAACCTTTTCTTTTCATTAGGACAAGTGCGAAATCCATTTCTCGACAAACCTTTTCAATCCTCAGTCCCGATCTGCCTCATCAACCATTTTCAGAATTTTTCACATATAAAACAGTCAAATCTACATTGCAGAGCTTTCCTATGCAAAGCTTTCCTATTTTGCAGCTTATTTTTTATTTGGAAAAGGGTTTGGACATGAACCAGGCCGAATTGGGTTTGGCTCAACCTAACAGAATCTTCCGCACCTCCTGCATCATCTCCCTCCTCGGATGAACTGCTCTAGCAGTTCGTTTGAGCCTCCCATCGAAACCTCCATTAACAACAGCACAACGAACAACAACAACATCAACAATCGAATAACAACGACAATAACAAATAACCCAATAACCTCACCTTATCTTCCTTGGTCTCTCCATTTCTGTCGGTTCCCCTCTTTCTTTTGAATTCGAGCTCTTTCTCTGTTTCAATTTTTTCAAATGTGAAATGAATAAAGAGCAGGCAATTTTAATTTTTGAATAAATATAAAATTTTTACGAGATTCACATTGCACAAATCTCAAGCCAGATTTGATGGTTCGATTCTATTAATTTTTATATTTTGACCTTTCTTGATAGACGTGTTGCGTATCTCGAGTTCGATTTCTCTGGCTTTTAACACATCCATCACCTATAACCGACTTACACATTATCAAAGACACATTTTCTCAAAATTCATAAGCATGAGTCATGATGATGATCCAAAGGACAAGAAATAAAGTCACATTCCTTAATGTAACACCAAATTTGACACATGCATACACATACACATACACATTGATTTTCTTGAGATGTGGTTGCATGCATCTCGAGGCTTGGATATCCATCCAATTCCAATGTTCAACACCATTCACCTCTTCGATGCCTACGTTATGTGTATCTAGAGACGAATTTAATGTATGCTTTAATTTGATTTTAACTTTACGATTCATTTATATATTTATATATAAACTATATATATAACTTGTGTTTCGCGCCTAAATTTGTTGTGCGCGCCAACGACCTGTCGGGTTTTGGTGTTCATACGTAGCGAAAACCTCAAATCAATTTTTGAAAATCCCCAACATGATCAAAACTAAGTTCCATTAAACTAGATCTACAAAAGTAAATCATACCTTAATTCGTGATTTCCTTCTCTAATTGTTCAATTTCCAAGGCGATCAAGTGTGTGTGCTCTATTAGAAATTCACACACGAACGGTGACCACAATTTGGAGTGCTAGCCCCAAGAGATATTGAAAACTTTTTTCTTTCTCTCCCAAAATCTAGAGAACTCGAAAATAGTAAAAGAAAATCTTCTTTCGCTTTAGGGTTTCAACCTCTATTTATATGTGTAGATAAACTTACTTAAAAATCTATTTGTAATATAACTATTGTATTTAGACAATTCAAGCAAATTACACCTACGCCCTTATTATAAAGTTATTATATAACAAATCGTAAGGGCTTTTATGTCATTAATTTTATCATATAAAATTTATTACTTTGGACCGACTGAAATTGTTCAATGCTATTTTTTGTGTGCGACCCAATAAGTTCTTGCGACGTTGGTAGTGAACCAAAATTATTTTGGTACATAAGTCATTAGCAGTCTTTAGTAAGGTATTATGACTACCCAAGTAGCATGAATATCAATATCGATATAGCCTAATGAATAACATATATCATACCATTTTGTTGTGCGATATCCTTTGATTAAACATAAGGCCTGGAAAGTCACTCTTAATGTTCAATCGTACTAGTCTCGATCTTTAAGTAGATTGAAAACATCCAAGTGACAATGATCATTTCAATTCACTTGGACATGGCCATTTAATAGTCTAACATATCGAAGGATCCACTGATATCTCTCTCTATACAAGAGGGACAAATTCTATCTTGATTACACACCCTCACATATTATTCACATGGTAACCAATCACAATCTTTATAATCATCCAGTTAAAGACAACATTTGATTGTGTCAAATTACCATGCTCCTAATATTAAATTATATGGTAATCTCAAGTCGAAGGACTAAATGATATACCTATCATGAGTAAGACTTATTAGTTAATCCATGTGGTGTTCTCATAGCGGGTCGGTCCAGTACCTTATTCCCTAACAAGTACTCATGATCTAGATTTGCATCCCTATACGCATGATCATCACATGAACATCAATCAAGAATCACATTAGTCTTAATTATTTATAGTTCTCAGAATAATGACCGACTAGAGACATTTAGGATATTTCAACACATACTCATGGATCTTATTATAAGGTAAACATGCAATCACTTATAATAAAAAACAAACGAAAACCTCTTTTTTATTAACTAAAATAATAAGATAAACAATGTTTATAGATTGACTTAATGCACATTCCCTAGCATGACCAACCATGAGCATGCTTACAATTGTACATCTCTCACGTGTCACCCCCGACCCCGCGTATCACTAGGCGCACACCAATGACTAATTATTTTCAATATCTATATATATACATACAATATATAAATATATATATATGCCTATATATATTCATGCATTTATCATTTCGTCGTGCGTACCAACGAGTTCACTCAGGCGTACACGCTACCTCACGACCCATGTGCATCACCCTTGACCTACACACGGCATTAGGTGTTCCATAATTCATCAATTATTTGATTAATTCAAACTATTTACAATAAATACAAATTTTCACTCCGAACAAATACAATACAATCACATCATCAACCCACACGTTATTCGAGACAAATCGAGCTTAATCACGAGTCTAACTTTGGTTAATTAGAATTTGGATTAACGTTAATCACCTACTTAAGTTAACATATTGTTACAAATTTAATAAATTATGAAGTATTTACAACTAATAATTATCATAATTTAATAAAAATAGAAAACCTTACAAAAATCTAAATCAATGATATCAATGAGGTGTCCCTTTTGATTAGATTACTACTCAAGTTATATAGAATTAAGTAAGTGATCATAGCCACAAGTATAACTGATCGATTGTAGTAATAATATAATCAAATTACGTTGATTAGGGATATTGTCCTCAGGGAAAGGTGTATTGCACTCAGTATACTTAGTCAGGTTTACTCTATTGTTAAGGAAATCCATTTTAATTGATTTTAAATTAAACTATTCTAATCTAACAAAACAATGTAAATACTTGTACTCTCATATAAAGAAGATCATAGTTCGCAAATTCACCTAGGTAATGAATAACTATGCTTTTCAACTCACTTCTCTCATCTTCATTATGTGTGTGTGCAATGCTTAATTAGAATAGACAAATCTTCATCAAATCCACTTCAACTCACTGTCGTGACATAAAAGATTCTAATGTGTAAACTAGAACTCCACTTATCGGTGTTAATAACGTAAGTTCCACATTTCTTTAAGTACCAAATCTTTAGATTCATAACAAATTAATTTTACTATCTGTGCCTTCCTAATTAATAACTATCTATTGATATTATATATCTTACGATTGTATCGTCCATATCCGGCATAAAATCTCCAATGGCCATGGTAACTTCTAAAACCCATAACCAACAAACATGTGATCAAGATGCTCATAGCTTTAAGTCTAGAATCAATAAAATTTTAAACATTGTTCTTTTTAACTTTATAATCCATTCATACTACTTTAGCGTAACATTCATATCATATGATCCATTTATCCCTAAGATTAATGAACTACTCACACATCATCTAAATGAACATGCATACAATGGTATTCATTGCAATCAAATATTAAATGAAATAACTTCAATTAATTCAACAAAATAATACTGAATAACGACACGTGGGTTTTCAATGTCTTCTTTGCTAAACTCTTCTTAATACTCAAGAACAAAGTAAAACTATGCTAATTGGTTGCTCTTAGTGACAATTGGTGAGTTTACTACATTCTAATACATATTTATAATACTAAAATACTTTAGAATAAAATTAGAAATCCTAATTGAAAATTCCAAACGAAATAGAACTCTAAACTTTCTATTTTCTATATCTCGGTGTTGTTCATAAGTGATCCAGCGTTTTCTGCATAAAGCCACGGCGCCGCCAAAGCTTCGGCCTTTTAGTATGCATTTTCCTGACTTAAGGTGTGTTTGATAGCAAAAAAGATTTTCAACAAGGAAAAAATAGTTTTTTTGAAGAATATACTTTAGAGAATTTAGAAAATTTTCTCATTATTGTTTGATCATAAGTGAGATTTTTCATTTTCTAACTTAGCAAGTGGGGCCTACACTTTATTCTTCTCCAAAATCATCCATTCCCCAAAACCAGAGAACCCCAAAAACCAAAGAATCGATTATTGGTCGCACCTCCACCTCGAACCACCCGTGTCCACAGTCATCACCACTATTACCTCTTTGTCCTAAAGCCCGGTGTCAAGATAAAAACCCAATAAATATTCGAACAATTCCAACATATTCAAAGAGAGTTTAACAAAAATTGTTCATCGAACGCACATCACCAAATTTGATGAAACTAAAGAAAAAATATCGAAGCGATGAATCGTTTGATTCATTTGATTATGAAGAATGGATAGATTCACTAGCTTCAACCTAAATAATATATAGAAGAGAGATTTAACAAAAAACATTGTTTCCCTTCCAAACTAATAGACGCACTTGAATATGAAGAACAAATGATGATGTATTAGATGAGCTTGGGAATGAAGAGAAATCTGGGTTTGATGGGTCGAAGAATCAAAGATTGTCTGAGGTTAGGCTTGGGGATGAAGAGGTGACGACGGCGGTGGCGATAATCATCAGATGGAGCTGGCAATTGTGAACGCTAGAGGTTTTGAGTGGAGGCGTGGCAAAGTTAGGATCTACTAGTTTTTGTTAAAGGAGTCCAATTCAGGTTTCGCCCAAGAGAAAATCTTGAATTTCCATACCAAAATAAGAGAAAATAAATGAAGAAAAATAGGAGCGTGGGTTTTTTTTAACCAATCGGTTATAAACCTATCAAACACTTAATAAAAAGGTTACACTAAAGAAACACACAATTTTTCATGATTCTTTCATTTTCTCTGCTATCAAACGCACCCTTAGTAGACTCGGCGCCCTGTACAGACAACCCCGGCGCCATCCTATTTGTGCATATGGCACCACCTTTATTGTCTCACTTTTCGTCTTTTCTTGGTTCTCCATGCCTTACCTACACTGTCCAGTTATCTTCCAAGATGTCAAGAATCCTTACTATGTCGTCAATCATATTTCGCTCCATTTTGTCCTTGTTTCTTACCAAAATCACTATATTGTCTCCTTTATACCTTATATACTTTAAAATATATAAATACCTTCAATTATAGCTCATTCTAAGATATTTATACTAAATATACTACTAAATTAATCATATATATAAGTCTAAATAATCACTTATCCAAACCCTTAAACTTCGGATTTTGCACGTCCAAAGCAAAAGTATATTTTACTAAGTATTCTTACAACAACTACTACTTAATTCCATATATATAAGTCTAAATATTCACTTATTCAAGTTAATAATCCACTTGAGAGCATTTCTTTGCAAAAACTTATATTTTCAAAAATATGTAGCCTTACCAACACAAACAATTCATTTTCGAAACACCAAAGTAGTTGACAACCAAAACCATCACTACTCACAAGTTTATTTCACCTCGACATTCGAGTAGCAAGCGTACAATCTCATAATTTCTCATTAAGCTCAAGAACTCACAAATAAGCATAGATCATACTAGTTTTATAGACTTTAGCACTCAAGAGTCCATAAGATTTAATATAGTTGGAAAGAAAAAATAACTGAACTAAGCTACTAGTACTTAAGCTAAATCTTTTATTTGAAGAATTTTAATCTAACTTCCGCCTTTCTTTTTTATTTTTATCTATCTATTTTTTCTTTTTCTCCTCATATTTTCTTGTTGCAGGGTCCCTGCTTTTTTTCCTATGGATTCCATTTTTTCTCTCTTTTTCCAACCATCAAGTTCTCTACTCCTTTCATTTTATCAAGCAATTTTTAACTCCAACTTCTTCATTAAAAATCATCCCTATCTTTTCCCCTCTTAGCACTAAATCTTTATTTACTTTTTATACTCAAGTAAGATTCATACTTATCATAGAATTCCTTAGAGATCTAGCTTTTTCGATAAGAGGAATTCTAGTATTCGTCTTGCTTTTGTTTGATGTTCGTGGTCTTCTCTAACTCTAGGTTTCTAATCATGAAATCATACTGTTGTTTGCTACATTTCATATTCTCTTCTAAAATTTGATAACACTCTTTTGCGTTTTATATAACCAAGACACTTGTATTCTTACTCATCCTCAATTAAAGGCATGAATTTTGTAAATGAACTACTTACTCATCACATTTTACTATGTATAACATAATCTATACTATCTAAACACATTTAAATGACAAGTCAATAATTAGACACATCTCATAGTGTAATTTAGGTTAGTTTTATATATAAATGATGATATTGTTTTTTAAAAAATAATGATATTACACTAGGTATTCTATTGTTTTTATGATTTCAGGTTTTAAAAAGAAAAATAAAGAAATGGAAGAAAAAAGCAAGAAGAACAAAACTATCAACTGGAAAAGAAGCCTAGGGATTAGCCAACTATTTGGAATAACACTAGGAATCGCTACCTAAATCGGCAGTAGGAAACGACCAGCGAATCCACAACAAATTGGAGAACGAACTAGAAATTGCCAATTGAATAGGTGGAGCACTGAGAGCTAAACTCAATGATTTGCTCAGTGATTTGTATATAAGTTAGGAATAACTGACAAATTGCTGAGGTCGGTTACAAGTTTTTTAGATTAATATTAAGAATTTAAGTTTATCTAAGATATATATATATATATATATATATATATATATATATATATATAAAAAGACTATAAAAAGGCTAGATAGCTTCGAAATAACTCTCACCTTTTGCTTTCCTTTTGCTCTACATTATTTATATTGTCTATTTTAATTGATGCTTGAAGATACATTGAAGCTTTGATTTATGTTAAGGTATTTATTTATTCATTATGTATTTTAATTATATTTATGCATTGTTTATCTTCAGCATGAGTGAGTAGTCTATCAATCTAAACAAATCCTAGACATGTCTTACGTTTTGGATTACTATATAGTTATAATTAAGGAATCATGAACTTAATGCTTTAAATCTATTCATTCACGTCAATCACGAGTTTAACAAGTAATTTTTGTGAATTACGACTAAAGAAGATTAATATTGTATGCATATCTGCAAATATGTATTGTGACATTTTGATTCTGACTCTATGTCTATAGTTATTGACAACAATTATAGAAGTAGTAACTAGGATTAATCTATAGGGAATTTCCCGCGTGGATGCTCTAGGTGGTTATGTTCTAAGTTGTTTATTATGTGGCTTTGGTTAATATTGGCTTAAATTAGGCATGATTTTTCATGGAGTGCAATCCTATTGTATTTTTATGGTGTTGCGTTTTATCTAATGGGTAGATTTACAATGATAAGAATGTGGCATTTCCATTGAATTTAGGAAAATCGGTGGCTAGCTAAAGGCTATCTACTTATTATGAAGTATGATTTGATGATTCCAAGATTCCTCGTGTATTATGATTATAACTATGATATGAAGTGATGGCATGTTCTAGTGTTTGAATATCCAAATATATTATATTGTTTAGTGGGGGTTTGTTTAGATGTTTGTTTATTTATATTGAATTGAATTTGAATATTTTTTTAAGTTAGTTTGCATTTGAATTGTTTAAATTAGTTTAGTTAGTTTGGTTATTTAAGTAAGTGACCATAGTTTTTTAGTTATGTAATATTTTAATTCCTATATAATTAGATTAACTAAATTAAGAAAAACAAAACGAAAACCTTTTTCTTTAAAGTTTGCAAAATCTATGTGGAGACGATATCCCTTATCACTACTACAAGTTATAAATATACGGGAAATTATTGTGCACACTCGACACGTGTCATCAAATAATAAGTAATTAGAAAAAAATATACTACCTTGCTTTCCACTTAAATTTCCTTAAAAATAAAATATTACGATCATACATGCAGTGTTTATCCTTATTTCATCATTTCTTCTCACTTTTCATAATGTAGTGCTGACGATCCCAAACTTAAACAAGACTTTGTCCTTAAAGTTTAAAAATAAGGATGAAACATAAAAACACTAAACACAAACATATAATAATACAATATAATAATAATACATAAACTTTAAAATTTAAACAACTAATAAAGTGACAAAATATTCCTCTAACTCCTTGATGGTTTATGAATATGCCGCATATGTTGAGATTTCTCCATTTCGATGAGAACTCACCTGATAATTGGTTTTTTTTAGCCGAAAATTTTCATAAGTTAGAAATTTACTAAAATGTTTGGATTGTTCTAACTAAAATAAATAAATAACTAACTGAAATTTTAAAAATAAATTGAAAAACCCATGGGCTTCCACCTAGTAGCTCTTAGTTTAATGTCATTAGACTAATGCCTTATTGCTTATTTAGTCCAAGTCTAAATCAAGATACTCCATTTGGAGGTTTGAGATAAAGACATCTTTCCCATTTGGATGTATTTCTTGCCTTTGACAAAGACAATCTTCACGGCATCAGCATCCTCCTTAGTACTCGTTGTGATCATTTTCTTCCTCATGTGCAAGACCATATTGACAGTGTTCAATAATGGCCACCCAAGTATCATAGACACATCATCATCCATATCATGCTCCATAATCTCAAAATCAGTGATGAATGTAATACTACCCACTTTAACATGCACATCTAAGACTTTTCTTATTGCTGGTACCAAGGTACCATCAACTACTTGCAATTCCGTTGTATTAAGACATCAAATCAGCTTGTAACATTTCCTTTATAGGCATCACATTGACTAAGGCTCTCGTATCACACATGATGTTTCTAAACTGGTGCCCATTAATGCTTAATGGTGTGCATATATCTCTGGGATCTCCCATCATGATTGGTTGAAGTCTCGGTGTGAACTTGAACTTTTGTTTCGGCTTATTTTGAACAACCTTGATATTATTTCCTTTCTTTGCTTCTTCAGAAGGTCCTTTATCTTGTTGTTTAATTCTCCATTATTTCTTCCCCTTCTTGTTATACTTCAAGGCATTGATCCTTTATTGCTTGAATCATTTGTGTTCATCTTGCCTTGCTTATGTTCCATTCTCATGCATCAATTCATACTTTCTAATAGCCATAATGTTGAATCTTTTTGGTTTGAATGTCACTTGCTCTTGCATGGTCTCATTCGTTGCCATAGTACTCATCATGTGAATAGAAATAACATTCTCTTTAGGATTTGTGATAGTGTTACTCAAAAACTGCCTTTCGTTCCTTAAATTCTATGCATTGGCTAACTAACCAATCAGTCTCTCCAGTTTCTTGATGGATTATGATCTCTCATCATCCATCCTCTTAATAGCTTGCTTTACATTTTCCATCTCTTTCTCATGCTTCTCATGGCATTCCCTATTGCTCATGTCGATAGCGTGCAAGAATTTTTCAATTGACTTCAATAAATCATTTCATCGCTTTGCCTTAACTTCCCTTATTAGACTTATTGATCAAAGTCTGGAGGTAACTTTAGTGCGTTATCAAGATTTCCATATGAGAAGTTGGTGTTGGTGAAGCCTGGAGGTAACTTCGCTCTCGAATGAAGTCATTACTCTCAGCCTGAAGTTGATTCCATAGCTCTGGCTGTTAATGAAGTTGATCTCCTCAAGCTCCATTCCTTGCTGCATGTCCATTCGATTAAGCACCATGGCTTGGTGATTAACGGGTTGATGTATAACTTGCACTTGTCATATTTGCTGTCCTATTTGGAGCTTAGTCATTTGACTACTCCGGTTGGATAGTTGTGCCACAATCGCAACTTGTGAATCAATTTCATATACACCTGCTGGTTTCCTCACTATGTAACGAGTACCAATTATAGAGTTATGAGACAAGATCTAAAAGATCTAATGCTTCATCCTTATCCTTGGTTAGTAGAAATCACCTGCTGTGGCATCCACTAATGTTTTGGTGCTGTGATTCATCCATAGTAGAAAATTTGTAGTTGTGCCCATTTCACATATTCATGTCCTGAACATCTCCTCAGCGTCTCTTTGAATATTTCACAAGCTTTACTAAGAGACTCGACATCCTTTCACTTGAATTGATTAATTTCCAGTTTCCTTTCACTAACCTTCACTAGGGGAAAGAACTTATCTAAATATTTTTCATTGATTTCCACCCAAAAAGTCATACTCCATGCGTTCAGTCCTTGAAACTAGGATTTGGCTTTTCCACCAAATGAGAATAGAAAAAGTCTCATCCTGATCACCTCATTTGTTACTCTAATAATGTGCACAATGTCGCACTTCTCCAAGAAATTCTCTACATGTGTAAGTGGATCTTCATTCACTAGCTTGCTGAACAGGCTATTCTGCACCATGTTGATTAGAGAGTCAGTACGAACTCGGTGGTGTTGACTGGAAGCCACATCACTCTATTGTAAGTCTCTTCACCTTCTTGCTTGTAGTTATGAAGACATATCTATCCTTGCACTACCAAATCACCTTCGGTTTAATTATTCCTTCGACCCTATTGTTGGTTTCGTACTTGATCCTCCCCCATCTTAATTCCTTTCTTTTTCTTTCCTTTGTTGGTTCTGTCAATCTCATGGGCCATAAGGCACTAAGTTTTTCTCTCCTTTACTACACATGTAATAATTCTCCTTGAAAAGAAAACACAAAAGATCAAGTGTAGATTGTCAAACTTGGAACTTAAACCTTTTATTTTTTTTATTTTTTTTGTGAAATAGAAAGTAAATTACTTAAAAAAAACTTAACAATTTTGTAAACTAAATAAACTAGAGTGGTTACCTATTTCCCAGCAATGGCTCCAAAAACTTGATCGCGGTTGCAAGTATAATGACTAAATTGTAGTAATAATGTGATCAACTTACGTTGATTACGGTATCGTCTTGAAGGAAATGTGTATTGTACTCAATATACTTAGCCAGGTTTACTTTATTGCTAAGAAAATTTCTTTTCAATTGACTTTAAACTAAATTATTCTAATCTAACAAAATAATGTATATACTTGTACTCTTATATTAAGAAGATCTTAGTTCACAACTTCACCTAAGAAATAAATAACAATGCTTCACTTTCTTCATCTTCATTATGTGTGTGCAATGTTTAATTAGAATATACAGATTTCCTTCAAATCTACTTTAACCCATTGTCATGACAAAATAGATTCTATTGTGCAAATTAGAACTCCACCTATTAGTGTGAATAACGTAAGTTCAACATTGCTTTATGTTTCAAATCTTTAGATTCATAACCAATTAAGTTCATTATTCGTGTCTCCTTAATCAATAACTATCTATCGTTGTTATAATTTTTTTTTCGGTTGTATCATCCATATCCGGCTTAAAAGCTCCAATAGCCAAGGTAACTCCTAAAACCCATGATCAACAAACACGTGATCATGATGTTTGTAGCATTACATCTAGAATCAATACAAATTCTAACCATTACACTTTTAAACTCTATAATCCATTCATACTACTTTAGCATAGCATTAATACCATAGGATCCATTTATCTTTAAGATTAATGAACTACTCACGCATCATTGAAATAGATATGCACATAATGTTATTCATTGCAATCAAAGAAAAAATGAAATAACTTCAATTAATTCAAGAAAAGAATATCGAATAACCACACGTGAGTTTTTAATGTCTTCTCCTCCAAACTCTTCTTAATACTCAAGAACATAGTAAAACTATGTGAATTGTTTGCTCTTAATGACAATTGGTGAGTTTACATAGTTCTAATACCTATTTATACTCCTAAGACACTTTGGAATATAATTAGAAACTCTAATAGACAATTCCAAACAAAATAGAACTCTAAACATTCTATTTCCTACATCTCGGTGTTGTCCATAAGTGATCCGACGTTGTCTGTGTAAAGCCACGATACTGCCACAACTTTGGCCTCTTTTTATGCATTTTCCTCACTCGGTAGACTTGGTGCCCTATGTAGACCACCCCGGCGCCATCCCCTTTATACCCATGTTTCCACCTTTGCGCCGACACTGTAGCCTCATTTTTCTTCTCTTTTTGGTTCTCCACGCCTTTCCCATGCTGTCTGGTCATCTCCCATGACATCGAGCATTCTTGCCACAACGTCAATCATGTTTTTGTGCATTTTATACCTTATATACCTGAAAACACATAAATACTGTTAATTAAGGCTCATTCCGAGATATTTATGCTAATTATAATATTAAATTAATCCTTTATATAAGCCTAAATAATCTCTTATAAGTAAGTAAGACTCTACATGAAGTCAAAAAAAAAAGTGGGACTCCACTCTGATAAGTCTAACCAAGCTGAGGGAAAATAAGACAATTATTTTTGTTAAAAATCATTCATAGGAATCTAACTAACCATCATATGTTCTAAAATTGAAGAAGCTCTCTCATCCTTCTTTATGAGTTCCTTCCGAATTAATTTCTTTTAAGCACTTGGACATAGTAAACACCAATAACAACAATCACAATATTATTAAAAAGAATGAATAAACTATAACGTGGCCCCTTAGAACCATCTTTTTCTTAATACATTGATATAGTGCTTTGATAGCATCAAGCACAATTTTCTAGTTTTTCCTCAAGTCGTTTGTAATATAAATAGCATTGTTGGATCCTAGGATATGTCAAACCAAAGTTTTTGTTCCCTATTGAAACAAGAAATATTTTTTAAAGCATTTCATCAAACACTTGGAGTGAAATTGAAACTAATCTTTTAATTTTGTAACACCATAATCAAATCCCTATTTTATAGGCCCTTTTGAAATACCAAATAAAACATCATACTACCCATTATAGATAGTCATTTAGCAACCAAAAGTAAATCAAACAAGTACCAAATAATTGATCGAATTAGTACCAAAAAAAATATTTCTTTTCATTCAAATAATATAAGACACTAGAAGAAAACTTAGATGAAGAGATTTAGGATAAGGATGGGTTGAAACAAAACAAAGAAAGTGCATAAAACTTCAAATCAAAACCAATTATTCGAGTAAAATAAGGATGCGTTATAACAAAATAATGAAAAGTGCATAAAACTTATTTTTCTTATTTAAATATATTACAATTGACTAATCACAATAAAAGTGATCAAAACTACCTAATAAAAGTCAATTTCGACTTATAATCTCCAACTCGTCAATTTTTTTAGAAATTTACAACTTGAACAAGTTAAGTTCATTTTCGTGTAAAATAGGTTAAAACTTCTAGACTTGGCTCATGACCAATCCAAATTTATTAATTCCATCCAAATTCAACAAACGATGACTAAGTCTATTTCAAGAGAGTTCAACCGTATTTAAATGACCTTTTACATTTTCAAAAGGCAATTTGAAGTTCATAAACCAAGTATTGTCCATATGAACCAATGCAACTTACCACAAATAAATTGAACTCAAAAGTTACAATGACTTGAAAACCATTGAATTCAACTTTATTTAGATATTAGAATAGAAATAGGATGAAATGGCTTAAAAGCTCGTTTAAAAAAATATAAGTCATGTTCCCTTTTGGACATTTCAACAAATATTTGGAGTGCATCCCTTTTCAAGATCATTTACAAGACTTTAAGTTCTTTTAAAATAATTCCAAATCATCAATAAGGATTTTGTGAGTAGAAACAAAGTCATAGCAAATAAACCATGTGTTTAAAGAAAAATTCTATGAAAATTAGCTAAAACCAATGGAATATATTTTCAATGCTAAATTGGACCAACTATGTGTTTAAAACAAAATTAAAGTTTCATAGACCTCTATTTGAGTTCTACTACTCTATTTTTTTGCCAAAATATCCATAGAAATCAATTAGAATTCAAGATTTACCATTACTAATCACAATTCATTGCGTTAAAGTTTGAAGAAAATAAGTAGGGTTCATTTGAGGCATTTCATCAAACACCTTTTTTGCGATTCAAAAGGCTTTTTACCAAATTCAATGAAAATTAGCTAAAATCATTTCAAGACTTGAAAGAAAGTAATTAGACTCTCTTTGAGATATTTTTTTCAAACACTTAATAGGTAAGTCAAAAATGATTTTATCAAATTAACACAAATTAAGATCAATTTGATCACACCAACTTGAATCATTCACAAGGGCAAAGAACTCATAAAAATCAAGTTCGATCACGATCAAAAACTTAAAAAAAAAATGCTTGTTTAAAACAATTCAACAACAAACCATTCAACAAGAGCCAATCATTTGAAATCAACTTAACTTAGCAAGAGCTCTATGGATTCATAGATTTTAACCTCAAATGTGAACTCAAGATATGTTTACGGTATCACCATAGCCTCTAACGGAGTCTAAATTCCTAGATTTTGGCTCTCCAAGCAAATATCCCCCTTTCTTTTCTTTCTTTCTCCTCTTTCTTTTCTGAGCTAGTTGTTGTCGGAGTTGCATCATCACCACCATGCCAGAGTCACGCCATTGCCTTCGTGCTGGAATGACGTCGCCTTTCTTCTCCCTCATGTCGGCCACGAGTTCGGCCTTCCTTGGCGCATTGAACGCACAAAGGGTTTCTTCACCCTTTTGCGTGTTCCTTTTTTTCATTTCTTAATGAGAATAAATCTCATCCTTTCATTCTTTTCTCGTATAAAGAAACACTAAAATCTATGGCTCCTACACTCTTTTGACTCTGAAATTTGAAGATCCACATTTCTCTTAGGTTGTCCATTGACTCTAAGATCTACACAATTAACATACACAAACCTTATTTGAGCAATTTATTAGCCATTTTTCACTTAATTAATATCATAAGGTCTCCTTATCATGCGAATTTAATTTAATTAAAATGGGTCATTCATGATACCATATACTACACGCAATAGCACGCTAGACAAAAATAATTTTTTTTATTTGAGTACTTCAACTTACTACGACTCTCGATCGGGTATTGGACATCTATTAATTCAAGATTAACTATTAATCATCGAATTAAAATTCAGTTTGTTACACATATCCCCTATTCTCCCCACCCAATCGGCGTTTCCTACGTTGTCCTCGGCCTATGGATTTTCTTACGAGTTCGATTCTTAGTCGAATCAAGAGAAAATTGACCCTAATATGAGGTTTGGGAGGGAGTAGTGGCAACTGTGTTTGCATTTTTGAAAGGAAGAGGGTTGAAAGTCATAGTCATGCTCTAGTGCTCTTATTTGTGTGTGTTGAATGACACACATAGGTAACACAAATAAAAACAGATTTATCACGACCTTTCATTACCCAACTTTACAATCTACGTGCATTAAGTGTTGAAGTTTAGCCACTTGATAATAATAATTTTTTGCATTTTCTAAATTGATCTTATGCAACATAAATAAAAAATTTATTGTAATAATTCATTTATTTAAATTATTTTATTTATTAGAGAATCTTATTAAATTTAAACTTGACGTATAGATTAAAATTATGTCACCCTAATTATGAAAAAATAACAAATAATTGAATTTTGTTTATAATTTCTAATCGATTGTAAAATTTGCTCAAGTTATATTAATATTATTATGAAATAAATTCTATAATTATAAATTGAATGTATTACAATCAATTTTTTTCTCAAACAAAAAATAATAAAACAATGTCTAGTAGACAATTAATTTGAGCAAATATCACTTTAAAAAAAATTGAATAAATATTACTTAATAATTAAGTAGTAACTAAAAGGCCTAAAATTATAATTTCGCAATATACATAAATATCTCAAACGAGTGAGATTATGTGAACAATATTTCTGATCCATATTAGGAAACACTTTAACAAGAATTCTAATGCAAATAAATGTATTAAAAGTATGTTACAAATTTTTTTTTGATAAAATATATTATGTGTGACTACAAATATATTAATTATCAGCAATTGATTTTTCTAAGTTGTAAAGGACTTAATTCCAACTAAACAAAGTCTCGAGCTCAATTTTAAAAGATGAAAAGCACTAAGTAATTGTGAGGGTCGACTCTCGTATAAATTCCAACAATCTCAAGCATGAAGTTGTCAGTGTAGTTGTGTTACTAATTGATATTAATCTTTTTTAGATAATTAGATTTATTTACAATACATATTTAACAGCCATTATATCTTGTGTTCTAGTACATTCGCATAAGGCATGACATCTAATATGGATAGCTTTTACAACACATCTAAGAGATATCATAACAAGCATTATGCGAATTTCGTATAAGACATGTTATCTAATGTTGAAAGTTTTTGATGAAACATGTTTAACAACCTTTATACAATGCGTGACATGACATTAGCATTAGACATGTCATCAAAAATTAAAAGTGTTTTACAACCTACATTTACTAGCCATTATACTATGAGTTAAACAACATTCGCATCAGGCATGCCGTATAAATTGAAAGTTGTTCATGACACATATTTAAAAGCCTTTAAACTATGTGTGGCATAACATTCGCATTGAGTATGTCATTGAATATCAAAATCCTTTTACTACACATATTCATTAGCTATTCTATTATGAGTTGCACAACATTCTTTTAACAAAAATAGTAATCTATATTGCTTTATGAACAAATATAGTTAAGAAAAAAAATATTTTTATACGTGTCATTAGAAATTGTATTAGATGACTTAAGCTACTGCTTGTCCTCTTGCATAAGTCGTCGTAGGTCAAGATTCTTGTAGTCAATTTCCAATTTCTAGTATAATGCTAGATCACAATCATAACCTAAATAATATTTGCAGCTTGCTTTAATAGGTTGTGGACTTGTAGCCAACACATATAATAATAAAGAATTGCCCATCCTTCATAATCTCGTATAGGTTACAAAAATCATAATAAAAGATGCAAATGTCGATCGATCTAAATGCTATATATACCCTTCATAAATAGAATTAACAATAGGATATCACACTTTTAAGGTTGATGCCTCATAACAAATATCAGACATGATTGCTCCATTCAAAGCATTCAAAGCTGCTTAAATCCAATGAGATGATTAAATAGGGAGCCAAGAGGGCATCACTTATTATAGTATCAAACAACCTATACAATATTTTATATCATTATAATAGACACATTGTAAAGAAATAAAGAATCACAAACTTGTTTATCCTTTAAAAAATGCTTTATAAAACGTAAAAGAAAAGCAAGTAATGTCTGCCAAGTTATTGCATTTATTGATTATTTATAAAAAATTAGTATATATATGATGAGCTAGAGGTACTAAAATTTAAGGCAATACGTTTTTTCCAAACACATAAAGCTCTTACATGATTGTATGAACTCATGAAAAAATAATTATAAAATTTGAGTCAAGTGTTTGATTTCTTCATTTAAAAACTAATTCACAAGAAAGTTTATGAGGAAATAAGAGTTCAAACCTACTTCACGACATGTTTTTTATTTCATAATTTATCTTTTTCATACATGAAACTTGGATTAGACCCTGTATGTTTCAAACAAATCAAATAATTTAATGAAGTAGTTAGATGATGCATATTTCAAACAATTAATTAAGTAAGAAGAAATTAAAAGAAGGTTATCTATATATGCATCTACATTCAACCATCATAAGAATTATAAGGTCATGACTTACTTGAAATATAAGAGCTTAAGTTAATAAGTACATGCACTTTTTAAACCTAATCCATTTATGGTATCAAAGCATATCATCATGTTCATTCAATTAAGTGGAGAGCAAAAGGATTAATGATAACTAATAAGGCATGAATTCTATATTCTTTATATTATTTATAGTGGTGGTACTTTATTATAGCAGCTACCATATATAATGATTGGCGCTTTGATGAAAACCCGAATTTTAATTAACCTGAGTTCGGCTCGTGGTAAAGTTTGACATACCTCAATTAGAATGTATGCAGGTTTGCGTAATGTTTGCATTTTTATGGTGTGTTTATTAAATTTATAGGTTTAATGATTTGAATGGGATGAATATAACCTATAGGTTGAAAAATCAAATCAATTGAATAATCGAAACCGTTAGATCAACCTCGAGATGCATATCATGTCAAGATCTATGTCATGATAGGCAGTCGTATCACTTTAAGCGACACACCATCAGGTTTGCCTCGAGATACATGTCGGGAATGATGATGATGATGAGGCATAAGGTGGTTGGAGGAAACATGAGGTGGGGTGTGTAAGTTGATTAGTTGATGAGATGAGATTAATCATCTCATCATCACCCTCACCCTTATCATCTTCGCCCTCTTCATATTCTCATTATCTCCACTTCTCACTTCCACCACCATCGGTTTGCCTTGCCGCTGTCATCACCATCACCATCACCACTATCATCACCATCATCATTAACCTTGGCGGGGAGAGAGAGCGAGATTGTCTTCTTTGTTGGTAAGCTCATACTTCTCTATCTATTAGTAGTTGTTTTAAGGAGATTGGACGGCTGATGTGTAAGTCAAGATTGTTGGAATCATGAGGTATGTAATAATTTTAGATTTCTAAGGGATCACTAGAACCTTCGGACATGTGTGGTGATAGGTGGTGTCAATGATGGTTGCGCTATGTTGTTCTCACAAGGAAGTTATGATTGTTGTTGAAATCATGAAAGTTGGTTGTGTCTGATGGTATTGGAAGGGTTGTTAACGTGATGAGACCATATGTGTAGATCCCCTGGTGAAATCTGGACTTGTTTTGAGGTGCCAAGGGGTATGTGGAGGTGTCGGAGTCGCAAGAATAGGCTGCAACTCCGTAATGGAGTTGTACTGATTAGCGACATCGAAGGCGCCAAAAGGCATGAGACCCACGTCGCCACACACGACACCACTTAATGGAAAAGTGGTGACGTGGCTGATGTCGCCAATCTTAAGGCCACAGCACCACCTTCGACGCTGTGAGCCTAAATTTAGAAAAATATGGAAAAATTGAGTTTTTATTTTCGAATTCGAATGAGATTCAGACCGAGGTTTTAATATCATACTAGGACTACTTTAACCTCAAAATTGACACAAATAAAACCCAAGAATTCACTTGGAGACTCAAAAGGTGTAACAATTCTAGGAAACCCAAATTGAGGGTAAGTATGGATTTGCATTGTTATCCGTATTACCTATATATGTAGTATATGTAGTTCATGTAGTTTATGTACTTAAATGGTGGCTATGTATACTTTGATGTGAATTGATAAAAAGAAAAATGTTGTATGATGTGATCAGCGAGAGTAAACCCTAGAGTTAAGAATAAGTTGTATATGATATGAGTTTAGTTCCCAGCCTATATGTTAAATCTTGCTCAGCTAGACATGTTGCCTGAATTACACATTCACTAGATGGTTTAGGGTAGAACTATTGGAAATTAATAGATTGATTAGACAAGATATTGACCAATCTACTAGTTTAGCAATCATATTAATGGTGCCAGTGGGTAATCGACCCTAGTTTTACAAATGAAAAATGAATTATAGTGTAATAGCCATTGACTGAATGACTTGCATTCATTATATATTGATTTATATGTTGTCTGATATCCTATTTAGCTATGATTGATTTATATTGCTACTATATTTCATTCTTTAATATTGTATGGATTGTTAATACTTATGTGATTCATTACTTATTGAGCAAATTGGAGCGCTCACCTAATTTAACATTTCAGGTTCACAACCCAGTTCTTCGACTTAAGGAAAAGAGAATGCAGTATAGTCTTATAGTCTTCTCTACGATGTAATGAATCCCTCTTTTGTATATATGATATTGTTTGAAATACAATTTGTAATATAACATGGTTGGAAAGTTTTTATAATCCAGTTGATTGAAAAAGTTTGGTTTTCGTATATTATAGGTATTATCAAAAGTTGAGTTTATCAAGTATAAAAGGTATGGCTACTGGCTTTAGTTTAGTCTGACTGGTGTACCATGACTTAATTACGGTTTCAAGCCGGGTATTGCCTTAATCAAGATATGGGATGCTACATTTAGGATGAACTCCCAATTGAGGGTAATGGAGTTCCTAGAATATGAAGCATTACTAGGGATGGAATAGTTATCATCATACCATGCTAGTATTGACTATTTCCATAATAGGGTAATTTTTTCGATCCCTAAATTTTTTGTAATTATAGTCTATAAAGGCTATAATCCTTCACGACTTGCAACTTATGGATGGGAAGCTACTCCTCGAGTCTTTGACGTTATGGTGGGACTTGTTACATTTGGAGAGCTTGGTTAGGAAATTAAGGTTAGTGAGATACCCATGGTTTGTGAATTTTCAGAAGTTTTTCCATCTGACTTGCCCGAACTTCCACCGCCAATTGTCATTGACTTCATTATTGATCTTATTCCTGGTACCAAACCTATATCTATTCCTCCGTACCATATGGCACCGAAGGAATTAAGTGAGTTGGAAAATCAGCTTGAGGAGTTGTTATAGAAGGGGTTTATCCATCCTAGTATGTCGCCGTGGGAAACATCAGTTCTTTTTAAGAAGAAAACGGACGAAACCCTACGTATGTGCATTGATTATAGATAGCTAAATCAGGTGAATATCAAGAATGTACCCATTGCTTGGGATTGATGATTTGTTTGATTAATTGAAGGGTGCCAGATATTTCTCAATGATTGATTTGATGTATGGTTATCATCAATTGAGGATCAAGGATGAGGATATCTCAAAGTCAGCTTTCAGTACTTGTTACGGGCACTTTGAGTTTACAGTTATGTCTTTTGGGCTCACTAATGCTCTTCTTATGTTCATGGACTTAATGCATAAGGTGTCTAAATCGTATCTAAACCAATATGCCAAGCTTAGTAAGTGCGAATTTCAGTCTTCATATATAAAATTTCTTGGACATGTGGTTAATGCTGATGGTCTATCTGTTGATCCAGCAAAGGTTGAGGTAATCAATGATTGGCCTACTCCTACTATGGTGCCCGAGGTTCAGAGTTTTCTAGGATTAACATGTTATTACTGACAATTTGTTGAGGGTTTCTCTCGTATTGCTATGCCAATGACTCAACTAATAAAAAAAGCTGTAGACTTTATTTGGAATGATGATTGCAAAGCTGTCTTCAAATATTTAAAGGATAATTTGACTATAACACCTATTATTACATTACTTGAAATAGTAAAGGAATTTGTGATATTTAGAGATGCTTTTCATTCAGGCTTAGGCTATGTGCTGATGCAGGAAGGCAGGGTTATAGCTTATGCTTCAAGGCAACTCAAGATTTATGAAAGAAATTATCCAGTTCATTATCTTGAGCTAGCTACAGTTTTTTTACCTTGAAGATTTGGAGGCTCTACTTGTACTATGAGAGATTTACATTATTTTCATATCAAAAAAGTTTGAAATACTTGTTCACTTGGAGTGAATTGAATATGAGGCAGCGTAGATGGCTTGAGTTCCTCAAGGATTATGATTTCAATCTAGAGTATCATCCAGGTAAGGCAAATACGGTTCCTAATGCCTTGAGTAGGAAAAGAACAGGCAGAGAAAACATAGCTATTACCTGAGCTTCTCAGTTTAAACTTCTTAAGGAGGTGTTAGTGATGATGATTATAGAAAGTTTTGTTGGAAAAAAATCAATTGAGAGAGTTAATTCTAGAACTACTAATATGTTCTTCTATGCTCATATTCGGGCTGAACCAAAGATGATTCGGCGAGTTATTAATTGTCAGAAAGTTGATCAAGATTATATAGTACGTCAGAGGTTAGCAGAAAATGTAGATCATTCTTATTGGTCGCTTTTTGATGATGGTGGGTTATTGTTCAAGTATAGATTATTGATTCCAACTGAGGATCAGTTGAGGCAGGAGTTGCTACGAAAATCTCATAGATCTCTTTACTCTATTTATCCAAGTAACACTAAGATGTATTGTGATATGAGGCATGTTTATTGGTGGCTTAGGATGAAGACTGATATTGTTGAGTTTGAAAAGAGATGTGAGATATGTCAGCAAGTTAAGGTCGAGCTTAAGAAACCTGGATGGTTACTGCATTCCATGCCAATTCTTGAGTCGAAATGGGAACATATATCGATGGATTTTATTTCCGATCTACCTCTGAGGTCAGCGTAAGAACGATGCAGTATGGGTTGTAATTGATATGTTGACAAAATCTGCTCATTTCTTGCCACTTTCCATGTGAGATCTTCTTGACCGATTATGTGAGGTACACATATGTGAGGTGTTGAGATTTCATGGGGTTCCAATGTCAATTACTTTAGATAGAGATACAACATTCACGTCCGGATTGTAGATTGAATTGCAGAGATAGCTGAGAACTATTCTTAACCTCAATACTGCATACTATCCATATATTGATGGACAGACTGAGCGGGTGATATTAGTACTAGAGGATATGCTTCGAGCTTGTGTCATGGAGTTTGGTGGTAAGTATGAGAAATACACTTCCCTGCGTGAGTTCTCTTATAATAATAGCAATCAGGCAAGCATTGGAATGGCTCATTTTGAAGCTTTGTATGTTTGACCTTGTCATCACCTACGTATTGGGCTAAGGTTGGAAATATAGTTTTGCTAGGACTAGAGTTTATTCAAGACTACATAGAGAAAATTCAGTAGATTTGCGAGCGTATGACTACAACACAACTAAGACAGATAGATACGCTGATAAACATCATAGGTTTTTAGATCTTTCAAAGGACGATTACTTTCTGTTGAAAGTCTCACCAATGAAAGGATTGTATAGGTTTGGATTGTGAGGAAAGCTAGCACTAAGGTATATTGGGTCATTTAGAGTGTAGGAAAGGATTGGTCTTGTTGCTTATAGGTTAGAGTTGCCTCATCAGCTAGTCAGAGTTCATAATGTCTTTCACATGTCTATGATTCACAAAATGGAGATTCTGTTCACTCCAAGAATTGATTGGAATGAATTTGATCTTTGCAAAGACTTATCTTACAACAAGCAGCCAATTCAGATAGTTGATCATAAGATTTAGAGGCTGAGAACCAAAGAGATCCCTTTGGTTAAGGTGAAATGGCAATTTTAAGGATACGAGGAACTAACTTGGGAGCAGGAATATTAGATGAAGGGGCAATTTGTATTTCTCTTTGAAACTATATGTAATTTAACGTTTACTTTAATTTCGAGGATGAAAATATTTTAAATTGGGAAGAATGTAACGACCCGTTACTTTAAGCTGGTGATTAGTAATAATCCAAATCCTAATTGATTCGAATTAGGCTCGTGGTTAAGTCTAGCGTACCTTGATTAGCATGTGCATGGGTTTGTATGATAGTTTGTGTTTGCTTGGAATGTTTAATGAATTTTATAAATTTTAGTATAAAAGAGAATTTATATACAAGAATATAATTGGAAAATACATAATTAAATAATAAATAACCGATATACTAAGGGCGACAAGACAAGGAGGTCGTGAAATGAATGTGCACTTACGAGAATACTCGTAGCACGTCCAATGAATTTATTTGTAAGGAAATACATGAGGTATATCTATATTTGTATATATTTGATATATAAATATATATTGAAACTATAAGTTTGCTTTGAATTATATGGATTAGCGGATCGCCTCTCAATGAGCATAAGTGTTGCGATGTCAACATGTGCGTCACTTTAGCAGTGTCATGTTAGCAAATCAATCATTTGATCAACCTCGAGGTAGTGCAATGTGTATCTTGAGGGAAGTCCATATATTTAAACTAAAACCTTCAAACGTATTCTCACAAATTGATCGAGATTGGTAGAGAGTAGTTGAGGGTTTTGTTGTCTGATCTTGAGGGAATTGATTCGGAAAAGCTATTTCAGTGTGAATTGAGGAAATCAAACTACTAGAAATCCATAGATCATCATTGTAGTAAGTTTGGTTTTGATGTTTTTGAGTTGAATTCATAGTAGATTATGAGATCTCTATGAATTGTTGTTGTTATTAATTATAAATGGATTTATACCTCACTATATGTCCTCCCTAATATTTCAGGAGAGTTTTGGAGGTTGTTTGGATGATTTGGTAATGGAAAAGTGGTTGCTGCCCTATTCACTCTCGTGATAGTACAGGGTAGAGCACGCTCCATGTAGTAGAGAAGTGTGCTCCTTTATCAATTGGGACGAACCCAGTTGGTGGAGCGTGCCCCACCAATTAAAGAAGCACGCTGCCACCCTTGAAAATAAAAACTCTACTGTAAATTATTTAGAATATCTTGAGGTCTTAGGGACTAACTCAGGAGTTCTAAACATAGGGTATTAGACCTATATTGATCATAAATGGTTTGTGATAGTTGTTGGATCACCGAGAAAGCGTGAGTGACCAATAAAATTTGGGAGTTTCTTAAGGGAGACTTAAACCGGGGTATGTATGGATTTGCTTATTTATCAATGTTACCTTGCTATTTTAGTATATGTAGTTCATGTAGTTTATCGAGTGAATTGGGGGACTATGTATACTGTGATGTCTTAAATAAATGAAAACAGTTTTTAATGTTATTCACGAGAATAACTCTTGGAACTGAGAATAGGTTATATAGGAGATGGGTTACCTTCCCGGCCTATATGTAAGTCCTACTCGGTTAGATAGGCTGATTACAAACTCACTAGAGGGTCTCGAATATAACCATTAGACATTAATGGATTGACCAGACAGCACATCGGCCAATGTTTTAGTCTAGCAATAGCTTTAATGGTGTTAGTGGATAATCAACCCTAGTTTTACAAATAAAATGAGAATCCCAGTGTAATAGTCATTGACAGTTGGACTTGCATCTGCTATTTATTGAATTATATGTTTTTCATAATCTCGTTAGTTAACATTGTTGCATATTGTTATTGCATAATGTTCTTGGTTATTATATGAAATGTTGATGGTTTTGTGAATCTTTACTTACTGAGCAAGTTATAGCGCTTACCCGAAATTTAATATTTTCGGTTCGCAACCTAACGCTTCAGCAAAGGGAAAAGAGAAGATTTAGGAGTCTTAATATCTTCTTTATGTTGTAATGAGCCTTCCTGTACATATATATACATTGTTTAAGTTATTTTGTTATATATAAACAGGGTTAAGAGGTTTATTAACGAGTTTTTGGGTTTTGAAAAACTCTGTATTTCTTTATATTATTTAATTATCGAAAAAGTATTAATTTTCTGGTGCATATATGTTAAATTGTTTATTTGATATTGATATACAGGTTGAGTTTATCATATACGGACGGAGAGGGTGCTGGCTCTAGTTAAGTCTGGCTGGGTTACCGGGGCTTAATTTGGGTTTCGGGTCGAGTATCGCCCTAATCGGGATAGAGGATGCTACATAGAATCTCAAAATACAAAAATAACTATATCAATCTCAATTTCAAAAACTATTTAAAAATTCCATCACAATCAGACTCGGTAGGAATTTTTTAGAATACTGATAAATATTACTATCATGTTCAATTGTTGGGATGTTGGAAAAAAAGATACTTCACTCAACTTAATTATAAGCACTCGACCTAAATCTTTTATTTTAAGAGTTTTCAAAAACAGTCTTTCATTTTTCTATTTTTTTCATTTAAAAACTCTTATTAGCTCTTTTTATGTTCATTATATTTAAGGGAAGTATTCTTTCCAACTAAGTAAAGTTTTATTAGCTAATTTCCTATTTCTTTCCTTAATTGTTGCATAAGTTCTTTTCATTTTATATAACACTTGACTAATAATATTTATATAAAAAGATTCTTAGATATCTTTTTTGTTTATCTTGCAATTTTGTTTCATTCTTCTACCCATTATAATGTCTAATAAATAGTAATTAATCCCCTAAACACTTCTAGTGCATACACAATCTAGGTAAATCAAATAGGGTAAGACAATTCCTTTCTATCATAAGACTTCGATTTTCATGGGTAATAAAAATCTCACTTCTATACAGATCCAAATTATATTCAATTTCATATTTTCCTAACTAAATAAAGTAAAATGGAGAAATATTACCTATATCTTCATCAAAAATTTGAAAATTTCAGTCAACTTTAAATATTAAATAAATAGATTCTACCTCTCGAATATTCCATACTTCCCTTCTTTATGCTTCACTTCACCTAAATACCCTCAAACTCATTTCAAACTTTGTCCTCAAGGTTTAAAAATTAAGTTGGGTTTTCAACAAAACAAATATTTCTCATGAAGCATAAATTAATTGTATAAAATAAAAATAATTAAAGAACATATTATCATGTAAATAAATTTTCCATAAACAAAGAAATCATGACAAAAATAAAATACTAAGCATCATCAATAATAATAATAATAATAATAATAATAATAACAATAATAATAATAATAATGTATCACCATCACATCGCAATTCAACATACCGAGTCATTCTTTCAGGAGAATAATCTACTAGCCTTCTTCTAACCATGGATACAGTTTTATTCACACTTCTATATCCATAAGCATAAAATTCTCAAGCCAGAATTTCACAACCCATCTCCATAGTAATATCTTCATAATCATCATGATTATAGTCCTTAGTCAACAATCCTAGTTCCTTTCCCTTATTATATTCAAAATACTCAGCCTATACTTTGACTCATTCATTACATTGAATCCCCTATCTGGGATCACTTTTATATTCTTCATAGTATCACTCTTCATTCTAGCAAGAGCTTTATCACTAATGAAATCATCCACATTATAAGTCAACTCCCTCATCATATTTGGATTTTTCTCAACTTCCCCTCATTCTGAATCATCACTATAATCTATTGGTGGAGTAGGTTCTCGTTGTGGTGTAACTTTTGGAGTATTAATTGAAATTCATGTTAGCCTAATTGGAGTAGGTGGAATTTTTTATTTAGTTTTGAGTTTCTCTATCATTACTGAATTTCCTTTCTCATCTCTCGAACCTCTACCACTTCCACCTGTGGCTATTTCTCAAATAACACTAGTCCAATTCGAAATTTAAACCTGTAAATTATTTAAAACTATTTATCAGAAACAATTCGGTAGGATTCAAAATAACTCTACTTAATCAAGGAGAAATTCATTTTAAAAGCTAGTTTGAAAATCAATATAAAACTTAAATAAAAGAGTTGACATCAAAGTTTTTAGTCATTATAAACATATATTCGGTTTTTTCAAATCTTTCATAACAAGAAACAATCTCGCGATAACTTCAAGTCGTTTCAAAACAAAACACACCCCCAACTCATTTGAAACTTAATTTCAAACCAATTGCATACTAAGTCTTTAAATCGATAAATACCAAAATTTCAAAAATATTTCTTTTGTAAACCAAGAATCATCTTATTCACTATTTTTAATATATTGAAATCAATAAAATTATTTATCAATAGTAGTAAAATGAATTCTAATAAAGAATTTTTGAAATCAAATCTTCATTGAAAATTTCCAAAAAGTCATAAAAAACAAAAAGTTTTCCATTTCAAAAGCTAGGGTATATTCGCGATTACCTTCTTGAGAGTGAATCCCTCAAGTTATAAACTCTTGAGCTCCTCTAAATCACTCTTCCAACCTTCTTCTCAAAACCCCCTAGCTCAAGCTCTGGTATGGCACACATTCTCAGATTTGCACTCTTTTAGGTTGATCAAAATAAGATTGAGGTGGGAAACACTTAAACGCACTAAAATCTAGTTTAGGAATGTTGAATTTAGGCAAAAATTTAGTCTTTGAATTGAATGGGTGCAATAGTTGACGTGTGTGAAATGAGTTATATGTGGTGAATAGGAGATTTTTAAAAAAAAACTCAGATTCGAACCCAACAAATCAAGGGTTAAGTGGATTCACTAGTGATTCGCTTTATCAATCAATGAAAATAAGGTTCTACACCTCACTGATTTTTTTAGCGAATCTCAATAATAATGTTGATTCGTTGTTGAATCGCTAAACTTTAATTTCACTACAAATTTTGCTCATTGTTGACACGTGTCGAGTGTGCAAAATAGTTTCCTGTGTTTTCTATTAACTTGTAGTAGTGGTAAATGACATATCATCTCCATAGGGATTTTTGAAATCTCAAAGGAAAGTTGATTTTTATTGTTTTTATCAACTTAATTAATCTAGTTAAACGGGAATTGAAATACTAAATAACTTAAAAATTATTATTACTAACTTAAACAACTAAACTAGCCAGATTAATCTAAACAAATCAAATTCAAACTAAATCAAACAATATTCAAATGCAATTCAATATAAATAAACAAACATCTTAACAAACCTCCACCAAACAATATAATATATTTGGATTACTTTCAAACACTAGAACATGATATCGATTTATACTTTAGTTTTAATTATAAAATATATGGAATCTTGGAATCTTTAAACCCCATTTCATAGTAGGATGATAGCCTTTAGCCAACCACCGATTTTCTTTAATTCAATGGAAATGCCACAACCTTATCATTATAAATCTATCCATTGGATAAGACGTAACACCATATAAATACAATAGCATTCTGTTCAATGAAAATCAGGCCTAATCGAAGCCAATATTACCTAAACTGCATAAGAAACAACTTAGAACACAATCACCTAGAAAATCCACTTGGGAAATGACATATAGATTTATCCTAGTTACTACTTCTATAAATATTGTCAATAACTATAGACATAGAATCAGAATCTTAATACTACATAAAACATTTGCAACTATGCACACAATACTAACCTTCTTTAGTTGTAATACGCAAAAACAACTTGTTAATTCCGTGATTGATGTGTATGAATAGATCTAAAGCATTAAGAACATGATTCCTTAATTATAACTATTTAGTAATTCAAATAAACTACATTGTTTGTGGTCTGCTTAGATTAATAAACTACTCACTCATACTAGAAATAAACAATGCATAAATATAATAAAAAGACATAATGAATGAATATTACCTTAATATAAATCAAAGCACAAAAGTATCTTCAAATATAGACAATAAAACTAAACTAGAACAATAGGAAAAAAAAAAGAAAGAATTATGAGAGCTATTTGGAAGCTTTTTGGTCTTTTTATAGTCTCTCTATGTATAAATATCATAGATAAACTCAAATCCTTCATACTAATCTAAAAATCTGTAGCTGACTTCAGCAAATTCTCAGCGATTCCTAACTTATATACAAATCACTAAGTAACTCATTGAGTTTAGCTCTCAGTGCTCCATCAATTCAGCTAGCGTTATTGTAAATTCTCTAATTCGTTGTGAATTCGATCATTTTCTTCTACCTCAGATTTATATAGCAATTCCTAGTGTTATTCCAAATCGCTGGTTAATCGCTGGTACATTTTCCAGTTGACTGTTTTGCTTATCTTTCTCATTCCTTCCATTTCTTCATTTTTCTATTTAAAACCTAAAATTACAAAAACGAGAGAATACCTAGTGTAATATCATCATTTATGCTTAAAATCAACCTAAATTACACTATAAAAATATGACTAATTATTGACTTGTCAAATACCCCAAACTCAGTACTTTGTTGTCCTGAGCAAAGGAATACTTTCATCATATTCTCCTTTCATTCTTTATAAACTGATTTCATTCTAATTCATCTTATCTTTAAATTATAGAAATTTTAAAATAGAAATAATTTTCAAATAAAAATATATTACCCACAAGTTAATGAAAGTCATGATAAAATAGAATGATTTAGTCAAATAAAAACATCCCTTAATGATAACTTAATCACCTAATATAGCACTTCTTTAGAATTCAAGGTTCATTGCCAAGGTTAGTACATAACATAGGTTTTCTCAATCTCCACTAATAAGCATCAAGCTTATGATAACTAGTATAGAATCTAAAACTGCAAAAACCACTAGATCGATTTCAATTTGAAAAAATACTTTATAATAGTACCACAATCAAAATCAGTAGGAATTTTGCCAAGATACCAATGAATATGTCATTTAAAACATGTTAGATTAAGAAATACTTCATTCTACTCTAGCTTCAAGTACTAGAGTTAAATCTTTTCTTTTGAAGAGTTTAAGAACATCCATCATTTCTTTTTATCTATCTTATTTTTTTCTACTCCATTCTAATTATTTCTTTTTCATATATTTCTTTTACTTTTGCTTTTGAGTCCCTGCTCCTTTCCCTTTGGACATTATCACTTTTTTCCCACAATAGATTCTATGCTCCATTTCATTTGTAATTTATAGGACTCCCTATATATCTATTTCATAAACTCTTGTTAACACTTCTCAGTGTCCACCAAAAATGAAGAAAGTATTTTGTCTAACTTATAAAAACTCATTAGTTTCTAACCCATTTCTTCTTTCAATTGTGGCATAATAGCTTTATATATACTATAAAAATATTTAATTAATAGCTTTTGTATCATGAGATTCATAGAAATCTATCTTGTTCATCTTGCCCTATTATTGTGATCTTCTACCCATTATTATGACTAACACAAGACATTCAATTAGTTTTCATGAAGTAGTAAAGTTAATAAAAAATGGGTAATAAAAATAACACTTCAATTCAAAATCAATTACATATATATTCATTTCCATTATTTTCCTTACTAAAATAAAAAAATGAAATTCATACTTACTTGATATCGGAAGAAATTATGTAAATTTTTGTCAACTTAGTTGAATATTGGATTAAAAGTAATTATGAACTATTCTTCTACCTTTATTCCCTCTAGTTACTATCAATTCCATACTTTACCTAAAATACCCCTAAAGTCAATCTAAACCTTGTCCTCATGGTTTAAAAAATGAAGTCTAGTTCTCATCATAACAAATATGCCACGTGAAGTATAAAAGTATTGATAAAAATTAAAATAGTTGAAAATTCTTGAAATTAAGTTAATTATAATAAGATGGAGTGCATAAAAATCTAATGAATAAATACCACCATTATACAATAAGGGAAATAAATATCTTACCTAAACAGTGAATAAAATGTATCACAAAGTATATAACCAATATCAGAATTACATAGAGGAATCTCACAACATCACTTAAAGTCAGAGAAAACAAATAGAAGAAGGAAATCATTGTCGGCGTCTTGATGTCGCATCGGCATCATCCTCTACTCGATTAATCCTCTTGTAGCTCACAGCAGGGTCGTAAAGGTGATATTCCTTACCGGCCAATGTCGGAACATAAAGATTACGACTAAGTAGTAATCTCATATGTGTAGATGGTATATGAACCGAAATGCCTTCTTGAAGTATGTTTTTCCTAGACATCGTACGCTCCATTTTGAGGATGCTATTTGCTAAGATTGCACCCATAAAAGCCAGCTCTGACTTCTCCATATATAATCTGTCATAGACCCTAGTAAGTTGCTCCACGTTTGGATCATTTTGAGCTTTTGACATCTCCTCTAAGATTCTCCTCGTGTCGTCTCTGATTTTCCTTCTCTGCTTAGTTTCTCTTCTCACTATCTCAACTCTCTGTCTCATCCTCCGTGTCTTCATAACTACTCACTCTACCATATCTCTTTATTACCTCAATAGTGATGGTCTTCTCTGGTACAATATTCAAGTAGAGTCCCGCTGTGTTTACTTGGTCCATCCTATAGAAGGGCGTAATCATCAAAGGATAAGGTAGGCCATCATTCTTCTTGGTGGTGATGACATTCCTAATAGATTAATAAATGATTTTGCCAATATCCTAGTCTCCTAAACCTATGACAATATGGTAAAGTAGGGCGGCCTTATAATTCACTATTTAGTAGTATTGGAGGCTCGACTTTAAGCTAACATCAAGCTTTAGTGGTATTCCTAAAAGAATTTGTGGTTATGTGCTTGGAATACCCCTCCATGTCAAAAATAAATCCATCTCCATGGATTGCCTTTAAACCTCCCCTTATTGTTTCGATGGGAAAATGACACTTAATTCCATACTCGGGTTTGGGGTACTCATCCTTTTCTTTTTGGTGAGAATTTGGTAATCCAAAATACCAATTTATTTTGGCAGCGGAGTGGTCCACTGTCCTCCCTCTAACTCGAGACTCAGTCTTACTTTCACTTTTATATGCATTGGCGTAAAATCTTCGCACTAAAGCTTCAAAACCCCATTCACTGGGGACATCCTCCAGGTCTAGGTGGTTGTATTATCTAGTCAGTACACCCCAGTTTCTTGTCTCTATGATATCTAAGATCCTAGGCCTATATTTCAATTTATTTTTCACATTAAATCCCCTCTCCGGGATCAACTTTCTATCCTTAGCTACATTATTTCTAAATTTTTTGTAGGCCTTTTCATTTACAAAATTCTCATTCCTCAATTAATAGTTTTTCTCTCCTTTTGGTATTTCTTTTTCAACTTCCTCTACTTCCTCCTCATCCATATAATCATCCTCAATGTTATAACTTAATGAAGAAGGCAGAGTATGCTCTCTTTGCGGTCTAATCCTAGGTGTGTTGAAAGATATTGAGGTGGGTTAGATTTGAGAAACTTTAGATTTTGCTTTTTATTTTTCTACTAACTTTACCTTCCCTTTCTCTTCTCTTGAACTTCTACCTTTACCACCTCCGACCATTTGGAATATTGTAGGTAAAACGACGAACCTGTAAAATCATTTAGGATCAAATTTGTCGAAAAAGTATTCGATAAAGTTCAACTATCTATCGAGAATAAGAAATCATTGAGAAAAGTTTTTTTTGAAATCGATTGATTTTGAAATTCATAAGAAATTTGTTGATAAAATGGCATTGGGAAAAATGAGATTAGTAAGTAAATTAAATCAAACAATAAATATTCACAAAAACCCCCAAACTCATTTGAAACTTAGTCTCAAATTAGTTTACTTATAAAATTCAATTTACTTGCTATATATAAAAATAGTTCGAAAATATGATATTGATAAACAAATCATAACATCTATCCCATACATCTATTATAATAGAAAACACTTGATATCAAAACAATTTTAAAGTAAAAAATTCAAAATTGATTTTCTATATTAACAATCTATCTAAAATCGACTAAAAACCAAAAATTTAATCCATAAAAGGTTAGGGTATTAGGTGATTACCTTCTTGAAAGTGTTTCTTTTAAGTATTGAATCTAAGATTGCTTCTTTAGACTTTCCCAAGTTCCTATTTTAACTCCCTTGCTCAAGCCCTGGGTGGCTCTATACTCTCAAAACTCACCACATTTTTAGGTTGAATGTTTGAGGATTGAGATGGGAATCACTTAAATACACTAAAGTTAAACTTTCGAAGGTTGAATCTAAGCAAAAATTGGTCTTTTGATCGAAAGGGTACAATGGTTATGAGTGGGAATGGTTTAAATGTGTGAATTGGAGTTCTATTTTTCAAAACTCGATTTCGTTCGTAGCAAATCAGGGTTTAAGTGGTTTAGCTGAAGAATCGCTGGAAATGAGCCTCAATGACTGAGCGATTTGATTATCAATTTCTAATTGTAAATGTGATTTGGTGAGAAATCGTTGGCTTCGAATTTACACTTAAAATTCTGCATACTGCTACAGATTTACCTAGTAATTTCTAGTAAAAACTAGAATAGCTAGGAAATCACTGGCTTAATTTTATTGTTTCTTCTATTAAATCGATTTTCCTATTTTATTATTACATTAATAAAGGTATAAATATTCAGAATTACAGAACTTAACGAAGATATGTATTAAATAATTTATTTTATTGCCATAAATAACTAATTAACATAAACCTAATTTATAAAACAATATCATACGAAAATAAACTGGCTTTATTAACCCCCTACATGAAACTATTCTGAAATTGTATTCCTTAAATACCCCCATTATTTAGAGTCAAAAGTCGAGAGAATGTAAAAACAATTAACTAATCCTAATACAAAAATTGAAAAAAAGATAGAATATGGGCTACCTCCCATAAAGCGCTCTTGTTTACTATCGTTGGCTCGACTGAACCACGCAATTCTAGGCTAGTTCTATGAACTTAAGTGTAGGATTATCCACTCTTGTGTCATTCTAGAAAGTGATTGCTCAGACATGCATTCAAAAAGTAATCGTCTTGTTTAGAGTATTCATGACGCCTTGCTAAGTGGCTAAGAAAGGTCGCCCAAAGATTAATGAAGGATCTTCGTTAATGAAATGTTACATAATAAAAAAAATTTGTGGGAATAATATACTTGTCAATTTGAATCGGTACAATATTCACCACACCTATTGGTTTTACTGAATCCCCGTTTAGTAGGGCAACTTTTTCAAAAGCAAGTACATCCTATTCTAATTGAGTGTGAAAGAAAACATGAATTGACATGTAGTTTGCCCTAGAACTCGTATCAAATATAGTTCTCAAGTGACAAACCCATTTGACCTTTATATTTATGTATATATCTCCTATATCATCGAGCTTGATAGTTGTTGGATTCTACTTTTTCTTCTCCTTATTCTTTATAGATTTAATTTTTGCCATGTTATCATTCTAAACATTGTCTGACTGCTTAACCCTCAATTATTGGGTTATTTTCTGTTGATTAGCAGTTTCTTCACCTTTCTTGTTCGTGGTCTTATCATTTTCATCTTCTATTGTTACTGCTTTAATAACATATATTTCAACTTCATGATGACTTAATTCTAACAACTCATTACCTTAATTTGTTCATCATCAATTTCATCAAATTTTCCATAGATATCTTCATCATTTAAATGAAAAGTGAAAATTTTATTTTCAAACTCCATAGACATTGTTCCTTTAAACATATCTAGTTTCGTTTTAGCTGTTTTAAGGAATGGTCTTCCTAAAAGTATAAATGGGGACTTAGCTGGTATTGAGTCTGCCATTTTCATGAAATAGAAGTCAACAAGAAATATTAAGTCATTTACTTTGACTAAAACGTCTTCTAGTAAACCATAGGGTTTAATAACGGTATTGTCAGCTAAAGTAAGGTTAATAGGTGTATTGGCCAGTGAACGTATTTTCATTGATTCATATAATTTGAGTGACATAACGTTTATTGATGCTCCAAGATAACATAAAGCAAAATCTATCTAAGAGGTTCCCATTGTGATAGGTATTCCAAACATCCCTGGGTTAAAACATTTCTAAGGTATCTTCTTTTTAATTAAAGCATACACTTTTTGTCCTAAGTTTTCTTTAGGTTTTTCTAAGAATTATTCTTTTGATTCAAAGAATTCTTTCAAAACTTCATCTTAATTATAAAATTTCATAATTGATTTCATCAATGGTTCATTGATTTCTATATACCTAAATGATTTAAGAATGTCTTCGTTTATTTTTTCCTCCCTAGCATCAACTAATCGTTGTGGAATGGTAGAATATGAACACACGTCTTCATTCAAATTATCAAAAACCTTATCATTTTTATCCTTATAAATTAATTTAGACTTTGTAAAGACTTTTCATATGCTTCAACTCAGGCAAAATACTATGGATACAACCTTCTTTAAATGTTCAGCCATCCATTGTCTAGTAGGAATGACATTAGTCATCATTTCTTCTTTTTCTTCTTCCTTAATAGTCTTTTGAACCTTCTTTTTATTACTTTCTTATGCGTATCGCCAATTATAGTTGTGTCTTTCTGATCACTGAATATATCATTAACTTGTGCTTGATTAGGAGGAGCATCATTAGTCTGAGCAAATGCTTTAGTTTGACGACTTTGTTGAGTACTTAACCTATTTATTTGCAAATTCATTTGACTTAACTGATTTTTCAATTCATTAATGTTAGTATCAGTCTTAATTTGATTTTGAGAAATCAGTGTGAAATTTTGATGACTTTGACTCATAAAATTGTGCATTATTTGCTCTAAATTTGGATTCATAGGTTTAATGTTTGGTCGAGGCTGCTGATTATGTGCAGGTTGCATCAGGGCTTTTGCTTTATAAGTGTTATAATTCTGATATAGAGGACCATAACTAAGATTTGAATTCGGTATTCCAGGATAATAAGTATTATTATATCGATTTCTTTGGGGACCAGTAAATTGATTCATTATTGCATTAGCCTCTTCACCATTTTCTTCTTGTGGATTTGTACATGCATCTATAGGATGTGTAACATCATTATAGAATCCATAAGCCTTAAATTGATTAGATTTTTCATTACCTAACATCTTAACCATCTTAGATAATTCATCAAAATTATTGTCGATTGCATTATTTTTCTTACTATCCACTTCATAAAGTTTCTTTCATTTGAATTCAACTTTTTCGCCATATTGTTTAGATTTTTTTGTTGTTTTAGTAATTGCTTATTTCACTAAAGTAGGTGTTGTTTCAAATAGAGATTCACTACAAACTACGTTTAGTAGTCTTTATTGAAAGTGATTGAGTCCTTCAAAAAATATTCTAATAAAGCTCTTTGAGTATATCCATGTTGTGGAAAAAAAGAAATTAGTCTTTGAAATCTATCCCAAAACTCATTAATGTTTTCATCATCTTTGATTTTAGCAACTGTTATTTGCTTTCTATAGGAACTAATTTTTCTAGCAGGCATATATTCATCTAGGAAAACTTCTAACATTTGAGTCCATGTAGTTATCGAGTCTTGTGTAAGATAGAACAACTAGTCTTATGCTTGATCTTTCAATGCAAAAGGAAAAACCTAAAAGAAAAGCCTTAAGTTTGATTTGTTCAAAAGTTCATTCTTTTGGTTTCATCCCATTAACTTTGTGTTGATACTCCCTTATGAATTTAAGTGGGCCTTCATTTTCTTTACTGTAGAAGTTAGATAAGGCACTAATAAATCCAGATCTAAGTCCAAATTTAGGAAATCCATCGGGGTATGCTATGCACATAGGCTCATATGTTATGACATCTTGGTTTGCTTGTCTAAAAGTGAGTTCTCTATTATTATTGATAACTCTGTTATCATTGTTATTAATGACATTGTCATCAGTATCATTATTGTTGTCTTCTATACGATTAACTAAATTATCCCTAAGTTGTTGTTGTCCTAAACTATGATTAAAAGTTATGTCAATTTTAGGATCAAACAGATGCAAATATCTTATTGAATTAACACGATGAAGCGTATAGACCATACAACATTTATAATCCTTTAGAAATTATTTAAAAATCGCTGATAATGGTGCCAAAAATTGACACGTGTCGAGAGTGCATAATAGTTTCTCGTGTTTTCTATTAACTTGTATTATCGGTAAATGGAATATCGTCTCCACAGGGATTTCTGAAATCTCAAAGGAAAGTAACTTTTTATTAACTTAATTAATCTAGTTAAAAGGGAATTGAAATACGAAATAGTTTAACAATTATGATTACTAATTTAAATAATCAAACTAATTAAATTAATCTAAACAAACCAAATTCAAACTAAATTAAACAATATTCAAATGCAATTCAATATAAATAAACAAACATCTAAACAAACCTCCACTAAAAAATATAACATATTTGGATTACATTTAAACACCAAAATATCATATCATTTCATCCTATAGTTATAGTTATAAAACATATAGAATCTTGGAATCATTAAACCCCATTTCATAATAGATTGATAGCCTTTAGCCAGCCATCGATTTTCCTTAATTAAATGAAAATGTCACAGTCTTATCATGTAAATCTATCCACTGGATAAAACTTAACACCACAGAAATACGATAACATTAAGCTCAATGAAAATCATGCCTAATCTAAGCCAATATCACCGAAGCCGCATAATAAACAACTTAGAACACAATCACCTAGAACATCCGTTCGGGAAATGCCCTATAAATTAATTCTTGTGGCTACTTCTATAATTGTTGTCAATAACTATAGACAAAGAATCTTAATTTTAATACCACATAACACATTTGCAACTATGCATGCAATACTAATCTCCTTTAGTTGTAATACGCAAATACAACTTTTTAATTATGTGATTGACGAGTATGAATAGGTCTAATGCTTTAAGCAAATGATTCTTTAATTCTAAATATTTAGTAATCCAAAATATACTAATTGTCTAGGGTTTGTTTAGATTAATCGACTACCCACTCATGGTGGAAATAAACAATGCATATATATAATTAAAAGACATAATGAATGAATAAATACCTTAATATAAACCAAACCTCCAAAGTATCTTCAAATATAGACAATAAAACTAAACTAGAGCAATCATAATGCAAAAAGAAAGAATTAGGAGAATTATTTCAAAGCACTTTGGTCTTTTTTATAGTTTCCCTACGTATACATATCATAGATAAACTCAAATCCTTTATGCTAATCTAAAAAACTGTTAACCAACCTTAGTGAGTTCTCAGCAATTCCTAACTTATACACAAATCGCTGAATAAATCACTGAGTTTAGCTCTCAGTGCTCCGCCGATTCAACTAGCGATTTATAATACATTCTCCAATTCGCTGTGGATTCGTTGGCCTTCTTCTTTTGCTGATTTATATAGCGATTCCTATTTTTATTCCAAATCACTGGATTATGGCTGGTACATTTTTCCAGTTTACTTTTTTGCTTATCTTTCTCATTTCTTCCAACTTCTTCCATTTCATCATTTTCCTATTTAAAACTTGAAATCACAAAAAAAGAGAATACCTAGTGTAATATCATCATTTATAATTAAAATCAACCTAAATTACACTATAAAATGTGTCTAATTATTGACTTGTCAACTGTTACCAATTTAAATAATGTTTATCCAATTTAATTCATATTTATCATGTATATCACTAATAATAATCAATAAAAAAGTAGAATTCACTAAAAATTCAAAAAATTGAGTAGGATATGTATCTACCTAATAATTTTATTACTTTATTAATTAAATAAATAGACAAGTAATATAAATTGCATAAAGAATATAATGTATTGTAAGAAGAACATAACAACTCGATCACCCCTCTCATTTGAAGCTACTTCAAAGCTTAAATCTCTAAAATATTTTCAAAATAAGAATCAAAAGGTGAGATATTAAAAAAATATTATGCTAATAAAATGGAAATAAAGATCGAATATGAAATGCCTCTCATAGAGCACTTTCGTTTATTGTTGTTGGCTCAACTGAATCAATCCAGTACAAAAACCGAATCTATAAACATGAATTTAGGATTTTCCACTCTAGTGCCATTCCAAATAGTTTTTGTTGAACATTCAGTCTTAAAGTTATTGTTTTATTCAAAATATTCATGATAGCTTGAGAAGTGGCTAAGAAAGGGCGTCCTAAAGTTAAAGGAGGATCTTTATTGACAAAATGTTGCATAACCAAAAAGTATGTAGGTAAAATATACTTATCTACTTGAGCTGGTCATTCGTAACTACCCCCAATTAGTTTGATTGAAGAACCATTTGGTAAAAGGAATCGTTCAAAAGCAAGTTCATCCAACTCTAATTGAGTATGTAGAAAGAAATGTATTGGCATGAGATTTGCATTAAAACCTGTATCACACTTAGCTATAAAGTACTAAGCCCATTTAATATTTATGTTGAAATGTATATCTCTAAGATCATTCAGCTTTACGAGACATAAACTCAGCTTTTTCTTCTTCTTGCTCTTCTTAACATTAAAATTTTCCGGCTTATTAATACCTAACACATGTCGGGCATGTACAATAATTTTCCCTTTTATATTATACTTTAATTATTTGTAGTAATGACAAGTGGGAATTGTCTCCACAGGGATTTATCAAACCTCCCTAGGAAAAAAAAGACTTTTAAAAGTTTTTATTATTTTTATTTTATTAGTAATAATAATAATAATCAAACTAACTTATAGCTAACTATAATATAATAATACTTAACTAACTATATTATCTTTATTTACTAAGACAATCGAGATTCACAATCAATCAAATAGATTAAATTCAATAATAAATAAATATCTAAACAAACATCCAGAATAATGAAATATAAACTCGTTTTCAATCCTAACATGTAACTTCAATATATATAGTCAAGAGGATACTTTATAAAGTAAGATATATCATTAAACTTTAATCATAAGGAAGTAAACATCCTTTAGCAAGCCATTTCTTTCCTTTATACTGGTGGAAAAGCCATGTTCTAATTTTATTCACCTGACCCGTTTATTTACATAAAGAAATTAGCTTCATGCAATAGAATCGCATTTAAATTTATGAGAAATTGGAACTACTAAATCTAACATCTTCTGAAAGTCACTTCAACACTAGATTTAAATCTCAAATTCACCTATAACATCTAAACGATGTTTGCCTTTCAAACATCCTAGTTACTACTTCAAATAGATATTAAAATCAAATATTACATATACATTCTGAACTATGCATGCAATACAAAGATCATGATTAAAATCAATAGGTATTAACCTATTGAATTAATGAATCAAAAAATACAATAAATTTAAAACATTAAGCAAGTATTCATCTCATTATAACTACATTGCAAAACAAATTTAGTTCACGTTTGGACTTTGTTTAGATATAATTGAAAATACATCAGAATTAAAATACTCGATTCTTCAAATCTTCTCCAAAAGCAATAACATACGAAAACAATAGACAATGGCTCCAAGACTAATGGAATTTTAATTTACGTACTCAATGGTTACTAATTTAGTAACCTTAGGTTAGTATTTATAGTATTCTAAGTAGTAAACATCCTAAAACAACTCAAACAACTCGTAGTTATCTAAATTTCTCAAAATCTTACCCAGCGATTCATAGCGATTTATTTGTGATAGGAATCGGTAGGTGAATCCAGAAAATTGAGCTCACTGGTCCTTTCTTATGTCTCTCGATTTAGCCAGCAATTAAGTGCCTCTAGGAATCGCTTGTACAAAAGTCCAGTTCTTCTTTGCTTCTTTGGTGATAATTTTTTATATATTTCTTCCACTTGATTAATTCATTCATAATCTTCCTTTTTTTTCTTTCATTTCTTCATATTCTTCATTTATTACCTGAAATATAAAAAATAAGAGAAAACACCATGTAATATAGTCTTTTTCATCTAAAATTTTCTTAAAATGAATTATAAAACATTTTAATTATTGACTTGCCAAATAATCCCAAACTCAGCACTTTTCTGTCTCGAGAAAAGAAATATTCTCAGTCATATTCTCTTTCATTACTGGGAATCGCCAGGCCTATTATAAATCATATATATAAGCAAGTAAATAATGTGACTTGCATAAAGAACATATAAACAAAAACAAATTAATCACCACCTCAATTGAAATCACCCTAGGATTGAAATCCCAAAATATTTTCGATACACGAGTCAAAAGTGAGGATAAAAACATATTAAACTAAATTAAATTCCTAATAAAATTAAATAAACATAAAATAAACCAAGAATATAGGATGATTCCCATAAAGCGCTTTTGTTTATCGTCGTGGGCTCGACCTAACCTTTCAAGAATAAGTTTGGGTCTCTAAACTTAAATTTATGGTTTTCACTCTAGTGCCATTCTAGAAAGTGGGTGCTCAACCATTGATTGTTAGAGTAATTATTTAGTTCAGAATATCCATAATAACATGAGTAGTGGCTAAGAATGGTTGTCCTAATAGTAAAGGAGGATCTTCGTTGATAAAGTGTGGCATTACCAAAAAGTCAGCGGGTACGGTTTTGTTATGTAGTTAAACTAGTACATCCGTGACCACTACTATTAGTTGAATTGATGTTCCATCTAGTAAAGTGAATCGTTCAGAAGCAAGTGAATTCAACTCCAATTGAGTGTGTAGAAAGAAATGTATGGCCACGCGATTTGCATTAGAATTTGTATCACGCTAAGCTTTGTAGTACCAAGCCTATATGATTTTAATGTGCAAGTATATGCCTCCATGATCATTAAGCTTTATATGATTCAAGTATGGCTTTTTCTTTTTCTTATTATACTTAGATCTAGACATATCTAGCCTGTTAATGATTCTTCCATTCTCCGGTTGCTTAACTCTCCATTGTTGAATTACTTTTCTTTTCTATTGAAGTGTCTTCAATTGACTCTTTCTTTTGAATTCCTTTATTAGTTTTCATTGTTACTGCATTGATTACATAAATTTTAGCATGAAAGTTATCATAATAGTTTAAATCTAAAAATTCATTGTGAGCTATTTTATTGTCAAATAATTCATCATATGCTTCATAAGTATCATAGTTATATTCATTATCAATTTGACTATCTTATCTTCAAACTCCATAGACATTATTCCTTCAAAAATATCTAACTTAGTTCTGGCTGTCTTTAGAAAAGGTCTACCTAATAGTATAGGCAAAGGATTAGGTGATGTTGTATCTCCCGTTTCCATGACATAAAATTCAGCTGAAAATACTAAATCATGTACTTGTACTAAGTTATCTTCTAATAATCCATGCGGTTTAATAATAATGTTGTTTTCTAAACTATGATTAATAGGCGTAGTAGTTAACGATCCTATTTACAAAGATTCACAAAGTTTAAGTAACATGACGTTAATTGATGCCCCGAGATCACACATAGCAAATTCAATAGAAGAAATTCTTATTAATAGGATTAGGCATTCTTGTTAAAAATGAAATTTTTGTTCTAAGTTTTCATTAATTTCAATTTCCTAAATGGTTTATATGTGTCTTCTTTAAGTTCTTCCTCTCTAGAATGTGCTAATCATTGTGGAACGATAGAATTATAACGCATATCTTTGTTTGATTTCTAATTATCATTTACTTTTTCTTATTTGATTAATTTAAAATTTTGAAAAGGTTTTTCGTTGGCTTCCCTTTGGCTAAATACCATAGGTATAGTGTTTTAGTAAAAGGTGTATATTTTAGTTGCTCGACCATCTATTCCCTAGTGGGAATGACATTCGCCATCATCTCTTCTTCTTCTTCTATTGCTTTAGGTATTTTGGTTTTCTCTTACCTTTTTTTTTGGTGTCTTTTGTTGCATATTCATTTCTTTTTCATTTTCACAAAATAAAGCGTTAACTTATGCTTGACTAGTAGTGTTTGTAGGTTGAGTAGTTAATTTAGTTTGATTGCTGAACTTGTTGATTTCTAAAGTCATTTGAATTAATTGATTTTTCAGCTCAATAATGGATGTGTCAGTTTAATTTGGTTTTGAGAAATATGCATAAATATTTTATGACTTAGGGTCATAAAATTATATAATATTTGCTCTAAATTAGGTTGTGTAGGTTGAATAGTTTGTTAAGGTAGTGTAGGTGCTCTTGGTCTATAAGTGGTATAGTTTTTATTTTGTGGACTGCAGCTAAGGTTTGAATTTGATTTTTCGGTGCAATAATAATTGTTATTATATTAATTTCAAGGCAAACCAGAATATTAGTATATAACCACATCAACTTCTTCATTGTTTTCTTCTTGTAAGGTAGGACACACATATGTAGGAAATGTAACTTCATTACAGAATCCATATGGTTTAACTTGATGCGATCTATCTTTTAATAGTAGTTTAAACATGTTAGATAATTCTTCAACTTTTTTGTCAAATTTATTATTTGTTCTATTATTGACCTCATAAACTTTCTTTCTTTTAATATTAGTCTTTTCACCATATTGTTTAGATTGCTTAGCCATCTTGTTAATAGCTTCTTTTGCAAGTGTTGGTGTAACATCAAAAAATGATCCACCACATATGATATCTCATAGTCTTTGTTCAAAATGATTTAGTTCTTCATAGAAGTATTCTAATAAAGTTCTTTGAGTGTATCCCTGTTGTGGACAAGATGAAATTAATCTTTGGAATCTATCCCAAAATTCATCTTTCATTTTCACGATTGTGATTTATCTTCTATAAGTAGTAAGTTTTTTTCGTAGACATATATTAATCTGGGAAAGATTCAAACATTTGAGCCCATGCGGTTATCAAATTTTGAGGAAGATAAAATAACCAATCTTGTGCTTGATTTTTTAATACAAAAGGAAAAGCTTTAAGTTTGACTTGTTCTAACGTGCAGTCTTTAGGTTTCATCCTATTGACTTTGTGTTGATATTCCCCTATAAATTTTTGTGGGACTTCATTTTTTTTCCATAGAAGTTAGGTAGAGCATTAATGAATCCAGATCTAATGTCAAACTCAGGAAATCCCTCAGGACCGACAATACACATTGGTTTATAAGAAATGACATTTTGATTAGCTTGCTTAAAAGCAAGTTCGATATTATTATTATTATTATTATTATTATTATTATTATAATTATTATTATTATTATTGTTGTTGTTGTTATTGTTGGCTGCTATTATGGTAGGTTGGTGTCCTCTACGTTGGTATTGTCGTTGTCTTAAATTATGATTAAATGTCATATCTACCTCAAGATCAAATGAATATAAGGATCCCATGGAATTAGAACAACAAATTGGATAGACCAAACAACATCTACAACTCTTAAGAAATTGTGATTAAATCCCAAGCAATGGCACCATACAATAATTTCCCCTATAATATTACTCTTTAAAGGTTTTCATCATTTTTAGTTTTATTAAAAATAATAATCAGATTAACTTATAACTAACTATAATATAATAATACTTAACTAACTATATTATCTTAATTAACTAACGCAATCAAGATTCACAATCGATCAAATAGATTAAATTTAATCATAAATAAATATCTAAACTAACATCCAGAACAATGACACATAAACCCATTTGCATTCCCAACATGTAACTTCAATCCATATAGTCTTGAGCACACTTTATAATGTAAGATAGATTATTAAAATCTAATCATAAGTAAGTAAACAGCCTCTAGCCAGCCATTTGTTCCCTTTATACCAGTGGAAAAGCCACATTCTAATTCTATTAAGCTAACCCCTTTATTTACACAAAGACATTAACTTCACGCAATAGAACTACATTAGACTTTATGAGAATTTCGAACTACTAAATCTAACATCTTTGAAAAACCACTTCAATACTAGATTGAGATCTCAAATTCACCTAAAAATATATAAACGGTGTTAGCCTTTCAAACAATTCTAGGTACTACTTAAAATAGATAATGAAGCCAAATATCACACACACATTTTAGACTATGCATGCAATACAAAGATCATGATTAAAATCAATTGATATTGACCTATTAAATCAATAAATCAAAGAATACAATTGGTTTAAAACATTAAGCACTTATTCATCTCATTATAACCATATTGCAAAACGGATTTAGTTCACGTTCAGACTTTGTTTAGATCAAACAAATTAGTCACTCATAATCATAATTAACATTGCAATACTATAAATAAAAGACATAATTGAAAATACATTTGAACTAAAATACTTAAATATTTAAATCTTCTCCAAAAGCAATAAAATACGAAAATAATAGACAATGGCTCCAAGAGCAATGTAATTTTGATCTAAGTACTCAAAGGCGGCTAATTTCGTAATCCTAGGTTGATATTTATAGTATTTTGAGTAGTAAACATCCTAAAACAACTCAAACAACTCGTAGTTATTAAAATTCAAAAAATCTTACCCAGCGATTCATAGCAATTTAGGTGTGATAAGAATCACTGGGTAAATCCAAAAAATTGAGCTCACTGGTCCTTTCTTTGTGTCCCTCAATTTAGCTAGCGATTTAGTGCCTCCATGAATCGCTGATAATTGCTGGTACAAAAGTCAAATTCTTATTTGTTTCCTTGGTGATAATTCTTTGTGTACTTCTTTTACTTGACTAATTCCTTCATAATCTTGCATTTTTCCTTCATTTCTTCATATTATCCATTTATTACATGAAATATGAAAAATAAGAGAAAACCCTGTGTAACATAGTCTTTTATATTTAAATTATCTTAAAATGAACTATAAAAAGTCTAATTATTGACTTGTCAAATACCCCAAACTCAACGCTTTGTTTTCTTGAGTGAATGAATACTCTCAATCATATTCTCTTTCTTCCTCGTTTTGATTTCATAATCATATATTCTTATTCTTAAACAAAAATGATCTTAAACCGTTTTGAATCTGAACATATTAATATGTCCTGTTTTGAATACTGAAATGAACTATAAAATAAACATCTAAATAATATCAAGAATAATGAAATATAAATCGTTTTGAATATGAACATATTAATTAAAATATAGTCATTATCATACTGTTAAAGTTTTGGAAACCAATGGAACAGAGGAGATTAATGAATCAGTGATGAACTAACATGCACACATAAATACTAAACACATAATTGATATCACAGTAAGACTTGAATGTCTTCCACTGTGTAAGATCAGCCTAAAAAATCAATTAAACAAAGTGAAAATGTGAACAACCACTATAATGATCTCTCGTTCTTACAAAATCCAAGTAATGAAAGATGATCCATACAATGGCAACTTTGAGTATTTATAGACTTTGTATCTCTACTCTATATAGGACTTCAGTCCTACATATAATACAACTCAGAAACCCTTATTGGTCTGCAATTATAACTTCTGTTGGAATCATCCAACGTTCACCAACAACTAAGTCTGCTCTTCATTCATGAATCTAGACTCGTCGTCTCCATAAATTTTTTCAATCCTTTATGCACCTTTCTCTAGGATTAGTTGTTGTAATCCATTTTTAAGTTCTTTCCTTGCACTATTGAACATCTTCACTATTGCAGACTAATACTTATAGTTGCTCTATTGCAGTATCCAACTCATAATATATTTCTCCTTCGACATTAGTTTTGTTTTCGTCTTTGAATCTGAGTTTGTTACTGTAATCTTCACTGGAATTTGCATTGTAATCTATCTTTAAGTTTTATCTATGCTCGGACATCTGTCTAAGTCAGGCTTCCATCTTCATTGGAAGATTAACCTGGCTAACTTAATTTCTATTTTGATAATTTACTAACAATCTCAATAATGTTCAACTCTTCTTGCAATAAACGCATCTGTGCAGCTACCTTATCTCTGTAAGTAATCAGATAAGTAGTGCGATCCAAAAAGTAATTAAACAACGGGGGGTGTCATCTCATCACAATCAGAGAACTTGGTTGTCGCATAGGTTCTTATTGAGTAGGAGCTGAATCGTCTTCAAGAACTTATGTGTGTCATTTTCGCAATAGCAGGTTCAGTAGTTGTAGGTATAATAGCAACAGTGTCAGAACTCGTGGTTGTAGTCTCAACTGGTGCATTAGTAGTAACATCAATCGGAGTAGTTGGCTCGGTTGAAATGGTAGGAATGGATTGATTAACGTTCAAATCCTTCTATTCAAGGTGAGTAGGAGGATGGACTAACATAATTTTCTAAAATTGCAAAGAATCATTTATTAGAGCCTCAATAGTATGATTTATTGGTGCAGTAGCCGAAGGCAACATAATGCCCTTAAGGTTAGCAGCAGTCAAGTCCGCAGAAGGAGAATTCTCTAATGTAGATAGAGACTCAACCTATTTAGAAACCTTTTCAAAAGGAACCTCATGTGGTATTACAACATCTTTAACATTAGTTCCATAATCTTTTGTAAGGCACTAAAAGATACTAGTCCCAGTAGCAGTAATAGGAGTAATAGAACTTAGATTAAAGTAACTCTAATTTTGTCTACTTGAAATGCAGAAGAGGAGGTAACTTCCTATTTTTCAACAGGAAGTGGAGTAGTTGAACTTGCAACTTGTGTTGAAGCAGGTGGTAGTCTAGTTTATTTTGCAAGAGTAGGAAAAAAATTTCCTCTCTTGTGATATCCTCGTATGGAGATTGCACTTGAATATGACTGTTGTCCTCAACATCGGCAAATTTCTCAGATTAAGAAACATTGGCAAGCTTTCGTTTCATTATCCATTTAGACTTTCGTATTGGCTTTGAAGTAGGGTAGGAATAGGAGCAGCAGTAGTAATGGTGACATGAGTAGGTGTTAAGATCAATAATCCAATTATTAGACTTCATTTGATGATTCAATCTAACTTCTTCCTCCTCATTCTTCAGTTTTTCATTGGTCTGCTTAATGTCCGAGTATTTCCTAAACTGAGAAGTTATGAAACACAATTGATAAAACATATTTTGCTTTTTCCCCGAACACATAAAAAAGTCATAAATATATTTCCCAACATTGAACTTCTTCATTAAAGCAAAAGCACACAACATGAAAACTCTTTCCTTAAACACATGAGTCTGATGGGAGGTAGCTATTATATTAGTAGTCCAGACCTTCCAAAACTTGAAAGCTGTGCATGTGAGCTTTGTTGTAGGAATCCCAAAATGCATTGTCAAAGGGCTACTTTCTAATAACCCTTAAAGTCAATAAGGACACAAAATCATGAATCTCGAGTGTCGAACCCAACTTGTCAGCAGCTCTCTCTAATCCAGAAAGTCCAAGCAAACAATTGATTAAAGCAGGCCTGAAGGAAATATTAAAAACACGAACAAATACCTTATCTACAGAAGCATCTCCATATTTTTCAGGAAGATTGCTACGGAATTCTTTGACAATGGAGCCATTGTAGCCTTCATGAGACACCAACCCATAGATGCCAGTCTGAACTATTAGTACGTGCTCTTCTTTGTTTCTTTATATTTTTCCACGCACTCCAATGATTTGAAATGACTAAAAATAGAGGGAGCAAGCACATCAAAGTATTGAGATAAGGACATGATATTTGTCAAATTAGAGGCCTTGCTGAAGGCTTTAGCTTCATGAAGAATCCTCTATAAAGAATCAGATGAAACTCTTTCATCTACAACTTTTTTGTTTCCCTTAGTGGTACTAGCTTTCTTGGAAGAACCAGTAGTTCCAAGTGGTTGTCAAGGATGGACACCCCCTATCTTCACTTTTCTACCCTCCACAACAATAATAGGAGCTGATGAGAAACCAATGTAGACTTAATTTGTGGCATCGTGGAAGTAAATGCCTGCAGTTTGAATTGTCAAAAGGTTTGCATTAGCAGTAGAGTCACCATGCAAAGTTAAAGAAGATTATCGAGCTATTCTTGCAATAATATGAAGCAAGAAAAATTAGAGAATAGCAGAGAAGAAAAGGAGTTATGGCAAAAGAGAAAAACTCGAATTTGTTAGAATGATTGTGAAAATTAGGTATTCTCACAAAATATGCAATGATTAACCAAGATCTGAATGGAAATCTCCCTTAAATCCCTAAAATTCAACCACACTGTATAACGACATACAAATTTAATCCCTTTCAACCATTTCAATCGGCTTGTTTTTATAGTTGACTTAAACAAGAGCGACACGTGTTGCAGGTATTCCAAGTGGTAGTTTTTTGGTAAAAAATGAAAGCACCTCACAATGAAATGTTAAATCACATAAATATCAGTGTGAAAGCATATAACTGCCTGTTTGTAGTAAGAAACCTTACTAGTGAGAGCACACTCTAATGTCATGGGACAACCTCTCAAAAGTTTGTTTCAAGAGCCTTTATAAAAATATTAGCTAACTGCCTTTCACTAGGAATATGCTAAATACAAATTAACCCCTTTTCCACTAGATTCCTAATATAATGATGATGATTATCAATATAATTCGTCCTTGAGCATTAAACTGGATTCTTCGAAATATCAATGACACTTTTATTATCACAGTACATTATTATTTGAGATAAAGTAATACTATAGTCTTTGAGCATTTGTTGCATCCATATTAACTGTGTATAGCAACTACCAACAATAATATATTCAGCTTCGAAAGGAGATATTGAAATGCAGTTCTGCATCTTGTTATTCCAAGCAACAAGATTAGAACCCATGTAGTAACATTCATCTGTAGTACTCTTTCGATCATCCATGTTTCCTGCACAATCAACATCACTATACCCGATTAAGATACATGCACCTCCCTTAGTAAATAATATACCAAAGTCGATTGTTCCATACGCATAGTGCAGAATTCTTTTTACAACAACCTAATGAGACTCTTTTGGACATGCCTAATAGTGAGCACAAAATCCCACACTAAAAGTAATATCTAGTCTGCTTGCAGTAGGATATAATAAGCTACCAATCATGCCTCTGGATAAATTAGGACTAACATCAACACCTTTGTCATCCTTATGAATTTTCTCATTGGATCTCATAGGTGTTCGAATAAACTTTGCAGTGTCTAATCCAAAAATGCTTAACAAGAGATATAGCATACTTATTCTAAGATATGAACATATTGCCTTGAGACTCTGTAATCTGTAAACCCAAGAAATATGTAAGATCTACAACCATGCTCATCTCAAACTCTTTCTTTATTAAACCAACAAACTCTGAAGCTAGCTTTGTAGATGTAGCAATGAATACTATATCATCGACATAAATCTGTGCAAGCACAAACTATTTATTCTTCCTTTTGAGAAATAGAGTCTTATCTAGTAAACCCTCTATTGTAACCTTTCTACATCAAGTAGGTAGTCAACCTTTCATACCATGCTCGTGGCGCTTGCTTTAATCTATAATGTGCCATTTTTACATGATAAACATCATTAGGTTTATCATGAACCTCAAATCCTATATGTTGTGCAACATAAATTTTTTCTTGCAAATACCCATTTAGGAAAACACTTTTAACATCCATATGCTATAATTTGAAACCTTTGTTACAGGCTATGTCAAGCAGAAACAAATAGATTCCAATCGTGCAACTAAAGCGAACGTCTCATAAAAATAAATACCTTCAACCAGTGTGTATCCTTGTGCAACCAATCTAGCTTTATTGCAATAATAACACCATTTTCATCTATTTTTTATGGTATATCCACTTAGTACCAATAATATTAACATTAGTAGGTTGTAGAACAAGCTCCCACACATCCTGTCTAACAAACTCATTGAATTCCTCTTGCATAGCATTAACCTAATATTAATCCATTAAAGGCTCCTTCAATTTTTTAATCTTAATCTAAGATTTAAAACATGCAAAATGAACCATGTTCCTGTAATCAACTAGAGGAATGTCTCTAGTTTACACTAGATCATTAACTGAGCCAATAATTTGCTCAATTGAATGATCTTTCAGCATCCTTGACTGTGCGCAGTAGATGTAGAACCAAGTTCTGTAGTAGTAGGTGATTTTGGATAATCGTCATCATTATCATCTTCATTATCAGATGGAGTATGATCTCTGAATCAAATGGTTTACCAGTAAGCTGATTAATAAGTGCTGAGCTTACTGGTGTTGGCAGCTTATCATCATCTTTTTGAAAGGACGATTATTTTTTTGTTGCATAATCATCAACTATAACCTTAATAGATTACATCACAGTCAATGTTTGCTTTTTGTAGACTCTATTAGCTTTATTATTCTGAGAATACCCAAGAACTATCCAAACATCACTTTTCGAATCAAACTTTCCCAAGTGATCTCAATAATTCAATATAAAGCATGTACTGCCAAAAACATGAAGATGTTTAAAAAATTGTTTTCTGCCTTTCTAGATTTCATATGGAGTTTTTATAGTCAGTGACCTTAAATAAACTCTGTTGATAATATAGGTAGGAGTATTTACTACCTCTTCCCAAAGATTTATAAGCAATTTTTTCCTAGCTAGCATGACCCTTGGCGTCTCCTCAATTGTGCGAGTTTTTTTTTCAACAATACCATTCTGTTGTAGTGTCTTAAGAGTATCAAATTCATGTAAAATCCTAAATTCAACGTAATAATCAACAAGTTGTCTATTTTCAAACTCTCTTCCATGATCACTGCGAATTCGATCAATGGATACATTCTTATCACTTTTCTCACTCAGAAGTCAAACAATTAAATTTTTAACCTCATTAAATGTTTTTGCTTTATCATAAAAAAATGAATGTAAGTAAATCTTAGTAGTCATCAACAATGATAAAAACATACTTCTTTCTCTAAAGACTTTCAACTTACATTGGACCAAATAAGTGCATGTGCAGCAGTTCTAACACACATTTTATCAGTATATCGAACGTTGTTAACCCCTTTGACATGGCTCACAAATAGAATCAGGTTAAGAGGATAGTTTAAAAATACCTCTAGCAGCATTATAAGAGAGCAATTTCTGAAGTTGCTTAAAAATAAGAAGACCAAGCCTTTTATGCCAAAGCTTTTTATTAGTTAGAGAAACATAGTTGCACATAACTTGTAGCTAATGAGGCGATATAAAATATGGAAGCAACATACAACAGTTGTCAAATGTACAAATCTCATACATAATGCATTGTCTTTCTTCATTAATTAATTAACAATGATATTTAGTGACGTGGACAAACCGTTCCTGATCACAAAGTTAACTTATACCGATCATGTTAGATTTCAACCCATTATCATGTAGAACTCCTTTAAGATTAAGAAGTCCCACAACATTAAGAGTTCCTTTGCCAACAACTTTGCCTTTTTCTCTGTCACCAAATGTAACAACACTTTCCTTAAAAGATTCATAATTTTTAAGAAAGCTTTTGTTACCAGTCAGCTGTAGTTATTGAGAGTTGTAAATGCGTTGTCATAGCCTTATCAGATTTAACTCTACAAACCTTTTTAGATGTTTTCTTTTTCTGAAGTGTACTAAGATCCTTAAACATCTGATAGCATCATGGTCAAATATGACCAATAATCCTTCAATAATGACACGTAGGATGAGGTCTTTTGTCAGCAAAAATAATCATTTTTTTCTTTACTCTTGCAATAACCTTCTATGACACAATCTTCATTGCCATTGCTATACCAACTTGAGTCTTATTTGATTAACTTTCATTGATTACAATACCTTTGACAAAGATCGAGGAGCATTGATAGATCCTTCAGTAAAGCCAAAACCATTCTTAACTTGTGATGATTTGACCAATTTGTAGCCTTTTGTTTAATTTTGGAGAACCAGAATATAGCTTTGTAGTAAAAGCCTCAAAATCACAAATAACTTTCTTCAAAGTAGAAATTTCTACCTTATGCTCTTTTAACAATGCAATAATGATAAGTACTTAATTAGACTTATATATAGGACTATTTTAGTTGCATAATTGGTCTAAGTATCTTGGAATGAGCTCTAATTAATGGTATTTATGTCTTTTGAGGTCTACAAAGCATAGTAGAGACAAAGGAAGGATTCTATGAAGAAAGGAGAAAAAAAGCACATAAATAGAGTTGACATTGTGAGAAGACCAGTTGACGCCATAGGAGCAGTGGTTTGTGCCATGGGTAATGAATGGACAACATGGGGATCAAAATAAGCAATGCATTAAGAGTGATGCAGTCACGGTGTTGTGGCTCAACACAGGTGGCACCAAGTCAAAACACAAGCGGCGTCAAGTGCACTGCGATAGAAAAATAGAGAGAAGACATTACAATGTGGTGGCGCAGTCACTTAACACAGGTGACGTGGATCACTTACAGACAGTGTCAAAACATAAAAATAAAAAATTTTGAACTTCTATTTCATTTGGAATTATTATTTGGGGTTGCTAATTGTACTTTTAGTAGTCTTAGGAGTATAAATAGGTATTAGAACATGGTAAACTAAGACACCACGAGAGAATATGATATATCACAAATAACCATCATAAGTTACATTAGTTTTGAGTATTGAAAAGAATGTTAAAGGAGAAGACATTGAAGACTCCTATTTGCAATTCAATCTTGGTTTTATTGATTTAATTAAAGGATTTATTTAGTTTAATCTTTGATTTCAATGATGTTTATGAATTGTATAATGTTAATTACAATGGTGAGTGAGTAGTTTATTTATCTTAGCTAGGGATCAATGGATCTTAGGATATGAATACTATACAAAGTAATGAATTGATTATAATGTTTTAGATGTGTAATGATTAGAATTTGTGTCTAATTCTATTCTTAATGCTATTAACATCTTGATCGCATGTTTATCGATTAAGGGTTTTAGAAGTTACCATGGCATTGGAACTTTTTTGCTGGATTTGAACAACAAAATCGTAAAATATATAACATCGATAGATAGTTGTTGATTAAAAAGACATGGATAGTAAACTTAAGTGTTTAAGAGTCTAAAGATTTGGTACTTAATGCTTTGTGAGACTTACGGTATTCACACCGATAGGTGGAGTTCTAGTTTGCACATTATGATCTTTTTCAGTACGATAGTGGGTTAAAGTGAATCTTAAGGAAATCTGTCTATTTTAATTATGCATTACACACACATAAGAAAGATGAATAAAATTAAATATGGGAAGCATAATAATTCCTTACCTAGGTGAAGTTGTGAACTAAGAGTTTTCTCAATATAAGAATACAACTTGATTTACATTGCTTTTATAAAATAGATTAGTTTTAGTTTTAAATCAAACAAAAAAGACCTTCTTAACAATATAGTGAACGTGATTAACTTTGTCCATATACTTGCCATCACGATCAAGTTTTTGGCATTGTTGCCAGGGATAGGTATTCACAATTAGTTTAGTTTACTAGGTTGTTAAGAGTTTTTAATTTACTGTAATTTTTAATTTTTGTTTTAAGTTGATTGACTCTACTGCACTTGATCTATTTTTTTTTTTGTCTTTGGTGTTTAGGGATGTAAAGAATGTATAGCTATCATGTTAAGGAATCGAGATCTCTAGGTTGGTTTATCAAAGTTAAGCTATTCGAGACAATACCACAAACCAAGAAAAACCAATCGCGAGTGGCTTGGCTTGGAGAAGATATAAACAACCATGTTATAACCATTATGGATTTATGAGATTTATGGGAAGTCAAGAGCATTTCAACTACATACAAGGAAAATATTCATGGCATAACTATCAAATCTTTTACAGCCCTCAGATTTAAAATGTCTATCAACCATTACGGAGTTCTCAGGACAACTAGCAATCTTGACATGATCAAGAGATGGATGAACAATTGTCTCTTACATCTTTCATGCAAATAGTAAGAAAAATATTTGAGCAGAGCGAGCATGAATGCAAGAAGTATGAGGAAAGATTAGAGATTTTCGTGTAATCATTTAATATAAAGGAGGAAAAATAAATTATGAAAAAAATTTAAAAGAAATTGCAACATTCAAAAATTCAAGACAAGAGGTTGTGGTTGAGTCTAAGGATAACTAAGTTGAGGAAATGTTTTTAAATGAAGAAACATGTCATGAAGCATATGAAGAAGTAGATAAGCCAAATCAAGAGGAATGCAACATTATTGATACTTCATAGTAATATGATTCACTTGACCATGTTAGAGAGGAGATTCATATCGAGGATATTATGCAACATGATTGTAGTGTTGATCTATAGAAATTTGAAATAATAATGAAAAACAAGAATAGTGAAAACTTAAGATGACACAGTATAAGGTTTGTGCAAGGGATAATCAATTTTGTTGTATCAATGAAACCATTTCAACATAATTGCATGATTAATTGAATGGTGAGAAAACTAGGATTTTTGCAGAGACGTATGAAAAGATTACGAAGATGATCCTTTTGAAAAGACGTGACAAGATGTGCCAAATTATATAAAGATTATGAAAGATATGGTAGCATGCCAGAAAATGATTAAAGATATGAGGAACTTTGCGAGGATACATCATTGAAGTTACCTTGGTGTATCGCGGTGATCATTTGAGAGCCTTGGTGGAGGCATTGGACTAAAAACGTTCATACCAGCGTACTAGGAGGCAGCCTAGGGTTTTTAAATATAGTTTTAACTTAGTTTTTACTTTTAATTAATAAGTATAACAATCCAAACATTCTAGTAGTGTTTTATCTAACTTTGACAAAAATTTTGTGCAAGATTTGTAGGAAGAACCATTTGTCAGGTGATTGTTATCGCAATGGCGAAGTTTAAACATATTCAACATATTCATACAAGAATCAAGAAGTTAGAGTGGTATTAGATAGGCAAATCAATTAAACTTGTGTAAATTATTTTGAAAATTTTATTAAACAAGGTAATCACATAGTCATGTGTATTAACACACATTGCTGTAACAACGCCAACAAGGATGTAAATGCAAAAATGCGGATTTTTATATAAGGACAGCTCGACGCAGTCTCGACAATGTGCCTATGCATAGACGGCGTTGTGACATGGCCAAAAAGGTAGTAGAAAATTGGGTCTTATGGGTACTAACGCCATGACCACGCAAACACTGCGATGTAGGTTATACCTGATCGCATCGACCTTGGGACAGGGTTTTAAACCCTTGTTCGATCGATTTCAATACACTTGAAACCTATTCCAAACCCTACCAATTGAGCATAAACCCCACTAGAACCGTAATTTAAGTGATTTTAAGTGAGAAAAGATTGTTCTTAGTAATTAAGAGTGAATAGTGAAGTAGCATTGTGGTTTTGCTCATTTTGGATAGCTAGGGCATTGATTTTAAAAAGTGAACCAAGAGAGCAATATGATAGAAATTAGTAAGCAAAGTGAGAGGGCTTTGATTGATATATGCTTGGAGAAGTATTCTACACCAGGTAGTAGTCCGACATTAAGTTAAAATTTCAATTTCATTGGTTATGTTTTGAATTTTGATATTAGAGATGAAATTTGAATGGATTATGGAAATTTAGGTTTTTTGCTAGGATTGTGAAGTTGTGTATGTTTAGAGCATAATGTCGGTTATTGTGGATTAGTGTGAGTTCTTATTAATATTGTGGCGTGTGAATGACTCTTGTGAATGAAATTGTGGTTTTTAGGTGATTTGAAGCCACCGCCGTTGTTGAGTTATTGCAAAGCTTTGAAATGGAAATAACAAGAAATTAAGCTAGTCAAGCTAGTAAAGCTAAAGAAAATGATTATACGACATCTCACTCGGGAGCTCAAAATGAGGAAGCCCCCAGGCCATTTAAATCAAAGTTTTATATTAGTAAGAAAGGCCAATGAGAGGTATGAGGCTATAGTGAATAAGAAGTTCATTTGAAAAAGAGGAATCAAACTCCTGGCAAAGTATGATGCGAGAGTTAACAATTTTATTAGGCAATGGGGATGGGAACAACTCATGCAAGAGTATAGGAGAATAAGGTCTTTGAAGTGCATGAGATTTTGTATGGATTCTATGCCAATGCCAAGTTTACAAAGAAAGAAAATCCAGTAAGGGTGAAAGGAGTAAATATCCCATTTAATGTGAAATACATAAATGATATCTATAGGTTAGACTACTTGAATGCGAATGGAGACCCATAGACTTTCCTATTTGATTTATATGAGAGACCCTATAACATATATCCTTTTAGAAACATAGAGAAAGCATTAGTTGTTCTAGACAACGAGGATTGATAATGGGAGCTTAGAATGTGCCAAAACATATTAAATAAAGGGAGTGTACGAAAAGTTTATAGAATGTGGATATATTTTATGATTGATTCATTATACCTGGCTACTCACCAAGGTAAGATAAACAAACCCAAGGCGGCTTATTTATATGAAATTACAAAGTATGGGAGGATCAATGTAGGGGAAGTCATTTACAAGAATTCAAGGGACTCGATCTTGTCTGAGAGACACAACAAGTTGTTGTTTCAAATCTTAATAACCCAGATATGCTTGAAGACTGGAGTGAAATTTATCCAAGATGAAGAGTTTAAGATATAAGCCCAAGCAGTAATTGATGAGGAGTTTATGTTGACCTTGAAATCACCTAATAGATACAAGGAATATGAAAATGAGAAAGATAGTAGAGAGGGATGGACTTGATGTCCAGTTGTTAGCCAAGGAAGTCAAGGATAAGTAGCAGTAGCGGAGTTTGCTAAGGAGTTAGAAGAAAAAGGATATTGAGCTGAGAAGGATAACCAATAATGTTGTGATGTGGGCAACTACTTTGTAGACCTATTGATAGGAAAACAAGATTTAGATGGTCGTGAAGTTTTCCCACCACCACATCCACCATAGGTATCGATACCACCACCTAAGGATTCGATTCCATGATAATAGAGGCTATGGATTGCTGAAATGCAGAGGCAACATAAAGAGGATAGAGGTCAAAATCATGAAGCTATGTTGAGATATGAGCAAAATAGGCAGAGAAAGATTCAAGATAGACTGAATGGACAAAGGAATTTTTTGTTATTTGCATATCATCAAAGAGATGTAGCGCGATATCAGATGAGTATAGGCAGCATACCTACTGACTAGTCTATTAGATTTCAAGAGGCACCGAACTACGTGTTTGTTCTTGAAGTGGTGCAGGACAAAAGAGTGGATCGTCCTTAGACAAATCTTTTGCTAGAACCGATGATGATGATGCTGACGATGTGCAGTCATAGAGTCCGAGTCTTAGGATTTCTCAAGATCTTGGGGAGATGTGATATACATTAATACTGAAATATTAATTTGGGATATTTGACACTGTAGTAGCTGGCTTAGCTTTAATTTCATGCCTTTTTTGTTTATTATTATGCAGTTATCATATTATATTATAAATGTTTATTTTGTTTAGTGTTTTATATTTAAAGCTTATTTTTAAACCTCAAGGACAATGTTTGATTTAAGTTTGTGGGCACCAACATTATGGATAATGGTAAGAAAGGATAAATTGAAGATAAACACTGCAGGTATGATCATAAACTTTCAAATTTTTGAAGCAGTTAAGGAGGAAAGAACAGTAGTGTATTTCATTTACTTATTTAAGATATAGGAAAGAGTATACGAGTAGTACAAATTAGGTTATGTATAGTAGTATATAATAAATGAATAAAGTAATTCATTTAAAAAATTCATGCCTTTAATTGAGGATGAGGAAGAATACAAGTATCTTGTTGATATAAAACTCAAGAGAATGTTATTATTTCTAAAGAAAATAAGAATTGTAGCAAACAACGGTATAATATCATGATTAGAAACATGGAGTTAGGGAAGACCATGAACTTGAAACCAAAGCAAGAAGAGTACGAAAATACTTCTTGTGGAAAAATTTAGATCTCTAAAGAATTCTATATAAGTATGAATCTTACTTGAGTATAACATAAATAAAGACTTAGTACTAAAAGTGGAAGAGATAGGAATGATGTTTAATAAAAACTTGGAATTTAAACTTACTTGATAAAAGTGAAAGTGAGAAGTAATAACAAGAGTTTTAAATAAAAATAGAGAGTCCCACAAGTTCTACGGAAAAAGAAGCATGGAACTTGATGGTTGGAAAAAGTTATAAAAGCAACATATAAAAAAAGGAGCAGGAACCGTACAACTAAAAAAATATAAGAAGAAAAGAAAAGAGAGATATATAAAGAAAGATAGGTGGTGTCAAATAAAAAATCTTCATACAAAAAGATTTAGCTCGAGTACAAGTAACTTAGTCGAGTTAAGTTTTCCTTCCAACTATATGAAGTCCTATGTACTCTAGAAGTATTAATGTCTACAAAAAAAGATGACCTATACTTATTTGTGAATTCTCTAGCTTGATAAAAATTATGAGTTTTGTACACTTGCTTAAGTGTCGAGGTAAAGTAAACTTGTAAATAGTGATGGTCTTGGTTGTGAACTACTTTTGAGTTTCGAAAGTGAATTATATTTGTTGTTAAAGCTACATGTTTTAAAAGTATTAATTCTTATATAGAAAAATTCTTGAGTGAATTATTAACTTAAAACTTAAAAATTATGAGCTTGATACACCGCAATGTTGTGGCGCAGTCACTTAACACAAACAACGTAAATCACTTATAGACAGCGTCAAGACATAAAAATAGAAACGGTTAGACTTCTATTTCATTTGGAATTGCTATTTAGGGTTGCTAATTGTACTTTTAGTAGTCGTAAGAGTACGAATAGGCATTAGGACGGTGTAAACTAAGAAACTATGAGAGAATATGATAAATTAGTAATGACCATCATACTTTACATTAGTTTTGAGTATGGAAAATAGTTTTTTGAAGGAGAAGACATTGAAGACTCCTATTTGCAATCTAATCTTTGTTTCATTCATTTAATTAAAGGTATTATTTAGTTTAATCTCTGATTTCAATGATGGTTATAATCTGTATGATGTTGATTTCAATGATAAATGAGTAGTTTATTTATCTTAGGGATCAATGGATCCTATGGTATGAATATTATGCAAAGTTATGAATTAATTATAATGTTTTAGATGTGCAATGATTAGAATTTGTGTTTGATTCTAAGCTTAATGTTATGAACATCTTGATCACATGTTTATTGATTAGAGGTTTTAGAAGTTACAAGGGCCTTTGAGCTTTTAAGCAGGATATGAACAACACAATCATAAATTTTATACTATCGATAGATAGTTGTTGATTAGGGAGACATGAATAGTAAATTTAAGTGCTTATGAGTCTAAAGATTTGGTACTTAATGCTTTGTGAGATTTGTATTATTCACACTGATAGGAAGAGTTCTAGTTTGCACATTAGAATTTTTCACCACGATAGTGGGTTGAAGTGAATCTTAAATTTATATGTTTATTCAAATTATGCATTGCATACATATAAGAAAGATAAAGGAAGTTAGATATGGGAAACATAGTAATTTATTGCCTTAGTGAAGTTGTGAACTAAGAGTTTTATGAATATAAGAATACAACTTGATTTACATTGCTTTTTATAGTATATATTAGTTTTAGTTTAAATCAGACAGAAAGAGACCTTCTTAACAATATAGTGAACTTGACTAAGTAAATGTGTCTTTATACACCTTTCCTAGAGGAACGATATCCGTAATCGACCTTTGTTGATCACATTATTACTACAATAGAACCATTATACTTGCAGTTACATAAAGTACAAGTATAGTGTTACCTTTCAAGAGTTTTACACTCCAATTTAATAGAGAACAATTTCATATTCAAGTTAAAATTCTAATTATCAAGAGATGTCCATTCAACGAATAGTAGATCATTAGAAGCCTGAAGATCCCTTGCAGAATCTGTTGGGTTTTGGGGTTCATAAGCAGTGGAAAATACAAAATAATTTTTAAAAAACCCCAATTTGACCGAAAATAAGTTTCATTAAACTAGATCTATAAAAGTAAACTATACAATAATCTGTGATTTCTTTCTCTTATTGTTCAATCTCTAAGACGTTCAAGTGTGCATTCTCTATCGAAAATCTACGCACGAACGGCGACCAAAATTTTGAGTGGTAGCCCAAAAAAAGATAGAAAACATTTTCTTTTTCTCTCCAATAATCTAGAGAAATCAAAAATAGTGAAAACGAAAATATTATTTCATTTTAGGGTTTCAACCTTTATTTACATGTGTAGATAAGCTCTCTTAAAAAAAACCTATTCGTAATACAATTATTGTACTGAGGCCATTCAATAAAATTACACAAATGCCAATATTAATAAGTTAGCATATAACAAATCGTAATGGCTTTTATGTCATGAATTATATCACAACTCATTACTCTAAATCAATAGAAATTGTGCGACCCAATAGGTTCATACGATGTTGGTGGTGAACCAAAACCATTTTGGTATACAACTCATAAGTGGTCTCTAGCAAGGCATTATGAATACACAAGTAGCATGAATATCAAAATTGATACAACCTAATGAATAACATATATATCCTTTTGTCATGCTATATCATTTAAATAAACATAAGGCGTGGAAAGGCACCCTTAATTTTTAATCGTACTAGTCTTGATCTTTAGGTAGACTGAAAACATCCAAGTGACATTGATCATATAAACTCATTTGGACTTGCCCATTTAATAATCTAAAATATCGAGTGATTCACCTATATCTCTCTCCATACAAAAGGGATAAATTATATCTTGATTACACACCTTCATATATACAATCGTCCGGTTAAAGACAACGTTTGATTGTGTCAAATTACCATGCTCCTAATATTGAAGTCTATGGTTATCTCAAGTTAAAAGTCTGAATGAAATACCTATCATGAGTAACACATATGACAATCTATTTGATGTTCTCAAAGCGGGTCGGTCCAATAACTTGTTCCCTAAGAAGTATTCATTATCTCGATTCGTATCCATATACGCATGATCATCAAAAAGATCATCAATAAGGATTTACACTAGTTTTAATTCATTATAGTTCTTAGTATAATGATCGACTACGGACTTTAGGATATTTCAACAAATACTCATTGATTATAAGGTAAACATGCAATTACTTATAATAAAAAGCAAACAAAAACCTCTATTTTATTAACTAAAAATTATAAGATAAACATTGTTTGTAGATTGAACTACGGCACACACCCTAATATAATCCTCAACCTTGATAGCTAGACATACATCCATGTCCTTTTCCTTACTCTTTTTTGTCTTAGATACTATAGAATCGAGTTCAGAAACACCAACAGTTAATAGAGAAGCATTAATAGTATTTGACTCTATCAATATAGAAGTTAGTGCAATAGTAGAATCATTAAACTCTTTATTACTGTCATCTGAGTCATCATGACTCTAAGAAGCATTCAAAGACTTCGTCTTCTTGTATCTAGGAAATTCAATCTGAATATGTCCAACTTCTCCTCACTCATGGCACTTAATGTCCTTGAGTTTATTCTTAGAATATGCCTTGTTATCATCAGTAGAAGGCTTATTAATGTCATTGCCCATCTTGTAATTAGTTCAAGCATAATTTCTCTTATAGTTTTTGAGAAATTTCGAGAACTTCTTTGCCAACATATTGAAATTATCTCCCATAGAGTCATCGAAAACAATAGTCTCAACACGACAAGTATTCTTAGAAGAACTGGGCTTTTAAACATATTCATCTCATATGTTTGCAAAAAACTCATTAATTCATCAAGAGACATCTGAGTAACATCATGATACTCTTCTATTGTAGTAATCTTTGAGTCAAATCATGAAGGAAGCACGAAGGGCACGTCGTACTAACTGCTCATCAGTATAATTTTCTTTAAGTTGAAAAGCTTGATTAGCAATGTCTCGTAAAAGATCATTAAAAGAGTGAATATTTTCTTCCATTTTCATCTCAAGAAGATCAAGCATAGAACTTAATTGCAGTAACTTGGAAATTTCAACAGAATTCGTACCTTAAATATTGCCTTCAGAACATCCAATGTCTCGTAAAAGATCATTCGCTTTGTTGTAGTGCAATTTGCAATCAGTTTGAATCGTTAAACATCAAAAATACTGAAGATAGCATTGATTGCCTTTCGAATGGGAACTTTCTCTTTCTTCTCTACGTTTGTCAATAAAAACGGAAGTTTTTGAACATCATTATCATTCGTTCTTGTGTATGTTGGAGTAGTGTATTTTCTCCCCAACAATTCTCCAACAATATAATCAATAGCAAAAACAAAGTGAACAATTTGAACCTTCCAGTATGCATAATTGGTTCCTTCCACCAATGGCGGTCAAGTTATCGATCCACCTTCACATCCTTCACCAGTTCGTTGTCGTAACAACTCATCAATCGATCTCATGGCAATCAAACTCTCCAAAATCTTACTTTTCTACACTTGTATAAATAACAAAGTGACAAAGCTCTGATACCATTGTTAAAGTTTTGGAAACCGGAGGAACTGAGGAGATTAAAGAATCAGGGATGAACTAACATGCACATATTAATACTAAACACAAAATTGATATCGCAGAATGACTTGAATGTCTTCCTCTTTGTAGGCTCTGCCTAAACAATCAATCAAACAAATTAATAATGTGAACAACCACTATAATGATCTCTCGTTCTCACTAAACTCAAATAATAAACGATGATCTAAATAATGGTGACCTTAAGTATTTATAGACTATGTATATATGCTCTATCTAGGAACTTAGTCCTAAATACAATATAAATAAGAAAATCTCCTTGATCTTCAATTGTAACTTCTATTTGAATCATCCAATGTTCAACTACTAAATCTTCTATTCCTTCAAGAATCTTGACTCTTCGTCTCTATAAAGTTCTTCAGTACTTTATTCACCTTTCACTCGGATTTGTTGTTGTAATCTAATTTTGAAGTTCTCTCCTTGTAGTATCGAACTTCTTCACTATTGTTGACTAATATTGACAATTGCTTAGTTACAATATCCAACTCATATTTTATTCATTTATCGACTTCAGTTCTTTCTTTGTTTCTTACTCTGACTTTGACACTGTAATCTTCATTGAAATTGGTATTTTGATTTATATATGAGTTGTATCTACAATCGAACATCTTGCTGAGTCAGGGTTCTATCTTTATTGCTGCATTAACCTAACTAACTTAACTACTATTTTGATAATATATTGCCAAAAAGGATATACTGACCCAAACACAATAATCTAGGGTTTAATAATCCCCTCTTGGCGTAGATTGGTCAAAAGCAGTAAAATGCAAGATAACAAAATTTTCGAGGAACTTCATAAAATGTACTATCTCCAATGTATTACATATTATATCTATAGCATCTCCTATTCCGATTAGGGTGATACTCGAACTGAAACCCTAATTAAGCTTTGATTACCTAGCCAAACTTCACTAGAGCTAGCAATCTCTCTTTCCGATTAGGGTGATACACGATCTAATGTACCAAATCAAAACAAAATAAACCTAGGTTATATAAAACCTCCCATCCCTTGTGATATTAAAAAATTGTAATTCAATACGTATATATAAGAGAAGGGAAAATTCAATACATCAAAAAGAAGATCAAGACTCCTAAATCTTCTCTATCCCCTAGTTGTAGCACTCGTTGATATTCCTGAAATATTAGTTGGGGATTATGAAAAGCATATAATCTATATAATAATCAAGAACATTATGCAATAACAATATGCACCAATGTTAACTAACGGGATTATGAAAAGCATATAATTCAATAAATAGCAGATGCAAGTCAAACTGTCATGGACTATTACACTGTGATTCCCATTCAATTTATAAAATTAGAGTCGATTACCCATTGACACAATTAATGTTATTGCTAGACCAACACATTAGCATATGTGTTGGCTAGTCATTCCATTAATTTCTAATGATTCTATTCGAAAACCTCTACAGAATATGTAATCCACTGAACTTATCTAACTGAGTAAGAAGTTACATATAGGCTGGGAAGGTAATGCATTTCCTATATAACCTATTCTCAGTTTAAGGTAGTTACTCTCGTGAATCACATTAAACATCATTTTCCTATTTTTGAAAATCATCACAATGTACATAGTCCCCCTTTTCAGTCCACTGATTACATGAATTACATATACTAAAATAGCCAGGCAACATTGATAAATAAGCGAATCCACACTTACATCAGTTTAGGTTTTCATTTCCAAACTTCCTAAGTTTTAGGGTCACTCATGCTTTCCCCGTGTTCCAACACCTATCACAAACCAAAATAAAGCTAAGTTATATAAAACCTCTCATCCCTTATGATATTAAAAAATTGTAATTCAATATATATATATATAAGAGAAGGGAAAATTCATTACATCAAAGAGATAATCAAGACACCTCTCTCTATCCCTTAGTTGAAGCGCTTGTCAATATTCTTGAAATATTAGTTGGGGTGAGTGCTTCAACTAGCTCAGTAAGTAAAGATTTACAAAGCCATCAATAATCCATTTAATAATCAAGAACATTATGCAATAACAATATGCACTAATATTAACTAACGGGATTATGAAAAGCATATAATTCAGTAAATAACAGATGTAAGTGAAACTGTCAATTACTATTACACTGTGATTCCTATTTTATTTATAAAATTAGAGTCGATTACCCACTGACACCATTAATGCTATTGCTAGACTGCAGATGTGCTGGCTAGTCAATCCATTAAATTATAATGATTTTATCTGAAACCCTCTACTGAATATGTAATCCACACAACCTATCTAACTGAGTAGGAAGTTACATACAGATTAAGAAGGTAACCCATTTCCTACATAACCTATTCTCAGTTCCAAGCAGTTACTCTAGTGAACTACATTAAACACCATTTTCCTATTTTTGAAAATCATCATAGTGTACGTAGTCCCCCTTTTTATTCCATAGATTACATGAACTACATATACTAAAATAGGCAGGCAACATTGATAAATAAGCGAATCCTTACTTACCTCAGTTTAGGTTTATGTTTCCAAACTTCATAAGTTTTTGGGTCACTCACGCTTTCCCGTGTTCTAACACCTATCACAAACCATTAGTGAACAATATAGGTCTAATCCCCCATGTTTAAAACCCCTAATTAAGTCTCTAAGACCTCAGGAAATTCTAAGTAAATTATAGTATAGTTGTTGTTTTCTGGGGTGAGAGTGTGCTCACTCACTTGATGGAGCGCGCTCCACCAACTGGGTTTGTCCCAACTTATGAAAGGAGAATGTTCCTCTTATGCATGGAGCGCGCTCCACCCTGCACTATCTCGACAATGAACAAGGCAGCAGCTACTGTTCCTTTATAAAATCATCACAACAACCTCAAACAGACTCCCAAAACATTAAGAAGGACCTCTAGTGAGGTATAAACTCGTTTAAAATAATCAACAACAACAATTTACAAAGAAATCATCACCAACTATTGAATTCAACTTTAGACTCAAAACTACGCTTACCAAGATGATGATCTCTGATCCAACAATTATCTTAATCACTTTGAGTTAGTGGAGATTCCTCTCCTGATCAACCCCTCAAAACCTAAAACCCTCAACTGCTCCTCTCTCTTTCTCTCTCTCTCGATTAATCAGATGAAAATGAGAATAAATTTGAAGGTTTTTTATTTAAATATATTTGATTTTCCTAGAGATATGCATCGTGCTATCGAGGCTGATCCAGTGATTGATGTATTAACATGACACCTCCTAAAATGACGCACATGTTGACACGATCAATACTTGCACTCATGTCGAGGCGATCAAATAATCCATATAATTCAAACCAAACTTATAATTTTAATATATATATACTTATATATCAAATATTTATAAATTTATATACTTCATGTATTTTCTCGCCAATAAATGCACTGGACATGCCAACGAGTGTTCTTGGGCGTGCATATTCATTTCACGCCCCTCGTCGCACTCAGTGTACTGGCAATTTATTGTTTATTCATTTATTTTTCGATTATAGGCTTGTATATCATATCCATTTTTGTACTACAACCTATAAATTCAATAAACATTCCAAACAAACATAAATATTCAAACAAACACAAGTTCATGTTAATCGAGGTACACCGTACTTAACCACAAGCCTAACTCGGGTTAATTAAGATTTGGATTAACACTAATCAGCAACTTAAGGTGACAGGTCATTACAGTCTCCTAAATTTAAAGCAATTTCATTCTCAAAATTAAAGTAAACATAAAACTACCTGTAATTTCGAAGAGAAAAGGAAATTGTTCGTTCAAAGAAAACTCTCACTTCCAAGTTAGTTCCTCACCTCCATAAAATATTCACTTCACCTTAAGCAAGGGAATCATTTTGGTTCTCAGTCGCTGAATCTGACAATCAAGTATTTGAATCAGCTGCTCATCATAAGATAAGTTTTCCTGAAGATCATATTCATTCCAATCAATCTTTGGAGACAACTGAGTCTCCATTTTAAAAAACATAGGCACGTGTAAGACATTATAAACCCCAGCTAACTGAGAAGGCAACTCTAACATATAAGCAACAAGACCAATCCAATCTTGTACTCTTTACAGTCAAATATACCTTGGAGATAGCTTACATCGCAATCCAAATATGCACAATCTTTTCATAGGCGAGACTTTCAACAGAACAAAATCGTCCGTTGAAAACTCCAATAAACTATTATGTTTATTAAAGTATCTTTTTTGTCTAACCTATGCCATAGTCAAACGCTGGCGAATCTGCTGAATTCTCTCTGTGTAGTTCTGAATCAATTCTGGCTCCAACAAAATTGTATCTCAACCTCTGCCCAAACAATTAGGTGAATGACAAGGTCGACCAAACTGAGCTTCAAAAGGAGTTATTCCAATGTTAGCCTGATAGTTATTATTACAAAAGAACTCACACAGAGGAATATATTTCTTCCAATTACAACCAAACTCCAAGAAACAGGCTCGAAGCATATCCTCTATCACTAATATCAATTGCTCCGGCTGCCAATCAATCTATGGATGATATACAATACTGACGTTAAGAACAGTTCATAGCCGTGTCTGCAATTCATTCCATAGTCAGGACTTGAATCTCAAATCTCTAACAAAAGAAATTGACATTGGGACTTCATGAAATATCAACACCTCATGTATGTACACCTCACAGAATTTTTCAAGAGGATTTCGCAAGGAAACTGGCAAGAAATGCGCAGGCTTCTTCAACCTGTTAACTACAACCTATATAACATCATGCTTATGTTGACTCAAAGGTAGACCAAAAATAAAATCTATCGATATATGTTCCCATTTCCACTTAGGAAAAGGTAGAGAATGCAATAACCTTGCAGGTTTCTTATGCTCAACCTTAACTTTCTGATATATCTCATATCTCTTTGCAAACCTAGCAATATCAATCTTCATCCCAGGCCACTAGTAAACACGGCTTAATCTATAAGATTCCAATAGCAACTCCTACCTCAAGTGATCTTGTGTTGGAATCCATAATCTATCCTAAAACTATGACATACCATTATCAGAAACTGACCAATCGGAATGATCTACACTAACCGCTAATCTCTAACGCACTATATAATCCTGATCAGCTTTCTAATAACCAATCACCCACTGAGTCGTCTCTAGTTCAGCCTGAATTTGAGCTCATAAGAATGGATTAGTAGCTCTGGGATTAGCTCTCTCATTTGATGATGTGCCAGCTAAACTCACATGAATCATCATTATAGATGCTTCCTCAAGAAGTCTATATCGAGAAACTCTGGCAATAGCTACATCTTCTATGCCTATTCTTCTCCTACTCAAGGCATCTGCAACCCCATTTGAGTTGCTTGGGTGATACTCTAGAGTGAAGTCGTAGTTCTTAAGAAACTCAAACCATCTACAACTCCTCATATATCTTTTCATTTATCTGAGTTGTAATTGTATACTCACAATCTGTTAACTTATTTCTGTGTAGTCCTAAATTACACAGGCTCAAACTAACTGGCATCTTTACTTCTTATCCCATATCAATTGACGATAAATTTAAGCATACAACCTTTTAAGGAAAACACCTAAATGTCATATATAGCCTGATAATATTAATAAAAGAGAAATCACACGGTAAAATATTTATTCCTGTGAATACCACCTTCCAAGTCATAAGATCAAAAATCACATTTTCCTGAACTAAGATTAACTGCAAATATATTGTGTTGAGATTGAGAAAGGTCCCTCCCAGCTATTATACATTTCTTTTCTACTGGGAATCAAAATTTTTGTTCCTCACCGAAATAATAATCTTGGTTTTCCCTGAACTCTCAACTCTTGATACACACATATATCTCGCTTACTCTTCTACGAGAATTAAACCACGATACTGGCAAAAAATTTAAAACTCTATCAGTCCTACCTATAGTTATAACATCATCAACCTTCAATTGTCATGACAACTTAGGTTAATCCATCATAAATTCTTAAGCATGTAATTACATTCATATAGGGCAAGAATAATATAACCCTCCAAGTTACTAACACTTAGCTTCCACTTGCTGATATATTTCATATTTCATTCCTCGTCACCAACAATTCATTCTTATCATAATGATTTTGGATTTCACCTGAATGAATCTTTTAAAGAAATCCATAAGATTTTCATAAAATTATTGCCTCACTTTTAGATTCAAGTTCCAAGAACTTTCTTTACATGCTCAATTTTCTGATCGGAGAATATCCATATGGAATACCATCAAGTAGTAGTCAAACCTTGACCTACTAAATAATCTCAATTAATTTCTCCAACAATGTATCACTCAATTAATCATTATAAACTCAGCTCCAATTTGAGCTCCAAAGAACAAATATGTAGTTATCAATCTAGACAACGCACCTGATGATACGGCTATGTAAGACTTCAATTATTCATCATTACACATCTCACTCTAGAGATATTACTGATATGTTTTTAATGTAATTACGTCCTTTGTCTTTTCCGATTCAAGGCTTTGTCAACATAATCATCTTAATCAGTGATGTTTCAAAGTGAATTCTAACATTTGAGAAATCTAGGGTATCTATTTCACCTTCCATTATTTTACTCTAACAATTACACTTTTCAAACTTCTATAGTTTGAAATTCATTGCTTTGACCTTATACCAATCTACTAGTTCTTATACTTCTAGATTGTCTTTCAATTATTCTTCTAAGATTCTCAATAATCTTTAAAAATGATTGAAAGACTCACAACAAACCTCTCCTTTTATTTATAAGCGATGCCTTTCCATATTTGGTACAACTACTAGAATAGATACCTCGACATTATCAATCCCTAATAGTTCTTCTCAAATGTCTTGAACAATATATAGAATTATAAGCTACAATTTCGCTTTATTGCGTTAACACACATTTCTAGTTGAATAAAAAGTCTTAAGATAAACGTCTAACTTCTTCCATAATTTAGGTATCATCAAGCAAACATTGTAGTTAAACTATACTTCAGCTTCCTCCAAGGCATCCTTGTATCTAATTCTAGCTTACAACAATCCTTATACTTGAGTTAAATAAATTACACAATGATAATAGAGATCCCTGATCAATTGTTTGTAACAATCAAGTATTTTAAGATTACTTTTCTCTTTTACCTTAGTGTTAAATATATGATAATCTCTTATTGTCTCACTCCTAATCAAATCCCTCGATTTACTGCTAATATTCAACACTCATAGAAGTAATTTACCTTTGAAACTCAGTACTTGCACTTATAAAATCTGGCATGAACTGATTTACTATCACAAATTTTAATTCTTTACGATAATGCTCGTGCATCTTCTAAGTCTTGAAAGATTCCATGTTATTATTGATAACACAAGAACAACTTGATTATAATAAGGTTTCTATACTCAACACCCTTTATTCATAAACATGACACTAGTTCTAGTGAGTTCTAATGGTTTCCACCATCCATTGCAATGATCCAGCGATCGCCTGAAATCATCTTTTAAATATATCCTCAACTTTGATTATATAATTGTGACAACCGGATCTTAACTAATTTTTGAGAACAATTGATTTCATTTTATAGTCAGAATGAGTTGTCAATCCTGGGCAATAAATATTCATTCCTAATACCATACATTATTCTTTGGATCCCTCAAATGCTCAGATTCATTGACCACTTATTCTCCACAATTTAGACTATGTTAGTCTAAAAACATCAGACCAGAATTTCTTACCAACACTACAATGTTCTAGATTAAACTATTTTCCAGTTTAAAATTCTAAATTTCACCTTTCGTTACTCGAAAACTTGCTTGTCATTCCAATATGGATTTACACCATATCTGGAATTTCTACTTCATATTAATTTATGAAGTATAAATACATTAGTGGTTTCCTAACCTCAAATAGGATTTTTATCATTAACCACTAATTTATTTACTGAATAACTTCCATTATTTCTCTACTAGTCTTAATACTAGTATTAAGTCATGTCTCAAAGGGGCTTACCATCTTTAAGTTCCTGCTAAATTCATTCAGTATTCCATTACTTCATAAATTCTATTCTCCTAATACACATTTCAAGGTCTAGATCCAATAGGTACTTCACTAATTATTATTTATCAAATAACATCAACGAGAACAAAGACCTTTGACAACAATTAATAGGAGAAAAGTTTAATTTCTTCTTCGTAAATTTTCCTTATGTCTTTCTTTTTTAAGACTTTTCAAGGTTAAGATTCTCTTCATCTGTTACCTTCAATGCTTTCTCATATCATGAGAAATTGATGGACTTTAACCATCTTATTATCATTTAGGAAAGACATAACTCTTATATCTACCACATATATATAACAATACACAGCAAATAACATATCTCAGTCTTTTATCTTTTCGTTACCTCCCAAAATACTGATAAAACTATTTATTACGTTTTAAGCTTCTTCATAACTCGAGACAACTCTCGGAGTTAGTAAACTTAAGGTATAGTACCAAGTTATATCAAAGTCAATAACCATAAACTTCAATACCAAACTGTATCAGAATTATCTCTTATTTCTAAGTAGTAAGATTATTCTCTAAAGTAAAGTCTAATAGCATTCTGTATCAAAGTTAATTACCTTAAAATTTGGAGTAGGCTCTGACCAATCTCTAATATCAAACTTTATCATAGTTATTAATACAAAGCCCTTAAACCTAGTCTCTAATACCAAGCTATAGCACCCCCTAGTCCGATTGTGGTGATACTCAGCATGAAAACCTAATTAAGTTTCAATTACCCAACCAGACTTAACTAGAGCCAGCAGCCTCACCTTAATCACCTGATAAGTACCATTGTATATCAAAAATTGATGTAAAATAAATATTAAACGCAGTGGAAATTATAACTTTTTTGATAAATAAATACAATATACAGTACCAAATCAAATCGGAATAAACCTCGGTTACATAAAACCTCTCATCTCTTATGATATTACAAAAAATTAATTATATTCAAATACGTAATAGAAGGGAAGATTCATTACATCAAAGAGAAGATCAAGACTCATAAATCTTCTCTATCCCGTAGTTGTAGCGCTCGTCGGTATTCCTAAAATATTAGTTGAGGTGAGGGCTCCAATTTGCTCAGTGAGTAAGGATTTACAAAGCCATCAATATTCCATATAATAATCAAGAACATTATGCAATAACAATATGCACCAATATTAACTAACGAAATTATGAAAAGCATATAATTCGATAAATAACAGATACCTGTAAAACTGCCAATAACTATTACACTATGATTCCCATTTTATTTATAAAATTAGAGTCGATTTCACACTAACACCATCAATGATATTACTAGACCAACACATTGGCTGATGTGCTGGCTAGTCAATTCATTAAATTCAAATGGTTCTATCTGAAACCCTCTAATGAATATGTAGTCCACGCGACCTATCTAACTGAGTAGGAAGTTATATATAGGTCAGGAAGGCAACCTATTTCCTATATAACCTATTCTCAGTTTCAGGCAGTTACTCTTGTGAATCACATTAAACACTGTTTTCCTATTTAGGAAAATCATCACAATGTCAATAGTCCCCCCATTCTATCCATAGATTACATGAAATAAATATACTAAAATAGCCAGGCAATATTGGTAAATAAACGAATGTATACTTACCTCGGTTTAGGTTTTCATTTCCAAACTTCCTCAGTTTTCAGGTCACTCATGCTTTCACCATGTTCTAACACCTATCACAAACCATTTGTGATCAATATAGATCTAATCCCCTATGTTTAGAACCCTAATTAAGTCCTTAAGACCTCAAGAAATTCTAAGTAAATTACAGCATAGTTGTTGTTTTCTGGGGTGGGAGCGTGCTCCCTCACTTGATGGAGCGCGCTCCACCAACTGGGTTCATCCCAACTGATGAAAGGAGAGCGCTCCTCTGCTACATGGAGCGCTCTCCACCCTGCATTGTCTCGACAGTGAACATGACAATAGCTAATGTTCCATTACCAAATGATCACAATAACCTCAAACACTATCCCATAATATTAGGGAGGACCTTAAGTGAGGTATAAACTAATTTAGAATCATCAACAACAATAATTCATAGAGTAATCATCACCAACTATTGAATTCAACTTTAGACTCAAAACTACACTTACCAAGATTTTGATCTTTGATCCAACAGTTGTTTTGATCACTTCGATTCAGTGGCGAATCCTCTCTTGATCAAACCTTCAAAACCCAAAACCCTCAGCTGCTCTCCTCTCTCTATCTAGATTGATCAGATGAAAATAAGGATAAGTTTGAAGGTTTTGTGTTTAAATATATGCATTTTCCTAGAGATACGGATCGTGTTATCTCAAGGTTGATCAACTAATTGATGTGTCAACATGACACCTCCTAAAGTGACACACATGTTGACACCATCAATACTTGCGCTCATGTCGAGGCGATCCAACAATCCATATAATGCAAATCTAACTTATAGTTTTAATATATATACATTTATATATCAAATATTTATAAATATATACTTCATGTATTTTCTCACCAATAAATTCACCGGACATGCCTACGAGTGTTCTCGGGTGTGCATATTCATTTCACAACCCCCTTGTCGCACTTGGTGTACCGGCAATTTATTGTTTATTCATTTATTTTCTGATTATAGGCTTGTATATCAATTTCGTTTTTGTATTACAACCTATAAATTCAATAAGCATTCCAAACAAACACAAATCATCAAACAAACACAAGCACATGCTAATCGAGCTACGCCGGACTTAACCATAAGGCTAACTCGGGTTTATTAGATTTGGATTAACGCTAATCACCAGCTTAAGGTGATGGGTCGTTACAATATCATTCGATTTTTTGATTATATTACTATTGATTTCATGAAAACCTCCCCTTTAGCGCGGGTTGGTCTAACAATCTCACTTGTGATAGTAAATAACCTAATAACATCAGAATTAAAAGACATCGGATGATAAATCTTATGAATTGAAAAGTATGGTTGATTTAGTACTAAAAAATAGGTCAGTCCAAGTAAAAATTCATGCTTTTTGCAGCGAGGTCAATCATCTATATGATGTATTTCCATTGGTGCAACAAAGTTAATTCAAAGAGGCTAACATTATGATGAATCATTATAATAATCTTAATCAACGTACTTACACTACTAGTAATAATTCTAATTACCTGAGACTAAATATAGGTAATGGTGTCGACAATAAGAACTTTCAAAGGTATAGAACATCCGCATTAACTTATATAACAATAGCACCAAAAAATTCAAATAAAGCAATTGATCGAAAGATTCAAGCCGTATAAGATGATATAGTTGAACTAAAAAACCAACTAAGTCAAATGGCAATACAAATAAGTCCATGGGTTCAACAAGGAAGATTAGCGTCTCAACCTTACCTTTGTTCATACGCAAAAGTGATATCTTTGAGAAGCGGTGTAAACAAATGGAAGAACCAAATATGCTAGAACAAGAAGTTCCTCGAAAAACGTTAGAGGCTGAATTAGAAAAAGAAATCTAAATTAAAGATACCAAAATTCAAAAGGAAAATGATTGTGATTTCGAAAAAATAAACCAATTACAATAGGACCACCATTTCCTCATCGTTTAGAAAGTAATAAGAACATCAAGAAATTGCAATCTCAGACACTTTAAGGAAAGTGGTAGTAAACATACCTTTATTTGAAGTCATACAAAACCTAATTAAAGAGTAAGCCTAAGAGAACATGTGTCAGCAATAATTTAAAAGAAATTGCTTTCTAAACGTTATAATCCTGGAATGTTTTTTGTTCCATGCACAATAGAATACATAGGGATATCTAAAGCATTATGTGATCTAATCACCTCAATTAACGTTATAACTTTGTCAATATATTTGCTAATGACAAATGTACCCTTGAAGAAACTGGTATCATAGTACAATTAGTAGATATCAACCTGTAGGTGTATTAGAAGATGTATTGGTTAGGGTCAATGACTTACTTTTCCCTGCTGACTTTATGTCATAGACATGAAAGAATACAACTTCTCTATTAAGATTTCTCTTATCTTAGGACGCCTATTCTTAAAAATGGTAAAAGCCAAAATAGATGTTTCTAATGAAGCTCTAATAATGGAAGTAGATAATGAAACGATAAAATTTAATATTCACGATGCTATGAAATATCCATTAGATATTTCATCAGTATGCACCGTAGATATGTTAGATCCTATAATAGATAAAACTTTTAGAAATGATAAGTCAAACAAACTTGAAAAAGTGATAGAGGATTTAAATGACGATGATATAGATGAAGAGACAAGAGAGATGATTAATGCCTTAGAATATTATAATGCACTCCCTGAACTCTCTTACAATATGGATTTACCAATAAATCATTCAAAACTTTTACCTTTTATACTAAAAGCTCCTGACGTAGGCTTAAAAGTTCTACTAGTTCATTTAAAATACACGTACTTAGAAAGTAACAATGCCTTATTAGTTATAATTTCTAATAAATTATCAAATTTATAAGAGGAGAAATTAGTGAATGTTCTCAAAGAAATCAAGAAAGTAGTAGGATGGACAATAGTCGATATTAAATGAATTAGTTCAGCCACATGCATCCATAAAATTAATCTTGAAACAAACAAAAAACCTTCTAGACAAGCTCAACGTAGATTGAATCCAGCAATGATGGAAGTAGTAAAGAAAGAAATATTAAAACTAACTACTAGACGCAGTAATGATATTATCAATAACAGATAGTAATTTGGTCAGCTCGGTACAAGTAGTTCCCAAAAGATAGGGAGCACAGTTATAACAAACATACATGGAGAACTAGTACCAACCAGAACCTAGAATGGTTGGAGAGTGTGTATAGATTATAGGATGCTAAATACTGCAACTAGAAAAGATCACTATCCACTTCCATTTATAGATCAAATGTTAGAAAGACTAAAAGGATGAACCCATTACTGTTTCTTAGATGGATACTGTGGATTCCTTCAGATTCCTGTAGCTCCAAAAGATCAAGAAAATACCACTTTTACTTGCCCTTTCGGTAGATTTGCTTATAGGCGTATGCTTTTTGGCATATGTAACGCACTCGCTGCATTCTAAATATGTAAGATTAGTATTTTCTTAGACTAAGTTGAACATTTTATTAAATTTTTCATGGATTACTTTACCGTATATGGTAATTCTTTCGATAAATACTTACTTCACTTAAATAAAGTACTTAAAAGATGTATAGAGAAAAATCTAGTATTGAATTATGAAAAATATAATTTTATGGTCAATCAGGGACTTATACTAAGACACATTGTGTCAGCTAAAGGAATAAAGGTAGACCCCGCTAAAATCCAGGTTATAAATATTTACCTTACCCCATTATTATGAGGGAGGAGAGATCTTTCCTTAGGCATACAGGATTCTATAGACGTTTTATGAAAGATTTTTCTAAAATAACACAACCCTTATGCAAACTTTTGCAAATAGATGTTACCTTTGAGTTCACACCTGAATGCAAGATAGCTTTTAATAAACTAAAAGACGCCCTGATCACCACATCCATGATAAAGTCACTAGAATTTTCTCAAACTTTTGAAATAATGTGTGATGCAAGTAACTATGTAGTCGGAGCTATTTTAGGTCAAAAGTCAAGAAAGGATTCTCATGTCATATAATATGCATGAAGAACTTTGGATCCCACCCAACTAAATTATACCACCACAGAAAAAGAACTCCTAGCAGTTGTGTTTGCATTAGAAAAGTTTGGACCATAATTACTAGGAACAAAAGTAGTAGTTTACTTAGATCATACCGCACTAAGATATTTGATGGTAAAGAAAGACGTTAAACCAAGATTAATAAGATGGATCTTATTGTTATAAGAATTTATCTCACTATAAAAGATAAGAAAGGTACCGAAAACTTAGTAGCAGATAATCTAAGTAGATTTAGAAGATGGTGAGCCCCCAATACCATTGAAATATGAATCTCTAGATGAACACTTTTATAAGATAGCTATTACTAGCCCATAGTTTGCCGATATAGTCAACTACCTCACTACTAATAGGCTATCACCTCATTTAATAAGATCCAAAAAGAATAAGATTAAACACAATTCTAAACATTATTTATGGAATTACGCTTACTTATGGAAATTTTGTTTTGACCAAAATGTTCAAAGATGTATTCTATAAATAGAAATACAATCTGTCATGGCTCATCGTCATACTTATGCTTATAGAAGACAATTTGGTCCACATCGTACAGTGCGTAAAATATTAAACTCGAGATTCTTTTGGCCATATTTATTCTACGATTGTTATATTTACACGTAAGCTTATCCAAATTGTCAATGAACCAAAAACTTAAAATGTATGAACCAAATGCCCATGTGTCATATTGTGTTTTATGAAGTATTTGATGTTTGCAGAATAGATTGCATGGGACCTTTTCCACCATCTTATGGAATTTCTTACATTTTATTAGCCATAGACTATGTCTAAATAGATAGAAGCTATAGCTACCAAATCTAATGATTTTAAAATAGTAGTTAGTTTCCTAAAATCAAGGATCTTTACTATTATCGGAGCATCTAAAACATTGATTAGCAATAGAGGCGCACACTTTTGTAATAGAATTGTAGATACTCTACTGTATAAATACAATGTTACAAATACAATGTCTACTGCATATCACCCACAAACTAGTGGACAACAATGTTACAAATAGAATGTCTACTGCATTTCACCCACAAACTAGTGGACAAGCCAAAACCTCAAATAGAAAAATCAAATCAATTTTAGAAAAGACAATATGTCCAACATGTAAACACTGTAGTCTTCATTTAGAAGATGCATTATGGGCATATAGGACTACATTTAAGACACTCATAAGTATGACACCTTATAGACTAGTTTTCGGTAAAGCATGTCATTTACCAGTCAAATTAGAACATAAGGCATACAGGGCAATCAAGACATGTACTATGAATTATGATAATGCATGAAGAAACTATAAACTTAGTATCCAAGAACTAGAAGAATTGACAAATGATGTATATGAAAGTGCTTCTATTTATAATAAAAGAACTAAAGCACTTCATGACAATAAATTGAATATTAAGAATTTCGATGTAGGACAAATAGTTTTTCTCTTTTGTTCACGTCTTAAATTATTTTCTGGAAAACTTCTCTCGAGATGGACAGGACCTTTTGTAGTCACACACGTATTTCCGCATGTTGCTGTAAAGATAGAAAGTAAAGAAAAATAGGAAATATTTAAAGTTAACGGTTATAGACTAAAACCTTATCATGAAATTTTTTTCTTACATGATATGGAGATCATTATCTTTAGCCCAGTGAACAACTCATTACATGACTTGAACACCATGGAGGAGCATATCGTAAAAGTTAATTTTAGTGAAACAATCAAGCTATTGATGGTTAAAATACCAAGAAAAAATAAGAGTAAGAAATCACAAAAGGAGAAACAACCCACCAGAGACCAATACAAGTGCGACATGGACGACTAAGATTATGAGGAATTTGGTGAGAAAGGCAATCATGCTAAAATCTTTGTAGATGACCCAGGGCAGACCTCCCTTAACATACAAATCAACGACATGTCCTTCTACAAAGTTCAATTCGATACGACAGCCAATACGAATCTTATGCTGGAACATTAGTTTCTTTTGACCAAATTGAGGATTCATTATAAACCTCCTATAACATTGTCTAAGCCAAATGACACTTTTATAGGTTTAGTAGGGGTATCAAAGAATGTGCATGTACGAGTGGGTAGGCTCTTAATCATTACAAATCATGCCAACAACTAACACAAATGATCATATATTATTAGGTAGACCATTCTTATCAAATGCCAGAGCTATCATTGACATACATGAGCGCATAAATACAATAAAGATGTGTGATGAATTATTATCATTTAAAAACGAGAGAAAACTTTGCGACAATATGAAGAAGGGCTATTTAATGTCGATGGCGAGATCATTGACGACGGACGTTTTTCATATCCTAGTGAAGACATTTTCACAAGGAACTACTTGAAATGAAGATTGATTTGCTCACATTCAATAAATAATGATTCCTCTATTAGTCGAGCAAAGGACTCTAAACGACAGCACTCTATGTGAGGCCCATATTCGTTATTTCTTTAAGTTATTTCAGTAATTAGTTGGACGCATAGGTTTAGTATAGTTTGTTTTATTCTCTCTCCTTTTGACTCTCTTTTGGATTTAATTTCGGAAGTAAAGCTCTGGAGTAGCTTCATGTAGAAGGGGGATGATCGATTTGTTTTCATTTTCATGGCCTTTATGCAAGTTCGCATTACAAACTTGCTTATTTTTTTACTTATCTATTTCAGTAATTAATAAAATTAATGAAATCTTAGAATTTTTCAGTCAATCTTACCTTTACGTTTATCTTTAGGAAGTATATATAAGTTATTCAAGAAATAAAATTGCAAAAAGGGCAAAAATGAGGCCTAGCCATTCCCAGTGATTCCAAATAACACTAAGAACCGCTAGTAAAACCAGTGGCAGAACACAGAGAATTTTAGTGTAAATTTTGAGTCCATTAATTCCTTCCGATTCGTATTACACACCTCTTGCTGGCTAAATCGATGAAAATAGTACCACCCTTTGTACCTATTTGAATAGTAATTACACTAACACATGAATTGTTGGGCACGATTTTTGCTTTTTAAAATCAAAACCCCGAATTGCCACACATACCACCCCATTCACACCACCAAACCATTGCACCACTTCAAAAAAATCCTATTTCTTGCCAAGATTCAACCCTTATAAGCTTAATCTTAGTCTATTTAAGTGATTCCTACCTCTACCTAGCTTCATTCAACACCAAAAACATCAAATTTGAAAGAGTAAAGCTAAGCTAGGGTTTAGGGAATTCAAATGTGGAGCTTGGAATATCGAGTTAGAAGAGCTCAAGAGCAGACATCTTGAGAGATTCACTCTGAAGAAGGCAAACATCACAACCCTAGCTTTTTATTTCGATGAAAATTTTGATTTTCGTTTACATTGTGCAAAATTATTCAATTGATTTCACAACTTTTTTTTGCGAACTCTATTTTGATACATCGAATGCATTATTTTGGATTAAGTTTTGCAATAGTAGTTAGTATTGGTTTACAAATTCCATGATTTTGAAAAATATAAAGGTTTTGGAAGGATATTCGCGAATATTCAAAATTAAACGTTTCACGAATCAAAGGTGTAACTTGCGAATTTTTGAAAGACCATTCAATAGATTTGTTCCCATATTTTGGACTCCTAAAATTCTGAATTAAGTTTTATCAAAAATTTACTTTTTATTCATAATCTTTTTGAAATTCTCGATAGCAATTTGATTTTTAGCAAATTACCTGACTTAAATCCTTTTTTATCTATCAAAAAAAGGATTTTAGTTTACCAATTCATGATAGTAATTCGATCACTTTGGTGCAACGAGGTAGTGGAAGAGGTTGGAGTAGTGCGCAATAGAAAGGAAAAGGGAATATAATAGAGAAACCCAAGAGAACACCTACTCCACCTAGCTATATTGAGGTTCCTGACCAATTAGACTCGAACTCACAAACCCCCTATAATTCCATGAGATTTATTAGTCTTGAAGCGCAAAATAGATATTTTCAAGATATGAAACGAGTCATCATACCCGAAAGAGGACTCCAAATCTAAAATATGAACAAATATGAGGTTAAAATTATGAGCATCATCGGGAAAAAGAGTGGGAACAACTTCTTAGGGACTACGAAGATAGATTAGAAAGAAGATGCTCAAGATTAGTTTACCAATTCTACGCGAACGGATATGTGAGTGAAAATCGTAAGGAAATGATAGTTTAGGGATGGATGATTGATATTTCACCCAAGACACTGGACATACACTATGGACTTCCAGAATTTAGAATTAGACAGTGTTATACTGACTAACCAAGATTGTATTCCCTCCCTATGGAAGTTTACCTATCCACGCAAATCCAAGAAGGCTTAGAAGTAATTCTCAGATGGGGATTTGCTCTTGATTCATACTGTCATCCGAAATGAAACTACAAATTTTAGGAGAACCATCAAGTGTTGAATCTACATCAAAGACGCCTTCTATACCCCACTAAGAAACATTCTGAAGTGAAGAGCCATAGCCCCGCTCTACTTTATCACATCGTTACGAAAATAGGGTATATCGATGTTGGATACATAATCTATGAAGAAATAAGACATTCAATGACGACTATGAAGCATGATGACAAGCCATTCCTAATTTTAATCACTCAGATGTGTATGAAGGCTATGATTGGTTCCCTTGATATGGACTTTGATATGCTACCTCAAAGGACTATCACAGACACTGTAACTAACAGGATGAGAGTAGTTAATGAATACTACAATTGGAAAGAAGAGAGGGAAACCAAAGAGATAAGGAGGTCCATAATTGAAGATCGAACTAATAGGCAGAGACTTTATGCAAACATACAAGAAGAAGCAAGGTAAGTAGCGAATCTAATAATTCAAGTATATATTCCAGTTGAAGAGAGCAGTTCTACATCTAAGGAAAGAGATAAGAGGAAAGAATTTTTTAAATCCTTATTTTTGGCTTTTCAGTGAAATGAGAAGAAAAATTTGAGGAACAACAAGTTCTTAGAAGCAAATGAAAGAACTCTGGCGCACCACCATTCCTTTTCGGAGAGGAAGATGGAAAGTTTACAAGATCATAGGACGAGCATCAACATTCCTTATATGCAGATGAGATTACCATCGAGTGTTCATAACCCAAATGTTAACTGTACTTCCAAACCTACTGCGCAGAGGAATGAAGATGAAGCTGATGAGAGCGATGATGAATTTACTTCTATGCAGAGTACGTCGTAATCTATCAAAATTACTTATACGAATGAAATGTGAACTCTGCTTAAGCTTTAATGTGAATGAATACTTTTATTCATTGTGTGTTTCTTTTATATATCATGCTTACTAGTTTAGTTTTTGAAAAGAAATTTATATTTCATATATAATTCTCTTATGCCTCGTGAGGTATATTTGTTTTGTTTTGTTGAAAAACTCGACTTTATTTTAAACCTTAAGGACAAGGTTTGGAATGAGTTTTGGGGATATTATAGGTGAAGGGAACTATAAAGAAGTATGGAAAACTTAAGAAGTAGAATTTATTTGACTAAAACTTTTTTGAAATTTTTTCACAATTCAAGTAATATCTCTTCATTTTCATTTAATTTAGTTAGAAATGTGAATTGAATATAATTTCAATTTTAATAGAAGTGATATATCATTATTACCTATGAAAATAGAAACTTTATGATAGAAAGGAATTGTTATACCCTACTTGATTTAACCTAGGTTGTGTATATACTAAAGGAATTTAAAGGGGATTGATTGCTTTGCGTTAGACATTATAATGGGTAGGAAATCGAAACTATAGTGCAAGGTAAACAAGACAGATTGCTAAGAATCTTGTTATACAAAAGTTATTGGTCAAGTTATATATATGTATTGAAAAAGAAGTTATTGGTCAAGTTATATATATGTATTGAAAAAGAACCTGTGCCACAATTGAGGAGAAAATAGGAAATAGCCAATAAAAATTTACTTCGTTGGAAATAATACTTTCTTGACTATTGTGAAAGTGAGAAGAGCTAAAAAAAGTTTTTAAATGAAAAATTGAGAGACCCACAGATTCCAAAGTAAAAGGAGAAGGGAGTCTAGCGTGGAAAAAATGTGAGGAAGAATTCCTATCTGAAAAGAATAACGGTATCCTTGGAGTGAACTGAGTCTCCGTTTTGTGAAACATATGCACGTGGAAGACATTATGAACTCCAGCTAGCTGAGGAGGTAACTCCAACCTATAAGCAACGAGACCAACTCTTTCTTTCATTATGAATGGCCCAATATTACTAGGAGCTAGCTTACCCTGCAATCCAAACTTGTACAGACCTTTCATAGGTGAGACTTTCAACAAAACATAGTCATCTTTTGAAAACTCCAAAAACCTATGATGCTTAATGGTGTATCTATTTTGTCTTAGTTGTGTCGTAATCAAACGCTGGCAAATCAATTGGATTTTGCCCAACACGCAAATGGACGAGAAGGACAATTACAAAGCTTTAAAAGGAGCCATTCCAATGCTAGCCTCATAGCTATTATTATAAGAAAAATCAGACAAAGGAATATATTTCCACCCAACTTCCACCAATCCCCAAAACATAAGCTCCAAGCATATTATCTAACACCAAGATCAGATGCTCAGTCTGCCCATCTGTTCAAGGATGATATAACGCACTAAGGTTAAGAAGAGTTCTCAGTTGTCTCTATAATTCACCCCACAACCTAGAGATGAATCTCGAATCTCTATCTGAAGTAATCGACCTTAGAACTTTATGGAATCTCAATACTTCATGTACGCATGTCCCATATAATCTGTCTAAAGGATCTTTCATGGAAACTGGCAAGAATTGCACAGACTTTGTGAACCTATTAACTATAACCCAAACTACATTGTGTTTACGTTAGTTTAGAGGTAGACCTAAAACAAAATCCATCAATATTTGCTCCAATTTCCACTTAGGAATTGACAGAGAATGCAGTAACCGTCCAAGTCTTTTGTGCTCATCATAAAATTGCTGACATATCTCAAATCTCTTTACGAACTCAGGAATTTATTTCTTCATCCCATGCCACCAATAAATACGACTCATATCATAATACATTTTAGTGTTCCCTGGATGAATAAAGTAAAGAGATCTATTAGATTCCTGTTATAACTCCTACCTGAACTGATCTTAAGATATAATCCAAAATCTATCCTTGAAACGTAATGTTGTGTTTTGGGGTTCATACGCAGCGAAAATATTGAAAAAAATTTTGAAAAAACCCAACAGGACCAACATTAAGTTCCATTAAACTATATCTACAAAAGTAAATCATACCCTAATATGTGATTTCTTTCTATGATTGTTTGATCTCGAAGATGTTCAAGCAAGTGTCTTCATCTGAATTCCACACACGAATGGTGACCACAATTTGGAGTGCATGCTCTAATATAGATATAAAACGTTTTTCTTTCGCTCCCAAAATCTAGAAAACTCGAAAATAGTGAAAACAAAAATCTTATTTCATTTTAGGGTTTCAACCTCTATTTATATGTGTAAATAAGTTTCTTAAAAAACTATTCGTAATACAACTATTATATTTAAGCAATTCAAGCAAATTACACAAATGCCCCTATTAATAAGTTATCATATAATAAATTGTAACGGCTTTTATGACATGAATTTTATCATATAAAATCCATTACTCTAGACCAAATGAAATTTCATAAAGCCATTTTTATGTTCAACCCAATAGGTTCATGCGATGTTGATAGTTAACCAAAACCATTTTGGTACACAAGTCATAAGCGGTCTCTAGCAACGCATTATGACTACCCAAGTAGCATGAATATCAAAATCGATACAACCTAATGAATAACATATATCATATCCTTTTGTCAAGCAAATTCCTTTGATTAAACATAAGGCACGGAAAGTTACCCTTTATGTTCAATCTTACTAATCTCGATCTTTAGGTAGGCTGAAAACATCCAAGTGACATTGATCATATCAATTCACTTGGACGTGGCCATTTAGCAGTCTAACATATTGAGCGATCCATTGATATCTCTCTCTATACGAGAGTGACAAATTTTGTCTCGACTACACACCTTCACATATAATTCAAATGATAATGAATCACAATCTTTGTAATCATTCGGTTAAAGACAATGTTTGATTGTGTCAAATTACCATGCTCCTATTATTGAAGTCTATGGTAATCTCAAGTCGAAGGACTAAATGATATACCTATCATGAGTAAAACCTATGTATTAATCCACGTGGTGTTCTGATATTGGGTCGATCCACTAGCTTGTTCCCTAACAAGTACTCATGATGTCGATTCATATCCTATATGCATGATCTTCACAGGACCATCAATCAAAACTCACAATAGTCTTAATTCATTATAATTCCCATTATGATGACAAACTAAGGACATTTATGATATTTCAATAAATAACATGCATTCACTTATAATAAAATAGCAAACTAAAGCCTCGATTTTATTAACTAAAATTATAAGATAAGAAATGTTTATAAATTGACCGAGGGCACATGCCCCAACATCTCCTACTTGCACTAGGGCAAATCATTCAAGTAATTAATACATAATGACCTAACATGACCATCATGTTTCGCTTCTAGAAGAGTCTTCGTAAAAGGATCTACAACATCATCTTATACAGGAACTCTGCAAATCTTCACGTCTCCCATCTTAATGATTTCTCAAATGGGATGAAAAAGTATAAGTATATGTTTGGATTAATGGTTTGATCTTTGTTCCTTGGCTTATGTTATCGCCCATTGTTTTCACAACACAAGCAAACAGGGTTAGTTATACTCAAAACAACACCAAGTTAAGAGATGAACTTTTTGATCCAAACTGCCTCCTTAGCTGCATCGGACGTTGCAATATACTCAGCTTCTGTTGTAAAATCTGCCTAAGTGTCTTGCTTCAAAATTTTCCAAGTCATTGCGCCTCTATTCAAAGTAAACACATATCTAGACTGTGATTTGAAGTTATCTATATCATTTTGAAAACTTGCATCTAGGTAGCCATTTACAACAAGCCCGTCTTTTAAACATCCATAGACCAAGAACATTTTTTTAGTCCTTCTTAAGTACTTAAGATTAGTCTTTACTACTATCCATGGACTCTCACTGGGACCATATAGATATCTTCTTATTGCGCTTAAAGCATATGATACATCAGATCAGGTGCATAACATGGCATACATGATAGATTAAATAGCAGATGCATATAGAATCGTATTCATGCACTCTCGCCTATCATTAGTCTTCGGACATTGAGTCTTGTTGAGACTTGTGCCATGAGACTTTGGCGATGACCCACTTTTAGAGTCTGACATACTGAGCCTATTCAGTAATTTGTCAATATAGGCACTCTGACTTAGACATATCAGCCTTTTAGATCTATCTCTATAAATCTTAATCCTAAGGATGTAGGCTGCATCTCCTAAGTCTTTCAATGAGAAACATTTCCCTAACCAAAACTTGACACTCTACAAGGTTGAGATGTCATTTCCAATAAGTAATATATCATCAACATACAAGACCAAGAAAACAAACACGCTCCAATTAACTTTCTTGTATACAGTAGGCTCATTTTCCTTTTTAATGAAACCAAATTCTTTAAAGCTTGCACACCTTCCTATAATTCTTAGGATGAACAAACCATTTAGGCTGTATCATATACACGTCCTTAAGTAACTTTCTATTTAGAAAATCTTATTACATCTATTTGCCATATCTCGTAGTCGTACTATGCAGCTATGGCTAATAAATTCTAATGGATTTAAGCATGGCTACTAGAGAAAAAGTTTCATCATAATCAACATCTTGAGTCTATTTGAAACATTTTGCTAATAGTTGTGCTTTACGAGTATGCACATTGCCATTCATGTTAGTTTTCTTCTTGAAAACTCATTTACATCCAATGGACTTACCACCTTCAGGTAAATCAACCAGGTTCCAAACTTGGTTCTCATAAATGGATTGCATCTTGGAATTCATGGCACTAAGCCATTTATCTGCCTCAGGGCTAGACACGTCCTTTTGATAAATAGTAGGCTCATTTTGATCCATAAGCAACACCTCACTACTATCAGTAATAAGAAATTTAATTCTCTTAGGTGATGTTTTACCTTATCAGACCTACGCGGGCCTTGTGATAGATGTGGAGGTTTAACTAGTTCAAGACTTTTTTTGATCTCCCACTAGCGAATGAGTGTTTATTTGTCGTTCTTGAACTTCTACATGACTTACTTTATTCTCATTGTTGTCTTTTGAAGTAAACTTTATTTCCATAAAGACACCATTTCAAGAAACAAACACTTTGTTCTCAGTGGGGTTATAAAAGTAGTATCCTCTAGTTTCTTTAAGATAACCAACAAATACACACTTGATAGATTTTGCTGATAATTTTTTTGAGATTTATCGTCGTACAAAAACCACACAGCCCCTAATCTTAAGGAAGGACAAACTTGGTCTTTTCTCAAACTACAACTTATATGGTGTTTTATCAACCACTTTAGAAGAAACACGATTTAGTTTAAACACAACAATTTTGAAGGCATAACCCCTAAAGGAAATAGGAAGTTCTGCCCGACTCATCATATATCAAACCATACCCAATTTCTCCTCTTAGAAACATCATTCCATCATGGAGTTGCTAGATGAGTTAACTGTGAGATAATCACACAGTTTCTAAGATGATCATCTAAGTTTTGGCTCTAATATTCACCACTTCGATATGATCGAAGTGCTTTAATAGTTTTACCAAGTTGATTTTCCACTTCATTCTGAAATGTTTGAAACATTTCAAAAGATTCACTTTTATGTTTCATTAGATACACGTAACCATATCTGCTAAAATCATCGATGAAAGTAATGAAGTACTGATAACCACCTCTAACCATTGTGTATATAGGACCACATACATCAGTATGTATTATACCCAATAAATCACTTGCCCTTTCACTATGTCCAGTAAAGGAACTCTTTGTCATCTTGCCTAGTAAACAAGATATACATGTTTCATATGATTCAAAATTAAATGAATCTAAAAGTCCATCTTTATAGAGTTTAGATATGCATTTCTCATTTATGTGGCCAAGACAACAATGTCAAATGTAGGTTTGACTCAAATCATTTGACTTGAATCTCTTTATATTTACGTTAAGAATAGGAGTATCTATGGACCTTTTCGAGATTAAAATATAAAGATCATCACACAAATCAGCATTCACATAGAAAAATCTTTACGAGAAATGTAGCATTTATTATTCGTAATAATGAAATTAAAACCATCCAAATTCAAATATAAAACTGAAATGACGTTTCTACTCAAGGCAAGGACATAATAACAATTATTTAAAACTAAAATAAGTTTACTAGGTGAAATTAACTCATAGCATCCTACAGCCAATTCAGTAACCTTTGCTTCATTTCCAACTAGTAGGATGACTTCTTCTTTCTTTAGCTTTCTACTTTTAGTTAGACCCTGGACATTCATACAAATATGAGATCCACATCTGATATCCAATACTCAGGAATCTTTAGTAGACAAGCTAACTTCAATGACATAAATACTACAAGCAGTAGTCGCACTACTCTTCCTTTTCTTTAGATTTTTCAAGATAGAGCTTGCAATTTCAGAACCAAGGCCTCGGTGCAAGATAAAAATGACAATTTCCTTCTTTTTACTTTTCTTTCTAGAACTGTGAAGTAGAATGAAGCTTAGGCTCGACTTGTTCCACTGGCTTTGTGACAGTCACAATAGCCTTAGCAACTTTAGCCTTACCTTTGCCCTTCTTCTTTAGAGTCTTTCTTTTCTGAACCATCAACACATTACCAATGGGTTTCTTGACATTTTGCTTAGCAGTTTTAACCATCAAATGCAACTATAGATAGACTTCTCCATATTATTCATGTTATAGTTCATCATAAATTGTGAATAACTATCAGGCAATGAATTTAGGACCAAATTCGTAGCCAACTCTTGGCTTATGAGAAATCCAAATCAGTCAAGATGGTTAATATAGCTCTTCATTTTCAAAACATGAGGACTAACTGACGCACCCTCGACCATTTTGCAAGAATGAAGGCTCCTAACTTTTTCGAACCTTTTTTGCCTAGCTTTCTATTAGAACATCTCCTTCAGAATCATAGCCATGTCGTAAGCTTCCATATGTTCCATATCTTTCTGAAGTTCAGGAACCATAGTTGCCAACATATTACATGTGACATCAGTTGAGTTTTTGACATGCTTAGTATGTGCATCCTTCATGGCTCTTAAAGCATTAGCTGGTGGTTCCTCAAGAATAAGATCATCTAGGACATACAACTTGCGTTCATGCTTAAAAACAATTCTCAAGTTTTTAAACCAGTTAAGAAAGTTTATCCCAGACAACTTATCCTTCTCAAGGATGGGTCGCTGTGACAAGGGATTAGTGTGATTTGAAAAGGCCATAGATTTACAACAAAGATTATTGAAAAATTCATTTTAGTATAGAGGAATAGACTCCCATTAAATTAAAAACTCCTAAAAACACTTTGTTAATTTAAGGGACTAAAATCCATGTTTCACCTAATTCCAAGATAGCTAAGGCATGACACTTTAAATTAGGTTATTTTGGTAGGTACCTTTTTACCAATTACATCATATGTAACTTTTAGTTATTTTATGAGATTATGACATTTTATGTCTTAACATTTTTTATTTCATCATGTGCCTAAAGCCCAAAACTGTTTTGATAGCTTTATCAAGTCTAACCATTTCAAACAATAGAGTAACCGTTACTCAACTTGCCTTACCAAGAAAACACAAGTGTTCGAGAATGGATGGCAATGGACTTAAGATTTGGAGGGATTTTTTTATTTGTTTTAGTTATCATAAATTAAACAAGATAAATATCATATGTTACAATGCATGTATAATTATTAAACAATTTAGGAAATTTTACTAATATTGACTATTATACAAATTTCTTCATGCTACAAATAGTTAACGGTAGTCCTGCTGGCCAGTCAGCGGTCGTTTAGACAATGAATTCTAGTTCTGAAAAATGAAAATCGCATAAAATTTCTCATTATTGTTGTCAATCCAAATGACTAAAAATACCCCTTATTTTAATTCCAAAAAATACTAATTAAAATGTTTTTAATTAACTCGTGCCCACCTCTAACTTAATATCTTATCCTAATCCAATTAGAATTTAAGATACTTTGAATCCTTATCCAATACGAATTTGTTATATATGTAACCTATCGTATAGGATTTGTAATTCTTATCTGATTACAAGTTTATATCCTATCTAATATGAATATACTAACAAATAACCACAATGAGATTTATGATCAAAACCAATTTCAATTCTTATTCATACAAAAAAGCAATAGAATCAAGAAACGAAATACAAATCATGATTCAACACCAAAATCATATCAAATTAATCATATTAACATAATCATGATTTCTGTCATGAAGATATAAATAATTATTGAACAAAAACGAAATATGTATTCAACACCAGAATCGCATTAACTTAAATAAGACTTTTATCATAAACATACAAAATTCGCATCGTTCAATATTAAAAAACTTATGTTAATCGAAATATTATAAACATGAATAATATCATTGAATCAAATCATGTGTATATATCAATATACATGAATTAACAACATGCTTTTAAAACTAATTCTTGATAACAATTATCACCGAACCTATATGTACGTCACATATACATTTATCAAGATCATGTTTTTCACACATATATCATATATAAATCACATAAAACATGCAAACTTTTAATAGAATTGAGCCTAAGGCTTTGAAAACACTGTTGTGTTTTGGGGTTCATACGCAGCTGAGAATTCAAAACAATTTTTTGAAAAACCCAACAGGACCGAAAATAAGTTCCATTAAACTAAATCTATAAAAGTAAACCATACCTTAATCCGTAATTTCCTTCTATGATTATTTGATCTCCAAGTCGTTCAAGCGCGCGCCCTCTATCAGAAATCCACACATGAACGGTGATCACAATTTGGAGTGCTAGCCCTAAGAGATATAGAAAACATTTTTCTTTATCTCCAAAAATCCAGAGAACTCGAAAATAGTGAAAATGAAAATCGTATTTCATTTTAGGGTTTCAACTATATGTGTAGATAAGCTCTCTTAAAAAATCTAATTTGTAATTCAACTATTGTATTTAGGAAATTCAAGCAATTTACACAAACGCCCCTATTAATAATTTATCATATAAAAATCGTAAGGACTTTTATGTCATGAATTCTATCATATAAAATTCATTACTATGGACCAATTAAAATTGTGCAAAGCCATTTTTTGTGTGCGGCCCTATAGGTTCATGAGACATTGGTAGTGAACTAAAATCATTTTGGTACACAAGTCATAAGTGATCTCTAACTAGGCATTATGACTACCCAAGTAGCATGAATATCAAAATCGATACAACCTAATGAATAACATATATCATATCCTTTTGTCGTGCGATGTGCTTTAATTAAACATTAGGTATAGAAAGTCAATGTTCAATCGTACTTGTCTTGATCTTTAGGTAGACTGAAAACATCCAAGTAACATTGATTATATAAATTCACCTGGACTTGGCCATTTAATAGTCTAACATATCGAGGGATCCACTGAAATCTCTGTCTATACGAGAGGAACAAATTTTATCTTCATTACACACCTTCATATATCATTGACATGATAATCAATCACAATCTTCATAATCGTTAGGTTGAAGACAATGTTTGATTTTGTCAAATTACCATTCTCCAAATATTGAAGTTTATAGTAATCTCAAGTCCAAGAACTAAATGATATACCTATTATGAGTAAAATCTATGACTTAATCTATGTGGCATTCTAATAGCGGGTCGGTCCAGTACCTTGTTCCCTAGCAAGTACTCATGATCTCAATTCGTATCGCTATACGCATGATCATCAGATGACCATCAATCAAGATTCAAACTAGTTTTAATTCAATATAGTTCCTAATATAATGACTAACTATGGACATTTAAGGTATTTTAACAAATACCCATGGATCTTATCTTAAGTTAAACATTCAAAACTTATAATAAAACAACAAATGAAAGTCTCTATTTTAATAACTAAAATTATAAGACAAACCATTTTTATAGATTGACCTAAGGTACATGCCCCAACACATAACACACCTTCACCTGAAACTGACCATTAAGGATGATCCACACTAGCCGCTAACCTTTGACGCGCTTAGTAATCCATATCACCTTTCTGACAACAAACCTGTTGGGTTTTTGGGGTTCATACGCAGCGAGAAATTTAAAACAAATTTTAAAAAACCTCAACAGGATCGAAAAATAAGTTCCATTAAGCTAAATCTATAAAAGTAAATCTTAGCTTATTCGTGATTTCCTTTTGATTGTTCGATTTTCAAGACGTTCAAGGGCGCGTCCTCTATCAGAAATCAACACATGAACGGTGACCACAAATTGGAGTGCTAGCCCCAAGAGAGATTGAAAATGATTTTTCTTTCTCGCCCTAAATCTAGAAAACTCAAAAATTGTAAAACGAGATCTTATATCATTTTTAGGGATCCACCCTTTATTTATGTGTAGATAAGCCCTCACTTAAAATCCTATTCATAATACAACTATTGTATTTATGTAGTTTAAGTAAATTACACATACGCCCCTATTTATAAGTTATCATATAACAAATCATAAGGGCATTTATATCATGAATTTTATCATATAAAATTTATTACTTTGGACCAATTGAAATTGTGCAAAGCCATTATTTGTGTGCGACCCAATAGGTTCATGCGACGTTAGCAGTGAACCAAAAGCCATTTTGGTACACAAGTCATAAGCGGTCTCTAGCAAGGCATTATGACTACCTAAGTAGCATGAATATCAACATCGATACAACCTAATTAATAACGCATATCATATCCTTTTATCGTGCGATATCCTTTGATTAAACATAGGGCATGGAAACTCACCATTAATGTTCAATCGTACTAGTCTCGATCTTTAGGTAAACTGAAAAACATCCAAGTGACATTGATCATATCAATTAACATGGACTTGGCCATTATCACTCTATCTTATCGAGGGATCCACTGATATCTCTCTCTATACAAGAGTGACAAAATCTATCTTGATTATACACCTTCACGTATTATTCGTACGGTAACCAATCATAATCTTTATAATTGTCCGGTTAAAGACAACATTTGATTGTGTCAAATTATCATACTCATAATATTGAAGTCTATGGTAATCTCAAGTCGAATGACTAAATGATATACATATCATGAGTAACACCTATAACTTAATCCATGTGGTGTTCTCATAGTGGGTCGGTCTAGTATCTTATTCCATAATAAGTACTCATGATCTTGATTCATATCCTTATACGTATGATCATCACATGACCATCAATTAAGATTCAAACAAGTCTTAATTCATTATAGTTCCCAGTATAATGACCGACTATGGACATTTAAGATATTTCAACAAATACCTATAGATCTTACTATGTGGTAAACATGCAATCACTTATAATAAAACAACAAATAAGACTTCTATTTTATTAACTAAAATTATAAGATAAACTGTAGTTTGACCTAGGGCACATGCCCTAACAAAACCACCTGCTGAATAATCTTTGGTTTAGCTCGGATCTGAGGACAAAAAAAATAGATTAGTAAATCTAGAACTACCTCTCTCATTTAATGATCTGCTAACTGGACTTTCACGAATCATCATTTAAAAAGCTTCCTAAAGAAATTTAAAGTGAGAAGCTCTAGCAGTAGCTACATTTTTTCTGCATGTTTTTCTTCTACTCAAGACCTCAACAACCACATTTACCTTGCCTAGGTGATACTCCAGAGTGAAGTCATAATCCTTAAGAAAATCAAGCAATCTACACTGCCACATATTCAATTCACTCTGAGTAAACAAATATTTTTTTACCCTTATGATCTTAAAATACTGTAAATTTCTCACCATACAAGTAATGCCTCCAAATCTTTAAGGTAAAAACAACAGTTGCTTCAAGATCATGAACTGGATAATTTCTTTCATGAATTTTAAGCTGCCTTGACATATAAGTTACGACCCCGCCTTCTTGCATCAGCAGACAACCCAAGCCTAAATGAGAAGCATCAGTATAAATTACCAACTCTTTCTTCGATTCAGGTAATGTAAGAACAAGCATTGTAGTCAAACTACTTTTCAATTCCTTGAAGTTAGCCTTGCATTCATCATACCAATCAAAGTCAACATCTTTCTCTGTTAGCCGAGTCAATGGAAGAGTGATATAAGAGAAACCATCAACAAATCGTCTATAATAACCCGTTAACCCCAGGAAACTCTAAACTTATGACATTGTAGAAGGAGTAAAGCCAATCATGGATTGCCTTAACCTTCGCTGGATCAACAGATATGCCCTCTGCATTAACCACATGTCCAAGATATTTAACCTTAGAAAACTAGAATTCACACTTATTAAACTTGGCGTACATCCAATTATCATTTATAGTCTGCATAGTAACCCTGAGGTGGTGCAAATGCTCTTCATGAGTCTTTGAAAAAATTAAGATTTCATAGATAAACACTATAACGAATGGTAAAGATAAGGTTTGAACACTGTGTATCAAGTCCATGAACATAGTAAGAGCATTAGTGAGCCCAAAGGGCATCACTGTAAACTTAAAGTACCCATACCTAATATCGAAAGTTGTCTTTGAGATATCCTCATCCATGATCCTGAATTGATTATAACCAAACTTCAAATCAATCTTCTATAAATACCTGACACCCTTCAATTGATCGAACAAGTCATCGATCCCGGGCAATGAATATTTATTTTGGATAGTTACTCGATTAAGCTATTAATAATTGATGCACATATGTAGGGTTCCATCTTTTTCTTCACAAAAGAACCGGTGCGCCCCAAGGTGACGTATTAGGATGGATAAACCTTTTCTTTAATGATTCCTCCAGCTGAGTCTGCAACTATCACAACTCCTTTGGTGCCATACAATACAGAGGAATTGATATAGGTTTAGTTGCAAGAATAGGATCAATGATGAAGTCAATGACACGTGGTAGTGGAAGAACAAGAAAGTTAGATGGAAAGACTTTCAAAAATTCACAAACCACGGGTATCTTATTAACCTTAAGTTCCTAACCAAGCTCTCCAAATGTAACAACCCCCTGCCATAACTTCTTAATCTCGCAGAGTAGCTTCCCTTTCATGAGTTGCAAGTCATGTTGAATTCTAGCCTTTATAAGCTATAATTTAAGAAATGTTAGGAATCTAAAAGTTTACCCGCTTATGAAAATAGTCAATACTGGCATGGTATTTTGCTTACCAATCCAACCCTAGTAGTACATCATATTCCATGAACTTTATAATCCACATATCAATTAGGAGCTCATTCTCCCCAATTTTAACTACACATTTTTCATAGATCAGGTTAGGATAAACGTTCTCACTCACTGCCGTGTTCAAAATCAACAATGTACTGGCTCTTACAAGTTTTAATTTCAACTCATCTACCATTACACCAGCAATAAAATAAACTATATAAGAACATCAATTAAAACATGCATATTTCGACCACAAATGTTTAAAATACCTTTCACGAGCCTCCTCACAGCATTAGAATCCGCCTGAGATACTATATGAGACTAATTTATAATCTGCATCACACTGCCTACTAAAGAATCTGGAGGTGCAATACAATTCCTATATATATGGCCTGGCTGACCATACTGATAACATATCATACTAGGCCTGTAAGGATCTTCTATTAGCCTTTGAAACCTAACTAGAACTATTCGATCTAGGACCAACCTAACCGCATCCTCTACTTTTAACTCATGACTAAGCAAGTGGTGGTAAAGGTGGTTTTACCACCGAAGGCTGAGATACAAATGGTGTAGCAATCGGTGCGCTAACATAAATAGTTCCCTATAGAACTGACTGAACTGGAGCTATAGAAGAAGAAGAACCGTCTGTTATATCCATCTTCCTTTGCTACCTAATAAAATCTAGACTCCTCTTACTCCCAAGGACAAGTTCTCGAGTCCTTTGACTGCCCAGATAAAAGGTGTTGGTGGTGAAATTACCATTATCCCTGTTGGGCGAGCTAACACATTTGCCTACACATCCATTACACTCAAAAAGACAAATGCATAGCTGGTATGTGTATGAGGGGAAACTACTACACTTATCTCATAGTTACGACCAATAATAAACATGTCTATTTTGCTATCCTCTGATACCACCATCTATGGAGCGAACTCGCTCAACTCAGTGAACCTCCACTTATATTCCCGTACATACATCTCTCTTTGTTTAAACTCTATGAACTTAATTTTTTTTGTTCCTGACAAACTTTGAAAAGTACCACCTGAAGAATTTGGTCCTAAACTGTAACCAAGTGGTGACAGTCTTCCCTTCTCTATAAGGAATTCCACCATTTATGAGTAAATTCAATTAGCAAAAAGGTGACCAGTTTAACCTTAAACCAATCCTCAACATCTACAACAACAAATCATTGCTCCATCTTTAGTATCCAATTCTCTGCTACCCTATCCTCCATAGTGCCATTGAATTTCATAATAAAGTATTTCATAAATTCCTTCTGGGTTGTTCTGAGAAATGCAGCCTTCTTAGAATCTACTGGCACTACGGCATCTATCTATGGCATATGAACCTATGCTACAATTGGTTATACTGGAGCTGCTACTATCTCAACTCCTTCTTCCATCCTGCTAACCTCGGGAGTGGCAACATGCTGAATCTCAAGTTGCTAAACTGGTGTTCCTATTTGAGCCATCAATATTGCCATAAGTTTTGCCTGAGATTCCATCAACTTTCTAATTGCTGCTCCATTCTAGATTTCCATTGAACTTCACTTTCTAGATTATCCTGAGGCCCAAGCCTCTGCGATCCCTCTCCCGATTATGTCATTGAGTTCTAAAACCAAAGGAAAGATAAAAACATTAGGTAACATTCAAAGAAGATAGGGAAATCATATATATATACAATATATAACAATAAAGGCAACAAATAAATTTTAATAATATTTTCATTTTCTCCCTAAAACCATGATAAAACTGTATATTACACCTTAAGTTTATTAACAACTCGAGATAATTCCATGAGTTTGTAAACTTAGGTTCTGGTACCAAGGTGTATTAGAGTCAATAACTTATACCAACTCACTTAGATTATGATATGAAACTGTATTAGAGTCTTTTCTTAATTTATACATAGTAAACCATAACTCCGATATTAAACTTTAGCAGAGTAATTAAGATAGACTCTTTAACCAAGTTGTAGCATTTCCTTTCCCGATTAGGGCGATACCCAACCTGAAACCCTAATTAAGCCCCGATACAATAGCCAGACTTAGCAGCCTCTATTTCTGTACCTGATAAACTCAACATGTATATCGATAATGAAATAAAAATCAAGAAATACAGAGCAAAAAATTTAAAACTTTTCAATCATATAGATGATATACATAAAATCGGAGTTTATCAAAACCAAAACATGTTTAAAAAACCTCCCAACCATGTTATCTTACAATGATATAATTCAAACAATAAGTATATTTATGAGGAAGTTTCATTACATCACTGAGAAGACAAATAAATTCCAAAGCTTTATCCTTGCCTTTAGGTGAAGCGTCTGCGTGTGAACTTGAAATGTTAAGGGGAGTGAGCACTCAAAATTGCTCGGTAAGTAATGCTTGTGAACACATCAATTACTAATATCAATAAATCAATGAGTAGCAATATGAATCCAAAATATATCTATTCAAGCAATGAAATTGATGTAAACAATAAATAAATAAATCCAATTTCGATAGGTAACATGCAACCGTACTCGTGATTCATAATTTGAATTTAATTACAAAGTCATACTCTCCATTCACTCGAGATTTGATATATAAATGTTTAGACTTATATATAGTATTAGTTTAGTAGTATATTTATCACAAATATTATAGAATGAGATCTAATTGACGGTATATACAAGACATAAACGAGACAAACAACTGATTTTGCAAGGAAACGAGGTTAAAAGGCGTAAACGTAAGGTTGACGTCGTGGCTAACATGCTTGACGCCGCGGGAAGAAGGCTAGACAATGTGGGGACAGCATGGAGGACCAAAAAGAGAAAAAATGAGGTCAGGATAGCCGGCGCAATAGGGGCATCATAGGTTACAAGGAACGGCGCTGGGGAGGTCAATGCAATTCGATAAGCCTAGTGAATGGGAGAAAAAGCACACAAACTTGCTGAAAGCTGTCACGATCCCGTAGCATTACACACACAGCGCTTGATCATTAAGTGATAATGCCAATAGTAAAGAAAATAGAAAAATAGAGTTCTATTTCGTGTAGAATCGTCTATTACGGTGTCTAATTGTTTTATAAAGTGTCTTAGGAGTATAAATAAGTATTAGAACATGGTAAAAGTATATAACCACCAATGGTGATTAAGAGCAATAGATTACCCTTGTTTTACTTCATTCTTGAGTATTAAGAAGATTTGTGGAAAAGAAGACATTGAAGACTCACGTGTAGTCATTCGGTATTATTTTTATTTATTTAATTGAAGTTATTTGTTAATCTTTGATTGCAATGAATACCATTATGTGCACTTTAATTTCAATGATGTGTAAGTAGTTCATTAATCTTAGGGATCAATGGACCTATAGTATTAATGTTATGCTGAAGTAGTTATGAGTAGGTTATAATGTTAAAAAGTGCAATGGTTAGAATTTGTATTGATTCTGAGCGTAATCCTATGAACATCTTGATCACGTGTTTTTTGAGATAAGCTTTTAGAAGTTTTCATAGCCATTGAATCTTTTAAGCCGGATATAGACAATACATCCATAAAATACATAACATTGATAGATAGTTATCAATTAGGAAGGCACATATATTAAACTTAATTGGTTATGAATCTAAAGATTTGTAACTTAAAGAAATGTGGGGCTTACGTTATTCACACTGATAGGTGGAGTTCTAGTTTACACATTAGAATCTTTTCCATCGCGACAGCAGGTTGAATTGGGTTTGAAGGAAATTTATCTATTATAATTAAGCATTGCACACAAATAATGAAGATGAAAGAAGTGAGTTAAAAGTATAGTTATTCATTACCTAGGTGAAGTTGTGAACTAAGATCTTCTTAATATTAGAGTTTAAAAGTAATTTACATTGTTTTGTTAGAATAGAATAAGTTAGTTAAAACTCTAATTAAAAATGATTTCCTTAGCAATAGAGTAATTCTGACTAAGTAATATTAAGTGCAATACATCTTTCCCTGAGGATGATGTCCATAATCAACATAAGTCGGTCACACTATTACTACAACCGAGCAATTATACTTTTGGCCTACATCAATTTTTTGGTGTTGTTGCTAGGGATATGTAGCCATTTAGACTTAGTTTCAAAAATTGTTAAGTTTTATTTTAATTATTTTACTTTCAAGTTTACAAAAACAAAAAAAAAAAGTAAAGGGTTTAAGTTTCAAGTTTCACAATCTGCGCTTGATCTTTTGTGATTTCTTTTCAGGTGCATGCATAGTAAAGGAGAGAAGGACTTAGTGACTTACAACCCTGTCATGCTGCTACAAAGTAACGTGTAGTCGTCCCGAGGCAGGTGCTATTTCCTCTGCTTCTATAAGCTACAAACTCTGCATAGTAGTGCTGGGAGATTGATAGAACCAACAAAAGAAAGAAAATGAAAAGAATCAAGATGGTTGAGGATAAAGCATGAAACCAACAACAGGGCCGAGAGAATAACCAACCTGAAGGTGATTTGGTAGCTTAAGATAAAGTGTGGGGATAGAGATGTCTTCGTGAAGACTTCAAGCCAGTAGTTTAAGAAACTTACAAAAGAATGATGAGGCTTCCAGCCAACACCATTGAGTTCAAACTGAGACCATCTCTAATCAACATGGTGCGGAATAGCATTTTCAACGGGCTAGCGAATGAAGATCCAGTTGCACATGTAGAAAATTTCTTAGAGAAATGTGACACCGTGCACATTACCAGAGTTATAAAGGAGCTTGTCAGGATGAGACTTTTCCCATTCTCATTGGGTGGAAAAGCCAAATCCTAGTTTCAAGAATTGAACACATGGTGTATCACTTCATGGGCATAAATCAATGAAAGATTTACGGATAAGTTATTTCCCCTAGTAAAGGTCAGCGAGAGAAAATAGGAAATCAATCAATTAAAGTAGGACGACGTTGAGTCTCTTGGCGAGATTTGGGAAAGATTCAAGGAGATGATGAGGAGATGTCCAGGACATGGATACGTTAAATGGGCACAACTACAGATTTTCTACTATGGGATGAATCACATCACCAGAATATTAGTAGATGTCCCAGCAGGAGGTTCTCTACTAACCAAGGATAAGGATGGAGCATTGGATCTCCTAAATCTTATGTCTTAGAACTCTATAGCCAGTACTCATTCCACAGTAAGGAAACTAGTAGGTGTATATGAGATTGATTCGCAAGCTGCGATCATGGCACAACTATCCAGCATGAGCAGTCAAATGGCAAACCTTTAAATGGAACAACAAATTTTACAAGTGCAAGCTATATAGCAACACGTTAATCACCAAACCATGGTGGTTAATCCAATGGATATGCACCAAGGAATGGAGCTCGAAGGGATCAATTTCATGAACAACTAGAGCTAAGGAAACAATTTTAGACCGAGAGGAATGGCTCCTCAAAGGTTTTATCAAGGATATAATAATAACCTCAACTTCTCATATCGAAACCATTATAATGCACTAAATTTACGTTCAAGCTTTGATCAACGAGTCCAACAAGGGAAGCTAAGGCATAGCGAAGAGATGACTTCATTGAAGTCAATTGAGAAATTCTTGCACACCATGGACATGAGCTATAAAGAACGCAATGAGAAGCATGAGAAATAGATGGAAAATGTGAAGCAAGCTATAAAAAGATGGACGATGAAAGATCACAACCCATCAAGAGCCTGGAGAGACAGATTGGTTAACTAGCCATTGCCTTAAATTCAATGAAGGAATGACATTTTTCGAGTAACACTATCATAAATCCTAAAGTGAATGTTAAGGCTATTCACATGATGAGCACTATGGCAACGAATGAGCCATTGCAAGAGCAAGTGATGCACAACCTAGAAAGAGTGAACACTTTGGCTATGAAGAAGTATGAAAATATGCATGAAAATGGGATAGAAGTGAGGCAAGATGAACTCGAAGGATTCGAGCAACAAAGGATCAATGCTTTGAAGAATCAAAAGAAGGGGAAAATGGAGAGCTAAACAACGTGATGAAGAACCTTCTAAAGAAGCACTGAAAGGAAATAGTATCAAGGTTGTTCCTATAGATGATAACACAAACTAAACTAGACTCCTAACATAAATATGAATTGACTCAACTAATCCTATACCCGAATCAAAATTCATGGAGTTCCTTTGGTTTACATAGTAACCAAGTTAACAAGCCACTCAAGAAATTTTGGAGTTATGATATGTCAAGACTTGCAACCCAAACACAATTAAGATCACAATTTGAAGACATAGACTCGTCAAAATAAAGGCCTTCAACTACTCACGAGTTTTCTTAGTCTATACATTCAAGCACGCAAGTTTAAAATCTCACTTAATCTAGTGAAAGCACTCAAACTAAATCTTTTATTTGAGGAGTTTTCACAACATTCACCTTTATTTTTATTTTTTGTTTTTTATTATCTATTTTTATCTTTTCATTTAGTTTTTCAAGTAATACGGTCCCTGCTCCATTTCCTATGGACCGCTTTTCTCATTTTTTCCCACCATAAGTTTCCGTACTCCATTTCTTATGGAAACCTGTGAGACTCTCTATATTAAGAAAACTCTTGTTAGCCTTTCTCACTTTCACTATTTCCCAAATGTGGGTTAAAATATTATCACTTTCACAATTTTGACCGTCTACTCCCTTTTGTTATCTAGCATAAAGCTTAACCATCAACTAAGTCCCCAATCACGAAATCATAAAAATGCCAGGCTACAGACTCGATTGAGTGTTTCTCCTAGTTTTCCCTAAGTTTCAAGTCAAAAAGGCAACCGTAGTGTACTCATCCACAACTAAAGGCATGAAGTAAAGTTTCGGGGTGACCCTACAACAACAACAACAACAACATAGCCTCAGTCTCGAAGGGTGACCCTAAATAATAAAAAAAATAAAAAGCTATACTAAATACATGAATGAAAGTGTATCAACTACTAATAAAATGCGAGAGAAATATGAAGGGATAATAAGAAATGAAAGAAAAAGAAGAAATGATATAAAACACCACTATTACCATTTGACAACCGCATATAACCGCATAAAAAAATTAAACGATCTCACTTGCAGTCTTTCGCAAAAGAATCCATCCAACTTAATCCACAAATCCTAAAGTACCCCCAAACTTATTCTGAACCTGGTCCTCAAAGTGCAAAACAAGTCAAGGAATCTATGCAATAAAAAGAAAAATAATAGTTGTGAATAAGAACATGGCTAAACAATAAGAAGATGATACAAATGCATGCATAACTGAACGTCTTTAAAAACTAGTGAACGCACGAAATCTCTCATGTCTAGGTGACTAAGGTAACTATGAAAGAACAATCATAACAAGAGCAAGAACAAGTAAACATAGGAGTTAACTCAAATAATTATTATCAAGTCTTGTGAGCTCGAAGTTTGTCAACTAAGGGTGAAATCAACAAGATGATAGAATGAAGTCTAAGGTTTAAAACACCTAAAATCCTAATAATATGTTAATTCCAAAAAAAAAATGCTCAAGTTAGGCTAAAAAATATAATCCAAATTCAAACCTAACAAAACTCAAGGGGTGCTCCAATTTATTAAAATAAATAAATTTAAAATAAAACAAATAAAATAAATAAATAAATAAAACACCAAAGAAATAAAATCAATCCTTGACAATGGCGCCAAAAATTGGCGCGCGTCGAACGCGTCAATAAAGTAAAGTACTTAAACCAACTATTTTATAGAATAGTGGCAAAGGGTCGATCCCACAAAGATTGGTAGTCTTTTTAAAGTTAAAAACAATAAATAGAAAAAATAGGGGGTTTCAATAAATATTATTTAACTAACTAATCTAAATAAATAAATTAATGAAAATAACTTTTAATGGTCTCAAGAAAACACCTAAGTCTGCGGTTCCATAAATCAAAATCAAGATTCAATGGCATATCATGGTCTTCAATCTTTCCTAAAAATTATTAATTTTAATTCTCCTAGATTAGTTATAGAAAATTGACATCCACTAAAAATTCCTAATTCCGCTACTCTCGATAGCCAGGACGTCCGCCACTAACTACTTCACTAATTAATGCATAACCCCAAACATCTGCCAATCGGGTTTAACACACTAACTGCAATAACAAGGATCCGTGGGAATACTAATCCTAAATAACCATCGCATTCGCTTCCGATTTAACCTAGATTCAGTTGTTGCACACTCAAGAACCGAAAGGTTTTTACGACAAACAGGTGAGTGTTCGTCACTTTATCGATCCAAAAGTACGATTACGGATACAATCAATCCAAATAACTATAGATTGTCCACCTAAAAACATGCAATGGCCATATAAATACCCTAGATATAAACCATATTTCTTAAAATCAACAACAATGAAATAGGAGAGATTAAATTAAATTAAATAAATTAGTTATGCCTTGAATCAAGAATCCTGACTTATTTCCCCTTCGACATAGGAAATGATTTGATTACCTGGACATTGTCGTCGAGTTTCAGCCGACTACCGCCTCTAAAATATATAAAAGTCGATCTTGATAATAATACCTAAGTTCCTAATATATAAAACTACTAAAAATTGGTCTCGGGAGATCGAAAAACTAATTTTGGGGTTGGTAGCGTGACACATGCACCGAGGAGGATCCAGGGGCTAATGGGCGTTTAACTTGGAGGTCACAACATGTGTCGCTCGCGGATTGGTCAAGTTTGCTTGTTGTGATGACGTGTCACAAGCTGGTTGGAAGAGAAAACTACATTAACGTACTGGTTTGTTGTAGTTGCTGACGTGTGTCATCATCTGATTAGCAGAGAAACTCTGTGTGACATGGTTGACTGCAGGAGTGCCAATGGAGAGGTGACTCGTGGCATGCAGTTTGGTTGAGAGAATCGCACGAGTTAGTGCGAGACCGCACAGGCACAAATTCTGAGGCATGATTAAAGGCAGCTGAACGAGGAGAGAATTATTGGGACGTGTGATGTGGTGATGGTGACACGTGTCATGTTTTGATAAGTGGAGAAAGCTCCTAGTTGCTGACGTGGCAGTAGCGGATTAGGTGAGCAGGCTTCTGATGACGTTCTCTGCTAACTGAGAGGCGACACGTGTCCCAGGCTGGCCAATGGAACACTATCACATGGTAGGCGTTACTTGGTCTGCTATCTCCTATTCTAACCGTTGCGCACTTTGTAACTTGAGGCAAATCATCTGGCATCTGATCACTACATGTAAATACTTCATTTTGAGTTTTTTTTCTCCCCAGATTTAACCGCGCACTCTGTTTCACCTAAAAACGACCAATAAATATAATTAAATATATATTTTAGAGACTTTCGATATTAAATACATTAAAATAGACTACTAAATAACTATAAATACTAACTTATTAGTTCCAAAGAAGCCAGAACCAAAGTTTAAGTTCACACTAAGACTTTAACCAATCAAGAGGAAAGATCGTAAAGATATATGTATACCATCGAGTATTGATAGGCACTGATTAAGAAACATCTTGTGTGATATGAGAGCCTCAGCAATGTGATGCCAATAAAAGACACGTTACAAGTTGATGTGAATATTAATTGTTCTGATACGATGGAGTTGCAAGTAGTTGATGGTAACAATAGGGAGAGTATTGAATGTGTTGTGAAAGTGGGTAGACTCACATTCATCACGGATTTTGAGATTATGGATCATGATATATATGATGATGTATTTATGATACTTGGGCGACAATTCTTCAACACTGCCAACGCGATCTTGCATACGAGGAAGAAAATGACCACAATGAATATCGAGGAGGATGATGATGCCGAGAAGATTGTCTTTATCGAATGGCAAAACGTACATTTGAATGGGAGTGATATCATTATCTCCAACCTACAATTGGAGTACCTCGATTTAGACTCAGACTAAATGAGCAAAAAAGGCATCGGGCTAATGATATGAAACTAAACGCCACTGGGAGACAGCCTATAAGTTTTTGAATTTCAAGTTTTTAAATTTCAATCAAAGTCAGTTATTTAGTTTGTTTAGTTAGTAAAATCTAAACATTTTAGTTTTCTAACATTTGAAAACTTGTGCTAAATATGCAGGAAAGACTATTTGCCAGGTGACGATTCATCGAAATGGAAAACTCTCGGCTAACTCAGCAAGGAGCGCAAAAGAGCGAAGGAGTTCAAGTGGTAAAGGTTAGGTACATGGGCAAATTACAGGTAAGTTTTTATGGAATTCTTATATATACATGGTATTTCATGTTGTCACGACACCTTTTGTAGCAATACATAAAGCCGAGAGCGCGCCAAATAGGGAATTAAAAATATATGCAAAATTATATACACATACTGGTCGACGGCGCCGAGGGGCTTGAAGGATGGCACCAGCAGGAACTGAGCTTATAAGCAACAAAGGCTCAAAGTAGGCTCGATGATGTCATGACGTAGTCATGGCATCGTGCCCTTTAAGGTAGGGTGCCAGTGTTAAAGAAAAGGGTTTTAAACCCCATTTCACCACATCTTGCACACTTGAAACCTATTCATACACTACCAACCAAGCATACATCCCTCTAGAGCCCAATTTTAATCAATTTTAACAGAGAAAAGAGTGTTCCTAGTGATTTAGAGTGAAAAGAAAGAGTACATTATGAATTAGCACAAAGAGAGATAGCTAGGACATTGATTTGAAGAAGAGATTCAAGTGAGCACTAAGATTTTAGTTTGTGAGTAAGCGAGGGGGCTCGGATTGATAGAAACTTAGAGGAGCAATCGATACCAAAACGTAGTGTGGCATCGAGGTAATTTACAATTTCATTAGCTATGCTTTAAAACTTTTTTTTAGATTTTGATGAAATTGCATGAATTGTGGATATGAGGTTGTTGGATAGGAATTTCAAGTTGTCTGAATGTTGAGCATCAATGTGGCTTATAAAGACCTAGTATATGTCTTTTGCATTATTTAGCATGTGAATGATCCTTGTGAATGAAAATTTTAATTTTAGGTGATTTGAAGACCCGTGTTGTTAGTTGAGATGTTGCGTGAAATATTGCGAAAATGATAAGAACAATAAGGCAAGCAAGTCAAGTTAGTGAAGTAAGAGCAAATGATTATGAGGCATCATCCTCAAGAGATCCCAATGAGGAAAAACCTAGACCGTTTAAGTCTAAGTACTACATTAGTAGAGTGGATAAGGATAGATATGATGTCATTGAGCATAAGGAGTTCATTTGCGAAAGAGGAACTAATTTTCTAGCCAAGTATGACAAAAGAGTAAACAACTTAATTAGGCAACAAGGTTGGGAGCAATTCACTTAAGACTATACGGAGAATGAGGTTAAAGGAGTGAGTGAAATAGTGCATGAATTTTATGCCAATGCAAAGTTTACTAAGAAGGGAGACCCCAGTGAAGGTGAGAGGGGTATTTGTCCCTTTGGGTGTTACGTAAATAACATCTATGGGTTAGATACTTAAGTATGGTTAGAGCTGACTAAATTTTCCTGGATAATTTATATGAGAAACACTATAACCTATACCCTTCTAAAGCTATAGAGATAACAATGGTTGTCCGAGGACAACAAGGATGGGTAATGGGAGTTGAGAATGTGCTGAAGTACAATAAGTAGGGGAGCATATAGAAAGTTTATAGAATGTGGCAACACTTTATGGTTGCTTTATTGTACTCGAACACTCAGCAGGGCAAGATAAATAAGTTAAAAGTGGCTTGTTTGTATAATATTACAAGAACGGGGAAATCGACATGGGTGAGATCATCTACAAGAACCTGAAGAAGTCTATAATGTCGAAGAGAGACAGTAAACTATTGTTCCCACTATTGATTACTCAAATGTGCTTGAAGCCAGAGTGTGACTACTTCAGATGAAGAATTTGATATTGAGGCCCATCCAACCATAGATGAGGAGCTTATACTCACATTGAAATCACCAACTAGTTACCAATACTTCGAGGATGAAAGGGAGAGAGCCAAAGGAAACAAACTTGAGGTCAAGTTGTTCGCCAAAGAGAAAGAAAATCATGCAGTGCCCCAGCGGAGTTAGCCTAAGAGCTCTATAATGAAGATTATGGAGAGGAGGAGGATTACCAGTAAGGAATTGCTAAGGGCTACGAGTTTGTAGTGGAGAACAGGACTTTGATGGGCTTGAGGTTTTTCCACCACCTCTTCCACCATAGGCACTAGTACCACCACCAGCAGACTTCACTTCACAGGAGCAAAGGCTATAGATTGTTAAGATGAGGAGATAGTACAAAAAGGATAAGGCTCAGTATCATGAGCCTAGATGAGATATGAGCAGGACCGACTGAAGAAACAATGAAACTTCATGTTATTTGTAGATCACCTGAGTGACGTAGCTCGATATAAGAGGAGCAAATGGATAAGACATACTGATAGGTCTATTAGTTTTCCAGCAATACTAAACTACACATTTGATCTAGATGTGGCTCAAAGCAAAAGAGTGGAGCGTACTTTGACACCATCTTTTGCTATAGCATATAATGTTAATGATGATGATGCAGAATCATGAAGTCATGATCTTAGGATTTCTTTATTCCTTGGAGAGATGAGAGATACATTTCTACATATTAATTTTACATTTGGGATATTTTGTACTTTTATTAGTTATTTAAATTCTATGTTTATGCATTATTATTATCTTGTGTTATTATACGTTTGTGTTTTAATGTTTTTCATGTATCAGGCTTATTTTTTATTAAATTAGGTTGTATATAGTAATATGTATATGAGTATGTAGTTCATTTGCAAGTTTATGCCTTTAATTGAGGATGAGTAAGGATATAAGTGCCTTGTTGATATGAAACTCAATAGAGTATTCAATTTTTGAAGAACATATGAAAAATTTGGCAAACAATGGTATGAATTTATGATTAGAAACCTAGAGTTAGGGAAGACCAACAACTTGAGACAAAAGCAAGAAAAATACTAGAACACTTCCTATGGAAAAAGTTAGATCTCTAAGGAATCTTATAATAAGTGTAAGTCTTACTTGATAATAAAAAGTAAATAAAGACTTAGTGCTAAGAGGGGCAGAAATAGGCATGGTTTTTAATGAAAAAGTTGGAGTTAAAACTTGCTTGATAGAGTGAAAGTGAGAAGTGTTAACAAGAGTTTTAAACATAGAAAATAGAGAGTCCTACAAGTCCTACAGGAATAGGAGCAGAGAACTTGATGGTTAGAAAAAGTGAGGAAAAAATGGAATGTGTAGGAAAAGGAGCAGGGAACATGCAATTAAATATATGAAGAGAAAATAAAATAAAAGAGAGATAAAAATAAAGAGATGAAAGGCGGAAGTTAGAATAAAACTCTTCAAATAAAAGATTTAACTCGAGTACAAGTAGCATAATTTAGTTAAGTTTTCTTTCCAAATATATCAAATTCTATTGACTCTTAAAGTGCTAAAGTCTACAAAACTAGTTTGATCTATGTTTATTTATGAATTCCTAAGCTTAATAAGAAATCATGAGGTTTTACACTTGCTACTTGAGTGTCGAGGTAAAATAAACTCGTGACTAGTGATGGTTTTGGTTGTGAACTACTTTGGTGTTTCGAAAGTGAATTATATTTGTTGTTAAGGCTACATGTTTTTAAAAATATAAGTTTTTGCAAATAAAAACTTTTTAATGGATTATTAACTTGAACTTATTTGGATTAAAGCATACCCATGAACGATGCGAAATGAATATGAATTTAAGTAGTAGTAAGAACACTTAGTAAAATACACATTTGCTCGGGATGTGCAAAATCCTAAGTTTGGGGGTATTTGATAAGTTATTATTTACACTTATATATAGTATTAGTTTAGTAGTATATTTAGTTTAAATATCCCGGAATGAGCTCTAATTGACGGTATTTATGTATTTGTTAGGTATACAAGGCATAAATGAGACAAATGAGTGGTTTTATGAAGAAACGAGGTTAAAATGAATAAAAGTAAGGTTGACGCCATGGCTAACATGCTTGACACTGTGGGAAGAAGGTAGGACGGCATGGGGACAGTGTGGAGGACCAAGAAGAGAAAAAAAGAGGTCAGGATAACTGACGTAGTGGCAGCTCTGTGGGTTTCAAGGGACGACGCTTGGGAGGTTAGTGCAAAGCTTCCAGTCCACTGAATGGGAGGAAAATCACACAAAGTGGTCGAAGCTGTCATGACACCATAACATTACACACACAGTGTCGGATCATTAAGTGACAGTGTCGAGACTAAAGAAAATAGAAAGTTAGAGTTCTATTTCGTGAAGAATTGTCTATTAGGGCTTGTAATTATTTTCTAAAGTGTCCTCAGAGTATAAATAGGTATTGGAATGTGGTAAATATATATATAACCACCAATAGTGATTTAGAGCAATAGATTAACCTAGTTTTACTTTATTCTTGATTATTAAGAAGCTTTGTGGAAGAGAAGAAATTGAAGACTCGCGTGTGGTGATTTAGTATTGTTTTTATTGATTTAATTGAAGTTATTCGTTTAATTTTGATTGCAATGAATACCATTATGTGCATGTTTATCTCAATGATTTGTGAGTAGTTCATTAATCTTAGTGATCAATGAATCATATAGTATGAATGTTATGCTAAAGTAGTTATGAGTGGATTATAATGTTAAAAAGTGCAATGTTTAAAATTTGTATTGATTCTAAGCGTAATGCTACGAACATCTTGATTACTTGTTTGTTGATATTTGGTTTTTAAAGTTATCATGGTCATTGAAACTTTCAAGCCAGATATGGACAGTATAACCATAAAATACATAACATCGATAGATAGTTATTGATTAGGGAGACACAAATAGTAAACTTAATTAGTTATGAATCTAAAGATTTCGAACTTAAAGAAATGTGGAGCATACATTATTCACACCGATAGGTGGAGTTCTAGTTTGCACATTAGAATCTTTTCCGTCCACGATAGTGGGTTGAAGTGGATTTGAAGGAAATCTGTCTTTTTTAATTAAGCGTTGCACACACATAATAAAGATGAAGGAAGTGAGTTGAAAAGCATAGTCATTCATTAGCTAGGTGAAGTTGTGAACAAAGATCTTCTTAATATAAGAGTTTAAAAACAATTTACATTGTTCTGTTAAAATAGAATAGTTTAGTTAAAAACTCAAATTAAAAAGATGTCCTTAGCAAAAGAGTAATTTTGATTAAAACACTCTAATTCATGCAAGTATGAGAACAAATGAGAAATGCAAGTATATCACTGACTTGTGCAAATCTCAAATATGAGATTGTTTCAAATGAATTGATTAAAACAAATTCGGTTTCAAATCCAAAGAAGAAGAAGTTCGATCAAAATCAAATTTAAGTGCAAAATCTTGTCCAAACAAGTCCTAGGGTTTAGTAAATCAAGTTTAAATGTAAAACCCAAGACAAATGTGTTCAGGAACACAACAAATGATTTCCAAAAGTCAAGCACATAAAAATATGAAATTTAAGCACAAGAAAAGCTAAGAAATCGAACTTTCTTACAACCTCAAGAGAGTGATTTGAAAATCAGTTCTGGAGTGGATGTTGTAAGTTTTAGAATGCCTCAATAACACTGGTTTCGATAGTAATTCAGTTGCCTCGAAAAATTACAAGTGATAGAACAAAAATCTTAGTTTTTTCTTTGAAAACTATGAGCACACTTTGGTTTTCTTTCTTGACAAGACAATAAAATGTTCTCGGTGGTTTGAAAATTTCTTACATTCTTTTTTAACAATTTTTGACCGTTCTAGAAATCCAAGGGCTCATATTTGATCATCTATTCAAATTAAAGTGTGATTTCAGCTTTTAAAAAAAGATGTCAGAAAAGCAATTAGTGCGCTAATATTTGGACCTAGCGCACTAATGCTGGACATTAGCGCGCCAACTCTACAATTAGCACGCTAATATAACTATTAGCGCGCTAACTATCAGGGCCCTCAAAATAAATATTTTTGGCCCTAGAGTTAGCGACCCCTTATCACATCCGGGACCCTACCAAACCTCTTATAACATGTTATATATGTTTGTTAAGGGTCATAGAACCTGTTTAGGTGGTCCGAATATTTTCACAAATCCCATAAATGGAAAATCTCGGTTTCATGACTTATATAGGGGCTTTTCTGCAAATACACAGTTTTTCTTTTCAAAAACCTTTCAAAAGAAGTTTTTCATTTTCTAAAACTTCCACAATGGTTTTTAAAGTACGACGTGAATATAAAAACATGGTTTCACATAGTTTGAGCTTATAAGACCGATTCAAGTGGTGAGTTTCATTTAAAACTCCAAATGATCACTTGAAATTTGAAAAGAGATTCAAAAAACATGATATGCATGAACTAATGCATTAGGCTTGCGTAAATGAACTTGTGTACCTTACATCAATGTTACAACATGTAATGTGATCTTTCGTCTTAGTTTCCTCGTGTGGACCGAATCTTGAACTTGTATGGCTTGAACACTTGAGATGTGATATTCTACAAACTTTGACTAATTAAAACACACTCGATAATCTTATTAGTATACTTTCACTTTGTTTGTTTCCATCAAAATCCCGGGTGGAGTAAAAGTGACTAACCACTTAGTCCAACATTCTCCCCCTTTTTGATGATAACAAACAATGTGAAATTGATAATCAAAAAGGGAATTCACATGTATTCATATCCATAATGCAATATCAAACAGACTCAAGTTCAACGCATACATTTCTCTCCCTTTTGATAACATCAAAAAGTGGGGCCAAGCTTCCCCTCACAACAAGCATAACAAAAAATGAGCCACGAATATAACAACAACACAGTGGGTGGAGGACTCCCCCACACTACATGCATATTACAAGACATAAACAAGTATATCAATGAAAGTCATTCACATGCAACCAATATAGGGTGGTGAACAAAAGCATAACGGTAACTCAGAGATATGCAAAAAAAATTTATGATATTAAATGCTGAAAATGAACATTAACATAGTTGTGGCCTAAACAGCTGAGTCTACAACATAACAAATGACATCATAACACTGAAGACTAACATAAATGAGCCTAGTACTCCCTTTAACTATCTTATGCCTAGATAATCCTCCTAATGAGACAATGTCCGATGCGCAAAACCAGAGGTAGGGTCATCTCGCGCAAGCCTGGCTGGCAGTAGATGGCCCTTTATGCGATAAAGTCGATCGCTCTAACGCTCAAGGAGGGTGTCGATGGCTATGAAGGTCTAAGTCATGTACTCATGCATATAACCCCAATTGCGCGGAGAGGTACACCATCGATATAGACATCTCGGGAGGAGGGGCAACGCCATAAAACGTCGGATAGTGTTGAAGTTGTTACTGCTGCTGCAACTGCTGCTGTGTCTGTTGTTGTGGAGGTGGTGGAGCGACAAAGTCTTGGTGAACCTCATCATCACCATCATCACCATGAGGGAACTGAAAGTTGTAGTCCAGGTAATCTCTCTCATCAAAAGCAATTGGAGGATCGGTAGGAAGTGGAGACTCGTATCCCTCATAGTGCTGACCATCTAGGATATCTTCCTCTCGAATCTATCTCTGCGCGTGACGGATATATCAATACTTCATGGCCTTCAGAGTGGCCATGTCAATGGTGTCATAAGCAGAGAGTGGACAACCGCCTAAACTGATATCCACTTGGGCTGATTCGAGATAAGAAGTAATGATGTGGGCGTACGAGAGATGACGACGGGAGCTACACGTGCTAGTCATGTAGCCGATGATAAAGTGGGGCAAACTAAGAGGGATCTCACGAAGTAGGTGCCCGAGGACAAACATGTCAAGTAAAGTGACATAGTCCTTACTACCGCCACGTGGAATAATAACCTTGTGCAAAACTCTGTGAAGTAGGTGAGGCACAAGCTTAAAGCCAGTTTCAGTGACTCCAGATGGATACACAGTGAGTTCCCTGTCAGACCATGTGAAAAAGTTTAACACCTTAAGATGATTAAACGACCAACTAAGAAACTTACACCCAACGGTAGTGGTGAGAGGGTGCAAAGGAAGGTCAAACCGTTGAGCAAGGCTCTCCGGTGTAATCTCGATAGACCGACCACAGACAGATGACTGAATGACGAAAGTATTCACCGTGGTGAGATTCGAATAAAAGAATCGAACTAATGGTGGATTATAGTCATACTTATACTGACAGAATATAGCCCACCCCGATTTGGGGAGGACCTCTCGTATTGGGAGATGAGCCTTGTCGAAGAACGCGGGATTGACCATGGCGGGCTTAAGGATTTTGGCATCCGTAAGCCGTGGGCTGACCGACGCCAAGTGGACTTAGACTCGTGTAGGGATTTGGACCGACCCTCTTTTGGAGGGGCACTGGCCGGGCCGGTGGGCGACGTGTCGCTACGATTACTAGAAGAACTAGTCTCACGATGGGATGACGATTGGGAGGTGGTGTGGGACGGTGCTGATGAATGGGCAGACTCGGACTCGCTACTAGACAATGGAGACTTGACAACACGACGCGTGGGGAAACGACGGGAGGACACGCAAGGGCGGTACGGGCGGCGGGACGGGTAGTGGAATAGGCGGAGGTTCAACGGGTCGAAACTCTTGGATTTGTTGAACCACAATCCAAAATCTTGTGTCCCACTAAAATAACAAAATATACGCTTGACACATTTCAAGTGAGATTCCTTAGGTTCGGATTGAAATCTAGCACATAAACACACACTAAACATAATATCGGGCCTACTAGCGGTCAAGTATAGGAGACTACCAATCATGCCACGGTAAAATTTATGATCTATGGATTTTCCTAGTTAGTCTTTGTCCATTTTGACGTGGAGTTACTAGGAGTGTCACATGCTTTCAAATTTTCAAATTTGAATTTCTTTAGCATGACGAAAATGCCATGTTTGGATTGTTTAATTTGCAAGCCTAGGAAGTATGTTAGTTCACCCATCATGCTCATTTCAAATTCATTGGTCATCAATGATGAGAATTCATCACATAAGCGTGTATTGGATGACCCAAAGATAATATCATCAATGTAAATTTAAACAAGTAGCATGTCACACTTTTTAATCAAAATGAACAAAGTAGGATTTAGCGTTCCTTTCTTGAACCCTTTGTCAAGTAGAAATGCACTAAGTCGGTCATACCAAGCTCGAGGGGCTTGTCTCAATCCATACAAAGCCTTTTGAAGACAATAGACATAACTTGGATGATCATGGTTTTTTTAAAGCCCGGTGGTTGTTCTATATATACCTCTTCATTGATGAAGCCATTTAAGAATGCACTTTTAACGTCCATTTGGTATAGTAGAAACCCATTATAGCAAGCATAAGCAAGCAACATCTAAATTGCTTATAGTCTTACTACCAGTGCAAAGGCTTCCACGTAGTCAATTCCTTCCTTTCGATTATAGCCTTGTGCAACCAACCTAGCCTTGTTCCTTACGATCTCGCCATTCTCATTCTTTTTGTTTCTAAAGACCCATTTGGTGCCTATGATAGTATGGTCTTTAGGTCTAGGTACTAGTGTCCATACCTTATTCCTAACAAAATGACCTAGTTATTCTTGCATAGCCATGATCCAAAACTCATCACTTAAGGCATCATCTATCTTAGTGGGCTCGGTTTGTGATACAAAAGCTATGTGTCCCTCATCTCGGTGCAATGATGACCTAGTGGTTATTCCTTTGTTTGGATCACCTATAATTTGTTGGGAGGGATACCCTATAAGGAGTCTTGAGTTCTTAGGTGCACGAGGTTCGGGTTCCACTCTCACCTCAACCTCTTGACTATTGGATGTTTGGCCTCGGGTGACATCATCATCATCAATCCTTAATTTTTCCAGGGTATGCATCATTTTCACTTTGAGATCTACTTCATCAAATTTGACATGAATAGAAAGGTGCGCACTTTTGACTTTGGGTCAAATTTGTCCAAATGATCCTTATCATTTAGAACATAACAAGTGCAACCGAACACCTTGAAGTAACTTATGTTGGGCTTTCGGCCTTTCCACATGTCATATGGAGTTTTTTTCACTTGCTTTCGGACATTAACACTATTGAGAACATAGCATGTCGTGTTAATGGCTTCGGCCCAAAAGCGCTTAGCTATGTTGAACTCATTTAGCATGGTCCTACACATCTCTTGAAAGGTCCTATTCTTTCTTTCTACAACTCCATTTTGTTGTGGTGTCCTAGGAGAAGATAGTTAGTGTGTGTATCCTTGTTTAGCAAAAAACTCCTCTAAGTTCCTATTGACAAACTCACCACCCCGATCATTCCTAATGATGGTAATTTTATACCCCTTCGCATTCTCAACCAAAGCACAAAATTTCACAAACATATCAAACACTTCATGCTTATGAGCTAGAAAATAAACACATGTATACATAGTAAAATCATCAACAATGACAAAGCAATATGATTTACCCCCTAGACTTTGTGTTTGGGTAGGTCCGAACAAATCCATATGGATAAGTTTCAATGCTTTAATCACATCACTTGTTACTTTCGTCTTAAATGACGATTTCACTTGCTTACCAAGGATACAAGGTTCACAATCCTTGTCTTTCTTATAAGTGCATTTAGGTTGACAAGATCATGCTTGGTCAATTTGGACAAGTTTTCCATGCTAGAATGTCCTAGTCTATGGTGCCACAACCATGCATCACATTCACTTTGAGCACTCAAACATGAAACATTTTGCATATGCATTTCATCAATATTAATGGCATAAACATTCTTATCTCTATACACAACAAATAGAGTTTCATGCTTCTCATTTCTAACAATGCATTTTGATGATTCAAATATGACATGAAATCCTTTATCACACAATTGACTAATGCTAAGTAAATTATGTTTTAAACCATCAACAAGATAAACATTAAAAATGGAAAGTAAATCATTACCAACGGTTCCAAGGCCTATAACCTTTCCTTTGTTGTTGTCCCCAAATGTGACCTTTCCACCATCATGCCGCTTTAATTCAATGAATTGATGTGCATCTCCAGTCATATGTCTTGAGCACCCACTATCCAAGTATCATGGGGTGCTCTTCCTCGCATCCTACATAATAGGAAAAACACTAGATTTTGGTACCCAAACACCTTTGGGTTTGAGAAAGTTAGTATCATATACATTCTTAACTACCTATGATAGTCTACCCATTTTGGCTATTTGTAAGGCACAAAAAACCCTACCGCATGAGACTTATTGCATTTTGAGCATCTACGGGCATCATCTAGCAATTTCTTGTAACTCAATAAGTTCGCTCCATAGCCTATGCCTCTCTTGTTGAGTGCACGTCATTGTGCTCCTAACATCATGTCAAACATCTCTCTGCCATTGGTGAACTTGTGCACCGTGCTAGTCAAGTCCTCTACTTCCATGACTAAAGCATCTCTCTCATTTAAAACTTCATTCAAGTCGCTTTGGAAATCATTAATGGTCTCATTTTGTAACTCAATCTCACCAATTTCTATGGTCAAGCGCTTTTAGAGTTGTTTGGTCTTTTTGACCTCTTTTTCCAACTATTTCCTAAGCTCATCACCATTAGGAACATCATCCAAATCATCAACATCATCAAAATTGAAATCGTCAGAGTTTACCTCACTTTATGCCAGGAGACAAAGTATTGCTTTCTCACTTTCCGATTCGGGTTCGGAACTTCATTTAGATGAATCATCCCATGTCGCCTAGAAGCTCTTCTTGCCTTTCTTCTTGTCTAACACCTTCTTGGACTTGCATTCAGCCTTGATGTGGCCCGGTTTGCCACACCCGAAGCATATGGTCTCACTTGACTTTCCTCCCTTGCTTCCGCTCTTGTACTTCTTCTTGTACTTGTCTCGCTTGTACATATCCTTGTTGAGTTTTCTTGAGAGCATGGCTACTTCCTCCTCAAGATCATTGTCTTCACTAGATTTCTCATCTTCAATGATCTCAACCAATGGAGCAGGTGGCCTATTTGCCATCAAAGCAATCTCTTTTCTTGCACTCTTAGTACCCCCATTCAATGCTTCCAATCTAGCATGGTCCTTTAGTTCAAATTCATGGACCGTTAGCTCTCCACACAAGGCATCAAAAGTGTAATCTCAAAGGTTTTGCGCCGATTGGATATCATACTTCTTGGCATCCCATTCCTTAGGCAAGCCTTTAAGGAATTTGTACACCGAAGTCTCTTGATCATAGTTATTTCCAAGATTATTGATCTCATTCAAGAGCTTAGTGAACCGAGTGATGGCGGTGGCTATGTCTTCATCGGAGCCAACTCGGAAAGTCTAATAGTGCTCCTCAAGGATTCTCAACTTTGTCTTCTTAACTTGAAGTGTACTTTCATAGTGTACCTCAAGCTTCTCCCACACTTCCTTGGCCGTTTGACAAGCACTAACTCGGTTAAGTTCGTTCTCACTTAGCGCGCAAAACAAATGATTCATGGCTTGATCATTTGAGAGCTCAATGTTGGTCTCCTTGGTGGTGTATTCTCTCACGGGGTTGTCCGGTGGAGTGTACCCATTCTCAATTGAGTCCCACAAAAGTCTAGTTTGTGCCCTAATGTAGAACTTCATGCTTATTTTCCAATGAGCATAGTTGGTTCCATCAAAATACGGAGGCCTACTCGAGGAGTTGTCTTCCCTAAGGCAAGCCGGATCTAAAGTTTCCATCCTTGCACAAAAAGACTCAAAGATATGTTAGTAACACTTTGAGCAATAACCCGCTCTGATACCAATTGAAACCACACCCAAAAGGGGGTGAATTGGGTGTATCGAGAAGTTATCGCCTTTTTAAAATAATTCAAAAATAAAGATGTTATATGTTCATTCAAACGCAAGTATGAATTCAATGCAAGATGAAGGAGATAGAAAAGATGGAAAGAGACGCGCGATTTATAGTGGTTCGATCCAATGATCTACATACACTACCTAACCTAACCGGTTAGGATTTTCAAACCCCCACTTATATTGCCAATAAGTGTTACAACCTAAGCATACAAGCCTAGAATGCCTAATCACCAATTAAGACTTCCTACCTAGCCACAACTAGGGTTTATGCCTAGCCTCAACTAGGTCTTCCCTTCGATTTAGATCCCACAAAGTCTTACAATCAGCCACTTACAAGGACTAGATGAAAATAATCAAATTCACTTTACAAAGTAAAGCGATTCCAAATTCAAATACAAGCAAGCCTCCTAAAGCCTAACCACTATAATGCATGCAAGTATGAGAAAAAATGAGAAATGCAAGTATATCACTAACTTTGTGCAAATCTCAAATATGAAACCGTTTCAAACCAATTGATTAAAAAAAATTGGTTTCAAATCCAAAGAATAAGATGTTTGATAAAAATCAAGTTTAAGTGCAAACTCATGTCCAAACCAGTCCTAAGGTTTAGTAAATCAAGTTTAAGTGTAAAACCCAAGACAAATGTGTTCAAGAACACAACAAATGATTTCCACAAGTCAAGCACACATAAATATGAAATTTAAGCACAAGAAAAGCTAAGAAATTGAACTTTCTTACAACCCTAAGAGAGTGATTTGAAAATCAGTTCTGGAGTGGATGTTGGAAGCTTTAGAACGCCTTAATAACGCTGGTTTTGAGAGTGATTCAGTTGCCTTGAAAGATTACAAGTGATAGCACAAAAATCTAAGCTTCTTCTTTAAAAATTATGAGTACTCTTTGGTTTTCTTGCTTGACAAAACAATAAAATGTTCTTGGTGGTTTGAGAATGTTCTACATTCCTTTTTTAACAATTTTTTACCGTTCTAGAGATCCAGGGGCTATGATTTGATCATCTATTCATATTAAAGTGTGATTTTCAGCTTTTTAAAAAAAAAGCTATCAAAAAAGCAATTAGCACGCTAATATTTGGACCTAGCGCGTTAATCCTCTAAGATAGCGCGCTAATGCTGGACATTAGCGCACTAACTCTGCAATTAGCACGCCAATATAACTATTAGAGCGCTAACTACCAGGGGCCTCAAAATAAATATTTTTGGCTCTAGAGTTAGCGGCCCCTTATCACATCCGGGACCCTACCAAACCTCTTATAACATGTTATACATGTTTGTTAAGGGTCATAGAACCTGTTTAGGTGGTCCGGATGTTTTCACAAATCTCAGAAATGGAAAATCCCGATTTCATGACTTACATAGGGGCTTTTCAACAAATACACAGTTTTTCTTTTCAAAAACCTTTCAAAACAAGTTTTTCATTTTCGAAAACTTCGACAATGGTTTTTAAAGTACGATGTGAATATAAAAACATAGTTTCACATAGTTTGAGCTTATAAGAGCGATTCAAGTGGTGAGTTTCATTTAAAACTCCAAATGATCACTTGAAATTTGAAAAGCGAATTGAAAAACATGATATGCATGAACTAATGCATTGGACTTGCATAAAAAAACCTGTGTACCTTACATCAATGTTACAACATGTAATGTGATCTTTCATCTTCGTTTCCTCGTGTGGACCGAATCTTGAACATGTATGGCTTGAACACTTGAGATGTGATATTCTCTAAACTTTTACTAACTGAAACACAATTGATAAGCTTATTAGCATACTTTTGCTTTGTTGTTTCCATCAAAATCCCGGGTGGAGTAAAAGTGACTAACCACTTAGTCCAACAGAATATTCATATAATTAGGAACCTTAAACCAATTCCTAAACCCTCAAAAAAATTCATGTGAAGAATAGTTTTGTTGTATTTTGGGGTGGGAGCGCACTCCACCAATTGTGTTCTCAAAACTTTATGAAGGGAGCGCGCTTCCTTGCTACAGGGAGCGCACTCCACCATCGAATGTCTCGATAAAGAACAGGGGAGCAGCCCTTGTTCAATCATTATACTTCAATAATAACATCCAGCACCTCCCCACAACATCAAGGATGGCCTATAATGAGGTCTTAACCCATTTCCAATCATCAACAACAGTTAACAGAGAATTCATCACCTATTTACGAATTCAACACAACTAACAAAGAAATCAGTACCTACTTATGAATTCAACTTTAAAAACCAAGCTCAAACTTACCAACTATGATGATCATTGGATGTATTGTGGTTTGATCCTTTTATTTGCTTCGAATTCACCTCAAAAACTTTCTTCTAATCACTTCCCACGAAAGATCAAACCCTGAGCAGCTTCTCCCTCTCACTCGATCAAATAGTGATAAACTTGAGTTGGTTTTTATTTATATATATAGAATTTTCTAGAGATACGCATCGTGTTATCTCAAGGCTGATCAAGTGAATATTATGTTAAAGTGACACACATCTTAACACAATCTTTCACTTTCGTTCATCTCAAGACAATCTAACGATCTATAATAATCAAATCAAACCTATAGTTTTATTTATATATATATTTATCAATTATATATCATGTATTTTCTTGCCAATAAATTCCCCAAACACACCAAAGGGTATTCTTTGGTGTGCACACTCATTTCACGACCCATGTTGCACTTAGTATACAAGTAATTTATTAATAATTATTTATTTCCAATTATAGGATTATGTAAATTTCTCATTTATACACAAACCTATAAATTCAATTGCATATGTCACACAAACATAAAACATCATAAAAACTCATGCACACACTAATAGAGGTATGTCAGAATTAACCACGAGTCTAACTCATGTTAATTAGGATTCAAGTTAACGCTAATCACTAGCTTAAAGTAACGGGTCGTTACATGTTTACTACCATTTTCCTGAAAGTTTATGAAACTTCTTTTTACTTGCAATTTCTTAGCATTCTTATTGTTTTCTATGTAGGGTTTTGGGGTTCATACGCAGCGAGAAATTCAAAACAATTATGCAAAAATTCCAACATGATCGAAAATATGTTCCATTAAACTAGATCTACAAAAGTAAACCATACCTTAATCCGTGTTTTCCTTCTTTGATTGTTCGATCTCCAAGATGTTGAAGCGCCCATCCTCTATCGAAAATCTACACATGAATGGTCACCATAATTTAGAGTGTTAGCCCCACGAGAGATAGAAAATGATTTTATTTCTCTCCCAAAATCCAGAGAACTAGAAAATAGCAAAAACAAAAATTTTATTTTGTTTTAAGGTTTCAACCTCTATTTATATGTATAGATAAGTCCTCACTTAAAATCCTATACGTAATATAGCTATTGTGTTTAGGCAGTTTAAGAAAATTACACATACACCCATATTAATAAGTTATCATATAACAAATTGGAAGGGCTTTTATGTCATGAATTTGATCATATAAAAATTCATTACTCTAGACCAATTGAAATTACGCAAAGCTATTCTTTGTGTACGACCAAATAGGTTCACACGACATTGGTAGTGAATCGAAACCATTTTCGTACACAAGTCATAAGCGGTTTCTAGCATCGCATTACGACTACCAAAGTAGCATTAATATCAAAATCGATACAACCTAATGAATAACATATATCATATTCTTTTGTCGTGCGATATCTTTTGATTAAACATAAGGCATGGAAAGTCACACTTAATGTTCAATCTTACTAGTCTCGATCTTTATGTAAACTGAAAAAATCCAAGTGACATTGATCATATCAATTCATATGGACTTGGTCATTATTAGTCTTTCATATCAATGGATCCACTGATATCTCTCTTTATACAAGAGTAACAAATTCTATCTTGATTACACACCTTTACATATTATTCACATGGTGACCAATCAAAATCTTTATAATCGTTCGGTTAAAGAAAACATTTGATTGTGTCAAATTACTATGCTCCTAATATAAAAGTCTATGGTAATCTCAAGTCAAAGGACTAAATGATATACCCATCATGAGTAACACCTATGACTTAATCCATATGGTGTTCTCATAGCGGGTTGATCCAATACCTTGTTCCCAATAAGTACTCATGATCTCGATTCGTATCCCTATACCAATGATCATCACTTGACAATCAATCAAGATTTACACTAGTCTTAATTCTATAGTTCTCAGTATAATGACCAATGGATCTTACTATAAGGTAAACATGCAATCACTTAAAATAAAACAACAAATGAAAACCTCAATTTTATTAACTAAAATTATAATATAAACAATGCTTGTAGATTGACCAAGGGCACATGCCCCAACATCTCCCACTTGCACTAGGGCCAATTATTCATGTATCTAATACTTAATGACCTAACATGACCATCATGTTTCGCTTGTGGAAGAGCCTTCATCAAAGGATTTGCATCATTGTCTTCTGTAGGAATTATGCAAATCTTCGCGTCTCCCACGCTTTGATTTCTCGAATGAGATAAAAATATCTAAGTATATGTTTGAACAGATGGTGTGATATTGGTTCCTTAGCCTGTATTATCGCCCCGTTGTTGTCATAATACAAGCAAATAGGGTTAGCAATACTCGAACCCACACCAAGTTCTGAGATGAACTTTTTTATCCAAACTGCCTCCTTAGCTACATCGGACGCTGCAATATACTCAGCTTCTGTTGTAGAATCTATCTTTGTGTCTTGCTTCAAACTTTTCCAACTTACTATGCTTTCACTCAAAGTAAAATAATATCCAGATGAAGTCATTTATATCAGTTTGAAAACTTGCATCTGTGCAACCATTTACAACAAGCTTGTCTTCTAAACTTCCATATACCAAGAACACTTCTTTAGTCCTTCTCAAGTACTTAAGAATGTTCTTTACATCTATCTGATGACTCTCGCCAAGATCAGACTGATATTTGCCTATTGCGCTCAAAGCATATGATACATCAGGTCAAGTGCATAACATGGCATACATAATAGATCTAACAGTTGATGCATATGGAATCATATTCAGGAGTTCTTGCTCATCATTAGTCTTAGGACATTGAGTCTTGCTGAGACTTATACCATGAGGCATTGGGAACGACCCTCATTTAGAGTCTTGCATATTGAACCTATTCAATACTTTGTTAATATAAGCATTCATTTTGATCCATAAGCAACACCTTGCTACTATTAGTAATAAGAAATCCAAATCTCTCAGGTTGATGTCTTACCCTATCAGACCTACGTGGGTCTTGTGAGACCTATGGAGGTTCAACTAATTCAAGATGATCTCCTACTGGCGATTGAGTTTTATTTGTAGTTATTGAACTTCTTCAAAACTTACTTTATTCTCATTGTTATCTTTTAAAATAAACTCATTTTCCATGAAGACACTATTCTTAGCAACAAACACTTTGTTCTCAGTGGGATTGTAAAAGTAGTATCCTCTAGTTTGTTTATGATAACCAACAAATACACACTTGGTAGATTTGGCTAATACTTTTTTTTAGATTTATCGTCGTATGAAAACCTCACGCCCCAAATCTAAAGAAAAAACAAACTTGGTCTTTTCCCAAACCACATCTCATATGGTGTTTTATCAAGAGCTTTAGAAGAAACATGATTTAGTGTAAATGTAACAGTTTTTAAGGCATAACCCCAAAAGGAAATAGGAACATCTGCATGACTCATCATAGATCAAACCATATCCAATAAAGTCCAATTTTTCCTCTCAAAAACACCATTCTATTGTGGAGTTACTGGAGGAATTAAATGTTAGACAATCCAAAAATTTCTTAGATGATCATCAATCTCTTGGCTCATATATTCTCCACCTCAATCTAATCGAAGTGCTTTAATAGTTTTACCATGTTGATTTTGCACTTCATTTTGAAATGTTCAAAACATCTCAAAAGATTCACCTTTATGTTTCATGAGATACATGTAACCATATCTGATGAAATCATCAATGAAAGTAATGAAATACTAACCACCTCTAGCCATTGTGTTTATAGGACTGCATACATCAGTATGTATTAGACCCAATAAATTACTTACCCTTTCACTATGTCTAGTAAAGGGACTCTTTTTCATCTTGCCTCGTAAAAAAGATACACATGTTTCATATGATTCAAAATCAAATGAATCTAAAAGTCCATCTTTATGGAGTTTAGAAATGCATTTCTCATTTATGTGGTCAAGACGACAATGCCAACGGTAGGTTTGACTCAAATCATTTGACTTGAATCTCTTTGTATTTATTTTAAGAATAGGAGTATTTGTGGACCTTTTTCATATTTAGAATATAAAGACCATCACACAAATCAGCATTCACATAAAAAACATCTTTACGAGAAATGGAGCATTTATTATTCGCAATAGTGAAATTAAAACCATCCAAATCCAAACATGAAACTGAATTGATGTTTTTGCTCAAGGCAGGGACATAATAACAATTATTTAAAACTAAAATAAGTCCACTATGTAAAATTAACTCATAGCATCCTACAACAAAAGTAGCAACCTTTGCTTCATTTCAAACTTGTAAGATGACTTATCCTTTTTTAGCTTTCTACTTTTGGTGAGACTCTGCACATTAATACAAATGTGATATCCGCATGTGGTATCCAATACCCTGGTATCACTAGTAGATAAGTTAACTTCAATAATGTAATTACATGAATCAATAGTTGCATTACTCTTCTTTTTCTTTAGATCTTCAAGATAGAGCTTACAATTTCTAAACCAATGCCTAGGTGCATGGCTAAAATGATAATTTCCTTATTTTCCATTTCCTTCTGGGACTGTGAAGTAGAAGCAGCCTTAAGCTTGACTTATTCCACACGCTTTGTGATACTCACAATAGCCTTAACAACTTTAGCATTGCCTTTGGCCTTCTTCTTCATGGTCTTTCCTTTCTGAACCATCAACACATTAGCAATGGGTTTCTTGACATTATGCTCAGTAGTTTTAAGTGTCAAATGCAACTCTAAGATAGACTTCTCCATGTTATTCATGTTATAGTTCATCAAAAAATATGAATAACTATCATGCAATGAATTCAGGATCAAATCCGTAGCCAACTTTTAGCTTATGGGAAATCCAAGTCTGTCAAGATGGTAAATATAACCCTTTATTTTCATAACATGTGAACTAACTGACGCACCCTCATCCGTTTTGCAACAAAGAAGGTTTTTGACTATCTCGAACATTTCTTGCCTAGCCTTTAGTTGGAGCATTTCATTCAGCATCGTAGCCATGTCATAAGCTTCCATGTGTTCCATGTCCTTCTGAAGTTCAGAAACCATGGTTGCCAACATATTGCATGCAACATCAGTTGAGTAATTGACATGCTTTATATGTGCATCCTTCACGGCTCTTAAAGCATTGGCTGGTGGTTCCTCAAGAATAGGATCATCCACGACATACTACTTGCATTCATGCTTAAGAACAATTCTCAAGTTTTTGAACCAGTCAAGAAAGTTTGTCACATACAACTTATCCTTCTCAATGATGGATCGCAGTGACAAAGGATTAATGTTATTTGAAGAGGCTAGAGATCTAGAAAAAGATTATGTAAAAGTTCATTTTAATATAGAGGAATAGACTCCCATTAAATTAACAACCCTCCCTAAAACACTATGTTAGTTTAAGGGACTAAAATCCTTGTTTCATCTAATTCCAAGATAGCCAAGGCATGACATTTTGAATTAGGTTATTTAAGTAGGTACCAATTACCAATTACATCATATGTAACTTTTAGTTGTTTTTATGAGATTATGACATCTTATGTCTTAGCAAGTTTTATCTCATCGAATGCCTAAAGCCCAAAACCGTTTTGATAGCTTTTTCAAGTCTAACCATTTCAAATAGTATAATAATTGTTACTCAACTTGCCTCACTAAGATAACACAATACACTCTGCGGAGGTAGATCCATATTAATGTGATGGAAGCCTTAACAAGTGTATGAGAATGGATGACACTTAAATTAAAATGTTGAACATATATTTTTTTTGTTTTAGTGATCATAAATTAAACAAGATAAATATCATATATTACAATGCATGTACAATCACTAAACAAGTAATGAAGTTTTACAATATTGACTATCATACAAATTTTCTTGCACTACGAACATTTATTGGCAGTCCCGCTGGCCGGTCAGCGGACAGGTTAAAGGGGACAGCACCCCCTTTTTTATGACGATGAATTCTAGTTCTAAAAATTGAAAATCACCTAAAATTCCTCATTATTTTAGTCAATCAAATTGACCAAAACTACTCCTTATTTTAACTCCGGAAATATTAATTAAAATGTTTTTAATTAACTCGGACCCACCTCTAACTTAATATCTTATCCTAAACCAATTAGGATTTAAGATATTTTGAACCCTTATCCAATTAGAATTGGTTATACATCTCTCCTATATTATAGGATTTGTAATTCTTATATGGTTACAAGTTTATCTCCTATCTAATAGGAATATACTAACAGATAACCATAATGAGATATATGATCAAAATCAATTTTGAATCTTATATATACGAAACAAGCAATTGAATCGAGAAACAAAATATTAGTCATGCATTTGACAACAGAATCATATTAAATTAATCATATTAACCTAATCATGACTTCTATCATAGAGACATACAAAATTATTGAACAAAAAAAATTATGTATCCAACACACGAATCACATTAACCTAAACATGACTTGGACAATGTGAACATACAAAATTTGCATCGTTCGATATTAAAACATATGTTAATCAAAATATTCTAAACATGAGTTCTATCATTGAATAAAATCATGCGTATGTATCAGATACACGAATTAACAACGTGCTTTAAAACCTATCTTTGATAACAATTATCACAGAACCTATATGCACATCATATATACATTAACCAAGATCTTGTTTTCACACATATATTATATATACATCAGATAAAACCTGCAAACATTTAATAGAAACGAGCCTATGGCTGTAATACCACTATTATGTTTTAAGGGTTCATAAGCAGCGAGAAATTCAAAACAATTTTGAAAACCCCAACAAGATTGAAAATAAGTTTCATTAAAATAGATCAATAAAAGTAAAACCATACCTTAATCTTTGTTTTCCTTCTCTGATTATTTGATCTCTAAGACATTTAAGCGTGTGTCCTCTATCGAAAATCCACACACAAATGGTGGCCACAATTTGGAGTGCTAGCACTAAAAGAGATAGAAAATATATTTCTTTCTCTCCCGAAGTCCAAAGAACTCAAAAATAGCAAAAATGAAAATTTTATTTCGTTTTAGGGTTTCAACCTCTATTTATATGTGTAGATAAGCCCTCATTTAAAATTCTATTCGTAATACAACTATTATACTTAGGCAGTTTAAGCAAATTACACATATGCCCCTATTAATAAGTTATCATATAACAAATTGTAAAGGCTTTATGTCATGAATTTTATCATATAAAAATTTATTACTCTAGACCAATTGAAATTGCACAAAGCCATTCCTTATGTGTGACCCAATAGGTTCATGCGACATTGTCAGTGAACCAAAACCATTTTGGTACACAAGTTGTAAGCGGTCTCTAGTAAGGACTTATGACTACTCAAATAGCATGAATATCAAAATCGATACAACCTAATGAATAACATATATCATATCATTTTTTCATGAGATATCCTTTGATTAAACATAAGGCATGGAAAGTCACCGTTAATATTCAATCGTACTAGTCTCGATCTTTAGGTAAACTAAAAACATCCAAGTGACATTGATCATATCAATTCACATGGACTTGGCCATTATCAGTCTATCATATTGAGGGATCCAATGGTATCTCTCTATGTACGAGAGTGACAAATTATATCTTGATTACACACTTTCACATATTATGCGCATGGTGACCAATCACAATCTTTATAGTTTTCCGGTTAAAAATAATATTTGATAGTGTCAAATTATCATGCTCCTAATATTGAAGTCTACGATAATCTCAAGTCAAATGACTAAATGATATACCTATTATGAGTAACACCTTTGACTTAATTCATGTGGTGTTCTCATAATGGATTAGTCTAATACCTTGTTCCCTAAAAAGTATTCATGATCTCGATTTGTACCACTATATGTATGATCATCACTTGAAAATTAATCAAGATTCACACTAGCCTTAATTCATTGTAGTTCTCAGTATAATGATTGATTAAGGACATTTATGATATTTCAACAAATACCCATGGATCGTACTATAATGTAAACATGCAATCACTTAAAATAAAATAGCAAATGAAAACCTCAATTTTATTAACTAAAATTATAATATAAAAAATGTTTGTAGATTGACCTCGGGCACATGCCCAAACATTCTAGACGATGGGGGAATGATGGTCTTACAATATTTGGTTAATTTTTTTCAAATTAACAATCGTCTTCTTTGTAAATTTTATTATTCTTGATTTCAGTTTCCTTTTCCATTTCAGCTTCTACCTCTTTTTGAAGAACTCGTTGTTCTGGCATTTTCGGTTCTTCCATTTGTTTACCACTTCTTAAAGTTAACACTTTTCCATATGAACTAAGGTAAGGTTTAGATGATAATTTTCCTTGGTTAACCAATCTACTTATTTGCATGGCCATTTGACTTAACTGATTTTTAGTTTGATTATATCATCTTGTAAAGCTTAGTTTTTTCTATCTTTTGCTTTATTCGAGTTTTCTAATGCAATGGTTCTATTAGTCATATGGGTGTTCTATATCTTTGATAACACTGATCGACTATATCATTACCTATGTTTAGTCGTAAAAAATTTGTATAGTCACTAGAGATATAATAAATCGGTATTATGGTTTACTAGAATCTCATTTGAGAGAAAATAATGAGTTCCCAAAATCTAAATATTTGTATAGACACGAATTTCCCCATGAGACTATTAGGAATGGTTTAAAAGCTATTTCGGGGAATGGTTTCCATCTTGATTCAGACGGGTACCCATAACACATCCAAGCCAAATACTTTAGGAAAATAACCAAAGCTTGGAGCTTTTTCGTTAACGTGAGCCTACAGCCTAGTTTACAACACTACGGCATAATGAACTACAGGGTAGCTCTTTTATACCACATAGTCCAAGGGATCGGCTATATCGATATTCAAAAGATAATCTATAACTCAATTAAGAATGTTATCATAACTAAGAAAAATGAAAGACTACATTTTCCATTTAAGATTATTGGATTCTAGATGTAAAGTTTTCCCGGATAAGACCATCACCAACGAAGTTCTTGAAAAAACCAAGAAGGTGCTGCGATAACTTGACTCGAATGAGGAACAAGAGAGAAAGAACACACAAAGGTGAGAGACTACGAAGAGAGGAAGAGTACGAGTAGAAAACCAAGGAAATTTAGAAGAAATGCAGACGGCCGCGTACAATGAGCAGATGAACCAAAACCCAGAGCCACCTATATAGGACTTCACTTGCATGTATGCAGAGGAAATAGAAATGGCCATAATGGGGTTAATCTTGCTGATAAGTCAATAATTATACATTTTTTATATTTCATTTTTGAAGATTTTAGATGTAAAAAACTATATTACATAGGGTTTCTCTTGTTTTTGTTATTTCAGGTAATAAATGGATAATATAAAAAATGAATAAAAAAGGGAAGATTATGGGGAATTAATCAAGAGAAAAGAGTATGCAAAGAATCATCACCAAGAAAGCAAGGAAGAATCGAAAAATTACACCATTGAATCCCAACGATTCCTAATGACAGCAGAATGATTGGCCAAATCGATGAATCTAGTAAGCTTCAAATTACGAATTTTCCCAACGATTTCCCTCACACACAAATCGTTGAGAATTTAAGATAACTACGAGTTGTTTTAGTTTGTTTGTGATGTATACTATGTATAATATTATAAATACAAGCCTATGGTTTCGAAATTAGTTGCCCTTTAGTACTTAGATCAATATCCATTGTTATTTATTCAAGAGGTATTTATCTATGTCTTTTATTTATATTATTTCAATGTTATTTATGATTATGAGGGAGTAGTTATTTGATCTAAACAAAGTCAGAACATGAACTAGATCCGTTTTGCGATGTAGTTATGATGAGAAGATTAGGTGTTTAATGCTTTAAACCAATCGCATTCTTTGATTCACTGTTTAATAAGTTATTGTCTAATGAAGTTAATAATGATATTTAAATTGCATGCATAGTGTAGAACATGTATGGTGATATTTGGTATCATTATGTATTTGAAGTAGTAACTTGGACTGTTTGAAACGCAAACACAATTTAGATGTCTAATATGAATTTGAGATCTAAATCTGATGTTGAAGTAGCTTTCTGAAGATATTAGATTTAGTAGTTCGAAGTTCTCATAAAGTTCAATGCAGTTTTATTATGTGAAGTTAGTGTCTTTGTGTTTTCAAATGGGTTAGCTCAATAAAATTAGAACGTGGCTTTGCCACCAGTATAAAGTGAACAAATAGTTGGTTAAAGTATGCTTACTTACTTATGATTGTTTTTAATTATCTATCTTACTTTATGAAGTATGCACATAACTATATGGTATGAGTTACATGTTTGGAATGCAAAATGGGTTTTTTGTTTCATTGATCTAGATGTTTGTTTAGATATCTATTTATTATTGAATTGAATCTATTTGATTGATTTTGAATTTGGATTGTGATAGAAGATAATATAGCTAGTTAATTTAAGTATTATTATGTTATGGTGAATTATTGGTTAGTTTAATTACTATTTTTAATTAAGTAAAGTAAAAATAATAAAAACCTTTAAAAATCTTTTTTCCTATAAAGGTTTGATAAATTCCTATGAAGATGATTCTCACTTATCACTACCACAATGGAAACCAATAATAATTTTAATATTAATAATAATGGTAATAGAGAACTTACTTTTAGGCAAGCTAATCAAAATGTTATTGCTTATGAATCAATGCGCATTGCCTATCCTGAGGATTTCCTGAATTTGAACTTAGATTTGGATTCATTAGTGCTCTACCTAACTTCTATAATAAGGACAATAAAGACCCAAAAAGATTTATAAGGGAATATGAACACAAAGTCAATTGGATGAAACCTAAAGACTGCATGTTAGAACAAGTCAAATTTAAAGCTTTTCCTTTTGAATTGAAAGATCAAGCACAAGATTGGTTGTTTTATTTTTCTCAAGATTCGATTACCACATAGGCTCAAATGTTTGAAGCTTTCCTAGATCAATATTTGCCCGCATACTTTTAGAAAAACTAGTACTTATAGAAGACAAATGACAGTCATGAAAATGAAAGACAATAAAAACTTTAATGAATTTAGGGATAGATTTCAAAGATTAATTTCATCTTGTCCACAACATGGATACACTAAAAGAGCATTATTAGAATACTTTTATGAAGGACCAAGTCATTTTGGAAAAAGGCTATTAGATGTCGTATGCGGGGATAATTATTCTATGTTACATCAACTCTAGCAAAAGAAGTTATTAACAAGATGGCTAAACAATCTAAATAATATGGTGAAAATACATATACATCAAGAAAGAAAGTTCATGAGGTCAATAATAGATCAAGTAATAAATTCGACAAAAAAGTTGAAGAATTATCTAATATGGTTAAGCTAATATTGAAAGATAGATCAAAATAAGTTAAACCATGTAGATTTCATAATGAAGTTACACATCCTACGAAAGCGTGTCCTACTTTACAAGAATATAACAATGAAGAAGTCAATGCGGTTATAAACCAATATTCTGATCCTCCGAGAAACTAATACAATAACAATAATTATTACATCAGAAAACCAAATTCAAATATTTGCTACAGACCACAAAAATAAAGTTATACCACTTATAGACCAAGAGCACCGACACATCCTACACCAATGCAACAATCTAGATAAACTATTCAACCTACGCAACCAAATCTAGAACAAATATTACACAACTTAACAACCCAAAGTCATCAAAACTTTATGCAAATTTTTCAAAATCAAATTAAAACTGATACATCTATTGATGACTTGAAAATTAATTAAGTCAAATGTCTTTACAAATCAACAAGTTAAGCAATTAAACTAAAGTAACTACTCAATCTACGAACACTACTAATCAAGCACAAGTTAACTCTTTATATTGCAAAAATGAGAAAGAAACGAATATGCAAGAAAAATATATCAAAAATAGGTAAAAAGAAAACTAAAATACCTAAAACAATAGAACAAGAATGAGAATAAATGATGACAAATGTCATTCCCACCAAGGAATAAATGGTCGATTAACTGAAGTATACACCTTTTCTCGAAAAGGCTATACTCATGGTATTTAGTCAAAGTGGAAGCCTATGAAAAATCTCTACAAACTTCTGAATTAGTTAAACAAGTAAAATGAACATATGCAATATTTACAAGTCAAATGAACATATGCATTCTAATTCTACCATTCCACAACGATTAGAAAATGCTAAGGCAGAAGAACTTAAAGAAGACATATCTGAACCATTTAAGAACTTAGAAATTAATGAGAACTTAGAGCGAAGATTTCATCTTTAACGAGAATGCCTGAGAAATGTTCCAACCTAGGAATGTTTGTCATATCAATCACAATTGGCAATTCTTCTATTAAACTTGCTTTGTGTGATCTCGGAGCATCAATTAACGTTGTCACTTAAATTTATGAATCATTGAACATAAGATTGTTAACTAACACGCCTATTAATCTCATTAAGGTAAACAATACCAGTGTTAAATCGTATAGATTATTAGAAGACATCCTAGTAAAAGTACACAATTTAGTATTTCCAGCTGATTTTTATGTCATGGAAATGGGAGATTCTACATCAGCTTATCATTTGCCTATACTATTAAGTAGACTTTTTTCTAAAGACAGCTAGAACTAAGTTAGATATTTCTAAGGGAACATCGTCTATGGAGTTTGAAGACAAGATTGTCAAATTCAAGATTGATAATGGACACAACTTGACACTAATGGAGAATATGATGAATTATTTTATAATGAAATAGTTGATAATGAATTTTTAGACTTAAACGATTATGATGATTTTAACGATGAAATTTAAGTAATTAATAGAGTAATAATGGAAACTGATAAAGGGATCCAAAAGAAAGAAACAATTGAAGACACTTCAAAAGAAAAGAAAGTAACTCAAGAATGAGAAGTTAAGCAACAGGGGAACGAAAAAATCATTAACAAGAAGGAAGTTTCTAGATCCAAGTACAACAAGAAAAATAAAAAGCCGGACTTGAGTCTTATAAAGCTTAATGATTCTGGAGGCATACACTTGCACATTAAAATCAAATGCGTTTGGTACTATAGAGCTCAGTGTAATACGAACTCTTATGCAAATTTCATGCCCATACATTTTTTTCTACATATTCAATTGGAGTTAAATTCGCTTGTTTCTAAATGATTCTCTTTACCAAATGGAACTTTAATTTATCCAATAGGAGTGGTCAGGGATGTGTCAGTTCGAGTGGACAACAACACCGTACCCAAGGACTTTTTGATAATATCACACTTTATCAATGAAGATAATATTAGGACGAACTTTCTTAGCCACTACTCAAGGTGTTATAATCACTCTAACAATTATTGGCTAGGCATTCACTTTCTTGAATGGTACTAGAATGGAAAATCTTAAATTCAAGTTTAGATATCCAAACTAATTCTAGAAGAGTTAAGTTGAGCCAACCACGATAAGCAAAAGCGCTCTATGGAAGGCAGCCCATATTCTATGTTTATTTTATGTTTATTTATGTTTATTAGGAATTTAATTTAGTTTAGTTTACCATTTTTTATTCTCTCACTTTTTGACTCTTGTATTGGCAATATTTTTAGAATTTAAAATCTGAGGTAATTTCATTTTAGGGTGAGTGATCAAATTGTTTTTGCTTGTATGGCCTTTATGCAAGTCACATTATTTACTTGCTTATATATTTATTTATTTATTTATTTAATAAAATTATTTAGTTAGTTTTATGTCCCACTCAAACTTTCAGATTTTTAGTCAATTATACCTAATTATGAATTATTATGAATAATAAGTTAATTACATGATAAATTGCAAAAAAATAATAAAAATGGTCTAGCGATTCCCAGCGATTTGGATTAACGCTAGGAATCGCTTGTAAAGTCGATAGCATTACATAGGAAAATTTAGAGTAAAATTAAGGTCTGATGATTCCCATCAATTCCTCAATATATGTGAATCGGTGAAAATAGTAAGTCACATTCCACCGATTTACATAGTGATTCTCAGCTATTCCACTTATACAGGAATTGATGGGCATAATTTTTAGTTTTTAAAATCAAAACCCTAGATCAACATACATACTAAACCTTTCACACTTACAAACCATAGCACCCCTTCACCAAAATCCTAATTTCTTGCCTACATTCAACCATTCTAAGCTCAATCCCATAGTATTTAAGTGATTCCCACCTCAACCTAATCTCATTCAAACAAAAAATCTCGATTGTGGGGGTGTTGAGCCAAACTAGGCTTTTAGGAAATTTCGACTTAGAGCTTGAAAAGATGATCTAGAGGAGTTCAAAAGCTTCAATCATGAGAGATTCACTCTCAAGAAGGTAAATACATCAACTCTAGCTCTTTACCTTAATAAATTTTTGATTCGGGGATTTCACAAAATTTTCAATATTTTTTGAAATTGTTTTGTTGGAATTTATTTAATTGTATTGCACAAATGATTTTATTGATTCCAATAGACTAGGAATAATGATCACATTGATCATTGGTTTACAAATTTAACAATTTTAGAATAATTCCTATATTTACATATATTTGCAAATGGTTTACAAAAGCAAGTTTAAAATGAGTTTGGGGGTTTCGTCGTGGTTTTGTGTTACTTTAAGTTGCTATATTTTCAAAGAGATATACACTTTTTCACCTAATTGCTTACGATATTTAGAAAACTAATTTTCAAGTTTATATTTTATTTATAACTTCAATGCCAATTCTATTTTACATTTACAATGAATTTCAAACTAACTTCCCAAATAAATTTCTCCTTTTAAAATAAATTCTTGAAGTTTACCAAAATATTTTCGTCAACATTATTTTTATCATTTATAGGTTTATTTAGTTTTTGAACATTTTTGAATGTTGAAACAATGGCCGAAGGAGGTAAAGGTAGAAGCACTCGTGAGGAAAAGGGAAAGGCACAACTAGTAGAGAAACCTAAACAAAAATCCAAAGCTCCAACCAAACTAATTAGACCAACGGGGATTTCGGTGAATAACCCCTGAACTAGAGTACCTAGAGAGCTTTCTCCACCCTTAAGTTTTAACTATGATTTGGAGGGAGAGGAAGAGATTATGGAGACGCCCACCATTTCTTTCCATGCCCATAACCTCATAAATGCCAAAGCTATTGTTTGGATAAAGAGCAATATTTAGAAGAATAGAATGATTATGCTAGAGAGGGACTTCAACATAAAAAAATGAAGTTAAGTATAGCCTAGGATCTTAAACATCATAAAGGAGAGGAACTGGTGGTTGTTAACTAGGAATTACTACGCCGATAATAACGCAGGGTCTACGGTTGACATGGAGTGTGCCATACTAGTGAGAGAGCTATATGTTAATGGGCACGGAGACGAGAATAAAATAGTAGCCATAGTCTAAGGGAGACCAGTGTACTACTCACCCGAAAGAATAAACCGATATTATGGTTTACCATAAGCTCATTTGAGGCAAAATAATGAGTACCCTAAATCAGAATACATGTATAGATATGAATTTTCCTTAGAAGCTATTCCGGGGGACGGTTTCCATTTTGATTTAGATGGGTACCCAAAACACATACAAATCAAATATTTTAGGAAAACAACTAAAGCTTATAGCTTTTTCTTAAATGCAGGCCTATATCTTAGTTTACAACACTACGACATAGTGAACTATAAAGCGGCTCTCTTATCCCACAGTCCAAAGGATCAGGAATATTGATATTGGCCAAAAATAATCTATGAATCGATTAGAATGCCATGAACACTAAAAAAAATAAAGGACTGCCTTGTTCCTTGATGATTACAGGATTTTGCTAGTAAAATAGAGTTTCAATGAGAGGAGTATAATTTGATGTTTTCCCAGATAAAACTATCACTAACGATGTCATTGAGAAAAAAGGAGAAGTACTGGGATATGTTGACTCTAAGGAAGAACAAGAAAGAAGCAATACTCGGAAGAGAAAGACCACAGAGAGAAGAAAAGTATGGGCAGATAACCAAAGAAATATAGAGGAAATGTAGACTACCGGGTATAATGAGCTTACGAACCAGTGCCAAAAGCTACCTGTAGAAGACTTCACTGGCATGTATGCAGAAGAAATCGAAATGGCCATGATAGGGTAGATCTTGCGTAATCAGATGAGAACTTTGAGACATCAAGAGTTCATATTCTAGAACCAATGTGAGATCGCCCAAAACATCTATGGATCCAAGCAACAGAGGACCAAGAGGACTCATGGCAGGGGAGCCAACATTCATGTTCCATCACTCTAGCTAAGGATGCCAAACTAGGGAGTCTTTATTGAAGATAACTCGGTGGAGGGAGTAGACTACACCATCTATGATCCTTAAGCGGGCTACCAGTCCCAACAGCATGATCATTGGGATGATGTTGATGATACGAGGTCAAGACGGTGGTTTTGAAATTTTTATTCTTCTTTGTGTTATATTTTTTGAGTGTTATTCATGAGATGTCTATGTTTGTAATACTTTGATTGATGTGGTATATGTTCACAATTTAATACATTTACTTTGGTATGTTTGTAATTTGATACAATGATTTGGTCTGATATGTTCAATTCAATTCAATGATGATTGGAAATGTTAAAATTTTCTTTACTTATTCAATTCATTCTTATGATTAGTTAGTTAATTATTTAATTTATTTGTTTATGCTTCACAAGGTATTTTTATTTTTGTTAGAACCCGACCTTATTTTTAAACCTTGAGGATGAGGTTCAGAATGAGTTTGGGGTATTAGGTGAAGTGAAATATTAAGAAACGAAGTATGGAAGAAACAAGAGGTAGATCTAGTTGAACATTATGAATTTTTCAAAATTTTCTACAATACAGGTAATATTTTCTCATTTCATTTTATTTTGTTTAGTTAGGAATACGAAATTGAATATAATTTGAATTTGAAAAGAAATGAAAGTGATATATTATTATTACCCATGAAAATAGAAATTTTATGATATTGTTATACCCTATTTGACTTCACCTAAATTGTGTATACACTATAGGAGTTTAGAGGGGATTAATTACTTTGTGCTAGACATTATAATAAGTAGAAGATCAAAATGATAGTGGAAGATGAACAAGAAAGATTTCTAAGAATCTCGTTATACAAAGATTATTGATCAAGTATTATATATATGTATGTATTGAAAAGAGCTTATGCCATAATTGAGGAGAAAAATAGGAATTAGCAAATAAATTTTACTTAGTTAGAAAGAGTATTTCCTTGACTATAGTGAAAATGAAAAGAGCAAAAAAGAGTTATTAAATGAAAAAAATAGAGAGACCTACAGATTACAAAGGAAATGGAGCAGGAATCTAGTGGTGAGAAAAATTGGAGGAATAATTTCTATAAAAAGGATAACGGATTTCGAAGGAAATGGAGCAGGGAACCATAAGAATACAATATATAGAAGAACATGAATATTTACATAATTGAAGAAGAAAGAAAGAGATATATAAGAAAATGAAGGAAGTTTATGAAAAAACTCTTCAAATAAAATATGTAGCTTGAGTGCTTATGGCTAAGTTAAGTGAAGTATATCTTTTTATTCCGACAAACGAATATGAAATGATGATTATTGGTGAATAAAAGTTCCTATCAACTTTGATTGTGGTGATTTTTAAGTATTATTCGAAAATAAAATTGATTTAGTGATTTATGTATCTTAAGATTCTATATTAGTTATCGTAAGCTTAATACTTGTCAGTGGAGATTGAGAAAACCTATGTAGTGCCTTAACCTTGGTGATTGGTTTAACTTCAAATTTTCAGGTATATTACACAATTAGGAGGTTGAAATGTCAATTAAAAGGGGTTGTTCTTTAGTTCTTTCTATTCTATCATGATTCTTATTTTTATGAAGGTAATATGTTTTTATTTTTGTAAGATCATATCTGGTTGACAATAGAGTATATATTTATGAAACCAAAACGAGGGAAGAAAAAGAATATGATTGATAGTATTCTTTGTTCTGGATGGAAAAATGATGAGTTTGATGGTATTTGAAAAGTCAATAATTAGACATGTTTTAAATTTCATTTTAGGAAAATTTTAGATGTAAAAGACTATATTAGATGGGGTTTTCCCTTGTTTTTGTTACTTCAAGTAATAAATGAAAAATATGAAGAAATGAACGAAAAAGAAAAGATTATGAAGGAATTAATTAAAAGAAAAGAATATTCAAATAATCATCACCAAGGAAGCAAGGAATAACTGAAAAATTACATCGGCAATTCCCAGCAATTCCTAAGGACACCAGAATTGCTGGCCAAATCGCTGAAACCAGTGAGCTTCAGATTACGGATTTTCCCAAAGATTCCTCTTATACACAAATCGTTAAGAATCGTTGAAGTAGATTTCGAGAATTTAAGATAACTATGAATTGTTTGAGTCAGCTTGGGATCTTTACTACCTAGAATACTATAAATACAAGCTTAAAGTTCGAAATCAGTCCCCTTGAGTACTTAAATAACTATTTTATTGCTCTACGAGCCATTTTTTATTGTTTTAGTTATTTGCTTTATTGTTCTTTACTTTTAGAGAAGATTTGAAGATTTAAAGTATTTATCCGAGGTGTATTTATCTGTCTTTTATTTATATTATTGCAATGTTATTTATGATTATGAGTGAGTTGTTATTTATTTAAATAAAGTCTGAACGTGAACTAGATCCGTTTTACAATGTAATTATGATGAGAAGATTATATGCTTAATGCTTTAAACCAATCGCATTCTTTGATTCAATGATTTAATAAATTATTATCTATTGATTTTAATCTTGATCTTTGTATTGCATCCATAGTTTAGAATGTGTATTGTGATATTTGTTTTTGTTATCTATTTGAAGTAGTAACTAAGATTATTTGAAAGGCAAACTCTGTTTAGATGTTCTAGATGAATTTAAGATCTAAATCTGATGTTGAAGTGGCTTTCCAAAGATATTAAATTTAGTAGTAACTAAGATTATTTGAAAGGCAAACTCTGTTTAGATGTTCTCATAAAGTTTAATGTTGTTTTATTGTGTAAAGTTAATGTCTTTGTGTATTCAAATTGGTTAGTTCAATAAAATTAGAATGTGGTTTTTCCACTTGTATAAGGAGAACAAATGGCTAGCTAAATGTTGTTTACTTACTTATGATTAGAGTTTAATGACCTATCTTACTTTATGAAGTATGTTCATAACTATATGGTAGGAGTTACATGTTTGGAATGCAAAATGGATTTATGTTTCATTTTTCTAGATGTTTGTAGAGATATGTATTTATTATTGAATTGAATCTATTTGATTGATTACGAATTTGGGTTGTGATAGTTAAGATAATATAGTTAGTCAAGTTATATATTATTATGTTAAAGTTAAATATTAGTTAGTTTAATTATTCTTTTTAATTAAGTAAAGTAAAAATAATAAAAACCTTTAAAATTCATTTTTCCTAGAGAAGTTTGATAAATCCTTGTGGAGATGATCCTCACTTCTCATTATTACAAAATATTTAAAGTATAATATAAAGGAAAATTTTATTGTACACGCTCGACAAGTGTCACTTGCGCAATCAGATGAGACCTCAAGAGTTCATTTTCCAGAACAAACGCGAGATTGCCAGAAGCTTTTATGGATCTAAGGGACACAAAACTAGGAAGACATAAGGTGATGAAGCCAACATTCATGTTCCATCACTCCAGCTGAGAGTGCCCAAGCAGGGAGTTTTTACAGAAGATAACCCGATGGAGGGAGTAGACTATAGCTTATATGGTCCTGTTGCGAGCTACAACCCTCAACAGCCTGATTATGGGGATGGTGGTGATCATGTGACATCTGGAGAATGGTTCTAAGATTTTTATTCAACTCTGTATAATCATTTCCTAAATGTTATTCTTGAGAGGTCTATGTTTGTAATATTATGATTTGAATGTTGTGGTATATGTGCTACTTTGATATGTTAACAATTTATACAATTGTTTGATGTACTCAATTCTATTCAATTATGCTTGAAAATGTTTAAATTTATCATATTTTCGTTTACTTATGCAATTCATTCTTATGTTGGTTAGTAATTATTTAATTTATTCATTTATGTTTCATGAGGTATTTTTATTTTTGTTGAAAAAACCCAACTTTATTTTTAAACCTTAAGAACAAGGTTTGAAATGAGTTTGGAGGTATTAGGTGAAGTAAAGTATGGAAGAAACAAGGGGTAGAATCTAGTTGAACATTGTGAATTTTTCAAAATTTCCACAATGCAGGTAATATTTTCCCATTTCATTTTATTTTGTTTAGTTAGGAATAGGGAATTGAATATAATTTGAATTTGAATAGAAATTAAAGTGATATATTATTATTACCCATGAAAATAAAATTTTTATGATAGAAACGAATTGTTAAACCCTAATTGACTTCACTTAGATTGAGTATGCACTATATGAGTTTATAAGGGATCGATTACTTTATGTTAGAAATTATAACGGGTAAAACATCGAATCCTTAGTGCAAGATAAGCTAGACAAGTTTCTAAGAATCTTGTTATACAAAGATTATTGATCAAGTTTATATATATGTATGTATGTATGTATGTATGTATTGAAAATAGTTTATGTCACAATTGAGGAGAAAATAGGAAAATAGCCAATAAACTTTACTTAGTTGGAAAAACTACTTCTTTGACTATAGTGAAAGTGAAAAGAGCTAACAAGAGTTTTTAAATAAAAAATAAAGAGACCCACAAATTCCAAAGGAAAAGGAACAGGGAATCTAGTGGTGGAAATAATGAGAGGAATAATTCCTATAAAAAGAATAATGGGTTCTAAAGGAAATGGAGCAGTAAACCGTATGAATACAATATAAAGAAGAAAAATGAATATATATATATATATATATATATATATATATACATATAATTGAAGAAGAAAGAAATAGAGATATAAGAAAATGAAGGAAGTTTACAAAAACTCTTCAAGTAAAAGATTTAGCTCAAGTGCTTATAGTTAAGTTAAGTGAAGCATATCATTTTATTCCAACAAATGAATATGAAATGATGATTATTGGTGAATAAAAATTCATATCGATTTTGATTGTGGTGATATTTTAAATATTGTTTGAAAACGAGATTGATGTAGTGATTTTTGTATCTTGAGATTCTATATTAGTTATTGTAATCTTGATGCTTTTCAGTGGAGATTGAAAATATTTATGTAGTGCTTTGACCTTGGTGATTGCCTATGTAATGCCTTGACCTTGGTGATTGGTTTAACATTGAATTCTTGAGTTGTCAAATAAAGGGGTTGTTCTTTAATTCTTTCTATTCTATCTTATTTTTATTAGGGTAATATGTTTTTATTTAAAGACCATTTATGTTTAAGAATAAAAGTATATAATTATGAAGAAATGATTGAAAAAAGGAAGATTATGAAGAAATTAATCGAGTGGAAAGAGTATGCAAAGAATCATAACCAAGGAATCAAGGAAAAAATGGAAAATAAGTCGAGCGATTCCCAGGGACACAGAATCGCCAACTAAATCATTGAAAACATTGACTCCAGAATTATGGATTTACCCGGTGATTCCACTCACACATGAATCGTTAAGGCGTTAGGGTAGATTTCATGAATTTAAGATAACAATGAGTTGTTTGAGTTGGTTTGGGATGTTTACTACCTAGAATACTATAAATACAACTATAGGGTTACGAAATTAGTTGCCTTTAAGTACTTTTATCAATATTTCATTGATCTAGGAGCCACTCTTTATTGTTTTTGTTATTGTTTTATACTTTTTTGCTTTTGGAGAAGATTTGAAGATTTGAAGTATTTATTCCATAGGTATTTATCTATATATTTTATTTATATTATTGCAATTTATTTATGATTATGAGTGAGTAGTTAGTTGATCTAAACAAAGTTCGAACGTGAACTAGATCCGTTTTGCTATGTAGTTATGATGAGATTATTATGTACTTAATACTTTGAACCAATCGTATTCTTTGATTCACTGATTTAATAGGTTATTATTTATTGATTTTAATCATGATCTTTGTCTTGCATGCAAAGTCTAGAATGGTATTTGGATATTTGGATTCATTATATATTTGAAGTAGTAACTAGGATTGTTTGAAAAGCAAACATCGTTTAGATGTCCTAGGTGAAATCAAGATCTAAATATAATGTTGAAGTGGCTTTCCGAAGGTGTTAGATTTAGTAGTTCAAAGTTTTCATAAAGCGTAATGTGATTTTATTGCGTGAAGTTAATGTCTTTGTGTATTCATAAAGTTCAGCTCAATAAAGTTAGAACGTGGTTTTTCCACCGGTATGAGGAGAACAAATGGTTAGCTAAAAAATGTTTACATACTTATTATTAGAGTTTAATAATCTATGATACTTTATAAAGTATACTCATAACTATATTGATTAAAGTTAAAGGTTTGGAATGCAAAACGGGTTTATGTTTCATTGTTCCTGATATTTTAGATATTTATTTGTTATTGAATTGAATTGAATTGATTTGAATATTAGTTAATTTGAATTATGATAGTTAATTTAGTTTAATTAGTTTAGTTAATTATTATAATATTATTGATTGAATTAGTGGTCTTTAATTCCCATTTTATTTAAATTAATTAAATAAAAGTAAAAATAATTGTAAAAACCATTGAAAGATCATTTTCCTAGAGGAGTTTGATAAATCCATATGGAGACAAACTCACTTATCACTACTACAAATAATAAGGATATACGAAAAACTTATTGTACATGTTCGACACGTGTCAATTTTTGGCGTCGTTGTCAAGGATTTGAACATAATTTCTTAGGAGTTTTAGACGTTCTATGATTTATCCACTTCGTCGTTCTAATTCCACAGGATCCTTACATTCGTTTGATCCTGAAGTAGATAGAACTTTTATTCGTAATTTAAAACAACAACGTAGATACACCAAACTACCATAATGGAAATCAATAATAACTTTAATATTAATAATAATAATGATAATAGAGAACATACTCTTAGGCAAACTAATCAAAATATCACTGCTTATGAGCTAACGTGTATTGGCTATCCTTAGAAATTTCATTAATTTGAACTTAGATCTGGATTCATAAGTGCTCTACCTAACTTCTACTGTAAATTCAATGAAGATATTCAAATATCAATAAGGGAATACCATTACAAAGTCAATGGGATGAAACCTAAAGAATGCACGTTAGAATAAGTCAAACTTAAAGCTTTTCCTTTTGCATTGAAAGATGAAGCATAAGATCGGTTATTTTAATCTCCTCAAGATTCGATAACCACATAGACTCAAATGTTGGAAGCTTTCCTAGATTAATATATGCCTGAAAGAAAAATTAGTACTTATAGAATACAACTCACAATCGTGAAAATGAAAGATGATGAAAATTTTAATGAATTTTGGGATAGATTTCAAATATTAATTTCATCATATCTACAACATGAATACACTCAAAGAGCTTTATTAGAATACTTCTATGAAGGACTAAATCATTTTGAACAAAGACTATTAGATATCATATGTGGTGGATCATTATTCGATGTTACACCAACTTTAGCAAAAAAAAAAGCTATTAATAAGATGGACAAACAATCTAAACAATATGGTGAAAAGACCAACAAATCAAAAGAAACTTTATGACGTAAACGATAAAACAAGTGATAAATTTGACGAAATCGTTGATTAATTATCTAACATGGTTAAATTACTACTAAAAATATATCAAATCAAGTGAAACCATGTGGATTTTGTAATGAAGTTACACATCCTACAGATACGTGTCTTACTTTGCAAGAAGATAACACTGAAGAAGTTAACGCGGTAATGAAACAATATTCTGGTCCTCCTAGAAATCAATATAATAACAACAATTATTACATTGGAAAACCAAATACAAATATTAGCTATGGTCCACAAAATCAAGATTATACCATTTATAGATCGAGAGCACCAACACAACCTATGCCAATTCAACAACCTCAACGAATGATTCACCTATGCAACCAAATTTAGAACAAATATTACATAATTTTATGACCCAAACTCATCAAAACTTTACGCAAATTTTCAAAATCAAATTAAAACTAATACGTCTATTAACGAACCAAAAAATTAATGAAATAAAATGACTCTACAAATTAATAAATTAAGTAATCAAACTAAAGTATCTACACAACCTACAAACACTACTAATCAAGCACAAGATAATATTTTATTTTGTGAAAACGAAAAAGAAACACATACGCGAGAAAAGACATCAAAAAGAGGTAAAAAGAAAATAAAAATACCTAAGACAATAGAATAAGAAGAAAAATAGATGATGGCTAATTTCATTTCCACTATAGCTGAACAACTGAAATACATACCTTTTACTGAAAGGTTATACTCATGGTATTTAGTCAAAGTTGAAGCATATGAGAAATCTTTACAAAATTCATAATTAGTTAACAAAGAAAAATTAAACAATATTTATGAACCGAATGAATATATGCATTCTGATTCTACCGTTCCACAACGATTAGCAAATGCTATGAATGAAGAAGCTAAAGAAGACATATCTGAATCTTTGAAGAATTTAGAAATTAATAAAATTTTAAAAGAATCTAATCATGATGAAGTTACTAAAGAATTCTTTAAATATAAAGACAAATGTTTACTAGAATCTAATGGAAATTTTGGACAAAATATTTCATCCTTAAAGATAATGTCTGAGAAATATTTCGACCCAATAATGTTTGTCATACCCATCACAATAGTAAGTTCTTCTATTGAATTTGGTACTTGTGATCCCAGAGCATCAATTAATGTTTTGTCACTTAAACTTTATGAATCATTGAAGATAGGATTGTTAACTAATATACTTATTAATCATACATTAGCAGAAAATATAATTAATAAATTGTATGGAATCTTTGAAACCTCTTAGTAAAAGTACATGTCTTAGTATTTCCAGCGTACTTCTATATCATGAAAATGGGAGATTCAATATCACCCAATCCTTTACATATACTATTAGGTAGACCTTTTCTTAAGACGGCAAGAACTAAGTTATATATTTCTGAAGGAACAACGTATGTGAAATTTGAAGATAAAATTGTTGAATTCAAAATAAATAACGAATACAACTATGATACATATGAAGAATACAATGAATTACTCGATAATGAAATTGATAATAATGGGTTTTTAGACTTAAACTATTATGATAGCTATAATGCTAAAGTTTATGCAATTAATGCAGTAGCAATGGAAACTACAAAAGAAATTCCAAAGAAACAACCAGGTGAAGACAATTCAAAAAAATAAAGTAACTCGAGAATGGAGAGTTAAGCAATCGGAGAATGAAAAAAACACTAACAAGCTGAGAGTTTCTAAATCTAAGTATATTAAGAAAAAAAACTGAATTTAAGCCCTATAAAGCTTAATGATCCTGGCGGTATACATTTACACATTAAGATCAAAGGGCTTTAGTACTTCAGAGCTCAGTGTGATACGAGTTTTAATACAAATCTCATCCTCATACATTTCTTTCTACATACTCAATTGGAGTTAAATTTACTTACTTCTGAGTGATTCCCTTTACCAGATGATACTTTAATTCAACCAATAAGAGAGGTCACAGATCTGCCGATTCAAGTGAACAACTACATCGTACCCAAGGACGTTTTAGTCATGCCACACTTTATTAATGAAGATCCTCCTTTGATTTTAGGATTGCCTTTCTTAGCCACTACTCAAGTTGTTATGGATATTCTGAATAAAATAATTACTCTAACAATTAATGGCCAAGCACTCACTTTCTGGAATGGCACTAGTGTGGATAATCCTAAATTCAAGTTTAGAAATCCAATCAAATTCTAGAAGGGTTAAGTTGAGCCAACGACGATAAACAAAAGCCCTCTATGGGAGGCAGCCCATATTCTATGTTTATTTAATTTATTGGGGATTTAGTTTAGTTTACTTTAGTTTAACATAGTATGTTTTTATTCTCTCATTTTTTAACTCTTGTGTTGGAAATATTTTCGAAATTCAAACACCGAGGTAATTTCAATTAAGGGGGAATCATCGAGTTGTTTTTTCTTATATGGCCATTATGCAAGTTGCATTATTCACTTGCTTATTTATATGTTTATTTATTTAATTAATAAAATTGTTTAGTTAGTTACATATCCTAATCAGGATTTTGGATTGTCTGTCAATTCTACCTTAACATAAGTTTTTATGAATGATATATAAGTTAATTATGGAGTAAATTGCAAAAACATTAACTTAAGCCCGACGATTCCACAGCGAATTGGAATAACACTGGGAATTGCTGGCAAAATCGGTAGTAGTATACAACAAATCAAGTGAAATTCGGAGTTTGGCAAATCCCTAGTGATTCACCTTACAAAGGAATATCTGCTCAAATCGATAGGTCACTGCACCTCTCAAATCCCAATGATTCCACTTAACACAGTAATCGTTGGGCACGATTTCTAGCTTTTAAAATAAAAACCCCAAATCGTCACAACATACCAACTCATTCACACACCAAACAATTGCATCCCTTAACTAAAATCTCAATTTATTGCCTAGATTCAACCATCTTAAGCTCAATCTTATCGTATTTAAGTGATTTTCACCTCAAATTAGTCCCATTCAAATCGAGATTTTCGGTTTTGAAAGTGTGGAACCAAACTATGGGTGTTAGAGAATTCGGCCGAGAGCTTAGAAGAACGGTCTAGAGGAGCTCAAGAGCTTAAATCTTGAGAGATTCACTCTCAAGAAAGGAATTACATTAATCCTAACTCTTTACTTTAACAAATTTTGACTTGAAGGATTTTCATAAATTTCTCAATGTTTTTTTGAAATTGTTTTATTGGAATTTATTCAATTATCTTGAAAAAATGGTTTCATTGATTCCAATAGATGACGCATGGCGATTACATAAATTGTTGCCTTACAAATTCGACAATTTTTAAATTTTGGTATATTTACATGCATTTGCAAATGGTTTGAAATTTGAGTTTAAAATGAGTTTGGGGTTTTGTTATAGTTTTGTTTTAATTTAGTTTGCTTTGTTTTCGAAAAGACTAGAATTTATCACACAATTGCTTTACAAGATTTAGAAAATCGATTTTATACTATATCATTGAGTTAACATTTTGATGCCAATTTTATTTAAAGTCTTTGATGAATTTTCAAGCTTGCTTTCCAAATGAATTTCTCCTTTTAAAATAAAGTCTTGAATTTTACCGAATTATTTCCGACAAACGTTGTTTTTATGATCTATAGGTTTATTCAATTTTCGGACTTGTGAGTTTTTGAGATTAAGACAACGACCAAAGGAGGTAGAGGTAGAAGCTCACGAGATGAGAAGGGGACGCACCATTAGTTGAAAAACCCAAACAAAAATCTAAAGTTTCACCCATACCAATTAGGCCAACATGGATTTCGGTAAATAGCCCCCGAACTAGAGTACTAAGAAAACCTTCTCCACATTTAAGTTTTACTAATGAGTCGGAGGGAGAGGAAGAGATTGAGGAGACACCAAGAATTCATTTCTCAACCCACAACCTTATACACGCCAAAGCTCTTGATAGGATCAAGAGCGACATTCGTAAAAATATGAAGATTATATCGGAGAGGGATTTCAACGTTAAGAACGAAGTTAAGATTGATCCTAGAATTATGAACATAATAAGGGAGAGGAACTCGGGATTGTTAACTAAGGACTATTGTGCCGATATTGACGCGAGATCCTCGGTAGAGATAGGTTGCAAAACTCTAGTGTAAGAGTTTTTTGTGAATGGGCACGAAGATGACAGTAAGACAGTAGTCATGGTCCGAGGTAGACCAGTGTACTACTCACCTGCAAGAATATATCGGTATTATGATTTACCATAATTCATTAGGAGACAAGCCAATGAGTACCCTAAACCCGAGTATGGGTTTATACACGGATGTTCCTACGAGACCTTTAGAAATGGTTTGGAAGCTATTACAGGGGATGGATTCCTTTTTGTTAAGGACGAGTACCCAAAACACATATAAACCTAAAATGTTAGGAAAGCCACCAAAGCTTGGAGCTTTTTCGTTAATGCGAGCCTCCGATCAAGTTTGCAACACTATAAGATAGTGAACCACAGGGTGGCTTTTTCATACCACATAGTCCAAGGGATCGGCTATATTGATGTTGGCAAGATAATCTATGATTCAATTCAGAATTCCATGACCACCAAGAAAAAATGAAGGATTATATTTTCCTTTAATGATTACAGAGTTTTGCAAGTAAGACCAAGTTCCAACAGAGGATTTCACTAGCATGTATGAGGATAAGATGGAGATAGCATAATGGGGTCAATCTTGCGGAACCCGATGAGAACTCCGAGACATTAAGAGTTAATATTCTGGAACCAATGCGAGATTGCTAGGAACATCTATGGGTCTGAACGACGCATGACCAGGAGGAAGCAAGGCGAGGGAGCTAACATCCATAACCAATTGAGAATGCCCAACCAAGGAGCCTTTTTAGAAAATACTCCGGTTGTGGGAGTGGATAACAAGTTCTATGATCATGCAATGAGTTTTCAGTCTCAACAGCAAGACCAAGGGGATTGTGGTGACGATGTGACTTCTGAACGGCAGTTCTGATCTATTCATTCTTCTTTGTGTAATCTTTCTCTAAGTGTTATTATAAGAGGTATTGTTTGTAATGTTCCAATATAGTTGATGTGGTATGTTACTATGATACATTTGCTTTGGTATTTTCATGTTTATACAATGATTTGATGTACCAATTCTATTCAATGATGCTTGAAAATTTTCCAAATTATCAAATTTTCTTTACATATGAAATTCATTCTTATATTAGTTATTTATTTATTTAATTTTTTTTTCGTTTATGCTTCACGAGGTATTTTTATTTTATTGGAAATCTAACTTTAATTTAAAACCTTAAGGATAAGGTTTGGAATGAGTTTGGGGGTATTAGGTGAAAGGAAGTATGAAGATGCGAAGTATTGAAAAAAAAAAGAGGTAGAATCTATTTGAACGTTGATCATTGTGAGTTTTTTCAAAATTTTCCACAATAAAGGTAATATTTTTCCATTTCATTTTACTTAATTTAGTTAGGAATATGGAATTGAATATAATTTGGATTTAAATGGAATTTATATATTTTTATTACCCATAAAAATAGAAATTTTATGATGGAAATAAATTTTTATGCCATATTTGACTTAACGTAGATTGTGTATACACTAGAGGAGTTCAGAAGGGATTGATTGCTTTGTGTTAGATATTATAATGGGTAGAAGATCAAAACAAAAATGCAAGATAAACAAGACAAATTTCTAAGAATTTTTTTTACAAAGGTTATTGATCAAGTATTATATATATATATATGTATTGAAAAGAGTTTATGCCACAATTGATAAGAAAAATAGGAAATAGCCAATAAACTATACTTAGTTGAAAAGAATATCTCCTTGACTATAGTGAAAGTGAGAAGAGCTAATAAGAGTTTTCAAATGAAAAATAGAGAGACTCACAGATTTGAAAGGAAATTGAGCAGGGAATCTAGTGGTGGGAAAAATGAAGGGAAGAATTCCTATAAAAAAAAAAGAATAACAAGTTTCAATGGAAATGGAGTAGGATACCGTATGAATACAAAATAAAGAAGACAATGAATATATAATTGAAGAAGAAAGAAAGAGAGATATAGAAAAGTCTTGAAGGAAGTTTATGAAAAAACTCTTCAAATAAAAGATTTAGATCAAGTGTTTATAGCTAAGTTAAATATATCTTTTTATTCCAACAAATGAATATGAAATTATGATTATTGATGAATTAAAATCCCTATTGACATTGATTGTGGTGATATTTAAAATATTATTTGAAATGAGATAAACTTAGTGATTTTTGTCTATTGAGATTTTATATTAGTTAACGTAAGCTTGATGCTTGTCAGTGGAGATTGAGAAAACCTATATAGTGGCTTGACCTTGGTGATTGATTTAACTTTGAATTCAGAGGTGTATTGCACAATTAGAGTTTGAATTGTGAAATAATGGGGTGGTTCTTTAAGTGTTTCTATTCTATCGTGACTCTTATTTTTACAAAGGTAATATGTTTCTATTTAAAGATTGTTTCTATTTAAGAATAAGAGTATATGATTATGAAATCAAAACGAAGAATAAAAGAGAATATGATTGAGAATATTCCTTTGATCGGGATAGCAAAGTACTTAGTTTAGGGGTATTTGTAAAAATTAATAATTAGACATATTTTATAGTATATTTTAGGATGATTTTAAATGTAAAAAATATATTACACGGGTTTTTCTCTTGTGTTTGTTATTTCAGGTGATAATTTGAATATATGAAGAAACAGAGTAAAAAATGAAGATTACGATGGAATTGATTATGTGGAAAGAGTATGCAAAAAACCATCAACAAATGAAGGAAAAAACTGAAAATTGAGTCTAGCGATTCCTGACCGATTCACATATACACTGGAATAGCTACTCAGTTGATGGAACAGCGATACCACTTTTCCAAGGATTATCCCAGCGATTCCACTTAAACTCTAAATCACTGAGGAATCGATGGGTTCGATTTTGATAATTGTAGATAACCGCGAGACGTTTAAATTAGTTTGGGATATGTACTACCTATAATACTATATATACGATCCTAGGGCTACGAATTCAATTGCCCATTAGTACTTAGATCAATATCTAATTGCTCTAGGAGCCATTATTTATTGTTTTAGTTTATTGATTTATTGTTTATTGCTTTTGGAGAAGATTTGAAGATTTAAAGTATCTATTTCAAAGGTATTTATGTATGCCAATTATTTAAATTATTGTGATGTTATTTATGAATATGAGTGAGTAGTTTATCAAACTAAATAAAATCTGAACGTGAACTAGATCTGTTTTGCAATTATGATGAGACGATTATGTACTTAATGCTTTAAACCAATCGTATTCTTTGATTCACTGAATTAATAGATTATTATTTAAGGATTTTAATCATGAACTCTGTATTGCATGCGTAGTCTAGAATGTGTATTATGATATAAGGATTCATTATCTAGTTTAAAATAGTACTTAGGATTGTTTGAAAGGTGTTACCATTTAGATGTCCAAGGTGAATTTGACATCTAAGTCTAATATTGAAGTGGCTTTCCGAAGGTGTTAGATTTAGTAGTTCGAAGTTTTCATAATGTGTAATGCGGTTTTATTGCGTAAAGTTAATATCTTTGTGTATTCAAATGTGTTAACTCAATAAAATTAGAACGTAGCTTTTCCAACGATATAAGGAGAACTAATGGTTGGCTAAAGGTTGTTTACTTATGATTAGTGTTTAATGACAATGGTACTTTATAAAGTATGCTCATAACTATATGATTGAACTAACATATTTGAATGCAAATCGGATTGATGTTTCATTGTTCTAGATATTTGCTTACATATTTATTTATTATTGAATTGATTTGATTTGAATATTAGTGAATTTGAATTGTGATAGTTAAGTTAGTTTAATTAGTTTAGTTAATTATTATAATATTATAGATTGAATTTGTGATTTTTTAATTCTTGTTTTAATTAAATTAATTAAGTTAAAGTAAAAGTAATAATAAAAATCATTGAAAGTCATTTTTCCTAGTGGAGTTTGATAAATTCCTAGGGAGACGATTTCATTTATCCGTAATACAAATTATAAGGATATACGAGAAACTTATTGTATAGGCTTGACACATGTCATGGATGAGCTTGTTACATTACTTGCTGATGATTTAAGGGAAGGAAAAAATGAATACAAAGTACTCATGCTAAAATTCATGTTCATCTTCCATAATTGCACAATATCTAAAGAAAAGAAAATCGATAAGGAAGTTAAAGTCAATTCAAAAAGGCCAATGGAACCACAGGTGGAGCATGAAGAAACCTCCTCAAAAGGATGGTTGCAAGAGATAGAAATAAGACCATCTTTTCCCCAAAGACTATCCAAAAAATTCTATGCACTTGGAACCAATAGAGGAAGAGATTGAGATGCTTCATCAGCTGTTTCATGCCAATGCAAGTGCAATTACACTAAGGAGTGGTTCAAAGTTAGGTGGGCCAAAGAAACCTAACTTGATAGAAGAGAGCAAAGAAAACCAAATTGTGGAGTTGGTAAAGCTAAATATGCCTCCTGTTCCATGCATACAAGTTGAATTTTACATAAGGAGTGGAAGAAAATGACAACGTTGCTTATCATACCTTAACTCAGCGCAAAATTTACAAGCTATCAACTCTGAATCTTCACCCCAGTAAATCATGTACGAAGACACGCAACAGTCGATTCGTTCAACCGATAAGCTTAATATTTGCATAAATCATTTCTTGCTATAAAAACTATCGACCAAATAGTTATCATGTAATGGTCTGCTTTAATTAATCCCAATTAATTGCTTAATTACAGATTAGGAACCTAAGCTCAGACCTATGTGGATGGTTCGGAAAATTCTAGGGCACATTTGACGATGTAATTTTGGTTATTTTTGTGTGGTAAGTGCTAAATTATTTTATTATTAGTTAATTTTCGTGTCGCACTAGTGTTACATTTCAACTGGTTGCATTGTGCGTACGTTGCAAAGAGAGTGTAGGACGTTATGAGGTACGCGTAACACGGGTGTATGAGGTAGTCGAGGGTTTAGCTATCACATCACCCTTTACATCACCTATCACATCACCATCACATCATCTATCCCTAATCTAGAAATTAAAAACCAAAAAAAAAAAAAAAAAAACCCTATTTCTCTCTCCAACCGATCCTCTCATCTCTCCTTCTCATTTTTTTCTTCTTTTCCAACATTTCTTCATTATCAAATTTGGTCTCACCCTCACCAAGCTCTCCTCCCACGACAATCTCGGCTTCGGCATTACCACCTCTCATGGTGGTAATCTTTTAGTCCAAGGTAAGTGGTGATTGTTGCTATTGTTAGTTTTTGGAGAGATTTGAGAGCTGTAATGGTGAATTTATTGATGATATTTGTTGGTAGTGAAGTTGTTAATGTTATTGGTATTTTTGTTAAAAAAAGATCTACGTTTATGCTCCATATACGAATTGAAATTCATCTCTGGATAGAGACGAATTAGGGGCACTGACGAGCCAGGCCGAGCTACCCCAGACCCAGGTGGGTCGGGCCGAGCTGGTCCAGACCTAGCGGCCCGGTTGGGCCGAACTGGGTCCGGTTCAGGCCCAACCTCAATAAATACAATTACATATTTTAAAAAAATAAATTAAATATAATTTTAAATAAAATAAATTATAGAAAACAAAGAAAAATAGGTAGAAAATTATGGAAAAATCTACAAGAATTAGATAAAATATGAAAAACTGGAAAAGATAGAAAATGGCTTGGTGTAACCCGAAAAGCATGCCACAACTAAAATTTAGAATAAATTTCTAATTTGTTATTTTACATTTTAAAATCATTAAATGTGACACTAAAATATTTTAAAATGATAAAATTGGACAACAGGGAATCAGGAGACTAGTCGAGTGTTCGGTGCGCAGTTTGAGGCACGAGCGGTCATTTTTGAGTGATTTCACGAGCGTCGAGCTAAGTAAACCCACAAGAAAGTTAGCTTAGAATTTACTTATTTACTCATAATTTACTTATTTCACTTTTATTTTTCACTAGTTCGTCTTGCATACTTACTTTATTCTCGCGTGTGTCTGCGTATGGTTGAAAGGACGATATGACCCTTTTTCGGCACTCTCGTAGATGACGATTTGATTGTTGCTACAGTGTTAGTCATACCTTAAACTACGCGTGAGATTTCTCTTCGCTAGTCGATAATCTCAAGAGTGGGTTGACGTGAGGCTCATCTCCGTCACAGAGTTCCTCTCCTTTGAGGCGTTGGACGGAAGTCTACCTTCCGACCAATAGAGTTCCTCATTTCAACCTCTAAGAGGGGTGAGGATTACCTCGCCACCAAGGCTTTCTCAGTTTAGTATTTCTGTCCCAGGGCTCGACAGCTATACACCACATTCACGTTTCATATTCTTGATTATCTCAGCAACCTATATTCATGTTTTACATTTATGTTTGTTTAATTTCTTTCACGAATTATAGCCGCTTTATTTGGATTTCTTATGAATAGTAACTGAGTTTCGCTGGGATTTACTCACTGGAACTTGTCTTTATTTTTTGTGGCAAGTTGCAGATCATACGACGAGCCGGATCTAAAGAGCCATAGTAACTTCGCTTTATAGATTTGTGTATTTATGCATATACTGCTTTTTGGGATCATTTTGGGAGACTTATTACCTGATACACGTATATTAACACTTAATTTACATTTTTGTCGCCTTTATTTATATACACGGTATCTTTTTGCTGGATTTCGACCATGTAGGTTTGTTAACCAATGCCAAACTTTTTTACACTACCTATTTCCATACTTTTAAGACTTTCACTATTAAAATAACTTAAATGAATCAAAACGAAGAAATTAAGTTGTAAGACTATAATTTAGCATATTTCGACAAAATAATTATTTAAACACTGAAATTGACTAAGTCGAATCATTTGATGGTTAGTTCACGGGTCATCATGGACAGGTGTACAGGTGACGTAGCATGACCTGGTGACTTTTCTGGCAACGTGGTGGTGCCCGATTTGTCTCGGAATTTCGTGCCGTCACATATCACTTGGCACTAAGTCTTTCACGAATTGTAAAAAAAAATCATCATAGGCCCTATTTGATATGTGATTCTCAGGTTTAAGCATTAGAACTTGCACCATTGTCGACAATTTGGTCATGGTTTTATACCCCGGCTACACCGACTCACTTGCGCTATCAATCATTTCAAATAATTTTTATGACTATGGATTTGGAGGCTCTTTTATAGGAGTCCAATTAAAAATCAGACCAGCCAAAGTATGCACCATCTCGTGATACAATGTGAAATTATTGACTTCATGCGCATCTTCATGGTTGTCGTCTCCCATTGCATTACTAGGTCTTTCGTAAATATCACAATGAGCGTAAACATGTTCTTTCTCTCTGTGTTTTGTCCAACATTGATATTCCACAACGAAACCTCTACAAAGTAGATAATATTCCACGGTGTCAGTATTATTATAAGTATGATTACAGCACTTTGTATGACTGCAAGGACACCGAATATTACCCTCAGTGAAGAATGTCCTACAGTGCGTCTTAACGAATGCTATGAACTTGCTTACGCCATTCACAAACTCGCATCGGGTGCACCCATTTTCGATACGGTTATACATCCATTCTCGATTAATAGTACACATCTTCATCGATCCTAAATTTTTGACAAATTAATATATACATTCGAATAAAATTTGAACTTTCAATTCATGGCAACGTCTATAGCTAAGGACGAGTATACATCTTTATTATTATTTTTTGTCGGGTTGTAATTTTCTTAAGATTTTATTTGGTTGAGTAGCAAATATTGTATCAAAATACTTGTTGAATGTGAAGTGTAATAATTTGTGTTGACTTATATCAGCATATGAAATTCGACCAAATGTACATGTTCATGATCGAATTGCGAAAAGTACCTAAAATCTCGCTTCCCAATATATTTGTCAATTCCTTATTACTAAAGTTTTAGAAAATTTGTTCAAATATTTATCAATTTAGTAAACAATATTTTTTTACCTCTTATAGTTATAAAAGTAAATAAGATCAAGGATCGATTAGCGTTAGCCACTGAGTTGTTGCTAATCGATCGCGGTCGCTATCTAAGAAGAGGGACAAACTTGAGTGACACGTTTTGTAATGCGCATCTCGAGGTATGTCGCTAGTCCGTCGTGAAAATTAGCGAGTGATACCAAGGTGGGAATATTTGGTGTCAAGGATAGTGACTAATTAGTGATAAACCTTTGTTAGTCGCTAATAGTTTGTCACTCTTCCATCGCAAAGTTGTTAATGCATTTTTGCGATTTCACTCATTATTTTGTCGCAAATAAGCGACCAAACAAGGTTTGTCGTTAATTTTTTACTCTAATTATCATTTTTATAGTGCATCTATATACAAGTGTTGTATAAATATATGCGTAAGCGAGTGAACACATAACGAGAGAATAAGGGTCAGAATTCTAATTTTATTTTATTTGCAAAAATGAATCAGTGATTCTATGTGTTCTGAGTTTTGAGAGATTAGAATTCATTTTTTTCTTTAAGAGCTAGCACTCGAGATCTTGGTCACCATTCGTGTTTGTATGTGCGCGCGCTGATATAGGACGTTCATATCTAGCAACGTCTTGAAGATTGATCTACATGTACTATGAAGGAAACTAGTCATTAACGTACATTTTATCCTTAATAATCAAAGTAATGGTTTCGTTTTGATCTTGTCGCAGTTTTAGAGAAATAAAACTTAAAAATTATGCTGCTTTTTTAACCCTAAAACCCAACATAAGCCACATTGGTTTCTAATAACGTAAAGATAGAAAGCTTGAACGTATTCATTTGATTAGCAAAGCTTGCTAATATTTTCAATATTATTTCTTGTGAATTTTATGTAAATTAGTTTCTTAAAGTCCAAGTTTTTTCTATTTATAGTAAAGATGAAAATTATTTTTTTTTCTAGTATTTTAGTTAATGTGTGACTACATAAAGGAGCACATAGTTATTATTTAAGGACTTTTGATCAATTAATAAAATTGAGTGTTCTCTTTGAGAGTTCATTTGGCCACAGTTTTTCTTGTTGAATCCAATTAGTTTCTGAAGCGAGCCGAACGCGTCAATAAAATAAAGTTTCCTGAACCAACTATTTTGTAGAATAGTGGCAAAGGGTTTATCTCACAGAGATTAGTGATCTTTCTAAGGTTAAAAATAACAAAAAGGAAAATTCGGAGGTTTTAAATAAATAATTTAACTAACTAATCTAAATAAACTAAAAAAATAAAATAATGAAAATAACTTTTAATGGTCTCAAGAAAACACCTAGGTCTAGAGTTCCACAAATCAGGATCAAGATTCAATGGCAATCACAGTCTTCAATCTTTCCCAAAAAGTTATTAATTTAAGTTCTCCTAGATTAGCTATAGAAAATCGACATCCGCCAGAAATTCCTCATTCCCCTAATCTCGATAGCCAGAACGTCCGCCACTAACTATTTCCCAAATTAATGCATGACCCTAGACATCCGCCAACCGGGTTTAACACACTAACCGCAGTAATATGGATCTGTGGGAATACTAATCCTAAATAACCGAATTGCATCCGCTTCCGATTTAACCTCGATTCAATTGTTGCACACTCAAGAACTGAAAGGGTTTGACGGCAAACAGGTGAGTGTTTGTCACTTTATTGGTCCAAAAGCACAACTACACGAATACTAATGGTCCAAATGACTATAGGTTGTCCCCCTAAAAGCATGCACTGGCCACATACATACCCTAGATCTAAACCATATTCATTAAAATCAACAACAATGAAATAGGAGAATTTAAACTAAATTAAATAATAAAATAAAAGATCTCACATAATATGTCATGAATCCATAATCTCAACTTGTTTCCCCTCCGACCTAGGCAAGGAGTTGATTAGCCAGACATAGTCGTCGAAGAAAGTCGATAACAAAACAATAATAATAGTCGGTGTTCTCTAATAATACCCTAAGTTCATAATATATAAAACTACTAAAAATTGATCCCGGGAGGTGAAAGAAACTAATTTTGGGGGTTGGGGAGGTGACGTGCGCCGAGGAGCATCGTATGGCTGTTTTTGGGCTCAAATACACGTTCTATCCACATGTCCCCGCCTGATTGGCGGAGAGATGATGTCGTGACGTGGTTGGCATGGGGTGAGAGCGTGACACGTGGCTGGCAAGGAGGCGGTGAAGAAGGCTCGCGTGACTCGGCCGAGATTTTGGGAGACCGCACTGATGCGTGTCTCGAGGAAGAACTCACGGCTGTTGTTGGTTTGTGACGCTGTGGACCTGTCGGACTGTGACGCGTATAGCTGATTGATGAAATGGCAGAACCAAATTGGAGCCACGTGGCAGGTGGAAACGAGCTGGGCCAATAAAGAAGCGACATGTGGCACGTTGCTGGAAACGCATGGAATGCTTGGCGAGCTGGGCCAATGGACAGCTGACATGTGGCACGATGAGGTGAGTTGGACCAATAATATGCTGCCATATGTTAATTGGTCTGCTGAACCTCTATTCTACCCTTCGCGCAGCACGTAACTCGAGGCAAATAGTTCGCCGTCCGATCCTTGAAAGTAAATACTCCATTTTTAGTGTTTTTTCGCTACGAATTCAACCGCGCACTCTGTTTCACCTGAAAATGACCAATAAATATAATTAAATATATATTTTAGAGACTCTTCACATTAAATATATTAAAATAAATAACTAAACATATATAAATATAGACTTATCAGTTTCTATATGCCAAGATTTTTTGGGGTATTATTTCCAAGGGCTTGAGGCGATAACAAAGTTTATTGAGCCATTACTTGTTCAAAGGGTTGCAGTTTTTATCATTCCAAGGTTACATACTCCAAATTATGAGCAATAGGGTTAAGGTCCATCTTTTTATACCAAGGTTGTTATTCCATTATGAATATTGGGTCGCGGTCAATCGTGATTGTGCTGGCTCGCGCCTCAAGGCCAGAGGGTGTGTTGCTACGCAGGTCCCGTAGCCCTGTCAACGTTGAAGCCACATCAACGTTCTCAGACTACATTCAAAATTGTCTTATTTCCCTATCAATTTACAGTGGAGGTCTTTAAAATATATGAGTATTTTATGCATATTATCACAGTTCCTAAGTATTGGAAAACTTGAAAATAAAGTACCATATATATAAGGCAACAGGATACACAAAAGTAAGTATATACATGTACAGTGTCTCTCATAGTCCCTTAATACCTATAACAAAGTAAATATATCAAAATAAAAACACCTACAAGTATGTCCAAGACCATCAGCAGAAAGAAATAGTCGCCCAATATTCCCCTTTGCCGCTACTCATAAAAGGATCTGCATTTTGTCACCCACCAAATACAGTGACGAGTCCAGTGAGTAAAATCCCAAGAGAAGTCCACATAATATTCAGCAAGAAATCAAATAAAACTACGAGACATGTTATCTGGTAATAGAAAGACATACTCCCATGAATGTAGAGCAATACGAAACCTAAATCAATAGGTAAATAATTGTAAAATATAACAATAGTTATATAAGTTGGCACAAATGTAAACACAAATAGCCTCGATGAACCACTCAACTGGTAAATCACTATGTCACACAACAACAACACAACATAACCCTGATGAACCAACTCAATCGGTCTTCATATCGAAACCTCAGTGAACCAACTCAATCGATCTTCATAGCAAAGTCTCGATGAACCAACTTAATCGGTCTTCATAGCAAACCCCAGTGAACCAACTCGACTGGTCTTCAAATAATCCTAAAATGCACGCATAAAACACGATTATTCAATATGAACAAACAACAATAAATAATGATAACAACGAAGTAAACACAATTTGGCAACAGGAAAAAAATGCTAAAAATGAACCGTATTTTGTGAAGCTTTCTCGTGGGTTTAACACACCTCAAATACGAGCTCGCACTTCCCTGAAATCTCGAAAATACTCTATCCAACCCCAATATGCCCCCGACTATCGCACTATAGTCCCCAAGTCCCCTAAGATCAAGTTCAAGTGTGTTTTAGATTAATTATAGATAATTAAATTTAAGTGTGTAGGTTAAGTCTTCAAAACAGTCCCTTAAACACTAATAAAGTTTCATTTTTAGTCATGTGTTGCAGCGTATTTTTTGGTACAAAAACGTTCGAATCTCAAAGAGTTTCTAAGAGAGAAGTTGGTGGTCTCTACCTTATCATTCTAAAAAGGTTTAATTTACAAAATTCTAATTTAAAATGAAAACGATATCAAAACTCTACCAAAACAGCTCAAATTAAAAACAAATTCGACTAGCAAGGTTGTAAAAATCATTTCTCTCTATATATAGCTCCAAAACTTGTTATTTAGATTAATAAGTCATTTAACATATACAAGAACAACATACTGAAGTATCAGCTCAATCCGATAAGTATTGGGGGAGTTATGCCCTTACAAAATTTGGCTAATTTTTCATGAATATAATTGGTTCTACTAGCAAGTTTGGCTTAATTCTTTTGAAACCAAATTTATATAACATGTATATGATTCATCTTCAACCTTAGAAAAATATGAATTCAGCAAATAGAAACCATTCAACACCTATTGGTCATCCAAAGAAACATTTTTTATTGAAATCGAAACAAATGAGGAGTAGAAGTTCTTACCTATTGTTTAATCCTTTGTTGTTTGATCCTCTAAGCTTAGGTAACCTTGAAGTCCCAAAAATTTAGCACATTCTAGCTCTCTTTGCTGTCAAGAATTATGGATTTTCCTTCTTTTGTTTGCATGAAAATCAAAGTTTGCCTTTTATATACTTAGATTAGTAACTTGATTAATTAAGCAAATCCTTAATTTGACTAAGTTAATTAATAGGACATGTGTCCTCACTCAAAGCTATTTTTCCCACATGAAGAATGTATGTCTCCACTCACTAGTTACTATTAAGCCTAGGATTCCTACACATCTTCATCATCTCCATACAAATCAATGGTCTCCAATTTGTTTGTCCAAACTATAGTCCCATTAATCCATATCAATGAAGTTTACAAACTTAGACACTTAAATTCGTTTAGTTAGAGTATTTAATCTCATTGTTGACACATTAGTGGTCCTACTAACTCTTGACTTCCCAACACCCTGTGCCCAGACCTACGCGCGCATCTCGAGATAAACATCCGTCACACATCTCGCCTGATTACAATATAACACACAAACGATGCAATATAATAATATAATAATTTTAAACATCGTACCTACACAACCATCATCCACAAATAACACATTCCCTCGGTTCTCATCTCCGAGTTAACCGAGTTGTCTACATAAGGCCCTAATTACGGTCGTTAATACCCGAGATCAACGCTAATCCTAGTTTCATTAAAACTCTTCCCAACTAGGGAGAATTTCATCCCTAAAATTTAAGGTAAACTAGATCTCATATTGCGGGACTACTATATTGATCTAACAGCCTAAGGAACTTGGGTACCATGTTCTTCTTTTTCTGGAATCTCACATGGAACTATTTCATCTGTCTTGCAACTCAATGAGGGTGGAACAACCGACTACGCCACTACTAGTCTCTTTACAGAAAGTAAGCAATGGTAGAACTATATATAACACCACTACTTGTCATTTCTAAGGGAAGAAGATGTGACAGAACAACAGACGATGCCACTCTTTGTCATTTCACAAGGTGGAGGATGTGATAGAACAACAGACGATGCCACGACTTGTCATTTCACGGGGAAGAAGATGTGACGGAACAACAGACAACGACACTATTTGTCGTTTTAAAGGAAGGAAGATGTGATGGAACAGTAAGTGATGCCACTCTTTGTCGTTTCACAGGAAGGGAAATGTGACGGAACAACAGACGACACCACGACTTATCATTTCACCTGGAGAAAGATAAGCTGTGATGGAACCACAGTTTTTCGTTTCACGGGGAGGAAGATGTGACAGAACTACAGACAATACCACTTTTTTACATTTCACAGGAAAGAAGATGTGACGAAACAACAAACAACACCATAGCTTGTCGTTTCATAGGGAGGAAGATGTGACGGAATAACAGACGACGCCACTCTCTCCCATTCCTCCGTTCTTCCTTTCGTATGGACTATTAATTTAGGCAGAATAGCTGATGATGCCACTCTATTCATTCTCGCATCTTCTAAAAGTCATGTGTCTTTAGATCCCTAGATTTGTAAATCACCCATTTCCTTCATCACTCTATCTTGATGCGTCAGATGTCTTCGGTTACTATTGTAGCCTCTAACTCGGCTTGTACTTTCGATTTGTCCTCTTTACATATGAGATATCGATGTGGGCCCCCACCGACCTAACTGTCTAAGAACAATCATCAAACTTCAATGGAGTTACTCGAATTATCATGATTATGATATTAACTCCAGTGCTCTGACCGGAGCTAAAGGTGTTTGTCATCGTTTTCGTGCACATTCCGAGTCATCTCAACACTGCCAGTTGTCCATAGGGTCTTCTATTTGCTCCTTTTCTTGTATTTTCTAGCTATCCTTGTAAAACTCTACCTACGACATTTGACTAACTTCCACTACTGGTCAACTATTGAAACTCTTCCTCCCAAGTTTTTTCCTTGTCGTCTCCATTCTAACGTAAAAAAGCAATCCATCTTCATCATCCACAACAAGTTGAAATCCCCATATCATCTTCACAATAAGTGTATAGTAAATACAATCAAAGACATAACACATATATAGACCCTAACTCTACCCGTCTCCCAATCACTTCCCAACTAGAGTTCTAAGATAGGTACATCGCGTTTCTACATCTAAGATTTGTTTGTTAAGTTTTATTCTCTTTCTTTAACTCCCTAGGTTCCTCAAACCACTCTCTGATACCAAGTGTAGCGGCCTCGTGCCCTGTGCCTCGAGGTGGCCAGGTGTGTTGATACGCAGGTCCCGTAGCCCTGCAGATGTTGACATCCCTTCAATGTTCTCATAGTACATGCAAACTTTCCTTATTTCACTATCATTTTACAGCGGAATTCTTTAAAATATATGAGTATTTTATGCATATTATCATAATTCCTAAGTAGTAGAAAACTCAAAAATAAAGTACCGTGTATATAAGGCAACAAGAAACACAAAAGCAGGTATATACATTTACAGTGTCTTTCGTAGTCCCCTGATACCTATAACAAAGAAAAATAAATCAAAATATAAACACCTAAAAGTATGTCCAAAACCGTTTGCAGAAAGAGATAGTCGCCAAAGATTCTCCTTTGTCGCTACTCGTAGAAGGATTTGCACTCCGTCACCAAAAAAAATACGGTGACGAGTTCAGTGAATAAAATTCGAAGAGAAGTCCACATAATATTCAGCAAGAAATCAAATAAAACTACGAGACATGCAAGTACGCTATCTGACAACAGATTGACATACTCCCATGAATGTAGAGAAATACAAAGCCCAAAGCAGCAGGTAAATAATCATAAAACATAACAACAATTATATAAGTAAGCAGAAATGTAAACACAGATGGCTCCGGTGAACCACTCAACTGGTAAATCATTATATCACACAACAACAACACAACATAAACCCAGTGAACCAACTCAACCGGCCTTCATAGCAAAACCCCGATGAACCAATTCAACCAATCTTCATAGCAAAACCCTGATGAACCAACTCAACTGGTCTTTATAGCAAAACCCTGGTGAACCAATTCAACCGGTCTTCATAACAAAATCCCGGTGAACCAACTCAAATGGTCTTCATAGCGAAACCCCAATGAACCAACTCAACAGATCTTCACAGCAAACCTTAGTGAACCAACTCGACCGGACTTCAAATAATCCCAAAATGCACATATAAAGCTTGGTTATTTAATATGAACAAACAACACTAAATCATGATAACAATGAATTAAACACAGTTCAACAGCTGGAAAATAAATATTAAAAATGAACTCAATTCCATGAAGCTTTCTAGTGGGTTTTATGCACCTCAAATATGCGCTCGCACTTTCTCGAAGTCTCAAAAATACACGGTCCAACCCTAATATGCCCCCAACTATCGCGCGATAGTCCCTTAGTCCCCTGAGATCAATTCCAAGTTTTTTAGATCAATTATAGATATTTAAAGTTAAATGTGTAAGTCAATTCTTCAAGACAACCCCTAAAGACTAATAAAGTTTCATTTTCGGTCATGCGTTGCAGCGCATTTTCGGGCATGAAAGCGTTCGAATCTCAAAAAATTCCCTAAAGAGAAGTTGTTGGTCTCTTTCTTAGCTTTCTGAAAAGGTTTGGTTTACAAAATTTCGATTCAAAACAAAAAAATATCAAAATTCTACCAAAATAGCTCAAATTAAAAACAAATCTGACTAGCAAGATTGTAAAAATCATTTCTCCTAATATATAGCTCCAAAAGTCATAATTTCAGGTCATAACTCATCTAACATACCAACAACAGCATACTAAAAGATTAGCTCTATCCAATAAGTATTGAGAGACTTATGCCCTTGCAAAGCTTGGGTAATTTTTCATGAATATAATGAGTTCTACTAGCAAGTTTGGCTTAATTCTTTTGAAACCAAAAGTTATATGACATGTATATGATTCATCTTCAACCTTAGAAAAACATGAAACTAGCAAATCAAAACCATTCAACACACTTGGTCATGCATGGAAATATTTTTTTATCAAAATTAAAACTAACGAGGAGTAGAATTCCTTACCTATTATTTAATCCTTTGTAGTTTGATCCTTCAAGCTTAGGTACCCTTGAAATCCCAAAAATTCAGCACATTCTAGCTCTCTTTTCTCTCAAGAATTCTGAATTTTCCTTCTCTTGTTTGCATGAAAATATCAAAGCTTGTCTTTTATATACTTAGATTAGCAACTTCATTAATTAAGCAAATTCTTAATTTGACTAAGTTAATTACTAGGACATGTGTCCTCACTCAAAGCCATTTGTCCCATATGAAGAATGCATGTCTCACTAACTAGTTACTATTTAGCCTATGATTCCTACACATCTTCATCATCTCCATACAACTCAATGGTCTCCAATTTGTTTATACAAACTATAGTCTGATTAATCCATATCAATTAAGTTTACATACTTAGACGCTTAAATTCATGTGGTTAGAGTATTTAGACTCATTGTTGACACATTTGTGGTCCCACTAACTCCTGTCTACCCGATACCCTATGCCTACGCCTACGTACGCATCTCAAGGCAAATACCCATCACACATCTCGCCTGACAACAATATAACACACATGTGATGCAATATAATAATATAATAATTTTAAACACTGCACCTACACAACCATCATCCACAAATTACGCATTCCATCGGTTCTCATGTTTGAGTCCACTGAGTTGACTATGTAAGGCCCTAATTACGGCTATTAATCCCTAAGATTAATGCTAATCTTAATTTAATTAACTTGGGTTGTCACAGTGATAAACAAAGATTTCAGAGTCTGGACTGTAGCGTTCTAGATTTTGCGTGGGTTTTCTACACAAGATCGTAACATTACACTTTAGTTATTGTGTGATGACCCCTTCTCAACTTAGGGCACCGTCCAACCTAATCCCATCATTAAACCTTAATTTCAGCCACATAAGACTTAACAACATATTAGTTAGTCTTTTTAAACTTTTCTTCAAACTAGCTCACTTTAAAATAAGCAACCTATCGTTATCTTGTCAATCAATTTTTCAGAGTTAATTAAAATATTATGAAACTTATAGATTATTCAGCGGAAGTCTTGACAAATTAATGAAAGCTATTAACATAAATCCTAAATATGTGGAAAACTAAGGAACATAAATCACATGCATGTATATAATAAATGACGATAATAATATATCAACGTGTGTCTGGTCGGGAAAAAAACTATCTCTCAACCTATATATACAACCCTTAAAGTATATATAAAATACATGTATATAAGTCATACAACAAAAACAAAAACCTATAATATCAGATGTAGCAGCACTCAAGTGGCTCAAAGGTAGTCGTCAATCTTCTCTTTGTCCGGTCAGCTACTCGATGGATCTACATCCACCGTCATAAAAAGGACGATGACTACAGGAAAGTAGAAAGTAACATGAGAGACATTTATCCACATTTCCAAATATACAACAAGTATCTTAAAGAATAACAATAGCAATTATATTGAAAAAGAATCATGTTATAAGATACTTTAGTTAAACAACACGAAACTGACACTAGGATAAGCAGTAATGATCTAGGGCATGTCGGCTGTGAGTTACATCACATTTGCCTTATTCCACTATTTAGGGCATAATCTATCTTATGGATGCCTTCACATCATTACAAATGTCGATTACACATGTATAAATACTCAAAAATGCCCCTTAAATGTGTAGTATATCGGGTCTTATACCCCGTGTGCTGCATAAGCTAGTTGTGAGATCCCAAAAACCCCAGAAGTTTAGTAACCGCGTGTGCCGTGCTCATCTCTATCATATCATGGTCTTAGATACAAGAACTACTTTCATAATTCAAGTAATGACACAGTTTAGCAATCCAACAATGTAATTGCATGACTAATGCACAAAGAAAAATGGATTTACAATTCCATAAATCAACTACCTAATAGCATGCTATTTCAATTGACTAAAATTGTGAGCAATCAGAATGACATAGCACATGATTTAGAATCAATGAAACCACTTAATGCACAAACAATGTCATGATAGCAAACTCATGAAATGAAATATTATAACAAGTCATGGCATCTAGAGTACAGCAGATAAATCAGTCCAAATGACTGTAAATGAATAGCATAATATGAATGAAATGTAAATAAATATCTCAATTAGTTTACTTACAATCCACGCAAAGTTCATAGGCTAATCTGGCCTCCCGACAACCTGTATCTTACCAACAACCTATCGAGACTCTTCCCAAATTCCAAGGTTAATTAGGGTGTTTTAGGACTCATACAAACTATTAAATCTGGAATAAACCAATTAGAAAAACCTCAAACTCATAGATTTTGCTAAAAAAAATCTACCCAGAACACCTACAACTTCAAAATACAACAACAACAACAACAACAACAACAACATAGCCTCAGTCTCAAATTAACTGGGGTCGGCTACATGGATCAAACTTTTCCATTGTGCTCGATTAAGTGCAATTGATGGTGAGCTTTTAAAACCATTCAAATCTCTCCTAATTAATGCATCCCATGTTAACTTTGGTCTGCCCCTACCTCGTCGAATTTCTACAATTTATATTGAGTCAAGTTTTCTAGTTGGGGCATTTATAGGCCGTCTTTGCAGGTGATCAAACCACCGCAACCGCCATTCCCTAATCTTTGTATCAATTGGTGCTACTCCTACTTGTCTGTGAATTTATATATTTCTTATTCTATCTTTACGAGTTTTACCACACATCCACCTAAGCATCCTCATTTCTGCTATGTTTATTTTATTTAATTGTTGTTGCTTTACCGCCCAACATTCACTTCCATAGAGCATAGCTGGCCTAATTACGCTCCTATAAAATTTTCTTTTTAACTTAGTAGGAACATTTCGATCACAAATCACCCTTGTTGCACTCCGCCATTTCTTCCATCAAGCTTGAATTCTATGTGTGACATCATTCTCAATGTTACCATCATTTTGTATGATTTATCCTAGGTATCTAAAGTGGTTTACCTTAGGAACTTCTACTTCCCCTAATTTTACCACTCCGTCATCTCGATGTCTAGTATTTCTAAACTCACAGTGCATGTATTCGGTTTTCGTCCTACTCAACTTAAAGCCTTTAGATTCTAATGTATTCCTCCAGAGTTCTAATTTCCTATTCACTCCATCTTCAGTTTCATCCACTAAGACAATATCATCTGCAAATAGCATACACCATGGTATATCCTCTTGAATATGTCTAGTTAGTTCATCCATAACTAAAGTAAATAGATATGGGCTTAGGTATTTTCCTATACATCTCTCTTTTAGTCTTAATTTCTCGTTGGACATCCTCGTTCCACCACCATGTTTCCTTCTTTGGTGGTCCCAAGCCTTTAGATTTAACTAATACGTTTGATCTCACTCTCCTTATGCAACTACTCATTTCTAGCCACATTGTATTAGCATCTAAGTCAAGATTCCAAACATTTTCCTTTAGTAGTTTTTCTCTAAACTCTACTTGTTTACTATGTTTTAGGTTCCACCACTTTATTCTAGGGTCGCTAACTCTTTTATTTATATTATGTCGTCGTGTTAGCTTAATATCAAGTACTACTAACTTATGTTGGGTAGTAAGTACTTCACCAGGTATTACTTTTAGTCTCTACATATTTTTCTATCTATTTTTCTTGTTAAAAGAAAATCTATTTGACTCTCGTTATGACCACTACTAAAAGTAATTATATGCGACTCCCTCTTCCTAAAACTAGTATTTGCTAAGACAAGATCGTATGCTGAAGCAAATTCTAAGATTGATTCACCTTCTTCATTTCAATTACCGTAACCAAAACCTCCATGAACTCTCTCAAACCCATCGTTACTTGCCCCGACATGCCCATTTAAATCTCCTCCAATAAAAACATTTTCATCTAATGGTATACTTTGCATAAATCCATCCATATCGTCCCAAAACTTGCGTTTGATGTTCTCGTTTAATCCTACTTGTGCATAGGCGCTAAGTATGTTAATTTTTTCGTCCTCAATAATTAATTTAACTAGAATCAATATATCCTCCATTCTTTTAACCTCTACGACCTTATCCTTATAATCATTATCCACCACAATTCCTACTCCATTGCATTTTCTATCTATACCAGTGTAATACAATTTTAACCATGTGCTTCCTATTTCTCTACTCTTTTCTCCTACCCATTTTGTCTATTGGAGGCAAGCAATATTGACTCTCCTTCTAATCATGGTATCTACTAGTTCTATTGACTTCCCCGTAAGTGTTCCTATGTTCCATGTTCCTAAACGAATTTTTTCTCTCATTTGTATTTGTTTTCCTTTTCTATTTCAATTTTGTCTAAAAGATCTAGTGTTCGTATCTATGATTTTGTTTTTGTTTTCGTGTTTGTTTTGAACTAGCTTCTTTACCCACACTCGTCCTTTGTGTGGGAACCATTGCTCATTTTTCTTCAAAATTCAAATTTTTTTGATAGCAAATTTATCGATTTTTTGCGAGGAATCCAAATCTATAAACCAATTTTGAAAATGATTTCATTTAACCTCTGAAATTATGTAAAAACAAAAACTGAAATAAAACTCTAATTTTCTTAACAAACTTTTACAAAATGATAGTGTACACTAACTTACCTAGTCGTAGAACATCACCAACTTGATCAATCCCTCTCAAATTCACCTAAATCTCCTCACAATTCTTTGATTTCCTTCTCCAGATCTTCTTCTCTCCCCTTTAAGTCAAATGAAATGTTTGCATGTTTATCCCATGCAATCTTATATATTAAGTTAAGTTAGATTTTTAGCCCTTGATCTTATGTACATCACCTATCTCTAGATCAATCTATTGGCCCTAATTGTGACCCCACAATCCATTAACTCTTTACTAACTATTCCTTGATAACACCAATCTTAACTTAATTGGTCTTGTGAAGTGTCCACATGTATCTCGAGGAACATCTATGACTAATGTTTTATCTTTCTAACTTAGGCTTCATTAATGTAAATCAAACTATAACCACATCAAATTAGCTATCTAAGCCACATTAACTTAAATTAAACTTACCATATCACTCACTATCTCGGTCCCACATCGGCATTTATCTCAAGGTGCGTCCACACTCACATCTAGACATATAAACACAAGTAGGAGTGACTTAGTAGTCTACATATATAAAATACATTAGGCATACATCACAATAAATCTAACATATACCTCGGCCATATGTCTCCGTCAGAGCACGTATCTCGATGTAGGTCCCACGTTACAGGTCAATGATCCTGATTATGAAAACTAAACTTGGATTAGGAATTTGGGTCGTGACACATTGTTTACCGCATTCACTTACTTACTAGTTTACCTTGGTAACTCCTTGCATGTGTTGTAGTATCCCCTATCCCGATTAGGGCAATACTTGGCTTAAAACCTTAATTAAGCCTCGATACACCAGCTAGATTTAACTAGAGCCAGCAACCTCTCCGACAGTACCTGATAAATATAATTGTATATAGAGTATCAACATAAATTATATGATAAATGCGATAGAAAATTTAAAATTTTCTCGATACTATACACGTTATACAAAACCAAATTAAATGGGAATAAACATCGGCTATAAAAGACTTTCAAACCATGTGATCTTACAAATTGCAATCCAACACAAATATATAAAACAAGTGAGGAATTATTACATCGAAGAGAAGGTCAAGACTCCTTAACCTTCTCTGTCCCATAATCGTAATGCTCGTCAGTAATCCTAAAATGTCAATTCGAGTGAGCACTCTAACTTGCTCAGTAAGTATGGATTCACAAAGCTATCAACAATCCATATAATACTTAAGAATGAAATACAATAGCAATATGAACCATATTTATTAGGATATTAGAAAGCATATAATCTATATATATATATATATAACAAATGTCAATCGTTCAGTCATTAGCTATTACACTGTGATTCATCTCTCATTTTATGAAACTAAGGTTGATTGCCCATCAGCTATAGTGACACCATAACTTGACCTGCGCATTGCGCCTATGTAGTGTCTAACCGCTTGTCACTTTCCAAATGGTTATATCATAAACCCTCTAGTGAATGTGTAAGCCATGCTACCTTTCTAGCTGAGCGGGTTTTAATATATAGGTCGGGAACCTAACCCATCTCCTATACAACCTATCCTTAACTCCATAAATTATTCTCATCGATCACATAATAAATTGTTTTATTTTTTAAAGAACCACATCAAAATGTGCATAGCACCTCATTCAAGTCCATAAACTCTATGAACTACACATGCTACATATCGAAGCAATATTGATAATTAAGTGAATCCATACTTACCTCGAATAGTGGTTCCTAGTCTCATTACGCCTTTCTAGTCTCCTAGAGAACTTTGGAGTAAATCTACACAAACATCAGTTATTTTAGTCAATTTTTCATGCTAAACTAGTCTTAGTTTGATCCTAGAACTCCGATCCTAATCCCGTTCGAATCCGATAGCCGAAACCCAATTTTTGTTCATTTTTCTCATTTTTGACTCGTCGCTTGTTGCAATTTCAATTGCAACATCAACAATTGCAACTGCAATAGTTGCAACTGTAACAATGGTACCAAATACAATTACGACTGCAACAGAGCATCTGATACATTTGCGACTTCAAACAAAACTATGAAAATTAATTTTGACTTCCCAAGTTGAGCTACCACTTTTTCCTTAATTTGCTCAAAAGAATGCTCATGTCGTCGCTGTGACGACCCCTCTCCTAATCTAGGGCACCGACCGGCCTAATCCCGTAATTAAGGCATAATCATATCAACGCAGGACTTAACTACGTATTAGTCAGCCTTTACAATCTAGACGCCTCTTTTCTCGTGTTCAGGATAAGTAATACACTAGTCCTACCAGTTTATAAAATTTAGAGTTAATTAAAACTTTTTATTAAATTAATTAATTAACGGAAGTCTTATTGATTATGCAGAAGCAATTAGTAACTTATGCGGAAGCCATTTATAAAATCCTAAGTGTGGAAAACCAGGAAATGACATCTATATATAAAGTCCTCAAAATGCATTGAAACAGTAAAATAGTCTAAGTCAAGTCGGGGAAACTAACGCTCAACCCAATATACAACCCCAAATAGTATCTGAAAGACATATATAACATATAAAATCAAAATACCAAAAGAAGATCTACAATCGATGCAGTGACGCACCGCGGGCTCAGGGATAATCGCCGATCTTCTCCTTGTCCGGTCTGCTGGTAGAAGGCTCTGCACCCACCGTCATAAAAAGGACGGTGAGTACAAGAATAAAACAGTAATCACCAATGACAAGTTTAATTTGCATTTCCAAATATTCAAATGGTATTAAAAGCATATAAATGGGAAAACTGGAAAATAAACCATATGCGAGTAAATACCAGAGTTAAACAAGTGATACTGACACTAGGCTAAGTAGTGGTGATTTAGGTACGGTCGGCAGTGAAACATGTCACTCCGACTCAATAATCATATAGCACAAGGGACTCTAACCCAAGTGTTACCAGGGACTCTAACCCTGGTGTGTAGACCACCTCAGGGACTCTAACCCCGTGTGTCATACAGTGTCAAGTAACATGTGCCGACATCCCCAGGGACTCTAACCCCGTGAGTCGCGCACACCTCGATCGAGTACGGGACCTAAATGCAAAAACTATTTTTTAAATTTCAAGAAATACCAAGTATGGATTGTCAAGGCATAGGGACATCTACACACCTAAACAAATAAGGAATACAAGTCCCCTTAAACATTTATAAGATATTCACTAGCCTAATAGCATTCTATTTCTCATTCAATTCACATTTAAAACAACAAGAATAGACATTGCATGGGATAGAATCAATGAATCAAATCAAATGAATGAATATCATGCAAACTAGACTCATCAAGTGAGCATAGACACAAAGAACACATGATATAAGAATACAAATGCAAAATAGTCAAAAGGACTATGCAAGGACAACAATGAATAGAAATGAAATGCCAAGTAAAGTTGTCATTGGGTATACTCACAACAACGAAGTATAAAGTAAATTTCTAGCTTTACTGGCCTCCCAATACTCCAAATCTTGTATTCGCTCTCCCGTACCCTTTTCTTAGGTTCCTGAGTTTGGTGTCTCATTAGTTCAAATATAGTGGTTTTAAGCTCAATTTAGTGGTGTTTATTGTGTATTCAAATTGGTTCAATAGACTTTAAATCAATCTTCCTAAATCAGCCCCTAAAGACTAAATTAAGTTTCAATTTCAGTCCTACATCTTAACGCACTTTTAGGCATGAAATGGTCGAAATATCCAAATCCTCCATCAGTACAATTTTTGTTGGTTTCTCTTTTAGCTTTCTGGAAAGGTTTAGTTTTCAAAATTCAGATTTAAAATGAAAGAGATGTCATGATTTTACTAAACATATGTCTAATTGGAATCTAATCCGACTAGCAGGTTTAGAAAATATATTTCTCCTAAGGCAGAAACTATGTCCAAATACAACATACTAAAATATCAGCTCATTTGGATAAGTAGTTAGGGAGTTATGCCCTTAAGAAATTTAGTTTCAAAACTTTCCTTTATAATTCCAGCACCTACTTTCAGAGCATGTTTGGATATAAAAACATTTGAATCAGAATACTTTCAGTTAAGCAAAGTTATTCCCCTTTAAATAATCTTTCAAATGCCACTGGTTTCGATCAATTTATATCTAAAATGGGTAGATTATGACCAAATCACCCAGGTTGATTCCTAATACAACATGCAGGATTCTAGTTGTGGTGTTGCAACTTCAAAAATTCATATCTTTATGATTTCAAAACCAAATTAAGAACTTCAATATATCTGGATTATCAGCTTGAAATGAGGAATCCAAATATATAAATTAATTGCAAGTACTCAATCATCTACTATCTAAAATTAGCCTAAAACCAGAACTCTCATGGATTCCTTCAACACCTTGATGATTCACTCCTCTCCAGCAATTCCTTCTTCTTCTCCAACAAAAATGAATGAGTGATTTGGTTTGAATGTTGTTTGATCACTAATAATATATAATAAGGTGTTGTTCCTTCCTAGCCCTTAATCTTCATGGATTTATGTATCCCTAGAAATATCTAATGGTCCACCTTTGTCATATATCCCACTAACTCCCACTATCTCAAACTCAAGTGACACAATTTCATTACTCACCTAGTTCCTAGATGTGCCAATGTGTATCTATTGACCAATCCTATGCTTTCCATTTAATTTACTCAACTATAGGCCTTTAATTTGATTTACATTAACAAACACAACCATAAGCTTATAAGTAATTCCTTATTTCATATTAGTATTAAATAAGACTTACCAAAATGGTAACTACCCGGCTCCCCGGCTCGCACGCTACTCGAGGCGTGTCCCCGCTCTCGTCTCGACGCCTACAACTGTACAAATCGACTTAGTAAGTCTACACAATACATAACACTAGGCATACATCAATACAAAAATACAATATACCTAAGTCACGGGCCTCGGTTGGTGCACGTATCACAGTGTAGGTCCCACGTCAAGGATCAGTGATCCTGATTAAGGAATTAAAACGGGGGTTAGAGATTTGGGCAGTGACAAATATTCCAAACAAAATGAAAATTTCGTCCTCGAAATTAAGTTTAAGTTACGGTTCTACCTAACTCGAACAGGTACGGGAATCCATCTCGCATGTAGTCATCCCGCTCCCAAGTGAGTTCCGTGTCATCGTGGAACTGCCACTTGACGAATACCTTCGGGATGGACTTGCTCCTCAACTGCTGTACCTTCCGATCTAGGATCTGAATGGGCTACTCCTCGTAAGAGATGTCCTCTCTAAGGTCGATCTGACTCAAGTCAACTATCGATCGCACGCCTGCCTTCGACTCGGCTAGTCGAAGCATCGAAATGTGGAACACTGGATGGACCCCTGACATCTGTGGAGGCAATTCAAGCTCGTATGCCACTTTCCCGACCCGTTTCTTAATAATGAAAGGCCCGATGGACCTCGGTGCAAGCTTGCCTTTCACCCCAAATCTCTGAAGACCCTTCCTATGGGAAACCTTTAAATAGACAAAGGCTCCATCGGAATACGCGAGATCATTGCGATACTTATCTGCATATCTCTTATGTCTCTCATGTGCTCCTCTGAGTCTCTGACGGATTAGTTTGACCTTTTCCGTGTGGTCAACAAAATTTCAGGCCCCGCTATCTCCCGATCCTCTGGCTCAGCCCAACACGATGGCGAGCGACACGGTCTGCCATACAAAGCCTCAAATGGCGCCATCTCAATGCTAGCCTGATAACTGTTGTTGTAAGCGAACTCACACAACGGTAGGTACTCCGCCCAGATCCGCCAAACTCCAACACGCATGCCCGCAATATGTCCTCGAGGACCTAAATCAATCTCTCAATCTGCCCGTCGGTCTGAGGGTGGAAAGCCGTACTAAACTGTAGGCACGTACCGTACTGCTCTTGCATACTCCGCCACATCCTGGACGTATACGTAGCATCTCGGTCTGACGTGATCGTCAATGGTACCCCGTGCAGCCTTATAATTTATCTCTCGAATAGTACGCTCAGTTGATCGAACGTGTAATGTGATGCCACTGGCAGGAAATGAGCAGACTTCGTCAGTCTGTCAATTATAACCCAGATTGAGTCATGTCTCCTCGCGGTCCTCGGCAATCCTCTGACAAAATCCATAGAGATGTCTTCCCACTTCCATCGAGGAATGGGAAGCCGCTGTAGTAATCCCCCGGGTCTGCGATGCTCGGACTTCACTTGCTGACAGATACCACAGTTTCTGATGAATCTAGACACGTATGTTTTCATCGCAGGCCACCAGAAATGTCTCCTCATGTCATGGTACATCTTAGTCCTGCCTGGATGTACGGTAAATCTGGAACTCTGCGACTCTTGAAGGATCTCATCTCTCAGCTCCGGTACCTCTGATATCCACAACCTGCCCTGGTATCTCAGACACTGATCTGTCATTTCTGCCCAATTTGTGCACTCTGCACTCTGCACTAACTCGTTGAATCTCGATTACAATCGGTCAGTCCTCTGACCCTCTGACACTCGCTGTGTAGATACGGTCTGTAGTCTCATCTGTGTGCAAATCATCACCTGAGTATCGATAGGAACCTCTGTCTGACATGCTGTCGCCCCTGCCTCAAGTAATCCAAACTCATGCATCATGTGACATCTGACCACCTCAGCATCTCTACTCGGTCCCCTACTCAGCGCATCTGCGACTACGTTCGCTTTTCCTAGGTGATACTCTAAGGAAAAGTCGTAGTCCTTCAAGAACTCCAACCATCTGCACTATCTCATGTTCAGCTCTTTCTGTGTGAAGAGATATTTCAGACTCTTGTGATCTGTGAAGAGTGTGAATCTCTCTCCTTATAGAAGGTGTCTCCAAGTCTTCAGCTCAAATACAACCGCTGCCAACTCAAGATCGTGCGTGGGGTAGTTCTTCTCATGTATTTTTAACTGTCTCGATGCGTATGCCACGACACTGATGCCCTGCATCAACACACAACCTAGACCCGTATGAGAAGCATCTGTGTACACTAGAAATCCTTGTCCAACCTCTGGCAGTACTAACACTAGCGCGGTAGTTAATGACCTCTTCAACTGACTAAATGCAGCCTCGCACTTCTCAGTCCACTCATAAGCAACATCCATCTGTGTCAGCCTCGTCATCGGTGAAGCGATCTTCGAGAAATCCTTCACGAATCTACGGTAGTATCATGCTAACCCCAGAAAGCTCGTGATCTCCGATACTGATGTCGGTGCCGGCCAATCTGTAATCGTCTGAATCTTGGTCGGATCTACTGCAATCCCTGCTGCTCCAATAACGTGCCCCAAGAACTTGACCTCTGCAAGCCAGAATTCACACTTGCTGAGCTTAGCGAAAAGTCGATGTTCCCTTAATGTCTGCAACGTCTCTCTGAGGTGCTGCTCGTGATCCTCACGTGTCCTCGAGTATATCAAGATGTCGTCGATGAAGACTATCACGAAGCGGTCGAGATATGGTATAAGTACCCGGTGCATCAAATCCATGAATACAGGAGGGGCGTTGGTCAGCCCCAATAGCATGACCGTGAACTGGTAGTGTTTGTATTTGGTGCTAAATGTTGTCTTGGACCTATCTTCATCTTTGATCCTAAGCTAATGATACCTCGATCTCAGGTCTATCTTGGAGAAAAATTGTGTTCCTCTCAGCTGATCAAATAAATCGTCTATCCGCGGAAGTGGGTACTTGTTTTTGGCTGTCACTCTGTTCAACTACCTGTAGTCGATGCATAGTCTCAGACTGCAATCCTTCTTTTTCACAAACAGAACTCGCGCTCCCCACGGTGACATCAAAGGTGTGATGAACCCCTTCTCCCCCAAATCCTTAAGCTGAGTCCTCAACTCATCTAACTCCCTCGGAGCCATATGGTACGGCGATATCGCGATCAGCCTGGTACCCAGTACTAGGTCGATGATGCAGTCTAGCTCTCGCGGTGGTGGTAATCCAGGTAAATACTCTGGGAAAACATCTGGGAAGTCTTGGACAATCGGTATCTCATCTAGTCTGGTCTCCGCTACTGCGCATAACGCTACCTAGAGTCTCCATCTCTCCACTAAATGTAAGCTGAACTCTCGTAGTGTTGAGTCTCGTGGTCGGGGGTGCTGTAGTAGTAGCTGTGGTGACGGGGGCGGTCGAAACCAGTGCAGTTATCTGCACTGACATGTAAGCGATGAAATCGGCGATTTTTCGCTCCTGAGCGGTCGTCCGGTCAGACATCCTCTAAAAATTGTCAACTGATACGATGGTAGGCTAACTGGTGCTAGCTCATGTGTCTCCGGCCTCCCTAGAATTTGCCATCGATTTCTTCAAGTGGATAGCGAACGCAAATTAGCTACTGCGTGGCATAACACATATATATACATATAGAAACTAACACGTACAAATAAGAAATACCCATCTCACATTCACTCAATTCCAAAACAAAATAGTTCCTAGGCAAGGATCATCTGGTTTCCACTTCTAAAGTTTATGTTTTATACGAGTTCGTGTTTTTCTTATTTATCCCTAAGGTTCTAATACATATTCTCTGATACCAACTGTGACGGCCCCTCTCCTAATCTAGGGCACCGCCCGGCCTAATCCCGTAATTAAGTCCTAATCATATCAACGCAGGACTTAACTACGTATTAGTCAGCCTTTACAACCTAGACGCCTCTTTTCTCGTGTTCAGGATAAGTAATACACTAGTCCTACCAGTTCATAAAATTTAGAGTTAATTAATTTTTTTATTAAATTAATTAATTAACGGAAGTCTTATTGATTATGCGGAAGCAATTAGTAACTTATGCGGAAGCCATTTATAAAATCCTAAGTGTGGAAAATTAGGAAATGACATCACATATATAAAGTCCTCAAAATGCATTGAAATAGTAAAATAGTCTAAGTCAAGTCGGGGAAACTAACGCTCAACCCAATATACAACCCCAAATAGTATCTGAAAGACATATATAACATATACAATCAAAATACCAAAAGAAGACCTACAATCGATGCATTGACGCGCCGCGAGCTCAGGGATAATCGCCGATCTTCTCCTTGCCCGGTCTGCTGGTAGAAGGCTTTGCACCCACCGTCATAAAAAGGACGGTGAGTATAAGAATAAAATAGTAATCCCCGATGACAAGTTTAATTTGCATTTCCAAATATTCAAATGGTATTTAAAAGCATATAAATGGGAAAACTGGAAAATAAACCATATGCGAGTAAATACCAGAGTTAAACAAGTGATACTGACACTAGGCTAAGTAGTGGTGATTTAGGTACGGTCGGCAGTGAAACATGTCACTCCGACTCAATAATCATATAGCACAAGGGACTCTAACCCAAGTGTTACCAGGGACTCTAACCCCGGTGTGTAGACCACCTCAGGGAATCTAACCCCGTGTGTCATACAGTGTCAAGTAACAAGTGCCGACATCCCCAGGGACTCTAACCCCGTGAGTCGCGCACACCTCGATCGAGTACGGGACCTAAATGCAAAAACTATTTTTAAAATTTCAAGAAATACCAAGTATGGATTGTCAAGGCATAGGCACATCTACACACCTAAACAAATAAGGAATACAAGTCCTCTTAAACATTTATAAGATATTCACTAGCCTAATAGCATTCTATTTATCATTCAATTCACATTTAAAACAATGAGAATAGACATTGCATGGGATAGAATCAATGAATAAAATCAAATGAATGAATATCATGCTAACTAGACTCATCAAGTGAGCATAGACACAAAGAACACATGATATAAGAATACAAATGCAAAATAGTCAAAAGGACTATGCAAGGACAACAATGAATAGAAATGAAATGCCAAGTAAAGTTGCCATTGGGTATACTCACAACAACAAAGTAAATAGTAAATTCCTAGCTTTACTGGCCTCCCAATACTCCAAATCTTGTATTCGCTCTCCCGTACCCTTTTCCTAGGTTCCTGAGTTTGGTGTCTCATTAGTTCAACTATAATGGGTTTAAGCTCAATTTAGTGGTGTTTATTGTGTATTCCTAATACAACACGGGTAGATTATGACCAAATCACCCAGGTTGATTCCTAATACAACATGCAGAATTCTAGTTTTGGTGTTGCAACTTCAAGAATTCATATCTTTATGATTTCAAAACAAAATTAAGAACTCAATATATCTAGATTATTAGCTTGAAATGAGGAATCCAAATATATAAATTAATTGCAAATACTCAATCATCTACTATCTGAAATTAGCCTAAAATCAGAACTTGTTCTAATTTCAACTAAAAAGATGTTTACCTAGTTGATGTAGCACCCTAGCTTGAGAATTTCTCACCAACTATCATGGATTCCTTCAACACCTTGATGATTCACTCCTCTCCAACAACTCCTTTTTCTCCAGCAAAAATGAATGAGTGATTTGGTTTGCATGTTGTTTGATCACAAATAATATATAATAAGGTGATGTTTCTTCCTAGCCCTTAATCTTCATGGATTTATGTATCCCTAGGAATATCTAATGGTCCACCTTCGTCATATATCCCACTAACTCCCACTATATCAACCTCAAGTGACACCATTTCATTACTCACCTAGTTCCTAGATGTGCCAATGTGTATCTCTAGACCAATCTTATGTTTTCCATTTAATTTACTCAACTATAGGCCTTTAATTTGATTTACATTAACCAACACAACCATAAGCTTATAAGTAATTCCTTATTTCATATTAGTATTAAATAAGACTTACCAAAATGCTAACTACCCGGTTCCCCGGCTCACACGCTACTCGAGGCGTATCCCCGCTCTCGTCTCGACGCCTACAACTGTACATACCGACTTAGTTAGTCTACATAATACATAACACTAGGCATACATCAATACAAAAATACAATATACCTCAGCCTCGAGCCTCGGTCGGTGCACGTATCACAGTGTAGGTCCCACGTCAAGGGTCAGTGATCCTGATTAAGGAATTAAAACAGGGGTTAGAAATTTGGGCAGTAACAGTCGTGGCTTTTGTGCTCACGACACTACCAATGGCGCCGTGCAGAGAGATGCACATTAGAGGGGTTTTGTCTCCATTGTCTCCATCACCAATTACCACCCCTTCGGGGCTTCGAAAACTACTGCGAATGCCCTCTCCGCGGTCTTATATTGACATCAAACCATTCTTACAAGATATAATCGTAAACTCAATGAATTAAGATCATTTATCTCGATTCATTTCCTTTGGATCAATCATGTCATGAATCATCTTTCATAAGTGCAAAATTATTGATTGTATTATTGCAGTTAGATTTAAATGGGTTCATTGAACACCCTATTCAAATCATACATCCAAAAACTGATTCTAATGAATCAGTTTGCATCTATACCCATGTTAAGAAACCCAAATATCAAAGGTATTTAACAATTCCTATTAATTATAAGCCAACGACCATGAGAATTAAATTACAAAAGGAGAAGAAAGCTCGGCAAAATAATTAGGGCTGAACTTGGTCTCTTCAAGTGCAAATCATAGAACTTCAATTATTTGGCTTTCTACAGGTCTCCCTTCAACCACTTGATCCATTTACCAAATTTTAATAGCTTCCACATTGATTTTTTCATTCTCTTTTGTTTTTTTCTTCTTTTCTGATCGTCACTCAAGCTTTTGTTGAAAACAATCAAAGCATATCATTTAAATGATTGCCGCCTAGGTGCTTCCACTCATCCTCTCATGAAATCACTTGATTCTCATATAGATGTCCACATACGCATCTCGAGGCATATCGTATGTCTAAGTGTCTGAAATGACAGACCTCATTAAAAGGATACCAATCTTACACTTGCACGTGATAAGAGACGCATCAAATGATGTAAATTAATTTCTACAAACTATGGGGTTTTATTTTTTATATATTTATATATAAATATATATACACCTATGCATTTTCGTGCCTATAAATTCATCGCGTGTGCCAACGAGCACACTCGGGGGTGTACACACCATTTCCACGTCCCCCAATTTATCACCCACGATTCACATGTGTCATACTAGGCGTACCGATAATTTATTAATTATTTATTTTCCAACTATAGGCTTTATATTATTGACATTAACAACTTATAGTTCATTTAATCATTTTATACGCCAAACAAACATAATACATCACAACAAGCTCACTCACACACTAATCTAGGCAATCTAAGCTTTACCACGAGCCTAACTCGAGTTAATTAACATTCAAGTTAACGCTAATCGCCAGCTTAAGGATATGAGTCATTGCATTTGTTTTCTTCTAGCATTTATTTATCTCCTTTACATGTTTTTAGTTACCTATCTTTCATTATCCAAAATGTGAATTAGTGGTCTCACGATTTACTCACTAGAACTGTCAACTTTAGTTACAGTTGTAGATCCATTTAGTAAGAGACCAGAGGGAAGGAGAAGATTGGTTACTATCTCTGATGTAGCATCCCCTATCCCAATTAAGGTAATACTCAGCCTACAACTCTAATCAAGCCTCGGTACACCAGCCAAACTTAACTAGAGCCATTAGCCTTATCTTCAGTACCAGATAAACACAATTGTATATGGAATATCGAAATATAATAAAAGATTATCGCATCAAAAAACTTTTAAGACTTTTTTCAATATTAAACTCGATGTACAAAACCAAACTGAACCGAAATAAGCATCAATTATTCAAAACTTCCTTACTTTGTTATATTACCAAACTATAATTCAAACAATATTATATACACAAGAGAAGGCTAATTATATAAACCAATATATAAACAAATGCAATTCATTCGGTCATTATCTATTACAATATATATTATTCATTTTTTATTTACAAAATTATGGTCGATTACCCATTGTCACCATTAATGCGGTTGCTAGACCAACACATTGGTCGATGTGTTGTCTAGTCAACCTATTAATGTCCAAAGGTTCTATACTAAACACTTTAGTGAATGTGTAAATCCACGCAACCTATCTAGCTGAGTAGGAATCAGTATATAGGCTGTGAACCAAACCTATGTCCTCTTCAACCTATTCTCAATCAAGTCCATAAACTATATGAACTGATTATACTACATATCCAAGTAAAATTGATAACTAAGCGAATCCACACTTACCTCGATTAGTGTTTCCTAATCTTGTTGAGCTTTCTAAGTTTCCTAAGGAACTCTCAGGTAAATCTACATAAAGGTAAGTTCATTTTGGTTAAATTTTATGTTGAACTAGTCCTAAATCTTAAAGTCCTGGTCCGAGTCTTATTTGAATCTGATAACCAAAACCTAATTTCCCATTTTTTCCTTATTTTTTGACTCACGGCGTCGTATGTGGTCGTGGTCATAGAGGTCACGATGCCATTTTTCAGTAACTGGCGTCATGGGTTCCAAGCCCACAGCATCATCAGTGGCGATGTTTCATGCAACCTTCTTATGAGGTTGACCTCTATGTTCGACAACATCTCGGACCTCTTAGTCACTTTAAAACACGTCCTAAACCTACAAGAGAGCCCAGAAATAGGTCTTACCTCGATCAAAATCCATCCAACAAAATCAAATTCACCAAGGTTACATAAAATTATAGTATTTCATGTGAGTATACCACCTTCATCAATAACAACTTCAACAACACAACCACCCCTATAACCACCTCTGAACTAAGGTTCCACTGAATCTCCTAACTACCCCTACAACTCTAGAACCATAGCCACAATGGTCATGGTTTATGTCCATGATAAGTCAATAATCAAACATATTTTATAGTACATTTTAGGATGATTTTAGATGAAAAAGACTATATTACATAGGGTTTTCTCTTGTTTTTGTTATTTCATGTGATAATTAGAATTTATGGAGAAATGAAATAAAAAGGGAAGAATATAAAATATTTGATCAAGTTGAAAGAGTATGCAAGGGATCATCAGCAAATCAAGGAAGAACTAAAAATTAATGCCAGCAATTTGGCATATGTACTAGAAATTGCTACTATGATTGGTGGAATAATGTGGCTGATTTTTAAGGATTCCCCTAGCAATTCCACTTAAACCACGAATCATTGATGAATTGTTGAGTTCGATTTCGAGAATTTTAGATAACCACGAGACGTTTGAGTTAGTTTGAGACGTGTACTACCTAGAATACTATAAATATGACCCTAAGCCTATGAAATTAGTTGCCCTTGAGTACTTAGATCAATATTTCATTGCTCTATGACCCATTGTTTATTGTTTTAGTTTATTGCTTTATTGTTCATTATTTTTAAAGAAGATTTGAGGATTCAAAGTATGCATTCCTAATGTGTTTATCTATTTCTTTTATTTAATTTATTGTGATGTTATTTATGAATATGAGTGAGTAGTTTATTAATCTAAACAAAGTCTAAATATGAAATTGATCCATTTTGCAATGTAGTTATGATGAGATGATTTTGTTCTTAATACTTTAAACCAATCGTATTCTTTGATTTATTGATTTAATAAATTATTATTTACGGATTTTAATCATGAACTTTGTATTCCATGCATATTCAAGAATGTGTATTGTGATATTTGCATTCATTATCTAGTTTGAAGTAGTAACTAGGATTGTTTGAAAGGTCTATTACCGTTTAGATGTCCTAGGTGAATTTAAGATCTAAGTGTAATATTGAAGTGGCTTTCCAAATGTGTTAGATTTAGTAGTTCGAAGTTTTCACAAAGTATAATACGATTTTATTGCGTGAAGTTAATATCTTTGTGTATTCAAAAGGGTTAGCAAATAAAATTAGAATATGACTTTTTCACCAGTATAAGGAGAACTAATGGCTTGCTAAAGGTTTTTTACTTACTTATGATTAGATTTTAATGATCTATCATACTTTATAAAGTATGTTCATGACTATATGATTGAAGTAAATTGTTTAGATGTGAAACAGAATGATGTTTCATTGTTCTGGATATGTGTTTAGATATTTATTTATTATTGAATTAAATTGATTTGAAAATTGTGAATTTGAATTGTGTTAGTTAAATTAGTATAATTTGTTTAGTTAATTATTATAATATTATAGATTGAATTAGTGATTTTTAATTCTCGTTTTAATTAAATTAATTAAATTAAAGTAAAAATAATAATAATAACCATTGAAAGACTTTTTCTTAGATAAGTTTGATAAATCCCTGTGGAGACGATCCTACTAATCAATACTACAAATAATAAAGATATATAAGAAACGTATTATATACACTCGACACGTGTCAATTTTTGGCGTCGTTGTTGAGGATTTAAACATAATTTCTTAGAAATGTTAAATGTTATATGGCTCTATCCACTTTGTCGTTCTAATTCCATGGGATCTTTACATCCATTTGATCATAAAGTAGATAGGACTTTCAATCGTAATTTAAGACAACAACAACAACATAGAGAATATCAAACTACCACAATGGAAGCCAGCAATATCCTTGATATACATAATAATAATGATAATAGAGAACATACTTTTAGGCAAGCTAATCAAAATATCACTGCTTATGAACCGATGTGTATTGTCTATCCTGAGGGATTTCTTGAATTTGAACTTAGACGTGATTCATTAGTGCACTACCATTGGGTTTTGGGGTTCATATGCAACGAAAGATTCAAAATAATTTTTGAGAAAATCCAACAGGACCGAAAATAAGTTCCATTAAACTAGATCTACAAAAAATAAACCATACTTTAATCCGTGATTTCCTACTCTAATTGTTTGATTTTCAAGACGTTCAAGTGTGCGTCCTCTATCAAAAATTCACACATGAACGATGACCACAATTTAGAGTGCTAGCCTCAAGAGATATTGAAAACGTTTTTATTTCTCTTCTAAAATCCAGAGAACTCAAAATTTAAAAAAATAAAAATCTTATTTCATTTTAGGGTTTCAACCTCTATTTATATGTGTAGATAACCCTCACTTAAAATCCTATTCATAATACAACTATTGTATTTAAACATTTTAAGCAAATTACACTTATGCCCCTATTAATAATAACAAATTGTAAGGGCTTTTATATCATGAGTTTTATCATATAAAATTTATTAATCTGGACCAATCGAAATTGTGCAAAGTTATTTTTTTTGTGCGACGCAATAGGTTAATGCAACGTTGGCAGTGAACCAAAACCATTTTGGTACATAAGTCATAAGCGATCTTTAGCAAGGCATTATGACTACCCAAGTAGCATAAATATCAAAATCGATACAACCTAAAGAATAACATATATCATATCTTATTATCGTGCTATATCCTTTGATTAAACATAAGGCATGGAAAGTCACCATTAATGTTCAATCGTACTAGTCACGATCTTCAGGTAAACTGAAAACATTCAAGTAACATTGATCATATCAATTCACATGGACTTAGCTATTAACAGTCTATCATATCGAGGGATCCACTGATATCCCTCTCTCTATATGAGAGTGACAAATTCTATCTTGATTACACACCTTCACATATTATTCACATGGTAACCAATCACAATCTTTATAATTGTCTAGTTAAAGACAATGTTTGATAGTGTCAAATTATCATGCTCCTAATATTTCAAGTCAAATGACTAAATGATATACCTATCATGAGTAACACTTATGGCTTAACACGTGGTGTTCTCATAGTGGATCAGTTTAGTACCTTGTTCCCTAACAAGTACTCATGATCTCAATTCGTATCCATATACGCATGATCTTCACATGACCATCAATCAAGATTCACACTAGTTTGAATTCATTATAGTTCCCAGTATAATAACTGACTTGGTAAATTTATGATATTTCAACAAATATCCATGGATCTTATTATGAGGTAAACATGCAATCACTTGTAATAAAACAACAAATGAAAACCTCAATTTTATTAACTAAAACTATAAGATAAAAAATGTTTGTAGATTGACCTAGGGCACATGTCCCAACACTACCGAACTTCTATGGTAAAAACAATGAAGACCCACATAAATTTACAAGGGAATACCAATACAAAGTCAATTGGATGAAACCTACAAACTGCACATTAGAACAAGTCAAACTTAAAGCTTTTCCTTTTCTATTGAAAGATAAAGCGCAGGATTGATTGTTTTATCTTTCTTAAGACTCGATAAACACATGGGCTCAAGTGTTAGAAGCTTTCCTAAGTCAATATATGCCTGCAAGAATAATTACTACTTATATAAGACAAATAACTGTCGTGAAAATGAAAGATGATGAAACTTTTAATGGAATTTGGGATAGATTTCAATGATTAATTTCATATTGTACACAACATGGATACACCCAAAGAGATTCGTCAGAATACTTTTAGGAATGACTAAATCATTTTGAACAAAGACTATTAGATACCGCATGTGGTGGATCATTATTCAATGTTACACTAACTTTAGCAAAGGAAGCTATTAATAAGATGGTCAAACATTCTAAACAATATGGTGAAAAGACCGATACATTAAGAAATAAACTTTATGAAGTTAATAATATAGCAAGTAATAAATTTGACAAAAAAGTCGATGAATTATCTAGCATAGTTGAATTGCTATTAAAAGATAGATCAACTCAAGCGAAACCATGTGGATTTTGTAATGAAGTTACATATCCTACGGATGCGTGTCTTATTTTACAATAAATTAATGCTAAAGAAGTCAACACGATTTTGAACTGTAACAACTCGAAAATCCAAAATACTCATATCAGGGGTAATTTCACAATAAAAACTTAATTTATAGCCCTAAGTATAAAAGTTAAGTTATAACCCTAGCCCCCGTTTGAGGCAAAACACAAAATTGAAGAGAGAAGGGTTGAAGGTGGTTATTTAAGTTGGAGTTGATGATCAACAAAAGCTTAAGGGAGCATTTCACTCTCTCATTCTTTGCAAGCTCTATTTTACTCTTTAATGATAAAAATCTCTATTTTGAGAAAAATTGAAGTTGGCAGTCGATTTTTGGATGGGCGCTAGTGTTGGGTTTTGGGGTTCATACGCAGCGAAAAATTTATAACAATTTTTGAAAAACCCCAACAGGATCAAAAATAGGTTCCATTAAACTAGATCTATAAAACTAAATCATACCTTAATCCGTGATTACCTTCTCTGATTGTTCGATCTCTAAGACGTTCAAGCACACGTCCTCTATCAAAAATCCACACACGAACGATGATCACAATTTTAAGTGCTAACCCCAAGAGAGAGAATTTCTCTCCCAAAATCCAGGGAACTCAAAAATAGCAAAAAATGAAATCTTACTTCGTTTCAGGGTTTCAACCTCTATTTATATGTGTAGAAAAGCTTACTTAAAAAACCTATTCATAATACAACTATTGTATTGAGGCAATTTAAGCAAATTACACATGTGCCCCCATTAATGAGTTATCATACAACAAATCGTACGGGTTTTTATGTCATGAATTTTATCATATAAAATTCATTACTCTGGAACAATTGAAATTGCGCAAAGTTATTCTTTGTGTGCGACCTAATAGGTTCATGCGACGTTGGCAGTGAACCAAAACCATTTTTTGTACACAATTCATAAGCAAACTCTAGCAAGGCATTATGACTATCCAAGTAGCATGAATATCAAAATCGATGCAACCTAATTAATAGCATATATCATATCCTTTTGTCGTACGATATCATTTGATTAAACATAAGGCATGGAAAGTCACCCTTAAAGTTCAATTGTAGTAGTCTCGATCTTTAGGTAAAACGAAAAAACATCCAAGTGTCATTGATCATATCAATTCACATGGACTTGGCCATTATCAGTCTATCATATCGAGGGATCCACTGATATCCCTCTATATGAGAGTGACAAATTCTATCTTGATTACACGCCTTCACATATTAACCACATGGTAACCTGTCACAATCTTTATAGTCGTCCAGTTAAAGACAACGTTTAATTTGTTGGGTTTTCGGGGTTTGTACGCAGCGAAAAATTCAAAACTAGTTTAGAAAATCCCCATGAGGATCGAAAATAAATTCCATTGAACTTGATCTACAAAAGTAAACCATATTTTAATCCATGATTTCTTTCTCTGATTGATCGATCTCCAAGACATTCAAGCGCGCGTCCTCTATCAGAAATCTACACATTAACGGTGACCACAATTTGGAGTGCTAGCCCCAAGAGAGATAGAAAACGTTTTTTCTTTCTCTCCCAAAATTCAGAGAACTAAAAATTTGCAAAAATGAAAATCTTATTTCATTTTAGGGTTTCAAACTCTATTTATATATAGATAAGTCCTCACTTAAAATCATATTCATAATATAACTATTGTATTTAGGCAATTTAAGCAAATTACATATACGCCATATTAATAAGTTATCATATAACAAATTGTAAGAGCATTTATGTCATGAGTTTTATCATGTAAAATTCATTATTCCGGACCAATTGAAATTGTGCAAAGCCATTCTTTGTGTGCGACTTAATAGGTTCATGCGATGTTGGCACTGAACCAAAACTATTTTGGAACACAAGTCATAAGCGGTCTCTAGCAAAACATTGTGACTACCAAAGTAGCATGAATATCAAAATCGATACAACCTAATGAATAACATATATCATATGTTTTTGTCATGCGATATCCTTTGATAAAAAATAAGTCATGGAAAGTCACCCTTAATGTGCAATCGTACTAGTCTCGTTCTTCAGGTAGACTGAAAACATCCAAATGACATTGATCTTATCAATTCACTTAGACTTGGCCATTTAACAGTCTAATATATCAAGGGATTCACTTATATCTTTCTATACGAAAGGGACAAATTATATCTTGATTACCCACCTTCACATATTATTTACACGGTAACCAATCACAATATTTATAATCTTTCGGTTAAAGACAGCGCTTGATTGTGTCAAATTACTTTGCTCCTAATATTGAAGTCTATGGTAATCTCAAGTAAAAGGACTAATGATATACCTATCATGAGTAACACCTATGATTTAATCCATGTGGTGTTCTCATGGCGGGTCGGTCCAGTACCTTATTCCCATAACAAGTACTCATGATCTCAATTTGTATCCTTATATGCATGATCATCGCATGACCATCAATCAAAATTCACACTAGCCTTAATTCATTATAGTTCCCATTATAATGATCGACTAGGGACATTTAGGATATTTCAACAAATACTCATGGATCTTAATATAAGGTAAACATGCAACATCTCCCACTTTCACTAGGACCAATCATTCATGTATCTAACTCCTAATAACCTAATATGACCATCATGTTTTGTTTGTGGAAGAGCATCCGTCAAAGGATCTACGACATTGTCTTCTGTAGGAACTCTGTAAATCTTCACGTTTCCCCTCTCAATGATTTCTTGAATGAGATGAGAATGTTTAAGTATATGTTTGGATCGGTGGTGTGATCTTGGTTCCTTGGCCTGTGCTATCGCCCCATTATTGTCACAATATAAGCAAATAGGATTAGCTATACTTGGAACCACACCAAGTTCATAGATTAACTTTTTGATCCAAACTTCCTCGTTAGCTGCATCGGACGCTGCAATATACTCAGCTTTTGTTGTAGAATCTGCCATAATTTCTTGCTTTGAACTTTTCCAGCTTACCGCGTCTCCATTCAAAGTAAACACATATCTAGAATGTGATCTGAAGTCATCTATATCAATTTGAAAACTTGCATCTGTATAACCATTTTCAACAACCTCGTTTTCTAAACTTCCATAGACCAAGAACGCTTCTTTAGTCCTTCTCAAGTACTTAAAAATATTATTTACTGCTATCCAGTGACTTTCACTGGGATCAGACTGATATCTGCTTGTCGCACTCAAAGTATATAATACATCAAGTCGAGTGCATAACATGACATTCATAATAGATCCAATAGCTGATGCAAATGGAATCGTATTCATCCGTTTTCGCTCATCATTAGTCTTGAGACATTGATTCTTGCTAAGACTTATACCATGAGACATTAGCAAAAACCCTCTTTTAGAGTTTCACATATTGAACCTATTCAGTACCTTATCAATGTAAGCACTCTGACTTAGACCGATTAGCCTTATAGATCTTAATCCCAAGGATGTAGGCTGCATCTCATGAGTCCTTCATTGAGAAACATTTCTTTAACTAAAACTTGACACTCTGCAAGGTTGAGATGTCATTTCCAATGAGTAATATATCATCAACATACAGTATCAGGAAAACAACCATGCTCCCACTGACCTTCTTGTATACACAAGGCATGATTCATTTTTTATGAAACCAAATCCCTTAATTGCTTCGTCAAAACAAAGATCCCAACTGCGAGAAGCTTGCTTTAATCCATAAATGGATCTTTAAAGCTTGCACACCTTCCTAAAATTCTCAAGATGACAAGCCTTTCATGCTGTATCATATACATGTCCTCAAGTAACTTTCCATTTAGGAAAGTCACTTTAACATTAATTTTCCATATCTCATAGTCATAATATGTGCCTATGGAAATTAGAATTCTAATGGATTTAAGCATGGCTAAAGGAGAGAAATTCTCATCATAATCATCACCTTGAGTCTGTCTGAGACTTTTTGCTACTAGCCATGCTTTATAAATATGCATATTGCCATCCATGTCAGTTTTCTTCTTGAAAACTCATTTACATCAAATGGTCTTACCACCTTCAGGTAAATCAACCAGGTTCCAAACTTAGTTATCATACATGAATTTTCCATAAAGACACCATTCCGAGCAACAAACATTTTGTTCTTAATGGGATCATAAAAGTAGTATCCTTTAATTTCTATATGATAACTAACAAATACACACTTGGTAGATTTAGCTGATCATTTTCTAAGATTTGTCGTCGTACGAAAACCTCACAGCCTCAAATCTTAAAGAAAAACAAACTTGGTCTTTTTCTAGACCACATCTCATATGGTGTTTTATGAACTACTTAGAAGAAACACGATATAGTGTTAACACAGTTGTTTCTAAGACATAACTTCAAAAATAAATAGGAATATTTGCAAGACTCGTCATAGATCAAACAATATTCAATAAAGTCTGATTTCTCTTCTCAGAAACATCATTCTATTGTGGAGTTGCTGGAAGAGTTAACTGTGAGACAATCATACAATTTCTAAGATGATCATCAAACTCTTGGCTCAAATATTCACCACCTCGATCTGATCGAAGTGCTTTAATAGTTTTACCAAATTGATTTTGCACTTCATTCTGAAATGTTCGAAACATCTCAAAAGATTCACCTTTATGTTTCATGAGATATACGTAACTATATCTACTAAAATTATCATTAAAGGTAATGAAGTACTGATAACCACCTCTAGCCATTGTGTTTATAGGACCGCATACATCAGTATGTATTAGACCCAATAAATCACTTGCTCTTTTATTGTGTCCAGTAAAGGGAATTTTTGTCATCTTGCTTAGTAAACAAGATACACATGTTTCATATGATTCAAAATCAAATGAATCTAAAAGTCCATCTTTATGGAGTTTAGATATATGTTTCTTATTTATGTGGCAAAGACAACAATGCCAAAAGTAAGTTAATTCAAATTATTTTACTTGAATCTCTTTGTGTTTATGTTAAGAATAGGAGTATCTGTGGACTTTTCAAATTTAGAATATAAAGACCATCACATAAATCAGCATTTGCATAAAAATGTCTTTACGAGAAATGGAGCATTTATTATTCGTAATAATGAAATTAAAACCATCCAAATCCAAACATGAAACTGAAATGATGTTTCTGCTCAAGGCAGGGACATAATAACATTTATTTAAAACTAAAACAAGTCCACTAGGTAAAATTAACTCATAGCATACTACAGGCAATGCAGCAGCCTTTGCTCTATTTCCAACTCGAAGGATGGCTTCTCCTTTCTTTAGCTTTCTACTTTTGGTGAGACTTTGCACATTAATATAAATGTGATATCCGCATCCGCTATCCAATACCCAAGAATCACTAGTAAACAAGTTAACTTCAATAACCTAAATATCTGAAGAAGTAGTCACACTACTCTTCTTTTTCTTTAGATCTTCAAGATAGAGCTTGCAATTTCTGAACCAATGCCCAGGTGCATACCAGAAATGTCAATTTCCTTCTTTTTCATTTTCCTTCTAGGACTGTGAAGTAGAAGCGACCTTAGGATTGACTTGTTCCACAGGCTTTGTGACAGTCACAACAGCCTTGGCAACTTTAGCCTTGCCTTTGCCATTTTTCTTCAGTGCCTTTCCTTTCTGAATCATCAACACATTAGTAATGGGTTTCTTGAAATTTTGCTCAGCAGTTTTAAGCATCAAATGTAACTTTGAGATAGACTTCTCCATGTTATAAATGTTATAGTTCATCAAAAATTGTGAATAACTATCAGGCAATGAACTCAAGATAAAATTTGTAGCCAACTATTGACTTATGTTAAATCCTAGTCTATCAAGATGGTTAATATAGCCTTTCATTTTTAGAACTTGAGGTCTAACTGATGCACCATCAACCATTTTTAAGAATGAAGGTTATTGAATGTCTAGCCTATAGTTCGAACATTTCCTTCAGCAACGTAGCCATGTCGTAAACTTCCATGTGTTCCATGTCCTTCAGAAGTTCAAGAACCACGGTCGCTAACATAATGCATACAACATCAATTGAGTCGTTAACATGCTTAGTATGTGCATCCTTTACGGCTCTTAAATCATTAGCTGGTGGTTCCTCAAGAATATGATTATCTAGGACATACAACTTGCGTTCATGCTTAAGAACAATTCTCAAGTTGTTGAACCAGTCAAGAAAGTTCCTGGTGGGTTTTTGGGGTTCATACGCAGTGAAAAATTCAAAATAGATTTTGAAAAACCCCAACAGGATTGAAAATAAGTTCCATTAAACTTGACTTATAAAAGGAAACTATACATTAATTTGTGATTTCTTTCTCTGATTGATCGATCTCTAAGACGTTTAAGCGCGCGTCCTCTATCAAAAATCCATACAAGAATGGTGACAATAATTTGGAGTGTTAGCCCCAAAAGAGAGAAAATGTTTTTTTCTTTCTCTCCCAAAATCCAGAGAACTAAAAATTTGCAAAAATGAAAATCTTATTTCGCTTTAGAGTTTCAACCTCTATTTATATGTGTCGATAAGCCCTCACTTAAAATCTTATTCATAATACAACTATTGTATTTAGGAAGTGATAAGTCGTTAATTGCGTGATATTATATATGTTACTTATATATTTTTTATTGTTGAGTCTCCTAATTATTAGCATAATTGTCCTTATTTGTTATTTTTAGGGTTTTTGGGGTGCGCGGTTGAATTCGATGCAAAAAATTGTACGAAATGGAGTATTTATATGCAGTGATCAGATACCAGAAGATTTATCTCGAAATACGCATTCCACAATGGATTAAATGGTGACCAGCAGGTCATGTAACATAGAAAGGACACACATGAGTCACTGATCAACACAACAGCCCTTGATGTTGCCTCGTGATGCGCATCATTTATTGCTACCAGAAATTCGGGTTTTTTGCTTGATTAGTACACATGGGGAAAATTTTTATCAACCCAACACACCTACAAAAATTTTTACCAAACTAACACATTTTTGGCCACGTCAGTCCCACGTCACCGCTACATCACCCGAAGTGTTGGTGTGGCAGTGACGTAAATGTGCATTCTATGCAAAACGTGACCTCAAGTCACGTTTTGCATAGAATGCAATTCGTGACCTCATGGACACCATCTTTGTACACCGAAAGCACACCCCAAACCCCAACCGAAACCACACCCCAAACAGCTTGGACATGGGAACATGGAATGCCAAAACACTGCCACTTCATACAAGTGCATCTACGAGCTTCCAATTTCACCACTTGCTTGTTACACCATTTTCTCAAATGATAGCCACGTGCTGCAGTGATGACTTCAAATGTGTCATTTGCACGATTCAACCCATAATGCGTGTCTCTTGGCACAACCTAAGCCCATGGCTTGGTACTAAATCAACTATAGTTTATTTGTTATGTATACGCCTGATTATTCACTTACTTCATGTACTTTGCTTTTTAATTGACTAAGGTTTTAAAATTTTCATTTAGTAACACATAGACTATGTAATGCATGTACTTTTTACATCAATTTGAAAGACTAAAGTTTGGACTCACTATGTCAATCTAACTGGTTCCCACGCCAACATGGATCTCGAGGTGTGTCTTCGATTACGTCTCGAAACATACTATTCTAATGTTGAATATCAAGTATACGACCCTAAAGAAAATGCCTTTTTGGAACTAATTCATCAATGAACACAATTGGAAGAAGATTTTTACCAATACAAACGAGACCGGTTGTGAAGGCGAGCAGTGACGGCGGGAGGCAATGACCGACCAGCGGGAGGCGAGTAGTGCCGGCGGGAGTCAAGGAGGCCAGCCGGGAGGCTACCAGACGCGCAAGCGATAGGCGATCGCGCCGGTGGGGAAGACCACCAACGCAGGCAGGAAGCGAGCAGCAGCGCCGCCAGGAGGTGATACGCGGCGGCGGGAGGCGGGCAGCGGCGGCGGCAGTGCAATCAACCATTACATAGTCTATGTGTTACTAAATGAAAATTTTAAAACCTTAGTCAATTAAAAAGCAAAGTACATGAAGTAAGTGAAAATAATCAGGCGTATACATAACAAATAAACTATAGTTGATTTAGTACCAAGCCATGGGCTTAGGTTGTGCCAAGAGACACACATTATGGGTTGAATCGTGCAAATGACACATTTGAAGTCATCACTGCAGCCCGTGGCTATCATTTGAGAAAAGGGTGTAACAAGCAAGTGGTGAAATTGGAAGCACGTAGATGCACTTGTATGAAGTGGCAGTGTTTTGGCATTCCATATTCTCATGTCCAAGCTGTTTGGGGTGTGCTTTCGGTTGGGGTTTGGGGTGTGCTTTCGGTGTACAAAGATGGTGTCCTTGAGGTCACGAATTGCATTTTATGCAAAACGTGACCTCAGGTCACGTTTTGCATTGAATGCAGACCTCTATGCAAAACGTGACTTGAGGTCACGTTTTGCATAGAATGCACATTCACGTCACTGCCACAACAACACTCCGGGTGATGTGGCGGTGACGTGGCCAAAAATGTGTTAGTTTGGTAAAAAAATTTGTGGGTGTGTTGGGTTGATAAAAATTTTCTCCAATGTGTACTAATCAAGCAAAAAATCCCAAAAATTCGGCGATTCTTCATGCGAGCCTTCTCATCCTCAACCGCCACGTGTCAGCTCCTTATTCAGCCAGCACGTCTCCACAACAGCCTCTCCTGATACAATTTGAGGGCCGCTAAGGGCACCCCACCATTTAATGAGGGCACCCAGTTAATGTGGGCACAAATCGATTTACATGGGGCACCCAAAAATTAAACCCAAAATACCGAAAATGCCTCGTGCAAAAAACCCTCTCACCCACCCTCGTGCAAACCACTTGGGCACCCCACCACCCCCACCACCGTCCTCTTGCTTGACTTTCTCCATTTCTCGTGAACGAACCACCTAGCAATCCCGAATCTAAGTTGTATTCGTTCCTCTATGTCTCTCTCCTCTGTTGTAGGACGTTTTTCGAGTTTGAAGACTCTGAGTTTTGGTCGATTTCATATCCAAATTAGGGCTCGGTTCAAGTTTTTCGTTCACACATCGATAGTGTTGAAATCGATCGTTTGAATGTGCGTTGGTAGTCTAATTAAGTTGCATTTGATAGAGTAGTTGTTATGTTTGTGTGGCGGTGCATTCAATGGTTCATTTATTGGGCGTTCGTGGTTCTCGGCCACACAGGCCAGAGATTTTGTTTGCAGTCTCGGCCACGCAGGCCAGAGATTTTGTTTACAGTCTCGGCCAAGCATGACCGAGAATGTAGAATAGCTCTCGGTTGTCCATAACCAGAGACTTTTATTGTCGTCTCGGTCACCACTTCACGAGAGTAAGTCGAAGTGTATAGTTTGTCCTGTCGGTGATGTCCAACCGAGAATGTAGAATAGCTCTCGGTTGTCCATTACCGAGACTGTTATTCAGTTCTCGGTGGATGGTGACCGAGAAGTGTGCATAACTCTCGGTCCTGCGAGGCCGAATCAATCGCGTCCGTGAAAAAACATCTGAAAATTTGAGAAACCCTACCTTGACAAAAAACAGTTCCTTCAAACCATCATATGGTTATCAAACATTGTTACCTCGCTGTCGGATGATGACAATCCGCAATAATCGATCAACGCTCGTCAAATGCAATGTGGCTTTGGGGTTCAACCTTGTGGTGGGGTGCCTTTTTTTCTTTGTCAAAATGATTTGTAGGGTTTGAATCACTATATATACAAGGGCAAAATAGTCTTTTCCACTTTTGCAGAATTTTTTACAAAAACTTTGGGTGCCTTCATTAAATGGTGGGGTGCCCTTAGTGGGCCTCTACAATTTTACCATATGTCCTCATGCCAGCACCTTCCTCAACTGCTGTTGGATTGCCTCGGGATGCATATAGGTACGCACTCCCAGTTTTTCGCACGAGTTTGTGCGAGTTCTCTTCAGCCCAGTTGCTCGCCACGTGGCAGTGTGTGACTCGCCCAGCTTGTCACTGCGTCAGCTCCTCGTCCAATTCCTGGCCGCCACATCACCCGCACCGCAGACGCCACCAATCAACATCTGACACGTGGAAGAACCAGAGCAAAAAACTCAAAACAACCACCAGATGGTCCTCCGCGCACGTGTCACAAACCAAACCCCTAATTTCCAATTCTCTTCTAGAGAGCAAATTAGAAGGTTTTTTAACATTATGACTTAGGTATTCTTTGGAGAACTCACTTTTTGGACGGCTACACATTATTATTTTCTCTTTTCTTCTCCAACAAACCATTGTTTTCTTATTTTCTCTTTGGATTTTAATGGAGTTTTCAAGCAATATGTCTGGCTAACTTCATCTTTCTAGACTGGGGTGGAATAAACTACCCTTTTGGCATAAGCATATGTGAGATCTACTTTGATTTATTTAAATTTATTTTCATAGTATTTTATTCCATTTGTTATAGTTTGAATAATTGAGGTTAAGTTCATATTTAAACCTTAATTCATTTGCCAGTGAGTTGTACGTACCCGTCCTTGTGCAATAAGACACACTAGTGGCAATTGACCCTATTAATTGATTCACCCCTTTTTGGGACCGATTGAATACCTTAGGGATCTAGGCTAAATTGGACACACTAGTGATCCAGTAGTCTAGGTGTAGTGCCTTCACAAAGCTCATTGCTGTTAACGCATTAAACCTAATTCACTTGAGTATAGGGTTATGTGTTTGACTAGAGAAGTGATCATTTTTGTACCTTGACCATCGGGATAGGAAAGTGCGAGAACTTGCGTACGTTACCGGGTCTATAGATACTCTAAATTACCATGAATTGCATGTTTTATTTAGATTGATGACCATATTTATAATTATACCAAAATGTGGAAGTTTGTGATACCGATGGTTTAGGTTATTTTCCTTATTGATTTATTCACTTAGCATTTGTATTTTTCGTTTTTAATTAATTCTTGAGAACACTTTTGAGAATTACCCCGATTTACTTTTTAGTTCATTAGCCTATGTTAGAAACTTGGTATTCGTGGATCAACCCCGTGCTTGCCACTATTGCAATTATTGTGGTCATTGGTAATTTCATCGGGATCATATATTTTGACGCATTCGACACGCGTCAGGAAGTTTAAGCAAATTACACATACTCCCCTATTAATAAGTTATCATATAACAAATTATAAGAGCATTTATGTTAAAATTCATTACTCCGTACTAATTGAGATTGTGCAAAGCAATTTTTTGCGTGCGGCCAAATAGGTTCATGCAACGTTGGCAGTGAACTAAAACCATTTTGGTACACAAGACATAAGCGGTCTCTAGTAATGCATTATGACTACCTAAGTAGCATGAATATCAAACTCGATACAACCTAATGAATAACATATTTTATATCATTTTGTCGTGTGATATCCTTTGATAAAACATAAGGCATGGAAAAGTCACCCTTAATGTTCAATCGTTCTAGTCTCGATCTTCAGGTAGACTGAAAACATCCAAATGACATTGATCATATCAATTCACTTAGACTTGGCTATTTAACAATCTAACATATCGAGGGATCCACTTATATCTCTCTATACGAAAGGGACAAATTCTATCTTGATTAGACACCTTCATATATTATTCACATGATAATCAATCACAATCTTTATAATTGTCCGGTTAAAGACAATGTTTGATTGTATCAAATTACCATGCTCCTAATATTGAAGTTTATGGTAATCTCAAGTCAAAGAACTAATGATATATCTATCATTAATAACACATATGACTCAATCCATATGGTGTTCGCATAGCGGGACAATCCAGTACCTTGTTGATAAGTACTCATGATCTCGATTTGTATCCTTATATGCATGATCATCGCATGAGCATCAATCAAAATTCACACTAGCCTTAATTCATTATAGTTCCCAGTATAATGATCGACTATGGACATTTATGATATTTCAACAAATATCATAGATCTTACTATAAGGTAAACATGTAATCACTTATAATAAAACAGCAAATGAAAACCTCAATCTTATTAACTAAAATTATAAGATAAACAATTTTTGTAGATTGACCTAGGGCATATGCCCCAACATGATTGTGTCAAATTACCATGTTCCTAATATTGAATTATATGATAATCACAAGTTAAAGAACTAAATGATATACCGATCATGAGTAACACATATGACTTAACCTATGTGGTGTTCTCATAGCGGGTCGGTCCAATACCTTGTTCCCTAACAAGTACTCATGATCTCGATTTGTATCCCTATACGCATGATCATTATTTGACCATCAATCAAGATTCACATTATTCTTAGTTCATTATAGTTCTCATTATAATGATCGACTATGGATATTTAGGATATTTCAACAAATACCCATGGAACTTATTATAAGGTGAACATGCAATCACTTATAATAAAACAACAAAATAAAAACCTATATTTTACTAACTAAAATCATAAGATTAACAAAGTTTGTAGATTGACTTAAGGCACATGCCCCAATAGCTAGGGCGCCCTCGGGGCAGAGGTGTGGGGAGGAGCGCTCCCCGCCTCCCTGGCATTAGGAATTTCAAGGGCCAAAAGGCCCTAGACTGCTTGGCAAGGGCCAGACCGGCCCCTGGACTGCCAACCCGGGGTTAGACTGGCCCTTAGACCACCAACATGGGCCATTTTGTCCCCTAGACTCAAAATAAAACAATAAATAAACAATAAATAAATAAATATAATGTATATATAATAATATAAATAAAATAAAATAAAATAAAATAAGCCTTTGTAGTCTTGGCTATTCGACAAGGGTGCACTCTCGCGCCCTTAGGAAAAAATAGGCGGGCATTAGGTGAAGGGGGACCCGCGGGAGCCACACTAATAGGCCCAAGGAAATTATGTTGGAATTAATTAACAAAATCAATTGAACTTGGGTGTTGATGTGATGTGTATTGATTGTCTAGATTCGGGAAATGGTTCACATAGAACCCCGAGCCTGCAAGGATTAGGAATGGATATCGCAGCGACTCGAGATAAGTGGGGAGCTTGCTCAATTATCAAATGTAACACCTCCAATCTCTAATTTGAATTGTCCCTTTATCAAGGCTAATATGGTATATATGCATGGTATGTGTGAAATAGTGTAAATAATATGTATACTACATACTATTTCGTTGACTTAGATAGGAATATAAGCCTAAATAAATAAAAATAGACCTAAAGGACTTGTAAAATAAATAAAAAAAGAAAAAGGACAGTTTTGGTTACTAAACACACATAAGGTTATTTATGTGAAATACAAGAAAGGATGGACTTAATGTGGACCCTAGGCTCATCCTAGTACTTAAGTGCATTAAGATGAGAAGTGCGGTTTTGATTTGGTCAATAGAACCCTAATCTCATTAACTAAGTATTTAAACACAATTAGGGCTTCAATCCACTTTTATTTGAATTTCTATGGGAGAAATTGAGAAAGAAACACTAGAACACTTGCTTGGTGGATTTGGTGGAGGATAGGGAACCCTCACCAAGATCTCACAAAGTAAGGTAAACAGCTTGTCTCGTCTTCTCTAATTTTCTCTATTTGGTTCACATATTCGATTTTGATTGAAATCATGGTTTCTCTTGGAGTTTTAAGATGGAAGATGAACTCATATGCTTTGATTTGTAATTTGGGTCATCTCTATCTCATTTTCTTTGAGTTATTCAAAAGAAATTACAAAATCTATGTTTTAATGGTAGATTTGTAGTATGGATGCGTTCTTTGATGGTATGAGAATGATCTTGTGGTTTCAAACGAGTGGTTTGATATTATTTTGATCGGATCTGGACACTTGGGGGTCGGCGTGAGTTGTTGGGAAATTTAGAAATCGGATTTCAGATCTGAAATCCTAAATTTGTGCCCAACACCGTGCCAACGCCTTGCTCACAAGCGGTACAACACTAACCACGCCGCTACATGGGCATTTGGAGAAGTCGATCTAGTGATTCCAGCACCATGGTATGTAACATATGGCGCTGGCAAATTGCTAGGATCAATTTGGAGTTTTTAGATTTGAAACCAACGAAACCATCGATTTCGCCCCAACGCCTTGCGGGTAAACCCATGGCGTTGGGAGGGCGTTGGATATTTTTATAGAATTTAACAGAATCTTGTTGTTTTCTTAAATTACTGAGTTTTTATCGAGATATATCACTGAGACAAGGATCGGAGTAGTGGTAACTAACCCCGGAAACCTTTGTCGTCACAACGAAGGCGTGCCATTGATTCAAAAAAGGGTTTTATATCATTTTCAAGATATTAGTATGAATTGACTAAGCTTACCTCAAACAAAACATGTTAATAATACATACATGAACCTATACCAATGCAGACACGAGGAGAATCGAATACGAAATTCCAAGTTAGGATTGGATTGGATAGCAACGCTTTGAGGTAAGTGGCGTTTTCTTTATCGTCAATCATGTCATGCTATTAGTTATGCTAGGATTCATGATAATGAATGGTTGATCTCTTGCTTAGATTCAAATTGAATATATCTTGTTGTTTCACTTTATCTTGTCCTTTTTTAGCTCTCTATTTATGGATGCATGTGGAACTGATATGCTTAGAATGAATATTTGTAAATGGTACCTCAGATTGGAGAGTCAGCAGCCACTGGTCTTCTCTTTTTGCTATTAAGGGCAAATAGGATCATTATGATGATTAGACATCAATCTATAAAGCAGGATCATATTTGATACCTTTGAAGCTAGTTGGTTATCACATCATACCGTTTATATCTAGTTTCTACTTCGTTGAGTCTATGGCATTCATGTTATCATTGTTATCTTGTTGACTATCTTATTCGGGCTTTGCTTTGTTGTACCTCGCATTATGTATTATGCTTTTTATGTTATCCTTTCATGCCCAGAATGATAGTAGGTTTGGTCAATAACCTTATTCATGCTAGTTATTACGCATTAGGTATTACTTGGATGATTAAGGGTAAAGCATGCTTCTACTTTACTGAGCCTGTTGAAATATTGCTCACCTCACTCCTTTTTCCCCCTTTAGGTACCTCAACTGCTGCTCGGGATAGAGAAAAGAGCAAGTTCATACCATAGAAGCTTTTTTCTCATTTGCAAGGTTGTTTATTTGTATTTATTTGGTTTTGGAACATTTATGTAATAAATAAGGGATTTATCATAAGTAGAGTTTGTGAAACCAATAGCCTAGTTGTTTAACTTTTGTAAGACTTTCTATTTTATTTCATACCTGTATATATCTTAGTAGTCTATTTTTAGATTGTATTTTTGTATTTCCATAAGTTAAGGCTTACTAAATCATTGCATGACTCGTTGGGTCATCTCTAGGGGTTTAACAATGGTTTAGGTCGTGCGGCCCTTGTTATAGGAATTGGAGTCGTCACATCAAACATGACATGCTATTAGATATGTTTAGGTCTCACAATTTTAATTTGAGACTTGGGGAATGGGTTGCGGCTTATTATTGAATTGAATGTAACTATCTATGGGTTGTGAGTGTGTTGCCCTTTGCTCATGATTGTCTTTGCCTCAATTTAATGGGTGTCGCCACTATTTGATTATTTTGTAGTTGTCACCACTATTAGTTTATTGTATAGTTGTCGCCACCAAAGCCTTGGTATTGTCTCTAACACAATTGTGTGGTCGTCGCCACCACTTGAATATCATATGGTCGTCATCATTACTCGAATCATACCATGAGATCAACACATGAGATTGGTGCACACATCGGTGATGGCTTTGGACGAACCAGCTGTGGACTTGATATGACTAGTTAGGGGGCATAAAGGTTTCTATGTCAATTAATGGTTTGCATCACCTCGAGAGTAGGGAAATTTGTCACCAGATTCTTGTCAAAAACTAGTACACATTGAATGGAAACTCAACTTATAATATTATTATGCTTTTATGATATCTCTCTTGAATCACCCTTGCATGATTATTAGATTTATATATGCTTTTATGTTCACTACGCGAAGCTTTATGAATTTGATTTATGTTATTCGCGAAATACTCTTTCTCTTTATTTACTTCCAAATCATGATAGACTCGCATGATTAGTAGGTCTTACCTATATGTTTGATGGTTGAGCGAGTTTTCCACATCACTTAGCTCTGTTGTTTCTCTTAGCTTACTCCACGTACTCCTCAGGTCCTTCTTCATCGACATCAGCGCGGGATAAAAGAAAGGCAATAGTGTAGAGTCTTTGCCTTTGAATGTGAACTTTGCATGCTATTTATACTATTGGTATTTAAAACATCTAAACATGGGTTGTATTAAGTCCTTAATTAGGTAGATTCTAATGCCCAAAACTTTTTGGCTTAGTACATTAGTAGTATGATGGTATAGTTACCTTAAGACACTTGAACACCTTGTTTAAAGTTATTATATGACATATGAAACTTTTTAGTTTTAAATTTCACAATTATAGTTTTATATATGCAGTTTAGTAGTTCCGCATGTTATTTTAGGAGTGTCAGACTGTTCGCTCAAACTCGATTTGGGTATTAGGCCTGGGTGGCGGTTCGGGCTGGGCAACCCGACCCCAAATTAGGTGAGGGTCGTCATAGTTGGTATTATAGGATATGTATTAGAACCTAGGGAAAATAGTTAGGTTAGCAAAACCTAAATTTGTAAAGTCTTTTAAGTTTAACGATTAAGTGTAAGTCAAACAAATCCATGCTATGAGACATTGGTTCAAGTTGACTTAATATGCATAAATGACCAATCCTAAGATAGGAAGGGATTGAAAACATGAAAGAAAACACTTGTATAAATTTTATTTACTTTATATTATAATATTTATAATGTTTAGATATTTTGCCTACTCCTTGATTTGTAGGACTAATTCCCTTTTGTTGCTCCACAGTGCTTAATGAGCAACCATGGTGGAAATCCCTACAACTTGAGAGAGACTCATGAGAGGTATGAGAGGCATTGATTCAACCAGATGGAGCATCACATTTCCACGATGGTGGAGACTCATCAAAAGGCCATCCAAGACATGGCTTCAAAGCAAGAGAGAAATATGGCGCATATATTAGAGTTATTACACCAGTATGGGAATGTCAAGGCAGCAGAGTAGACACCTATATGGCCCGGACCTGACCCCCCATTAGAACCCATTCATGAGGATCAGTCCACAAATGAGGGGTCGAACACCTGTATGGCCTGGACCAAACCCCCCATTAAAACCCATTTATAAGGATCAGTCCACAAATGAGGGGGTCGATTATATCGCCACTGCAGCTATCGCAACCTTACCTATAGTTGGCGGAGACACTGAGGCATGCAAGAGGGGCAAGATACGGAAGGAATTCATGAAGTACGACATACCGTACTTCTATTAAGAACGAGATCTTATTGAGGTTGAGGCATGGATTCTGAACATGGACAAGAGGAGAAAGACTTTGGGCATAGATGATGGAACTATGGTTTCGTTGGCGACTTTCTTGTTATAGCACAAGGCACATAAGTGGTGGTTATCAATCGAGAGGAATCAATGATCGAATATGAGTTAGTCACAGTTCAAGCGCATGTTTTATAATGAATGGTTTCCTGAGACAGTTAAGGCTGACAAGATCAGAAAGTTCCTCGTCTTAGTGCAAGGCAACATGTCAGTGGCTGAGTACGCTTCAAAATTTAATGAGCTAGCTGAGTTTGCATATGAGTATCTTTCTCTGAGTATATTGTGACAGGTCTTAGATTGTAATATTTTGGTAAGATGTGGTATGTGACTATGATACATTTTGTCGCGGCCCTCGCCGCCCCGGGGCGACGTGTCTCCTTGTACTCCTTGCCAGCTGGCCCAACTACACGTGTACGGCACCTGCCCGTCCTTCTTCTATCTCGAAATTTGTATCCACTTGTATGTACAACGTATAAATGACATATTCAGCGGAAGTTGTACTTAAATGCAAGAAGTATTAATATCAATTTAACAAATCCTACTGTGCAAAAACCCTGAAAAGTACTCTGTATAGAGGTAGATAACTGTACCATATAAGGTATAGCCATATACAAGGTCATAATACTCCCCAGATCCCAAAAGAATCAAAATATCAAAACAAAACACACGTACAAGTAATCCTCAACGGTAGGCAGTCAGAGGTAGTCGCGTAAGATCCCCTTGCCCTTACTTGTACTAGGATCTGCACTCAATCATCACAGAAGAAAATGGATGACGAGTCCAATCAGTAAAGTCCCAAGGAACTCCTCTGAGCATTCAAATAAATAAGTGGAATTCAATAAATACAGTTAAATAAACATGCGGAATGTAAACAGGCAACTATAAGGAGGACATCGCATGCATAAATAACAATAAAGTGCAAATGTGTGTGTCTTTTTCAGTCAGACTAAACCATACTTCGGAATACCCTCCCAGGATTCCACTAGTGGGCGCACCCAACTAGCTATCACCTGGTCCCTCTCAGTGGCCGGCATAGACCTACGACGCACCGACACATGTATCAGTTCATTAGCTCGGGTCGTTATCCACCAAGAACTCCTGATACACATGCTATGGTCTAGAATGCATAGATACACAACGAAACATTCGGTGGGAGTAACTCAACCAACTGTGCAAACAACGACAAGATATAGATATAGGAACGACCACAAGGAAATACTGGAATTGAATGAAATTACAAAGCAAAATAAATACTCAAGAGTTTTTCCATCGAGTTTTACAAACCTCACAACGCACTCCAATACCCCGTAATCAATCCCCGAGTCCAAGTCCATTGAGTCCTTGGTCGCCAATTGATCACCCGTGTCAACCTATGTCCATTTATCAATAATTTTATTTAGCATGACAATTTACAACAAATTTCTAAAAAGTTTAGGCCAAATTGCCCATTTCGCGCTTTTCGAGGCAAAACCTTGCAAAAAGTAGCGTCCGACATTCCCACATACTTTCTTTTCATAGAACTTTATCAATTTCTATTTATTTTATCGAAATATATTTTTTTTGGAATTTTTCCAAATTTTTCTTTTATTTTTCTTCTCTTTTTCTCTCTTTTTTTTAAAAAAAAATTGTTTTGGGTCCGGTCGGACCGGTTTTGGCGACCCTGGGCCAGAACCGGTCCAGGCTCGGCCCATTGTGGCGGCCCTCGCCGCCCCTGGGTGACGTGTTTCTTTGTACTCCTTGCCAGCTGGCCCAACTACACGTGTACGGCACATGCCCGTCCTTTCTCTGTCTCGAAATTCGTCCACTTGTGTGTACAGTGTATAAATGACATTCAGCGGAAGACGTACTTAAAGGCAAGAAATATTAATAATCAGTTTAACAAATCCTATTGTGGAAAAACCCCTGAAAAGTACGAGGTAGACAACTGTACCATATAAGGTATAGGCATGTACAAGGTCATAATACTCCCCAGTTCCCAAAAGAATCAAAATATCAAAACAAAACACACGTACAAGTAATCCTCAACGGTAGGCAGTCAGAGGTAGTCGCTTAAGATCCCCTTGCCTTTACTCGTACTCGGGTCTCCACTCAATCATCACAGAAGAAAATGGATGACGAGTCCAGTCAGTAAAATCCCAATGAACTCCTCCGAGCATTCAAATAAACAAGTGGAAGTCAATAAATACTGTTAAATAAACATGCGGAATGTAAACATACAACTGTAAGTAGGGCATCGCATGCATAGATAACAATAAAGTGCAAATGTATGTGCATGTTCCAATCAGACTAAACCATACTTTGGAATACCCTTCCAAGATCCCACTAGTGGGCGCACCCAACTAGCTATCACCTGATCCCTCTCGGTGGCCAGCGTAGACCTACGATGCACCGACACATGTAGCAGTTCATTAGCTCGGGTCGTTATCCACCGAGAACTCCTGATACACATGCTATGGTCTAGAATGCATAGACACACAACGAAAAATCCGGTGGGAGTAACTCAACCAACCGTCCAAATAATGACAAGATATAAAAGTAATAAAGACCACAACGAATACTGGAAATGAAAGAGAATACAAAGCGAAATAAATACACAGAGTTTTTCAATTGAGTTTTACAAACCTCACAATGCACTCCAATACCCCGTAATCAATCCCCGAGTCCAAGTCCACTGAGTCCTTGGTCGCCAATTGATCACCCGTGTCAACCTATGTCCATTTATCAATAATTTAATTTAGCATGACAATTCACAACACATTTCTAAAAAATTTAGGCCGAATTGCCCATTTCGCACTTTTCGAAGCAAAACCCCAAAAAAAGTCGTGTCCAACATTCCCACATATTTTCTTTTCATAGAACTTTATCAATTTCTATTTATTTTATCGAAATATATTTTTTTTCGGAATTTTCCCAATTTTTCAAGAATTTTTCCATATTTTTCTTTCATTTTTTTCTCTTTTTCTCTTTTTCTCTTTTTTTTAAAAAAAAATTTGTTTGGGTCGAGTCGGACCCGACCTTGGGCCAGAACCGATCCAGGCTCGGCCCACGGGCCGAGCCTGGTCGGTTCTGGGCCCGGCCCCACGTGTGTACCATCTTCCCCATCTGATCGAACCAGTTCGCTGGTTCGATCAGAAATTTTTTTTTTTATTTTATTTCTCCTTGGTGGTTTGGGTTGGGGTTGCTCTCCACCCTAACCCCGTTGGAATCAATGGCAGGGGAGACACCCCTGCCATCTCCACCTTGGCCCGGTTCAGCCTCCATGGCCGAGCCCCACTCTCTGCCACCCCACCGAAACCCACCGAAATCACAACAAACAACGAGGACTCACCTCGATCGTGACGTCTCCACCTTCTCTTCTCTCATTCCCGCCTTTTTTTTCTCCTCCTCCTCTCATTTTCTTTTTCTCCTCTCGGTCTCCCGATCGGCTGTGTGTGTGCGCGGGGTGTGTGTGTGTGTGTGTGTGAGAGGTGTAGGTGAGGTGAAAGAAAAGGTGATGGCTTATATGGATAAGTGTTGTTGACTTTGTGTCTCGACACCAAAATGTGACACAACCGGGACACTCGCCCGTGTTTTCGAGCGTTTCGACGCCCGGTTTCGCGTCAGAACCGCAATATACGCGTACCGCCGCGTCACTAGCCGCCTAATACCCATTCCATATTAGTTATTTGGCCAATTTTTTATATAATTTGTGTGTTTTAGTTTCCCTGACCTAATATTCGGTCCCGTCAATTACCCGGTACCCTCGTCGACGCGCATATCGAGGTGAATACAGTTCACACAATCTCGCACGTATTTTTATGCAACATACACACATGCGATGTATTTCAATAAATTTCACCGCAAATAAGCATCCAACATACAATAACTAGCATACATAAGTCCCCGTTTGTCCTAACCTACCGCGGCGTCCACGTAGATATGAGCTGGCGTCCATGTCCGCAAATTTAATAAAATGGACCGTTACATTTCTTCCCAACTAAATAAAATTTCGTCCAGAAATTTAACTGTAACTAAAGTCTCATACCAGAGAATAGCTGAGGGTATCATGTCCTCATCGTCGACTCGAGCTCTCAGGTGAGTCCCTTCGTCCTATGATGCTGCCAACGAACTAGGACCTTCGCGAGTTCCCTGTTCCAGAGAATATGTACTCGACGATCAACGATCTCGATCGGTCTCTCCTCATAGGTCACATCAGGCTGTATCTCCACCTGTCCCAACTCAATCGTCGGTCTCGGCCCTGACCTAGCGAGTCTCAACATGGAAATGTGAAATGTTGGATGAACCCCAGCTAAATCGGTAGGTAACTCTAACCGATATGCAACAGTGCCTACTCTCTGTGCAATCCGGTATGGCCCAATGTATCTCGGCGCCAGTTTCCCCTTAATGTCAAATCATTGTTGACCTTTCTAAGGAGAAACCTTCAGATACACCATATCGCCCTCGTCATAACTCAGACCCTCGCGATACCTATCAACGTATTTCTTTTATCTATCTTGTGCAGCTCGCGGCTTCTGACGAATTTCCATTGCTCAGCCTTCACCTACTGGAAAATGTGACAACTCCTAACATACGCACCAACGTCAGCCTTCATCCCTGGCCACCAGAATAGTCGCCTCAAATCATGGTACATCTTGGTCCGACCAGGATGAACTGTGTAACGAGACCGGTGTGCATCTTACAAAATCCAGTCCCGTATCTCTTGATCCGCAGGTATCCACAATCTCCTTCGGTATCTCAAACACCGATCTGTGGTTTCTGCCCAATCAGTGCATTCCGGATTCCGTGACCGACCACTGACCTGCTCATAGAACCCATCAGCCCTCTAACACTCGGCAACCCGTTCAATCGATACGGTCGGTATCCTCATATGACAACAAATGTGTTGTTCCGCCGTGGTCGACAACTCAGCCATGCACATAACCGATGATGCCTGTAATAAGCCATGCTCATGTGTCATCTGCTGCAGAACAGTCTGACTGTCGAGTCCACTCCTGGTCAATGCGTCTGCTACGACGTTCGCTTTGCCAGGGTGATACTCAATAGCGAAGTCGTAGTCCTTCAACAACTCCAGCCATCTCCGCTTTCGCATATTCAAATCCCTCTGAGTGAAAATGTAACGTAAACTCTGGTGATCTGTAAACAACACGAATCGCTCTCCATAGAGATAGTGCCTCCAAGCCTTCAGTGCAAAGACGACTGATGTAAGGTCTAGGTCGTGCACTGGATAATTCCCCTCGTGGGGTCTCAACAGTCTGGAAAGATAGGCAACTGATCTACCGTCCTGCATCAACACACATCCAAGACCAATGCCCGACGCATATGTATATACTGTCAAGGTCTTGCCCGGCTCCGGCAATGTCAATACTAGTGTAGATGTCAATCTCCGCTTCAATTCATAAAAGGCCTGCTCACACTCATCTGACCAGTCAAATCTGACATTTTTCTTAGTCAGTCTCGTCATCAGCGCTGCGATCGAGGAAAAATCATGCACAAATCGCCGGTAGTAGCCGGCCAGTCCAAGGAAACTCCGTATATCAGCCACAGACTCAGGCGTCTTCCAATCAATGATCGCCCGAATCTTTTCTGAATCCACTGAAATACCTTGCTCACTAATGACATGGCCTAGGAATCTCACCGCACTTAGCCAAAAGTTACACTTACTAAACTTGGCGTACAGTCGGTGCTCCCTCAATGTCGTCAAAATTGTCCTGAGATGTCCCTCGTGATCCTCACGAGTGCTAGTGTAGATCAAGATATCATTGATGAACACGATGACGAATCTGTCCAAATACGGCCTCATGACCCTGTGCATCAGGTCCATGAAAATCGCTGAAGCGTTCGTCAGCCCAAACGGCATGACTCTGAACTCAAATAACACGTATCTCGTGCTGAAAGCGATTTTCTGGATATCCTCTTCTCGAATCCTCAACTGGTGATAACCTGAGCGAAGGTTGATCTTCGAGAAGAATCTCGCACCCGTCAGCTGATCAAATAGATCGTCAATCCTAGGAAGTGAGTAATGGTTCCTCATAGTTACCTGATTCAGCGTCCTATAGTCGATGCACATCCTCATTGTACCATATTTCTTCTTCACAAACAGTACTGGAGCTCCCCAATGTGACATACTATGGTGAATGAAACACCCTTATCCAATAGCTCATCCAACTGTCGTCTCACCTCCTCCTGCTCCGCTGATGCCATCTGGTAAGGTCGACTGGCGATCGGTTGCGTCCCTGGTATCGACTCGATTATGAAATCAATAGCTCGTGGCGGTGGCAATCCGGGTAAATCATCGGGAAATACATCAACAAAATCCCTAACCACTGGAACGTCCTCAAGTCGTACTCCCGTCCGAACCTCCGGCTCAACTATCACCGCAAACGCCTCCATCTTTTGCGTTGTAGCTAGTCGGTCTCTCGTGATGGGTAAGTCAGTTGCCGATCCAAGTAATAAGAACTCTGGTATTCCAGGAATACGAAACTCTATCCTCTTATCGTAACAGTCTATCCGTGCGTGATAGGATGCTAACCAATCCATCCCGAGTAATGTGTCAAACTCTAAGTACTCCAATGTTCGAAGATCAGCTGGTAGCTGATGTCCCTCCACCTCTATCATCACGTCTCTACATATTCTGTTAGGGTATATCTTATCCCCTGCAGCCATACTGAGGACAAGATGTGGCTTTAGTGTCTGTGTAACTAACCCTAACATTCCAACAATACGTCCAGCAAGAAACGATAACGTGCTACCAGAATCAAACATAGCATGCATATGGCGACCAAATATAAGTAATGTACCTTCAATAAGCTGCCTAGTCGCCCTACTATCTAGCTGTGCTAACGCATGCGCTCTATCTCTGGCCTGGTCTGCCTCTCGTCGTGGCGATAGTGGTACCCGACAGTCAGCCCTCAATTGTCCCCTTTGCCCACACCGATGACATCTACGGCTCTCCAGTCTACCCGTCTGTCCGTCTCCAGATCTCGGACCCTAACCCCGGTCTACCTGCCACCTGTCATGTCCCCCCTGATCTCGACCCTGACGGTACTCCTGTGGATGTGACCTCTGTCGATCCACTGGTTCTGAGGTGATAGCATGAACTGGTTGTGGCTCCTCATATCGGAACTGACTGCCCTGAAAATCATCCCGGCGGCCCCTCTCCCGTCTATCATCTCTCCGGCCTCTATCCGGATGATCCATCGGTCTCTTCGCCTCTGATTCAACCTAGAACTCTGCCCTGATTGTACATCCCTACCAGTCACCCGGTCTGTTAGCCCTCTGCAGTATGTATGTCTCATGAGGCAATGCCTTGTCAAAAATTTCCTGCAGAGTCGTGGCTCCGGTCGAGACAACTGCTGACGCAATCCTGTCATCAACCCATCTGGTGAAGTAATAGATCTGTAAGTGCTCTGTCCCGGCGACATCTAGAGAGAACTGAAGCAAATGTCGGAACCTCTCCATATACTGCATCAAGGTCCGATTACCCTATCTCAGGGCCAGGAACTCCTCCCTCATTCTCAACCTAACCTCTAGAGGTATGTACTGATCGTAGAATAGCTCCCTAAACTCAGCCCATGTTGTCGGTTCCAAATGAGTATCTGTATATGTCGTCTACCAGACTGTCGCATGCCCTCTCAAACAGGCTCCCAAAAGTCGTGCTTGTACAGTCTCATCGTTCCTCATCAGCTTATGGAAACGCTGATGAGACACTATCCATCTCCCTGCAGCCTCAAGGTCACCGCCTCCATAAAAGAATGTCGATGTAGTAGGAGTATCAGCAGTGGGGATGGAAGTAACCTGGTCCGTCGTCGTGAGTGGAGGCGTAAGAGTCGACGTCTCTAAAGGAACGACAACTGCGGTAGCTGTCTCCGTGGGTGCCTCTGCCGCTACCCCCTGAACTGGTGTCTGGGGTACCACCAGAACAACAGATGTCCCCACCGGTACGGTCACACAACCTCGGCTCTCTAGGCCGAAGTGAGTGCTTTGCCGCATCGCATCGCATCTGCTCTCGTAATAGCCGTAATACCTCGGTCATCCGTGTCTCCTAGGCCGAGAGTCTATCCTCCACACTCGCCCTAACCGGAACATCCCTAGTCGCATCGCTAGTTGTCTAGTCTCAAAAGGCGTACCAGACTGTCCGTCCATAATTTGCATCGAGAATGTGCTCCGGATCAGTCTCGAGGTATATACGTATATCATATAATAAGATGAACATATAACACGCATATACGTTCTAACTATACCCGCCTCACATCACTTCCCAACCAAAGTTCTAAGGCAATAACTTCGGGTTTCCACATCTAAGTTCATTTATTAAGTTTTATTGTCTTAGGACTTCCTCTTTCTCTCTGATACCAACTATGGCAGCCCTCGTCGCCTCGGGGTGACGTGTCTCCGTGTACTCCTTGCCAGCTGGCCCAACTACACGTGTACGGAACCTGCCCGTCCTTCTTCTATCTCGAAATTTGTATCCACTTGTGTGTATAGCGTATAAATGACATATTCAGCGGAAGTCGTACTTAAATGCAAGAAGTATTAATAATCAATTTAACAAATCCTGTTGTGGAAAAACCCTGAAAAGTACTATGTATAGAGGTAGATAACTGTACCATATAAGGTATAGTCATTTACAAGGTCATAATACTCCCCAGTTCCCAAAAGAATCAAAATATCAAAACAAAACACATGTACAAGTAATCCTCAACAGTAGGCAGTCAAAGGTAGTCGCGTAAGATCTCCTTGCCCTTACTTGTACTAGGATCTGCACTCAATCATCACAGAAGAAAATGGATGACGAGTCCAGTCAGTAAAATCCCAAGGAACTCCTCCAAACATTCAAATAAATAAGTGAAATTCAATAAATATTGTTAAATAAACATGCGGAATGTAAACAAGCAACTGTAAGTAGGACATCGCATGCATAAATAACAATAAAGTTCAAATGTGTGTGTCTTTTCCAGTAAGACTAAACCATACTTCGGAATACCCTCACAGGATCCCACTAGTGGGCGCACCCAACTAGCTATCACCTGGTCCCTCTCGGTGGCCGGCGTAGACCTACGACGCACCGACACATGTATCAGTTCATTAGCTTGGGTCGTTATCCACCGAGAACTCCTGATACACATGTTATGGTCTAGAATGCATAGACACAACGGAAAATTCGGTGGGAGTAACTCAACCAACCGTGCAAACAACGACAAGATATAGATATAGGAACGACCACAATGAAATACTGGAATTGAATGAAATTACAAAGCAAAACAAATACTCAAGAGTTTTTCCATTGGGTTTTACAAACCTCACAACGCACTCCAATACCCCGTAATCAATCCTCGAGTCCAAGTCCATTGAGTCCTTGGTCGCCAATTGATCACCCGTGTCAACCTATGTCCATTTATCAATAATTTAATTTAGCATGACAATTTACAACAAATTTCTAAAAAAATTAGGCCAAATTGCCTATTTCGCGCTTTTCGAAGCAAAACCCCGCAAAAAGTCGCGTCCGACATTCCCACATATTTTCTTTTCATAGGACTTTATCAATTTCTATTTATTTTATCGAAATATATTTTTTCGGAATTTTTCCAAATTTTTCTTTCATTTTTCTTCTATTTTTCTCTTTTTTTTTCTCCTCTCGGTCTCCCGATCAGCTGTGTGTGTGCGCGGGGTGTGTGTGTGCGTGAGAGAGAGGTGTAGGTGAGGTGAGAGAAAAGGTGATGGCTTATATGGATAAGTGTTGTTGACTTTGTGTCTTGACACCAAAATGTGACACAACTGGGACACTCGCCCATGTTTTCGAGTGTTTCCACGCCAGGTTTCGCATCCGAACCGCAATATACGCGTACCGCCGCGTCACTAGCCGCCTAATACCCATTCTATATTAGTTACTTGGCGAATTTTTTATATAATTTATGTTTTAGTTTCTCCGACCTAATATGTGGTCTCGTCAACTACCTGGTACCCGCGTCGACGCGCATATCGAGGCGAATACAGTTCACATAATCTCGCACGTATTTTTATGCAACATACACACATGCGATGTATTTCAATAAATTTCACCGCAAATAAGCATCCAACATACAATAACTAGCATACATAAATCATCGTGTGTCCTAGACTACCGCGGCGTCCACGTAGATCTGAGCTGGCGTCTATGTCTGCAAATTTAATAAAATGGGTCGTTACACATTTGTTATGGTGTGTTCCATTTTATACGTTGGTTTGATATGTTATCCTTTATAACAATAATGTTTGGAATTTTTTCAATATATTATGTTTTCTTTACTTATGAAATCCATTCTTATATTAGTTATTTATTTATATAATTTATTTGTTAATGCTTCACAAGGTGTTTTTGTTTTGTTGGAAACTCGAATTTATTTTTTAAACCTTGAGGACAAGGTTTGGAATGAGTTTGAGGGTATTAGATGAAGTTAAGTATGAAAATGTGAAGTATGAAAGAAACAAAATGTAGAATCTATTTAAACATTAAACATTGTGAATTTTTCAAAATTTTCCACAATACAGGTAATATTTTCCATTTTATTTTACTTTATTTAGTTAGGAATATGAATTGAATATAATTGGATTTAAATGGAAGTGATATATTTTTATTACCCATGAAAATAGAATTTTTATGATGGAAATGATTTGTTATACCCTATTTGACATAACTTAGATTTTGTATATACTAGAGGAATTTAGAGGGGATCGATTGATTTGTGTTAGACATAATAATGGGCAGAAGATCGAAACAAAAGTGCAAGATAAACAAGACATATTTCTAAGAATCTTGTTATGCAAAGATTATCGATCAAGCATTTTATTTATATATATTGAAAAGAGATTATGTCGCAATTGAAGGGGAAAATAGGAAAATAGTCAATAAATTTTACTTAATTGGAAAGAATGTTTCCTTGACTATAGTGAAAATGAGAAGAGCTAAGAAAGTTTTTAAAAGAAAAATTAAAGAGACCCACAAATTCCAAAGGGAATGGAGTTGGGAATTTAGTGGTGGGAAAAATGAGAAAAAAATTCATATAAAAAGAATTACGGATTTCAAAAGAAATGGAACTGGGAATCCTAGGAATATAATATAAAGAAGAAAAGAATATATATATATAAGTGAAGAAGAAAGAAAGAAAGATATTAGAATAGAAGGATGTTTGTGAAAAACTCTTTAAATAAAATATCTAGCTCGAGTGCTTATTGCTAAGTTAAGTGAAGTATATCTTTTTATTCAACATTCAAATGAATTTGAAATGATGATTATCGGTAATTAAAAATTCCTATCGACTTTGATTTTGGTGATATTTTAAATATTATTTGAAAATGAGATTGATTTAGTGATTTGTGTATCTTGAGATTCTATATTAGTTATCGTAAACTTAATGTTTGTCAATGGAGATCGAGAAAACTTATATGGTGGCTTGACTTTGGTTATTGATTTAACTTTGAATTTTAAGGTATATTGTATAACTAGAGGTTGAGTTGTCAAATAAGAGGATATTCTTTAAATCTTTCTATTCTACATGATTTTTATTTTTATGAGGATAACGTGTTTTTATTTAATGATCACTTTTGTTTAAGAATAATATTATATAATTATGAAATCAAAACGAGAGAAGAAAAAAGAATATAATTGAGCATATTCCTTTGGTCGGGCCAACAAAGTGATGAGTTTATGGGCATTTGATAAGTCAATAATTAGACATGTTTTAAAGTACATTTTAGGATGATTTTAGATGTAAAAGATTATATTACACGGGATTTTCTCTTGTTTTTGTTATTTCATGTGATAATTAGAATTTATGGAGAAATGAAGTAAAAATGGAAGAATATGAAATATTTTATCAAATGGAAAAAGTATGCAAATAATCATCAGCAAATCAAGGAAGAATTGGAAATTAATGCCAGCGATTTGACATATGTACTAGGAATCGCTACTCAGATCAGTGGAACAATGAAGTTGATTTTCCAAGGATGCTCTTAGCGATTCCACTTAAACCACAAATTGCTGAGGAATCGCTTGGTTCGATTTTGAGAATTTTAGATAACCACCAGACATTTGAGTTAGTTTGGGATGTGTACTACCTAAAAAACTATAAATACGACCCTAGGGCTACGAAATCAGTTGTCCTTGAGTACTTAGATCAATATTTAATTACCATAGGAACGGTTGTTTATTGTTTTATTGTTTATTGCTTTTAAAGATGATTTGAGGATTCAAAGTATTTATTTCTGATGTATTTATCTATGTCTTTTATTTACTTTATTGCGATGTTATTTTATGAATATAAGTGAGTAGTTTATTAATCTAAACAAAGTCCAAACATGAACTTGATCCATTTTGCAATATAGATATGATGAGATGATTATGTGCTTAATGCTTTAATTCAATCGTATTCTTGGATTAACTTATTTAATATATTATTATTTGCAAATTTTAAATATAAACTTTGTATTGCATGCATAGTTTAAAATATGTATAGTGATATTTGGATTCATTATCTACTTTAAAGTAGTAACTAGAATTGTTTGAAAGGTCTTTTACCATTTATATGTCCTAGGTGAATTTGACATCTAAGTATAATATTGAAGTGGCTTTCCAAAGGTGTTAGATTTAGTAGGTCAAAGTTTTCACAAAGTGTAATGCAGTTTTATTGCGTGAATTTAATATCTTTGTGTATTCAAAAGGGTTAGCTCTATAAAATTAGAATGTGACTTTTCCACTGGTATAAAGAGAACTAATGGCTTGCTAATTGGTTGTTTACTTACTTATGATTAGAGTTTAATGATCTATCGTTCTTTATAAAATATGTTCATGACCATATGATTGAAGTAACATGTTGGGATGGAAAACGGGTTGATGTTTCATTGTTCTGGATGTTTGTTTAGATATTTATTTATTATTGAATTGAATTGATTTGAATATTAGTGAATTTGAATTGTGTTAGTTAAGTTAGTATAATTAGTTTAGTTAATTATTATAGTATTATAGATTGAATTAGTGCTTTTTAATTCTCGTTTTAATTAAATTAAATTAGAATAATAATAGAAACCATTGAAAGACTTTTTCCTATATAAGTTTGATAAATTTATATGGAGACAATCTCACTTATCACTACTACAAATAATAAGGATATATGAGAAACTTATTATACACACTCGACACATGTCAGTTCACCCACAACCCGTCCACAACCTATGAAAACGCAAGAGATACTCAACAGACTTGATGAAGAAGATCACTCCAAACTTTCTCTCTCTCTCTCTCTCTCTCTCTCTCTCTCTCTCTGTGTGTGTGTGATTACAATGATGGTGGCCCTGGTGAAGGGACGACGAGGAGGGTGGGTGGTGGCCTCGTTAAGAAGATGAAGAAGTGAAGGTGGCAGTGATGGCATTGAAATGAGGACAACGACGATGAGGTGAAGAGATGATATTCATCTCATTTAACTTTAAGTTCATTATAGCCACCTCATGCTCCTTCCATCCACCTCATGGTCATCCTCTTGATCATCTCCCCCTCGCACGGATCTCGATGAACATTTAAAGGTTACAACCTTAAAGTGACACATACGCATCTCGAGGTCAATCCAATGTTTTCTCATTATACATTTGATTTGGTTTTTCAACTTTAGATTATATTAATCCAATTATTCAATTTAATACTCTAAACACATCACACAAACATAATACAACATGCAAACCCACACATTCGTTAACCGAGGTATGTTAGACTAAACTACAAGCCTAACCCGAGTTAATTAAGAGTCGGATTATCACCAATCACCAACTTAAGGTAATGGGTCATTACATTTGAGCCCTCGGCGATCTAGCTACTACTACTTTTATAGATCTTTGTATGTATTGACTTATTTTACATATTTTATATACTTCTGAGTTTTGATTGGTTGAGAAACTAGACTCCCCGACTTTGACACATGTATGACTATTTGTCGTCGTTTTTCGCATATATGTGATCAGTTATTCCCTATTTTCCACGTATAGGCATTTACTTTTACTTCCGCATTTAAATTAAGTCTTCCAGTAACTTATAAACTATTAAAAAGTTTTAATGAACTCTAAAAATACTATTATCAACAAAATTAAAAAAAATTTATTCCGAACATGAATAACGAGACGAAAAAACTAAAAAGACTGACTAATATGTTGTTAAGTTCTACGTGACTGAGATTATGGCTTAATTATGAGATTAAGTTGGGCGATGCGTTATTTTTCGTTAAGGGTCGTCACATGGTGAGCAAGGTAAGTGGAGTATGCGAGAGCAAAAGCCTTTCTATATGGAGGGGCAAAAATGTCACTTCGCATAGGGGCAAAAACCAAAATTTGCATTGGGGTCGTTTAGTTGCTTCCTTTAATAATTAATATTGGATCATTGTGTGTTTAATAATTAATTTTCTAAGAAAAAACTAAATTTTCTTACCCTAATAATTGAAAAGTAAGTAGGCTTAAATAGAAAAATAGTAATCATGAAATACTTTTCCATGAGAAAATCTGATTTATCAAACGAGAAGAAAGTCATTTTCTCCCACAGAAACATCTTTTCCTTTACACATTTTTCTTTTCCTTACAAACTTTCTTAAGAAAACTTTTTTTTCATAAAATGTTTTCTTTGAAACCAAACGGAGCAAAATGATAATTTGTCCAATCACTCAAGGTTAAAAGGGGCTTTTCCCTAAACCTTTTTTTTGTTAGTCGATGGTGGTAAAATGATATTTTTGTTCTCAACTCAAGTTGAGTAACTCAATCTATTATATCAAATGAATATTTAAGTTAGAGGAGTCAATATGTTATAACAAATAATTTTTTCCATCTTATTCTTGGGCATAAAACATGATCTTCCACACCATCAAGCTAACATCACCCGCCTTCTAGCCATTAATAGTAGAAGCGGGCAGAGGTCTCTACAAAGCAACCCAAACCGTCCAAACCACCGGTTTAGTCTAGTTTTTTAAATTCACAGTTCGGGTGATTTAGAATACTTGAAAACTGCAATTCCGCGATTTGGTAGTGGTTTTCGTTTCTAGAAAGCCGTGGTTCACCAAACCGAAGGGCATTTTATGAATTTTTGTAATTTTGTACTCCAAAACTCTAACCTTATTATTCAAACACAATTTTTCAATTTGTTTTGTCAAACCGTGCAAATCGAAGGGTATTTTAGTCGGTGGTCATATATGGACATGTGTTTTGTTGTATTTTTTGTAGATGGTCATGTATGAACTTTTATGGAATGTATGACAGATTTTTTTGTTGAAAATGTGTTGCAGGAAACCCGTAAAACTAGACCGACAAAATCGTGTAAACAGCGGTCGGTTTGGTTGCGATTTTAATGGTTCGCAGTTTGGTGGTGGTTAGCAAAATTGTCAAACTGTGAGCCCCAATTTGGTGGCGGTTTGAGGGTTTTCACTACTAAACCGCGATTTGCACACCCCTAATTAACAACTTTTGTGTGTGATGCCTTTATTATTTTTATTTTATTTTATTTTTGCAATGCTTTTATTTTATTACATTTTTTTGAAGCCCAAACAAGCGATTACAAAGCGTAGGAGGGGCCCCTTAAGAGACATCTTTGCTTCAACTACAAGCTCACGAAGAGCCATTACAAGCATGGTGACGTTCAATAGACGAATCTAGTTGATCAATAAAATTTAAGTGGGTCACAACAAACCCAGAGAGCCTAGGTGAGCTTAGTGAGCATGACCGACTGTCGAATACCTACCAAGATCCATGTGGATTTAGATTATTCTACCAAGATCCCTAATGGACTTGGGACTAAATATATATCAACAAAAAACATTGGCAACTATCAATAATTAATTGACACAAGTGGTAAGGGACTTGGTCCACTTAAACGAGTTCTTTAATTCGAATATGGTGAATGAAAAAAATTGGATTAGGGAAGTCGCCCTCGATAGTACGAGTGTGGATTAGTCGATGCGGTTGGCTTGACACAGCATGAGAAACCAAAAAAACAAGACCTAATTGGTTAAATATTCTAACCTTTCACAATTTTTGTAATTATATCTTAACATTTTGAGATTTGTTATTATTTTTTAATTTTTATTAATCGTTTACTTTGTATCTCAAGTTAATTTTTACATAAATTTTGATGAAGTGAATTTAAAAAACTACTTAATCAATTATAGTTATTAAAATAATTATTAATTTTATGATCTAAACTCATTATTTTAACTATCACATCATCAAATTTGAACTTGACAAAAAAAAAAACAAAAAAAAAAAAAAACATCAAATTTGAAGTTTTAAAGTGGTGTAGAAAAGAAATTAAACAAAAGGTTAGGATATTTTACTGTATATATGCATAGAAGAGAGAAAAAAGCGTCTTCGCCGGTGGCACCACCAAAATGTGGGCGTCTGCGTGGAAGTTCCATCGTAGCATCCTTCTTCACCAGCGCAAATCACTCTCTCGCCGTCTCTCCACCTCCCCATCGACATCTGACTCTCTTCTGGCAGACCAAGCCTACGCTCGGCTCTCTCGACACCAACCGCAGCATCTCGACCTCTTGTCTTCCCACTTCACCTCCCAAGCTGCTTCCCATCTCCTCCTCAAAACCCAGCACCATCAAGCCCTCACTCTCAAATTCCTCAACTGGGCCCACCACCGCCCCTTCTTCGACCTCCACCCCAAATGCCTCTCCCTCCACATCCTCACCAGATTCAAGCTCTACAAATCCGCACAATCCCTCGCCCAACACCTCATCACCACCACCACCTCCCATGGATCGCACCAGATCTTCGATTGCTTGAAGTCGACTTACCATCTCTGCACCTCATCAACCTCCTCTGTTTTCGACCTCCTCGTCAACTCCTACTCCCAATTAGGCATGATCGACGAGGCCTTATCAACCATCCAATCGACCAGGTCGTGCGGGTTCATGCCTGGAGTGTTTTCTTACAATTCAGTTCTCGACGCGATTTTCATTTCTGGGAGGTCGTCGTTGGGCAAAGCAGATGAGGCGGAGAGGTTGTATTCTGAAATGGGCGAGACTGGTGTCTCTCCTAATGTGTTTACTTACAATATATTGATTCGAGGGTTTTGCAGAGATGGGCATTCGGAGAGGGCTTTGAGGTTGTTCGATGAAATGGAAATGATGGGTTGTCTCCCAAATGTGATCACTTTCAATACATTGCTTGATTCATACTGCAAGCTAGGTAAGATTAGTAAAGCCCATGATTTGCTTGATTTAATGTCGCGGAGAGGTGTGCGTCCTAACTTGATAACATACAATGCAATCATAAGTGGGTTGTGTCGAGAGGGCAGGATGAAGGACGCCGAGAAAGCGGTGGAGGACATGGCTTCGAATGGGTTTGTAGCGGACAGAGTGACTTACAACACTCTTGTTAATGGCTACTGCCAGGAAGGTAACATTCATCAAGCACTTATTGTACATGCTGAGATGATTCGGAAAGGAGCCCACCCTAATGTTGTTACTTACACTGCATTGATCAATAACATGTGTAGAGTTGGGAATTTGAATCGGGTCATGGAGTTTGTGGATCAGATGCGTGTAAGAGGGCTTCATCCTAACGAGATAACTTATACTACTTTGATTGATGGGTTTTCGCGGCAAGGATTTCTGGCTGAAGCTTATCAACTTTTGAAGGAGATGAGAGCCAGTGGCTTCTCACCTTCGGTTGTTACTTATAATGCGTTAATTAATGGACATTGTGTTCTTGGAAGAATGGACATTGCTATAGATATCCTACAAGATATGGCATATCAAGGGGTTAAACCAGATATAGTGAGTTATAGTACGATTATATCTGGGTTTTGCAGAAACCGTGATGTGGAGAAGGCATTCAAGTTGAAGCAACAGATGGTGGAGGAGGGGGTTTTGCCTGATGTGGTCACTTATTCATCTTTAATTCAAGGTCTTTGTGAACAAAGGAACCTCAAGGAAGCTTGTGGTCTTTTCGAAGAAATGTTGAGTTCGGGTGTACTTCCAGATGAGTTTACTTACACAACCTTGATTAACGGCTATTGCCAAGAAGGAGATGTAGCTAAAGCTCTAAGTTTACATGATGAAATGGTGCACAAGGGAGTTCTTCCTGATGTTATCACCTATAGCGTGTTAATAAATGGCCTGAGCAAGCAAGCTCGGACAAGGGAGGCAAAACAACTTCTATTTAGGTTATTCTATGAGGGCTCTGTTCCCGATCAAATAACATATGATACCCTGATGGAACATTGTGGAAATGCAGAATTGAAGAGCAAAGTATCCCTCTTGAAATCGTTTTGTTTAAAAGGTTTGATGGATGAAGCTGACCAAGTTTTCCAATCGATAATTCTGTCAAACTCACCGCTTAATGAAACAGCGTACAACGTGATTATTCATGGGCATTGCCGAGGTAGGAATTTTCGAAAGGCACATAATCTCTACAGGAAAATGTTGGTTTCAGGATTGACTCCTAATGCCATAACCCTACTTGCTCTTGTCAAAGCACTTGTGAGTGAAGGGATGAGAGAAGGAGAGTTGAGTGAAGTTGTACAATATGTCTTGAGGAGTTCTAAACTTGAGGAAGCTGAAGTGGCTAAAGTTCTTGTCGAAGCAAACCAGAAAGAAGGGAATATGAATGCTATTGTTGATATATTAGTCCAAATGGCCAATGACGGTCTTCTCCCGAAAAGTCATTGCAGTCGAACAACTAGTAGGCCAGTAGGTAGCCTACATCCTTTTATATGTAAGTCCATTTTGGGCTCGGACAGAACCCATAATCTTTCAAGGAGTTCTAAAGGCTGATCCAAGTTTTGATGAACCAACATAGCCTTCACTATCTTCGGAGGCCAAGGACTTTTTCAAGGGCTTATTGAATAGCAATCCACGGAAAAAAATGACTTATGCCCAGGCTCTTGGTGAGATTTTTCTCATCTCCTTCTCTCTAGAGACTTCCAATTTTCTTATATTTTTTATCATTATTATCACTTTATCATACATATTTTTCCTCATGCATAATAGGCTATTTCTAGCGTAACAATCAAAAGATAGAGTTTGACCCCCCCAAAAAAAAAAAAATCAAAGATAGAGGGAAAACATGAACTCAGAACAAGATGCTTGGATGTAATAGTAATACAGAGCAAGATCCTTGAATGTAATAGTAATACTCAGCTGATAAAATTAAATCTAATTTTCCTTACTAACTATAGTTTTTAAGGTAAGGTACTATCTGTTGTTGTGGTATATTTCAGGCTTTGACGGCTTTCTAGAAATCCAGTGAATGCCCCAAATTATTGTTTAGCGTTATATTGTCCTAGATTTGCAAAATCCTCTCTTAAACAGTTGCATTGGACCTTAGAGTCATTGCAGCTGTCAATTTTCGCATAACTTTTTTGTTTTAAGAAAAATGGCAATTTTGCTTCGATTGCGTGAAACTCATTTACACTTTTTCACTTTGCCGTTGACAATCTTCTCACTCTTACTGTGTCAGGTCCGTTGCAATATGATAGGACAAAACCCCTTCGGTAGTGAAAAAAAATTAACTTTTCCACTTATTACATTTCTACCAAGTTACTGCTCTTATAATTGGGTTTTAGAGTAATCGAAAAAATAATTGGGTTTTAGAAGGACCTAATGAAGGTCATGGCTCAGGACTTCAAGTTGCTTTAAGATCTAGATTTGCTAATTATTTATAAACTTACAAGTCCATTCATTGCATGAGGAGTTTTTTCTTTTTCAATCTAGGATGTTTTTATAATGGAGAAGTCAACTCATAATTTTCTTAATTTGATAATATAAATCATAATTATGCTTGATTCTCACTACTAATTTTCTTAATTCGTTGTTGTCGATGTTGTTTTATTGTCTCAATCAAGCTATGAACTGAATGAATGTATAAGATCGAGAGACAAGTGTATTAAATTATATAACAGACCATTTTATGACTCAAATTTTTAGGTAAAAGATGAGTTACATAGTTTTAATGCATACTTTTGCTGCATAGATGTTGGGTCCTTTCAATTGTGCATCAATACATTTGATCTCCTACTCAATGTGAGTCCAAAGGGCTACCAACTTTGCAGCGAATGTATTTATCAGAAGTATTTCAGTCATTCTTAATTTTTATGGTAAGGTGCGAAGTTGAATTCTCCATTTATCTCATTTGCACCCTTTCTGTAAACAAAGAACTAAAAAACTTAAAAGTAAGCTTTAGATCAGCAAAACCTTCGGCTGTGTCTGGTGTCTCATTCGAAATTAGTTTTATCGAAAGAAGATTTTCTTGGAAACAGTTTTCTAAATCGTCTTCTGAAAGTAATTTGTTTATTATTTTGTCAACCAATCGATAGTAGATCTTATGATAAAAAAATTTTGTTTAGAGCAACTCTCGATTTGGTTGACAAAGGATCAAGAAATCAATTCTTTTATAATGGAAGGGAAAATGGAAGAAATGGGGGACTGGGAGAAAAGAGAGATAAACGCAAAGTTTATGTTAATTTTAGGTATTATAGAAGTTAGGAAAACATTATAAAAATGTGAACTTACATTGAAGAATTAAGGCATGCAATTCTGTTTACATCCTCTTAAATGGAATTGAAGTAGAAAAGTCCGCAAAAGAGTAAGTTCTCGCTTCACTCTATCTACAGCTTTCTAGAATGATATCAAGCCAGAGGAGGTTGGTTTCAATTTTATTTTTTTTCTATATAATATTGGTCATCTTTATTCATACTAGAATTAGAGGTATAAGTTAGAACCCCTACTAGAATTAGCAAAATACTTCTGGTTTGTCATAAAAGAGGTTACTTGTGATATGCACTTGCGCAGTGTAATTTTTTCATGGCTTACTGCGTATGGTGTTTTGGAACCCATTGAGCCTTTGAATGCGCCATTCATGTTTTATGAACACTCTCCACGAGGACATCCCTAGAAACGTGATGTATCTACAACAAGACAGTCCAAGTGAACCTCCACATGGCCTGTCCATTCGTGTGACCACATTGCAATGACGCATGAGCCGCCCTCTCTTAACACATCTGGACGATTAATGCAATTTGCCTACACGACCTGCAATCAGTGTCCGAAGCATTGAATGAAGATTAAATGCCATCCAGTCGGAGACTAATACCAACTTTTTCATTCACTTGTGAAGGAATTCAAGAAAAGTTGTTCACGAGAACATAGAGAACAAATGAGGACATTAGAATTTGGAAGAGAACAATGTCGAGGCTGATCCCGTTGAATTGGAGTATATAATAAGCTAATAATAAGCAGTTAATCCTCACCACCAATTACCAAGTAAACAGAGATTTTACATCAAATATTTGCTAAGCCAGAAGTTGCGAAAGAACGAAAGATCTCGAACAGCTCCACGGCCTCCATTTAAATAATTCTCACAAGCATGTGCCACCAACAAGCTTGCTACTACACCTCATTGCTGGTGCCAAGTGAGTATTAGATGGACGTGCTTCAATGCAGAACGCAAAGCCTGGAAGGAACTTGAAAGAGTGTATGCAACATGCCACAGGGCTCACGACTGACTACCTCATACGACAGTCATAAGAAGCCTCACTACGTGTGCCCACGAACCTATTGAGCCTTTGCTAAAGTTCGACTAGAAACTCCATGCAACAATTTGACAAACCCAAGAAAGCTCAACTTTCCATCAGTGTGCCTTATCCAGTCATGAAGAACAGCGTGGACCGGGACAGAAGGCCCAAGCCCCAGTTCCTGAACAACCAAATAAATGAGCTCAGTGTGCATATGTTTATTATTGTCAATCTTTATACTTTAAAACACAAGAAATAACTTCAATAGTTTAGAATGGAGATAAATGTGTATCACAGAAAGCAATCAAAATTCACAGAACGCAGGCTTTATTATGCAGCTGACCTAAATTGCACCAAAAATAAACTTTTAACTGGAAAAAAAACAAAAAACAAAAAACAAAAATGAACAAGTATCGCAAAGTAAATGGTATATTTAAATTCTAAGAAAAAAGGTACTTTCTTTGACAATTAATATTAATGGTCTTTGTACTTGAGAGACCAAGATCCAACGGTTACTTCTCCCATCCAGTCCAAAACTGCTCAAAGTCAGAATAACAATAATGGTCGTCTCCACTGGGCATCCCTCATTTAAAAAATTGATAAAGATATATATTAATGAAAACTCTTCTTCACTTGGCAATATATACCAAATGACAATCACAAGCAGAATTCCTACAGTTACTTCTCCCATCCTTCATGCTAGTGACAGTGGGTCACTTCTGCTCCACATTTCAACATGGTGGCTACATGCCACAGGTACAAGCAGCCAACAGAGATAGAAAATTACAGGAAAAAAAAAAAAAAAAATTGTATAGAAATGAAAGGTAAGGTAAATATTAGGTGAACCTGGAGCAAGAAAGTTCAGGTTAATGCAGATCTAGCCCAAGTTGCACAATTTCAATCAAAAGCGCACAAGTTGAGAACTTCTTAGTTAAGAAAGACAGATAAAAACACATCCCAACTCAGGTGAAGGTAGGACACCTGGCTGCATATCTACGGACAACACTTTGTTTGTATCCTTGACAGAGAACTCAGTAATGTAGGTTATCGATATTTGAGAGGATTAACATATAACATTAATTTTTTTTTTCGACGAAATATCTTTTCAACTTTAGCCAATATTTTCAGAAAAACAATTTGAGAAAAAAGAGTTTTAAAAATCTCCTATTTTTCATCTAATCATAAACATAATCATTCAGAGTACTCTGGCTAATATTTAGAAAAATATTTCAGTCACTCAACAGTAAGAGTTTGGGTTTCCACCAAGTTATTAAGTACTGTGTTGGTCAATTTTAAAATCATTCATCCATATCCAAGAAAATAAATTCACTTACAGAAGCAAGTTCTTCGATGACAATAGCTCTATTCCCATCCTTCTCAAATAGCTCATAGGCACAACGAGCATGTTGTTCCCAACGTTCAAGTGCTTCAAGCTGATGGACACTTAAGGCTGCTGCACAGAATTCATCAAAGTCCATCCTTCTATACTGAAGAGCTTTTAGCTGTAATGAAATGAACGATAATTACAATAATTAAAATCAAAATAGTGATAATAATGGCAACTATGAGAAAATAACATCAACTATTACCGATGATAGAAGGTCATGGACGTGGTATTCCTTTATTGCATTTGTTGCATTTTTCATAAACGCCTGTCAAACATAAAAATGATTAAAACCATACTCCATATTAGAGAAATTAAATGAAATAATTTAGAGAAACTAACCGTCCTGATATTTTCTAAGCTTATGCTGCCATTTTTGCTTGGCTCCAACAAAGCAAACTGCTCTTTCAAAAAGAAGAGCTCATCCACAGTCAATGTCTTGGATAAAGCCTGTCAAGCAGAGGAATATAGGAGATCTTAGAAGAAAATAAATATTATGAGAAGTTTTAAATGTCAGGCTGCATTTCTTTAGGATCTAAAAGTAGATTTCTATTTCCGATCCTCCAAAGGCCAAAAAGAAAGAAAAGAAAAAGAATAATAAGAAGAAACTTGAATTTGATTGTCAAACTCACATGAACCAGTTTCAAGAACACTCTTCATATCTTTCAGTTTTACATTATAACAGCATCTCCTCAAAAATATGAAAACTCAGCATATAGATTCTTTTCGCTAATTCAGAGTAGAAACAAGTAAATCTTGAACGAAAACAATTTTTAGAAATTCACAGAAAAGAAAAGAGATCCACAGTTTTTTTATGAAATATAAAGCACTTTTTAACAGTGTTTTAAAAATACATAAGCTCACAAAAAAAAAAGCTAATTAGGCCAGATTAAAATTTTCCTAAAAGGAAATTGCAATTGAAATAAATTTAAAAGATAATAACTTGGAAAACTGTAAATTAAGATTTCAACAGCATTATACACATATAGTCCCCTTCTCATGCAGGGGTATGCAGAAGCAACAAAATGCAGAGTGAATTATTGTTGCAGATAGCAAAAGCTACACACCCTCAAAGCAGCCTTCCGAAGAGACGATGATCGCATGTATGCCTTCATCATTTTGAAGATAAGAATGTCAAGGGGTACTTTTACATCATTATAGCTCCTAATCCAAGGATGACCTGAAAATAGAAGATTATAACCAGAGTTTCAGATATTTCATAGAAGAAACACCAACGAAAAAATATAACAAACACTGTGCACAAGAACAATAGAACATAACACAAGTAACATTCAAACAGAGGCCAGCTGCATTGCGTTCACCACTACTGTAACAAAAGTAGAGGTTAGTTCTTTTATGACGAGCCAAATTTCTTTTGCTTATTCTAGTAGAGGACCTAGAGGTTTATATCTGTAATTCTAGTACAAGAAAATATGACCAATGTGTTACCAAAAAAAAAAAAAAAAAAAAAAAAAAAAAAAAAAAACCAACGAATAAAGTTTCAACCAACCTCCAATTCCATTCTAGAGGCCGTGGGTAGAATCAAACAGCACTTTACCTTTATACGAACTTATTTACTTCCAACTCAGAGAATGTAAATAGAATTGCCTCCTTATTTCTTGCATGAAGCTCACATTTTTGTAATGTTTTTTCTAAGTTCTACAATACCTAAAATACACACTAACTAGCTCTTTGAAAAGCACAAGTTGTCTGTCTTTTTTCTCCTGGTTTCCCGTTTCTTCCATTTTACTTTCCATCATGAGACAATAGATTCCTTATTCTTTTTTAAGACAATTGAGAGTTGCATGCTATGTTGTCAAACTTGTACAATTTACGAGTTAACTCAGTACAAGGGAAAAATGAGTCGAGATGGCTATTAAATCGCAAACCTACAAAAATCGCACGATTCATGAATCGAATCGTGCAATTCGATTTAATTCGTATGAGTTAACATGTACGATTTACGAGTTAACTCCTTTAACTCGATAAAGGAGTCACTGGACAACCCCAAGTTTCATTTTATTTTATTCCCCAAAAGGAGAGAGAGAGAGAGAGATCAGCAAAATGGGAGAAGAGATAGAGAAATCAGGGTAAGAAAAGAAAGGAAAAATATGGAGAAGATCTAAGAACGAAACCAAAACAAGAAAGATCGAATCCACTAAATACGCACCCTGTCAGACACATTTGTATATAAAATAGGAAGTGTTCTACACGTTAGTAAAAAACACCTTTTCTTACACAAAATACAGTTTTTCTTTTTTAACTTTCTATTAAAACTATTATATATCATTTAAAATTAAAAGAAAATCAATGAATACACAAATTAAAAGTGTTTAGAAGCATTTTAAAAGAATCGAAAAAAATCTTACGATCTACGATTCGATTTACGATTCAGCCCTACCGATTTTACGATTTGATTCCGATTTGACAACTTTAACTTGCATGAAACACAAATTTCTATCATAAGTTCTTTCACCCATTGGCTGAAAATGTGGACCAATTCGGTAAAGTGTTCAAATTCTATTTTGTTTTTGGAAGTGAAAATTCTTTGAACACTAGTTTGACTTAGTAAAAGATAAGAGTTTTAGAACCTGTTTTTTGGACAAAGCTTAAAAATTTGTTGACAGAACAATAAAACAACTAGCTCACAGGAATCAAATTCAAAGAGATGTTTCCAAAAAATTATTCTAATAAACTTATGGTATTGGATACCAAATAGAACCAAAGTGTTAGCTGATCTCTAAAACTTACCTTTAAGATTTTTTAGATCTTTGTTCACGGCTTGGTTTTGCCTCAAAGGAAGGGAGAAAATGAGTTTAAATGGAATGTTCAACTAGGCACGTTAGGATTGGATGCAGGCGTTTCATTGAAACTCCATATCAAAAAATTGCCCTAAGTCCAAGTGTCCAACCGAATTGGTACCCAATTGGTTAAAAGAGAGGATCTTACTGATAGATTGAACTAGAGATATAGAGAGGAGAGAGTGAAGAGCAGAGTTGTATTGATAGAAAATTGGGATTTACAGTAAGGATAGACAGTTTGAGTAGTCTATTTACTCCTGAACAAGTTCATACATCAAGAATAATCCCTCTTCACTGTTATTCCTCTATTTATATACTTGCTTTAGTGTAACTAACTGGACCAATTTGCAATTGGTCCCCACTTATCTCACTTGGTGACGTCCCCTGAGGCTTCGCCATGTGTCCCCTCACCCCTCTTGTGCCTTCTAGAGTACTTCAGATTGATAGGAGGTCTATCAATACCACCCCTACAAGAACCCGCCTTGGTGACGTCCCCTGAGGCTTCGCCACTTCTCTCACTTGGTGACGCCCACTTGCTCCCAGGTGGCCTCAAAGTCAGGGAGATCTTTCCAGTAGATCAGCACTTCACGTCCACGCTCAGCCCGTCGAAAACCAACTGCACACCCCCACTCCATGTCAGCAGTCAATGATGTAGGAAGAGGTTGAACTCGATCTAAAGATCATAAGACGAACAGCGGTAACTCCAACTTGTATGCCACAGCGCCAATCTTTTCCAACACATTAAATGGGCCAAAAAAGGGGCTAAGGAACGTTGGCGATAAAAGAGTATTAAATACACGAAGTCCCCAACAGAGAATGCCACATCCCTGCGATGAGAGTCCACAACAAACTTCATTTTAGCTTGAGCCCGGGCAAGGTGAAATTTCAACTCATCAAGGATAGCATCTCAAGCCCGCAGTTGAACATCCAAATCAGCCACAGCAGTAGTGTAGGCACCATAGCGAACAATCAGAGGGGGATCTCGCCCATAAACGACCTTGAATGGCGTCATATTAGTAGTGGCATGAAAGGATGTGTTGTACCAAAACTCAGCCCATTCCAACCATAAACTCCACTGTTTGGGTGTGTACGACGCAAAGTAGCGTAGATACGTCTCAAGACACCTGTTAACAACTTTGGACTGCCCATCAGATTGAGGGAGATAGGCCGTGCTATGGTGAAGTCGAGTATCCTGAAGTTTGAAAAGTTCTGACCAAAAAGAGCTGAATAAAAAATCGTGTCACGATCCGACACAATCGAGCGAGGAAACCCGTGCAAACGAACTATTTCCCATACAAAAACAACAGTCATGGATTTTGCAAAAAATGGGTGAGCCAAGGGAATAAAATGGTCGTATTTGGTCAAACGATCCACGACCACAAAAAATGACTGAGAACCCATTCTATTTGGGTAACCCTTCAATGAAATCCATCGCCACATCTTCCCAAACTAGCTGAGGAACAGGAAGAGGCTGTAAAAGACCGGCTGGAGAGAGGGATTGATACTTGTGTTGTTGACAAATGGAACATTCAGCCACATAGCGCTTGAAGTCTTGATGCATTCCAACCCAATATAAGTCCTGCTCAATGAGTTTGAAAGTGTGGAAAAAACCAGAATGTCCACCAAGAGCCCCATCATGGTATTCAAACAAAATCCGCTGCAGCAAGGGAGAGCTTTTGGGAAAAACTAATTTGGACTTAAACAACAATAACCCATGGTGTAGAGCATAATCAGGCCACGCAGCAGAACCCTGCAGTAAGTCGGCACAAATTTTGGAGAGAAACGGAGTCGTGCGTCACTGCATTTTAAATATCCTGCACCTCACGGAGCCCCAAAACTGGAGCATCGATCATAGCTTTCTACAACAACTGAAATGCTGCTTCCGCCTCCTTAGACCGCGCAAACACATCTTTCTTTAGTTGTGTGAGAAGGTAGGTGATCGACCCATAATTCACCACAAAACGTCGATAATAACTCGTAAGACCGAGCAATTCTTTGATGTTGGAAGGAGAAGGCTAGCGTCGCATAGCCTCAATTTTAGAAGGATCCACCGAGACCCCTTGGGCAGAAATCCAATGCCCCAAATATTCGATAGAATGCTGTCCAATGACGCACTTCTTCGCATTAACATGGAGATGGATGTCCAGTAACACCTGAAGGACTTAGGACAAATGGTCCATGTACGTCGCAAGATCCTTGCTATAGACCAAAATATCATCAAAAAACACAAAAACAAAGTGACGCAAGAAAGGGCGGAATACCCGATTCATAAGAGCCTGAAAAGTTGCTGGTGCGTTGGATAAACCAAACAGCATCACCAAGAACTCAAATGCCCCTCACGTGTGCGGAACGCGGTCTAGGGAACATCTGAGGTCTTAACCCAGATTTGGTGATAACCCGACTTCAAGTCCAGCTTGAAGAAAATGGATGCCTCATGCAGTTCATCAAGTAATTCATCAACAACCGGAATGGGAAATCTATCCGGCACAGTCACCTTGTTCAATGCACGATAGTCAGCACAAAAAGGCCAACTGCCATCTTTCTTCTTTACTAAGAGGACTGGGCTCGAAAACGGACTTGTGGAAGGTTGAATGATGCGGGCAAGTAGCATATCGCGAACCAATTTCTCGATCTCCGACTTTTAAAAACGGGGGTATCGGTAAGGACAGACGTTCACTAGACCAGACGTAGCAGCAGCGTAACGGTGTGATCGTCTCCCTTTCAGGTGGGAGGCCATTGATAGGCCTAAAAACCTCAGTGAACTGCTGAAGAAGAGAATCAGACCAAGATGGAAATTCCACCTGAGGGGAAGACGCAGATGAGCCCACAGCAGCAATGGGGACCAACGAATATAAATCAACCAAAACCCCCTGGCCATCATGGAGAAGCTCCTTAGATAAAGACTTCATAGACACACTGCATTTGCACAAACTTGGGTCCCCTAGTAAGATATAGGTTCGATCCTCACAAATGAACTTCATAATGAGTCTATTCCAATGCACCTCCATACTCCCCGAATCACGCAACCATGACATGCTCAAAATAGCATCAATGCTATCCAACTGGAGTGGCAAAAAATCTTGTAGAATCACCAACTCTTAGATTTGCAGAGATAAATCTATACAAACCCCACAGCCCATCACGGCCGATCCAGTGCCCATCATCACGCTGTAATGTGACGTCTCGGCTAGTGGCAACTGCAATTCATCGACTAAATCTTGAGATATGAAGTTGTTTGTAGCACCACAATTGTGATTTCCTTAGAACCCAACGTACCACGAAGCTTCATCGTGCCCGGGACGATTAACCCCATGACCGTATTCATGGAGAGTTCAATGGTCTCGAGACCCGTGGACTCATCACCCTCCTCAGTACCTCCTGTGGTAGAGTTGCAAACATTAATCCAGCTGGGATCAACGTCACAGACAAGCATCAACTGCAGAAGCTTCTTACAAACGTGACCTAGACTAAATTTCTCATCACAAGAAAAGCATAGTCCCTTGGCTTTCCGTGTCTGAAACTCGAACTCGATGAGCTGGAGACGTCGTCTCATTGGTTTAGGGTTAGGGAAAGGGGGGGTTGACAACAGGGGTGTGGATTTGGACCCTAAAGAAATGGACCCGAAACCAAAAGAATATGGGCCCACCAGTTTAGTTGATGATTTAGGAGTTGAACTGAGGCCCAAAACTACACCACGGCCCATCCCGTTCGCCGGTATCTTGTCTTCCACCATCTGAGCCATCAGCATCAAATCGGAGAGTCCCACTGGTCACAGGACACGAACCTCTGATCGGATCCCCAGTTTCAACCCTTTCATGAATGTGCTCTCCAAAATATCCTCGGGGATACTTGGCACATACTTGGCACATACTTGGCCTCGGATCTGTCAAGATTGGACTTCGCTCCACTTGACCCGTCCCGATTTGAGCTCCACCATTAAAACCCCAGACGCGTCGCTGCCATCATCGACCGCGACTCCCTTGCCCTTAGACAGGGCTTGCACCAATCGTTGGGTATCATTCAGGGATTGCACCACCTGTGCCAGACTTTGTGTTATGGTTTCCACCTTCTGCTCTAAGGAAGACAATCGACTCAGATCCCCACGAATGTGATCCATCTCCTTTTCTATTGCCACAAACTTAGCATCATTTTGTTTAGGACCCCCCATTGGCTCAGATATGAGTCCCTGATACCAATTTGATAGGTTGAACTAGAGAAATAGAGTGAAGAGCAAAGTTGTATTGATAGGAAATTGGGATTTACGGTAAGGATAGACAATTCAAGTAGTCTATTTACTCCTGAACGAGTTCATACATCAAGAATGATCCCTCTTCACTATTATTCCTCTATTTATATACTTGCTTTAGTGTAACTAACAGGACCAATTTGCAATTGGTCCCCACTTATCTCACTTGGTGACGTCCGTGAGGCTTCGCCCTGTGTCCCCTCACTCCTCTTGTGCCTTCTAGAGTACTTCAGATTGATAGGAGGTCTATCACTTACAAATCAAAGAGAATATAGCACTAAATGTGAATTGGTACCTGATTTCTAGAAAGTAATTACATATTTAGGAAGTTACAATACATCAGGACAACAAAAAAGAGATCTGTACTTACCTTAAAAACAGTAGAGCATGGAAAAATTAGATTTTTTTTTTTTCTGATAAGTACTGTTGCAAGCATCATATTCTGAGCATAAGTTTACCCTGAAAAAAGCTTACGATGGATGCCGAAAAATAAGGAAATTTAAATGATAATAATGATAAAATAGAAGAAAATTAAAAGTCTCTAGAGAAAAGCAGATGAGAAAAATCTCACAAAGGGCCTGGGCAGAAGTCATTCTTTTTCGTGGATCCTTATTCAATAAGCGCTTGACAAAGTCCTTGGCCTCAGAAGATACTGAAGGCCACGGTGGTTCATCAAAACTCGGATCAGCCTTTAAAACTGCTCGAAAGATTCCAGACTCTGTGCGAGCCCAAAATGGACGACTTCCACACAGAAGGATGTAGGCTATCACACCAATACTCCATACATCAGCTTCTGTCCTGTATGATCTATGTAGAACTTCGGGTGCTACATAGTATGCACTTCCGACGATGTCATTAAGCCTCTCGTCTGCAAAACATATGAAGTATCAATAACCTTCTCAAGAAACCTCAAGACCACCAGAGGGAAAAATAACATACAATATTCTTTGATCTGGACCAACCTGGTTTAACAAAATCTGACAAGCCAAAGTCTATTGCCTTCAACTTAGAAGTTTCTTCCTTAGACGTAAACAGGAAATTCTGTTTCATTCAAATAAATAAAGTTAGATAGAAACACAAATTTTGCTAAAGAGTAAGAAATTGAAAATGCAATATCGATTTCCTAAACACGTAGAATACATGACCTTGACAATGCGTTCCCAGAGACTTGGACCAATATGAGATTTACATGAATGGATTAATACCTTATTCTATCATTTTAAAATACAATCACAATATCACATATTAGAAATTTAGAACCAACAAACTCCTTTACATATGCATATACCATACAAATCGTGTACCACTACCGTCTATGCAAGAATAGTAGATGCATCAGATGCCGAACAAGGAAGATTTTGGTCTCGTTTGGTTTTTTTTTAATAACTTAAAGTGTTGGTTGGTAGTTATCTCATTGGAGCTAACTCCTTGGAGTTAATATTTTCATGTTGGTTCAACTTTAAACTTGCAGGGAAGTTTCAAGTTTTTAAACAATAAAAAATATGAATTGACAAAAATAGTCTTCAAACAAGAGAGAGATGAATAATAAAATTAATGAGAGTAGGGCTGGCCAAATACCCATTTACCCGACTCGACCCGATTTACCCGCTGGGTAAAGGGTCGAGTATATGAGATTCACGGGCACAAATCGAGTAATCACCAGCATTACTCGTCAAACACGGGTCGAGTAACGGGTAATAAATTTTATTTTCGTTTCGACCCGACTCGACCCGCATCTAGCAACCAAACAAAAAAAAAGTGGTTCGTTCGTTAGTTATTTCGTGATTACAGATCGATTAGGGTAATTTCACTAATTTGTGAGTTGTGACTGTCGATCTTCACCTTCCCATATCGCCTCAACCTTGCTTGAGTCTTCGACCTCGACCACGCCTTGACTCATCCTCGCCTCAACCTTGCTTGAGTCTTTGACCTCGACCTCGCCTAAGTTCATGGTTTAAAAAATCGACGAACTTCGCCGAAGTTTGGTCGAAGTTTGTCGATGTTGAGGTGAGCGAAGCGAAGTTCAAGGGCAGTTGAAAAATTGCAGAACTTCAACTCAACTTCGGCTAACTTCGACTCAACTTCGGCTAACTTCGACCGAACTTCGAAAACATCGATGGAAGTTCATAAAACATGAAGTAAAATTGTTATGTTTCGTGGAAGTTGAACAAACTTCGACGGAAACTTCGGAAACTTCGCCTATGCTAAAAATATACTTAAAATTCAAAATATCCTCCGCTGACATGAGTTTTATGCATTATTGTTGTATGATTAAGTATATTCCTAGCATCTCTACGAAGAAACTTGAGTTTTCTAACTTTAAAGTGAAATTCCGTAAACTTCCATACACCGGCGAATTTTTGTCAAACTTCCATCGTCGAAGTTAACTTCCTCGAATTAATTCCGAATTTTAAGTGAGCGAAGTCATCGGCGAAGTCAAAGTTTCGAACCTTGCCTGAGTTGCCTCGACCACGGCTTGACTCATCCTCGCCGTCGTGATTAACAGTAGGGTATCCTCTCTCTCTCTCTCTCTCTCTCTCTCTCTCTCTCTCTCTCTTCTCTCTCTCCGTCGTGATTAACAGTGTCATTGGTGCACGTGTTGACAAAAAAAAAAACAAAACAAGGCTCTCTCTCTCTCTCTCTCTCTCTCTCTCTTAACTTGTGAGTTGTAGTTGTACATGTTGCTCTGTTTCTAGTTCATAAAGTTTTGCTCTATTTGAGTGGGTTGAAAATCCTAAGAATTTTGAGCAGTGGGTGGTCTTTTAGGTAATGGAAAGTACACATAATAGTGTTATTTACCCACCTTTTTAGGATTGCATTAGGTTTCTGACTGCATAATTTTTTGTTGGCCTTATGCATCAATTAAGACACTTTTGTATATGCATACATTTGTAAATTACTTATACATATATTATATATAATACACAAGAGTCTCGCCTCCTATTCGTCAAAAAAAAAAAAAAAAAATTTGATTTGTTTCTAGTTCTCTAAAGTCTAAAGTAATGTTGTTGTTGTAACACTATAAAGTCCACACTACACAACTCTTTTGTATTATAGGGAATTTTTTATGGGATATGGTGCATGAATAATTTATGTTTCATCTCTGCACACCCAATTTTTGTTTTCTCTATATTTTGTATATATATATTTATACATCAATAAAAGGAGTTCGCCTCCATTTATCAAAAAAAAAAAAAAAAAAACACACATAAAACTTAGACTTATGATTAGAGGAGTTGAAGTGTTGAGGTCTATGATGATGGGGTTTGTTGCTTTTAAGGGTTGACCATCTAATAAAAAGTTTTAAAGTCAAGAAGAGAGACACTTATAATTTAGTTTTCATATAAGTAGTATTTGTTAATCAATTTTCAGTGTTATGTGTAATCTAAACATTCATTTATTGATATGTCATGCGTGTATTTTATCGAATTTAAAGAAAGTAGTCTAATTTTTCTCTAGTGCTAACATAGACATTCGTTCAGTATCTATCTCTACATTAGTATTTGAATCATGCCACTCTTTTTTTATAGATTGGTTATTTTTAATTCTTCATACACGTTTTGTTGCTTTTCAACCTTGTATTTGTTATTGTTTTTTTGCTACATTAATTGAACCTTTCATTGAATCATTGAATAAGATTAGAGTACCATATTCTTATGTTTTAGATTAATGCACAAATTTGGTGTCTATTAATTGCTATACTCACCATTAATTTTATGTTGCTCCTGACTTGGTACTTCATGTTTTTTTTTTGAAATTAGTTGGGGATGGCTTCAAATGAAGATGATGGTGAAAACCATGGAGGTCTCCCACCTACAAATCCACCAAAAAAGTCTAGTAAGAGGAAAGCATCAATAGTTTGGGATCATTTTAGCCGTCACCCAAACAATCCTAACATAGCTACATGTAACTATTGTGGGAACGAATATGCATGCAAGTCAAAGGTGCATGGAACAACGAACTTGCATTATCATATGGAACGATGTAAGAATCATCCCAATAAGGTTGAATTGAGAGAAAAGAGGCAATCTATACTTAAGTTTCAAACCAAAGAAGGTGAAGGCGAAGAAAACACGACTACGAACTTAGTTTGTGCTTCATATTGTAAGAATAATGTTAGAAGGAAGATTTGTGAGATGATCATCATTGAAGAGTTACCATTTAGGTTTGTGGACCAACCCTCGTTCCAAGCAGTTCTTACTGCTTGTCAACCTAAATTCAAACCTCCGTCAAGAAAGACAGTTCAAAGAGATTGCATGGCGTTGTATAATATCGAAAAGAAAAAGTTGAAGAGTATTTTTAAGAGATCCACCCAACGGTTGTGCCTTACTACGGATACATGGAGTAGCTTGCAAAAAATCAATTACATGGCACTCACAGCGCACTTCATTGACCATGAATGGAAATTGTACAAGAGGATCATAAACTTTTGTCAAGTTGTAAGCCATAAAGGAGAGGATTTAGGGAAAGCTATAGAGAAGTGTCTGCTTGATTGGGTCATAGATCGGGTTTACACAATTACAGTTCATAATGCTTCTTCTAATGATGGTGTTGTCTCATACTTGAGAGGGAAAATTAAGAATTGGAATGGATTGTTATTTGATGGCGAGTACTTGCATGTAAGATGCTTCGCCCGCATTCTTAACCTCGTTGTGAAGGACGGAATGAAGGAGCTAGAGGTGGCTATTATGAGGATACGAGATGTTGTCAAATATGTAAGGTCTTCCCTAGCCCGTTTGGAGAAGTTTAAGCAATGTGTGGCATATGAAAAACCTGATACCAAAGGCCTTGTTTGTCTTGATGTTGCCACTAGGTGGAACTCAACTTACTTGATGTTGGAGTCAGCTAATAAGTATCGTAAAGCTTTCGAGAGGCTAGCAGGGGAGGAGGATAGCGGATTTAAATTTGAGTTAACCACGAAATGCGGTGGTGTTCCTACTTCAAATGATTGGGCGAATGCTAATGTGCTTTTGAAATTCCTTACAATTTTCTATGAAATCACAGTTAAAATGTTTGGTTCCTTATATGCTACTTCAAATATGTTCTTTGAGCAAATCTATCACATTCATGGGGTGATTCAAAGTATAAAAGATGTGGTGATCAGTTGTTGTCTTCAATGGCTTATAGCATGGAGGAAAAGTTTGAAAAGTATTGGGGTGACAATGAAACAACAAACCTTTTGTTATATGTTGCGGTTATTCTTGATCCGAGATACAAGTTGAAGCCTATGGTACATTGTTTGAACCTTATGTATGGGCATGAACTAGGAAATGAACTTTCAAAGAAGGTGGAAGCCACTTTAAGGAGGTTATATGAAGAATATAAAAGTAATGCTTCCATTGTTGAAGATGAAGTCGGGTAGTCTTCAAACCAAGTGGCAGATGAAACAATGGAAGATCTTATTAAGCCATTTGGAGAATTGACAAAACATTTGTATGCAGATGATGCTAGTGAGAAAAAGGCAAAGGTCGATCGTTACTTGATGGAGGCTTGTGAAAAACAAGGAGGTGATTTTATGGTGTTGGATTGGTGGAAAGGAAACTCTACAAGATACAAAGTTCTTGCACTAATTACGGAAGACATATTAGCGATTCCAACTACCACAGTTGCCTCGGAGTCTGCATTCAGCACGGATGGTTGTACTTTGGAATGTTTTCAGAGTTCATGGAGTCCAAAGACTGTAGAAGCTCTCATTTGTACTCAAAATTGGCTCCAATCTAAGAAAATAGCATTTGATATTGAGGATGCAATTGAAGGCCCAATCGTAGATGAAGATGGTAATTTATTTGAAAGTAGTTTTGTAGACTTGTAATTGTACTCTCATTGCTTTATGTTTTTTTTTTGTCCTTACACAATTTTCTTTGTTGTTGAAGATGAAGATCTCCCATCCGACGATGATGAACCATTGGTTTTTTATTATAATCACTAAGTCCAAATGATTCAAAAGTAAGGTTAATTTTGCTTATTGACTTAGTTTTTTTATAGATCTTCGTACTTTTTACTAATTTTTAACTTTATTTTCTTGTTCTCTTATTTCATTGTAAACTTTTTTTTAGGTTTGGCAAATCATTGATGAGTACTTTTGAAGTTCATGAGAATGGGAGAACTTGAGTAGATCGTAGTACTTTTGAAGTTCATGAGAATAGGAGAACTTGTGTAGATCGTAGTACTTTTGAAGTTCATGAGAATGGGAGAACTTGAGTAGATCGGAGTACATTTGAAGTTCATGAGAATAGAACTTGGGTAGATCGTAGTACTTTTGAAGTTCATGAGACTGGGAGAACTTGCGTACGTCGTTCATGAAGCTCTAATTGATGATGAACTTGGAGTTTATTTTGTGGTTTTGATTTGACTTTGTTAGAATTTGTTATCTTTAATTTGACTTGTTAAAACAAGTAATTTTGTGGCTTTTTGTTATCTTAGAACTTGAAGTTATCATTTTTGGGGAGGGAGATTGTGGAATGGATGTTAAAATGTGCAACTATGAAATGTCTTCTTGATAGTTGAAGTTGGTGATTGTTAGAACTTGAAGTTATCATTTTATGTATTATATCAAGAAATTTATTGATTAAACAGGAGATTAAAAAAAGGAGTGTTTTTCGAAAAAAAAAGTGTACATTATAGGCGGGTAGGCGGGTAAAATTACCCGACCCGCCACTCGGGTAAAGGGTCGGGTAATTCACCCCCCTACCCATTCGGGTAAAAGGGTCGGGTAATTAAAAAATTTACCCACTGGGTCGGGTAGAACAAAAAAATAACGGGTAAGGCCCGACTCGACCCATGTCCACCTCTAAATGAGGGGGTAATTTTGTCCACAACTCCTGGGAGATAACTCCCTAGGGGGGTGGTGGGAGATATCTCACACCATAGGGTGTAAGTTGGGAGATAACTTGCAGGCAAGTTGGGCAATCAAACAAGATTAGTTCCCAACTCCCTGTGAGTTATCTCCTTGGAGATATCTCCACCTCATACCAAACAAGGCTTTGTAGTTTCAAGTTTTATGCCCAAGTTCAGCCATGGTATGAAATTTCTCTGAACTTCTTAGAGGGTATTAAGTTTATTTAAAGACTAAATCATGAATTAATGTAAACTAACTTTTAGAATGCTCCTTTGAAAGAGAGGTAAAAACTACATCATACGAATTTAAAAAGACACCTTGATTTCTTTCTTGCATATAAACAAATGATATATCAGAGCTTGTTTCAATTTTCAATTTTGTTAAGAGATGTCTAACGACTAAAACACACAAAAGATGAAATTTGCGATCACATGCAGAAAAAAAAAAAAAAAAAAAAAAAGACGAGATATATAAACAATGTCTAATAAGTTCATAGAGATCTGACGTAGACGATAAGGAATAATAGTTCAAGTCTGTTTCGCTTATAAATGCATGTAAGACATCACCTATAAGATAAATCTTATTGAAAATCATTACATTGTACTATTTAATCATATTTTTATAATTTATGAAGGGGCTTGCTAAACGCACACAAGGAATGCCCTTACACACACCACTCACACACTTTTTAAAAAAAAATTGACTAAACTACCGTCATCCCCACTGCACACGCCACCACCTCCCTACACACACACACGCGCCACCACCACCACCACTAGACTCCACTACCCACCGCTCACCGCCACTCTCCCCGTCACCGCCCTCTGTCGCCAACCTTAACGTCATTGCCTCCCCCTCACCGTCACCCTCTCTATTTCTCACTCTCTCGACAGTGAGAGGCGGTCTGGCCGCCCTCCGACCACCCTCCTCCCCCCTCTTTCGCAGCCAAATCTAGCTGAGAAAAAGGTGGGATTAGGGCGGCCAGATCTGGCCGATAGAGTTGGCCAAATCTAACCGAGAAATAGGGATAAGGTGATGGCGGATGATGGACGACGGTGAAAGAGATGGTGGCGACGGGCTGAGGATGGCAGCGGTGGTGGAGAGTAGTGGTGGTCGTGGCGTGTGTGGTAGGGATGAGGGTAGTTTAGTCAAAAGTACAAAAAAAGTGAATGAGTGGTGTGCGTCAGGGCATTCCTTGTGTGCGTTTAGCAAGCCCCTTTCTTAATCATACATTCTGAAAAATTCCTTGACAAACACGGATGACTTTAAACTAAAATGAAGTTATTGATACATCTACATGATATTGAAAACCTTCCAAAAAATTTCTCGATAGAAATATACAACCACGAATTAATTTTCAATTTCAATAAACCAAAGTCTTAGGTGAAGATTAACTTAAAATCCTTAAACATAGCGACATTGTAAGGCAAGCCCACGAACAATAGAGAATACGTGTGAAGAAAATCAAATCGCTAAAAACTTACACCTTCAGCTATTCAGTAGCCATTGCATTGTAACTTGTAAGTAATAGTAAGTTGACGAAAGAGTGAACTATTCAGGAATCAGGAACAAAAAAAGAACAAGATTATTTATTCCACAGAAGTGGAAAAAGTGTGGCATTGTAGCAAACCTCTGGCTTAAGATCCCGGTGAACCACACCCTGGAGATGACAAAATGCAACAACTTTCAAAATTTGCAACATTACAGCTTTTGCATCATCTTCAGTGTATTTCCCACCCCTATATGAAAAAAAGACATAGCAGGTAAAGGTCATAAGCGATCAATCAATATCATGGATTTAATCTATAAAAAGCAGCAAGCTTCCAAACAAGATGAGCACTAAGAAGAAAAGTACCTTGAAAGTATTTTGTCTAAAAGCTCACCTCCTTCGCATAACCTGTAAGACGAATAAAAATTCCATCAAAATTCTAGAACAACTATTCGTCGTCAACCCCATCAAAATTCTACTAATCAAGGTCAAAGTTACATCAGATTTGGATCAAACCAAATCTAAGATGTTAATCAATTTAGGAAGACAATCAAAACGCCATTGTGCAACATACAAACTGCGAGTGACTGTCAGAAGTAGCTAGCTCTGGTGGCCAAGCAGGAATACTATTGCAGACCTACCACTAAAACATGTGAAACTCAAAGGGAAAAGCTAAAGCTATGCAATACATGAGGCCCGAGGAAGTTTAGTTATATGCGGCTCCCACCATCTTTTAAGTGGAGTACCCACATGACTATAGTTGTCAAATGGAATTGAAAATAAAAGAGATCCTTCACAAGATAAAGACAACAACTCTTACTCGGCATTCCCAAGATAACTACATTTTTTATCCAAAGTTCGATGTCATAATATAGCATAGAGGAATTATCGCAAGAAGAAAAGTACAATCATAATTATATGGCCCAGACTGAATAAAAAAAGACAAGGTTCATCAAAAGGATAGCACATATACTTTAAACAGTGCCAATTCATGGTGCCTTTGCCTTATGTAAGATCATCACGAATAAGTTTCTGGTGGCCAATTAGACATGATATGGAACCAAGTCTAGTAAGAATAATTAAGTATTGCTCCTTTCCATAACTGCCAACAGTTAACATTTTGTCATTATTTGAGCTAAAATTTGGAAAATACAAAGTACTTACATGTTTACTTCAAACTAAGGCTTTAAGAGTTTTCAAAAAAAAAAAAAACTTTAAGAACTGGGGAGAAAAAGAACACCAGTAAACAATTGCGACAAGAATATTTGAAAATCAAACTATGAGTGACCAAAGATGACATTAATGATAAGGCCCAAAAACAGATGAATCTCTTATAACATAAGTTTTCAATCAAAAAAAAAAAAAAAAAAAAAAAACTGCATAACATGACATGACATTTAGGAAGTTCAAATGTTTGACAAGAAGTTCAACATTTTAGAATATTATCTTTCTCCAAACTATACAAGGGAGCTTAACAAGAAGTTCAACAAAAGAAGCAGCATGTCATTGAAGAAGTCAATGTGCTTGACTAAAAAAAAATAGCAGCTGTCACATTTTCAAGCTTACTCCATTACTATATAGACGTTATCATGGTCTTCATATGCATCATAGAATTGCACTAGATTATCGTGTCCTGTCAATGCTCTCAAGATTTTCACCTCCCTTCTCACATCCTCAATTGCAATGGCTGTAGTCATCTGTCAACAACAAAACGATCACAATTAACTGAAAGAAAACATTAATTGGAATAAGGCAACCAAGAATAAATCATGGAGAATCTCTAAAAAAGCATAAAGCAATAATCTGCATGCAGAATTCATAGAGAGCAACTACGACAAGCCTCGTCATATTCATCTAAGAATAAATTAAAAAAATAAAAATAAAAAAAGAAACCAAAGGAAAAATAATACACATGAGGAATACAGAGATGCACCAAGTGACCAACCCAAACTTTTTCTTCCACCAAGTATGTTTAATATCTGGTTCAAAAAAAAAAGTATGTTTAATATCTGTCATAGTTAGAAGATTGCCAAAGCACACCAATCCAAAACACTACTTTTTCTAGATATATTAATGTGTGCTTTGAAGAAGCAGAAAAAAAAAAAAAAAAAAAATTGTAATACACTTGGTTCAAGTTCAATTTTTTTGCAGTCACAATAGTATGCTCTTACACCCGGTGCGAGGCAATAGATGGTTCGCCATGTGTACATGGTAATAAAAGCCTTCTTCACTTCCTACACAATATACTAGCTTTCTTTTTTTATATGACTAGAGAAGTAGCTTTCTATGCAGAAAGGACTTAAAATTATATCGATTTTATCTTGTTCTCGACAATGCCCGCCTATCCTCTAACTTTATTCCCTTTCTCTTTTCATAAAGATGATCTTCTACTTTCTTTGATTTTACCAAAGTGGTAAATATTTACAATCTTCAACTTAGAGTCATACCATAGTGGTAAATGTTTAATCAAAACATATATTGTACTCATTATTCTATGTGACATTTTGGGTTGTAAAAGAATACATTTAGAAATCAGTACCAGTACAAACATAAATGTTCAACAAAACATTTATACTATGTCCTGCTATTTATTTATTTTTTTGATAACAATATTATGATAAATTATGTGAACTATTACAAAACAAAAAAACAAAACAAAAAAAAAAATTAATTCCATCCTTAAAGAAAAAAAAAAGATTTCAATATTGAAATTACAATTTAGTGCCAAACAGAGCTAACAAGCACATTTCGACCAAAAGAGAATCCCTATTTAGGGATCATATAATGCACTTGAAAACATAATTTATATACTAATGGTAAGCATGAATTTTACCACAAATGTTTGCTAAAACTTAGAATAGATATATACAATTAATCGTCAATCATTACAGACATCAAAGTTGTTTTTTTAAAGAAACACTATAAAAGCTCAAAGAAGTAAAAGCTTGCTACATCAAGACACATTTCATAAGTTAATTTCATGGTCCTGCGAATCAGATAAAGACATGGCAAAGGAACACTATAAAACTTGCAGTTTTGATATAGTTTGCATCTTTTCTATTGCTTTAACGGAGAAAATAAAATAATACTTGGACCTAGATGTAGACACAACCACAAACTCAAAGCTGGGTATAAGTAAACCTCATTGACCTAAAACCCACATACACCAATCCCTTCTATTAACTAGTGTTGAGGAAGTTCCTAGTGGTAAGGGCGAAGACGAGGTTGTGTTACGTGCACGACCTCGGTTTCGATTCCCCACAACAGCCAAACGTCGAACCACGGTCACTTTTCGCAATCCCACGGCCTGTGGGACTAGTTAGACAAAGCGTCTGGATACCCATGGTTACTCAAAAATAAAATAAAAATAAAAAAACTAGTTTTGAGGAAGTGTGGATTGAAATAATAGTCCTACATCGGTTAAATAGGACTTCGTAAAGAAGGATATAATTGTGGATTTCTCCTTCAATAGTACTGAGGCCTTTTGAAGTAGAACCCCATAAAGGTGATTAAGTTGAGAAAAATATTGCTACTAGTGGAGATCCACACACCTGCGAATACAAGCGCGGGCAGGCCCAACAACTAGGTCATAGAGCTATGTGCAATAGCCATAAATATGCTTTAGTAGAACAATAACCACTATTTATTACACAAATACAAATGACAGTGCCTTGATATCTGCACCATATTCCATATACGTCTCAGAATATATCAATGGACACTAATGAATTGTCACTTTTCACCACTAGCCCGTGACATCCCTTTGTAAAAGTTGTTTTCCTTTTTTAATGCACACAAGATAAAACTCAATTTGGTGTGCGTGTATATTCAAAGACGTTAGGGCGCCTTCTAATTCCTATGATGTGATCAATTCTTTTTTGTAATAAAATTAAATCTTATTGTTGACCACAACGACGACCTGCAAAGACGACCTACAAATGCCCCAACTAGAAAACTTGACTCAATATAAACTGTAGAAATTCGACGAGGTAGGGGCAGACCAAAGTTAACATGGGATGCATTAATTAGGAGGGATTTGAATGGTTTGGAAAGCTCACCATCAGTTGCACTTAATCGAGCACAATGGAAAAGTTTGATCCATGTAGCCGACCCCAGTTAATTTGGGACTGAGGCTATGTTGTTGTTGTTGTTGTTGTTGACCACAACGAAAGTGTCATCTTCTAGTTGACAGGTACTCCCAATTTCATTCAAGTCTAGTTGATCAACACTAGAGATGCTTCAAGCACACCTTTGTAAAATGAAGAAGATATATTGCTTCTTTGTGTTTGATGATAATCAATATTCCACAAATTGAATACAACAGCAACAACAACAGATTCTAAAATCCAAATTACTTGTGTTCAGTTACATGTATTTCCATTTTGCTTGATTTAATGCACTTGATGGCGCTTTCATAATCTCTTAAGTCCTTCCTAATCAGTGGGTTCGAAGTTGAATTCCTTCTAACCTTACATTGTTGAATTGCTTCAATTTCTATTGAGACGAATTTCTAAAAAAGCATTTGCAAGCCATCTCCATCTGTTTGTGTCCAAACTACCACGAACATCCTTGTAGCCAGAGAAGCTATTTCAATAGTTGCGTCTAAAATGCCTCTACGCACTCAATTTGCTATTCCCTAACTTTTGCGTTGATTGAGGCTACTCTTACTTTTCTATGAATCTCTATACTACTTATAGTGATTGCAAGGCGTCGCCTAGGCGTTTTGGGACAAAATTGTCTAGGCGGTGCCTTAAGTAGGCGATGTCCTTAGTAATTTTTAGAAATTTGAATGTGTTATTTACAATTAAGTTTAATAACAAAATAAATACCCAACAACAAAATCTTGACACAATTAATGTTACATAAGGACCTAAAGACTTATTAATTTTTTTGAAGTATATATTCAATAATAATCACATTGAATAATAGACAATTAGTGCTATTTAAGGACCTATAAATAAATAAATACTTATTTGGGGACCTCTAAATAAATATTATTTTGTCCACCTAGGCACCGCCTCGCCTAGGCCAGGGAAATCGCCTCACGATCGCCATAACGTCTTGCAATCCTTGATTACTTATTCTATCTTCAAGAGTTTTAGCACACATCCACATAAGCATCCACATTTGTACAACAATCATTTTATGGAAGTGTTGTTTCTTTACCGTTCAACAATCACTTCTACAAAGCAAAGTTGGTCTCTTGTACTCCTCCAATTCATCAATCTAGCTTGAATTCATGCGACAATTTGAATACCAAGTGTAAATGACACTTTAGCAACAAATCTGATTGAATTTTACAGTGTATTCTCTATCTTCACTAAGTTATACCTTCCAAAACTTTTCCTCCATAACTTTAGCCAATAAAAATGAATGATTTATATGTTCTTCTCCACAACACCAATCAAATGGCATCTAGGGATTCCAATTGAAGTTTTAAGTATGTTTTTTGCTAATTGTTATAGTAAAGAAAGGATTTAGTCTCATCAATTGCACTTTGAGAATCTTAGCTCTTAAAGCCAAGTTGAGTAGCATTAACTACAAGCAACAACATACTAAAATTAAAGCTCCTAAACAGTAATTAGTTTTGCTATTTAGAGCAACTAACAATATCAAATATGTTTCCATAACATTCGCCTCTATACGAATACCAAATTTAAAGCCAGCCCTACAAATTTCCTTCTTGTGTATCACCAAGCTCAATGATAAAGATCCAATTATTTACTTCGAATGTTCGTACAAATAGAATTTGTTCCTTCTAAGAAAATGCATGATCTTTCCTTCAAACTCCAATTGAAACATAAGAATATAAATCATAAGAGGTGGCAAGCTCTACGAAGAGTACATAGTCCTTTGTTTGAGAGATACCTTCCATCTTAGCTAAAAATACCATTCCGATATGTTTACGCTAGATTCTCTGACCTTGCATCAACTGGCTAATCTCTGGAGGGGTTGAACCAGCTCCCCGGGGCAGAATCCACGACCAAGTTGAGAACCTCATCAAGTTTTTGCCTTTTGTGGATTATTAACTTAGCCAGCTATGGCCCAATTACATTAACACATAAATGAGAAACACAACATATCTACCTCAAGGAATGAATGAAACACAAGCATGCAAGTCACATAACATACCATAACATGAATGCCATCCTTCACTTATTTCAATCACCATGAAGCTTCTTTATTTTGTTCATATTGAAATCAGTTTGAAAATCAGGATGGCATTTTCCTGAAGAATGGTACTTATGAACATAATACTAAATTCCAGAATAGCCAAACAAACAAGAAAAAAATCATAATGCAATCTCTTAAGAACTTTTGAAACCTATTGGAACTACCTATGATGACACTTTGAAATCAATTGAGCATTCCAATTCATCCATGTTCCTTCAATGACAGTCCATGGCTATCAAGTCTCATAGGTGCTTCTTCTTACGGAGTGGTCAGTCCAACCACATTCCAAGACAAGATCTTGTGATTATACATAGCCATATTCTTAACAGGTCAAATTTATGTACTAAATAGTGAAACTAGAACTGTTACTATCTAACCAATTTGTATCATGAAATTCAATTTGACAGAGACAGATCTGTCCTATTCACCAATAGAGAAACTTCCTCCAAGAATAATAGTGGAAAGAACAAAGACCAAAATGGAAATAATACTAAAGATATGACGATTACTACGTGAGCCCTGACTAATATTGATGGCTCAGAACTATCATCAATTGTTTTCATGTAATCACAACTTACAACATAAAGCGTTCTTCTGCTAAGGTCGTTGATTTAATTTCAATTTTCGATTTTCGATCTTATAAAATTGGAATTCCTGAAAATTCTTTCTGTTGGCCACATTCAATTAATCACACAATTATTTCAAAGCATAAAACAAAACTTCCCCCCATTTTGATCCATTCATATAGCAAAGAGACTCCAGCAAAACAAAATCTAATCTTGAGCATAATTCCAATCTCTAAATTACAAGATTTTGTTTTCTCCCCAGCTATGGAGCTAGGTCTCCCGACTAGCCCTCTTGGGATAGTCAAACCGAATGTTTGGATACCAAAAATTCTCAAAAGAATAAATTACCATAAAAAATTAAAAAAAAAAAAAAAAAAAAAAAAAAAAAAAAAAGAGAAGAGAGAGAGGACAAACCTTTGTCTTAGGGATGACCTTAACAGCAACTTGTTGACCTTTGAATTCTCCCTTTTTCAACTTGGCCGCACAGGTATACCCGAAATGCCCTCTCCCAACCTCATCACCGAGTTCGTACTTGCTCGTGAAATTCTTCAAGAACCCAAAGCTCTTATCCAACCCAGCAATCCCTTCCCCTTCGCTGCCTTCCGGAATCGCAGCTTCATTTGGCTTCACCGATCCATGCCTCCTCGCCAACACAGCCCGTATGTGCTTCGCCGGAGAAGGCGGTGGGAAAGGCCTCTTAAAGAACTTCTTCGGCGTCGAATTCGCACTCGGCGCCGGCGATTTCTTGGAAAACAAGTAGTGAGCAGGGCTGGGACTGTAGAATGGGAAAAAAGGCGAGCGCTTTACGGATTCGGCTTCCTCTTTTTGCTGATGTTGCTGTTGATTTTGTTGGTTTTGAAGTTGCTCCTGATGATGATGATTCGCGTCTCCGCCATTAACAGGAGGAGATGCGGAGGGCTTGCCATTGTTCTCGACCATCTCTTCTGGCGGAGCAAAGACATTAGGTTTCTTGGAAGGCTTAGAGGCACAAAGCCCCATCTGTAGAAACCCTAATTTTCACAACTACAACAACAGCATTTCAGTTCTCCACAGCTCTGAAAGCTAAAACAGATCAACTGGTTAGTTGAGTTTTCACGAGCGTCATCGAGGGTTCTTCGTCTCAGCTCTTCATAGAATTCACAGATTAGAACCCTAGAAGACAAAAACAAATTAAAAAAAAAAAAAAGAAAAAAAAAAAAAAAAAACGAAAAGCGCAACGGCGACGAGGGTCGCTTTTGCTGATACGACGGATTCGCTCGTATCGATTAACTAATTCAGTACAGGTTGTAAATCGTCATGCCACGTGGCACTTCCATCCTTTCTAATTTCTCTTCGCTGTAGTCTCTACTGTCGTAGATATATCAAGAATAAATTAAAAAACCACTTTTAACGGTTGAAGACGAGTGCTTTTTGTTCGACCTGATTGGCGTTGGTCTTTAGCTTTTTTTTGTGTTTTTTTTTTTTTTTTAAACACCTAAATAGACCTCACTTCTTGCATCACATTGAGCTGCTGATGCAGTGGGAAACAAACAAAATTACTTGCTACCCGAAAAAAAAGATAAAAATTTCTTACAATTCGATGATGTCACAATCGAATTAAAAAAACACGTTTCTAAGTTATGATTCGACGTAAAGTTTAAGAAATCAAAACAAACAAAATAGATACTTTTTCTCATAACCTAATTTTATAAATTAAATAATCAACCCCCAAATAAAATTGAGGGCCGCTAAGGGCACCCCACCGTTTAATGAGGGCACCCAGATAATGTGGGCACAAATCGATTTACCTGGGGCACCCAAAAATTAGACCAGAAATACCGAAAATACCCCTCGTGGAAATCCCGCTGCACCCCATCACCCCCAAAGACCACCTTCACCGATCTTGAATCGAAGAACCCATTTGGTTTGAACCGACCAGTGAGAGGAATCTCCGAAATCGTGTCTCCCGTGTCTCGCCTTGTGTTTCTCCTTCGGTTTACGGCTTTTTTTTTTTGCAGCTTCGTAGGGTCGTGGTGTGAGCCGATTTCGTCTCCAAGTTAGGGTTCGGTTGAAGTTCGTCGAACACACATTATTTGCAAGAAATCGCTCGGTTGAAGGTACGTTTTTAGTGTAATTAAGTTACATTTAGTAAAGTAGTTGTGATTTGCAGTGGTGATTTGTTCAATAGTTAATAAAATGGGAATTCGCGGTTCTCGCCACACAGCCGAGAATGTGCTAATCTCTCTCGCCAAGCATGGCCGAGAGAGAAGCTACATTTTTGGGAAGTCGAAGTCTCGCCACAAAGGCGGAAAAGCTCACAAAGGCTCGGCTACGCATGGCCGAGAGTACTCTTGTTGTCTCGCCGAGATGTGACGAGAGCTAGAATTAGTGCTAGGTAATGTGGTGGCGGTGGTGTACAACCGAGAATTTGCTCATACTCTCGGTTGTACACTGGCGAGAGTGTTAGAGTAGGCTCGGGAGTGATTGGCCGAGAGCAAGGCGAATTGAAATGGGCAAGCAATCTCGGTGGTGCATAACCGAGAATTCTTCATTGGACTCGGTTGTACCCTGCCGATATATTGGAGGAATTGTCGGTCATGGGTGACCGAAAATATGGGTTGTTTGACGGACCTGCTTGACCGAGACATCAGAAATGGATGAATTTGAACATTTTTTTTGTAATTTTTTTTGGGTTCTGTTCCATGCGCTTATATGTTGTAATTTTTTCAGGTATGGCTCGTCCAAAGGTACCGGTGACTAGGGAGAAGGCTAATATTGAGGTGTCGAGGCCTAACCGGGGGCGAGGTGGCCGGAGACCCCCGACAGCATCGTACCGGAAAGAGAAAGAGAAGGAGAATGAGGATGTTAAGGGAAAGGCCAAGGTAGATGGTCATCGTGGAAGGTTACATTTGCAAATGAGGGTTCGAACATCGATGCTGGGCGACATGAGGATCTTGTTGTTGCCCGAGGGGGAGAGGAGGGGCATGCATCGGAGTCTAGTAGCAGTGACTCTTCAGAGGCGGGGAACATGATAGAAACATATCGTAATGTGGGCGGGAGCAGTAGGGTGGAGCCGGCCATGATGAAGGAGAGCCTAAAGGGCCTGTTGAAGCGCGTGCTCCGTTCCCCGGTGGTCCTATAGACGGGGCGCTGTTGAAGAGCTTCAAGGATCATGTGGCTTTATCGATTTGGAGCAATGAGGTAATTTCAATTTCATTGAACGGATTAACTTAATACTCGTGGTCTTCACATAATGACGAGATGTTTTTACATTTGCAGAGCGGCCGTTCTTAAGTGTATCAATCACGGAGCTCAAATACAGAATGAGATTTACAAATGCCCACCCGACATGGCGGGACTTCGAGAGGATTATTCAAATGTTCGGTTGAATATGCTCATAGATCGCTCATACCGCAAGGCCAACAAGGAGGTGATCTCTCGCATTTGTGGAGCGGTGGCGGCGGAGGAGATCGAACACATTTCACCTACCTTTTGGTGAAATGTCTATCTCATTAGAGGATGTCGCTTCCTCCCGAAGATTCATGTGACGGGCAAAGTTGTTGCAGGGAGAACTTTGCGAGGTACACGGAGGAATCTCGCTCGGACGCTATCAAGATGGTCTCGAACCTACTTGGGGTTAGCGTCGAGGAGGGCCGAGGAGGAGGTGAATATCGCAAGGGGCTCACAAAGGCGAAAACATTGGTTGAAGAGTCGATGGTGCCCCAAAGCTGGTTCGAGACACGAAATTATCCTCCCGTGGAATGCACCGCCCGAGCGTACTGCTTGTACTTGTTGTCCCGCACTCTTTTTGCCGATAAGAGTGGGTCTCGGTGTCGATCGCGCCGCTGAAGCTTCTTGAGGACTTGGACGACGTAGAAACTACGCATGGGGTGCGGCTGCGTTGGCCTACTTGTATCGACACTGGGGTCCGCCACGAGAGTGCAAGTGTCTCGTATTGCCGGCTACCTCACATCGCTTGAGGTTTGTTATAAAATAGACTTAATTTTCATTTTGTATTTCAATTACTTGCAATTGTGGACTAACTAACATTGTATGTATTTGCGGGGATGGGTGTACGACCATATCAAACTTGGTCCGCCACACCCAATGCGAAGTACTGGACTACGTGCAACCTCGTGTCTCAGATAGATTCAAAAGCACGAGACGGTGGCGAATGTTGACAAGCTCGGGGCCATTAGGAGAACCTTGGATAGGTTGCGCCCAAGTGAGGTGAGATGGTTATCCATATCCTCTGATGATTGATGTTTTAGGAATTTATTTTTGCTAACAATGGTTGTTGCATTTTGACTAGGTCACTTGGGACCCATATGTGAATTTGAAGGGAAATGGAGTTGTGCACGCGATGGCCTTTTACAGTGGGACGATCAAGTACATGAATGTGGTGGAGCCCTACCACCCGGAGAGGATTCTCGAGACAGCTTTGGGCATGTGCAATCTATACCGATCCTCCGTACCGTCCGGTGGAAGCACACCGAGGCCCATCTCGCGAACAAGTACTCCGTCAAGTATTGGTTCCAAAGAAGAGACTATTGGGAGCGGTGGAGGAACCATTTGTTGGCTCCTGAAGTTCGGGGCGACAAGGCAAAATTTGAGTTTTTGGCTACACCAGACTACCTGTTTTGGTTCCTCAAAGTGTCTCATCCCGTTATCACCAATCCGACCCTCGAGGACCATTACATGGTCGCCACAACCATCGCAGACAACGAGCTACTTGAGGTATTGAAATAGTTAAATATATTATGCATTTATTATTAATTTCGATATGTTTTACATTGACACTAACCCGATTTTTTTCATCAGCGTAATAGGCGAGCGTTGGACGCGGCGTTGCGATGGATGGACCTCCCGCCGGAGGTGTGTACGATTGAGTCGGCGAGGAAAATCATGTGTGACATCGTCAACTTTATTTCGGGGAGGAGTATAAGTCCCACCCCCACGAGTACGACTCCGGCAACCGCAACCGGCACAACCGCAACATCCGCCCTACCGAAGCGAGCCCGAGGCGGTCCCCAAAGATGGTAGCACTTCCACACACTCCACCCCGCCACAAACAAGGCAAATGCGCCGCCACGATCGATGCTCGCCTCCGAAAAGAATGCATGGGAAGGAGTATCAAAGGAAGAATGTGAAGAAACCCAAGCAATGACCGTTTTGCGGAGGGATAGACATTTGTATCACATTCTTTGAGTTTTATGAGGTTTGCGGAGATGTTTTTATGACAGTTTGTAATGTTTGATGACTACTTGTTGTGTTGCGCTTATATGGTGCGTATTGACTACATGATTTACGACATTTTTAAATGTTTGATGAGTACTTGTTGCCTGTTGACGACATTTTTCTGACAGTTTATAATGTTACATTGCCTATCGTTCCATTTTGGTATTTTTTGGTTTTAGGATACTAGTTTTTCTCGATTATGAGGGTGTCTCGGTCAAACAGGGCCGACAATCATGTTCAATTTTCTGTGCATCGATCAACCGAGACAATTACAGATTCCCGGTTTACCCGTGAGAATGTCGCTCGATTCCGTATTTAAATATGTGTCGCCATCGATGGCGAGAGAAGCCATGGGTAAGGTCGCGCATGGGTCGACGAGAAGCGGCAATTTCGGTATTGCGCGACCGAAACCTAACGTTAGTTCTCGGTGGTGTATGGTCGACACCGTACCGTATGTCTCGGTCATTCAGTAAACACGTCTGTTCCAAAGAACAATTTCCCACTAACTCGACAACTAACTTTCCAACTAACTTCGCACAAATGAAAATCCAGCATGACAGTAGCCACGGAAACAAAAGTAATTATATATCAATGTACTAGGAAAAAATCACTATACAATAATCAAACTGTACAACAATACCCCAAAGGTGATACGAAATTACACTCATTGTATATCCGTACAACTTGACAGCTAACTTTCAAAATTGGTAAATTTACAGGCATCAAGAATTCTAGGTACAAGTTTAGCACTACGGTGTACCTAAATCTACAACGAATACGGTGACATCATCAATAGTTGCAATGGGCGCGATGTCCCGAAAGACGAATCCATCACGCCAAACTTTCGCAAATTCCCGCAACATACATCTGGTCCCACGAATGATATAAGGATGGCAATGGTGCATTCACACGCAACTTCACCTGTCAAAGTGAACAATATAACATAAACATATTGTCACAACCCCGCTCCGGGGGAAAAAATAACAATTCAACAAAATTCATAGCACTTACCCTAACCCAATGTATATTCCTGTCATTTACCATGGCAATGACAAGTCTGTTGTGCAACGACGACGGTGGAGCACTACGTAGAGGTAGAAATGTGGTAGCACTCCCAAGCGAGAGGTTGACGAGAATGACATTGAATGCAGTGGATACCAACAATCCCATGTCTGGAAGTGTCAACCATTCTTTGAAAGATGCACCAACTTGATTCTCTTGGCAATGCACCGCAATCTTGACACTCTCGTAACTCGAGCCTAGCAATTCCCGCCAAAGGTTTTCATGCCCGATAATCTCATCATACATCCTTCTACGGACAATCCTCCACCCGTCTACATCGGCAAGTCGAAGCCCATACGCAACACACCGATATCCACAATTTCCATCGGCAACCACATCGATGATGCCCTCAACATGTGGCAACCAATCCGGTTCTACGCAATGACCGTAAGCCATGTTAGTTGCACTTTGCGTGCGTCGACTGCCACGACGCATTTTAGGAACAACTTTACTTTTCTTCTGCCTAGAACTGGAGGCCTCCTGAGTCGATAGCACGTACTCAAATCCGTTCGCAACCGTCTCGTTGAAGAATCGTCACCATCGTGTTTTCTCTTCGAAGACCCCGGTGTCCTTCCCTTTGTCTTAATTTTCGCCGGCGGCACAACTCCCGGAGTAGACGAAGGTCGACTAATCTCCCTGAGCTGCTGAATAATCGTGAGTCGATCGTCCTCATCAGTGCAAGCATGAAACTTTTCCAACACCCGTTCAATCTCATCGTGCACGTTGTACCCAGACGGGTCCACCGGATTCTCAGGTATCATACTCAACTTTCGCCAGTAAACATGAATGTCCTCGAGAGGGATGGGCGACCGAGCAAATATATGATGGTTTAGCTCATGTGCACAAGGAAGGCCATGTGTGGTGCGTATCTCGCAACCACAACGAGTGGAGTCGTGACCAACATCCTCTCCACGTGTCAATTCATCTCTAATTAGCCTAAGCGCCGGTTGAGAGACATAACCACGCAATCGTCGATACAACTCATCAATGTACTCATGTTGGACCACATTAAAACTTAGCTCAAACGATGCCTTGATATTGTTGTGTTGGATTCTAAGGAGGCCATCAACCACATTCCACGAGTCTCAAAATTGGCCTGACTGTTCCCAAGGTGTAGCTTCAGAATAGAATGCGCAGACTCCACCCTCTGCGTTGTCGTTTCCCCAAAAGTGCATAATTCTATTTGTCCAAGCGGAGACAAATTTCTCCTTGTAGTTCTTTAACCATGTGTTGTCCAAGTACTCCGTAAGACCCTTGACATTCCCAAACTCACAACGCAGGTCATTCATCCTAACTTCGAATAAGGCATCCGAGTTGGCATACATTACGCTCGTCCACCTATCCATAAAACGCGCAAAACCATCGTTCTCCCCAAACATCTTCTTAGTCTTGGCCAATACTACTTTGTTGATGTGCCAAGAGCAAAGGAGGTGAGACGAGGCCGAAAAAACTTCTTCTATGGCACTAATAAGGGCTAAGTCCCTATCGGTAACGAACACGTCAGGCTTAGGCCACCCATCCAATATGGATCTCAAGTTCTCAAGTGCCCAAACATAATTCCCATGACTCTCTGATGATAAGAATGCGAACCCAACGGAGAACGTCAAGTGCGTAGAAGTGATGCCAACAATATCCAACAAAGTCATTCGGTACATCTATTTGTCTTGTACGTACGTGCAATCCATCAAAATAACCGATGGGAAACACCTTAGCAACTTTATTGAGTCGGGATGTGACCAAAATAACTCGGTGACAACATTCGTAACGGGATGCTTCCTATGCCATGACATCCACTTATTCTTCTCCAATATGTGCAACAGCTTGTTGCATTTGAGTCCTCCCACCCGCATCCTCATTTCGGACTTTTTGTCTTGCATTATATATTGTCCTCATTGTCGATACGTTTCTAACATCTCTTTGCTTCAACGTATTTAGGATGTCTATTGGCTTCACATTCCCTTTGTCATTTGCACCACAACTTCCTCGCTCCCCTTATCCAATCTCCCGGCAAATGAATGGCCGTCCAAGTTTTTTGGGCTCGTGATTGTGCCTCCCACATATAACAGCTTACATACCACAAGGAGTCGCATTTTCCTTTACATTGATAAGGAAAGGGCATCCACATTTCTTCGTACCGCTTTGAGTCCTCGCCTTTTCCTATTCTTCATCATTTCTTGCTTTCAAATAAATTTTGGCCGCTTTCCCTTCCCTACCCTCTCGAGACATTCCCCTATATGTTCCAGACCTCTCACACGCAAGTTTCACCCTCCCCTATGCTTAATGCCCCCGCATCGAGTGCTTTGTCACTAGCACAAACATGTTCTCGCGCCTATCATTTGAAGCCATGAAACAAATGCCGCTTCTCTAGATGGGAAGGGCCTACAAGGTGTAAACGTGTCCTTGTAGTCCGGAAATAGGGTACAAACCGGCATTACCCGCAATACAAACAACGTAAACATTATAATCAACCAAAATGTACAAGACAAACACAAAAAGACCCAAAAAAATAGGTTTTCGGTTTGTACAGTCCGAAACTTTCTTCTGAGTCTCGCTCACGTACGACCGAGAGTTACAGAGTACTCTCGGTTGTACCATTCCGTGACCTACGTACACCTCTCGATCCTCTATGACCGAGACATCACCATACATCTCGGTCTCCGCGAGGCCGATACAATCGCGCACCCAGACGAAACTTCGGATAACCGCAAAAAAACACAATAAATTTGCAAAATTACCTCAAGTACGACCTCTCTCAATGCACCGAAGCAACAATCCTCCATTATATAGTGGAAACAAGTTCGGATTTGAAGAAATTACCAAACCCTACGTTGACAAACAAATCATCATTTTCACGCTTTACACAACTAAACAGTTCCAAAAAACCATCATATGGTTGTCAAACATTGTTACCTCGCTGTCGGATGATGTCAATCCGCAAGAATCGATCAACACTCGCCAAACGCAATGTGGCTTTGTGGTTCAACCTTGTGGTGGGGTGCCTTTTTTCTTTGTCAAAATGATTTGTGGGGTTTGAATCACTATATATACAAGGGCAAAATGGTCTTTTCCAGTTTTGCTGGAATTTTTACAAATACTTTTGGTGCCCTCATTAAACGGTGGGGTGCCCTTAGCGGCCCTCATAAAATTCGACCAACCATTATATGAAGGCTTTATTATGGACTAAAATAGAATCCAACATGAACTTCAACTCATATAAACTTTTATACTAAAAATAAATCCAAGATCTAACTATAAATTCAACTTTGACACAAAACTCTAACAATATTATCTAATAAATAAGAAATAGTAATCTAACACAAATTACGATTTGCATAATTCTCTCTCAGTTGGGAAAAACTCATATTCGAATTTGATGCTTGAATCATTCTCCTTTCGTACGATAGTGATGGTCTTCATCTTCGTCATTCTCCCTCGATTTGAAAAAACTCGTCCTCGAATTTTCGTACTCACGTGCGGTTTGCGATGTGAAACAACTTTATCTTCAAAACTAGGCTTCATATCAAACAAAGAATATAAGATAAATCTCTCTCCTTCACTCACAAGACTCGTGATGTGACGATCCTAGTCCCCATAAACTAGTCTCCGTCCGGAACTAGACCTATGTGGACCCCAAGTCAACCATTGCGGAGTCAACGCATACCTAATAAGCCTTTTATTCAAATTAATTCGTGTTCGGTCGCTTATCAAAGTTGTCATTAAGTTTTGCAAGTTTTAATAAATTACGTATTGGAAATAAATAATTAAAGCGACAAATAAATTATAAATATCATGACGTTGGGACAACCCTATGCGTGAAAACCCTGTAAAGTAGATATCATGTATATATTGATGACAAGTGTGGAAAATATTCATATACATGTATCAAGTGTGTCATTGTAACGACACGAAAAAATACTAATCATAATTGTTTGCCTTGTAGGACTGCGACCTACCGGCCAGTCCGACGTGGTGCACTTGATCAGAACTTAAGTGTGCCCCAAATCCCAAGGCAACCATGGGCACCGTCATGTCGCATCACAAGTCACCAAGCCCTACCACGTCATGGTCTGCTTATCTATGACGCCCCGCGACCAAACTAGTTGTTTACGCGTTTCCAACTAACACTAGTTTAGCCAATTATTTTTCATATAATTACTAATGAATTTGTTTAGCTAATTAGTTAATCTATAACACACGTCGAGATTTTTCAAATCTCTTACGAGTTTAATCTTTCCTAAAGTTTTCTCCAGTTTTAACTTGTTTTAATTTAATTACTTTAATTAAACGGAAAAGTAAACACTAAACAATATAAAAATTAAACTAAAAGATCAATTAAAATAACTAAACTTTAAACAACTTAAACTATATAAACTAACTTAATATACTCAAATTAATAAATAAATAATTGAAAAATCAACTTAAATAAAATATCTAACAATCATTTAAATAAACCCCCACTAAACATCGCAATATACTCGAATTGTTTTCAAACACCAGAACATAACATCACTTTATAATATAGCTATAATTATTTTATAAGGAATCTCAAAATCATTAAATCATGATTCATAATAGGTTGATAGTCTTTAGTCAGCCACTGATTTTCCTAAATTCAATGGAAATGTCAAATTCTTATCATTGTAAGTCTATCCATTGGATAAAGCGCAACACCATAAAATAAGATAGCATTGAGTTCAATGAAAATCATTCATAATCTAAGCTTATATTAACTAAAGCTGCATAATAAACAACTTAGAACACAATCACTTAAGACATCCACTTGAAAAATGCCCTATATATTAATCCTAGTTACTACTTCTATAATTGTTGTCAATAACTATAGACATAGAATTGAATATTCTATATTAAGGAACATATTGGCTACTATGCACTCAACATAAAGAATTACTAGTTATAATACGCAAAAACAACTTGTTTTATCTGTGATTGACGTTTATGAATTGATCTAAAGCATTAAGTCCATGATTCCATAAGTATAACTACGTAACAATCCAAAGTATCTTACATGCTTAGGGTTTGTTTAGATTAATAAACTACTCACACATGCTGGAAATAAAAAATAATAATATGTAATTAAAAGACATAATTAAATAAATACTTTTAAATCAATGCTCATGTAACATCCCCTATCCCGATTATGACGATACTCAGCCTGAAACCTTAATTAAGCCCCAGTGGGCCAGCCAGACATAACTAGAGCCAGCTACCTCTTCGTCAATACCTGATAAACTCAACCTGTATATTAATATCGATTAAGCAATACAAAATATGCGCAACGAAAAATAAAAACTTTTTCGATATTTAAACAATATATGGTAATACAAAGTTTATCAAAGCCCAAAATCTTGATTATAAAAACCCTGTTTATATACAACAAAATATATCAAACAATGTATATAAGTACAAGAATGTTCATTACATTGAAGAGAAGACAACAAGACACCTAAATCTTCTTTTTGCCCTTCGCTGAAGCCCTAGGTTGCAAATCTGAAATATTATATTTGGGTGAGCACTTCAACTTGCTAAGTAAGTAAGGATTCACAAAGCCATCAACATTCCATATAATAATCAAGAACATTATGCAATAGCAATATGCATCAATGTTAACTAACAAGAATATAAAAAAGCAAATAAATCAATACATAACAGATGCAAATCAAATTATCATTAACTATTACACTGAGATTCCCTTTTTTGTTTATAAAATAGGGTCGATTACCCACTGATGCTATTAATGCGATTGCTTGACCAATACTTTGGTCGATGTACTATCTAGTCAATCCATCAATGCCCAATGGTTATATCCGAAACCATCTAGTGAATATGTAATCCACACAACCTATCTAACTGAGTAGAAGTTACGTATAGACCTGAACATCATCCCCAAATCCTATACAACTTGGTCTCTCGTGGTTCACTTCAGACACCGTTATTCGTTTCATTAAAAAACATCACAGTGTACATAGTCCCCCATTTCAGTCCATAAACTACATGAAATACATATACTAAAATAGCCAGACAATATTGATAAATAAGCGAATCCGTGCTTACTTCGGCTTAAGTTTCGTATCCAAATTCCTAACTTTCTGGGCACTGAAGCTCTCCCGGGGATCCAACATTTATCTCAAACCATTTATGATCAATATATGTCCAATATCCTATATTTAGAACCCCTAATTCAGTCCCTAAGTCATCAAGAAATCCTAATCCAAAACTCAGTTTATTTGTTGTTTTCTGGGGTGGGAGCGCGCTCCCTTAGTGGGTGGAGTGCACTCCAACAGCTGAGTTCATTTTCAATGATGAAGGGAGCACACTCCTCTGCTAGGTGGAGTGCGCTCCACCCCGTACTCTCTCGACAGTACACAGGGCAGCAACTATTGTTCCATCTACAAAATTCACCAAACAATAGCGAACGCTCCCAAAATTTATCAACGAGGACCTCTTGTGAAACAACAAATCATTTCCAGTCAATAAACAACATAATTCACAAAAATATTATCACTACCATCGAATTAAACTTCAACAAACATAAAAACTAAACATACCAAAGTGATGATCTCTGATTTTGTAGTTGATTAAGCTCCTCAATCCTTATTGATTCAGCTCCCTAAATGATCTCCTTTGATCGGTAACTAAACCCTCAACCCTCCTTCTCTTTATCGATTGATCAAATGAGAAGATAAACATGAGATTTTAGTTTAAATATATAAATATTCCTCGAGATATGCATCACACTATCTTGAGAATAATCAAATGATCGATGTGCTAACATGACACTCCTTAAAGTGACACACATGTTGACACCATCAACACTTACGCTCCTCTCGAGACGATCCAATGATTCATATAATTCAAATCAACTTATAGTTTATAATATATATATCCAATATATAAAAATATACATGTCTCGTGTATTTTCTCGCGAACAAATTCACTAGACACGCCTGCGAGTATTCTTGGTTGTGCACATTCATTTCACGACCCCCTCGTCGCACTTGGTCTACCGGTTATTTATTGTTTATTACGTAATTTTCAATTATAGGCTTGTATATAAATCCACTATTATACTACAACCTATAAAACCCGTTAACAATTCAAACAAACATAAATCATCATGCAAACACACGTACGCGCTAATCGAGGTACATTAAACTTAATCAAGTGCTTAACTCGGGTTAATTAGGATATGAATCATTACTAATCACCAGCTTAAAGTAATAAGTCGTTACAGCTCCAATGTTACTTCATATAAAGAAATTAATAAAAGAAGAAAGAAAAGTAAAGAATAGTTAAATACAAGTTCTTCATATTAATATAAAAATCGTCACCAACTTCAATGATTTGTCAGAGATTCCTCAAGTATACACAAATCGCTGAGCAAATCACTGAGTTAAGCTCTTATGTTCCACCGATTCAGCTAGCAATTTATAGTTCATTCTCCAATTTGCTGTGAATTTGTTGGCATTCTTTTGTGCTGATTTATATGGTAATTCCTAGTGGTATTCCAAATCACTGGCTATTCAATGGTGTAGTTTTCCAGTTGACTGTTTTGCTTTTCTCTATTTTCTTCCATTTCTTCATTTTCTTATTTAAAATATGAAATCACAAAAATAAGAGAATACTTAGTTTAATATCATCATTTATACTAAAAATCAATCTAAATTACACTATAAAAATGTGTCTAATTATTAACTTATCAATCTATCAGGTTTCATTATCATTTTACAGCGAAAGTCTTTAAGTGTGAATAAATTATGAAATTTAACAATCCTAAGTACTAAAAAACCTGACAAAAGGATACCATGTATATAATTGAGGTGAATAATACAACAAAAATCCATATACATGTATTCAGTGTTCTACAATCCACAAAACCCAACAAAAACATAAATATATACATATTATATCAAACACGATCTAACGTCACTGTCTCAGAGGTAGACGCCCAGAACCCCCTTGCCCTCGCTCGTTAAAGGATCTACATTCGGTCACCCATCAAATACAGTGATGACTCCAGTGAGTAAAATTCGAAGAGAAGTCCACCCAATATTCTTGAATAAAACTGATAAAACTACAAGAAATGTAAGTACTACATCTGGCAAAAGAAAGTCATACTCACATGAATGTAGTTGGCATACGGCATGCAAAAACAACAAAAAGTAAAGTAACAACACATACAAATTAAAATGGCTTGGAAATAAAGCAATAATAAATAAACAACTGAATAACATCAGAAAACCCTGACTTAAATCGACAAGTACATCGATAAAAATAGGACAAGAACCATGTATATACTCGCAGGTTTACATCGACTAAACCCCAACTATGGTTAACGGGTGAACCCTTTCTATACACTATTTCAAGTCAAGGGAACATCTTAAATCCTTCTCGATGGTCGTAGATATACTCTACTACCGTCAACACGAGCGCTAAAACAAGTAACCTATTCAACTAATTTACCCACAACCAATATATACGCAACCGAATATAGAGCGAAAACTCATGTGTGCCCACCAGTAATCATGCATGTGATCCGATATCGATAAAACCATGTCATGAATTCTGTGAAGCTTTCTAATAGATTTTACGCATCTCAAATACACGCTTCGACTTCCCCAAACTCCCGAATCCGACCCCGACTAACTCCCCAACACCTGAGCTATGGTCCCCTTGGTCCCTTAAAGTCAAATTTTTTGTATTTAGTATGTTTATAAATGTTTGGGTGTGTATTAAGTTGAAAAATACTAAAAACAACCCATAAATTTTGGTTTTCATATGTCAGTAGATGCTAAGGGGCATGCCAAACATGCAAGATGTGTGTAGCGCATTAGGGAGGCACCTAGCACGCTATTGTTTTTCATTTTGAAGAACAGTTGAGTGCCCAGACTGGATAACACACTAGTCAGTCTGGATAGCGCGCTATCCGTCCTGGGTGACAGAATTCTCAACTCGAGAATTCTGTCCCCAACACCCCAGTGGCCATCTCCATCGTCGTCGACCCATCCTCAACTCATAGGGAATCAAAAAACACCATTACAAACAACCAAAACAACAATTAAATTCAATTTCTAGAAAATTCATACATTCATCCAACTTTCCAATTATCACCAAAAACCCAATTTCCATCAAAACTAGTTTAAAAACCTTAATTGCAGAGTTAATTAGACTTGTTAATCATCAAAGATTCATCAAAAATTGTAGTCTAGTCATTTAATTCAAATTGACACCAAAACATCCCAATTTGAGCTTATTTTGATGAATTTAGTGAGATAAAGATTGTTACCTTATGTTTTATCTCCTAAGTTGAGCTCCAAATGCTGAAATCTAGCTCCTAATTTCTCGAAAATCCTGTTGTTCTCTTTAAATTTGTATGTGTAGTTGAGTGGAATCATAAGAAATCCCACTAAATTGTTGTATTTATATTTTTCTTGTAATCTTGTGGGCTGTTCATATCTCAAGGACTATCCTAAGGTTCTTTCTTGAGCTGTCCATCTCTCTAGTAACACAATTCAGTGACACATCTTGCCTAGATTTGTGCGCTGGATAATCATCTTGAAGCCCATCAAGGGTCCTTGATTTTTAGTCCAACTATAGTCCAACTATTTATTTGATCAATTGAATTAACTTACGCACATTAATACTTATGATTGGTGTTCTTAGACACATTTATTAATAAATTAGTGGTCCCACCAATCCCCGACTATTCGACACCTAGTGCTCCGCACCCCAACTTACACGTGTCGAGTGTGCACAATGATTTTTCATATTTTACTATTATTTTATAGTAGTGGTAAATGAGATATCGTCTCCACATGGATTTTTCAAATCTTTTAAGAATTAAAGCTACCCTAAAGTCTTACTGGATTTAACTTGTTTTAATTTAATTAATTCAATTAAACGAGAATTGAACACTAATAATATGCAAACAAAAATAAACAATTAATTAAAATAGCTAAACTATAAACAATTTAAATTTAATAAACTAACTTAATATAATTCAAACTGACATTCAAATAATTAATAAATCAATGTAAATGAAATACCTAAACAAACCCCTACCAAACATTGTAATATACTTGAATTGCTTTCAAACACTAGAACATAACATTACTTCATACTATAGTTATAATTATATCACATGGAATCTTGGAATCATTAAATCCTAATTCATAATAGGTTAATAGCTTTTAGCCAGCCACCGATTTTCCTAAATTCAATGGAAAAATCATTTTCTTATCATTATAAATCTACCCATCGGATAAAGGGCAACACCATAGATATACGATAACATTACACTCAATGAAAGTCATGCTTAATCTAAGCCAATATTAATCGAAGTCGCATAATAAAAAACTTAGAACACAATCACCTAGAATATCCACTTGGGGAAAACCCTATAGATTAATCCTAGTTACTACCTCTATAATTGTCAATAACTATAGACATAGATTTGGTTACTCTATATTAAGGAACATATTGGCCAATACGCACTCAATACAAAGAATCACTAGTTATAATATGCAAAAACAACTTGTTTAATCCATGATTGACGTGTATGAATTGATATAAAACATTAAATACGTGATTCCCTAATTATAACTACATAACAATCTAAAGTATATTACATGTCTAAAGTTTGTTTATATTAACTAATTACTCACTCATGCTGGAAATAAACAATGCAAATATATAATTAAAATACATAATAAATAAATAAATAAATACCTTTTAATCAAGCTCCAATGTTGCTTCACATATAAAACTAAATTTAAAAGACAAAAAGTTGAAAATAAGAGTAATGGAAGGTTAAAAAGAATATAATCGGAGAGTTATTTCAATGCTCTCTGGTCCTATATATAGTTTCCCTAAAAGTACATATCTTAGATAAATACAAATTCCTCATCTTTATCTAAAAAATCCGTCATTTATCAGCGATTCCTAAGTTGAACACAAATCGCTGAGTTTAGCTTTTTGTGCTCCACGGATTTAACTAGTAATTTTTAGTATATTCTTCAATTCGTTGGCATTTTCTTGCTACCAATTTAGGTGGCGATTTTCAGTGTAAATTCAAATCGTTGGAGTTATTTTCTAGTTGACTATTTTGCTATTCTTTCTCTTTTTCTTCAATTTCTTCATTTTCCTATTTAAATCCTGAAATCATAAAAACAAGAGAATACATAGTGTAATATCAACATTCATATATAAAATCAACCTAAATTACACTATAAAACATATCTAATTATTGACTTGTCAAATACCTCCAAACATAGTACTTTGCTGTCCCGAGCAAATGAATACTCTTGATCATATTCTCTTTTCATTCTAAACTGATTTCAATCTAATTCATCTTAACTTTAAATAATATAAAATAGAAGTGATTTCCAAATAAAAACATATTACCTACAAGTAAATGAAAGTTATGATACAATAGAATGATTTAGACAAAATAAAACATCCCTTAATGATAACTCAACCACCGAATGTAACATTCTTCAGAATTTAAAGTTCATTACCAAGGCTTGTACACAATATAGGTTTTCTCAATCTCCACTGACAAGCATCAAGCTTACGATAACTAATATAGAATCTAAAAATACAAAAATCATTAGATTAATTCTAATTTCAAAAAATATTTATAATAGTACCATAATCAAAATAAATAGGAATTTTATTAAGATACCAATGAAATATGTCATTTAAAATATGTTAGATTAATAAATACTTCATTTAACTCTAGCTTCAAGTACTCGAGTTAAATATTTTCTTCGAAGAGTTTATGAACATCCATCTTTTTCATCTCTCATTTTCTTTTATACTTCATTCTAATTATTTATTTTTAATACATATTTCTTTTTCTTTAACTTTTGCGTCCCTGCTCCATTTCCTATGAACATTCTAACATTTTTCCTACTATAGATTCACTACTCCATTTCTTTTGGAATCTATATGACTCTCTATGACTTTCTAAACTCTTGTTAACACTTCTCACTATCCACTAAAATTGAAATAAAAATTCTTTCTAACTTATAGAATTTTATTAGTTTCTAATCCATTTCTTCTTTTAATTGTGGCATAATAACTTTCTATATCTAGACTATAAAAATACTTAATCAGTAGTTTTTATATCACAAGATTCTTAGAAATTTGTCTTGTTCATCTTGCACTATTGTTTCGATCTTCTACCAATTATCATGACTAACACAAGGTATTTAATTTAGGGTACACATTAATTAGTAAAGTTAATAAAAAGGGTATAAAATTGATTTCTTCTATTATAAAACTCACTTGGGTAATAAAAATATCACTTCCATTCAAAAATCTATTTTATATTCATTTTCATTATCATTCTAACTAAAAATAAAGTAAAATGAAATTCATACTTACTTGAAATTGGAAGAAATTTGAAAAATTTCGTCAACTTACTTGAATATTAGATCAAAAGTTTAAGCTTTTTGGATCAATTCTAAATTTATCTTCTACCTTTTCTTTCCTTTCTTTTTTATTATTGTCATACTTCACCAAAAATACCTCTAAACTCATTCCAAACTTTGTCCTCAAGGTTTTAAAATTAAGTTGAGTTTCAAACAAAACAAATATACCATTTGAAGCATAAATGGTGGCGACCCTAAATTCCAGGCTGCCTTGCTACCTGCCACGTCGCATCCCATGTTACCAAGCCTTTCCAACTCATGACCCGCTTATCCTTGACGTTCCGCGACCTACCGGGCTACTTACACTTTTCAATTTAATCCTAACTTAGCCAATTAATTTCCATATAATTGTTAATGACTTCCTTATCCAGTTAATCAATATATCAAGTTATAATGAAATTTACAACAGAAGTCTTAATTTAAGTAAGTTATACAATATTCAACAATCCTAGGTAGTGGAAAACCTGGCAAAAGATACCATATATATATATATATATATATATATATATATATATATCAAGGCGAGTTAAGTATAACAAAAGTTCCATATACATGTAATCAATGTTCTATGGTCCCTAAAACCCAACAAAAGTAAAATAAATACATATTGATATCACATACGAGCTGGCTCCACAATCTCAGAGGTAGTCGCCTAGTACCTCATTGCCCTTGCCCTTGCTCGTCGAAGGATCAACACTAAGTCACCCAACAAATACAGTGACGAGTCAAGTGAGTAAAATCCCAAGAAAATTCCACACAATATTCATGAAATAAAACTGATAAACTATGAGACATGCGAATATAGCACTTGGCAACAATACATCATATTCCAATGAATGTAAGCAACACACGACAAGCAAAAGCAGTAGCGTGAAATAAATAAACATCATATACCAATTAATCCAGTTCAAAAATAAAACATTAATCAGTAACATCCATATAATTATGAGAAAACCTTAACTTATACCAGCCAGTAATCGATAAATCGAATAGGAACCACATATATACTTACAGGCTTACAGTGGCTAAACCCCAACTTCAGTAAATGGCATGGTCCCTTCCTGATGCTGTTACACATCAGGACCGCCCTAATTCCTCCCAACAGTCGTAGAAATATTCTACTGCCATCGACACGAGGACTATCACAAGTAACCCGTGCATGCGATTTAGCCACTACCAATATATATGTAAACCGAGATAGGAGAGAAACCCCATGTGTGCTCACAAGTAGTCACACATGAAATACGATATCGATAAAACAAACCATGAATACGCACATCAACATGCGCTCCGACTCCCCCAGACACCCGAATTCGACCCGACAAGCTCCTCGATACTTGAGCTACGATTTTCTAAGTCCCTAAATTCAATTACGTGTGTTTATTATGTATTCAAATTGGTTGAATATGTTTCAAATCGATCTTCCCAAATTAGCCATAAAGACTAAATTAAGTCTTAATTTCAGTCTTATGTTACAACATATTTTTAGGCATGAAATGGTCCAAACCTCGAAATCCTCCACCAATAAAAGATCATTAGCTCCATCTTAGCTTCTTGAAAAGTTTATTTTGCAACATTATGATTTAAAATGAAAGAGATATCATGATTCTACTAAATATAGCTATAATTGGAACCTAATCTGACCAGCAGATTTAGAAAATCTATTCCTCCCAATCTATAATTCCAAAAAAGGTGATTTTTGGTTACAATGCAGCAAAAATACCCAAATACAACATACTAAAAGATCAAATAATTTGGATACGTAGTTGTCGAGTTATGCCTTTAACAAGTTTAGTTTCAAAACGTTTCTTCTGAATTCTAGCACCTACTTGTATAACACTTTTGGACATGAAAATAATTGAATTGCAACATCTGTAGTTAAGCAAAGTTGTTACCATTTGAGTAAGCTTTCAAATGCCACCAATTTGAATTGATTTGGATCTAAAATGAGCAAGTTATGAAATAAATTACATAGGCTAATTCCTAATATAATATGCAGAATTCTAGTTTTGGTCTTGCAACTTCAAATATTTATATCTTTATGATTTCAAATGCAAATTAAGAACTTCAATATAGCTGGATTATCTGCTTCAAATAAGGAATCCAAATTCATAAACCAATTGCAAATATTCAATCATCTACCCTATGGAATTAGCCAAAAACTAGAAATGATTTCAATTTGACATAAATAGATGTGTACCTAGTTGATATACCACCTAGCTTGAGAAATTCTCACCAATCTTCCATGGATTCCTTCTCTTCATCAACCTCCTTCTTTTCTAGCAAGTACTCTTGATTCATAAGTTGAAAATGAAAATGGTTTCCTTGCATGTGTTGATCCTATATATTAAGGTAATATTGATTCTTAGCTATTGATCTCTATGTATTTACGTATCTCGAAGCTCATCTAATGATCCACACCTTGACATGTATCCCACTAACTCCCACTAATCTAATCAAAGTGACACTAATTTGCTACTCACATGATTCGTAGATGTGTTAACATGTATCTCTAGGACAATCTCATGGTTTCTAATTTAAATAACCAAACTATAAGCATTGATTTATTTGATTCAATTACATTAGCTTAGGCCCATTATAATATATATGGTTAGTGTTTTTATTCACCAAATTGACAAATTTTGTGATCCCATTAACCATCGACTACCCGACACTCGATGCCCCGCATCTCGATACGCAATTCGAGGTACGTCATAACCTATTGTTTTAATTGAATTTTACTAGGCCTATGGTCACATTACCCATTTTAATTGATTAAGTAGTCATCTTGCCATGGATTAGTCTACTTTCCTAGTATACCCGTAGTTCGCCTATCCGACACCCGCAATGACACGCCTTTCGAAGCGAACACCCGTCACACAAACTCGCCCAATAGCAACATACACATAAGTGGTGCAATATGATAATAATAGTTTTTTAAACACCTCATAGACACAACCACCATCCATAAATAACATATTTCCTCGGTTCTCGTGTCCGAGTCAATCAAGTTGTCCACGTAACGTCTGAATTACGATCGTTAATCTCCGAGATTAATGCTAATCCTGGTTTAATTAATTTGAGCCGTTACAATTCTTCCCAACTAGGAGAATTTCATCCTCAATATTTAAATCTCGAGTATACTTTTGTGTAACTATCCTATCCTTGTGTGACCACGCCTCACACCTTTATAGTCCCTCTCTACAGTCCCTTGAACACCTCCACTGCACCATCACATGGATCGTAGTGTTACCTTAAGACATAGGCGCGTGTTGCCGAGGTGGTCAAAATCAGTCACTCTCTTCCCAACATCCCCACAACCTATTCTCAGTTCGATTTTCGTGTTCAAGTTTCCCTAACCTAGTTACCTAACCCTAGTAACTGTAAACCTCTCCTATCATGTATTCCAACATAATAGTCCTAGTCAACCATCACATACCATGACAATCCCATGCCATGCCATATCCTCCCTTACTCACCATGACAATCCTATGTCATGCTACGACTTACTCTTACTCACCATGACAATCCCATGCCATACTATGACCTATGCTTACACACCATGACAATTCCATGTCATGCTACGACCTATGACAATCACATGCCATAATACAATAATCTATCATGCATACATGAACTTAAGCAGTAATGATTAAAAATTTAAAAATTCACATACCCTGAACCCGTTATTGGGACATCTCCTGGCCTGGTTCAATCACCACGTGCACTGGCTCTCGAGTCTGCACCGATGTCATTACTGCTGTAACCACTGATCTCATGGGACAATCTCTTTTGATGTGCCCCTCTTGTCCACACTGCCAACATGCAGTCGAATAACCATATCCTGACCTCCGGCCCTGACTCTACAATCTCCAGTCCATGCCTCCCTAGTCATGTACCTGTCTCTGCGGCGGCTCTGGTAATGCTGGTATAACATAAGCTCTAGTTGCCCGATCATCATCCCTACAGTCTCCAACTTATTGTCTATCCTCTATATTATCTCGATCTCTGTCTCTTTTGTCCAGTCTCTACCTCAAACCCAGTAATACGCCTACCCTCTCTCTGCATTAAGAAGGTCTCGTGTGTCAAAGCTCGATCAAATATCTCTTGCAAAGTGCGAGCTCTAGATGACACCACTGCCTCAAAAATCTTGTCATCAGCCCCTCGTGTGAAGTTTTATATCTGTAGTCGCTTAGTCCCAACTACATCCATATCGAACTGAAGTAAATACTGGAATTGCTCCATATACTGTATCAACATCCGACTACCCTGTCTTAGGGTCAGAAACTCCTCCCTCAATCTCAACCTCACCTACATGGGTATATACAGGTCGTAGAACAACTCTCTGAACTCAGCTCGCATCGTCCGCTCTAGATGAGTATCCGTATACGTAGTCCACCAGATTGTTGCATGACCTCTCAAACATGCTCTAGAAAGACGCGCCTGAACGCTCTCATCGTTCCTCATCAGCTTATGGAAACGGTAATGAGACACTATCCACTTCCCTGCCGCCTAAGGGTCACCGCTTCTGTAGAAGAAACCTGGCTGGATCTTTAAGAACTCCCTCAAAATCTTAACCTCTAGGGCCAAAACAAATCATGACGCAGTAGCAGTCGTCTGCTCTGTAGTTGTGGGTGGAGGCGTAGGAGTCGGCGTCTCCCGTGGAACAACAATAGCTATAGACCTCTCTCCCTGTGTCTCCTTAGCTACTCTCTCCACTAGTGTCTGGGGAACAATCAAGGTGACGACTGTCCCTGTACGTGTTCTAATTACTCATGAGTCTCGGGGTGCTGCAACCGCCGTAGCAAGTGCCGTTAGTGCAGAAGTCTGATCCCGTAACAATCGTAATACCTTGGCCATCTAAGTCTCCTGAGTCGACAATCGATTCTCTACACTCGCCATAACAAGAAAATCCCTAGCCGCATCACTAGTCTGTCAAGTCTCACGAGGCGTACCAGACTGTCTGTCCATGATCTGCATCATAAAGCATGCTCTAGATCAACCTCAATATATATAAACATATATCCTATATATAACAAAATATAATATGTAAACCTATCACTACCCATTTCAAGTATGCTTCCCAACTAAGGTTTTAAGTCAGGATCATCGGGCTTCCACATCTAAGTTTTTTTGTTTCAGTTTTATTTTTTTTCCTTTAAACTACTCCCGAGGCTTCCTCGAAACCTCGCTCTGATACCAAACTGTGGCTGCCCCAAATCCTAGGCCGTCTTGCTTCCTTCCACGTCGCATCACATGTCACCAAGCCTTGCCAATTCATGGCCCGCTTGTCCTTGACGTTCCACGGCCTACCTGGCTACTTACACTTTTCTATTTAATCCTAACTTAGCCAATTAATTTCCATATAATTATTAATGATTTCATTAGCCAGTTAATCAATTTATCAAGTTAAAATGAAATTTATAGCGAAAGTCTGAATTTAAGTAATTTATATAGTATTCAACCATCAAGTAGTGGAAAACTCAACAAAAGATACCATGCATATATCGAGGTGAGTTAAGTATAACAAAAGTTCCATATACATGTAATCAGTGTTCTATGGCCCCCAAAACCCAACAAAAGTAAAATAATTACATATTGATATCACACACAAGCTGGCTCCATAATTTCAGAAGTAGTCGCCTAGTACCTCCTTACCCTTACCCTTGCTCGTCAAAGAATCTGCACTCAATCACCCAACAAATACAGTGACGAGTCCAGTGAGTAAAATCTCAAGAAAAGTCCACACAATATTCATGATATCAAACTGATAAACTATGAGACATGGGAATATAACACCTGACAACAGTACATCATATTTCCATGAATGAAAGCAGCACACGACAAGCAAAAGCAACAGCGTGAAATAAATAAACAACTTATACCTATTAAACCAGTTCAGAAATAAAGTATTAATCAGTATCATCCGTATAATCATGAGAAACCTGACCTACACCAGCCAGTAATCAATAAATCGAATAGGAACCACGTATATACTTACTGGCTTACAGTGGTTAAACCCCAACTTTAGTAAATGGCATGGTCCTTTCCTGACACTGTTACACATCAGGACCACCCTAATCCCTCCCGACAGTCATAGATATATTCTTTTGCCATCGACACGAGCACTATCACAAGTAACCCGTGCATGCAATTTAGTCACAACCAATATATACGCAAATCGAGATAGGAGAGAAACTTCATGTGTGTCCACTTGCAGTCACACATAAAATGAGATATCAATAAAACAAACCATGAATTATGAGAAGCATTCTCAAGGGTTTTACGCACCTTAATATGCGCTTTGACTCCTCTAGACACTCGAATCCGACCCGACAAGCTCTCCGATACCCAAGCTACAATCCCCTAAGTCCCTGAAGTCAGTTAAGAGTGTTTATTGTGTATTCAAATTGGTTGAATATGTTTCAAATTGATCTTCCCAAATCAGCCTTAAAGACTAAATTAAGTCTCAATTTCAGTCTTATGTTACAATGCATTTTTAGGCATGAAATGGTCCAAATCTCGAAATCCTCCACCATACAAAGATCGTTGGTCTCTATTTTACCTTTCCAAAAAGGTTTAGTTTGCAAAATTTTGATTTAAAATGAAAGAGATATCATGATTCTACTAAATATATCTCTAATTGGAACCTAATCCGACCAACGGACTTAGAAAATCTATTCCTCCCAATCTATATTTCCAAAAAAGGTGATTTTTGGTCACAAGACAACAAACATACCCAAATACAACATACTAAAAGATTAGCTCATTTGGATAAGTAGTTAGGGAGTTATACCTTTAACAAGTTTAGTTTCAAAACTTTTCTTCTGAATTCCAGCACCTACTTGTAGAGCACTTTTGGACATGAAAACAATTGAATTACAACATCTCCAGCTAAGCAAAGTTGTTATCCTTTGAGTAAGTTGGGTCGATATAGATCTAAAATGAGCAAGTTATGACCAAATTACATAGGCTAATTCCTAATATAACATGCAGAATTCTAGTTTTGGTCTTGCAACTTCAAAAATTCATTTCTTTATGATTTCAAATCCAAATTAAAAACTTCAATATAGTTGGATTATCAGCTTCAAATGAGGAATCCAAATATATAAACCAATTGCAAATATTCAATCATATATCCTCTGGAATTAGCCAAAAATCAAAAATGATTTCAATATGACATAAATAGATGTGTACCTAGTTGATGTACCACCTAGCTTGAGAAACTCTCACCAATCTTCCATGGATTCCTTCTCTCTATCAACCTCCTTCTTCTCCAGCAAGTTCTCTTGATTCATAAGTTGAAAATGAAAATGGTTTCCTTGCATGTGTTGATCTTATATATTAAGGTAATATAGATTCCTAGCCATTGATTTCCATGTATTTACATATCTCGAAGCTTATCTAATGATCCACACATTGGCATGTATCCCACTAACTCCCACTAACCCAATCAAAGTGGCACTAATTTGCTACTCACATGGTTTCTAGATGTGTCAACACGTATCTCTAGGACAATCTAATGGTTTCTAATTTAAATAACCAAACTATAGGCATTGATTTATTTGATTCAATTACATTAGCTTAGGCCCATTATAATATATATGGTTAGTGTTTTTATTCACCAAATTGACAAATTTGATGATCCCACTAACCCTTGACTATCCGACACTCGATACCTTGCATCTCAGCACGCAATTTAAGGTACGCCATAACCCGTTGTTTTAATTGGATTTTACTTGGCCTATGGTCACATTACCCATTTTAATTGATTAACTAGTCATCCTGACATGGATTAGAATAGTTTCTTAGTGTACCAGTAGTTCGCTTATCTGACACCGGCATTGACACGCCTTTCAAGGTGAACACCCGTCACACAAACTCGCCCGATAGCAACATACACACATGCGGTGTAATATAATAATAATAATTTTTTAACACCACATTTGCACAACCACCATCTATAAATAACAAATTTCATCGGTTCTCGTGTCCGAGTCAACCGAGTTGTCCACGTAACGCCTAAATTACGACTATTAATCCCCGAGATTAACGCTAATCATGGTTTAATTAATTTGGGCCGTTAACAATTTGATATATTTAACAAAAAATTGAAATAAATAATAAGGAATTCAACAATTTTTCAAATGAATGGATTAGCAAAAATTTCACCAAGAGCAATACATTGTATCATTCATTCAATCAGTGCACACAAGAGAAAATAAGTTACACATGGTGGTTTCTACACGTAAATTCATCGTCAGCCTCATCATCTTCATCCATTACTGCATAAGGTTGAGAAACATAACTATCAGTTAGGTTATAATTTTCGGTTGGAAATTGCAACTGCATAGACGAAATGTCGACACTTCTCCTCGAGTCCTGCAAATAACTATCTTGTCTTCTCTCAGACATAAAATGGTAGCGTTGTAAAGTCCTCTCGTTTGCTGCTATCATTTCTTCATTGCGATGAATTTTTGTATGTCTACACATAAGCGAAGAAAATATGGTTTGAAAAATTCTTTTCGTCTTAGGCTATGACGTAGATGGTGCCGAACTCATAGCAACATTCGGTACGTTCACTCTAGCCATTAATATTGCCGCTCTCTGTGTGTCTTCTCTTATCTTCCTCATGTTTTCAATTGTGCTTCGTCTTCTTTCTTCTCTCACATTTAGTACATTGAATGATTCTCTTTTATCAATTGAGTCATTATATCCTATCATCTTCTTCATTCGTTGTACTCCCGTATCATTTATGGTCTTCTCGGGCAATATATCAAATTTAATCAAAACCCACCCAGCTTTTCTATACAATTCAGTAATAAAAATTGGGAACGATAATCCTTCATTCTTTGTAGTTCATATTGCAAACTTCATAGGATCATATATAATTTTTCCAACATCAATATAACCCTTATTCATAACTATATGATAAAGTAGAGCAGCTCTAGGGTTCTTCACTTCAAAGTGTCGCTTGGTTGGATAAAAACATGCGTTTATAATATAACTCCAACTCTTCTTAATTTTCCTAAAATGGGTGGTTTCAATAAATTTTGGATGTCCTTCGCTATCAAGCGTAAATTTCATCCCCGGAGGTATCTCTAACACGTCTTAAATTATCTAAAAAGGATAGGATTCCTTATCTTCATAAATGACATTCGGGTAATCCTCTTCCGTTCTGTATTTGTTAGGTGGTAGACCAAAAAATCTATTCAACCTCGTAGGTGAAATTCAATCTTCTTTCCTTTTACTACTACTTTGTCTATTCTTTACTAACATGCCCATTTGCATAAAATTGTCATATTATTGTTGAACATCCTCTTCTCCTCTTCCTACATAATCTCACAAAAGTTGCTTCCATCCTCTATCTCTAATAATGCTCATAATTGTTTCCTCATACTTACTCATATTTTGAATATTGAACCCTCTCTCAAGAATTATGACTCTCTTTTTATCATTAAAATATCTCATATGAGCTCTAGGTCTAACAAACAAAAAAAGATCATAAGGTTCTAGATGACTAGGGTCAGGATTTTCAAAACATTTTTCCTCATTAAACGACAATGAAGATAGTTCTCTAAGCTCAGCACTCCCTAGTCTAGGTTCCCGAATACTAACCCCAGTAGGTATAATATTCATTAGGTGGTCCGCATATTTTTGCTTTTGTTTTGCTTGCACTACCCCTTCCCTTTGTGTTGCTTACTACTCCTATCTCTTCCTCTACCTCCTCCCGCCATAGAGTAACTCAAGTATGACTGAAATCATGTAGTTGAAAATCCAAACTAGCAAGATAAGGAAAACAAGTTTATGAAAATTTCTTAACATAGAGTTTCGAAAGAGTTGAAAGTAATACGTATAAAATAGTCGGATCGACATATCACTATTATAAGTGTATATATATATATATATATATTGAAAAAATTCGTAGAAACCCCTGAACTCATTTGAAACCCCATATTCTAATTAATCCCAATTAACTGATAAATTAAGATTTTGACCCTAAGCTCAGACCCAAGTGGAATCCGCGGAAAAGTCTAGGGCACGCCTAATGAGGTAAATTGTGGTTATTTTTGTATGATGCGTGTTAAATTATTATATTATCTTTAAATATTCGCATAGTACTAGTATTAAGATTTTCATTGGTCGCGTTGTGCGCGTATAGTTACGAGAGCATAAGACGCTGCAGGGTGCACGTAACGCGAGTGTATGGGTAGTCGGGGTCTAGTGGTCACATCACATCACCATCCCCACTTTTCTCTCTTTCACATACATTTTTTCTCTCATCTCCAAATCAAACACCCATTTTAATTCCTTTCTCTCTTTACTCGAAAACTCCATCTGTCCCTCTCATTTTCTTCTTATTCTTCTCTAACACTACTTCATCAACAAATTTGGTCTCACCCTCACCAAGCTCTCTTCCCACGACACTCTCAGTTTCAACATCACCAGCACTTACTCCGGTGATTTTCTAGTCTGAGGTAAGTGTGGTTGTTGTTGTGAATTTAAGAAACATTTAAGAGCTTTAATGGTGGTTGTGTTAATGATATTGTATTAGTTGTTGAGTTGTTGAGGTTATTATTGTTGTATTAGTTACTATTGTTGTTGTTTTAAGTTGCAAGAAGAAAATAACAAATAAAAAAAATAAAAAGAGAAAAAAAAGAGAAACCAGAGGCGTTCTCTAAAGAAGAAGAAAGAAAGTAGGGGCTCCCCTTGCTCATGGGCTTGGGGTTGGGCCAAGCCGATCCCCAACCCAAAACTTAAAAAAAAAAATTAAGCAGAGTTGGGCCGACTGGGCCCAGCCAAATCAGGCCTGGTTCAGGCCCAACCTCCTAAATAAATACATTATTAAAATAATTAAAATACAATTTTAAATAAAATAAATTATTTAAAAATAGGAAAAATAGGTAAAAAATCATGGAAAAATCAGGAAAAATATTAAAAATGGGAAAAGATAGAAAAGTAATGTTCAAGGCATTTTTTGGGCGTTTGGCACCCAGTATAACCCGAAAAATATACCAAAACTAAACTTTTTGGAATAAATTTCAAATTTTTGGTCCCACGTTATAAACGCACTTAATGTGACTCTAAAATAATGAAGGTGACGTAATTGAACACCATGGACATAGGAGACCATAGTCGGGTGTCGAGTGCGCATCTCAATGCATGAGCGGGACATTTTGGAAGGATATTTGCGATTGCTTGAGGTAAAAAAACCCACGAGAAAGTCAACCTAGAATTTACTTATTTCCTTCGTAATTTATTTATTTCACATCATTTTTTGCCAATTCGGCTTGCATGTTTACTTTATTCCTGCGTGTGTCTGTGTATGGTTGAAGAAACGGTATGACCCCTTTCTGGCTCTTTCGTGGATGATGATCCGATTGTTGCTACAATGTTGGTCATACCTTAGACTACTCATGAGACTCCTCTCTGTTAGTCGATGATCGCGAGAGTGGGCTGACGTGAGGCTCGCCTCCGTCACAGAGCTCCTCTCATTTGAGGCGTTGGGCAAAATTCTACCTTTCAACTAATAGAGTTCCTTATTTCGATCATGAAGAGGGGGCGTGAATTTCCTCACCTCCAAGGCCTTCTCGATTTAGTATTTGCGTCTCAGGGCTCGACAACTATACACCACACTCACGTTTCATATTCTTGATTATCTCAACGACTTATATTCATGCTTTACGTTTCCGTTTATTAAATTTATCTACATGAATTGTAGTTGTTTTTCTTGGATTTCCTGTGAATACTAACTGAATTTCTCTGGAATTTACTTACTGGAACTTGTCATTATTTTTGGTGGCAAGTTGCAGATTATAAGACCATCCGGATCTAAAGAGCTACAGTAGCCTCAAGTGTAGGTGTTTGTATTTATGTATGCACTATCTTTTGGGGATCATTTCGGGAGACTTATTACCCGATACATGTATATTAACATTTATTATACCTTTTTATTGCCTTTATTGATATACATGGTATCATTTTGTCGGGTTTCCACCCATAAGTTTATTAACCAATGCAAAATTCATTTACATTAGTTATTTGCATATTATTAAGACTTCCGCTATTTAAATAACATAAATGAACTAAAATAAACAAATTAAGTTGTAAAACTCTATAATTTAGTGTATTTTGATGAAATAATTATTTAAACATCGAAATTGACTAAGTTGGATTATTAAATGGTTAGTTCGCGGGCGTCAAGGACAGGTGTGCAAGTGATGTGACATGACCTGATGACGTGTCCGGCAACGTGACAGTGCCCGGTTTGCCTTGGAATTTAGGGCCATTACGTATTCAAATTGTAATTTTGTATCATATTCAAAAATAATTTGCAATAAAAACCCAAAGATTACATTCATTGAAAATATTATCAAAAATCGATTTTGCTCAAGACATCAAAAATAAAAAGGATGTTAGAGTATCATTTCATTACCTTCTTGAGAGTGAATATCTCAAGTAATATGCTATATTAGCTCCTTAGACCCCCTCTCCATGCCTTAATTTGAAAAAACACTCACCAAGCCCTAAATACATTGTATGAACTTGGATTCAAAATTTATAGGGTTGAAACACTCCTAAGCAAGGAGGGATGCACTTAAATAAGCTTTAATTCTAGCTTTGAAGGGTTGAATTCAGGCAATCAATCGAATGAGTGCAAGGGTTTTAGGTGTGAAAGGGTTTAGTGTTGGCAATTTAGGGTTCTATTTTTAAAAACATGGATTCGTTCTCAGCGAGTCGGGGCGTAAGTGAAATCGCTGACAAATCGCCAGTGAAATCGTAGAAAATTGGTCCCAATGGTCTAGTGATTAGTTCAGCGAATCCTAGTATAAAACAAAAATCGCTGACAAATCGCTGAGTCAATTTTCAATTAAAAGCCTGCAAACTGCTAGCGATTTACCCATCGATTCCCAGTGTTATTTAGTATCGCTAGAAAATTGTTGATCAATTCATGTTTTTTTTCATATATCCAATATTTTATTAATTATCACACATAACAATCGTAATTAAGGTAGAATTGATTAGTATTGAACAAGAAATATAATGAAAACAATTTTGGATTTGTAATTAGGAAACATTATACTAAATAAATACTTTATTACTTAAAATAATTAAAGACAAACATGATTCAACTGAAAAACAACTCGATCATCCCCCTCTCAATTGGGGATATCCCAAAAGAGTGTTAAAAAGAGAGAATGAATATACTATCATAAATCTAGTAATATGGAAAGATATTGGCTCGATCGACCCCCTTACATGAAATTATTTCAAGATTGTAATCATAAAATATTTCTATTATAAGTGTCAAAAGTTGAGAGAATAGAAAAACAACTATCAAATCCTAATACTAAAACTGAAAGTAAAGATAGAGTATGGGTTGCCTCCCATAGAGCGCTTTTATTTATAGTCATTGGCTCGACTTGATAGATAAGATCACTTGTCGTTCAGCTTGAACGAGTCAAACTATCTGCACTCGTACCATGAATCGGTGGTCTAACTAGCCTGAACCGTCTCCCGAGGAGTCTGATCACACCATCGACCCCAAAAGACTTTCCTGACCCGCTTGTCTATTTTTTTACAATTAAGTTAAATTCAAGTGTGTGTGAAATTCGGTGATCATATAATAAAATACTGAAAAGTATATGGGAACCTAAGTGGGGAAAACACATATCATATCATCAGTAGTGTAAGTCCACGTCGAGGAACATGTCCAAAAGTATCCCATAATCCATACAAGAACAAAAGTAAATTCGATATATAAAACAAAATATAACATAAAAAGATCACTAATAGAGTGAAGATCAGGGCAGTCTGAAGTCGTCATCTCATTGGTGCACCTTGCCCTTCCCTCGATCACTAGATTATGGATCTGGGTCCCAAAAAGCCCCAGTAAGTGAACATCATGGTTTTATAAAAGTTACAACATAATGTAATTCGATAAGGAATAATATAAGTAAATTGCAGGAATTAAATATGATTCAATCATTCTCTAGTATGATCAAGCGGTTCCCATGAACCCTATATGCAAGGACCTAGCTTGAATCTCGTCGGCCTGACGACATTTAGCATCGACGATTGGGGGAGCTCCCGTCACGCGAACTCGTGAACCTGAGCGGAACCAACGTACTCTAACTCCATCGCAGGAAAGGCTGGAGGGCGGAAACCTCCTCCAACTACCATACTTGCTGGAGGGTAGAAAATCTTCGTATAATTATCCCTCGAAGCTACCCGACTAGCCGGAGGGGGATACTTTTTGTCGACGAAGTTGCCCCATCTAATTCTCAGAGACTGCTCCTATATGTCTTTATGTCTATATGCATGGACACAAATAATCATGATGCGATGCACACCTAACTTATGCGATCATAATATGATGCGTAATAAAGTTTATAAATTCTCAGTATTCACAAACCTCATGTGTTGCGTGTCGAAACCCGACCGCACGTCTAGTACCTTGTATATGTGCCGAAAGTCCCGCCGGAGTGTTGTCGTAGAGCCCTAGTTTGAAAGTTTGGTGTTAGACTTAAGATTTCTTATTTCATTTACCCAGTTACTCCCAGGCATGTATCCCGAGGTTATTAACCTAATTATGTAATTCTTTGAATTTATTAATATACTTTAAATTCCATATACGATGCACTGCCTTGATAGATTAATTTGATAATAAAAATATTCTAATTTGACAAGTACATGTACACAAGGATTTATGTCCATCTCTTATCTTTTCGAAAAGGTATGGTATGCGTAATTTCGATTAAAAATGAAGGAGATATCAAAGTTTTACGAGCACTGCGCATATCTGAATTTTATTTCGACCAACAAGGTTAAAAATTTGTTTTCTCATAGTGTATAGCTCTAAATTCCATTAAATTTAATCACATGTTTTTAACATACCCAATAACAACATATCCAAAGCTTGCTCTAATTGGAGTTAAATTGAGTGAGTTATGCTCATTGCAATGTTAGGTCGAACTCTTGATGTTTGAATATGGTCGTTTTATTCTTTTTGGGTTGATTCATCTTGTTTCGACTTGAGGTCTTTTAGGGGACCCCTTGGATGTTACTTGGGTTCCATTTACATCAGTTTACAATGAGAATTCCACAATTTAACAACCTATAGCCAATTTCACCATTAAAAGACTTTACAAGCTTAAGTTATTCAACTTTTTGAACATACATTTGATCAACCTCAATTTCCAATCAAATTGGGCATAAAGTGAGTTGAATCTGAGTCTTAAAACATTTCATATCAGTCCATGAAACCTAAATTTCGAACTCACAATTAAATTTCCAAATTCAAGCCAAAATATTAAATTCCAAGTCATGCAAAGTTTGAATTCTTGATTCTTAGTTCATGCTTTTTTAGAGGCATCAAATTTGAGTTCAAATATAAACACATGCATGATATCATTATTATTAAACCATATAAGCCTACATTCATTCTTATGCCATCAAAAGCTATGAAATTCTTATCCCATCAAAATCCATGAAGTTGAAAGGGAAAAAAGAGGGATTACCTTAGAATTATTGTGGATCTAATGTTTCTCCTATTTAAGACTCTAATTGCACTCCAATTTTTCCTTGAATCCTTAATTTCTAGCAACTCATGTTCTTCCTCTCAATTTTTGTGGCGTTTTCAGTTGTAATAACAACAACTAAGTGTTCCTCATATACTTTGTATCAACTTAAAATAATGGCTTATAGATGCTCCTCGAGATACAAGTTTTGTAGATATCTAAAGGTCCAAAATGGATCCTACACTTCACCATTAGCAACATAATTAGTTTAAGTTAATCACTTAATTAAGCCTTTAAATTAAGTTGCTTAGTTATTAATTCGAAGACATGAATTTATTTAGATTGGCAAGCATTGCTTGTAAGTGACAAGTGTCCCATATTGCATGATTATGTCTCCAAACTTTGTCTAGATCTTAGCCCTTCATCTAGATGTATTTATGAATCTCGAGACCAATCCCATGTACAACATAAAGTCCACACACCATAATTTCTTGTTTGATTGTTATGTGACATATATGTTACATTTTAGATAGACTATGGTTCTTAATTTAAAGCATAGGCTATAAGTTGAGTTTTATTATATTCCTGCCATATGTATGTTAATCAATTTTAATACACCACTTAGGCCAAGTTAAACCAAGTTAGTAATAGATCATGATACTAGACTAAGTCATGTATTTCCCGCCTAATGCGTATCCCGAGGTGAAATTCACCCCTTGCCTTGCATTGTGCCACGTTTGTATTTACAATTATTTAATTATTTATTAAATATTACACGCACACTAAAAATATTATTTTATTATTTACAGTACATAATCGTCGGACACGGCCACGTCACCCGATTGAGTCGGGCTCAGGATTCCAATCCAATCGAATTGGGCTGAGTCTGGTCTGGTAGGTGATGGGATGTCACACAAACTGACCATCAACTGATTCTTCATCATTCTCATCATCTTTAGTTTCCTTATCATTCTCATCATCCGCATAACATTCTTTACGGTAATTATCACGATAAGAGTTCTCCCCTTTATACCCATCGTCATAATTATCATCATTGACGTAATTATCCATCTCGTAACCATCCTGAAAACACATATAATCATTTCCCATCTTAAGTGTAATTGCACATTATTCTATATCGAGAACAACTCCAGCCTTCTGGAGAAAAGTTTGTCTCATTAATATTACGTCATCCTTTTCAATCTGTGGTACCACCAGGAAGTTAGTGAGATACTTGAACCGTCCCACTTTACTGGCACATTCATCGACATTCCTACTAGAAAAGGCTTATCACCGCTCACTTTATTGATAACAAAATGTGGTACGAAATCAATCCTCAACTTGGCCTTTCTGCACCATTATTCTAGTAAAATATTCATATCAGCTCCCGTGTCAAGTAAAACACCAGAGAAACTGACGTCATTGACCATCATATAGAGGAAGAGTTTACCTAGATCATCTTTGTAAATTTTAACCATATGTCACAAATCTTGAAGCTTTAGTTGCTCATTAGTAAATTTTTCTTCCGCCGGTTGCTTCTCTTCTTTATGTTGAACTTCAGGTTGCTGCTCTTCATGTTGCTGCTTCTTTTATTACTTTTTCTTATTATGCGATTTCTTATACATCCATAATGTAATGGTTTCATTCTTAATGGTTTCATTCCCGAGGATGCAAATATTGAACTCCAATTCCTTACTTTGCTGGTTTTGTTACTCATTCTCGAGATTGATGACTCCATATCATGTTCAATAAAATTTTCATAATAAGGTTTTAATCTATGACCGTTTACTTTAAATATTTGTCATGTGTCTAAGCTTTCTATTTCTATTGCATAATGAGGTGGTAAATTGACAGTCAGATAAGGTCCTACCATCTTGAACGGAGCTTTCCAAGAAATAATTTAAGTTTTAAACAAAAGAGTAGAACTTTATCTCCTACTTGAAAATTTTTAGGAACTAATTTCTTATCATGAAATGTTTTGGTTTTATCTTCATAATTTGATAAATTTTCATGGGCGTCATTCTTAATTTCTTCTAATTCTTGGAGACTCAACTTACGGTGGTTTCTTGCTTCATTGTAATTCATGTTACATGTTTTTTGCCTAATAGACTTTATGTTCTAGTTCTACTGGTAATTGACATTTTTTTTTTCCAAATACTAACTTATAAGGTTTCATGCCACTGGGTGTCTTAAATGTTGTTTTATATGCCCATAATGCGTCTTCTAATCTAAAACTCCAATCCTTACGTGTTGGATTGACTATTTTTTTTTTCGGTATTAACTTATTTTCTCTATTCGACGTTTTAGCTTGTCTACTAGTTTATGGATGATATCTAGTAAATGTTCTATATGTGACATTGTACTTAACAAGTAGATTTGCAACTAATCGATTACAAAAATGTGAACCTCTATTACTTACAAGTGCTTTAAGTGCTCCAAAGACTGCAGTTTTTTTTTATCTAAGGAAATCAACCACTATTCTTGAATCATTAGTTTTAGTAGCTTTTGCTTCTACCTACTTAGACACATAATCTACAACAAGTAAAATATAAACATAGCCATTTGATGGTGAAAAATGCCCCATAAAATCTATACCTCATACATCAAACACTTTACAAAATAGAATATGAGTTAAAGACATTTGATTTCTACGTCCTAAGTTTCCAGTTTGTTGGCAATTTGGACAAGATTTTATATAAAGAAAACAATCATAAAATAGAGTGAGCCAAAAGAATCTGGAATCCAAAACTTTACGAGTAGTTCTACGTGGATCGGAATGTCCTCCACATGCATAAATATGTCAATGAGATTTAATTGTATTATACTTCTAAATGTGGTATGCATCTTCTAATTATTTGGTTGGTGCAAAACTTCCATTAATAGGGGTCATCCCATAAACAATGTTTAGAATTTTTTTTATTTTATTCTTTTAAGCACTTGTTAAGTAAAATGATAACCTATTAGTGGTAGGATAATTAACTATATCGGCATACCATAGGTTATACTATACAAATACTCATTCAAACATTCATCCCTTAATGGTATAGGTGGTTCTCCATTTTCAAACCAACTGAAGTGGTCTGCTACTAGATCTTTGGCTCATTTCTTATCTAATATAGTAAAGTCAAATTCCTGTAGAAGTAGTATCCATTTTATTAGTCTAGGTTTTGCATCTTGTTTTGTCATTAAATATTGCAAAGCTGAATGATTTGAATAAACAATTACTTTTTTCCTAATAAATACGGTTTAAATTTTTTAAGGTAAACACTACCGCTAAAAGTTCATTTTTAGTCGTGGTATAATTCTGTTGGGCTAGATCTAGTGTCCTAGAAGCATAGCATATAACATGACATTCTTTACCAACTTTTTAACTCAAACAGCTCCAACTGCACAGTTACTTGCATCACACATTATTTTAAAGGGTGATGACCAATATGGTGATTTAATCACATGTGTGGTTGTTAAAGACTCCTTTAATTTATCAAACACTGTCTTAGCAATCATTGGTAAATTCAAAAGGAATGTCTTTTGTAAAAGTTTGCATAAAGGTTGTGTAATTTTAGAAAAGTCTTTTACAAATCTTCTATAGAATCTCACATGGCCAAGAAAAGAACGTATTTCTCTTATTATGGTGGGGTAAGGTAACGTTTTGAATACTTATATTTTTGCTGGATCTACATTTATTCCTTTATGTGACTATATCAATAAGTGATTATTTATACTCTATTTAGTAGTATATTTAGTATAAATATCCTCAAATGAGTGCTAATTCATGGTATTATTACATTTTCAAGGAATTAAGGTATATTGGAAGAAATCAAGGAAAAACGAGAAGAAATGTAGCAAAACCCATAAAATCGGAGTTGGCGCCGTAAGAGCATGTATTAACACTATGGGAAGATAAGATACAGAGTGGGGATGAAAGGCATGGCGTGGGAGAGAAGAAGAAATGAAGAAAACCAACTCTAGAAGTCCGGCATAGTGGCGGCACTGTGTCTAACAACGGACATCACCGGGACACAAAAGGGAATATGCCGAGGCTCCAGGAGCTAAAAATTACATAATGAAGCTGCGGCGTAATGATAGCGTTGTGACTTAACACACACAACGCCGGGGCATTAGTGATAGTGCCAACTTCACATAAATTAGAAAATGAAGTTCTAATTCAGGTTAAATTGTAATTTAGGGTTTCTAATTGTTATTAGGGAGTATCAATAGGTATTAGGACGTGGTAAACAAAAGAGAGCCAACCACATAGAAGGAAATTAGCCTCCGTTAGAGTAATTTAGCATTAAATTTGAGTATTAAGGAGTTTTTGTTGGACAAACATTAAAGACTCCACGTTCGCAATCAATATTTGATTTCATTGATTAATTCAAGGTAATATTTATATTCATATCAGTTTTGCAATGAATTCTATATTGAATTGTGATGTGTGTGTTCAAATGATGTGCGAGTAGTTTATTTATCTCAGGGATCAATCGATCCTAAGGTATGAATGTTATGCTTTAAAATAGGAATAAAAAGTGATAATAAAAAGTGCAATAGTTAGAATTTGTATTGATTTTGAGCATAATGCTTTAGACATCTTGATCACGTATTTAATGAACTTAGGCTTTAAGAGTTATTATGGCCATTGAAGTTTCTAATCCGGATATGAATGGTACAATCGTAAAATACACAACATTAAGAGATAGTTGTTGATTAGGGATGTGTGGATAACAAACTTAGTTAGTTATGAACCCAATGATTTGAGACTTAAAGCAATGTGGAACTTATGTTATTCACACCGATAGTTGGAGTTCTAGTTTGCACATTAGAATCGTCTCAGTCATGACAATGGGTTGAAGTAGATTTGAAGGAAATATTTCTATTCTAATTAGGCATTGCACAAAATATATTGAGATGTACAAATGAATACAAAGCATAATATTAAATTACCTAGGTGAAGTTGTGAACTAAGATATCCTTAATATAAGAGTTCAACTAAAGTTTAAAGTGATTTTTATAATAGTTTAGTTTAGATATAAAATCAATTAAAAGAGAATCCCTTAGCAATAGTTCAAGTTAAATAGGTGATATACAACTAGTGCGAAAACCTTTCCCTGGGGATGATATCCGTGATCAACTTAAGTTAATTGCACTATTACTACAAGCTAGCCATTATACTTGCGACACGCATCAAGTTTTTGGCATTGTTGCCGAGGATAGGTAGCCATTAGTATTACTTAGTTTTAATAGTCGCTAAATTTTATTTTTAGTACTTTAATTTTCAATTCATAAAAAAAAATAAAAAATAGGCTTGAGTTTTAGTTTGACTTTCTGCACTTGATCGTTTTGTGTTTTCTTTTCAGGGATACTTAGTGCATGTGTAATAAGGGAGAGAAGAACCTAGTGCCTTACGATCCGAAGACTGGGAGAACAACCAAAGGAAAGAAACAGAAATGAGTCAAGATGGCTGAGGAGCAAGCTTGAAACCAACAATAGGGTCGTGGGAATAGCCAACCCTCAGGTGATCTGGTAGTACGGGAAAGAGCGCGAGGATAGAGATGCCTTCGTAACTATTTCAAGCCAGCAGTTCAAGAGACATACAACATAGTGATGAGACTTCATGCCAACACCATCGAGTTCGAGCTGAGACCGTCTCTGATAAACATGGTGCAAAATAATCTGTTCAACAGGCTATCTTATGAAGATCCAGTTGCACATGTTGAGAATTTCTTGGAGAAGTTTGACACTTTGCACATCATCGAAGTTACGAAAGAGGTGATCAGGATGTGTTTTTTCCCAATCTCACGGGGTGGAAATGCCAAATCATGGTTCCAAGGATTGAATGCAGGGAATTTGACTTCATGGGTGGAAATCAACGAAAGATTTCTTGAAAAGTTCTTCCCCTATTGAAGGTCAGCGAAAAACTTGAAATTAATTAGTTCAAGCAAGAAGACACCGAGTCTCTTGGCGAGGCTTGGGAAAGATTTAAAGATATGCTAAGGACATGTCCGGGACACGAATACGTGAAATGAGCACAACTCCAATTTTTTTACTATGAGATTAACTACACATAAGAACGCTAGTAGATGCTGTATCGGGTGGCTCTCTACTTACCAAGGATGAAGATGGAGCATTAGATCTCCTTGATCTTATGTCTCATAATTTTACCACCGGTAATCGTTTCAGAGTCAGAAAATCAGCGAGCGTCTATGAGATTGACTCTCAAGCAACAATTATGGCATAACTATCAAACATGAGCAGTCAAATGGCAAAACTTTAGATTAGACACCAATGTCCACAAGTAGCACAACAACCCATGAATCACCACAGCATGGCGGTTAGCCAGGTGGATGTACGGCAGGGAATGGAACATGAAAACATTAACTTCATGAACAATCAAGGCTACAAGAATAACTTCAGGCCGAGGGAGTGACTCCTCTACGATTTTATCAAGGATACAACAACAACAAACCAAACTTTTCTTATGAAAATCCTGATAATGCACTGAAGTTACCTCAAGGCTTTGAACAACAAGTTCAATGGAGGAAGCTAGGGTAGAGCAAAGAGATGACTTCACTTAAGTCAATTGAGAAGTATTTGCAAGTCATGGAAGTAATATATATTTAGCGCCATGAGAAGCATGAGAAAGAGTTGGAAGGAATAAGGCAAGCCATGAAAAGGATAGATAATAAGCAATCATAATCCATTAAGAATCTAGAGAGGCAAATTGGTCAACTTGTGATAGCCTTGAACTCGTGGAAAGAAGGACAATTTCCTAGCAACACCGTCACCAATCCCAAGGAGAACAGTAGTGCTATTCGTATGATGAGCACCACATTAACAAAGGAGCCAAGGCAAGGCCAAATAATATATATGTCGGATAAGGTTAATAAAATGGAAATCAAGAAGCCAAAGAATCTAGAAGAAGTTCAAAAGGTTGAGGTTCAAAAAGAGGCACCATAGTTCGCAGACTATGTTAACTACTTAGCATGTAGAGTGTTTCCTCCAGATTTTACCAATGCAGCATGAAAGAAATTCCTAAATGATGTGAAGTCTATTTCTGGGATGAGCCATATATGTTTAAGAGATGCGATGATGGATTGATTCGACAATGTGTAGCATAAGAGGAATTTGCAGGTATTATGGGAGGATTCATTCATTATCATATGGGGAACACCTTGAAGCACAAATAACGACAACTAAAGTGTTGCAATGCGGATTCTACTGGCCAAATCTATTTAAGGACTCATACATTTTTATGAAAACTTGCAATGAATGCCAACGAACATAAAATATTTTTAGAAGGCGGGAGTTTCCACAAACCACATTTCAAGAAGTTGAACTCTTCGACGTCTGGGGGATAGATCTTATGGGACCATTCCCTACGTCAAATGGGAAAAAATATATACTGTTAGCAATGGGTTATATATCCAAATTGGTAGAAGTCGTAGCAACCACGACTAATGACGCGAAAGTGGTAATAGATTCATAAATAACATCTTTTATCAATCTGGAATGCCTAGAGCACTAATCAGTGATGAACTTCTACAGTAGAGCCTTAGACAAGTTATTAAAGAAATATGAAGTTAGCCACAAGAGCTCATTGGCTTATTATCCTCAAACAAATGGACAAACCAAAGTAAGTAACAGATCTTGGAAAAAATAATAAACACTAATAGAAAGGACTGGGCATTCCACCTTGAAGAAGCATTATGGACATACAGGACGACATTCAAAACACCAATTGGTACATCTCTGTATCGGTTGGTTTATGGAAAATCTTGTCACTTACCGGTAGAATTAGAGCATAAAGCATACTAGGCAATCAAAAAGCTTAACATGGATTTTCAAGCTACAGGAAGGCCATATTACTTCAACTGATGGAATTAGATGAGTTTAGACTGGGCGCATACGAAAATGCTAATTTATACAAAGAGAAATCAAGACAATGGAATGATAAAAGAATCAAATATCAATCCTTTGAGCCAATGAGACTAGTATTATTATTTAATTCAAGACTGAAATTATTTTCAGGTAAATTGAGATCATGATGCTCATGACCATTTAAGGTAGTTGCCACTTGGCCTTATGGAGTGGTTGAGTTAATCATCAACAGTGGTAATACATTTAAAGTAAATGCTCAAAGAGTTAAACCGTTTCACGAAACGTAAGTGAGGCAAAATGAGCTTGATGGTTTCAATAAGCAAAGAATCAATGCTTTGAAGGAAAGAAGGGGAAGCAACAATGGAATGCTAACAAAAAGATGAAGGACCTCCCGAAAAGGACCCACAAGGCAATAACATCAAGTTGGTTCCAAAGAAACCTGAACCAAAATTCAAGTTCATCTCATGACTTCAACCTATAAAAAAAAAAGAACCTGTAGAGATAAACATATCGATAAAAATGGATAGGCACTAGTTTTGATATGTCCTATGTGATACGGGAGCCTCGATTAATGTCATGCCACCGATGGACATGATTCATATAGACTGGAAGATCAATTGTTCGGATACAATGAATTTGCAAGTAGCAGACGATAACTTGATGCCTACTGTAGGAAGAGTTTTGAATGTGCACATGAAAGTAGGAAGATTCACATTCATCGAGGATTTCGGGGTCATGAACCACAACATGGACGATGATGTATCTATGATACTTGGGCGACCATTCTTGAACACGGCTAAAGAAAGTTTGGATGTGAGAGAAAGGAATATCACAATGAGTATCGATAAGGGCAATGATGTTGAAAATGTTGTCTTTGTCGATGGTGAAGAAGTACATCCGAACGAGAATGAGATCATAATCTTTGATTTGCAAACGAAGTTTCTTGATTTAGATTCAGACTAAACGAGCTAAAAATGTGTCAGGTTAATCGCGTAAAATTAAGTGCTACTGGAAGGCAGCCCAATGGTTTTAAATTTCAAGTTTTTGAATTTTAATTATTAATTAGTTACTTAGTTTAAGAATTATAATTAACAAGTTTCAGTTCTAAATTTTGAAAATTTGTGTCGAATGTGCAGGAACCTGGTGATGATTCATCGGAATGGAAATGTCTTGAGAACTCATTAAAAGAGCAAAAAAGAGCGAATTAGTTTAAAGCAATGAAGGTAAGGTGCATAGGCAAATCGAAAGGTAATATTTATTAATTTTTATATTTTCATGGATTTTATGTTGTCACGACACCATGTATGAGTTGAACATAAAGTCAAAGGATCGCCGGAGGAAAATTAGAGAAACATCATACACAAATATGTGGGCAAATGAGCCGAAGCCATGGGAATAGGCCACACCACTGAGATGGCAGCAAACACAAAATTAAAAATTTCCTTATTGCGTCATTGATGGAGTGCCGGCACTGTCATGGTGTTGTGCCTATAAAGCTCGATGCCAAGGTCGAAACAAGGGTTTTAAACCCATTTTTCACACCATTCTCCACACTTGCACTTAAACCCTACCAAAACCCCCAAGCATACACCCCTCTAGAGCTAGAGTTTGATCATTTTTAAGTGATTTTAGTGAGTTCCTAGTGACTTAGAGTGAAGATACAAACACAATGTAGATTTGCACAAGTGGAAGAGCTAGGGCTAGACTTTTTGAAAATTGATTCCAAAGAGAGCTTGGGAGTTGGTGAGAAAAGTTAAAGGGTTTGGATTGGAAAAGAATTGAAGGAGTGATCCGAAAATTAATCTAACATTGAGGTACATTTACAATTTCATCTAGTTATGCATTGAATTTTGAAAATTTTAATGATATTGTGGATTTGAGGTTGTAGGATAGGTTTTGCAAGATTGTTTGAATATGATAATTAATATTACCCATGGAGACTTAGTTGACATCTTTGAATTTATTTGGCATATGCATGATCCATGTTGTATGAATTATGATTTTTTAGGTGATTTGAAGACCAAATTGCATTGCATTTTGTTAGTTGCTTGAATTTGAAGGAAATGACAAGAACAAGGAAACAAGTTTGATAAAAAAGAGAAAATGACTTTGATGCATATACTTCTAGGAACCCCAATGATGAAGAGTCTTGACCTTTGAAATCCAAATATTTCATTTGTAAAGAGGTTAAGGACTGATACGAGAAAATCCTATGTAGGTAGTTCATTTGCGAAAGAGGAATTAATTTACCGGCCAAATACGATAAAAGAGTGAACAATTTCATTAGGCACCGAAATTGGGAGCAACTCACTCAAGACTATAGGAAGAATGAAGTTACATGAATGAGTGAGATTGTTTTTTGAATTCTATGCTAATGCGGAGTTCGTGGCTAAGGATGAGATGGTGAAAGTGAGAGGGGTTTTAGTTCCCTTCAATAGACGTGAGATCAATAATTTTTATGGGTTAGAAGAATTAAGCTCGTATTAATCAGCACTGAGTTTTTCGGCTAGATTATATGATAAACCTTATAACTTATACCCATTTAGAGCCATAGAAGATGCACTGGTTGTCCCACGACAACAAGGATAGGTGATGGGAGCTGAGAATGTGTCGAAACACATTAAGAAGGGGAGCATTAGAAAGGTTTACAAAATGTTGCAACATTTTCTTGTTGCATCACTATATCCCACTTCTTAGCAGGGTGAGATCAACAAGCCAAAAACGACTAGTTTTTACGAGATTATGCAGTTCGGGGAAATTAATATCGGGGAGATCATACACACCAGTCTGAGGGAGTACATCATGTCAGAAAGGGACAACAAATTGTTGTTTTCTATTTTGACTACTCAGATGTGCTTAAAGGCTGGAGTGAAAATGAGAGGTCAGGAAGAATTAGATATCGATGCTCAACCAACTATGGATAAAGCTTTCATGTTTACATTGAAATCGCCACCTAGTTACCAAGACTCCGAGGAGGAGGAGAGAGAGGGATGAGAGAGCTAGACATGATGCTTAGTTGTTGGCCAAGAGGCAAGAAGATCAAGCAGCAATAGAAGCAGCAACATCAAAACTAGCCCATGAGCTAGAAGATGAGGAGATGAATGAGAGGGGGAGCAACAACAACAAGGATTTGCTGAGGGCTACGAGTTTGTAGACCCAAAGATTGGAAAGCAAGACTTGGATGATCCTAAAGTCTTTCCACCACCTCCTCCACCACATGCACCTATATCACCACCTGAGGATTTGAACCCACGACAACAGAGGCTATGGATAGTAAGATGAGGAGATAGTATTAGGAGGATATGGAGCAATACCAAGTAGCCATGCTTAGATATGAGCAAGATATAGAGTGGACAGAGCAACATAGACAGATAAGGCAGTGCAATTTCATTTTTTTTATGGATCATCACAAAGCCATAGCTAGATATGAGAGGAGCATATGGTCGAGACCTACTGATAGGTCATTCGGCTTTCCAACAGCACCAACATACGTGTTTGATCTGGATTTGATGCACAACAGGACTTGGAGCATCCATTGACACCATCGTAGGCAGGAGCTGATGATGCAGATGATGATGATGATGACATGCAATCCTAAAGTCAATGTTCTAGGATTCTTTTAGACCTGGGGAGTTGAGAGTACTTTTGATGCCAATATTTTTTAACATTTAGGATATTTTGTAAACTATTTAGTTATTTCAATTTTAATGTTAAGTTTATTTTAATTTGTGTGGTAAAACTTGTAAAGATAGAATAAGAAATATAGAAATTCAAAGACAAGTAGGAGTAGCACCAATTGATACAAAGATTAGGGAAGGGCGGTTGCGATGGTTTGGTCACCTGCAAAGACGGCCTACAAATGCCCCAACTAAAAAACTTGACTCAATAGAAACTGTAGAAATTCGACGAGGTAGGGGCATACCAAAGTTAACATGGGATGCATTAATTAGGAGGGATTTGAATAGTTTTCAAAGCTCACCATCAATTGCACTTAATCGAGCACAATGGAAAAGTTTGATCCATGTAGCCGACCCCAGTTAATTTGGGACTGAAGCTATGTTGTTGTTGTTGTGTTATTACATACATTTGTGTGTTTCAGTGTCTTCATTTTTCAGGCTTACTTTTAAACCTTGAGGACAAGGTTTAGCTTAAGTTTGGGGGCATCGACACTACACTACACTATAGGAAATGGTAAGATAGGCTGATAAATAAGGATAAATATTGCAAGTATGATCGTTTAAAATTTTTAATTTGAAGCAGTTAAAAAGGAAAGTATGTTAGCGTATAAATTTTTTGTTTTATTCACTATATGGATGTTTAAGTAATATAAGTTCGGTTATATATAATAATACGTAATGAATAAGTAGTTCATTTGCATGTTCATGCCTTTAATTATGGATGAGTAGGTTACAAGTATCTTCTTGATATAAAACTCAAGAGAATATTTTGAATTTTTGAAGAAGAAACAATGAAATATAGCAACAACGGTGTGATTTCATGATTAGAAACCTAGAGTTAGGAAGATCTTGAACTTGAAACAAAAGCAAGAAATTATAATGCTTCTTGTTGAAAAAGTTAGATCTTTAAGGATTCTATATCAAGTGTGAATCTTACTTGCATATACAAAACAAAGAAACACTTAGTGCAAGAGGGGAAGAAATAGGCATTATAAATTAGAAGTTGGAGTTAACTTACTTGATATCGTGAAAGTGAGAAGTGCTAACAAAAGTTTTAGAAAAAAGAGAAAAAATGAGAGAATCTCATAAGTTCTCTAGGAAATGAAGTAGAGAACTTGATGATTGAAAAAGTGAGGAAGAATAAAGTCCATAGGAAAAGGAGCAGGGAGAATTAAATAAAAATGAAACGAATAAGAAAAGAAATGAGAAAAAAAGAATTAAAGAGAAGAAGGCGGAAGTAAACAAGATCTTTTCAAATAAAAGATTTAGCTCGAGTGCGAATAGCTAGTTAAGTTAAGTTTCCATTTTAACTATGTGAAAGTCCTATAGACTCTTGAAGTGCTAAAGTCTACCAAAGATGAGTTTGATCTATGCTTATTTGTGAATTGCTGAGCTTAATGAGAAATTATGAGATTGTATACTTGCTACTTGAGTATTGAAACTATGCAAACTTGTTAGTAGTGATGGTTTTTTTGTTGAAGTCTGATTTAGTGTTTTGAAAGTGAAGTTATATTTGTTGTTAAAGTCGTATGTCCTAAAAATCTGTTTTTGTAAAGAAACACTCTTGAGTGGATTGTTAACTTGAGACTTAGTAAATTAAAGGATACTCCATGAACAATGTGAATCGAATGAGAATTAATAGAATACACATTTGCTCGGGACGCACAAAACCTTAAGTTTGTGGGTATTGGATAAGCGATTATTTATACGTATATATAGGGTTAGTTTAGTGGTATATTTAGTATAAATATCCTTAAATGAATGCTGATTCATGGTATTATTGTATTTTCAGAGAATTAAGGTGTATTGGAAGAAATAAAGGAAAAACGAGTAGAAACGTAGCAAAAACCAACAAAATCAGGGTTGGCGCTGTGAGAACATGTATTGACGCTGTGGGAAGACAAGGCACAACGTGGAGATGAAAGGCACGACGTGGTAGAGAAAAAGAGATTAAGAAAAACAACTATGGAAGTATGGCGTAGTGGCGACGCCGTGGCTAACAAGGGACAACACTAGGACACAAAGTGGACGACGTCAAGGCTCCAGGAGCTAAAAATCACATAATGAAGTTGCGGAGCAGTGACTGTGTCGTGACTTAACACACACAGCACAGGGGCATTAGTGACAATGCCAACTTTGCAGAAATTAGAAAATGAAGTTCTAATTTAAGTTAAATTGTAATTTATGGTTTCTAATTGTTATTAGGGAGTATAAGTAGGCATAAGGACATGGTAAACAAGAGAGAGCCTACCACATAGGAAGAGATTAGTCTCCATTAGAGTAATTTAGCATTGAGTTTGAGTATTAAGGAGTTTTTGTTGGAGAAACATTGAAGACTCTACGTTTGCAATCAATATTTGGTTTCGTTGATCAATTCAAGGTAATATTTATATTCATCCCTATTTTGCAATGAATTCTATATTGAATTGTGATGTGTGTGTTCTAATGATGTGTGACTAGTCTATTTATCTTAGGCATCAATGGATCCTATCGTATGAATGCTATGTTTCGAAATATGAATAAAAAATGATAATAAAAAGTGCAATGGTTAAAATTTGTATTGATTCTAAGCATAATGCATTAGCCATCTTGATCCCATGTTTAATGAACTTAGGCTTTAAGAGTTATCAAGGACATTGAAGCTTCTAATCCAAACATGAATGGTACAACTGTGAAATACATAACATCAAGAGATAGTTGTTGATTAGGGAGGCACATATAGTAAACTTAGTTGGTTATGAATCCAATGATTTGAGACTTAAAGCAATGTGGAATTTATGTTATTCACACTGATAGGTGGAGTTCTAATTTGCGCATTAGAATCTTCTCCGTCACGACAGTGGGTTGAAGTGGATTTGAAGGAAATCTATCTATTCTAATTAGGCTTTGCACAAAACATATTGAAATGTACACATGAATATAAAACATAATATTAAATTAAGAGTTCAACTAAAGTTTAAAATGATTTATTAGAATAGTTGAATTTAGATTTAAAATCAATTAAAAGAGAATCCCTTAGCAATAGTTCAAGGTAAGTAGGTAGTATACAACTAGTGCAAAAACCTTTATTTTAGAACGATATCCGTGATCAACGTAAGTTGATTGCACTATTACTACAATCTAGTCGTTATACTTACGACACACATCATATATGTCCTAAAAGATTTGTCTATTAACAAATCTATCGTATCTACTGTGCCTATGGAAGAAACATCCATTGGATATTTTATTGCATCATATATATTAAAATTCACCGTATAGTCATCTACTTCCATTGTTAATGTTCCATTTGAAACATCAATCTTTGCTTTTGCTTTTTTCGAAAATGGTATTCCTAAGATTAGTGATGTCCTATTAAAGAAATTATCTTCTTTCATATCTAAGGCATAGAAATCTGCTGGGAAGACTAAATCATTTACCTTGACTAGTACATCTTCTAGTAGCCTTACTGGTTTAACAGTGACTGCTAATTGTATGACTATACCAATTTTTTCTAAATGTACATTTGTCATATGTAAATATAGATAAAGACATAACATTTATGGAGGTTCCCAGATCACGTAATGCTTTAGAAATTCCTATATTCTCAATCGTACATGGAACGAAAAACATTCCAAGATCAGAACATTCAGGAGGTAACTTCTTTTGAATTAGTGTTGATATGTATTCTCCTAGACTCACATTTTCATTAGCTTTGATCTTATTAGTGCATAAATCTATTATAAATTTTTGATTCTTAAGTACATTTTGAATGACTTCAAACAGAGGTATATTAACTACTACTTTCTTTAATGTATCAGATATTTGTTTTTCTTCCTGCAATTTCTTAGCATTTTTATTATTTTCCAAACGATGAGGGAATGATGGTTTTATATTAATTGGTATGTCTTTATCAAGTTCATTACCCTTTTTGTTGGGAATCTTGTCACTTGTTACTTCGATTTTTTTTTCTAGTTCTGCTTCTAATTCTTTTCTAGAAACTAAGTGGTCTGACATTTTAAGTTCATCCATATGCGTACCACTTGTAATGTTATGGCTGGTGTTTTTTCATATAAAGTAGGATAAAATTGAGACGGTAATTTCCCTTAGTTTACAAATTCACTTATTTATGTTGCCATTTGACTCAATTGATTTTTCAATTCGGTAATATCATTTTGTAATGTTTGAATTATTTTATCTTTTTCTCTTTCTGACTTATTCGATGTTTTATACATTTGATAACCCTGATTGTTAATACAATTACTTACATTCGATTGTGAGTAATTTGTATAACTATTAAAGTTATAAGTGAGATCAACAAGCCCATTATTGGATCATTATAACATTAGCTTCTTCTACTTTGGTTTGTCGTGTCAAAGAGTATTCATCATTAGAATGGCTTAATTCATTACGAGATTTTACTTTGCTTGATCTATCTTTTAGTAATAATTCAATCATGGCTTTTCGTTCGTCTATCTTATCGTATGATGTCTTATATGTCTTATTCATTTCACTTAGATTTGCTTTGATTAATTCGCTCTTCTCACCATATTGCTTGGATTGTTTAGCTATTTTATTTATAGGTTCTTTTGATAAAGTTTGTGTTTTTTCAAGCATAGACCTTCCGCATATAATGTCTAAGAATCTTCGTTCGAAGTGATTTAATCCTTCATAAAAATATTGCATTAAAGTTTTTTTTGTAAATCCATGCATTGAACATAATGAAATCAATCTTTGATACATATCCCAAAATTCATCAAAAGTTTCTCCAATTTCCATCCTTGCATTACTAATTTTTTGTCTATATAAAATAATTTGTCTTGTTGGGATGTATTGATCAAGAAATACTTGTAGCATCTCCGACCAATTGGTTATGGAATTTTGAGGGAGGTAAAATAATCAATCTAAAGCTTGGCCTTTCAATAAATAAGGAAAAACTTTTGATTTAACATAATCTATTTCTATATCCTTAGGTTTTAACATGTTTACTTTATGTCGAACTCTCTAATAAACTTTTGAGCATCTTCATTATCTTTACTATAGAAACACGGTAAAGAATTTATGAGTCCAAACTTCAATTTGAATTTCGGAAGACATTCCTATTAGATTACCTAAAAGTTAATTCTTTCTCGTCTTCAGCCATATTATATGACTTTCAACAAGAAAGTTTACAGGAGATTATTTTTAAAATCCCTAGCAACAATGCTAAAAATTGATACATGTCGAACATGCACAATAATTTCCCGTTCTTTACTATTATTTTGTAGTAGTGGTAAATGAGATATCGTTTCTATAGGGATTTTTCAAATCTCTTAAGAATTAAGGCTACCATAAAATTTTACTAGATTTAACTTGTTTTAATTAAATTACTTCAATTAAATAGGAATTAAACACTAATAATACGCAAAAAATAAACAATTAATTAAAATAACTAAACTATATACAATTTAAATTTAATAAATTAACTTAATATAACTTAAACTAACATTCAAATAATTAATAAATCAATGTAAATAAAATATCTAAACAAACATCTAAACAAACCCGTACTAAACATTTTAATATACTTGGTTTGCTTTCAAACACTAGAGCATAACATTACTTCATACTATAGTTATAATTATATCACATGGAATCTTGGAATCGTTAAATCCTAATTCATAATAGGTTGATGGCCTTTAGCCAGCTACCGATTTTCCTAAATTCAATAGAAAAGCCACGTTCTTATCATTGTAAATCTACCCATTGGATAAAATGCAAGACCATAGAAATACGATAGCATTACACTCAATGAAAATCTTACTTAATCTAAACCAAAATTAACCGAAGTTGCATCATAAATAACTTAGAACCAAATCACCTAGAACATCCACTCGGGAAAAGCCCTATAGATTAATCCTAGTAACTATTTCTAAAATTGTTGTCAATAACTATAGACATAGATTTCGACACTCTATATTAAAGAACATATTGGCCACTATGCACTGAATACAAAGAATCACTAGTTGTAATACGTAAAAACAACTTGTTTAATACGTGATTGACATGAATGAATCGATCTAGAGCATTAAGTACGTGATATGGAAACCCTGCCGCCCTGGAGTGACATGTCTTCGTGTATTCCTTGCCCAGTGGGGCCCAACTACACATGTCCAACACCTGCCAGGCCACATCCTGTCATATAATTCATGTCCATGTGTGTTTTGTCAAATTACTTAGTAGATTATCAATATTTTCTTAACTTATTCTCTTTAAGTATTTAAAAATTTATTCTAATGCATAACCATACTAGTGGGTTATATCTTACAAGTTAACATATATAAGCGGAAGCCTTAATTGATATAATTAGAATAAGTAACTAGCATGGTAAACATTATTTATAAGAGCAAATCCTACTGTGGAAAACCCAGAAGAGTACTCTGTATATAAGCGACAGTACCATAAACAAGGTATATATACATGTACAGTGTCATCTCAAGTCCCCCAATACCCAAAATAATACAAAATATCAAAATAAGCACGCACTAGTAGGTCCTCGACGACACGCAATTAGATATAGTCGCCTAGGATCCCCTTGCCCCTGCTGGTACTAGGATCTGCACTCAATTATCACAAAAAGACAGATGACGAGTACAATAAGTAAAATCCCAAGGCACCCCTCTGAGCATTCGCATAAAAAAGTAAAGGAAATGCAAGAAATACTGTCAAGTAAACATGTGGAATGTAAAGATAGACAACTGTAATTGGCTCATCGCATACATAGATAATAGTTAAGCTAACAAATGTGTGTGCTCGCTCCAGATGGACTAGACTGTACTTTGGGTCACCAAGTTCCCACTAGTGGTCGCACCCAATTGGCACAACACTTGGTCCCTGGCGGTGTTGGCCGAATCCGCTGAGTCACCGACACGTGCACCAAATGCAAGCTCAGGTTAACGTTCACTGAGGGTTGGGTCACACGTGCTACAGTCCAGTGCATCATGAACACACAACCAGGAAATCTAGAGGAGTAACATCAACCCACGTCCAAGTAACATAATGGAATAATAAAACAACAAGGAAATGATATGAATGAATTTAAAACATAATCAAATACTTAGTGTTTTTCAGCAGGGTTTTACAAACCTCAAACTGCTTTCTGACCTCTCCAGACTTTCGTATCCAACCCATTAATTCCCCGACACCGAGCTATAGTCCACTAAGTCCCCGAAGTCCAATTTTATAAGTTTAGGTTGTTTGTAAGTGTTTAGACCTGTATTAGGTTGAAAATCACCAAAACAGTCAAAATTCATAGTTTATTTGTCATTAGCGCGCTAATAGGTCTACCTAGCGCGCTAAGTGAAGTTAGCGCGATAGGTGATCTATCTAGCACGCTACTATTCTTTATTTTGAAAAACAGTTGGACACCCAGAACGATTAGCGCGCTAACCAACCCAGTTAGTGCGCTAATTGCTTTATATGACATAATTCTCAACTCGAGAATTCTGTCATTCCCCTCTTAATTAGCTATTCTAACGTGCTTTACATCATCTCCATACATTATTAAATCTAAATCAACAACTATAACATTCCAGAACATTAAATAAACCCAAATTTACTAAATCTAATGAATTCACCAAATTTTCCAATTCCATCAAAACACCAATTCCAGCTAAATCAGCTGTAAATTCTCTATGAAAATGATCTATAAACTTGTAATTCATCAGGTTTTCACTAAAAATCAAAGGTTTAATCATCAAACTTGAATTCACTAAAACATACCCAAAATGGGTTCATTTAAGAGTATATAAGATAAATATGATGATTACCTTGGTTTGATCTCTTGAATTGGTCTTTAATGTGATGAATTCCCAGCTTGAAGTCCTTCTTCTTCTCTGGTTCTATTGGTTTTGCATGAAAAGTTCAGTTAGTGGAGATGAAAATCCCACTCACTTGTTACATATAGTTTGGTCTTGACAAAATGTGTGCAACGTATCTCGAGGATTATCTTGTGGTCTCATTTCGTGCTGTCCCACACCACTTGATAACTTCACTAACACACTCATCTCCTAGAATTACTTAATATGATCATCTTGATGTCTATCTTATGGTTCTCGTTATTTAGTTCAAACTATAGGCTTATTATTTATTTAATTAACTTACCTTATATTAAGCCTTATCAAACCATATGGTTAGTGTTTTATTCATCGAAATTAACTAACTCATGGTCTCACTGACCTTCGGCTACTTGATATCCGGTGCTCTGCGTTTCGACATGCATTTCGAGGCGCGCTACAGTCTATTATTTAAATTTCAATATAATTAGCTTATGGTTACATTACCCATTTCGATTGAATTTCTTAGTCATATAAACATGAATTAGATGAGTTCCCTAGTGTACCCGTACTTTGCTTTTCGATATCCGCATTGACACGCATTTCGAGGCGACTACTCATCAAACAACCTCGCACGTTATAACCATTCAACATATACACTTGCGATGTATTAATAAATAATTTCATAAAATGCATCACAATTAAACAATACGACACATAATTTACTAGTGTACCTAGGTCAACTTGTATCCTAGTCTACCTATGGCGTCCACGTGGATCCAAGCTGGCGTCCATGTCTGAAATTACGAAATAAATAACGGCGTTAATAAAATGAGCCGTTACAGTTCTTCCTAACTAAATAAAATTTCGGCTCGAAATTTAACATAACTAAATGTCATACCGTGAAATAACTTAGGGTATCATTCTCGCATAGTCGACTCGAGCTCCCAGGTAAGTCCCTCTGTCCCATAATGCTGCCAATGAACTAGGACCTTAGAGAGCTCCCTGTTTCTGAGAATCTGAACTCTGCGGTCAACGATCTCCATCGGCCTCTCATAAGTCACATCAAACTAGACCTCAATATGCCCCAAATCAATAAACGGTCTCGACCCTGACCTAGCTAGTCTCAACATCGAAATGTGAAATGTCAGATGAACCCCAGCTAACTCTGCAGGTAACTCTAGATGATAAGGAACACCGCCCACTTTCTCTGCGATCTTCAATAGTCCAATAAATCTCGGCGCTAATTTCCCCTTAATATCAAACCTCTGCTGATCCTTCCAAGGGGAAACCTTCAGATATACCATGTCGCCCTCCTCAAAGCTCAAACCTTTGTGATATTTATCCGTGTATTTTTTCAGTCTATCTTGTGCGGCTCGTAATCTTGACGAATCTGTCTGATATTCTCTGTGTGATCCACAACTATCTCAGGCCCAACGGTCACTGTATCTTCCAACTCCGTCCAACACGCAGGTGATCTATAGGGCCTTCTATACAATGTCTCAATCGGTGGCATATCAATACTCAACTGATAGTTGTTATTATATGCAAACTCATGCAAAGGCAAAAAATCATCCCACGAACCCCCAAACTGCAATATATAAGCCCTAAGCATATCCTCCAAAATCTATATTAGTCGGTCTGAGTGTCCGTCGGCCTGTGGATGATAAGCCGTACTAAACTGCAACCTGGTGCCAAACTGCTCCTGCATAGCCTTCTAAAGCCTCAAAGTCAACCTGGGATCGCTGTCCGATACAATAGAAATTGGCACCCCATGCAATCTAATCATCTTTCACTCAAACAATATGCTCAGCAGTGGGAAAATGTCTCTCATAGAAATCGGAATGAAATGAGCCGATTTCGTCAGTCTATCAATCACAACCCAAACTGCATCGTGACGCCTCGATATCTGTGGTAGTCCACTGACGAAACCCATAATACTATGGAATGGGTAATGGCTGTAACAGTCCATCGAGTCTCATGTGCTCAGCTTTCACCTATTGGCAGACGTGATAGCTCTTGATGTACACCCTTACATTAGCCTTCATCCCCGGCCACCAGAATAGTCGCCTCAGTCATTGTACATCTTCGTCCAATCAGGATGAACTGTGTAGCGAGATCGGTGTGCCTCCTCCAGAATCTCGTCCCGTATCTCCTGATTTGCAGGTATCCACAATCTTCCTCGGTGTCTCAAACACTGATTCATGGCCTCTGCCCAATTAGTGCACTTCAGATCCCGAGCCAGACCACTGAACCTCTCATAGAGACCATCGACCCTCTGACACTTGGTAACCCTCTCAATCTATACGGTCAGAACTCTCATGTGACAACAAATGTGCTGCTTAGCCATAGTCAACACCTTTGTCATGCACATAACTACTGCCGCACGTAACAAGTCATGCTCGTGTATCATATGTCGCAAAATAGTCTAATTATCAATCATGTTTCTGCTTAATGCGTCCGCTACGACGTTCACTTTTCCAGGATGATACTCAATAGCAAAGTCGTAGTCCTTCAGCAGCTCAAGCCATATCCTCTAGCGCATATTCAGATCCCTCTGAGTGAAGATATATCGTAAACTCTGGTGATCTGTATACAATATGAACCTCTCTCAATAAAGGTAGTACCTTCATGCCTTCAGTGCAAAGACGACTACTGCAATCTCCAAGTCGTGCACTGGATAATTCTCTTCATGGGGTCTCAACCGTCTAGAAAGATAAGCAACTAGTTTATCCTCCTGCATCAATACACATCCATGACCAATGCCTGACGCATCCGTATAAACCGTCAAGGTCTTGCCCGGCTCCGGAAATGTCAATATTGGTGCGGAAGTCAACCTCCTCTTTAGCTCACAGAAAGCCTACTCACACTCCTCTGACCAATCAAATCTAACATCCTTCTTGGTTAGTCTCGTCATCGGCGCTACAATCGAGGAAAAGTCCTGCACAAATTTCCTGTAGTATCCTGCTATTCTAAGAAAACTCTGAATATCGACAACTGACTCGGGTCTCCTCCAATCAATGATAGCCTAAATCTTCTCTGAATCCACAAAGATAACCTGATCATTGATGACATGCCCTAAAAATCTCACTGCACACAGGTAGAAGTCATACTTATTGAACTTAGCATATAATATGTGCTCTCTTAGTGTCGTCAAAACTGCCCTGAGATGTATCTTGTGATCCTCACGAGTCCTACTAAAGATCAAGATGTCATCGATGAAAACTATGACAAATTTGTCCAAATACGGTCTTAAGACCCTGTATATCAAATCCATGAAAATCGTTGGGGCGTTAGTAAGCCCAAATGGCACGACTGTGAACTCGAATAACCCGTATCTCGTGCTGAATGCGGTCTTTTGGATATCCTCCTCTCGAATCCTCAACTGATGATAACCTGAGCAAAGATCAATCTTCAAGAAGAATCTGGCGCCTATCAACTGATCAAATAGATCATCTATCCTAGGAAGTGGCTAACGGTTCCTAATTGTCACCTGATTCAGCTTCCTATAGTCTATGCACATCCTCATCGAACTATCATTCTTCTTCACAAACAACAATAGAGTTCTCCAATATGACATACTAGGGTGAATAAAACCTTTCTCTAATGAATTATCTAGCTGTCGTCTAACCTCCTTATGCTCCGATGGTGACATCATATAAGGGGTACTGACGATCGGCTAAGTCCCTTATATCAACTCAATGATAAACTCAATAGCTCGTAGCGGTGGCAAACTTGGTATATCATCCGAAAATACATCGACGAAATCTCTAACTACTGGAACGTCCTCAATCCTGACCACTGTCCGAACCTTCGACCCAACTATCACTGCAAACACCTCCATCTCCTACGTAGGTGCTAGTCAGCCTCTAGTGATAGGTAAATCAGCCACATATCCAACTAGTGAGAACTCTGGTATCCCAGGAATATGAAACTTAATCATCTTACCATAACAATCTATTCGTGCATGATAGGGTGAAAACTAATCCATCCCGAGAAGAGCGTCAAACTTTAAAAACTCTAACACTCAAAGATCTACCGGCAACTGATGTCGCTCAACGTCTATCATCATGTCTCTACATATCCGGTTAGGGTATATCTTATCCCCAATGGCCGTACTAAGAAGTGTGTCTGGTGTCTGTGTATCTAACCCTAACTCTCCAACAATATGCCTAGCAATAAATGTTAAAGTGCTACTAGAATCAAACATAGCATGCGTAGGTCTACCAAAAATATGTAACATACTAGTAGGTCCTCGACGGGGTGCAATCAGATGTTGTCACCTAGGATCCCCTTGCCCCTACTGGTACTAGGATCTGCACTCAATCATCACAAAAAGATAGATGATGAGTATAGTAAGTAAAATCCCATTGAACCCATCTAAGCATTCACATAATAAAGTAAAGGAAATTGCAAAAATACTGTCAAGTAAACATGTGGAATGTAAAGACAGACAACTGTAATTGGCTCATCGCATGCATAGATAACAACTAAGCTATAAAATGTGTGTGCTCCCTCCAAATGGACTAGACTGTACTTCGGGTCACCAAGTTCCCACCAGTGGTTGCTCCCAACTGGCCCGACATTTGGTCCATCATGGTGCTGGCCAAATCTGCTGAGTCGCCGATACGTGCGCAAAAGGAAAGCTCAAGTTAACGTTCACTGAGGGCCGGGTTGCACGTATTACAATCTAGTGCATCGTGAACACACAACCAGGAAATCCGGGGGAGTGACCTCAACCCACGTCCAAGTAATTGAATGGAATAATAAAACATCGAGGAAATGATAGGAATGAATTTAAAAAAGAATCAAATACTCAGAGTTTTTTAGTTGGGTTTTACAAACCTCAAACTGCTCTCCGACCTCCCCGGACTCCCATATCTGACCTGTCAACTCCCTGACACCGAGCAATGGTCCACTAAGTTCCTAAAGTCCAATTTTATACTTTTAGGTTGTTTGTAAGTGTTTAGACATGTATTAGGTTGAAAATCACCAAAACAGTCCTTAAATTCATAGTTTATATGTCATTAGCGCGCTAATAGGTCTACCTAGCGTGCTTTGTGAAGTTAGCGCGCTACTGGATCTACCTAGCACGTTAGGTGAAATTAGCGCACTAGAAGATCTGTCTAGCACACTAGTGTTCTTCATTTTGAAAAACAGTTGGACACCCAGAACGATTAGCGCACTAACCAGCCCAGTTAGTGTCCTAATTACCTTATGTGACAGAATTCAACTCGAAAATTCTGTCATTACCCTATGAATTAGCTATTCTAACATGCTTTACATCCTCTCCATACATAATTAACTCCAAAGCAACAACTAGAACGCTCCATAACATAAAATTAACCCAAATTTACTAAATCTCTTGAATTCGCCAAATTTTCCAATTCCATCAAAACACCAATTCCAGATAAACCAGTTGTAAATTCTCTATGAAAATGATCTATAAACATGTAATTCATCAGGTTTTCACTAAAAATCAAAGGTCTAATCATCAAACTCGAATTCACTAAAACATACCCAAAAATGGGTTCATTGAAGAGTATAAAAGATGAAGATGATGATTACCTTGGTTTGATCTTTAATGTTTTGAATTCCCAGCTTGAAGTCCTTCTTCTTTTCTGGTTTTTATTGGTTTTGCATGGAAATTTCAATTAGTGGAGATGAAAATTCCACCCACTTGTTATATATAGTTTGGTCTTGACTAAGTGTGGGTATGTATCTCGAAGATTATCTTGTGGTCTCATTTCATGCTATCCCACACCACTTGATAACTTCACTAACACACTCATATCCTATAATTACTTAATATGATCATCTTGATGTCTATCTTATGGTCCTCGTTATTTAGTTCAAACCATATGCTTATTATTTATTTAATTAACTCACCTTATATTAAGCTTTATCAAACCATATTGATAGTGTTTTATTCATCAAAATTAACCAACTCATGGTTCCACTAACCTTTGACTACTCGATATTCGGTGCCCCGTGTCTCGACATACATTTCGAGGCGCGTCATAGTATATTATTTAAATTTTAATATAATTAGCCTATTGTTACATTACCTATTTCAATTGAATTTCTTAGTCATATATATAAACATGAATTAGACGAGTTCCCTAGTGTACCCGTACTTTGCCTCTCGATACCCGCATTGACACGCATTTCGAGGTGACTACTCATCACACAACCTCGCACGATATAACCATTCAACATACACACATGTGATGTATTAACAAATATTTTCATAAAATACATCACAATTAAACAATACAACACATAATTTACTAGTGTACGTAGGTCGACGTGTGTCCTAGCCTACCCGCGATGTCCACGTGGATCCGAGCTGGCGTCCATGTCTGAAATTACAAAATAAATAACGGTGTTAATAAAATGAAACGTTACACGTGATTCCATAATTATAACTACATAAAAATCCAAAGTATATTACATGTCTAAGGTTTATTTAAATTAACTAACTACTCACTTATGCTGGAAAGAAACAATGCTAATATATAATTAAATGACATAATGAATAAATAATTAAATACTTCTTAATCAAGCTCCAATGTTGCTTCACATATAAGACTAAACTTAAAAGGCAAAAGGTTGAAAAGAAGAGTAAAGGAAAGTTAAAAAAAGAATAATTAATGAGTTATTTTGAAGCTCTCTGGTCCTATATATAGTTTCCCTAAGATTACATATCCTAGATAAATACAAATTCCTCATTCTTATCTAAAAAAATATTTCACTGACCTCAGCGATTTGTCAGCGATTCTTAAGTTGTACACAAATTGCTGAGTTAATAACTGATTTTAGCTTTTTGGGCTCCACTAATTTAACTGGTGATTTTTAATATATTCTTCAATTCTTTATGGATTCGTCGGCATTTTCCTGCTGTCGATTTAGATGGCGATTTTCAATAAAAGCTCAAATCATTAGCTGATCGTTGGACTTCTTTTCTAGTTGACTGTTTTGCTCTTCATCCTCTTTTTCTTCCATTTATTTATTTTCCTATTAAAATTTTAAAATCACAAAACAAGAGAATACCAATATAATATCAACATTTATATATAACATTAACCTCAATTACACTATAAAAATGTCTAATTATTAACTTGTCACCGACATGCATCTCGATGCATGCCATAACTTGTGCAATCGATGCATTTGACTAGCCTATGGTTTAATTAGTCTTTCTCAGAATTAACTTAGCCAAGTCTAGCCTTTCCATATAACTCCTACTCGATACCTGTATCGACACGCTTTCTAATGTAACTACCCATCACACCAACTCGTTTGATAGGAACGTGCACACATGCAATGTAATATAATAATATAATAATTTTAAACATTGTACATAAGATACCATTATCCATAAATAACATATTTCCTCGATTCTTGTGTCCGAGTTAACTGAGTTGTCCATGTAAGGCCCGAATTATGGCTGTTAATTCTAGAGATTAACGTTAATCCTTGTTTATTTAATTTGGGTCATTACAATTCTTCCCAACTAGGGAAAATCTCGTCCCCAAAATTTAAAGCTCGAGGAAATCTGTGTGACCATTGTTGGGGTATGTGCCCAAGGCTAATTTTGTAAACGTTGTTTAACTATTATAAGTAGATGCATGTTTCTTTTATAATAATATCCATGAATAATTATTGTATTATTCTAAACATCCCTAGTCAGTTATTATTGTGGGAACAATAATAAATTAAGACTAGTATGAGTATTGATTGATACTCATGTGATGATTATACGTATACGAATACGGATCGAGATAATGGGTATATGTTGGAAATAGATGCTGGACCGGCTCGCTATGAGAACGCTACATGGTCGATGTCATAAGTGTTTCTCATGATAGTTATATCATTTAGTCCTTTGACTTGATATCACCAGATACTCCAACATTAGGAGCATAATAATTTGACACAATTAAATGTCGTCTTTATTCGGATGATTATAACAGTTGTAATTGGTCATTATCCTACTAATGTATGAATCTTGTGTGATCTAGATGGAATTTTTTCCTCTCTTTTAGAGAAAGAGATATCTATTGGGCCCCTTGATATATTAGATTGATAAATGGTCATGTCTAGTGAATTGATTAGATCAATATCACTTGACAATTTCATTCTACTCGGAGATTGAGACTAGTAGATTGAACTATAAGGGTGACATTTCATGTCTTATGTTCAATCAAAAGATATCGCGTGACAAAGGGATATGATATACATTGTCTATTATGTTTATCAATTTATTGATCTTCTACAGCTTGGGTAGTCGTAATGTCTTGCTAGAGGCCGCTTATGATTTGTGTGTCGAAAAGGGTTTTGTTTCACTATAAATGTTGTATGAACCTATTGGGTCGCACACAAAGAACGAATTTGCGCGATTTAGTATTTTCTAGGTTGATGAATCTTATTTGATTCATTTTAAAGATTCTCATTAAGTGTCCTAGTTTGACCAAGATTTAAAACCTTCCTACATTTCTAGTGTAACTAGAAATTGTCTCTTGGGTAAATCCTATTTTGAATAGGACTCTAATTAGAATTATAATGACTTTAATTCTTATTTGAGTTTTAGTAAGTAATTATAGATTATCTATGACTCTATCCTTTTGGAGTTGTACTTTATCTAAGACTATTTAGAGTGTGACTATGAGATGAAGTTCTTTTACAACTCGACTATTGTACTATAAATAAGACATTAGGGTCACAATTCTGGCAGAGATTTTTTCCAGAAAGTTTTTTGTGAGAATTTTTGTTCTAGAATTTTGAGGCTAGCACTTCGGATCATGATCATCCATTTGTGTGTGGATTTCTGATAGAGGACATTCGTCTCTAGTAGTGTCTTGATGGAATCGATCAATACCAAACAAGGCAGACATAAAGTTGTTCTTGTTAAGGTATGGTTTTTCTCTTTTGATACATCAGTTTAATGGAATCGATATCAAATATTGGTTCGGAGATATTTGAAAAGGTTTCGAAAACTTCTGCTGCGCTTGATCTTTGAAACCCAACAATGGTATCAGAGCCAGGTTTGATTCCGTTAAATATGAATGCACGTTAAATCATGCCCTTAATCAATGTATATGCAATATGTATTGTGTTCATGATAATTATTATCATGACGGGGTTGATTTGATTTTATATATAATATATATGTGCGTGATATGATTAGTTACTGTATATAAATTTGTGTGGAGTCATGAAATTACCCATTAACATTATCTTAGCCAATCAATATTGTTTGGCAATGGCAACTTGTGTCGATCAAGTAAAAGTCCACTTGGGAACTTTTGTAGTTCGCGTTGATTGGTATACTCTGTGACTATGAAAATGTTAGTTGATCAGGTTGAGTCATGATGATAGACATTTTATGATGTCACTTTGTTTTATAAGAAGTCATGATTATCCAAAATTCATATTTGATATATTTAAAAAGGATTGTAGGCTATATCTATAGGAAAAATTATAGATGTACTGTTAAAAATAAAAGAAATGAGTAAAATAAGATAGGTTTTTTTTTTTTATTCCAAAACTAAGGTAAATCGCATTTTTCAAATGCGTTTTTAGATGTACCAAAATTTGTTACATGAATAACGCATTTTGAAAATGCGTCATTCGTGTCCTACGTGGCACTGAGAAAAAAATACACGAATGGCGCATTTTGAGAATGCGCTATCGTGGCACTGGGAAAAAATACACGAATGGCGGCGCATTGTCAAAATGCGCCATTCGTGTATTGTGGAAATAGTCCACGTGGATCGGTCCCTAACACAAATGGCGCATTCGGAGAATGCGCCATTAGTGTATGGGGAAAAATCCACGTGGCGTCCACGCGGGCTCCACGTGGGCTCCACCTCGAGATACGTACGCTACGTTTACATGGATTGCATGAGGTTGCATGAGTTGCACACCTTACGATATGTGTGTCACATTTGCATGAATTGCACGAGGTTGCTGAGTCGGCCACCTCAACATACGTGCGTGTCGTTTGCGTGACTTCTCTACCGCGAGATACATGCGTGACGTTTGCATGAGTTGTCCACGTCCATATACGTGCGTATCTTTTACATCAGTTGTCTACCTCGAGATATGTGCGTGATGCGGGTTGTCCATCTCGAGATACGTACGTGATGCGGCTTGTCCATCTCGATACGTACGTGACGTTTGCATGGGTTTACCACTTTGAGTTGAACAAATTACTCCTTTTGAGGAGTAAATAAGAGGTTTTGTATTTTGTATAGATGACTCATTTTGAAAAGGTGTCATTCATTCCACCTCATTAGTTGTATAGATGACTCATTTTCAAAAGGAGTCATTCACTCCACCTCATCAACACACATCACCACGTGGAGCCACATCATCATCAATGACTCATTTTCAAAAGGAGACATACCTTAGTTTTGTAAATAAAAAATACCCATCCTTATTTCATGAATTAAAATGGTAAGGTTACCTTACTTTATGAAAAACCCCATATCTATATGTGTGGTTATTAATTGATAATAATGGTTATCAAGTTGATACCACATTTTCATAACCGAAAAATAAGCATTAGCCTAATTAATAATATTTTAATCTTGTACGGAATTGCAACACACAACCTTTGGAAAAATTGACCAAATCATATCCTAGTAAGTTTTCATACAATATTCTTAATTGGTGATTTACAAGAATCGGGCACTTTCTTGTGGGCCCAAATTTCATGATTTTGAAATCACTACGTATTGGACAGTTAATAGGTCTTTTTACTTGATTAATAGGTCTTTTTACTTGATTTGCAACTCACGTCTTACTGCTGGCCTACACTTGGTATTTTTTCCCTGCATTTTTGATAAATGACATATTGTATGGCATTTTTGATTCTCAAGCACAAATGTTGGCTTAAACTTATAAATGTGTGGTTAAAAGCATGAGTAATGGACAGATTGTTTGGTTACAACCAATGTAAAAGCATCTCCTATGCTTTTTATATATGTTATGATCCATTAAGAATGAAAAAAATAAAGGTGAAATTGTGACTGTTATTCTCCACTATTTGTTTCAACTCTAAAGCTGAAAATTGTGGATTGGAAAGAAGTATTCTTCAATGCAATGGAAGTCAAGAGTAATTCCACTCAAATAATTTTTTTTTTTTACTGCCGGCTTGTTTGATCACTTCATGCAAATTGATGCTATATGTAGTATCCTTGCAGCCCCAAGGAGCAAGGCCACATGAATCATGTCCACAAGCATGCATTTTCCCAACCAATTTGCTCTTGTGCTCCCACGCTACTAATTCATGAAAAATGATGACAAAGCTATTTATGAATCATGAGAGGAGACCATTGAGAATCCAAATACTTTAGTACCTTTTTCATACACATAATAGCATACACAACTTTTCAATACAAGAGGTTCAACACATCAAGAAAAACGTAGTTAAAACTCATAAAAAATAATGAACTTGAAAGTTGAATTGATATAAATGATGAAATTGGTTGGTGATCAAGTACAAGGCAAAAATGAATAAGGAGGAAATGACTTATAACAGTATAGAAAAAGTCCTAGTCTGACCCCAAATAATGACTTCCAGTCCCACACCGTGTTCTCTTGACGACTCGGACATTACGATTTCGTGCAAGTGGAATATCCGAATGACCCACATCAGCCGGATTTTGAGCATCTTCTGGTTGAATATCATCGTTGTCCCGCATTCCGCCATCCTGAGTACTTGTACTCCCAGATAAATTCATCATTATTGGACTTGCATGAAAATGGCGCGAAGATGTAGGTGCCGTGTCAAATGGAAAGGCTTCCATAGCCTCGAATGTCATGGTGGGAGGAACTGAAGGAGTATGTGGAGTCCCAAACTCGTTGAAAGGCACTGATGGAGTATACAATGGAGTGTCATGCCTCGAAGGTGTATTAGCATGGGAAGAATGATGAGAAGCTTGAAATGAACTGGGCATATTATGCATCCGATAATCTGCGTGTATCGTACGATCAAAGTCGATGCAAATACATCTCTAATACGGCAATAGATACATCATCACCCAAAGGTCAACCGATGAATTAAAGTAATGCCATGTGCCTACATATGAAATATTGAAGAAGCTTTATGCCAAAGTACGAGGAAAACAACTATTTGGCAAGGATTCATGACTGAAAAAAATCAAATTGTACTTACCAAGGCATCAGCAATAGCTCCACGAGGAGACATGAATCGTCGTGTAATGCGACGATACCATAGCATATACGGGTTGTAAAAGTCCATTGGCTCCTCTAAGCTTTCATCGCTTGCAATATTGGAGGCACGTTCGTTCCACATGCAGACATAAGCACTATGTTCTGCGCTCCAATCCTTATCAGTCTTCCCTCTCTAGTCAATCTTATGCAGCTGAATGTATGTGCTCTGTACAGGTGGTATCATTTGCCTGAGACCGAATTGGCGCATGACTCTATCGGGATGATACATTTCGACTACACAGAAGAAAATCAAAGGTGCTCTCATTCGCCAAATAGCACGACCACTGCTACAATACGCAGGTAGGTCCATTATCACTGCCTCAGGATACGGTTCCCATATTACCTGTAGTCAACAAAAACATTTTGATATGAATAAGAAACGCATATTAGATGATGTAAGTGTAAGGCACTACGTGGAGAAGTAATTCTGGTTTGTCTCTTACTTCATCTGGTTTTTGCATGTCAATCATTTCTCTGTACTTTGTCAGGACGTCCATCCTGCTTACACTTACTACATCGCAGCGTTGTTGGGGTTTCTCTCCATTCCTTCTCTCGCTGCATATGCCGTGGCTGTTTCTGATTGCCTCTCCAATCCATCTCAGTGCGCAAACGGCTAGATTGAGGACGACCTTTTTTGACTCGTTTCCGATATGGATCAGCCAGCAACGTGTGTGGAAGTCTTGCGTTAGGCCAATAATCTTCATGCGGAATGGGTTGGAAATTTGCAGCATAACATTGACTGTACACGCCTAATGTTCTTCGAAATTTTTCTACTAAAGTATTGACATGTATATGAGGATTTTTGCTTGATTAATACCACATCAACTAATTGGGAAAAAGTAATAATATAAATCGGATAAAAAAAAAATCAGCCTTAAAAAAAATGAAAAAAAAAAAAAGCCGAATGTGAGACAAAAAAATAACAAAAAATTTAACATACAACATGACATGAACCACATGAAGCATTAACATACAAAATCTCCAAAAAAACAAACCCAATTTAAATCGGAAAAAAAATCACCTTAAAAAAAATGAAAAAAAAACAAATTAGAATGTGAGACAAAAAAATAACAAAAAATGTAACATACAACATGACATGAACCACATGAAGCATTAACATACAAAATCTCCAAAAAAAACAGCCCAATTTAAATCGGATAAAAAAAATCAGCCTTAAAAAAAATTAAAAAAAAAAAAATTTAATGTGAGACATAAAAATAAAAAAAAATTTAACATACAACATGACATGAACCACATGAATCATTAACATATAAAATCTCCAAAAAAACAGCCCAATTTAAATCGGATAAATAAAATCACCTTTAAAAAAAAAATTACAAACAAATTAATGTGAGACATAAAAATAAAATTTTTTTAACATACAACATGACATGAACCACATGAATCATTAACATACAAAATCTCCAAAAAACAGCCCACGCGATTTTTGCTAACAAAAAAAAAAACAAAAAAACAGCCGAATGTATTTAAATAACAAAAAAAAAAAACAGCCGCATGTGAGAACAAATTAACAAAAAATGCAACATTCAACATAACATGAACCACATTAAGCATAAACACACAAAATCTCCAAAGAAATAGATCTTACAAAGTTGTTGAGTTCGGGTGGGTTGCGGTTCGGATCTGAAGTTGACGATGGAGATAAGATATGCACCTATGGAGCCAATCTAGTGGAGCTCAAGGAAGGGATCGGTGGGAGTTGAGGGAAGGGATCGGTGGGAGAAAAAGAAAGAAGAAGGAAGAAGGCAATGAGAAAATGAAGGAAATGAGAGACAAGAAACCAGATCTGTTTCTTGTCTCTGTCCTCAAAGTGAAATCGTGACCTCGGGTCACGATTTCACTTTAAAGGAAATCGTAACCCGAGATCACGATTTCCTTACTTTAGTGAGGAAATCGTGATCTCGGGTCACGATTTCCTTATAAGTGAAATCGTGACCCGAGTTCACGACTTCACTCGGGAAAAAAAAAAAAAAACAAAAATCTACGTGACGCTTACGTGGCAACAGATGTGTTAGATGGGGAAATAGTTTGGTGGGTGTGTTGGGTTGATAATTTTTCCTCCCAAACGTACTAATCAAGGAAAAAACTCACAGTTAATATCAAAGAATATTAATTAGGTTATTTTATTTAGATTGTTCTAATTAATATTATTATTAGGGGTGGGTAGGAACCATGAATATTAATTTACTTAAAATAGCTTTGATTAAATTAATATCAAATAATGGTACGTGGCTAATTAATTTTACTAATAAGATTGATATAATGGGGTTTCATTATTTGATAGTAAAATTGCTAAGCTTTGGTTAATACCTTTTGACCCGCCTATAGACCGACTGATGCGATTGTCGTCTAGCTTACCATAATACATAGAAATTTTTATATTAATGAATAGTATTTAATTTCATTAATAGGTTTTATGATGCTTTGGCAGTACATGAAATTGTTTCCAGTCTTATTTATAATGTTTATTCTATGCATATTAGGTATATAAGATATTCCATTATTAAAATGATAGAATTAATCATCATAAAATATAAAAGGGTCATAAAACTTATTAAAATCCTTTTTTAAAATTTTAAGTCAATGCCACCCAATTTAAAACACTTGTCAAGGCCTCGATCACCTCAATATGGGTCTGCCTCCATGAGGTGTATTGTGTTATCTTGGTGAGGCAAGCCGGGTTAGAGTTACCTAGATGTTTTAAATTGGTTTGACTTAATAAAGCTATCAAAATGGTTTTGGGCTTTAGACATAGATGAGGCATAACATGTTGTGATATATGATGTATAGGTCTCATAAAAACCTGAGAGTTGCATGTGATGCAATTGGTAAAGGTTACCTACCAAAATAACTTGATTTTGAGTATCATGCCTAGCTAACTCAAAATTAAGTGAAATATGGATCTTAGACCACTAAATTAATATTTACGAGGGTTATTCATTTAGTGAGAGTTTAATTACTCAGTAGAAAATTTTTCTGCTTAATATTCTAGGTGTAGATATTAAACTCCTAGTAACACTAATCCAGAGTAACTGCGATCAATCCTTGACAAGGATAAAATAATTTATAAGACTAATTTCCCTGTTTTGATTGGAAAATTGATAAATGTCATTAACCATAAAAATAAAAATGCATGTCTTAAATTAATGGTTCATTTTAAACTATTATCTATTAGTACAAGAACTATATGTCATGTTAGCAAATATAAAGCCAAACTTTAGGAAAGATTTGAGCCGTGGAAGCTAATAACATAATAGTGACGACACAAAAGGAAATGTTCCAATAGTAAGTCACAATAGAAAAAGATATAAGATTACCAAAACTCCTAGATTCTTGTAAAATGGTTGAGAACCTATTAATATGTCTTTATGTTTGAAGCATGAAAGGATTATATAAATTATCTCAAAAAGCTTGAATCTTCATGTGCCAAAACTTGGTAGTAGACTTGATCTATAATTCATCAAAATAGTTTTAAACTATATAATATGAATGTTATGGAGAAATATGTTTACAGTTGCATATGATGTTTAAAACTGTAAGACAAAATATTAAAAAAAGGTCGTAGACATGTATTTTATTGTTCATAACATAAAGGAACTTAATATATAAAGGATAAGAGGAAGGTAAAGGCTACCAAAGAAGTTTATGTATCAGATATATAAATCTTAGTAGTGAGCCAAACTTTTTGCCTAGTTCTAAATAAAAGCTATAATGGACAAATTTTGTTATTCATAGAATGAAATTGTTCATTTTATAATGAATGACAAATTCTATTAGGAAAACATAATTTTGAATTGTTACGAACATTTCAAAATGAGTAGAAAAATATCACTTGACAAACTATTAACATATTTTGATGAGATTGAGATAGATAATATTTGAGCTAAGAGTTTAAATGACCATTTTTGAGATTGTGGGATTGTCTTGCAATTAACTCCACTAGAAACGTAATTTGAGAAATGATGTTTTAAGAGGTGAAATCGAACTATATAGGATACAATTCGATTTATGATGTGTCACACAGACCTTCCCATGATGTTCTATTGAGACTATGCTTTAGAAACCACTGCACTTCGCACTAAACCTTATTTTTTTAAAGTGGTTGATAAAACTTCATATACGATATGGAATAAAAAGACCTAATTTGTATTTTCTTGAGATTTGAGGCGGCGAAACTTGCATAAGATGCTAAGTCACATAAAGTTTTATGCCTAAGTCATTTGTGTCTAATTGTGGTTGAACATTATGATACTATTTTATACAATTGAGAACAAATTGTTTGATGCTCAAAACGATGTCTTTCTAAATAAAAAGTTTATTTCAAAGATACTATTGGGAATAAATCAAATTTTGAAATATTCAAGAGCCACAAATGAGAACAGAACCACTTTAGGATGCTCTAAAAAGTTTCGAACTAGTTGAGTATACATAAATAACATATATCTCTTGAAAATCTAGAATAATAAGAAATTGGCCAGAGAAATATGGATTTCTTATTATTGATAGTTGTTATATATTTTTGATACTCGATCAGAATGAATCACTACTTATCAAAATATGTATCATTTTAATTGGATGAAGATAATAAGTGTTAATGAACTCTGAATCTTAATTCATGTATGTTATTCAAGTTTGGAACTTGATTTATTTACTTGAAAGTGGTATGAAGATTATATGTAAATGATTTAAAGTGACATAAAAAATAAAAGAAGGTGCATACTTAAAAACATGGCTTATCGAAAAATTTCAATCTAAATCAAGGTGTTGATTATGATAAGATTTTTCACTGGTAGCTAATCTCAAGTTCTATAATTATAATTGTCATTACTTCATAGTTTGACAGTAAGTTATGACAAACGGGTGTCAAAATAGTTGTAACGACCCGAAAATTTGACTTGTGCCACGTGTCAGGTCAGGGTCGTTTGTGGGATCCACTTGTCGAAATGCGTATGTCCGAATCTCGAGTGGAGATGCTAATTGTAGAGAAATGTATATACGGGGAATGCGGAGAGCCGAAACACGAACGAGGACGCGCCTCGAGTCGCGTGCCGACGTGAGACCGAAATGTGGCTATAGTGGATTTATGTGGTTTTAAGGTGGACATTGGATACGCCGCGTGATATGTGTAGCGCGAGTATCGAGATTTTGAAAGGAGGCGGGTTGGTGCCTCGAGATACGTGCTGCTCAATTTTCGAGAACACATGATTTGTAATCATAAAGAAATGTATGTATATATGTATATATATATATATATATATATAAATGGGATAAGAAAGAAAAAAAAAGAAAAGAAATTGATTTGGATAAGAATTAGAGAAGAGAGAAAAAAAGAGGAGAGAGAAAGAAAACGAGACGGAGAAGAAAAAAAATGGCGGAGAGGGAGAGATCGAGCCGGGGAAGAAGAAGAAGAAGAAGGGGGGGTGGCGCGATGGTCGGATCCGGCGGCGAACCAATGGATCCGGCGGCGAACCGCGGTTCCAGCGGCGGCTCGTAGCGACGAGGGGCCGCGGACGGTGGCTCCAGCGAGGCGGGAGTCCAATGGGCGAGCGAGCGCACGGAAAGATCGGACTCGCGGCGGCATCGGCGCACACAGCGCGAGTGGCGGACGGCGGTATGGACGGACCGGCGAGACGGCGAGACGGCGAGCCGACGAGGAGCAGCGACATGGCGAAGCGCGCTGCGCGCGGACCAGCCTACGGCACGACGACGACATCGGTTCGGGCGGGCGCGACGCGGCGACGCCGGCGAAGAACTCCAAGCGGTGCGACAACGGCGAGGTGGCGATGACGCTCGCACGGTTCCGGCGACGCGCGCGCCGGCGACCGGAGCTGCAATGCAGCGGTGGCGACGGCAGCTGCGCAAGGCGAGCGGCAATGGCGATCGTGACGCGGTGAACGAACGCGGTGGCGCGCGTGTCGACCGGTCGGATTCGCGAGTTCGACGAAATCTCGACGACGCGATGGAGGGACTAGGAGTCGGGTGTCGGGTGCGCAAATCGAGACGCGAGCGAGACGCGAGCGAGATGTTTTGAGGTTCGCGATTTCTCGAGGTAAGTAAACCAGTTAGGGATTTATACAGTATTTCGTTTATATCCATTGGCTGTTGTTGTTACTATATTTGATAGCTTTATTGTTGTTGTTCATTTTTGTGATGATAGCTATCTGTGAAATTGTTATTGATTGAGTGGGTCCAATGGCAAGCGAGTCACGGTTACTATTTGTCTGCGATATGAGCTCGTATCCGGACGCCGTCGATATCTCCCAATTGAGTGTACGTTGGGGGCTCTAATCCGGGCCGTAGATATCTCATAGTCGCAAGGGTTAGGGTTGGAAGGCATGGGGCTCGTCCTAACCCGAGTCTGCTGTGATTTTTCCGCGACTCAATGACCTTTTGGTCGGGACTCCTTGTTATTTGGCCTCACTCATTGATGGATTGTTTACAGTCTTGTATATTCATGCGTTCTTTATTCCTTTCGTTTTATTTGCATGAATTTGACTGCTTTGGATATTGTGAAATGTTGTGTATATGTCCTACTGGATTTACTTACCTGGGCTCGTCATTCTTATGTTTGAATGAGTGCAGAGCCGCGGACGAGTAGCAGAGGGAAGGCTTCATAGCTAGGTGATTTTTTTGTATATTTTGTATTTACTCTCCTCTGATGATATTTACTGGGTTCCACAATTAGGTTGCCTAATTCCTTGATATAGTGTTGAGTTATTTCATGTAGTAATTGCTTCCGCTTAATTTGTAAAACTTGCAAAACATAAATAACTCAACTGTAAAATTTTGAATTTACTGATAAATGATGAAGCGGAAGGCTGACTAGGCCTGCGTTGACCTTGCGAGACTGGCTCGGGGGTCCACGTGGGCTTAGGCCGGGCGAGGCCCAATTTTATGGGAAATCGGGGCTGTCACAGTTAGTATCAGAGCCTGCAATTGTAAATACTCGACTCGTGAAGGAAATTACAATTCATTAAGACATAAACCAGCGGAAGTTAGGAATCCTGACCTTAGAGTGGAACCCTATGATCCTGACTTAAGTCTTCGTTGGGAAGTGAGGAGAGTATTTGATGTGTTGTCTTATACTACTATCGATAGAGGTACGATAGAACTACTTTGGTAGCCGTAGTTACTCTTGTGTATCAAGTGAGACACGATGAGTAAATTGAAAAGGATTGACGATAAATTTATCGGATCCAGAGAAATTGATTACTTTGCCTATGCATACGTCCCTAGAAGAAAATCTGAATAGGAGTTCATAGGAAAGTAAAGTTTGAAAGAGAAGGAAAAATGACGAATTGCAGACTCTAAGGGAACAGAGTGTTGAGATGACTTGAGAGCTAACGATTACATCATGTACGGACTCATTAGCTTTGACGAAAGCTTTGGAGTAGTAGTGTTGGATCAGAAGCCCAAGTAACTCCACTTTAGTGACACTACGCATTTATCGTCTCAGGGTTGGTGAAGTCGACCACCACCTTTAGGGACTTGTAAATGAATTAAGTGTTACGAGTTGACGTGGAGTCTGCAAATTCGTTCTAAAAGTTAGGGGCTACCTAAGTATAAATCCTTTGAGATCGTATATATCAAGAATTCTCACATGCTAAATTTTGTTTAGATGCGTTAGTAAACGTACTGGAAGGGAATTTACGTGCAAGTAGTGCATGTTGTAAAAATGTATCTAATATGATATATTTGTTGTGTTATAATATATATACGATATCGAGGATTCGTGGCTATGGAAAATGCGACGACGTTTCGGAAAGATGATCGTGATGCTGCAGGTTCGCGGTTTGCGAGAGCTGATGAGCTGCATACATCGCACGACCAGCAACTGCAGGAGATTCTTCGATTGTTAAGAGCACATGTTACACTGTCGTCGTCAGCAGCGCTAGTTGGACCTGCAGTGGTCGAGGAGACACATGTTCAGGCCGAGATAGTACTTCCTACACATGAGACACTACATGAGGAGATGCTAAGTGCGCTGACTGATACGGGTGTTAGAGTAACGGCTAAGGCGAGGCAGTCTCGCGAGTTCAGCGACGTTTTCACGGTGGTACGGATCGCGGAGCAGCAAAGATTTATGACGTCTTGGCCACACCAGATCATATGAGGTCGAGCATCTTATCAGCTTCGTGGTTCGGCAAGGCCGATGTCTGGTTGCGCACTACGGTGGCGTCGATGGGGACGCTCAAGGATTGGGTGAATGGTTATGCATTATATGGATCGGTATGTACGCTTGATGGAGTAGGCTGGTGTGCAGTCGATACTGATGTCGATCAGGCTTACTACTTTGTACACGATCTACTAGACTCGATTGGTTCTGGGGTAGTGACGACGGCTCGCACACATTATAGGAGGCCTATGAGAAGGCCATGGCTGTGGAGTGGAGAGTTTGGTTTTGGTCATTAGATCATATTGATCATATTGTCACAATGAGGTCAGCATCACAATCATAAAGTAATTATGCAATGGAAACTTTCATTGCCACGTGGAAAGAAGCATGTAATATGCATTCTATTGAGGAGGTTTTCGAGATGATGCTCAAGTTTTAGAATGCAGTTCTGAGTTTACGAATAAACTCAAAGGCGGTAGCACTTCAGCCTGTATTTTGTTTTCTGCGGCCTTGGGAATGTACTTTACGCGGAACACAATGTTGTCAGATCTTAGTCATGTTACATGCTTGCGACAAAATTAACGAACGTCTGATGCTTCACGGTATTGGATTGATATACCAGAATGGGTTGCCAATGACTTTTTCATGTCCACTGACGCGTCAATGGCTAGTGAGAGCGTGGGAGCACACGCATCGGAGTACCAGTCACATTCTCGGCATCGTCACATTCAGTGCGAGGGTCTGGAGATGATCAGAGGAAAACGAGGGTTAGACGGACGTGGCAAATAGATCAATCTCAGAGCGTATTGCGTTTCCACCATGTGCGGCGTGTATGGCGCCAGTGTTAGATGGTTCAGCGCAGAGTTACGCTAGTACAATACAGCAGCCAACACCGTCAGATCCTTAGTAATGGCCAGAGACAGGTCGAGATCCGATCGAGTGCACGACGAGGGACGACGATCTAGTCATGCACAGGGACAAGGACAAGGACATGTTCCATGCTATTGCCACGTCAGGTCCGACTACTATCCACCGTAACCTGATAGAGGGGTACGACGAGTTGTGTTGAGACTCACTCGATCAGAGAGACTAGTGGACGGTCAAAGAGACTGATTTACATTCTCGCGGATATACAGCAGATATACGTATGTTAGTGACGGTGGATCATGAAATTAAAATGTTCATTTGTATTCATTTGTATTCCAATATATGTTGCGAGGATGTTGCCTTGGCATATATTGATGGGAAGAGACAGATGGTGTGTTCTTTGATTAGGAGATCTCGGAGGAGCCCAGCTCGTCGCGGAGGAGCCCAGCTTGTCGCGGAGGAGCCCAGCCCTACAGAGTAAGATGGGGGTATGGCCTTGAGCGAGTATGGCTTTGGGCGGGTATGGCCTTGGGTCTTCGTTCATAAAACACCATTGTCCTTCGAGACTTGCTTCAATTTCGAGGACGAAATTCTAATTCGTTGGGAAGACTGTAACGACCCGAAAATTTGACTTGTGCCACGTGTCAGGTCAGGGTCGTTTGTGGGATCCACTTGTCGAAATGCGTATGTCCGAATCTCGAGTGGAGATGCTAATTGTTGAGAAAAGTATATGCGGGGAATGCGGAGAGCCGAAACACGAACGAGGACGCGCCTCGAGTCGCGTGCCGACGTGGGACCGAAATGTGGCTATAGTGGATTTATGTGGTTTTAAGGTGGACATTGGATACGCCTCGTGATATGTGTAGCGCGAGTATCGAGATTTTGAAAAGAGGCGGGTTGGTGCCTCGAGATACGCGCTGCTCGATTTTCGAGAACACATGATTTGTAATCATAAAGAAATGTATGTATATATGTATATATATATATATATATATATATATATATAAATGGGATAAGAAAGAAAAAAAAAAAAAGAAATTGATTTGGATAAGAATCAGAGAAGAGAGAAAAAAAGAGGAGAGAGAAAGAAAACGAGACGGATAGGAAAAAAAATGGCGGAGAGGGAGAGATCGAGCCGGGGAAGAAGAAGAATAAGGGGTGGCGCGACGGTCGGATCCGGCGGCGAACTAGCGGATCCGGCGGCGAACCGGCGGTTCCAAGCGGCGGCTCGTAGCGACGAGGGGTCGCGGACGGTGGCTCCAGCGAGGCGGGAGTCCAGCCGGGCGAGCGGCGCTGCAGCATCGGACTCGCGGCAGGATCGGCGCACAGCAGCAGTGGCGGACGGCTGGTGTGGACGGACCGGCGAGACGGCGAGGAGCAGCGACATGGCAGCAACGCCTGCGCGGACCAGCTACGGCGCGGCGGAGCATCGGTTCGGCTGGCGCGACGCGGCGACGCCGGCAGTAACTCCAGCAGCGCGACAACGGCGAGGTGGCAGTGACACCTGCGCGGTTCCGTCGAGCGGCGGCGCCGGCGACCGGCGAGCTGCAGCGGCAGCGGCGGCAGCGACAGCGACGACTGACGACGCGACGTGTGAACGGCGCGGTGGCGCGGTGTCTACCGGTCGGATTCGCGAGTTCGACGAAATCGCGACGACGCGATGGAGGGACTAGGAGTCGGGTGTCGGGTGCGCAAATCGAGACGCGAGCGAGATGTTTTGAGGTTCGCGATTTCTCGAGGTAAGTAAACCAGTTAGGGATTTATACAGTATTTCATTTATCTCCATTGGCTGTTGTTGTTACTGTATTTGATAGCTTTATTGTTGTTCACTGCTTTGTGATGATAGCTATCTGGTGAAATTGTTATTGATTGAGTGGGTCCAATGGCAAGCGAGTCACGGTTACTATTTGTCTGCGATATGAGCTCGTATCCGGACGCCGTCGATATCTCCCAATTGAGTGTACGTTGGGGGCTCTAATCCGGGCCGTAGATATCTCATAGTCGCAAGGTTAGGGTTGGAAGGCATGGGGCTCGTCCTAACCCGAGTCTGCTGGGATTTTTCCGCGACTCAACGACCTTTGGTCGGGACTCCTTGTTATTTGGCCTCACTCATTGATGGATTGTTTACAGTCTTGTATATTCATGCGTTCTTTATTCCTTTCGTTCTATTTGCATGAATTTGACTGCTTTGGATATTGTGAAATGTTGTGTATATGTCCTACTGGATTTACTTACCTGGGCTCGTCATTCTTATGTTTGATCGAGTGCGAGCATGACGAGTAGCAGAGGGAAGGCTTCATAGCTAGGTGATTTTTTGTATATTTTGTATTTACTCTCCTCTGATGATATTTACTGGGTTCCACAATTAGGTTGCCTAATTCCTTGATATAGTGTTGAGTTATTTCATGTAGTAATTGCTTCCGCTTAATTTGTAAAACTTGCAAAACATAAATAACTCAACTGTAAAATTTTGAATTTACTGATAAATGATGAAGCGGAAGGCTGACTAGGCCTGCGTTGACCTTGCGAGACTGGCTCGGGGGTCCACGTGGGCTTAGGCCGGGCGGGGCCCAATTTTATGGGAAATTGGGGCCGTCACAATAGTATTGCTATATGCTCCTTAAAGATGTGTATGACACAAGTTATGGGTTTTGATTATCTTGAGAATTTTAGAAAGGTATTCAATGTTAAAGGATCCATTTATGGATGTTAGTATGCTTATTAGAGTTATGGTCTTTGTTTTGATGAAATAATTGATGAATTATGTTCATTGAATAGAAATAAAATTTTTATATACATAAAGGTTAGTAGGAGCACAATTATCTAAATTTGTATGTTGATATATAATGTTCATTAGAAACGACGTCCTAACCTTGCAGAATGTCAAATCTTGGTTAAGGAAAAGTTTCTTAATGAAGTTCTTAGACATTTAGGCCTATATCCTAGTGATATTAATCTATAAAGATAGATTTAAGAGGCTAATTGGTCTAAATTAGAGTTCTTATATAGACGAATAACTGAAAAGGTTTCAGTGCGTGAGATTCTTAAAATAATTCATACTTATATCTTATAACATAAATCTCTGCAACACTCAAAGTCTTAGGAAAAATGATGAGCGAGACAATGTGAATATGATTTCATACACATTGTGATGGCCCGAATTTAATTCACCGTTATTAATGAAGTGGTTGTAGACGTGGCTGACAGTTCAGACGCTCGCGGGACCCACAGCTAGACTAGGGCGCGCCTAGAGTTAGGTAAATAGTAATTTTGTGTGCTGATTTATCTAATTTGCGATGTTTACGTTGAAATAGATTAAACGACATCATAATGTGTATATTTATATTACGTTTGACGTGCGAGACTGCGTGTTAAGTATTTTGCCTCGATATGCGTGTCAACATAGGTACCGAGTAGGCTAAAAGATTAAATATTAGGTTGGGGAAAATAATACACACATGAAATAAATAAAATGTTAAATAATAATATGTAATGCATATTTAGTGGTTAGGGTCATGGTAGTATGCATATGTCGTGTTTCAGGACGCGAAATCGGGCATTGAAATACCCGAAAGACGACTTTTTGGGTTAAGAACAAAGGCAAGTGTGCCATTGGTGTCACTTTATGAGTCATTAGAGGTTGAAAATGGAGCAAATAGTGCTCATTGGATTGCATGGAGATGCACAAGTGAGGAGAGATGCTTGTAAGTCTATAAAAAGTCGATTCGACTTTATTTCCACCATATTTTCTCTCTCCTTATCAAGAAATCTGGGAATTGAGACCAAGAAACAAGGGTTTTGGAGTTTCAAACTTGATCATTTGAGGAGCTTGAAGTGGTTGATTCATCAAAGCAAGGTGAGATTCACAATCACCTCAACTTTCTTTATCTTTTTGGTACAAATTTTCGGGGTGGTTGGGTGAAACCACTATGGATTGTTAAGTGGTTGTTTTGATGGGTTTCAAGTACTTTGAAAATAAGTGTTATATGTTGTTGTAGTAGTTGTTGTTGGTGGTGATGTTTAGAAAATAAAATCTTCAACCAAACTGCTATCCAGAACATAATTAGCGCGCTAATGAGGTCATCTAGCGCGCTAGATGACGATTAGCACGCTAGGTGAAAAATATAGCACGCTAATGTTCTTCCTGACGAAGAACGTTTAGCTACCCGAAAATCTAGCGCGCCAATCCTAAGACCTAGCGCGCTAGATATTTCAAATTTCATACTATTTTTGCTAAGTGATATAAACTACATCCAATTGACTAAAAATCAATTATAAATGGAAATAGGTCATTTCGGGTGGTAATTTGGATATCTGGGATTTGGCGGAGCCGGACCGGGGGGTTGTTTATCGGGACACGGAGTGCGGGTTGAGGTGTGTAGTATCCCAACTGAAATTTCTTGAGCATTACTTAGTTTTGTTTTTAAATTCATATTCTGTCTTTCAATACTCTATTCTTGGTTTTGGTTTAAATGGATGGATGTTGAGGTTTTCCCTCCTTGCCATTCTTGTGTTTATGTCCACTAGGCCATAACACGTGTGTCAGGGATCTCGGTGAATAGTTCGACCCGAGATTCGTGTCGGGCCACGTGTTGGTGCATCGTAGGTTCTACACCGACCACCTAACGAATCCAGATATTGGCATTGCTTAAATGCTACTCGCCGACAGTATTCTGTGGAGTGTCCGAAGTATGGCACTAGTCTGACCCTAGGCTCTAGGAACACACTTTGAGCTTGCACTATTACTTATCCATGCGATGGCCACAATTGCTTGTATTTATTTCCGCATATTTATTTAATAATTTTTTTAAATTTCAGTATTTACTTTCAGTATTGCTTACTTAATTTCCTTGGGAATACTTACTCAGGACTCGTCATCTGCCTTTTTGTGATGAATTGAATGCAGATCATAGTACGAGTCGTGGGAAGGGCAAGCTACCAGAATACCTGTGATTCAGAGATATTGAGCCACACTTGTACGTTTGTATTATATATATTTTGTTGTTATTTTGGGGATTTGGGATTGTGTGACACTTCAGGGCCATATATTTTGATATTTTGAGACATTGAGGTGTATTTTTGGTCTATGTTGACATATGGGTTTTCCACACTAGGTATCTGAGTTAAATGCATTGCTTTGATGTTTCATATTTTAGTTTGTCATGATAAAGACTTCTAGTGTGGTTTATGAAGGATTAAAACGATGTTAAAACAAAAGACTTGAGTTCATTAACAATTTAAACAATAAATTGTTGTTCATTAAGGTTAATAATGATTAAATGGTAGTTGAGTTTGCATGTGGGACACAGCTGGCGCTGGTAGGCCAAGTTGTGGGCCCGCATTAGCCCCCATGGCGGTTCATTTGGAAAGTGGGCCGCTACATTTTGGTATCAGAGCAAGGTTAGTGAACCTCGAGGAATTGAAAGTTAACTCTGAAACGATTACATTTCTGGTATAATTTGAGTATAAACCTTATGAATAAACTTTAGATGTGGAAACCCAAAGGAATTGCCTAGAGTCCTAGTTGGGAAGTGAGGTGGGATGGGTAGAAATCAGGGATATACGTGTTATATTTTTGGTTGTATAATACATACGATACACGTATATTTGTACTAAGGCTGACTAGACGCACGTTCTTCAATACAGATACCAATGGACGGATAGCGTTCAAATACTACTCAGCCAAAGGTCGATGATACCAGTGATCCGACAAGGCCGAATTTGACGTTGGAGTAATTGGAGCGGACTATGGATGATAGATTCGCATTACTGATAGACATGATGAGAGCTCATGATGCTCTAAAGACTACTACAGCTCCTACTACCATTTTGGCTGCACTGATGACTACTACTCAGGCAGTTGTAGCTCCTACTACAGCTGAGACTCAGGTGCAGGCAACAATATCTAAGACACTAGCCGAGAGAGATGCACCAATAGTAGTACTAGCGGATACTACAGTGGTCATTACACCTACGACTACTAAGCAGACTGCAGTGGCGTCTACTTCTGAGAGCTTTATGACAGTTGAGGCCAAGAAGATGAAGGACTTTATTAGGTTCTCTCAAGGATACTTCTATGGAGTCGGGGGCCCAGATATAGCTATGAGGTGGGTATTATCTCATGAGCGGCTTCATGTTGCTACGGGTTGAGGAGATTGATCGGCCAAGACTATCGAGTTTTTGCTTGAGAGCTGATGCAGCGTTATGGTGGACCACCTATATCGCAACTCATCCTGCGGTGACTACTTGGACAGAGTTCCGAGTGTTATTTATGAATGCGTATATACCTATGGAGGTCAGAGTCCGATTGAGGGAGGAGTTTTTGTCATTGGTTCAGGGAAAGATGTATGTTACTGTTTATATGTAGAGGTACAGATATATACTGTCATACTCCATGGACATAGCAGGTACTGATTGGTTACATATATATTATTTTGTTTGAGGTTTGAAAGAGAGGATTGCGAGAATAGTTTTATCTAGTGGAGCTCGTACACTGGCAGAGATTTACGACAGGTCCCTCGCACACGAAACATACCTGGTTCAGAGGGCCAGTCGATTAGCGGTTTAGGGTGCGCTGCAGAGTCAGTAGAGACATCAAAGTCAGCCAGCTTTTGGTTCTCGGTCTGATCAGAGACTAAAGAGACAGAGGAAAGATCAGGGTCGATAGAAATAGTGCCAAAGACATCGTCGAGGTGATTGACAGTCTGATCAGGGTCGCAGAGGCGACATAGATCGTCGTGATGACAGAGATCATCGGGATGATCGTCAAGCGGCATATTCTATGGCTTCTGCACCAGTTGATCAACCTAGAAAACAGTATAGGCAGGATAGAGGTCAGAGAGGCCAGAGTCGAGGTCAGGGTCAAGCACAGAGTCAGAGGAGATCTAGCGAATTAGAGATATGTGCGTGTTACCGATGCGGTCAGGTTGGACATATTGTGGCAGATTGTACCTGACCGGCACCACTACCACCATAGAAGGAGCAAGCCAGAGATATGGCTCAGACTGCAGCTTTTGGGGTCGCTCAGCTGGACAGAGGGGAGACCAGACAGCTTGTTGAGGGTCCATTTTCTATTTGTGGTATTACCATGCATGTTTTGATGGATTCTGGTAGCACACTGTCTTTTATTTCTAGACGCATGGTAGGTGAGTTAGGGTTACCTACACAGACCTAAGATACACATCTTGTTCTCAGTATTGCAGTTGGGGATAAGATTTACCCTAACTGGATATGCTGAAATTGTATTGTTGAGATTTAGGGACAGCAGCTACCGGCTGATTTGAGAGTGTTAGAGTACTTGAAGTTCGATGCAGCGTTCAGTATGGATTGGTTATCATCTTATCACACACAGATCGACTGTTTTAGCAAGACTATGATGTTTGACATTGAGGGGATTCCAAAGTTTACTTTTGCCGGAGTTGCAACTACATTACCTATCACTCGAGGCAGATTAGCTACGTCGTAGGAGATGGAGGCGTACGCGGCTATGGTTGAGCTAGAGCTTAGGACGATGGTTAAGGGTGAGGACGTCCCTATTGTCTGCGAGTTTCCAGATGTGTTCCTTGATGATTTGCCAGGATTGCCACCATCGAGAGTTGTTGAGTTTATTATTGAGCTGATTTTGGGGACTCAGCCAATTTACAACAAGCCGTATAGGATGTCAGCATCGGAGCACGAGGAGTTGAGGACCCAGTTAGAGGATTTATTGCAGAAGGGTTTCTTTCACCCTAGCATGTCACCATGGGGAGCTCTAGTTCTTTTTGTGAAGAAGAAGGACGGTTCGATGCGGATGTGTGTTAACTACCGAAAGTTGAATTAGGTGACTATTTAGAATCGTTACCCACTTCCGAGGATTGACGACTTATTCGATCAATTGGCTGGGGCCAAGTTCTTCTCGAATATTAACTTACGATCAGGATATCATCAGTTGAGGATTAGATAGGAAGATGAGGAGAAGACCGCTTTTAGTACGCGTTTCAGGTTATTCGAGTTTATAGTCATGCCTTTTAGACCGACTAACACACCAGTGATCTTCATGGACTTGATGCATAAGGTTTTGAGGCCATTTTTGGATCGATATGTCATAGTTTTTATCGATGAGATCTTGATATACAACAAGACTCATGAGGAGCACGAGAGACATCTCAGGGATGTTTTGACAATACTGAGAGAACACAGACTTTATGCTAAGTTTAACAAGTGCGCGTTCTAGCTGAGTGAGGTGAAATTCTTGGTGCATGTCATCAGTGATCAGGGCATATGAATTTATGGTGACAAGATTCAGGCGATTATTGACTGGAGGACACCCGAGTCTGTATCTGACATCCAGAGTTTCCTGGGTTTAGCAGGATATTATAGGCGCTTTGTGCAGGATTTCTCGATGATTGCAGCGGCGATGACGAGGTTGACCATGAGGGATGTTAGATTTGATTGGTCACATGAGTGTGAGGATGCTTTTTTGGGAGCTGAAGTGGAAGTTGACTTCGACGCCAGTTTTGACATTACCTGTAGTAGGTATATGTTTTTCAGTTTATATTGATGCATCAGACACTAGGTTGGGTTGCGTGTTGATGCAGGATGGACACCCAGTGGCCTATCATCTTGATGGTTGAGACCTCACGAGGTAAAGTATTTAGTATACGACTCAGAGCTTGCGGCGGTCGTGTTTGCACTGAAGGCTGGAGGCACTATTTGTACAGTGAGAGGTTCGTGTTATTCATTTATCACCAGAGTTTGAGGTACTTATTCACTCAGAGAGAGTTGAACATGCAACAGTAGAGATGGCTCGAGTTATTAAAGAACTATGACTTCACAATTGAGTATCATCAGGGTAAGGAGAATGTCGTAGCTGATGCGCTGAGCAGGAGCGACATCGAGAGCCAGACGTTACTGCGACATATGACACATGAGCACGGGTTGCTTGAGGCAGCGTCGGTGTTATGTGTGACAAAGGATATTGCACAGCTACATATTTGCTATCATATGCGAGTTCCCAGAGTGTCTCTTGAGCGGGTTGCTGAGTTGCAGAGAGCTGACGGCCGATATTTACGGATTAGTGGCCTGGCTCAGGATCTGGGGTGCACTGAGTGGTCTGAGGGTTCAAATAAGTGCTTGAGACACATGGGTCATTTTGGATACCGCTGGTATTACAGCTCAGAGACAACATTCTCGAGGACGCATATCGATCGCAATATACAGTTCATCCTTATCTGACCAAGATGTATCACGATATGTAGAGATTGTTTTGATGGCCAAGGATGAAGGTTGACGTGGGTAGATACGTCCGAAGTTGTCACATTTGCCAGCAGGTGAAGGCTGAGCAAAGGAGACCAGCTGAGTTACTACAGCCCCTGCCCATTCCTTAGTGGAAGTGGGAACACGTGACCATGGACTTCATCAGTGGCTTACCGCAGACTACGAGAAAACACGATGCAGTTTGGGTAGTTATCGATAGGTTGAGGAAGTTGGCACATTTCATACCGATTGCCATGAGATATTCAATTACAATGCTGAGTATTATCTTCGAGAGAGATATTGCCAGATTACACGGTGTACTGGTCTCTATTATTTTAGACAAAGATCCGAGATTTACTTCGAGGCTTTGGGAGAGTATGCATGAGTATTTTGGCACTCGTTTACAGTTTAACTCTGCGTACCATCCTCAGATTGACGGGCAGTCAGAGTGTTTGATTCAGATTCTCGAAGATATGCTCAAGGCGTGTATATTACAATTTGGTGGATCGTAGGAGGATTACTTGCCTTTATGTGAGTTTTCTTATAACAACAACTATCAGGCGAATATCGGGATGCCACCGTTTGAGGCACTTTATGGTAGGCCCTGCAGGTCACCAACATGTTGGGCGGCACCGGAGGATACAACGGCTGTAGGACCTGAGGTTCCTGTTGACGATACTGAGAAGGTGAGACAGATCAAGAAAAGGCTTCAAGCGGCGCAGGATAGGTAGAAGAAATATACAGACAAATACATTGAGGGTTTGAGCTACGAGGTTAGGGACTTGGTGTATTTGAAAGTTTCGCCTTGGAAAGGTCATCAGAGGTTTGGCATTAAGGGGAAGCTGACACCAAGGTTCATTGGACCGTTCGAGTTGAGAAACGTGTCGGCAGAGTGGCATACCATCTCGAATTGTCACCGCAATTAGCAGGGATACATCCAGTGTTTCACATTTCCATGTTGAGGGTGGCTAGGTCGGGACCGAGGCCTATGGTTGATGTACGTCAGACTGAGGTGCGACCTGATGTGTCATATGAGGAGCAGCTTGTGGAGATCATGGATAGGAGGACTCATATTTTGAAGAATAAGGAGATTCCGAAGGTTTTGGTACGATGGTAGCATCACGGGACCGAGGGACTCACGTGGAAGCTTGAGTGTACTATGCGATTACGGTATCCCCACTTATTTGCTGGTAAGTGTCTACGTTTAATTTAAATTTCGGGACGAAATTTCACCTAGTTGGGAAGAATTGTGATGGCCCGAATTTAATTTGCCGTTATTAATGACGTGGTTGCAGACGTAGCTGACAGCTCAGACGCTCGTAGGACCCGCAGCTAGACTAGGGCGCGCTTGGAGTTAAGTAAATAGTAAATTTATGTGATAATTTGTCTAATTTGCGATGTTTACATTGGAATAAATTAAACGACATCGTAATATGTGTATTTATATTACGTTTGACGTGCGAAACTGCGTGTTAAGTATTCACCTCAATATGCATGTCGACGCGGGTACCAGGTAGGCTAAAAGAGTAAATATTAGGTCGTGGAAATAATACACACATGAAATGAATAAAGTGGGTTCAATAATAATATGTAATGCATATTTGGTGGTTAGGGTCATGGTAGTATGCGTATGTCGCGTTTCGGGAAGCAAAATCGGGTGTCCGGAACACCCAAAATTATGGTCGATACGAAGACTTATACTATCATGGTGTGAATGGGGTAGGTATGTCATGTAATAGACATCAATTTTCTAACTCACAATTTTTTGTGCAATAGGGCGGGGTTTGTGGAAATTGTGGGGAGTATTTTCATCACATGTATGCTTGTCCTCACTATCTAAACTATAAGAATCATCATGGTTCTAACTATGCATCGCCACAACCCAACTTCTATATGCTTAGCCGAAGTCCACAGATTCCTCAACATGAAGAGAGCTCTATACATGACATGATGAATGATTTGATCTTCGGAGAACTACCTTTTCAACAAAGTCATCAACATTGTCATGAAGAGAATCAACAGTTTCAACAAATAACCTCCTTGGAAGATATGATGAAGCAATTAATAGATGGTCAACAACGGCTCCATGAAGAGCTTCAACTATTTTAAGTTGAGTTTCCGAGTTTGCAGAACTTGGAAACTCAATTTATTCAATTGAATGCCACGCTTCAGAATATGACTGACGAGAAAGAGTTGTGTAGTACACAACCAATTTCTTACCCAGAGGAGAATGTTAAAGTGAATGAGGTTACACAGGTGGAGGACTATTGGAGCGAAACTACAAAATGACTTGAAATCTTTGAAAGTGAGCCAGAAATTGTCAGTGCACAAGATGAAGATGAGGAAAATGAGATGAAAATTGAAGTCGTTTCAAAAAGGCCAGAGGAGCCGCAAAAAGAGAGCAATGAAGACCAACCTCTAGTGTTGGTGAAACTACCCACCCTTTCATGCATATTTGTTAAACCTTACAAGGGGTGAAAGTAAAGGAGAGTTCACAGATATTCTACACTGCCGACACATTTGTGTTGGATGATCATGATGCGACATATTCTTTTGTGTTGGAAGTCCCGAATGAGCTCCCAAATCTGAAGGAGGACATGCTTATTTTATTGCCCAAATATGTAGATGCGCCATTTGTTGTTGACATCTCTAAAGGAGAGGGCATCACGTGATGAATCACATTAAGTCTAGCAAAAGACTAAAAAGAAAGGCGCTTGTTGGGAGGCAGCCCAACTTAATTTTTTTTTACTTCTTGCATTTATTTCAATTTTAGTTTAGTTTTAGTTTTTTATGTTTAATAAAGTCTTAACTTGGTTTCTTGGATTTTTGCAGGTGGTATTTTATGTTTGATGAGCATTGGAGGCGCGGAGCACCCCCTGAATTTTGCTAAGTTTGACTATGGATTACATTTTTTTGACATAATTTGAGCATTTTTTGGGAATTAACATATTATTATGATTTTAGGTGTTTTGAGACTTGGTTAGGAAATATCCAACTTAAGTCGCCGCATTAGTGACAGGCCTTTGAGTAGATCCAAACCCTTAGACTTCATTCCATCATCTTGTTGATTTCACCCTTAGTTGAAAGACTTCAGGCTCGCAAGATTTGATATGAATCATTTGAGTTAACTACTCTGCTTATTAGTTTTTGCTTTTATTATGATGATTTTCTTCCATAGTTTCCTTAGTCACCTTGACATGAGAGATTTTGTGCATTCACTAGTTTTTGGAGACTTTTTATTAGGCATGCATTTGTATCATCTTTTTATTTCTTTATCCATGTTCTTTTTCACCACAGTTTTTTTTCTTTTTGTTGCATGAACTCCTTGACTTGTTTCGAACCTTGAGGACAAGGTTCAAAATAATTTTGGGGGTATTTTAGGATTTGCAGATTGAGTTGGATGGATTTCTGTGCAAAAGACCGTAGGTGAGATCGATTAATTTTTTTCAATTATATGCGGTTGACGGATGGTAATGGTGGTGTTTCATATCACTTATTTTTCATTTCTTCCATTTCTTTCCCCTCATTCTTCTCTTTCTAATTTCATAAGAGTTGATACACTTTCATGCATGTATTTAGTATAGTTTTCATTTTGATATTGTTTAGAGTAACCCAAAATTTTGTTTCATGCCTTTGGTTGTGCATGAGTACACTATGGTTGCCTTTTTGACTTGAAACTTAGGGAAAGTTAAAAGAAACATTCACTCGAATCCGTAGCCCGACATTTTTATGATTTCATGATTAGAGACTTAGTATGATGGTTAAGCCTTGTGCTAGATACCAAAGGGGGCAGACCGTCAAAAGTTGTGCAAGTGTTAATATTTTAACCTACATTATAGGATTTTCTTAATCATAGTGAAAGTGAGAAGGGCTAACATGAGTTTTCTTACAACAAAATATAGAGAGTCCTACAAGTTCCACAGGAAATGGAGCAAGAAATCTTGTGGTGGGAAAAAGTGAGGAAGCGGTTTCCACAAGAAATGGAGCAGGGGCCATATTACTTGAAAAGAAATGTAGAGAAAAAAATAGAGAATATATATATATAATGAATAAAGACGAAAATTTATGAAAACTCCTCAAATAAAAAGATTTAGCTCGAGTGCTTATAACTAGATTAAGTGAGATTGTAAACTTGCGTGCATGAATGTATAGACCAAGAAAACTCGTGAGTAGTTAATGACTTTCGTCTTGATTGAGTGTATGTCTTTAAAGTGTGATCTTATCCGTGTTCGGGTTGCGGTTCTTGACATATCATAACTCCGAAATTCCTTGAATGACTTATTAACTTGACTACTATGTAAACCAAAAGAACTCCATGAATCTTGAATCGGGTATAAGATTAGTTTAGTTAATGCATAACTATATTTGGAGTCTAGTTTACTTGTGTTTTGTTATTCACGCATTTGCTCGGGACGTGCAAAGTCTTAAGTTTGGGGGTATTTGATGAGTCGTTAATTATGTAATTATATATAATTTATTTATATATTTTTTATGTTTAAGTCTCCAAAATATTAGCTTAATTATATTTATTTGTTGTTTTCAGGGTTAACGGAGTGCGTGATTGAATCTGGGGTAAAATCTGTGCGAAATGGTATATTTACATGCAGGGGATCAGTTAGCATCTGATTCGCCTCGAAAAATGCATTGTACATTTGATTTGGTGATGAGGAGCACCTGAGAGACGTAGCTGGAACATATATTTGTCAGACATCGCACCAGAGCCGTGGACTGGCCTCGAGATGCCTGCTGTTGAGGTCACCTATTTCTTCGCCGTATCTTCCTGCGATTTTCTTCTCTCCAGCTGCGCGACACGTGGCACTCCACCATTGGTACAACATGACGAGCAGGAATTCCTTTTCATCAGAAGCCGTTTGATTGACCTCGCGATCCAAGCCCGTGCTCTCTCACATGTCTTCGCGCGACTTTCCAGTGAGTCTTCTCACCCCCTACGCAGTGCCACGTGTCGCGTCCTCACCTCGCCTACACGTTATTGCTGCAGTTTCTCCTCCAATTGCTACCTGCCACGTCTGTCATCCAGCGCTCTAGCCAATCAGCTCAAGCCATGTGTCATTGGACCTGTAGAAAACACCCAGCAGCCATCAGATTGTCCACCGCGCAAGAGTTAATATTTTATCGAACTGAACTTGTATATCTTGATCTAAGTATTTCTCATTAATTATTTTCAAATCTATTTTTATTTATTTATTTTCTTAGTATTTAGATTAGTTAATTAAATCACTTTCTTAAACCCCTAATTTTCTTTTTGTTGTTTTTGACCTTAAAAAGATTATCAATCTATGTGGGATTGACCGTTTGCCACTATTCTACAAAATAGTTAGTTTAGATATTATATTTTGTTGGCGCATTCGGCGCGCTAAAAAACCAATGAACAAATTTAGGTTATGGAACATAAATCACACTATAGATCTAAACAATCACTTTAGCATTTTTTCTTATTAGATAAAGAACGTGAAGATTTACAAAACATCAATATTAGGCAATGTAGCAGATAAATTAATAAACTTTTTCCACTAAGAACGCATTAAGGTCATATAGTGTTGGATACGTGTAGGATTGGACCTAGTGCAAGTAGGAGATATTGAGGTATTATGGAACATAAATGTTGTTTAACTATTATAACTAGATGCATGTTTCTTTTACAATAGTATGAATGAATAATTATTGTATTATTCTAAACGTACCTAGTTAGTTATTATTGTGGGAACAATAATAAATTAAGACTAGTATGAGTCGTAATTAATAGTTATATGATGATTATGCGTATACGGATATGGATCAAGATCATGTGTGTATGTTGGGCACAGATGTTGGATTGACCCGCTATGAGAATGCTACATGGCCAATGTCATAAGTGTTTCTCATGATAGATATATCATTTAGTCTTTTGACTTGATATCACCAGAGACTCTAACATTAGGAGCACAATGATTTGACACAATTAAATGTCGTCTTTAACCAGATGATTATAAAAGTCGTGATTGGTCATATTTTGACTAATGTATGGATGTTGTGTGATCAAGATGGAACTTATCCATCTCTTTTAGAGAAAGAGATATATATTGTGCTCCTAGATATGTTAGACTGATAAATGGCCATGTCTATTGAATTGATTGGATTAAAGTCACTTGAAAATCTTAGTCTACTCGGAGATCGAGACTAGTAGATTGAACTATAAGGGTGACATTCCATGTCTTATGTTCAATCAAAAGATATCGCGTAGCAAAGGGATATGATATACACTATCTATTAGGTTGATTGATTTATTGATCTTCGTGCAACTTGGGTAGTCATAATGTCTTGCTAGAGGCCGCTTATGATTTGTGTGTCGAAAAGGGTTTTGGTTCACTGCTAACATTGAATGTTCTTATTTGTGTTTTAGATAAATTACAACTCTTGTTCGATTAGTAATTGTAGATTATCTATGACTCTATCTTTTTAGAGTTGGACTTTATCTAAGACTCTATTTGGAGTATGACTACGAGATGGAGTTCTTTTACAACTCAACCTATTTTACTATAAATAAGACATTACGGTTACAATTGTGGTAGATATTTTTTTTCTAGAGAGTTTTTTGTGAGAATTCTCGCTCTAGAATTTTTTGGGCTAGCACTTCGGATCGTGATTGTTTGTTTGAGTATAGATTTCTGATAGAGGACGTTCGTCTTTTACAACGTCTTGAAAGAATCAATCAACACCAAACAAGGCAGCATCGAGTTGTTCTTGTTAAGATATGGTTTTTCTCTTTTGATACATCAGTTTAATGGAATCGATATCAAATATTGGTTTGGGGATATTCGAAAAGGTTTCAAAAACTTCTACCGCACTTGATCCTCAAAACCCAACAACCCCGCCTCACACCTTGATAGTGCCACTCTACGATCCCTTGAACACCCCACTACTCTTGTACCCATTTCGATGGACGTAATGGTGCAATGAGATATAGGCGCATGCCACTGAGGTGATCATGATCCATCATGGTCCTCGACACCTCTTTAACCTACTCACAGACTGATTTTGTGCCCAAGTTACCCTAACCCAGTTACCTATCAACAAGAAACCCTAAACCTCTCTTATCATGTATCACAACATAATAAACATAAAAAACCATAACATACCATGACATACCATGACCTAAAATGACCTACCATGCCCTACCATGCATGAATAAACTTTAACTGCAATTATTCCTAATTTTAAATTACATACCCTGAACCCACTGCTAAGACATCTCCCGGCCTGGCTTAGTCACTGTGTGCGCCGGCTCTCGAGTCTGCACTGATGTCACTATTGTTGGAGTCACCGATCTTTGTGGAAAATTCCTCCTGATATGACCCTCCCGCCCAAATTACCAACACATGGTCCTCCATCCTGGTCCTGACTGTTGACTCCCCGACCCTTGAGTCTATCTGTAAGGTGGCGCTGGTAGTGCTGACACAACATAAGTTATGGATGTTTAATCATCATCTCTACGACTTCGACTGTAATGTCTGTCCTCTCTATCGTCCTAATCTCTCTATCTCTTCTTTCTATAGCTCTGTCCCATTCGCATCTCAGACTCGGTGGATGAATGCATGTCACCCCTCTACATCAAATGTGTCTCATGTGTGAGTACTCTATCATACATTTAGTGTAGCGTTTCGACTCTTGTAGAAACAATGGCTCTGGTAATGCCGTCAATCAACCCTCGAATTAAGTAATAAATCTATAGTCTCTTAGTACTCGCGATGTCCGTGGAAAACTATAATAAATACCGGCATATGTTCATATATAGTATAACTAACCGGCTGCCCTGTCTCAGGGCCAAAAACTCCTATCTCAGCCTCAACTGGATCTCGATTGGAATGTACTGATCGTAGAAAATATGTCGAAACTCAGCCTATGTGGTCAGATCTGGATGAATGTCTATGTACGCTGGCCAATACATGGCAACATCTCCTCTCAGCATGTGCCTTGATAGCCTTACATGTATGCTCTCATGAACCCGCAATAGCTTTTGTAGCCTATGATGGGCAATCAACAATTTCTTGGCTGCCTTCGGGTCTCTGCCTCTATCAAAACATCCAGGATCGAATCGGATGAACTCCTTCATCAACTTGACCTCTGCTGTCATCGAAGTCTCAAATGCGACAGTCTATGCCGGCATAGCCGTCGGTGTCTCAGTCGTAGTTGTTGTCGTCCCGGTCTGTACTACTATCGGTGCGACAACCACTACAGGATTCTCTTGTACCCCTACTTGCGTTGGTACATCCTGAATATTCGGTGTGACTGTCGTTGAAAAAATTGTCATCTCGATTGTGCTCTCTATCAGGGTGGCGGTGAGTAATCTAAACGTTGTTGTCTGTGTGCGCATCATATCCATTAATAGCTCAAACTACCTATCGCGAGCTGCAAATCGCATGGCACTGCTGAATCCAAATCCTCAAATCTAGTCTGATCGCTCGTGTAACCAACATCAGTAGTAGGTGGAGTCCATTAGGCATCCATCGTGATCTACATAAAAAATTGCGCTCCGAATCACCTTTTGTATACGTGTATATAACATATACAGTAAAAAACATAACATATATATAAACCCCATTGCTACCCGACTCGCATTTGCTTCCCAACTAGGATTCTAAGTCAAGATCTTCGAGTTTTCACATCTAATGTTTGTTTGTTTAAGTTTTTTCCAATTTCTTTAACCTATTATTGAGGCTCCATCAAACCTCGCTCTGATAGCAAACTATGGCGGCCCGAGATCCCGAGGCAACCCTAGGCACTGCCATGTCGCAGCACACGTCACTAAGCCCTGCCACGTCATGGCCTCCTTATTTATGATGCTTTGCGACCTAACTCGTTGTTTACACATTTTCAAGTAACAGTAGCTTAGCTAATTATTCTTTATATAATTACTAATGAATTTGTTTAACTAGTTAGTTAATCTATTCAGTTTCATTGTCATTTTACAATGGAAGTCTTTAAGTGTGAATAAATTATGCAATTTAACAATCCTAAGTAGTGGAAAATCCAACAAAAAGATAACATGTATATAACGAAGGTGAATAATACAACAAAAATCCATATACACGTATTCAATGTTCTACATTCCACAAAACCCAACAGAAACATAAATATATATATATATATATATATATATATATATATATATATATATTGTATCAAACACGAGCTGATGTCACTGTCTCAGAGGTAGTCACCCAGAACCCCCATGCGGTGACATTCGAAAGTTTTATAAACTTGATTATGCGGCTAATTAAGTATTTTCGGGTTTAATTTCAGATTTAGGTATCCAAGGTGGGACCCACATATTATAGATCAGAGATCATGAAATCTAATATTATTTTTATGTGTTGTGTGCCTATTTGATGTATTATACACTATTTCAACGCGAAATAGAGTCAAGTGAAGTGTATACACAGTGTTCGTGAGTTCTAGAGCGCGTTGAGGAATTTTCTCGATTTGTGGGTATTTTTCAGAATCTAATTTGGATATAAACTGAAGAGATAATCAAGAAATTAAATAAAATAATTAATAAATTGGTGGACGCCTAGTGACATGCGGGGTCGAAGGTGACACGCATGAGATGTACCATAATGTGCACGCCTGAGGATGGTCGGTGCGCGTAGCGAATTTATAGCCGCGAATGTATAGGTGTATTTATATATAGGTTTATATAAATATATATATCAATCCTATAGTTTGAATTATATAAAATTATATCTTGGATTCGCCTTGAGATAAGCGTAGTGTGAGTGTCGAGGAAGATAATGATGGAATGTGGTGTTGGTTAGAGGATTGGTCCATGCCTCGAGATGTGTGCTATCCAATTTGAATGAAATTAAAAGTGTTCATTTTTATATATAAAGCCATTTGATATACCTCGAGATACGTGATACATATCTCAAGGAGATCAAAATAATTGATTCCACAGTGAGTCAGTAAAAAAGTGGTACTTATCTAGTTGATAGCCACTAAATCGACTTCGAGATACGAAACACGTATCTCGAAGAATATCAAAATATATAAAATAAGTGAATTATTAAATTTGCCTCGAGATTCATGCGATGCAAATCTCTAGAAAAATTTAATATATATATATATATATATATATATATATCTCCAACATTAACACCGCTTCATTCAATTTGTTTTAAGCCAAAGATTGACCTTGAGATACGTAGTACATATCTCGAAGAATAACAAATTTATATTATGGAATGAAAATCATTAGATTTATCTCAAGATTTGCATGATGCGAATCTCGAGGAAATCTAATATATAATTTGCAAAACAAACGGAAGCTCCTCACTATTTTCCTTTCACGCATAGAGAGATCAACGGTGAAGGGATCGAGAGACCAAGAGGGAGGGAGGGAGAATGAGAGGGAAATCGAGAGAAAAAAGAGATCACGAGGCAATGAAGACGAATCGAAGGTGAGGTCGTGTGTTACTGTTGTTGCGTTGGGTTGTTGTTGATGTTGTTGGTGTTGTTGTTGTTAATGAAGCTGTGATGTTGGTTACATTGATGAGGTTGTTGTTGTGTTGTTGGGGAATGGATGTGGAGGAGAAGATGGGGTTGGGGTTGGGAGCTTAACCCCAATCGATTAAATAAAAAAATCAGGGATGAAATAGAGGTTTATGTTTCGTCCATGGGAAGAAGAAAACGATGAGGGGGAATTGACCCCTAGACTGAAATGGGTCCGGTTCAAGGGGTTAAACCCCTCTCAATTTAAAAAAAAATAAAAAAAATAAAAAAGAAATGCAGTAAATAGAAGGAAAATCTAAAAAAATAGGAAAAAATTAGAAAAATCATATTTTTGGATAAATAAATATATATTGTGTTTTTCTTAGAACAATGAGGATTTTGGAATTTTTGGAGGATTTTTACCAGGGTTTTCCTCGAAATGCATACTAGGATGTTCGAAAATATTCAAAATTTGTAAAAGCCTAGTCTAGGTTAATTTTCGATTATGAACCACAATTTGGAGTCGAAATTGAGATCCGGACATCCAAGGAGTTGATTTGGAGGGATTTCACGGTTTTCAAGTCGAGTAGGATGGATAAATATATTAAAAATTGGAAAATATATTTAAGATTAGACAACGTAATTTTTGATGTCGAACAATAATTTTGAGTCAAAAATGAAGTTTGGGCATCAGTGAGTTTATTTTGGAAGGATTTGAGAGGTTTCAGAGCATGATCGGGTCAATTAAATTGCAAATAATTGAAAAAAATGGCGAAGTTGTTGTGGAAGCTTACATGACGTATTAATGAATTATAGGACCGCGATTGGAGCCCTATGTGGACTAGTTTACTGACTCAGAGCACAAGGGAGTTATGATATCGCATTTGTAAGTTTAAGTAAATCCCATAGTAACCTTTACATTGTATGATTATAATTTCGTATAAATTGCATTGATCCTTGATATTGCATTTTTGTTGTACATGCATACATGGGTTGGGAGGATAAGGCGATTTGAGTCTCCTTATAGTGAAAACACTATATTATGCTTGAGGGGCTGGAGTCATTGATACTTTGCATCACGAGTTATCATGAGATCACATTGAACCAGATCATACTCCCAAAGTATAGAGGAATGAGACTCGTTCGGTTATTCTCCCCGCGCATGAGTCCTTATTATTGTTTACTTACCAATTTTGGAGAACGTTATCTAATTGTAATTGGATAACAAAAATAGGATAGATTCACGGTTGTATTTAAATTCCTTGAATTATATTCTTCGTTTAATTTCTTGGATTATTATGCATTTGATTATTATAGGTGTATTGGATAGTGTGAGATTTACTTATCTGACATTATTGAATTTTTATAATTGGATAATGACAAGTTCTAGCGGAGACAAAGGAAAAGGAAAGCTTTCCGAATGTACGTGACTTGCTTAGTTCTTTTCTCTATGTATGTATTAGTTTTTTAATATATTATACTGTATAAATGGGTTTATGGGTTTGAATGTAATTAAGATCTCCTTTGGAATGACCGGAACGGTTTTAGGAAGAATTGAAATAATCTTGGAATTAAGGTAATGCTAGTTTAAGAATTTTGATACTTTAAATCAAGTTAGAATGAATATATAATTTAGTTAATGCAATATATATTGTTATGGGTGGATTGTGAGTCCTTCGCCATCTCCACCAAAGCTGAGCAAGTTTTGTTGAAGATTTTTTAAAGGTCAGGATGCTTAGAAATAGAGGAGATGCTGTCGAAATTTTTTTACGAAATTTTTAGGATAATGTAATCAATCTAAATGAAATTTGAGGATTATTTAATTAATTTTTATGGAACTTTAAGGTTTAAGATTCACTTTAGAATTCTTTGTGGTTAATAAAGTCTTATAACTGAAGATTACTTAGATCTTATTATTAATTGTTTATTGATGGAGAGGTTAAGGCTGCTAGATTATCAAAGGATTACAGTAATCTAGGCTGGTCGGATGCCCTAATTAAGTGGGGTCTGACACTTGCCGTTACTCGTCGAAGGATCTGCACTTAGTCACCCAACAAATACATTGATGATTCAAGTGAGTAAAATGCCAAGAGAAGTCCACACAATATTCATGAATAAAATTGATAAAACTACAAGACATGTAAGTTATACATCTGGCAAGAGAAAGTCATACTCACATGAATGTAGTCGGCATACGGAATGCAAAAACAGCAGCGAGTAATGTAACAACACATACAAATTAAAATGGCTCGAAAATAAAGCAATAGTAAATAAACAACCAAATAACATGAGAAAACCTTAACCTAAACCAGCCAGTACATCGATAAAACAAGACAGGAACAACGTATATACTCGTAGGCTTACAATGGCTCAACTCCAACTACGGTTAACGGGTGAACCCCTTCCAGACGCTATTTCAAGTGAAGGGAACACCATAAATCCCTATCGACGATCGAAGATATACTCTGCTTCCGTAAACACGAGCGTTAAACCAAGCAACTTGTGCAATTGATTTAGCCACAACCAATATATACGCAGCCGAATATAGTGAAAACCTATGTCAGCCCACCATCAGTCACACATGTAATTTGATATCGATAAAACCATGCCATAAATTCTGTGAAGCTCTCCAATGGGTTTTACCCACCTCAAATACACACTCCAACTTCCTCGGACTCCTGAATCCAACCACGACTAGCTTCCCAGTACCCGAGCTAGGTCCCCTTAGTCCCTCGAAATCCAATTTTATGTATTTAGTATGTTTATAAGTGTTTGAGTGTGTATTAAGTTGAAAAATACCATAAATATCCCTTAAATTTTGGTTTTTGTCTGTCAATAGCGCGCTAGGGGGCATGCCTAGCGTGTTAGATGTGTGTAACGCACTAGGGAGGCACCTAGTGCGCTACTGTTCTTCATTTGAAAGAACAGTCGGGTACCCAGACAGGATAGTGTGCTAGCCAATCTGGATAGTGCGCTGTTCGTGTTGGTTAACATAATTCTCAACTCATGAATTATGTCCCCAACACCTCAGTAGCCATCTCCATTGCCGTCGACCCATCCTCAACTTATAGGGAATCTAAAAACACAATTACAAACATCTGAAACAACAATTAAATTCAATTTCTAGAAAATTCAGACATTCATCCAACTTTCCAATTATCACCTAAAACCCAATTTCCATCAAAACCATTTTAATAATTGTAGTGTTAATAAGACTTATAAATCATCAAAGATTCATAAAAAATGGTTGTCTAGTCATCTAATTCGAATTGACACCAAAACATCTCAATTTGAGCTCATTTTGATGAAGTTAATGAGAATGAGATGGTTACCTTATGTTTGATCTCCTAAATTGAGCTCCAAATGCTTAAATCTAGCTTTTAATTTCTCATAAATCCTATTGTTCTCTCTATATTTTGCATGTTTAGTTACGTGGAATCATAAGAAATCCCACTAAATTGTTGTATTTATACTTTTCTTTTGATCTTGTGGGTTGTTCATGTTGGGGAGTGTATTTTAGGTCAATATATAAACATTATTTATCTTATAATTTTAGTTAATAAAATAAAAGTTTTTGTTTGCTGTTTTATTATAAGTGATTGCATGTTTACCTTAAAATAAGATCTATGAGTATTTGTTGAAACATCTTAAATGTCCCTAGTCCGTCATTATACTGAGAACTATAATGAATTAAGACTAGTGTGAATCATGATTGATGGTCATGTGATGATCATGTGTATAGGGATACAAACTGAGATCATGAGTACTTGTTAGGGAATAAGGTATTGGACCGACCTGCTTTGATAACACCACATAGATTAAGTCATAGGTGTTACTCATGCTAGCTATATCACTTAGTCCTTCAACTTAAGATTACCATAAAATTCAATATTACGAGCATAGTAATTCGACACAATCAAACGTTGTCTTTAATCGGACGATTATAAAGATTGTGATTGGTTACCATGTGAATAATATGTGAAGGTGTGTAATCAAGATAGAATTTGTCCTTTTCAAATAGAGAGAGATATTATTGGATCACTCGATATGTTAGACAGTTAAATGGCTAAGTCCAAGTGAACTGATATGATCGATGTCATTTGGATTTTTTTAGTCTACCTAAAGATCGAGACCAGTACAATTGAACATGAAGGGTGACTTTCCATGCCTTATGTTTAATCAAAGGATATCACACCACAAAAGGATATAATATACGTTATTTATTAGGTTGTATCGATTTTTGACATTCATGCTACTTGGGTAGTCATAATGCCTTACTAAAAACCGCTTATGACTTGTGTACCAAAATGGTTTTGGTTCACTGTCAAAGTCGCACGAACCTATCGGGTCGCACATAAAGAATGACTTTGTGCAATTCAATTGGTCTAGAGTAATGAATTTTATATGATAAAACTCATGACATAAAAGCCCTTACAATTTGTTATATGATAACTTAATAATATGGGTATTTGTGTAATTTGCTTGAATTGGCTAAATACAATAGTAGTACTATGAATAGGCCTTTTAAGTGAGCTTTTCTACACATATAACTGAGGTTGAAACCCTAAACGAAAGAAGATTTTTCATTTTTACTATTTTCGAGTTCTCTGGATTTTGGGAGAGAAAAATATTTTCAATATCTCTTTGTGCTAGCACTCCAAATTGTAGTCATTGTTCATATGTGGATTTTTGATAGAGGACGTATGCTTGAACGTCTTGGAGATCGAACAATCAAAGAAAGAAATCAAGGATTAAGATATGGTTTAATTTAATAGATTTAGTTTAATGGAACTTATTTTCGATCATGTTAGGGTTTTTCAAAATTGTTTTAAATTTTTCGCTGCGTATGAACCCCAAAACCCAAGTATTCATATCTTGAGGACTATCTTAAGGCTCTCTTGAGCTGTCCAGCTCTCTAGTAACACCATTTAGTGACACATTTTTCCTAGATTTGTGCACTCTATAATTATCTTGAAGCACATCAAGGGTCCTTGATTTTTAGTCCAACTATAGTCAACCTATTTATTTGATCAATTGAATTAACTTAGGCACATTAATACTTATGATTGGTGGTCTTAGAGACATTTATTGATAAATTATTGGTCTCCTCAATCCCCAACTACCCAGCACCTGGTGCTCCGCACCTCAACATACATCTCGAAGTGGTCGATGCATTTGACTTAGCCTCTGGTTTAATTATTCATTATTAGAATTAAACTAGCCTAGTCTAGCCTTTCCATATAACTTCTACTCGATACCCGCGTCGACGCGCTTCCTAGTTTAACTATTCGTCATACCAACTCTCCCGATAGCAACGTGCACACATGCGATGTAATATAATAATGTAATGATTTTAAACATCGCACATAAACAACCATCTTCCATAAATAACATATTTCTTCGATTTTCGTGTCTAAGTCAATCGAGTTGTCCACTTAAGGCCTGAATTACAGCTGTTAATCCCCGAGATTAACACTAATCCTAGTTTAATTATTGAGCCGTTACATCAGGGGTCAACACCGAGGTAAAATAAATGTTTTATTTGTGTATGATGCATGAATTAACCTATCTTGATATGCGTGCGTAATTTCATTATTTTTAGCATTGAGTTGCCAATAAGTGATTTCCTCGCGCACAAGGCCGTGATGGGTCTATGTATTGGGAGATTGAGGCTAGCCAAGACTTATGTGATATTTCTAATTCCTATTAAAAAGCCTAAGTTTGAAATTTATTTCATTCACTTAGACTAACATAAGTCAAGTTAATGAGCTTGATGCAGGACTAAGTTAAAATGTAGAGACAATTGAATTAATTGGCCAAGTATAGGCATATGTACCTAAAATAGGCCTAACTCAAATTCATCATAATATTCTAGATCAAGAAGCTAACTAAATAAATTCAAGAATTTTAGTTTGCTAGTTAAAATCAATATGGTTTTAGGAACCAAACTTCACTTATAAACTAAATACATGAGCGAGGTGTAGTAGAAAATCCTTTTAACCATGGATATGCAAAGAGATACCCAAAGTGGGAAAGTTAAATAAAATTAGTGGTAATCTAAGGCATGCATGTCTTATATGATGAGAGCCCTAAATTTACCTAGAGATAAGGAAAATGTTAGATAAGACGGTGATGTAGTGGTTGGGATTTAAAGACAAAATTATAAAAAAGAAACTCTTATTCTCTACACATGCATGTGAAGCAAAGAGAGAAGAAAACTCAGCACAATCTTTGAAGAGATAAAGATCCATTAAGGCTAGAAATTTGTGGGCATCTACAAGGTAATCGTGCAAGAAAGCGTCAACGTATCAAGCTAGGTATAGCAAAAATCTATTCTTCTCATTCTACTGCTTATGAATGTTTTATGGGTTCAACCAACATGGGAATCAAATTTTTTTGCTATGAATTGAGTCAATTAAGGGTCCCACCACAAAACTTTTACAAAGTTTCCTATAACTCCATGACATTTGGTTCAATTTGGGTGTTCTTGTTCAAAATTAAAGTTTTTGATGTCATACAAGTATGGGGCAGGGTTTCCATGAATTTGGAAGGTTGAATGCAAGGATTTTACTCTTTTAATCATGGTTTTTACTCTGTGAAATCTGAGATTTTTTTACACTTGATTAGGCGACTAATTAAGTATTTTCGAATTTGATTTTGAATTTAGGTATTTGAGGTAGGACCCATGTCTTATGGATCGAAGATCATAAATTAATATTGTATTTTTGTTTGTTATGTGCCTAGTGTATGTAGTATACTCTATTTGTCCCAAAATAGGTCACATTGAGGTTTAGACGTGTTGTCCGAGTGTTTCGGGGTGTGTTGATATTTTCTCCAATTTTTGGTGAAATTGAGGTATTTTCAAGGTTTAATTTGGGCTTAAATGAAAAAATATATATGAAAATAAACTGGAAAAAAGAAAATGACGTAAAAGGGCATTGAGTTTATATAGAAGAGGATAAGTATGGAGTGGTAAAATGGTCAATTGGCATCTAACCATTTTAAATCGAAAAATCGAAACAGGGGTCATTGTTTCATCATTTTCTCATCATTTCTCATCGACTGTTCCCATTGTCCTTCCTTGCTCTCACTCATTGTTCTCTCCCCTTCTCATCTATGTGGTTCGATTCTCTCTCTCTCTCTCTCTCTCTCTCTCTCCCTCTTCACTGTGTTTCTCTCGATTGAACGCTTAGAATCGAGGAAGAACTGTGGTTGTGGCGTCTTGTCGATTGAAGGTAAATTAAATTGTTGAATTTTGATTTTGTGGAATTGTGGTGTAATCATATGGTGATTGGTTTTGAATTTGAATTGGAAGAGAGGTTGAGATTATTATGTGAATTAAGAAGATGAAAAAAGGTAAAGGCTTGATCGATTTTAAAAACTAAAAACAAAAACACACACACAATAATGAAACAATAATAACAGACATAATGAGACATAAGAGAAACGTTTGGGAGGAGAACGATGGAGGGGGGAGATGTGAACTCCCTTGCTTAGACACCAAAACACAAAGAATATGAAGAAGAAGTGAAAAAAGAGGAGATGATAACGAAATAGAGCATAGGCTCTATTTCGTCTCGTTGAAGATGATGAAGGGGATGATCCCTAAATCAGGTCGAACCAGGCCCGATTAAGGTATCAAACCCCTTCATTTAAATTAAAAAATGAGTTTTTAATTGGAAAAACAAATACAGAAAATCCTTGGAAAATAAGAAAAAACTCAAAAAAATAAGATTTTGGTCAAATAAATATAAATTTTGGATAACTAGGAAAAATTTAAAAGTAGGGATTTTCTCGAGACTTTTTATAACCGAAGTTTTGTTTCGTAAAACGTGATTAAGGCCGGTTAAGCATAAAATATCAAAATGGATTCCAATAACCATGTAAATGGATTTTTTAGATAAATTAGCAATGTAATACTATAATTAAGAATCCAATTAAGGAAATGAGATTTCAAGGAATTTTTGGAGTATTTAAAAGAGTTTGTTGGGTTTTAAGGAGTTTAAACACCGTCGTGACTTGGAAAATTATGAGAAATTATTTAAAATAATACAATTAAGTCGAGACTCATAAGTTATGGATTTTCGTGATTTAATAGGATTTCAAGACAAGGGAATATGAGGGAACGTACGAGCATGGACTCACTTAACCAACTTGTGTTGGTTTGATTGCAAGTAAACACAATTTCTTGCTTTTTATAGTAAAATGGTTTATATTTTGTACAGTGAGGAAGTGAACCTCTTGATCATGCATTCAAGGCATCCAGATAGAGTTGCCCCTACTTCGGTCGTAAGAGTGTGTTGTGATCCACTCTAGACTAGACATACTGCAGGCGTCTAAGGCGAATAATTGTCACGGCCCAAATCTCTAACCCCCGTTTTAATTCCTTAATCAGGATCACCGACCCTTGACGTGGGACCTACACTGTAATACGTGCACCGACCGAGGCACGTGGCCGAGGTATATCGTATTTTTGTATTGATGTGTGCCTAGTGTTATGTATTGTGTAGACTTACAAAGTCGGTTTGTACAGTTGTAGGCGTCGAGACGAGAGCGGGGACACGCCTCGATATGCGTGTCGACGCGGGTACCGAGTAGTTGACGGGACCGAATATTATGTCGGGGAAACGAAAACACACAAATCGAATAAAAATTTGTCAAGTAACTCATATGGAATAGATATTGGGTGACTAACGACGCGACGGTACGCGAATATCACGGTTCGGACGCGAAACCGAGCGTCGAAACGCCCGGTAACACGGGTGAGTGTCTTCGCTGTGTCACCATTAGGTGTCAACACACCTAACAACATCACAATTGTCAAAACTACATCAACACTTGGCCCAAACTCACACCACGTGTCTGTCCACCCACCTACACCTACAACACACACATACATGCAGAAACACAGACGAACAAGGAGAGCCGAGAGAGCGGAAGAAGAAGAAAAGGATAGGAGAAGGAGGAGAAGGGACGCGTCGGGAAGGAGAGAAGAGATCACAATCACGGTGAGTCCTCGTTGTTGTTGTAGGTTCGGTGGTTGGCGGTGCGGTGGCAAAGAGTGGGGTTCGGCCATGGAGGCCGAACCCCATGACCGAACTGGACCGAGGTGGAGATGGCAGGGGTGTCTCCCCTGCCATCGATTCCACCGGGGTTGGGGTGGAGAGCAACCCAACCCATCGCCGGAGAATTAAAAAAAAAAAATTGTTGCTCCCGATCGAACCAGTCGATCGGGAGGAAGAAGGTGCACAAGCACGCGCGCGTGTGAACCCCTTATCGGCGGCCTGAACGGAACGGGCTCGGGCTCGGGCCATGGGCCAAGCCTGGACCTGTTCTGGTCTAGGGCCGGGTCGGGTCCGACCCATTTGGGTCGACCCGACCCAAACAGAAAAAAAAGAAAGAAAGAAGAGAAAAAGAGAAGAAAAATGAAAGAAAATTTGGAAAAATTCCGAAAAAATTGAGAAAAATTGGGAAAAATTATATTTCGATATTTTGATAATTTCATGCATAAAACCTGCGTTAAAATATATGACTGAAAATTGAACTAATGAGACACCAAACTCAGGAACCTAGGAAAAGGGTACGGGAGAGCGAATACAAAATTTGGAGTATCGGGAGGCCAGGAAAGCTAGGACTTTACTTTATTGTGGTGAGTATACCCAATGATAACTTTACTTGGCATTTCATTTCTATTAATTGTTGTCCTTGCATAGTCCTTTTCACTATTTTTCATTTGTATTCTTATATCACGTGTTCTTTGTGTCTATGCTCACTTGATGAGTCTAGTTTGCATGATATCCATTCATTTGATTTGATTCATTGATTATATCCCATGCTATGTCTATTCTTGTTGTTTCAAATGTGAATTGAATGATAAATAGCATGCTATTAGGCTAGTGAATATCTTAAAAATGTTTAAGAGGACTTGTATTCTTTATTTGTTTAGGTATGTAGATGTGCATATGCCTTGACAATCCATACTTGGTATTTCTTGAAAGTTAAAAAGTAGTTTTCGCATTTAGGTCCTATACTCGATCGAGGTGTGCGCGACTCACGGGGTTAGAGTCCCTGGGGATGTCGGCACATGTTACTTGACACTGTATGACACTCGGGGTTAGAGTCCCTGAGGTGGTCTACACACCGGGGTTAGAGTCCCTGGTAACACCGAGGTTAGAGTCCCTGGTAATACTTGGGTTAGAGTCCCTCGTGCTATATGATTATTGAGTCGGAGTGACACGTTTCACTGCCGACCGGACCTAAATCACCACTACTTAGCCTAGTGTCAGTATCACTTGTTTAACTCTGGTATTTACTCGCATATGGTTTATTTTCCAGTTTTTCCATTTATATGCTTTTAAATACCATTTGAATATTTGGAAATGCAAACTAAACTTGTCATCGGGGATTACTGTTTTATTTATGTACTCACCGTCCTTTTTATGACGATGGGTGCAGAGCCGTCTACCAGCAGGCCGGGCAAAGAGAAGATCGGCGATTATCCCTGAGCCCGCGGCGCGTCACTGCATCGATTGTAGGTCTTCTTTTGATATTTTGATTGTATATGTTATATACGTCTTTCAAATACTATTTGGCGTTGTATATTGGGTTGAGCGTTAGTTCCCCGACTTGACTTGGACTATTTTACTGTTTCACTGCATTTTGAGGACTTTATATATGTGATGTCATTTCTTGGTTTTCCACACTTAGGATTTTATAAATGGCTTTCGCATAAGTTACTAATTGCTTCCGCATAATCATTAAGACTTCCGCTAATTAATTAAGTGTATTACTTATCCTGAACATGAGAAAAGAGACGTCTAGGTTGTAAAGGCTGACTAATACGTAGTTAAGTCCTGCATGGATATGATTAGGGCTTAATTACGAGATTAGGCCGGGTGGTGCCCTAGATTAGGATAGGGGCCGTCACAATTGGTTTCAGAGCCTAAAATTTTTGAGAATCTCATGGCTTAAGACATTGTGATACCAACGTTACAGTTGGTATCAGAGCCTAGGTATTAGAACCTTAGGGATAAATAAGAAAAACACAAACTCGTATAAAACACAAACCTTAGAAGTGGAAACCAGATGATCCTTGCCTAGGAACTATTTTGTTGGGAATTGAGTGAAGGTGAGATAGGGATTTCTTATATATACGTGTTAGTTTCTATATGTATATATATGCGTTATGCCACGTAGTAGCTGATTTGCGTTCGCTATCCGCTTGAAGACACCGATGGGGGATTCGCGCTAGACTGGAGACACCGGAGCTAGCGACAATCAGCCTCCAACTGTATCAGTTGACAATTTTTAGAAGATGTCTGACCAGACGACCGCTCAGAGCGACAGATCGTCGATTTCATGGCTTACATGTCGGTGTAGATGACTGCACTGGTTTCGACCGCCCCGTTACCACAGTTACTACTACAGCACCCTCGACCATGTGACTCAGCACTACGAGAGTTCGACTTGCATCCAGTGGAGAGATGGAGACTCTGGTAGCGTTGTACACTATAGCAGAGAGTCAGGGACCCAAACTAGAGGAAATACTGCTTGTTCGAGACTTTCCAGATGTTTTCCCATAGGATTTACCTGGATTACCGCCACCACGAGAGGAAGACTTCATCATCGACCTAGTACCGGGTTCCAGACCGATCGCGATACCGTCGTACCGCATGGCTCCTAAGGAGTTAGAGGAGTTGAGGACTCAGCTTAAGGATTAGGGATGAGGATAGGTCCAAGACAGCATTCAGCACCAGATACGGACACTACCAATTCACGGTCATGCCATTCGGGCTGACCAACGCCCTCGCCGTATTCATGGATTTGATGCACTTAGTACTTAGACCATATCTCGACCGCTTCGTGATAGTCTTCATCGACGACATCTTGATATACTCGAGGACACGTGAGGATCACGAACATTACCTCATAGAGACGTTGCAGACATTGAGGGAACACCGACTTTTCGCTAAGCTCAGCAAGTGTGAATTCTGGCTTGCAAAGGTCAAGTTCTTGGGACACGTTATTGGAGCAGCAGGGATTGCAGTAGATCCGGCCAAGATTCAGACGATCACGGATTGACCGGCACCGACATCAGTATCGGAGATCTGGAGCTTCCTGGGGTTAGCAGGATATTACCATAGATTTGTGAAGGATTTCTCGAAGATCGCTTCACCGATGACGAGGCTGACGCAGAAGGATGTTGCTTATGAGTGGACTGAGAAGTGCGAGGCTGCATTTACTCAGTTGAAGAGGTCATTAACTACCGCGCCAGTGTTAGTACTGCCAGAGGCTGGACATTGATTTTTAGTGTGCACAGATGCTTCTCATACGTGTCTAGGTTGTGAGTTGATGCAGGGTAGCGGTGTCGTGGCATACGCATCGAGACAGTTAAAGATACATGAGAAGAAGTGGCAGCGGTTGTATTTGCGCTGAAGAATTTGAGACACCTTCTGTATGGAGAGAGATTCACACTCTTAACTGATCACAAGAGTCTGAAATATCTCTTCACACAGAAAGAGCTGAACATGAGACAGAGCATATGGTTGGAGTTCTTGAAGGACTACGACTTTTCCTTAGAGTATCACCCAGGAAAAGCGAACGTAGTCGCATATGCATTGAGGAGGAGACCGAGTAGAGATGCGGAGGTGGTCAGATGTCACATGATGTATGAGTATGGATTACTCGAGGCAGCGGCGAAAACATGTCAGACAGAGATTCCTACCGATACTCACGTGATGATTTGCGCACAAATGAGACTACAGACCGTGTCTACACAGCGAGTGTCAAAGGACCGACCGATTGTACTCGAGATTCAGCGAGTTAGCGCAGAGTGCAAAGTGTACAGATTGGGCAGAGACGACAGATCAGTGTCTGAGATACCAGGGTAGGTTGTGGATACCAGAAATACCGGAGCTGAAAGATGAGATCCTTCAGGAGTCGCATCGTTCCAGATTTACCGTACATCCAGGCAGGACTAAGATGTACCATGACATGAGGAGACATTTCTGGTGGCCTGGGATGAAGGCAGACGTGTCTAGATTCATCAGGAATTGTGATATATGTCAGCAAGTGAAGTCCAAGCATCGCAGACCCGGGGGATTACTACAGCCGCTTCCCATTCCTCGATGGAAGTGGAAGACATCTCTATGGATTTTGTTAGAGGATTGCCGAGGACCGCGAGGAGACATGATTCAATCTGGGTTATAATTGACAGACTGACGAAGTCTGCTCATTTCCTGCCAGTGGCATCGCATTACACATTCGATCAGCTGAGCGTATTGTTCTAGAGAGAGATTATCAGGCTGCACGGGGTACCATTAACGATCACGTCAGATCGAGATGCTACGTATAAGTCCAGGATGTGGCGGAGTATGCAAGAGCAGTACGGTACACGCCTATAGTTCAGTACGGCTTTCCACCCTCAGACTGACGGGCAGACTGAGAGATTGTTTCAGGTCCTCGAGGACATATTGCGGGCATGCGTGTTGGAGTTTGGCGGATCTTAAGTGGAGTACCTACCGTTATGTGAGTTCGCTTATAACAACAGTTATCAGGCTAGCATTGAGATGGCGCCATTTGAGGCTTTGTATGGCAGACCGTGTCGCTCGCCATCGTGTTGGGCTGAGCCAGAAGACCGAGAGATAGTGGGGCCTGAAATTGTTATTGACCACACGAAAAAGGTCAAACTGATCCGTCAGAGACTCTAGAGGAGCACATAAGAGACAAAAGAGATATGCAGATAAGTATCACGGTGATCTTGCGTATTCCGAGGGAGCCTTTGTCTATTTAAAGGTTTCCCCTCGGAAGGGTCTTTAGAGATTTGGGGTGAAAGGCAAGCTTGCACCGAGGTACATCGGGCCTTTCATGATTAAGAAACGGGTCGGGAAAGTGGCATACGAGCTTGAATTGCCTCCATAGATGTCAGGGGTCCATCCAGGTTCCACATTTCGATGCTTCGACTAGCCAAGTCGAAGGCAGACGTGCGACCGACAGTTGACTTGAATTAGATCAACCTGAGCGAGGACATCTCTTACGAGGAATAACCCCTTCAAATCCTAGATCGGAAGGTACAACAGTTGAGGAGCAAGTCCATCCCGAAGGTACTCGTCAAGTGGCAGTTCCACGATGACACGGAACTCACTTGGGAGCGGGATGACTACATGCGAGATAGATTCCCGTACCTTTTCGAGTCAGGTAGAACCGTAACTTAAACTTAATTTCGAGGACAAAATTTTCATTTTGTTGGGAATATTTGTCACGGCCCAAATCTTTAACCCCGTTTTAATTCCTTAATCAGGATCACCGACCCTTGACGTGGGACCTACACTGTGATACGTGCACCGACCGAGGCACGTGGCTGAGGTATATCTTATTTTTGTATTGATGTGCGCATAGTGTTATGTATTGTGTAGACTTACTAAGTCGGTCTGTACAGTTGTAGGCGTCGAGACGAGAGCGGGGACACGCCTCGATATGCGTGTCGACGCTGGTATCGAGTAGTTGAAGGGACCGAATATTAGGTCGGGGAAACGAAAACACACAAATTGAATAAAAATTTGTCAAGTAACTCAAATGGAATAGATATTGGGTGACTAACGACGCGACGGTACGCGTATATCACGGTTCGAACGCGAAATCGGGCGTCGAAACGCCCAGAAACACGGGCGAGTGTCTTCGTTGTGTCACCATTAGGTGTCAACACACTCAACAACATCACAATTGTCAAAACTACATCAACACTTGGCCCAAACTCACACCACGTGTCTGTCCGCCCACCTACACCTACAACACACACACACATGCAAACACACAGACGAACAAGGAGAGCCGAGAGAGAGGAAGAAGAAGAAAAGGAGAGGAGGAGGAGGAGAAGGGACGCAACGGGAAGGAGAGAAGAGATCACAATCACGGTGAGTCCTCGTTGTTGTTGTAGGTTCGGTGGTTGGCGGTGGGGTGGCAAAGAGTGGGGTTCGGCCATGGAAGCCGAACCCCATGACCGAACTGGACCGAGGTGGAGATGGAAGGGGTGTCTCCCCTGCCATCGATTCCACCGGGGTTGGGGTGGAGAGCAACCCAACCCATCGCCGGAGAATTAAAAAAAAAATTGTTGCTCCCAATCGAACCAGTCGATCGGGAGGAAGAAGGTGCACACGCGCGCACGTGTGCACCCCCTTACTGGGCCGGGCCCAGAACGGGCCAAGCTCGGCCCATGGATCGAGCCTGGACCTGTTTTGGTCCAGGGCCGGGTCGGGTCCAACCCATTTGGCGACCCGACCCAAACAGAAAAAAAAGAAAGAAAGAAGAGAAAAATAGAAGAAAAATGAAAGAAAATTTGGAAAAATTCCGAAAAAATTGGGAAAAATTGGGAAAAATTATATTTCGATATTTTGATCATTTCATGCCTAAAACCTACGTTAAAATATATGACTGAAAAATTGAACTAATGAGACACCAAACTTAGGAACCTAGAAAAATGGTACGGGAGAGCGAATACAAAATTTGGAGTATCGGGAGGCCAGTAAAGCTAGGACTTTACTTTGTTGTGGTGAGTATACCCAATGACAACTTTACTTGGCATTTCATTTCTATTAATTGTTGTCCTTGCATAGTCCTTTTGACTATTTTTCCTTTCTATTCTTATATCATGTGTTCTTTGTGTCTATGCTCACTTGATGAGTCTAGTTTGCATGATATCCATTCATTTGATTTGATTCATTGATTCTATCCCATGCTATATCTATTCTTGTTGTTTCAAATGTGAATTGAATGATAAATAGCATGCTATTAGGCTAGTGAATATCTTAAAAATGTTTAAGAGGACTTGTATTCTTTATTTGTTTAGGTATGTAGATGTGCCTATGCCTTGACAATCCATACTTGGTATTTCTTGAAAGTTAAAAAGTAGTTTTGGCTTTTAGGTTCCGTACTCGATCGAGGTGTGCGCGACTCACGGGGTTAGAGTCCCTGGGGATGTCGGCACATGTTACTTGACACTGGTATGACACTTGGGGTTAGAGTCCCTGAGGTGGTCTACACACGGGGTTAGAGTCCCTAGTAACACCGGGGTTAGAGTCCCTGGTAACACTTGGGTTAGAGTCACTCGTGCTATATGATTATTGAGTCGGAGTGACACGTTTCATTGCCGACCGGACCTAAATCACCACTACTTAGCCTAGTGTCAGTATCGCTTATTTAACTCTGGTATTTACTCGCATATGATTTATTTTCCAGTTTTCCCATTTATATGCTTTTAAATACCATTTGAATATTTGGAAATGCAAATTAAACTTGTCATCGGGGATTACTGTTTTATTCTTATACTCACCGTTCTTTTTATGACGGTGGGTGTAGAGCCGTCTACCAGCAGGCCGGGCAAAGAGAAGATCGACGATTATCCCTGAGCCCGCGACGCGTCACTGCTTCGATTGTAGGTCTTCTTTTGATATTTTGATTGTATATGTTATATACGTCTTTCATATACTATTTGGGGTTGTATATTGGGTTGAGCGTTAGTTCCCAGACTTGACTTGGACTATTTTACTGTTTCACTGCATTTTGAGGACTTTATATATGTGATGTCATTTCCTGGTTTTCCACACTTAGGATTTTATAAATGGCTTCCGCATAAGTTACTAATTGCTTCCCCATAATCATTAAGACTTCCGCTAATTAATTAAGTGTATTACTTATACCGAACACGAGAAAAGAGACGTCAAGGTTGTAAAGGCTGACTAATACGTAGTTAAGTCCTGCGTGGATATGATTAGGGCTTAATTACGGGATTAGGCCGGGCGGTGCCCTAGATTAGGAGAGGGGCCGTCATAGTAATGTTGACTCCGAGGTAGCATGCATTGAATTTATAGTACTATTTTAGGTTCATCGTGAGAGGACCCGCTCGTTATGAGCTTAAAATAGGAAATAATGGATCCATATTTTATATTTATTTCAGTATTTTATTTATTATGCAATATTCCATATTATCTCTTGTTATTACCTTTTGTATAGAGCAAGGTAGACGTTTATTTATCTGACAATGTTTATTTTGCGCACACTATTTTTTGGTGTTCTCAAAATGGCTTTGTCAGGTTCTAAAGCTAAGGAGGATCAAAAGGGAAAAAAGAAGCTAGAATACTTTTATGGAGGAGCTATTTTCCCTATTATATGTAAATACTATTTATATTACTTTATTTTGGGTTTTAGGGTGAGCGTAGGGCGCGAATCACTTGAGGAAGGTTTTGAGAACTTCACAAATTGGCTGAAAGTAAGTTTGAGACCTAAATGTTTCTGTTTATGTATTATTTGAGGTTATAAAACAGTTTTGGTTTTGGTTTGAAGTTTAAAGCTGTAACTATGGTTTATAAGTTTGAAGTCCAATTTATAAATTCAATTTGATATCATATTGTGAACTGCAGGGAGTTGTGAGTCATTTAGGCCTCTCCCCATTCTACTGTCTATTAGGTTTGGAGCTGGTAGTCTAGTTTTGAGGAGGTGCTGCCGAAATTATTATACGAATATGAAAAATATTCTGTATGATTCCCTAATCTGCTCCAAATGAATACATCGAGAACTGTGGTTAATTAACGATTGAGATTTAGATTTGGAGCATTATAAGGTTTGAATTGAGAGTCATTTCGAGGTTTAAAGTTAACTATACGATTTAGGTGCCTAGTTAGGGTAATTAGGTTAAATCAAGACTTAACGAGACGGGTCCTGACAATCTTATTTCTGATAAGGGTTGCTAAGGATTTGGTGTTTATGTTGTTTATGAATAGTACATATTTGATAAAATGTCAAAATTATAACTGAAATACTAGATAGCATAAATACTTCATTTCTTCTCAGAATTTGCTAATTTCTTTATGTGTTATTCTTGGATGTTTGGACAAGCTTCTCACTAAAAATTACCTTTTTTTGGATGTGTGGTTTGAGAGTGATGACTTTTCTAACACCGTTGGTTTGAAACTCTCTCAAATTGAGTTGTTTTGGCATTTGAAGCATAACTCTATTAATTTTAATCACATTTGAGCGTACTTTACCTTTTTTAAAAGCTAATACATAGAAAAATAACTTAAGATCAGTATTTTGTACAAATTGAGTCATCTTCCTTGTCAAATATGGGCTAAAAGTCAATGCTTATCTATAGAGATAATCTTTTTGTATGTTTTTGGATGTCGATACATCTTTCGGGGGTCTCCACTAGTCCAAAAATAACTAAAATCTCCAACATAGCTTAGAACACTATAAGTTAGATTCCTCAAGAGTCTCGAGTGATTCCAAAGTGTTTTGAATGGTTTTCGTAAACCAGTTTGAAATAAGCAAAATTTACTTACCTAATGAGCTTATTTTTAACTGAAGGTGTTCTAGGCATCAAATGATGTTGGAATTGAACCAAAATTATCATAATGTGTTATTGGATCATAGTGAAGATTTTCATCAAGTCTCATGGTTTTCGCCATTTCTAACTCAATTTTTAAGTCATACTTTGAATAAGAGATCGATATTTACAAATACAGACTTAAAGTTTTACTTAGAGTCTCAAATTTGGTTATTGATCATATTAATGAGATCTTATCGCTCAAAAACCTTGGTTTTAAGTTAATTGACTTCAATGAACCAAACACCAAGAATTTTAGGATTTTTTATGAGTGTTTTAGCCGCATTTCAAGTTGCATAAAAATCAATTTCTTGGAAATTATTTTTAGGTCCCTGAGGGAGTGTTTTGCAAACCAATGCATTAAACCAACTGGAAATGATCTACAATGGAATTTGATGATTCAATAACACTTAAAAATAATATGGAAAATGTCTACAAACTTGTAACACCAAGTTTGGGCATTTCGATCGAGTTAAATGTCTAATGAGTATTTAAAATGAATAAAAGAGGCTTTTCGAGGTTATTCATTTGCATCAATCCTTCATATATTGGTAAGAATAAGTGACTAAGGACATCGAGGACTTAGTATAAACCTGTTTAAGATACATTGAAGTCGAGATTGGGTCTAAGTTAAATTAAAAAGATGTTGAGGCAAATAGCGGATTGTTTTACAATGAATTGAAATAACCAAACTTAAATAAGCTCTAACACATACAAATAATCTCTAATAGGCACCAGTGGATTAGAGCATCAATTCCGGGTATCGAGATTGTAGTATGTATGTGTGGTAACCACGTTTAACTTGGATATTATTGCATTTTGAGGTAAATAAATCAGTAAGAGTGTCGACATGATTTCTTTTCAATTCTTTGATTTTTATTCCTTGAAATGCATACCGTACTTGTATTCCACTCTTGACCAAGTGGCATAGGGTTTAAGTAGTACACCAATTATGTTATCTCGCTGGTTAAGCATCCGGAGTTACTGTGGCTTCTTGTTGAGGACTATGCAAGGGATAAAGCATCTGAACTGGTTGTGGCTTACCTTGACAGTTTAAAAAGGGATGTTGGAAGTGACTCAAGTGACCAGTGCCTAGATAGTCGTGTTGGGGCAGTTGGAAGTGGCCTTAGGCCTGTTGTGTTGTTTTCAAGTTATGCTTTGGTTTGATGACTCAAAGTTTGGATATGATTACCTATTCGTCTATCTATTTTGCTTCCTTGCCACTTGATTTTTGTTGCTTTACTTTATTGGTCTGTTTATCATGCACTTTACCATTTATTTATAGCTTTATTTAAATATCCACTCATTTAGAGACTATTGACATTTATTACTCATAAATACTTTTGAATCTATTTTGGATTTACTTATTGGAATTGTCTCCATTACTGGTGAAAATTGTAGGTTCCTCTATTAGCAAGGGTGAGGAGCCTTAGATCGGTGACTACCACTGAATTTCCTTCAGAACTGGCTCTTCCTTTATTACTATCATAGGTATTTTGATTGTATCTATTATACTACACTTGATGTTTTTATACACATGGGTTTTGAGAGATATACTTAAGATATATACGAGATCTATACTATGCATGATTTCCACATCTAGGACTTGTTCTAAATTCAATTTATTTTTTTAAGTTGCTTTAAATTACTTTCCACTGCGTAATGAATACTAAAACTTGTTAAATTAATTAACAAATCTAATAAGCAACCAATGGATGAATAATTCAGATAAGAGGCTGACTAGGTGTCCATTAACTCAGCGGGGGTTGACTGAGGGTCCACGTAAGCCTAGGCCAGGTGGGGCCCAATTTATAGGGACTGGGGTTGTCACAGTAGGTATCAGAGCCTAGATTTCTAGCATTAAGTTCTTGATAAGCCTACAACTCAATGGAATACGAACTTAGAGTTAGGACACTAATGAACTTAGTGTGGAAATCCTTTAAACCTGACTTACAATCTTAGCTGGGAAGTGAGGAGAGTTGGGAAAAACTGAATAAGCCTTATGATATATTATGTTTTGCATGTATTATATGGTATCATTGGATATATGTGCTTCCCCTATTCCTGAGGCCTATTTCATTCTTGAAAATTGTGTTACATGATGAGTTGATGGATAGAAATAGGCCATGGATTATTTGGTTTGTAGAGAAATTTGGAATGCCAAGTTGACGAAGACCAAAATCGATAAGACTCAATGGAGTTGTAATGATGGAATATCAACTCGAGTAACTACACTGGAATGCCATGATTGTTCTTGATCTGCGAGGTCAGTGGGAGGCCTGCAGCTACCTTTCAGGGACTAAGGAATGAATTATGACTTTGAGCTGAGATAGAGTCTACTAATATATCTGAGGTAAAAAATAACCTGAAGCCAACCCTAAGGGATAAGGCGTCCCGAGGTTCTCACAAATCTATCAATGACCGAGGCGCGATATATTTCACACTAAGGGTAGTTTGACTCATTCAAAGACTCGCATAAGACTTTAAGGAAATGTCTCAGAGAGACATGGAAAAGCCTAAAAGATCTACAATTAGCATCGAGCTTATGTCGTGTGAGTCCATGTTTTTGGGAGTCAAGAGGTCTAGTTTGGCATCATGTTAAGGATACGAAATAGGCATGTGGTTGCAGATCAAAGTATCTGGAGTTATGTGACTTTTAAGAAGGTCAAAAATGAGATAAACAACGTAGATTTTGGTACGGGAAATATCCAACTTATCTTGAACACACCTAACAAGAGGCATGATAAGACAACAATGTGGCTTATCTTAAGATACATGGGCACGCAGTGCTCATAATGACCTTGGTCACGTACTTGTCGAATATTTTCACTACCTAAGCATTAATGTATGCCTAGATGAGAGCACATTTTTATCTCAATTCGATGTGAAAGTGGAGGTCGACAACGAACACTGGTAATAATGGCCCTGTGAGTCGACTTATGGTTCATATCACCAGATTTTAAGAAGGTATGCAAACAAGTTTGATTCTATCACAATTACTAATCTCACCTGAGGTTACGTAAATAAGGGAAACATTATAGGGATACCATGATTATGTATGGTACACATTCATGCAGAGACTTTGAAAGCACGGTTAGGGTGTTGGGTTTTGGGGTTTGAAAACACAACGAAAATTTAAAATTTATTTTCAAAAACCCCAATAGCAAAGGAAATCTAATAATCTGATTATCAAAGCTAAACCATACATTGATCACTACTTCCCTATTTGTGTTGATCGATTCTCAAGACGTTCACACAAGCGCCCTCTACCCAAAGTCTATAGAGCTCACGGAAAGCTAAAATGAAATTCCAATTCGTTTTTGGGCTTCAGGCTATTTTTGTACGTTTATTATGCTTACACTTAAACACCTATTTATACAACCATTGTAATTTAGGGTTTCAAGTGAATGACATAAATGCCCTTACTTAAATAAGCAATAATATAGAAAACCGTAAGGGCTTTTCTGAGATGAAATTTATCCCATAAAATTCATCAATTTGGATCATAAGAAATCATGCAAAGCTATTCTTTGTATATGACCCAATAGGTTCATGCAACATTGGCAGTGAACTAAGACCTCTTTTGGTGCACTACTCATAGGCGGTCTCTAGCAAGGCATTATGACTACCCAAGTTGTACGAAGACCAAAATTGATAAGTCCTAATCAATAGTGTATATGACATCCTTTTGTTGTATGATATTCTTTGATTAAACACAAGGCATGGAAAAGTCATCCTTAATGTTCAATTGTGCTAGTCTCGATATGAAGGTAGACTTAAAACATCCAAGTGACATTAATCATATCAATTTTCTTGGACTTGGCCATGTATCAGTCTATCATATCGAGGGATCCACTGATATCTCTCTATTTATGAGATGGAAAAATTCTATCTCAATTACACACCTTCACACATTATTTATAGAGTAACTAATCTCAACCTTTATAATCGCCCAATTAAAGACAATGTTTGATTACGTCAAATCACTGTGCTCCTAATGTTGAAGTCTATATTAATCTCAAGTCAAAGGAATAAATGATATACCTACCATGAGTAACACCGATGACTTAATCCATGTGGTGTTCTCATAGTGGGTCTGTCCAATATATTGTTCCCTAATAAGTAATCATGATCTCAATTCGTATCATTATACATATGATCATTAAATTACCATCAATCAAGACTCACACTAGTCTTAATTCATTATAGTTTTATGTACAATGATCGACTAGGGACATTTATGATATTTCGGTAAACATCAATGGATCTTATTATAATGTAAACATGCAGACAAATTATAATAAACATCAAATGAATTCCTCTATTTTACTAACCAAAATAATAATAGAAACAATGTTCATAGATTGCTCTAGGGTACATGGCCTAACATAGGGAAATCATTAAAAGATGCCTGAAATGGGGATATACCTTGCTAATTAGGCTCGAGGATTTAAAACCCGCCTTAAGAAAAGATAGAGAATAGAGAACTCTAGAGTGTAGTATGATGGTTAGTTGTGCTTGTTTATCACTGCAAAAGAGTTTTAGGTATGTTACGGGTAAGAGAAAATAGAAATAGCGAAAAAGTCTATGATGATATTTCTTTCACGATCGAGAACTTGACATATATTTTTTGGTAAATATATGAGCATGAAGATGTAGGGTTGCTAATAAAAATGATGCAAGACAACGAGGGTATCACCACGGAAGTTCTATTCGTATGTCAGCTTGGCAAGAACCTACATCTTAATACAATTTTATACCCTCATACTTAGATATAAGGGTTAGTGCGTATATCCAGGACACCCAATTGTAGTCACTAATTCGTGGATAGAATTCTATTTGTGTGAAGACGCTTGCAAACATAAGAAATTACTAATATCAAATTGCTAGGAATTATTGTTGAGGCTTTGTAGTAAAGACTAGGCTTAGGTCTCCTACAATATTAGATAATATCGAAAAGTTGAGTAGGGGTAGAGCCTCGGGACAAACAAGCTCACAAAAAGAGAAATCAAACAAGTTGCCAACATTTTAGATAGCCAAAACATGCACGAAGGGAAACACTGATAAGTGCCGAGACGAATTAGAGTATAAGCGGGAGACTTTGTTTACATTTAAGTGTAGCCTTTAAATGGGTCATAACCGGTTAGGAATCGATGTGGGAATGAGAGTTCTATATGCACGAAGCTTCCCATATCTTTTTAGATTCCGGTAAGAGTTTCATTTAAGAAATCCCAATTTCAAGGACAAAATTCTTATTAGTTGGAAAGGCTGTAAAGACCCGAAAATACTATGACCTGGCGGCCAGTCCTACGTTGTGCACTCGGTCAGAACTCAAGCGTCGACACCGAGATAAAATAAATGTTTTATTTTTGTATGATGCCTATATTATACCTATCTAGATATGCATACGCAATTTCATTTTTTTTAGCATCAAGTTGTGAATAAGTGATTTCCTCGAGATGTGTGCAAGCGAGGGCGAGATGGGTCAATGTATTGGGAGACTGAGGCTAGCTAAGACTTAGGTGATATTTCTAATTCCTATTAAAAAACATAATTTTGAAATTTATTTCATTCACTTGGACTAATATAAGCCAAGTTAATGAGCTTAATGTAGGACTAAGTTAAAATGTAGAGACAATTGAATTAAATGGCCAAGTATAAGCATATGCACTTAAAATAGGCCTGACTCAAATTGGTCATATTAATATAGATCAAGAAGCTAACTAAATAAATTCAAGAATTCAAGTTAGCTAGTTAAGATCAATGTGGTTTTAGTAACCAAACTTCACTTAACTAAATACATGAGCTAAGTGTAGTAGAAAACTCTTTTAACCATGGATATGCATAGATATACCCAAAGTGGGAAAGTCAAATGAAATAAATGGTAATCTAAGGCATGCATGTCTTATAGGATGAGATCCCTAGATTTACCTAGAGATCAAGGAAAATGTAAATTTCATTAACCTTGGACCAACCTAGTGATGAGTTATGTGGTAGAATCCTAAGAAATCAATGGCTTTTGAAATAAAAGAGTTGACTTATTTTAACCCACAACCATAGAATGAACCATAACCACATAAAGGAGTATATGTTGGAGGCTTATGCAACACTTTATGCTCCTATAGATGTGTGAGTAAGGATCCATATGACGAGCTACAATAAAACCCAACCCATTCTCTACTATCTCCCCACTGGATTTTGCATTCCAACAACTGAGAGAGAGAGAGAGAGAGAGAGAGAGAGAGAGAGAGAGAGAGAGAGAAAGAAAGAGATAGAGATAGAGAGAGAGATAGAGAGAGAGAAAAATAGAATGTGAAGAAGTGGGTTGAAGAGAATTGGTGGTTGATAAGTCAATAATTAAACATGTTTTATAGTACATTTTAAGATGATTTTAGATGTAAAAGACAATATATTACACGGGGTTTCTCTTGTTTTTGTTATTTCATGTGATAATTAGAATATGTGAAGAAATAAAGTAAAAAAGGAAGATTTTGAAAGAATTGATCAAGTAAAAAGAGTACGCAAAGAATCATTAACATGTGCAGGAAAACTGGGATATAGTACTAGCAATTCCTGATCGATTCCCCTATACACGAGAATCGTTTCTCAAATCGGTGGAATACTGAGGCTAATTTTTCAAGGATTTTCTAAACAATTCCACTTAAACCTCGAATCACTGAGGAATCGCTGGGTTTAATTTCTAGAACTTTAGATAGCCACGAGACGTTTAAGTTAGTTTGGGATATATACTACCTAAAATACTATATATATGACACTAGGGCTAAGAAATCAATTTCCCTTGAGTACTTATATCAATATTTCATTGCTCTAGAAGCCATTGTTTATTGTTTTAGTTTATTGATTTATTGTTCATTGCTTTTGAAGAATATTTGAAGATTTAAAGCATTTATTCCAGAAGTATTTATCTATATCTTTTATTAACATTTGCAATGTTATTTATGAATATGAGTGACTAGTTTATCAATCTAAACAAAGTCCAAACATGAACTAGATCCATTTTACAATGTAGTTATGATGAAATAATTATGTGTTTAATGCTTTAAACAATCATATTTTTTATTCACTGATTTAATAGTTTATTATTTACGGATTTTAATCATGAACTTTGTATTGCACGCATAGTCTAGAATGTCTATTGTGATATATGGATTTATTATCTAGTTTAAAGTAGTAACATTATTGTTTGAAATGTGTTACCGTTTAGATGTTCTAGATGAACTTGAGATCTAAATCTAAAGTTGAAGTAGCTTTTCGAAAGTGTGAGATTTAGCTGTTCAAAATTTTGACAAAGTGTAATGCGATTTTATTGCATTAAGTTAATGTCTTTGTGTATTCAATGGAGTTAGCTCAATAAAATTAGAACGTGGCTTTTTCACTGGTATAAGGAGAACGAATGGTTGGCTAATGGCTGTTTACTTACTTATGATTAGAGTTTAATGATCTATGGTACTTTATAAAGTATGCTCATGACTATATGATTGAAGTAACATGTTTGGATGCAAAACATATTGATTTTTCATTGTTTTGGATGTTTGTTTAGATATTTATTTATTATTGAATTGAATCGATTTGAATATTAGTGAATTTGAATTGTGATAGTTAAGTTAATTTACTTAGTTTAGTAAATTATTATAGTAGTATAGATTGAATTAGTGATTTTTAATTCTCGATTTAATTAAATTAAAGTAAAAAATAATAATAATAATTATTGAAAGACATGTGTCAATGGTTGTAGAGTTGACTTGAAATCATCAAAACTAAGTCTAAGAAAGTGGATTGATCGTGCTAAGGGTCTCTCAAGCTAAGTTCAAGTTGGAGAATCACTATCAAGGGCTTGGTGAGGAATCCTTTCTTTTTTACTTCAAAATTCATGGCTCATTGAGTGTAATGCATGGATTTCCTTTTTGAATTGAGCACGAATACATGAATTTGAACTTTATTTTAAAGGTTTTCAACAAACATTTGGATGTTCTTCATGAATGTGTGGAATAATGTAGGTTTGGGATCAACTGAGAGAATTTAATGGTGTTTGTTGTTGTTGTTGATAAAAAAGAGCAAAGAGGAGAAGAAGTTGAAGGAAGAAAATTGTTTCTTTTGAAGAGACGAGTTTCGTCTCTTTTGGTAGGAGTTAGGGTGGGAAAAACTAGCCCGATTCAAGGGCACAACCCTTGATTAATTAATAATTTTTTAAGAAACTCAATAAAATAAATTATAGAGAGATAAAAATGGATAAAAATTATGGAAAAATAAAAAATAGAAAAATATAAGGAATTGGTAAAGGGGCAGGAAATTGAGTACAAAACTTTTTGGGGGGTTTTGCACTGGAGTGTAACTCATAAAAAATGCCACAACTAGAAATTTGGAATAGGATTCCAATTTTATTTTTGGTTTCACATTATAAACCCTGACAAGTCAATAATTAGACATATTTTATAGTGTGATTTAGGTTGATTTTTGGCATAAATGATGATATTACACTAGGTATTCTTTTATTTTTATGATTTCAGGTTTTTAATAGGAAAATGAATAAATGTAAGAAAAGAGAAAGAAAAGCAAAATAGTCAACTGGAAAACTACACCAGCGATTAGCAAGCACTTTGAAATAACACTAGGAATTGCCATATAAATCGGTAGCAAAAGAAAGACAACGAAGAGGGCCGCTAAGGGCACCCCACCGTTTCATGAAGGCACCCAGTTAATGTGGGCACTAACCAATTTACCTGGGGCACCCAAAAATTAGACCCGAAATACCCAAAATACCCCTCGTTCAAACCTCTCGCACCCCACCACCCCCACCACCATCTTCACCGAACTCCTTGTGGAAGAATCCATTTGTTTTCAACCGACCAGTGAGAGGAATCCCCGAAATCGTGTTTTCCGTCCGTCGCCGTGTGTTTCTCCTTCATTGTAGGAGTTTTTTTGCAGTTTGTAGGTTCGGGGTCTGAGCCGATTTCGTCTCCAAATTAGGGCTCGGCTGAAGATCGTCGAACACACAAAATTTGCGCGAAATCGGTCGTTTGAAGGTACGTTTATAGTATAATTAAGTTACATTTGGTAGAGTAGTTGTAATGTGTGTGGCGGTTTGTTCAATGGTTCGAAAATTGGGAAATCGCGCTTCTCGGCCACACAGGCCAGAGAATGTGTTTACTTTCTCGGCCAAGCATGGCCGAGACAGAAGGTAAATTTATTTGCAACTCGCCGTCTCGGCTACGAAGGCCGGAAGAGTTCACAGTGTCTCGGTTATGAATGGCCGAGAATACTTCAGTTATCTCGGCCGAGACATGACGAGAGCTACAATTAGTGATAGGTAATGTGGTGTCGGTGGTGTACCACCGAGAATGTGCTCCTACTCTCGGTTGTACAATGTCGAGAGGGGTATAGTCGCCTCGGTCGGCATAGGACGAGAGTAAGGCGAATTGAATTGGTCAATCCATGTCGGTGGTGTACACCCGAGAACTTTCAATTGGTCTCGGTTGTACACTGCCGAGGTATTTGACTCCTTGTCGGTCTGGGGTGACCGAAAATATGAGTTGTTTCACGAACCTGCTTGACCGAGACATCAGAAATGGATGAATTTGAACATTTTTTTTTGTAAATGTTTTTTGGGTTCTGTTCCATGCGCTTATATGTTGTACTGTTTTCAGGTATGGCTCGTTCGAAGGCACCGGTGACTAGGGAGGAGGCTGGTGTTGAGGTGTCGAGGCCTAACCGGGGCGAGGTGGCCGGAGACCCCCGACAGCATCGTACCGGAAAGAGAAAGGGAAGGAGAATGAAGATGTTAAGGGAAAGGCGAAGGTAGATGGAAATCGTGCAAGGTTACAATTGCACGATGAGGGTTCGAACATCGTTGCTGGGCGACCTAAGGATCTTGTTGTTGCCCGAGGGGAAGAGAAGGGGCATGCATCGGAGTCTAGTAGCAGTGACTCATCAGCGGCGGGGAATACGACAGAAACTGATCGTAATGTACACGGGAGTAGTAGTGGTGGAGCTGCCCATAATGAAGGAGAGGCAGAAGTGCCTGTTGAAGTGCGTGCTCCTTTCCCCGGTGGTCCTATAGACGGGGCGTTGTTGAAGAGCTTTAAGGATCATGTCGCTTTAGCGATTTGGAGCAATGAGGTAATTAAAATTTCATTGAACGAAGTAATTTAAAACTCAGGGTTTTCACAAACATGACTAGATGTATTTTTTTGTTGCAGGAGCGTCCGGTTCTCAAGTGTATCAATCACGGAGCTCAGATACAAGAATGGGATTTACAGTCGTGCCACCCTGACACGGAGGGACTTCAGAGGATTATTCAGCGTTCTGGGTTGAATACGCTGATAGACTGTTCATACCGCAAGGCCAACAAGGAGGTTATTTCTGCATTTGTGGAGCGGTGGCAGCCGGAGACGAACATATTTCACTTACCTTTTGGTGAAATGTCTATCTCCTTAGAGGATGTGAGCTTCCTCCTGAAGATTCCTGTGACGGGCAAAGTTGTGGCAGTGGAGAACTTTGCGAGGTACACGGAGGAATCTCGCTCGGACGCTATTAAGATGGTCTCAAACCTACTTGGGGTTAGCGTCGATGAGGCTGAGGAGGAGGTGAATATCAGCAAGGGGCTTACAGTGCGCAAATGTTGGTTGAAGAGTCGATGATGCCCCAAAGCTGGTTCGAGACCCACAAGTTATCCTCCTGTGGAATGCACCGCCCGAGCGTACCTGTTGTACCTTTTGTCCTGCACTCTATTTGCCGATAAGAGTGGGTCTCGGGTGTCGATCGCGCTGCTGAAGCTTCTTGAAGACTTGGATGACATAGGAAAGTACGCTTGGGGTGCGGCTGCGTTGGCCTACTTGTATCGACACTTGGGGTATGCCACGAGAGTGCAAGTGTCTCAGATTGCTGGCTACCTCACATTGCTTGAGGTTTGTTATAAAATAGACTTAATTTCCTTTTTGTATATTAATTACGCCAACTTGCATTTGTAGACTAACTAACATTGTATGTATTTGCAGGGATGGTTGTACGACCATTTCAAATTTGGTCTCGCCACACCCAATGCGAAATACATGGACTACGTGCAACCTCGTGTCTGCAGATGGATTCAAAAGCACGAGACCGTGGCGAATGCTGACAAGCTCGGGTCCATGAGGAGAACCTTGGATAGGTTGCGCCCAAGTGAGGTGAGATGGTTATCCATATCCTATGATGATTGATGTTTTTGTATTTTTTTTTTGCTAACAATGGTTGTTGCATTTTGATTAGGTCACTTGGGACCCATATGTGAATTTAAGGGAAAACGGAGTTGTGCACGCGATGGCCTTTTACAGTGGGACGATCAAGTACATGGATGTGGTGGAGCCCTACCACTCGGAGAGGATTCTGAGACAGTTTGGCCATGTGCAATCTATACCAGATCCTCCGTACCGTCCATTGGAAGCACACCGAGGCCCATCTGCAAACAAGTACTCGGTCAAGTATGGGTTCCAGCAAGACAATTGGGAGCGATGGAGGAACCATTTGTTGGCTCCTGAAGTTTGTGCGACAAGGCAGAATTCGAGTTTTTGGCTACACCGGACTACCTGCCTTGGTTCCTCAAAGTGTTTCATCCCGTGATCACCAATCCGAGCCTTGAGGACCACGACATGGTCACCACAACCATCGCAGACAACGAGCTACTTAAGGTATTTCAATGGTTATATGTATTATGCATGTCTTATTCATCCCGATATGTTTTACATTAACACTAACCCGATTATTTCATCAGCGTAATAGGCGTGCGTTGGACGCGACATTGCGATGGATGGACCTCCCGCCGGAGTTGTGCACGCTTGAGTCTGCGAGGACAATGGCGAGTGACATCGTCAATTTCCTTTCGGGGAGGAGTATAGGTCCCGCCGCCACGAGTACCACTCCGGCGACCGCAACCGGCACAACCGCCACATCCGGCCCTACCGAAGCTGGCCCGCGGCAGTCCCAGCATGGTAGCACTTCCACACACTCCACCCCGGCCACTGCTCCGCCCGCCACGGCCGATGCTCGCCCTCCGAAGAGAATTCTTGGGAATGAGTATCAAAGGAAGAATCTGAAGAAACAAAAGCAATGACCAAGCGGGGATGGGGAACATAGACATTTGTTTTATTGTTTGGCCGAGACTAGTTGATTAATGTTTGATGATCATGTTCTATAACAGTTTTATGAAAGCTTCATACGATTCAATAATTTAAAACTCATGGTTTATGATGGATGTGGTAGAATACTTGTATGCTTGATGAGTGATATATGATAGTTTGGCGCAGTTTGGACCTTGTTTTACATTACTTACTGTGTTACATTTCATATAGTTGTATCTTGGTATATTTTGTTCTAGAATACATGGTTTTTCTGATTCTGAGGGTGTCTCGGTCATGCAGGTCCGACACTCACGTGGCATTGTCGGTACTGAATAACCGACAAATATGCTGGATTCTCGGTGTTGCCTGGCCAAGAGTCTCGGTGGATCCTGTATTTAAAAATGTGTCGGTCACTGATGGACGAAACCTTTGCAAGACTTTCGGTCACTCGTTACCGAGATTGTACCAGGGCGTTCAGCCACTGCTCGACGAGCTATGCCGGTGCATTTGTTGAACATGGCGACCAAATGCTCTCGGTGAGATGGTAACGAGATGGGTGTACAACTCGCGGTTACTCATGGCCGAGAATCCATGAGTATGGTCGGGCATAGGTCGACGAGAGGATTGAAATTCGGCAGTGTGTGACCGAGCCGTCACTTTTGTTGTCGGTGGTGTATGGCCGAGACTATACCGTCGGTCTCGGTCATTCAGGGCCGACACGTCACTTTTCACCGAAACTTAACTCATTACAGATCGTCCGTAACATTCAAACTAACTATGCAAGAATGAAAATCCAGCACGACAATTTGCACCGAAACTTTACTAATTATATATCTCCGTAACATCCAAACTCACTCTACAAGTTTCAAACTTAACTATACAAGAATGAAAATACAGTACGACAATTGTATATCCATAGAACATTTGAAGTAACTATCAAAATTTCTAAATGTACAACCATCAAGGTTGCTAGGTATAACTTTTACACTACGGTGTACCAAAATCTACAACGGATATGGTGGCTTCAACAACAGTTGCAATGGGTGCGATGTCTCGAAATACGAATCCATCTCGCCAACCTTTGGCGCAGTCCTCAACATACCGGTCCCACGATGGATATAAGGATGGCAACGCTGCATTCACACGCAACTTCACCTGTCAAAGTGAACAGTATAACATATAAGATATTGTCACAAACCCGCTCAGGGGGGAAACATAACAATTCAAGAAAATTCATAGAACTTACCCTAACCCAATGGATATTCCTGTCATTTATCATGGCAATGACAAGTTTGTTGTGCAACGACGACGGTGGAGCACTACGTAGAGGTAGAAATGTCGAGGCACTCCCATGCGAGAGGTTGACAAGAATGACATTGAATGCAGTGGATACTAACAATCCCATGTCTGGAAGTGTCAACCATTCTTTGAAAGATGCACCAACTTGATTCTCTGGGCAATGCACCGCAATCTTGACATTCTCGTAACTCGAGCCAAGCACTTCCCGCCAAAGGTTTTCATACCCGATAATCTCATCATACATCCTTCTACGAACAATCCTCCACCCGTCTACATCGGCAAGTCGAAGCCCAGAGGCAACACACCGATATCCACAATTTCCATCGGCAACCACATCGATAATGCCCTCAACATGTGGCAACCAATCCGGTTCTATGCAATGACCATAAGCCATGTAAGATGCACTTTGCGTGCGTCGACTGGCGCGATGCATTTTAGGAACAACTTTGCTTTTCTTCTGCCTAGAAGTGGAGGCCTCGTTTGTGGATAGCACGTACTCAAATCCGCTCGGCAACCGTCTCGTGGAAGAATCGTCATCATCGTGTTTTCTCTTCGATACTGCCTTGCCTCCGATTGAAGACCCCGGTGTCCTTCCCTTTGTCTTAATTTTCGCCGGCGGCACAACACCCTGTGTAGACGAAGGTCGACTAATCTCCCTGAGCTGCCGAATAATCCTGAGTCGATCGTCCTCATCAGTGCAAGCATGAAACTTTTCCAACACCCGTTCAATCTCATCAAGGTACTCATGTTGGACCACATTCAAACTTAGCTCAAACGATGCCTTGATGTTGTTGTGTTGGATTCTAAGGAGGCCATCAACTACATTCCACAAAGTCTCAAAATTGGCTTGACTGTTCCCAAGGTGTAGCTTCAGAATGGAATGCGCAGACTCCACCCTCTGCGTTGTTGTTTCCCCAAAGTGCATAATTGTATTTGTCAAAGCGGGGACAAATTTCTCCTTGTACTTCTTTACCCATGTGTTGTCCAAGTACTCAGTAAGACCCTTGACATTCCCAAACTCACAACGCAGGTCATTCATCCTGACTTCGAATAAGGCCTCCGAGTTGGCATACATCACGCTCGTCCACCTATCCATGAAACGCGCAAAACCATCGTTCTCCCCAAACATCTTCTTAGTCTTGGCCAATACTACTTTTGATGTGCCAAGAGCAAAGGAGGTGAGACGATGACGGAAAAAACTTCTTCTAAGGCACTAATAAGGGCTAAGTCCCTATCGGTAACAAACACGTCAGGTTTAGGCCACCCATCCAATATGGATCTCAAGTTCTCAAGTGCCCAAACATAATTCGCATGACTCTCTGATGATATGAATGCAAACCCAACGGAGAACGTCAAGTGCGTAGAAGTGATGCCAACAATCTCCAATAAAGGCATTCGGTACCTATTTGTCTTGTACGTGCAATCCATCAAAATTACCGATGAGAAACACCTTAGCAACTTTATTGATTCGGGATGTGACCAAAATAAGTCGGTGACAACATTAGTAACGGGATGCTTCCTATGCCAGGACATCCACTTATTCTTCTCCAAGATGTACAACATTTGTTGCATTTGAGTCCTCCCACCCGCATCCTCATTTCGGACTTTTTGTCTTGCATTATATATTGTCCTCATTGTCGATACGTTTCTAATATCTCTTTGCTTCAACGTATTTAGGATGTCTCTTGGCTTCACATTCCCCTTTGTCATTTGCCCCACAACCTCTTGCTCCCCCTTATCCAATCTTCCGACAAATGAATGGTCGTCCAAGTTTTTTGCGGGCTCGTGATTGTGCCTCCCACATATTACTGTGACATACCACAAGGAGTCAGCATTTTCCTTTACGTTGATAAGGAAAGGGCATCCACATTTCTTCGTACCAGTTTGGGTCCTCGCCTTTTCCTCTTCTTGATCATTTCTTGCTTTCAGAGATATTTTGGTCGCTTTCCCCTTCCCTACCCTATGAGACATTCCCCTATATGTTCCAGACCTCTCACACGCAAGTTTCACCCTCCCCCTGCGCTTAATGCCCCCGGCATCAAAGTGCTTTGTCACTAGCACAAACATGTTCTCGCGGCCTATCATTTGAAGCCATGAAATAGCCGCTTATCTAGAGGGGAAATGCCCACAAGGTGTAAACGTGTCCTTGTAGTCTGGAAATAAGGTAGAAACCGGCATTACCTGCAATACAAACAGTGTAACATTATAATCAACCAAAATGTACAGCACAATCACCAAAAAAACCCCAAAAAATAGGTTCTCGGTTGTACAGGTCCGCTACTTTATTCAGCGTCTCGCTCACGTACGACTGAGAGTTACTCATTACTCTCGGTCGTACCATATCGTGACCTACGTACACCTCTCGGTCCTCTATGACCGAGACATTACTATACATCTCGGTCCTGCGAGGCCGAAACAATCGCGCACATCGACAGAAACTTCGGATAACCTCATAAAAAACACAATAAATTTGAAAAATTACCTCAAGTTCAACCTCCTCTTGCACCGTAGCAGTACAATCCTCCATTATATACTGCAAACAAGTTCAGATTTGAGGAAATTACCAAACCCTACGTTGACAAACAAATCATCATTTTCACAGTTTTACTCAACTTAACAGTTCCAACAAACCATCATATGGTTGTCAAACATTATTACCTCGCTGTCGGATGATGTCAATCCGCAAGAATCGATAAACGCTCGCCAAACGCAATGTTGCTTTATGGTTCAAGCTTGGTGGTGGGGTGCCCCTTTTTCTTTATCAAAATGGTTTGTGGGGTTTGAATCATATATATATAGGGGCAAAATGGTCTTTTCCATTTTTGCTGGAATTTTTACAAATAAGTTGGGTGCCTTCATGAAACGGTGGGGTGCCCTTAGCGACCCTCACAACGAATTGGAGAATGAGCTATAAATCGCCAGATAAATTGGTAGAGCACAGAGAGCTAAACTTAGTGATATACTTAGCGATTTGCGTATAAGTGAGAAATCACTGACAAACCGCTAGGGTCGATGATGATCTTTTTTAGATTAATATGATGAATTTGTATTTATCTAGGATATGTATTCTTAGGGGAACTATATATAGGATCAGAGAGCCTCGAAATAACTCTCTCCAGATGCTCTTTAACTACTCTTTACTTTTTCTTTTCTTTTTATTAAGTTCTATATGTGAGGCAATATTAGAGCATTGATTTAAAAGTATTTATTTACTTAATCATGTTTTTTAATTACATATTAGCATCGTTTATTTCTAGCATGTGTGAGTAGTCTATCAATCTAAACAAAACCTAGGCATGTAATATACTTTGGATTGTTATGTAGTTATAATTATGGAATCACGTACGTAATGCTTTAAATCGATTCATACACGTCAATCACTGATAAAACAAGTTGTTTTTGCATATTACAACTAGTAATTCTCTATGTTGAGTGCATAGTGGCCAATGTGTTCCTTAATATAGAGCATTTAATTCTATGTCTATAGTTATTGACAAAGATTATAAAAGTAGTAACTAGAATTAATTTATAGGGCATTTCCCGAGTCAATGTCTTAGGTGATTGTGTTATAAGTTGTTTATTATGTGACTTCGATAATATTGGCTTAGATTAAGCATGATATACATTGAACTTAATGCTATCATTTTCTACGGTGTTGCATTTTATCCAATGGATAGACTTATAATGATAAGAATGTGGCATTTTCATTGAATTTAGGAAAATCGATGGCCGCCTAAAGGCTATCAACCTATTATGAATTAAGGTTTAATGATTCTAAAATTCCATATGAAATAATTATAGTTATATTATAAAGTAATGTTATATTTTTAGTGTTTGAAGACAATCCAAGTGTATTATATTGCTTAGATGGGGTTTGTTTAGATGTTTATTTAGTATTTTATTTATAAATATTTTTTGATTATTTGAATTATTAGTTTCTTAAATTTAAATTGTTTATAGTTTAGATATTTTAATTAATCATTTAGTTTATTTGCATATGTTTAGTGATTATTTCCCGTTTAATTAAATTAATTAAATTAAAACAAGTTGAATCTAATAAAACTTTAGGGTAGCTTAAATTCTTAAGAGGTTTGAAAAATCCCCGTGGAGACGATATCTCATTTACCACTACTACAAGTTAATAGTAAAATATGAGAAAATATCGTGCACGCTCGACACGTGTCAAACCCATTTAATGTGACTTTGAAACATTTGAAATGATACATTTGGGAACCATAGTCAGGTGTCAGGAGCTGATGCATAACATATTTTATTTACTTTTTAACTAGTTGTTTCTTAGTATTCGAGAAAATAAATAGTGAATTTATATTAATTTCAGGGAATTTTGTGTGCATGATAGGCTAAGAAGGTGTTTGAAAGGTCTGGTGTCTCAAGTGATGAATACAAGGTTTGAGCAAAGAACGACATCAAATCGGCTAAGTTTCGACGAAGTCCATTTTGACCAAGCTTCGGTGTGTTAGCCATAACACCCTAATTTTAAATCCAAATGACTTGTCATTTTTTCGTTAGAAAGTAGAAGTTGAACGTTTTTTCATCTCACAGGCTTCTTCAAATTTGAAATCTAAATAGCCCAAAAATGCATTGCAAGTTTAAGTATATGTGCAGGATTCAGCTTGACGCCCCAGCGCGAGGGTAAGTTCCCACTGTGGAAAAGTGCAAAAAACGAGTTTTTAAAAGGGTTTTTGTGTTCTTGGACTTAATTGACTTGGGGGTATACATATGACTTAAAATTAGGGTTAGATACAACTTTTGCTTTGGAGAACACTTGGAGAGGCTAGGTTTTTATGGAGCAAACTTATGGATTCTCTTTGGATTTGAGGTTTGAACCATGTTTTCTTTAGTTCTTTTCATGTATTATGTTAGATTGAACCCCACTGTAGGGTAATACTCTTTGTCCCGAGGATCGATGGATTCGGGTTAATCTTCTTTCAAATTCTAATTTAATTCATGTTGTTTTCTTTAATTTGTGGAGTTGATTTTTGTTTGCTTGAACGTAATGCTATACTTACCTTGATCACGTAGGTGTGGAACTTAGGATTTGAATTCCACCATGACCATGGGGTTTTGAACCTAGAAATAGAAAACACAACTCTTAAACATGTGGTATATCGACCAATGGCTGTCCAGAAGGGAAGCCTTATAATCTAGAATCTAATGGGACATTGCACTTATGCTACTAACGCCGGCCAGCGGAGTCCGAGTACAACGCTAGAATCTCCATCACTGAGACCTTAGGTTGGAGTGATTAATTAGGGAAGATAACTTATTTACACTAGAATTGGGAACGTCGAGATGAAATTGGAAAGATAGATTACAACTTAAGTCAAATCAAATCCCTTGGACTATTTCTTAATTGTTAAAACTTAAATTTATGGTTTTTGTAAGTAGATAAAGTAATTAAGTTGTTTAATTTACATTTCAAAAACTTAAAACAAGGTTCCTAACTTTATGTCTTGATTAGACTTATGATTAGCAATACACCGTTTATGAAGATTAATATCCACAACTCAATCACTAGAAAGATTTACTATTACTAATGCAAAGCCTGACACTTGAGGCTCGTGTCAGATGCACATTTTAAGCCGTAAGTAGGACATTTCATAGTGTTATTTGCAACTTCTTAAGGTAAGTAAAGCCACGAGGAATTTAGTTAGAATTCACTTTCGACACTTGATTTGTTTTAAACTATGATTTATCTATTGTGTTATTTGTTGCTGCTCACTTATGGCTAATCCACTCCCACGTACGTATGTGTGTTTGTCAACGTGGTCGAGCATGGCACAAACTCACTCCCTGAGGTTAGCTACCCTGTGCTATTCAAGTTGTTGCCCATGTCGAGGCTAACCGGTGGCTATTTTCCTACAAGATCTGGTAGGTTGAGAGATATTTGATGGAGACCTAAGTCTCTATTATGGGTTTCCTTTTGAGAGATGTTAGGACGAGGTTTCTACCATTCATAGGTCTCCTCTCATTTGACTATAAGATGTTTGGCGAGTTTCATCGTCATGGGTTTCCTCTCAGTTTAACAAAGCAGATTCCCAGATGTCGACCAAGGTTATCTTGTCGCTTTACACTTGTGTATAATTTTGATTTATCAGCAACTTATCTTCATGTGATTGTTTTAATTTTAATTTTTATTTAAATTGAATGAATTGTAGTCGCTTTATTCATATTCATGAATACTAGCTAACTTTCTATAGGATTTACTAACTGGAATTTGTTACTTTTTGTGACAAATTGCAAATCCTACAATGAGCCGGGGCAAGGAGGTCCTCAGAGCTAGTAAGGCCCCATCAGTTTTTTATAGGTGTTTGCTTATTACTTATTTATAGCTTTTTGTTGGTATGTATGGGAAATCGAGAAACACTGGATACATGTACACATTTTGTTTTATACTTGTAGCTACTTTTGATGACCTATATGGTATTTATCAAGGTTTCCACATAGTAGGATTGTTAACAATGTAGAAACTTATTTATTTTCCTTATTTGCATGTTTTTAAGACTTCCGCTTATATTAACTAACTTAAATTGAATTCTAAGTTGATAATAACACCTAACTTTGAACTATATGTTAGAAATAACTTAACTTAGTCAAATTTCTTGTAAAATGACCATTTAGACTTGAGTATTTACTAATTAGTTGGAATAGGACAGGTAAAAAGGTAATGGTCGCGAGCTGTCAAGGACGTGGCATGCTTTGTGATATGCCCGGTGATGTGGCAGTGCATGACTTTCCTAGGGGTTGGGGCCGTCATAGCTGGTATTAGAGCCTATGTTTGAATGAACCTAGGGAAAACTTTAACACATTGGATAAAACTTAATAAGTTGAAATTTAGATATGGAAACTCGAAGATCCTGACTTAAAATCTTAGTCGGGAAGTGAATGTGAGACGGGTATAGTAAAATGGTTTATAAGCGATATATTTTAATTGTAATAGTATATACACGTATTGCGAGACTAATTTGGGGACACGTTCGCTAAAGCAGATACGACATGGACGGACAACCGTGAAATCCTTAATTTTAATAAACCTGTATTAAGATCTAATTATAAGATTAATGAGTCTTAGTAACAAAATGTGTTGTGGATTAGGACTCGGATTGGTGAAAAGGGAAATCACTAGGTTAATGATATTTTTCGTTGATGAAGGCCTATTGTGTATTATAAGGTATTTCGTCACAAAGTTAGAGTGAATTGCAATAGTACATTTTTTAAGGCCATTGGAATGTGTTGAGGTGTATCCTCTGTTTTTGTCATAATTGAGGTTGCAAGTGTGTATGAAGGGCACAAGTGGAAATAAAAATTATTAGTTGCTTGAAAACCATTAAATCAAGTGTTAAGTATCGCGTGAGGATTTTGTATCGATTTGCATGAAAGTCTTGGTTGTTGATAATGTAAAATGAGAATGAAGTTGGAGCGACACTTTACCTCGAGGTACATGTCAATTGGCAATGGTCGATATTGAAAATGGGTCCAAATTAGTGATAGTTTGGTAAAATATGGCAAGAGGATTGGTTCGCAAGATTTTGTACGTTATAGACAAAGTTATGGTTTTAGGGGTTTTGGCATAACCAAAATCACTGTTAAGGACGTTTAATAAAGTTGGACTATTTTGTCGAGAGTTTGGCTCAAATAAAAAAAAACTTAGATCCATAATGAGCATTAGAAGTTAAAACACATCAAATAGGGATTTTGAGAATTAATAAATACAAAGAAATTAAGCTGCTTAAGTAAGCAACTGAGGGTTTATCGATATAAGAAAAACAAAAACAAAAAAATAAAAAATCAAATTGATTTCGTTCTATTAAAGTTTTGTTTTCTAAACCTTATCAACTCACTCTTTCGCTTTTGAATCTCCCTACATCCGATTTTCTTTCGGTTTCTCTCTGCGAAACAGCGGAGTTTCGTGAAATGATCAATTTGAGCCAAGTTTCCACGGTAGAAAAAAGAGATTTGGCCCGAAATTTGGTAAATTCCCAATTCTTGATATTTCTCTCAATTGAACTTGAATTCTTGCGATTTTTCGATTTCTCTCGTGATATTTTGATCGGAATTGATAGAAATTATTATGAATTTGTGTATTTGGTTGATTTGTTCTAATTTAGGATAAATTGCACCAACGCGGGTTATGGTTTCAATGAGTCGAGTTAACTCGATTATGTCGAGAAGTGTTTTGAAGCTATAAGTGAACCCTACAATGACCTTACTATTATGGAATTGTCTTTGTACTTGAATTTAAATTATCTCTACATTGCATTTCATATTTTGATTTGTCATGCATTCATATCATTCGGAAAGAGTTGCCATGTTCGGTCTCGATGAAGTATCCTGCCTAGGTGAAACATACTAGGCGCGATTAAATCTAATCGGGAGTAGGTATCCTGTCTTAGTGAAATAGACTAGACGCGAGTAAAACTTTAAGCGCACAATGTCGATGTTGAGGAGCATGCATTGAACTCATAGTACAATCTTAGGTTCACCTTTATATTGCGCAATCTATTTATGAACTTGGAACTGGAATGGAGGGACTCACGTTGCTATAAATATTTGTTGATTATTTGGATATGCAATTGCATGTCTCCATGTATTCATACTAACATTTTAATGAGTACATGTTAATGTAGGATTTCACTTACTTGACATCCTCGAGTTGTTTTTGATGATGTCCGGTATACGATGTAGAAGGAAAGAACATATACATAAATATGTTGATGACTTTCTTTGACTTCTTTTTTATTGCATATTGTTTTTGTTAAGTATTGTGTTTAAGGATTTTCAAGTTGAGAGTATATCATGGATTGATTATGAAATTGTTATGAAAAGTTTATGAGACAGTTAGAGAGAATTTGGAGACGGTTTATGGTTCACTTTGATGTGAATATATATTGTGGAGCAAAAATGACTGTAAATGAGTTTTAAGGTCGAGACTTGTGGACTTGATGCGAATTTGATCTTTTAATTCATATTGATATTATACTGTGAACTTTTTTGGAGATGCGAGTCCTTCTCCCAAAGCTGCTTTTATCATGTTTTCGGTACCGGAAGCTTGCTTTTAGGAGAGACTGTCGAAATTTTTGTAAAATATGGAAATTCCCAAAGAATGCTTTTGTGATGACCCCAATTCCTACAATAGGGGTTGCCCGGCCTAAACCATTGCCAAACCCCTCGAGATAACCCAGCGAGTCAGACGATGATCTAGTAAGCCTAAAATGCAGAAATACAATAAGACAATCTACAAATAGACTACTAAGATGACAAGTGTTGGATGTGCATAATAAATTTCCCTCCTATATTATACTCTTAATATTTTGTAATAGTGGCAAGTGAGAATCGTCTTCACATGGAATTATCAAACTTCTTGAGGAAAAAAAGACTTAATGGTTTTTATTATTTTTACTTTACTTTAATTAATTAATTAAAACAATAATTAACCTTACTAATTCAATCTATAATATAATAATAATTAACTAATTATATTAACCTAACTAACATAAATCAAATTCAATATCAATCAAATAAATTTAATTCAATAATAAATAAATAAATATCTAAACAAATATTTTGAACAATGAAACATAAACACATTTTGCATTCCAAACATGTTACTTCAATCAATATAGTTATGAGCATATTTTATAAAGCATGATAGATCATTAAACTCTAATCATAAATAAGTAAACATCCTTTGGCCAACCATTTGTTTTTTTTTATACCTGTAGAAAAGCCACGTTCTAATTTTATTCAGCTAAATCATTTGAATACAAAAAGAAATTAACTTCACGTAATAAAACCACATTACATTTTATGAAAACTTCGAGCTACTAAATCTAACACCTTGAAAAGTCCTTTCAACATGAGATTTAGATCTTCAATTCACCTAGGACATCTAAACGTTTATACCTTTCAAACAATCCTAGTTATTACTTTAAATTAGATAATGAATCTAAATATCACAATACACATTCTAGACTATGCATGCAATACAAAGATCATGATTAAAATCATAGATAACCTATTAAATGAGTGAATCAAAGAATACAATTGGTTTAAAGAATTAAGCACATAATCTTCTCATCATAACTACATTGCAAAATATATCTAGTTCACGTTCAGACTTTGTTTAGATTTATAAACTACTCACTCATAATCATAAATAACATTGTAATAATATAAATAAAAGACAGATAAATACCTCTGGAATAAATACTTTGAATCTTCAAATCTTCTCCAAAAGCAACGAACGATAAATCAATAAACTAAAATAAAAAAGAATGGCTTCTAGAACAATGAAATATTGATCTAAGTACTCATGGGAAACTAATTTCGTAACCCAAGGGTCGTATTTATAGTATTTTATGTAGTAAACATCCTAAACCAACTCAAACTACTCGTAGTTATCTTAAATCCTTGAAATCTGCTCCAGCGATTCCTCGACGATTCAAGGTTAAGTGGAATCGCTGGGTAAATTTTTATAATTGAAGTCCATATTTCCACTCATTTGACCGGGGATTCTGTGTACATTGGAATTGCTAGGGTTGAAACCTAGTTTTTCCTTGATTCCTCAAGAATTGCTAGTGTTGAAACCCAGTTTTTCCTTCATTCCTCAGCAATGATTCTTTGCATAGTCTTTCCACTTGATTAATTCCTCCATAATCTTCCATTTTTACTCTATTTCATCATATATTCCATATATTACCTGAAATAATAAAAACAAAAGAAAACCCCATGTTATAGACTTTTACATTAAAAATCATCCAAAAATGTACTATAAAATATGTCTAATTATTGTCTTGTCAAATACCCCCAAACTCAGGACTTTGCCGTCCCGAGCAAAGGAATACTCTCAATTATATTCTCTTTTCTTCCCTAATTCCGAGTTCATAATTATGTACTCTTATTCTTAAACAAAAATGATCTTAAAAATAAAACTTATTACCTTCACAAAATTAAGAATCATGATAGAATAGAAAAACTTAAAGAACAAACCAATCATCAAAATCAAAAAACTATATAGGTTTTCTTATTCTTCACTGACAAGCATCAAACTTACGATAACTAATATAGAATATCAAGATACAATAATCAATCTCATTTTAAAACAATCTTTAAAATATCGCCATAATCAAAGTCAATATGAACTTTTATTCACCAATAATCATCATTTCATATTAATTTGTTGGAATAAAGATATATACTTCACTTAACTTAGCAATAAATACTCGAGCTAAATCTTTTATTTGAAGAGTTTTCATAAACTTCCTTCCATTTTCTATATCTCTATTTATTTCTTCTTCATATATATATATATATATTCATTTTATTCTTTATATTGTATTCCTACTGTTCCCTGCTCCATTTCCTTTGGAACCCGTTATTTTTTTGTATCAGAATTTTTCCTCTTATTTTTCCCACTGCTAGATTCCCTGCTCCATTTCCTTTAGAATTTGTGGGCCTTTCTATTTTTTCATTTAAAAACTCTTATTAGCTCTTCCTACTTTCACTATAGTAAAGGAAGCATTCTTTCTAAGTAAAGTTTATAGGCTATTTTCTATTTTTCTCCTCAATTGTGGCATAAAATCTTTTCATAATATATAAAATACTTGATCAATAATCTTTGTATAACAAGATTCTTAGTAATCTGTCTTGTTTATTTTGTATTATCATTTCAATCTTCTACCCATTATAATGTCCAACACAAAGAAATCAATCCCCTTTAAACTCCTCTAGTGTATACACAATCTAGGTGAACTCAAATAGGGCATAACAATTCCTTTACAATATAAAATTTCTATTTTCATGGGTAATAATAATATATCACTTCCATTTCTATCCAAATAATATTCAATTCCATATTCCTAACTAAATAAATTAAAATGAAATGGGAAAATATTACCTGTATTGTAGAATATTTTGAAAAACCCACAATGTTCAACTAGATTCTACCTTTCGTTTCTTCCATACTTCTCTTCTTCATACTTCACTTCACCTAATACCCTCAAACTCATTGCAAATCTTGTCCTTAAGGTTTAAAAACTAAGTCGGGTTTCCAACAAATATAAAAATACCTCGTGAAGCATAAACGAATAAATAGATATATAATAACTAATAAAAGAATGAATTGCATAAGTACTTGAAGATTCGATAAATTGAAGCATTTCCAAGCATAATAAGATTTAAATTGAACATAACAAATCAATGTATCAATTGTGAACACACCAAAGCAACAGTATCAACATAGCACACATACCACATCAATCAAATCAAATGATTACAAACAAAGACCTCTCACAATAACACTCAGAGAAAAGGATTACACAGTGAAGAATAAAAATATCTGAACCGATGTCTAAATTTCACATCATCACCACCATCCCCAGGACCAAGTTATTGAGATTGAAAGCTCATCGCATGATCATATAAGGTATAGTCCACTCCAGCCACCGAGTTATCTTCTGAAAAAGACTTCCTGGCTAAGCATTCTCAATTAGGGTGATGGAACGTGAATGTTGGTTCCCCTGCCTTGCATCTTCCTGGTCATGCGTCGCTCAAATCCATAGATGCTCTTATCAATCTCGCGTTGGTTCTGGAACATGAACTCTTGATGTCTCCAAGTTCTCATTTAATTGAGCAAGATTGACCCTATCATGGCCATTTCCATATCTTTCGCATACATACCAGTGAAGTTAAGTGGCTCTAGGCTCTGGTTCATTTGCTCATTATATGTGACATTATGCATATCTTCTAAACTTCTTAGGTTTTCTACCCGTACTCTTCTTCTCTCCATTGTTTCTCTCATTTGTGTGTTGCTTCTCTCCCATTCCTCCTTCCAATCAATATATCTTAGCACCTTCTTGGTGATTTCAATGACTTTTTCTATTATGGTTCTATCTGAAAAAACATCTAATCCTACTCCTCTCATCAAAACTCAGCCTTGCTTACAAAATTCAATATTCATCAAGGGTAAAGGTAGTCCTTCATTTTTCTTAGCGGTCATGACATTTCTAATCTAATCGTAGATTATCTTGCCAACATCAATATAGCCAATCCCTTGGACTATGTGGTACAAAAGAGCCACCCAATTGTTTATTATGTCATAGTGTTGCAAACTAGGTTGTAGGCTTGCATTCAAGAAAAAGCTCCAAGCTTTGGTTATTTTCATAAAATATATGGCTTGGATGTATTTTAGGTACCCATCTTTATCAAAAAAGAAACTATCACTTGAAATAGCTTCTAAACTGTTTCTAATGGTCTCGTGGGAATATCCATGTCCATACATATATTCGTGTTTTGGGTACTCGTTATTCTGTCTCAAATGAAATTTCATTAAATCATAATAGCGGTTTATTCTTTTGGGTGAGTAGTCCACTGGTCTTCCTCGGACTATGGCTACTGTTTTTTTCTCATATTCCTGCCCGTTTGCATAGAACTCTCTTACTAGAATTTCACAACCCATTTCAACCGAGGACCCCAAGTCATTATCGACATAGTAATCCCTAGTTTACGATCCCCAGTTCCTCTCCCTCATTATGTTTAGGATCCTAGGCCTATATTTAACATCATTTTTTACATTGAAACTTCTCTCTGATATAATTTTTCTATTCTTCCCAATGTCACTCTCCATTCTAGCAATAACTTTGACATTGATGAGGTTCTGGGCATATAATTGGATTGTAGGTGTCTCCTCAATCTCTTCCTCTCCCTTTGACTCATCGGTAAAACATAAAGGTGTAGAAGGTTATCTAGGTATTCTAGTTTGGGGGTTATTTATCAAAATCCCCGTTGGCCTAAATGGTGTAGGTGGAGCTTTGGGTTTTTACTTGGGTTTTCCACTAGTTACGCCTTCCCCTTCTCCTCTCGAGAGCTTCTACCACTACCTCTGGCCATTGTCTCAAATTTTAAAACTCACAAGTTCAAAAACTAAATAAACCTATAAATGATAGAAACAAAATTGTAAAAAATAATTCGGTAAAACTCAAGACTTTATTTTAAACTGAGAAATCCATTTGGAAAAATAGCTTAAAATTCATCGAAAACTTTAAAATAAATTTGTCATCGAAGTGATAACTAAAATATAAACTTGAAAATCGATTTTCTAATCGTGAAGCAATTAGGTGAAAAATTGTAGTCTTTTAAAAATCTTACCAAATTAATATAGAAACAAAATCATGACCAAACCCCCAAACTTATTTAAAACTCTCTTTATAAACCATTTGCAAATATGTATAAATATAGAAAAAACTTCAAAATTGTTGAATTTGTGATCAATGTAATCACCATTCTTAGTCTATTGGAATCAGTAAAATCATTTGTGCAAAACAATTCAATAAATTCCAACAAAGCAATTTCGAAACGCATTGAAGAATTTGCGAAAATCCCTCGAATAAAAAATTTGTTAAAGTAAAGAGCTAGGGTTGATGTAATTACCTTCTTAAGAGTGAATCTCTCAAGATTGAAGTTTTGAACTCCTATAGACCTTCATTTCAAGCTTTATGTCGAAATTTCTTAAAACCCTAGTTTTGGCTTTAAACCCTAAAAATTAAAAATTTTGGTTTGAATGGGACTAGGTTGAGGTGAGAATCACTTAAATACTATAAGATTACACTTAGAATAGTTGAATCGAGACAAGAAATTGAGATTTTTGTAAAAGGGTGCAATGGTTTGTTGGTGTGAATGAGTTGGTGTGCGTCACGATTTTGGGTTTTGGTTTTAAAAACCAAAATAGTGCCCAACGATCCCTGTGTAAGTGGAATCATTGAGAATCACTATGAGAATTGGTGGAAGTGAAGTTATTGTTTCTACCGATTTAATTAGTGATTTTCTTGTGCAGTGATTCGTCAGACTCCAAATTTGCACTAAATTCCCTATGCTTTGCTACCAATTTTGCCAGTGATTCTCCGTGTTATTCTAAATCATTGGGGAATCATTAGGCCTATTTCACTATTTTTTTTAATTCATCTCATAACTAACATATATATCATTCTTTAAAATTCATACTAATGTAGAATTGACTAAAATGTCGAAAGTTTGAGTGGGATATGTAACTAACTAAATAATTTTATTAATTAAATAAATAAATAAACATATACATAAGCAATTAAATAATGCGACTTGCATAAAGGCTATATAAGCAATAACAACTCCATCACTCCTCCTTTTGAAATTATCTCAGATTTTAAATTCTGAAAATGTTTCCAATATAAGAGTCAAAAAATGAGAGAATAAAACATACTAAACTAAAATAAACTAAATTTCCAATAAAATAAAATAAAAATAGAATATGGACTGCCTCTTATAGAGCGCTTTTGTTTATTGTCGTTCGCTCGACTTAACCTTTCTAGAATTATGTTCGATCTCTAAACTTGAATCTAGGATTTCCCACTCTAGTGCCATTCTGAAAGTGAGTGCTCGACTATTAATCATCATAGTGATTTTCTTATTTAGAATATCCATAACAGCTTGAGTAGTGGCTAGGAAAGGCCATCCTTAGATTAAATGAGGATCTTCATTGATAAAGTGTGGCATTATCATGAAGTTTGTGGATATAATGTTGTTGTCAACTTGGATTGGCACATCTGTGACAACTCCCATTAGTTGAATTGAAGTTTCATCTGGTAAAGAGAATCGCTTAGAAGCAAGTAAATTTTCAATTCCAATGAAGTATGTAGAAAGAAATGTATAGGCATGAGATTTGCATTAGAGTTCGTATCACACTGAGCACTGAAGCATGAAGCCCATTTGATTTTAATGTGCAATTGTATACCTTTCAGGATCATTAAGCTTTACACGACTTAAATTCAACCTTTTCTTTTTCTTATTGTACTTGGATCTAGAAACTCTCGTCTTGTTATTACTTTTACTATTCCAGGTTGCTTAACTCTCCATTCCCGAGTCACTTTCTTTTCTTTTGTAGTGTTTCAACTAATTCTTTCTTTAGAGTCCCTTTATCTATTTCATTATAACTGCATTAATTGCATAAATGTCAGCGTTAAAGTTATCATAGTAGTTTATGTCTAAAAATTCATTACCATCTATTTCATTGTCAAATAATTCATCATATTCTTCATAAGTATCATAATTGTGTTCATTATTAATTTTGAATTTGACAATCTTATATTCAAATTCCATAGATATTGTTCCTTTAGAAATATCTAACTTAGTTCTAGCTGTATTTAGAAAAGGTCTACCTAATAGTATAGGCAAAATATTGGGTGATGTTGAACCTCCCATTTCCATGACATAAAAATCAGTTGGAAATACTAAATCATGTACTTATACTAAGATGTCTTCTAATAATCCATACGGTTAGATAATGATATTTTTTGCTAAAGTGAGATTAATAGACATATTAGTTATCGATCTTATTTTCAATTATTTATAATGTTAGAGCGACATAACATTAATTGATGCTCCGAGATCACACATAGAAAATCTAATAGAAGAATTTTCTATTATGATAGGTATGACAAACATTCTTGAGTCGGAATATTTCTCGGACATTCTCTTTAAGGATGATGCCTTTTGTCCTAAATTTTCATTAATTTCCAATTTCCTAAATGGTTCAGTTTTGTCTTCATTAGGTTCTTCCTCCCTAGCATTTGCTAATCGTTATGGAATGGTATAATCATAATGCATATGTTCATTTGATTCAAAAATATCGTTTGCTTTGTCTTGTTTAATTAATTCAAAATTTTGTAAAGATATTTCATAAGCTTCAAATTTGGCTAAATACCATTAGTATAGCCTTTCGATAAAAGGTATGTATTTTAATTGTTCAGCCACCCATTCCATAGTGGGAATAACATTTGCCATCATCTCTTTTTTTCTTGCTCTATTGCCTTAGGTATTTTAATTTTCTTTTTAACTTTTTTGGTGTCTTTTCTTGCGTATTCGTTTCTTTTTCGTTTTCACAAAATAAAGTGTTAACTTGTGCTTGATTAGTAGTGTTTGTAGGTTGAGTAGTTACTTTAGTTTGATTACTTAACTTTTTGATTTGTAAAGTCATTTAACTTAATTGATTTTTCAGCTTGTTAATAGACGTATCGGTTTTAATTTGATTTTGTGAGATTTGGGTAAAGTTTTGATGACTTTGGGTCATAAAGTTATGTAATATTTGTTCTAAATTTGGTTGCGTAAGTTGAATAGTTTGTTGAGGTTGTTGCATGGGCGTAGATTGGGTAGCTGCTCTCGGTCTGTAAGTGGCGTTGTTTTGATTTTGTGGACTGTAGCTAAGATTTGAATTTGATTTTTTAGTGTAATAATTGTTGTTATTATATTGGTTTCTAGGAGGACCTGAATATGGTTCATAACCATGTTGGCTTTTTCAGTGTTATCTTCTTGTAAAGTAGGACACGCATTCGTAGGATGTGTAACTTCATTGCAATATCCATATGGTTTAACTTGATTTGATTTATATTTTAGTAGTAATTTAACCATATTAGATCATTCTTCAACTTTTTCGTCATATTGATTACTTGTTTTATTATTAACCTCGTAAACTTTCTTTCTTGATATGTCGATCCTTTCACCATATTATGTAGATTGTTTGACCATTTTATTAATAGCTTCTTTTGCTAGAGTTGGTGTAACATCAAATAATGATCCACCACATACGGTATTTAATTGTCTTTGTTCAAAATGATTTAGCCCTTCATAGAAGTATTCTACTAAGGCCTGTTGGGTGTATCCATGTTGTGGATAAGATGAAATTAATCTTTGAAATCAATTCCAAAATTCATTAAAATTCTTGTCATCTTTCATTTTAACGACTGTGATTTGTTTTCTATAAGTACTAATTTTTCTTGCAGACATATATTGATCTAGGAAAGCTTCTAACATTTGAGCCCATGTGGTTATCAAATCTTGAAGGAGGTAAGACAACCAATCTTATGTTTGATCTTTCAATACAAAAGGAAAAACTTTAAGTTTGACTTGTTCTAACGTACAGTCTTTAGGTTTCATCCCATTAACTTTGTGTTTGTATTCTCTTATAAATTTTTGTGGGACTTCATTGTCCTTACTATCGAAGTTAGGTAGAGCAAAACAACAACAACAACAACAAGAACAACATAGCCTCAGTCCCAAATTAATTGGGGCTGACTACATGGATCAAACTTTTCCATCGTGTTCGATTAAGTGCAATTGATGGTGGCCTTTCCAAATCATTCGAATCCATCCTAATTAATGCATCCCATGTTAACTTTGGTCTACCCCTACCTATTCGAATTTCTACAGTGTCTATTGAGTCAAGTTTTCTAGTGGGGGCATTTGTAAGTCGTCTTTGCTAGCGACCAAGCCACTGCAACCGCCATTCCTTAATCTTTGTATCAATTGGTGCTACTCCTACTTGTATTTGAATTTATATATTTCTTATTCTATTTTTACGAGTTTGACCACACATCCACCTAAGCATCCTCATTTCTGCTACGTTCATTTTATGTAATTGTTGTTGCTTTACCGCCCAATATTCACTACCATAGAGCATAGCTGGCCTAATTGCGATCCTATAAAATTTTCCTTTTAACTTAGTAGGAACATTTCGATCACAAATCACCCATGTTGCACTCCGTCATTTCTTTCATCCTGCTTGAATTCTATGTGACATCATTATCAATATTACAATCATTTTGTATGATTGATCATAGGTATCTAAAGTGGTTCACTTTAGGAACTTCTACTTCCCCTAATTTTACCACTCCATCATCTCGATGTCTAGTGTTTCAAAACTCAGAGTGCATGTATTCAATTTTCTTCCTACTCAACTTAAAGCGTTTAAAATCTAATGTATTCCTCCAGAGTTTTAGTTTCCTATTCACTCCATCTTTTATTTCATCCACTAAGATAATACAACAACAACAACAACATAGCCTCAGTCCCAAATTAACTGGGGTCGGCTACATGGATCAAAATTTTCCATTGTGCTCGATTAAGTGCAATTGATGGTGAGCTTTTCAAACCATTCAAATCCCTCCTAATTAATGCATCCATGTTAGCTTTTGTCTGCCCCTACCTCGTCGAATTTCTACAGTTTCTATTGAGTCAAGTTTTCTAGTTGGGACATTTGTAGACCGTTTTTGCAGGTGACCAAACCACCGCAACCGCCCTTCCCTAATCTTTGTATCAATTGGTGCTACTCCTACTTGTCTTTGAATTTCTATATTTCTTATTATATTTTTACGAGTTTTACCACTAATCCACCTAAGCATCCTCATTTCTACTACGTTCATTTTATGTAATTGTTGTTGCTTTACCGCCCAACATTCACTTCCATATATCATAACTGGCCTAATTGTGGTCCTATAAAATTTTCTTTTAACTTAGTAGGAACATTTCGATCACAAATCACCCCTGTTGCAAATAGCATACACCATGTTATATCCTCTTAAATATGCCTAGTTAGTTCATCCATAACTAAAGTAAATAGATATGGACTTAAAGTCAATCCTTGATGTAGTCCTATCGTAATGGACAATTCTTTTGTAGCTCCTCCAAATGTCTTTATACTCATTACCACTCCATCATATATATCCTTAATAGTGTCTATGTATCTAGCATGCACTCCTTTTCTTTCTAGAACCCACCAAAGAACATCTCTAGGGACCCTATTATATGTTTTTTCTAAATCTACGAATACCATATGAAGATCTTTTTTCTTTTTTATATATTTTTCTAACAATCTTCTTATAAGGAAAATCGCCTCCATAGTTGACCTCCCAGGCATGAAGCTAAATTGGTTCTCTGATAATGTTGTTTCTCTCCTTAGCCTATTGCCAATTATCCTCTTCCAAAGTTTCATAGTGTGACTCATAACTTTAATTCCCCAGTAATTTAAGCAACTTTGAATGTCTCCTTTGTTTTTGAATATTGGCACAAGCGTGCTTCTTCTCCAATCTATTGGCATCCATTTTGATTTTATAATTTTATTGAAAATTTTTGTTACCCAAGTCGATCCAATTTCTCCTAAGCATCTCCAAACCTCCTAGGCATAGGTATTTCATCTGAGCCACATGTTTTCCCTATTTTCATTCTTTTCAATGTCTCTTAAACTTCTATAATTCTAATATTGCGTGTATAGTTTACATTTCTTTCTTGGTGTGGGTTTTCATATATTATAGTATCAACTTGGCCATCATTAAATAAACTATCGAAGTAACTTCTCCATACCTTAATATCATCCTCGCGCGTTAAAACATTTTGATTTTCGTTCTTAATACATCTTACATGACTTATGTCTTGTTTCTTTTTATCTCTTAATTTGGCTAGCCTATATATATTTTTCGTCATCTCTATTACCTAACCTTGTATATAGATCTTCCATGAAATTTGTTTTAGCTTGACTAACTACTTTTTTAGCTTGTTTTCTAGCTTCTCTATATTGATTGTACGCATCTTCATCTTGACACTTAGGTATTTTTCTATACATCTCTCTTTTAGTCTTAATTGCTCGTTGGACATCCTCGTTCCACCACCATATTTCCTTCTTTGGTGGTCCTAAGCCTTTAGATATACTTAATACGTTTGATTTCACTCTCCTTATTCAACTACTCATTTCTAGCCACATTGTATTAGCATCTAAGTCAAGATTCCAAATATTCTCCTTTAGTAGTTTTTCTCTAAACTCTACTTGTTTACTATTTTTAGGTTCCACTACTTTATTCTAGGGTCGCTAACTCTTTTATTCATATTATGTCGTCGTTTTAGCTTAATATCAAGTACTACTAACTTATGTTGGGTAGTAAGCGCTTCACCATGTATTACTTTGCAGTCTCTACATATTTTTCTATCTATTTTTCTTGTTAAAAGAAAATCTATTTGACTCTTGTTATGACCACTACTAAAATTAATTGTATGCGACCTCCTCTTCCTAAAACTAGTATTTGCTAAGACAAGATTGTATGCTGAAGCAAATTCTAAGATTAATTCTCCTTCTTCATTTCTATTATCGTAACCAAAACCTCTATAAACGCGCTCAAACCCATTGTTACTTGACCCGACATGCCCATTTAAATCTCCTTTAATAAATACCTTTTCATATAATGGTATGCTTTACATAAACCCATCCATATCATCATAAAACTTGCGTTTGGTGCTTTCACTTAATCCTACTTGTGGTGTATAGGCGCTAAGTATGTCAATTTTTTCTTCTCTAATAATTAACTTAACTAGAATCAATCTATCCCTCATTCTCTTAACCTCTACTACCTTATCCTTATAATCATTATCCACCACAATTCCTACTTCATTGCATTTTCTATCTATACTAGAAATCAATCAGGATAGGCAATATACATTAGTTTATAAGTAGTGATATCTACGTTGTTGTTATTGTTGTTGTTGTTGTTATTGGCTTAAAGTAAGTTCTCAATTATCATTAATATTATTAATATTAAAGTTATTATTGCCTTCCATTGTGGTAGGTCTGTGTTATCTACGTTGTTGTTATTGTTGTTGTTGTTGTTGTTGTTGTTGTTGTTGTTGTCTTAGATTACAATTAAATGTCATATCTACCTCATGATCAAATGGATGTAAATATCCCGTGGAATTAGAATGACGAAGTGGATAGACCATACAACGTCTAAAACTCCAAAGAAATTATATTTAAATCCTCGACAATGGCGCTGAAAAATGACACATGCCAAGTGTGTATAACAAATTTCCCTCCTACATTATATTTTTAATATTTTGTGTTTTAACGCCCGATGAGGATATTAAGGTGAGATGGAGAAGTTACTTTGATAGTTTATTTAATGATGGTCAAGTTGATACTATAATAGATGAAAACCCACACCAAGAAAGAAATGTAAACTATACACGCAATATTAGAATTGTAGAAGTTAAAGAGGCATTGAAATGAATGAAAATAGGGAAAACATGTGGCCCAGATGAAATACCCATAGAGGTTTGGAAATGCTTAGGAGAAATTGGATTGTCTTGGTTAACAAAACTTTTCAATAAAATTTTAAAATCAAAACAGATGTCAATGGATTGGAGAAGAAGCACGCTTGTGCCAATCTTCAAAAACAAAGGAGACATTCAAAGTTGCTCAAACTACTGGGGAATTAAACTTATGAGTCACACTATGAAACTTTGGGAGAGGATAATTGACAATAGGCTAAGGAGAGAAACAACAATATCAGAGAACCAATTTGGTTTCATGCCTGTGAGGTCAACTATGGAGGTGATTTTCCTTGTAAGAAGATTGTTAGAAAAATATATAGAAAAGAAAAAAGATCTTCATATGGTATTCGTAGATTTAGAAAAAGCATATGATATGGTCCCTAGAGATGTTCTTTGGTGGGTTCTAGAAAGAAAAAGAGTGCATGCTAGATACGTAGACACTATTAAGGATATGTATGATGGAGTAGTAACGAGTATAAAGACATTTAGAGGAGCTACAAAAGAATTCCCCATTACGATATGACTACATCAAGGATCGGCTTTAAGCCCATATCTATTTACTTTAGTTATGGATGAACTAACTAGACATATTCAAGATGATATACCATGGTGTATGCTATTTGCAGATGATATTGTCTTAGTGGGTGAATCTAAAGATGGAGTGAATAGGAAATTAGAACTCTGGAGGAATACATTAGAATGTAAAGGCTTTAAGTTTAGTAGGATGAAAACCGAATACATGCACTGTGAGTTTAGAATCACTAGACATCGAGATGATGGAGGGTAAAATTAGGGGAAATAGAAATTTCTAAGGTAAACCACTTTAGATACCTATGATCAATCATACAAAATGATAGTAACATTGAGAATGATGTCACACAGAATTCAAGTTGGATGGAAGAAATGGCAGAGTGCAACAAGAGTGATTTGTGATCGAAAAGTTCATACTAAGTTAAAGGAAAATTTTATAGGACCGCAATTAGGCTAGCTATGCTCTATGGAAGTGAATGTTGGGCGGTAAAGCAACAACAATTACATAAAATAAACGTAACAAAAATGAGGATGCTTAGGTGGATGTGTGGTAAAACTCGTAAAAATAGAATAAGAAATATAGAAATTCAAAGACAAGTAGGAGTAGCACCAATTGATACAAAGATTAGGGAAGGGCGGTTGCGGTGGTTTGGTCACCTGCAAAGACGGCCTACAAATGCCTCAACTAGAAAACTTGACTCAATAGAAACTGTAGAAATTCGACGAGGTAGGGGCAGACCAAAGTTAACATGGGATGCATTAATTAGGAGGGATTTGAATGGTTTGAAAAGCTCACCATCAATTGCACTTAATCGAGCACAATGAAAAAGTTTGATCCTTGTAGTCGACCCCAGTTAATTTGGGACTGAGGCTATGTTGTTGTTGTTGTTGTTGTAGTAGTGGTAAGTGGGATTCTTCGCCACAGGGATTTATCAAACTTCTATATAAAAATGACTTTTAATGGTTTTATTATTTTTACTTTAATTTAATTAATTAATTAATATAGTAATTAAACTTACTAATTTAATCTATAATATAATAAAAATTAACTAATCATATTTACCTAACTAACACAATTCAAATTCAATATTTTTCAAATAAACTCAATTCAATAATAAATAAATATTTAAACAAATATCCAGAACAACGAAGCATAAACCCATTTTGCATTCCAAACATGTTACTTCAATCAATATAGTTATAAGCATACTTTATAAATCACGATAGATTATTAAACTCTAATCATAAGTAAGTAAATAGCCTTTAGCCAGCAATTTGTTCTCCTTATACCGGTGAAAAAGCAACTTTCTAATTTATTGAGCTAATACGTTTGAATACACAAAGACATTAACTTCACTCAATAAAGTCGCATTACACTTTATGAAAACTTTGAACTATTAAATCTAACACCTTCGGAAAGCCACTTCAATATTAGATTCAAATCTCAAATTCACTTAGAACATCTAAACGGTCATACCTTTCAAACAATCCTAGTTACTACTTTAAATTTAATAATGAATCTCAATATCACAATACACATTCAGACTATGCATGCAATACAAAGATCATAATTAAAATCAATAGATAATAACCTATTAGATCAGTGAATCAAATAATACAATTGCATTAAAACATTAAGCACATAATCTTATCATCATAACTACATTGCAAAACAGATCTAGTTCTCGTTCAGACTTTGTTTAGATTAATAAAATACTAACTCATTATCATAAATAACATTGCAATAATATGAATAAAAGACATAGATAAATACCCCTGGAATAGATACTTTAAATATTCAAATCTTATCTAAAAGCAATGAACAATAAAACAATAAACTAAAACAATAAAAAATGGCTCTCAAAGCAATGGAATATCGATCTAAGTACTCAAGAGCACCTAAATCCCAAACCAACTCAAACTACTCGCAGTTATCTTGAAGCTTTAAAATATGCTCCTGCGATTCCTCAGCGATTCATGGTCAATTGGAATAGCTAGGTAAATCCATATAATTGAAGTCCCTATTTCCACCGATTTGACTGGCGATTTTTTGTACATTAGAATAGATGTTATTGAAACCCAATTCTCATTGGTTCCTTGATGATTATTATTTGCATATTCTTTCCACTTGATTAATTCCTTCATAACATTCATTTTTTACTCCATTTCTTCATATATTCCATCCACCACCTGAAATAACAAAAACAAGAGAAACCCTATGTAATATAGCCATCTACATCTAAAATCATCCTAAAATGTACTATAAAACTTGTGTAATTATTGACTTGTCATAAGACATAATAGGTGTGAAATGAAAGTCTTTTGAGTCTATTAGGTGCAGAAATAAAGTAGAAAGTCTTATAAAGGTTAAACAACTTGGCTATTGGTTTCACAAGTTTACCGATAAAAAAATCCCCTGTTTATTGCATAAACTGTTTCAAAACCAAATAAATATAAATACAAAACCTTGCAAACGAGAAAAGAGCTTATATGCTATGACCTTGCTCTTTCCTCTGCCTTGAGCAGTAGCTGAGGTAGCTGGAGGGGGAAAAGTAATGGGGTGAGCAAAGATCCAACAGGCTCAGTAAAGTAGAAGCCTGCTTTACCCTCAATCATCCAAGTAATACCTAATGCATAATAACTAGCATTAAAAAGGTTATTGAATAATTCTACTATCATTCCGGGCATAAAAGAATAATATAAACAAGCATGATATAGGATGTAAGATACAACAAAGCAAAGCCCGAACAAGATAGTCAATAAGATAACAATGATAACATGAATGCCATAGAGTTGAAAAAGTGGAAACCAAATATAAAATGTGTGATGTGACAACCAACTAGATTCAAGGTATCAAATATGATCATGCCTCAGAGATTGGTGTCTAAACATCATTATGATCCTACCTACTATAAATAGGCCTTCAAGTTATCATTTAATAGAGAAAGAAGATGATTAGTGGATATCGGCTCTCCAGTCGGAGGTACCATTTACAATTATTCATTTCAAACATATCAATTCCATGGACATTCATAAATCGAGAGCTCAAAGGGACAAGATAAACTAGAACAACAAGATATATTCAATTTGATTCTAAGAAAGATATTAACCATTCACTATCGTGAATCGTAGCATAACTAATATCATAACATGATTGAAGATAAAGCAAACCCCATTTACCTCTTGCGCCACTATCTTATACCAATCCTACTCGAGAAGTTCTTATTCAATTCTCCTCGAGTGTCTACATTGGCATAAATGTATTATGTTGTTATTAGCTAGCTTAATTGAGATAAGCCATTTTATTGTATTAATATTTGAAACCATTATCAAATCCCCTTACGAATCAATGTCACGTCATCACTGTGGCGACAAACATTTTCGAGATTATTTACCACTGCCCCGATCCTTGTTTGGGGGATATATCTAGATAAAAATCAGTAATTTTTTAAAACAACGAGATCTGATTTAGTTCTAGAAAAACATCCAATGCCCTCTCAACACCATGGGTTTACCCACAGGGCGTTGGGTGAAAATCGGTGGACTTCAAATCGATAAACAAAAAAATAGGTCTTAATGATCTGCTAGCATTATACGTTATATGTCATGGCATTGGGGTTCGCTGGACCAAATCTCAAAATTCCCCAAGTAGCGTCGTGGCTAGCAACGTACAGTTTGTAAGCAAGGCACTGGCGCAATGCTAGGCACGAACTAAGGATTCTAGAACCAAAATTCAAAATCCAAATTCTTCAATGACTCACGCCAACCCCCTTAGGGTCCAAACCTGATCAATACAGTAATAAAGAACTCGTTTGAAAACACAAGATCAGTTCCACTTCATCAAATAATGTATTCGAACTACAATTCCACCATTAAAACATAGATTTTGCAAATTCATTTGAATAAACCAAAGAAGATGAGATAGAGATTACCAAAATCACAAATCAGACATAGGGGTTTATCTTCTATCTTAAAAATCCAAGAGAAAACTATGATTTCATTCTAAATCAAGTATGTGAATCAAGTAGAGAAAATTAGAAAAGATGAGACAAGTTATCACCTTGCTTTGTGAGATCTTAATGAGAGTTTCCTCTCCTCTACCAAATCCATCAACCAAGTGTTCTAGGGTTCCCTCCTTAATTTCTCTCATAGCTAATTCCAACCAAAAATGGCTAGAAACCTTAAGTTGGTTTATTTAACTTGTTAAGGAGATTAGGGTTTGGTTGATCAGATCCAAACCCTACATTTCATCTTGATGTATTTAAATACTAGGATGATCCTAAAGTTCATTAAGTCCATTCATTCTTGTAGTTTACATAAATACCTTCATATGTATTTCTTTACCAATTTTGCCATTATTCTTTATTTGATTTATTTAACACTTTATCCAAGTCTATTTCCTTAACTTAGGCTTAATTTCCTAAGTTGACTAAATAGTATATAGTACACAATCTATTCCCACCATTACGCGCATACCATGCATATCTACCAAATTAACGTTGATAAAGTGACAAATTATGCAAATAAAGATTCGAGGCGTTATAATATTCTAAATTTTAAGAAGTTACATCCTCAAAACTAAAAGTAAGTCGTACCTTAAGGTTCGAAGAGATCTTGAAAGTGCTCCGCTATATAACCCTCCTGCTCCTAAGTTAGCTCCTCATCTCCATAAATTTGCCATCGTACCTTCACTAATGGGATATCTTTGTTACGGAGTTTCTGAACCTTTCTTTCAAGAATCTAAATTGGCTGCTCATCATATGACAATTCTTCCCTTAAGTCAACCTAATTCTAATCAATAGATAGCATATGCTTAGTTGGTGTCTTCCACAACATGGATATGTGAAACACTTCACGAACTTCTGCTAGTTCAGGTGGAAAAGTAAACTTGTAGGCAACCGAACCAATTTGTTCAGTCACTTTAAATGGTCTGATGTACCTAAGAGAAAGCTTCCCTTTCAGCCTAAATCTGTAATGTCCATTTATCGGTGAAAGTATAAGCAACACATTGTCATTCTTCTTGATGTGAACATCTCGATGATCCTTATCAACACACTTCCTTTGTCTTTCTTGTGCGGTTTATTGTCGTTGCATAATCTGCTTAATCCTCTTGATGTGGTCCTGCACAATCTCTGGCCCACCGTGTCACCAACCTTTGCCTAACATACCAGAGACCTGCAGGGCCTTCCATAAAGTGCCTTGAATTGTGCCAGACCAAGACTTGCTTGAAAACTAGTTTGTAGGCAAACTTGCATAACGATAAATAGTTATCCCAACTTCTAGGGAAACCCAACACACAAGCCCTAAGTAAATCCTCTAGAATCTAAATAATTCTCTCAGTCTGGCCATCTGACTAAGGATGAAATGCAGTGCAGAGATTGAGCTAGGTTCCCATCCAGGTTTGTAAACCATTCCAAAACTTAAAAATAAATTGTGGATCTTAATCTCAAATAATAGACACTGGAACACCATGTAGCCTTTGTCCACCAGATCTCTCATGGAAATATGAATGAATTGCATAGAGTTAGTTAAATGATCTACAATCACCCAAACTGCATCACGCGTCTTCTTTGTCATCGGCAACCTGGTCACGAAATCCATGGCTATATGTTCTCATTTCCACTCTTGAATAGGTAAGGGTTGCAACATCCATCCGAGCTTATGAAGATCCGATTTCACTTACTTACAAGTCTCACATTTTTTGGTATACTTAGCAATATCCGCCTTCATACCCGACCACCAATACATTCATTTCATGTCATCGTACATCTTGGTGTTCCCTGAATGAATATTATAGCATGATCGATGAGCTTTCCGTAGTTAATCATCTAGCAAGTGCATGTGATGGTATCCATAGCCTATCCTTAAATTTGAATGCTCTGTTTGACGAAAGCTTTCAATCTAGAGATTCCCACTATTAGTCTGTGATATGTTTTTTCCATATTCTGCATTAGCTCTCTAACAGTCTACTACTTTATAAACATCGTCTGGCTCTTCTCTCATCTCAACTCGTATTGAGGAGCTTGGAACATCGGACTCTCCCATAGGTAACTCATGTATACACATCACCGAGACCTCCTCGAGTAATCTATACTCCTTGGTCATCATCATACCTACATCCTCTGTTTCTTTCCTCACACAACTCAAAGGATTCGCTACAACATTCGCCTTTCCAGGATGATATTGAAGTGTGAAGTGAACTCAAGCCAACATCTTTACTGCATGTTCAACTTGCTCTGTGTAAACTAGTACTTCAAACTCTTGTGATTTGAGAACATTGTGACATTTTCACCATACATGTAATGCCTCCATAACTTAAAAGCAAACATAATTGCTGCTAACTCCAAATAATGAGCCGGATCATTCTTTTCATGTATTTTCAACTATATCAAAGCATAGGCAATTACCCTTCCTTCTTGCATCAAAACACATCCTAAACCGATCATTAAAGCATTAGTATAAAGAACCAATTCTTTTCCTGCTTTTGGAAGTACTAATATAGGTGCCGAAGTCAGCCTATCTTGTAATTTTATGAAAGCACTCTTGTATAATTTTGTCCACTCAAATTCCATATTTTTCTAAGTGAGCCTTGTCATTGGTGGTGTAATCTTTGAGAAGTCTTTCATGAACCTTCAATAGCAACACTCCAATCCTATAAGATTTCTAATCTTTGTCATCGCGGTGGGTTGCGGCCATTTCATGATAACATTAACTTTAGTTAGATCAACATAAATCTTTTCTGCATTCACCACGTGACCTAGAAACTTAACCTCTAAAACTTAAAACTCACATTTGCTAAACTTAGCATACAACCGGTGATCCTTCAAAGCCTGCAAGGTAACTTTAAGATGTCTCTCGTACTTTTCTTGAGTCTTGGAATAAATCATGATGTCGTTGATGAAGAAAATTATAACCATATCAAGATATCTATGTATGAGATCCATGAACACTGTAGGTGCATTGGTAAGTCTAAAAGGCATCACTGTGAATTCATAATCTCCATATTTTGTTCTAAAAGCAATTTTCTTTACGTCTTCCTCCCATATTCTCAAAGGATGATATCCCGACCTCAAATCTATCTTCGAAAAGAACTTCGCTCCCCGCAACTGATCAAATAGGTCATCGATCCTAGGGAGTGGGTATTTGTTTCTAATCGTCACCCTATTCAACTGTCGACAGTCAATGTACATGCACAAACTATCGTCCTTCTTCTTCACAAACAACATTGGTGCTCCCTAAGGTGACATACTTGAGTGAATAAAACCTTTCTCCAATAATTCATCCAGCTGAGTCTTCAACTCGGTTAACTCTTTAGGTGTCATTCGATATGGTGGTATAAATATAGGTTTCGTGCCAGGAATAAGGTCAATAATAAAATCAATATAGCGATGTGGAGGGACTCCAGGCAAATATAAAGGAAAGACTTTTGAGAATTCTCTAACAATTAGAATTTGTTCAAGTTGAACTTCATGACCATCTTCCTCCATGGCTGTCAAACTCATGAGAGTTTCCAACTCACAACAGTTACCCACTAGTGGCAACTTGGCTAGGTTTCGATCTCTATATCTGAATTGTGGTATACCGAGAATCCAAAAGGTAATGGTTTTGTGAAAATAGTCGATATTGGCATGGTAAGATGCTAATTAATCCATCCCTAATAAAGGCAGCACACTCTATGTACTATAAAACCCACAAATCATGTGATAAGATATGATTCCCAATTTTAATCAAACACTTCTCGTACACCATGTTAGGAGATATTTTTTTTACTAACGGTGGTACTAAAGATCAAAATTGTACTAGCTCTAAATGATTTCAGTCCTAGCTCATCAACCATTTTACCAAAGATAAATGAAACAGTAGACCCCTAATCAAAAAATGTATGCATGCCTCTATCTCGAAATATAAACTATACTTGCCACTAACTATCGAGTGGCCCCAGCATCTGGTTTAGCAATAGCATGCAATCCTCCCTTGACTCGCTTAACAATGTTAACTATAGACCCTGCCTATTTGTTTGGACAATCTACCTTGTAATGCCCAGCCTGCCTGCATGCAAAACACAAACCCCTAGGATTGTGAAATGTTGTAGATGGTGATGCAGCTGATTTGGCTCACTTTGACCCTGTAGGTCCCTTACTCTTACTATGAGTACTCTCCAATCGTTGTAGTGAAAGTGACAGTTTATACACCAAACTGTGGGTAATCGAGGGGGTAGGGGTGTGAGTAGTCCCTAAGGAACTATGTTGTACCCTTAGCGCCGCATCAGAACGAGTAAAATTGCAAAAATGTTCCCTAACAACATCCATCATCTCAGCCATTCTGCGCTCCTATGCTGTAGACATGTCCTCAAGTATCTTGCAATGATTCTCAGTCATTTATACCATGTAGCGCTCTATTTGAGCACGCAATGTCCATCACCAGTCCCATGTGCACTCATGGTGTTCCTCAGGCCATAGGAACTTCCTCCTCGAGTATTCATCATGCACTACGAGTAATTCAAGAAGTTAGTTCCAAAAATTAACACATGAAACATGATAAACAAATAACATATCTAATAACATATATATCATATACATAAGCAAATAGCATCATAACATGTACTTGTTCATTTTAAATCCCCATTCCTACCTTAAGTTTGGTTACTTATGCATATTAAGTCAATCCAAACCATAAGCCTATGCAGGTGATTTCATTACTTAACTATGACCATCCTTTCCTAAAATTCATAACTTACTTAATCTTAAGTTGACTTACATTAGATACTATTTAGACTCCATCTATGATTTTTAGTTGAATCAAATTCCTAATTTTAGCATTGGATTACATTTTTCCCTCTAGGCTCTATTACCTTACGTTGTGATATCAACTGTGATCTTTCCTAGGTACTAATGCCTAGACTGGATACCAACTGTGGTCATTTTCCACTTTGTTTCTAGGTTCGCTTAGGCTACGCTTTGATACTAAGTGTGACGAATTCGATTCCTATAACAAGGGCTACCCGACCTAAACCGTTACCAAACCCCTCAGATGACCCAGCGAGTCGGGCGATAATCTTGTAAGCCTTAATCTGAGGAAATACAACAAGACAATCTACAAATAAACTATTAAGACATATAATAGGTGCGAAATAAAAGCTTTTTGAACCTATTAGGTGCAGAAATAAAATAGAAAGTCTTGCAAAAGTTAAACAGCTAGGCTATGGATTTCACAAGTCTACCCATAATAAAATCACTTGTTTATTACATAGAATGTTTCAAAACTGAATAAATATAAATACACAACATTACAAATGAGAAAAGAGCTTCTATGCTAAAACCTTGCTCTTTCCCATGTCCTGAGCAACAACTGAGGTACATGGAAGGGGAAAAGTAATGGGGTGAGCAATGGTCCAATGGGCTCAGTAAAGTAGAAACCTATTTTACCTTCAATCGTCCAACCAATACCTAATGCGAAATAACTAGCATGAAAAAGGTTATCGACCAATTCTATTATCATTCCGACCATGAAAGGATAATATAAACAAACATAATATATAATGCAAGATACAACAAAGAAAAGCCCGAACATGATAATCAACAAGATAACAATGATAATATGAATGCCATAGAGTGGATGAAGAGGAACTCATATATAAACTGTGTGATGTGACAACCAAATAGCTTCAAGGTATCAAATATGATCCTACCTCATAGATTGGTGTCTAAACATCATTATGATCCTGCCTACCATAAATTGGCTTTCAGGTTATCATTTAATAGCAGAAGCAGGTGACCGGTGGCCGCTGGCTCTTCAGTCCGAGATACCATTTACAATTATTCATTACAAACTTATAAGTTCTACATGCATTCATAAATGGAAAGCTCAAAGGGACACGATAAAGTGAAATAACAAGATACATTCAATTTGATTCCAAGCAAGATATCAACCATTCGCTACAATGAATCTTAACATAACTAATAGCATGACATGATTGATGATAAAGCAAACCCCACTTACCTCTAGTGTTCCTATCCTATTCCAATCCTACTCGGGAAGTTCTTGTTCAATTCTCCTCGAGTGTCTACATTAGCATAAGTGTATTATGTTGTTATTAGCAAGCTTAATTGAGATAAGTCGTTTTATTGTACTAATATACGAAATTATTATCAAATCCTCTTACGAATCAATGTCATGATATCGCCGCTGTGAAAAAGGTTTTCAGGGTTAGTTACCACTGCCTCGATCCTTATCCCAAAAATATATCTCATTAAAACTCGGTAATCTTGGAAAACAACTAGATCCGATTTAATTCTTGAAAAACATCCAGCGCCCTCCTTGAAATCACTGGACTTCGAATCAATAACTTAAAAAATAGGTCTCAGCTATTTGCCAGTGCCGCACGTTATATGCCACGGAACTTGGGACATGACAAGTCAATAATTAGACATGATTTATAGTTCATTTTAGGATGATTTTAGATGTAAATAACTATATTACATGGGATTTTCTCTTATTTTTGATATTTCAGGTAATAAATAGGGAATATGAAGAAATGAAAGAAAAATGGAAGATTATGAAGGAGTTAATCGAGAGGAATAAGTATATAAATAATTATCACTAAGGAAGCAAATAAGAACTGGAAATGAACCACTGATTCTCAGCGATTCTTAAAGACACCAAATCGCTGGCTAAATCGATGTATACAAAAAATACCAGTGAGCTCAAAATTATGGATTTAATTAGCGATTCTTGACTCACATAAATCGTTGTTAATTGTTGAGCTTGATCTTAGGAATTTTTGATAACTACGAGTTATTTGAATTATTTTGAGATTTTTACTACTTAGAATACTATAAATTCTAACCTAGGGTTAAAAAATTAATTGCCCTTGATCATACTTTGAAGCCCTAAAAGCCTTGGTTGTTCTTGGAGCCAAAGTCTACATATTTTACACACATTGTCTATATATTTCATTGTTTTTGAAAATTCGAATATTTTAATTTAGAGGTGTTTTCAATTATGTATTTTATTTTTGTTATTGCAATGTTATTTATGATTATGACCGAGTAGTTTGTTTGATCTAAACAAAGTCTGACCGTGAACTACATCCATTTTGCAATGTAGTTATAATGAGATGAATATGTGCTTAATGCTTTAAACCAATTATATTCTTTGATTCATTGATTTAATAATATAATATATATTATTTTTAATCATGGATCTAGGTATTATATGCATAGATGCAAATATGTATGTGATATATGGTTTCATTATCTATTTGAAGTACTAACTAGGATTGTTTAAAAGGCAAACATTGTTTAAATATTCTAGATGAATTTGATATCTAAATCTAGTGTTGAAGTGGCTTTGCAAATATATTAGATTTAGTAGTTCGAAGGTCTCATAAAGTTTAACGCGGTTCTATTACGTGACATTAATGTCTTTGTGTAAGTAAATGATTTAGCTCAATAGAATTAGAATATGACTTTTCTATCGGTATAAGGAGAATAAATGGCTGGCTAAATGTTGTTTACTTACTTATAATCAGAGTTTAATGATTTATCTTAATTTATAAAGTATGCTCATGACTATATATGGATTGGATTTACATGTTTGGAATGCAAAATGGGTTTATGTTTCATTGTTCTGGATATTTGTTTATATATTTATTTATTATTGAATTTAATCTATTTGATTTATTGTGATTCTGAATTATTATAGTTAATTAAGATAACATAGTTAGTTAAGTATTATTATATTATAGTTAGTTATTAGTTAGTTTAGTTATTATTATTATAAATAAAAATAAAAATAATAAAAACTTTAAAAGCCTTTTTTCTTAGAGAGGTTTGATAAATCCCTATGGTGAAGATTCCCACTTAGCACTGCTATAAAATAATTAAAGTATAATATAAAGGGGAAATTATTGTATACGCCCAACACGTGTCAATTTTCGGCGACGTTGTCGAGGATTTAAACACAATCTTTTATGAGTTTTAGATGTTATATGGTCTACCCACTTTGCCATTCTAATTCCACTGGATCTTTACATCTGTTTGATCCTAAGGTAGATAGGACATTTAATAGTAATTTAAGACAACAACAATGTAGAGAACACCAACCTACCACAATGGAAGCCAATAATAACTTTACTCTTAATAATAATAATGATAATAGATAACTTACTTTTAGGCAAGCTAATCAAAATGTCATTGCTTATGAACTAATATGCATTGCCTATCCTGAGGGGTTTCCCGAATTTGAAGTTAGATTTGGATTCATTAGTGCTCTACCCAACTTCAATAGTAAGGAAAATGAAGACCCTCAAGAATTTATAAGGGAATATCAACACAAAGCCAATGGGATCAAACCTAATGACTACACGTTAGAAAAAGTCAAACTTAAAAGCTTTTCTTTTTGTATTGAAAGATCAAGCATAAGATTGGTTGTTTTATCTTCTTCGAGATTCGATAATCACATGGACTCAAATATTAGAAGCTTTCCTAGATCAATGTATGCGTACAAGAAAAATTAGTACTTATAGAAGACAAATCACTGTCGTGAAAATGAGAGACGATGAAAGTTTTAATGAATTTTGGAATAAATTTCAAAGACTAATTTCATCTTGTCCACAACATAGATACACTCAAAGAGCCTTATTAGAATATTTCTATGAAGAAATAAATCATTTTGAACAAAGACTATTAGATACCATATGTGATGGATCATTATTCGATGTTACACCAACACTAGTAAAAGAAGTAATTAATAAGATGATCGAACAATCTAAACAATATGGTAAAAAGACCGACACATGAAGAAAGAACCTTTATGAGGTTAATAATAAAACAAGTAATAAATTTGATGAAAAATTTGAAGAATTATCTAACATGGTTAAGCTACTATTAAAAGATATTTCAAATCAAGTTAAACCATGTGGATTTTGTAATGAAGTTACACATCCTAAGAATGTGTATCCTACTTTACAAGAAAAAAACAATGAAGAAGTCAACGCGGTCTTGAACCAATATTCTGGTCCGCCTAGGAACCAACATAATAACAACAATTATTACAATGGAAAACCAAATTCAAACCTTAGCTACGGTCCACAAAACCAAAAACTATACCAGTTATAGACCGAGAGCACCAACACAACCTACAAAAATGCAACAACCTCAACAAACTATGCGACCTACACAACCAAATTGAGAACAAATACTACACAACTTTATGACCCAAAAAAGTCTTCGAAATTTTCTCAAATTTCTTAAAATCAAATTAAAATCGATACATCTATTAACAAACTGAGAAATTAATTGAGTCAAATGATTTTACAAATCTACAAGTTAAGCAATCAACCTAAAGTAACTACTCAAACTACGAACACTACTAATCAATGACAAGTCAACACTTTATTTTTTTTAAATGACAAAGAAACAAATATGCAACAAAAGGCACCAAAAAGAGGTAAAACGAAAAATAAAACACCTAAGACAATAGAACAATAAGAAAAGGAGATGATGAAAAATGTTATTCCCACTAGGAAATAGATGGACGAGCAACTAAAATACAAAACTTTTCCCAAAAGAATATACTCATGACATTTAGCCAAAGTAGAAGCCTATGCAAAATCTTTATAAAATTCTGAATTAATTAAACAAGACAAAGTAAACAATAAATATAAGTCAAATGAAGACATGCAATCTAATTCTACCATTCCACAAAGATTAGAAAATGCTAGGGAGGAAGAACATAAAGAAGACATATTTGAACCATTTAAGAAATTGGAAATTAATGAAAACATTGAACAAAAGATTTCATCTTTAACAAGAATGCCTGAGAAATGTTCTGACTCTGGAATGTTTGTCATACCCATCATTATAGGAAATTCTTTTAATGAATCTGCTATGTGTGATCTCAGGACATCAATTAACGTTATGTCACTTAAACTTTATGAATCATTGAAAATAGGATCGTTAATTAACACGTCTATTAATCTTACTTTAGCAAACGATACAATTATTAAACTGTATGGATTATTAGAAGACATCCTAGTACAAGTACATGATTTGGTATTTTCAGCTGATTTTTATGTCATGGAAATTGGAGATTCTACGTCATCCAATCATTTGCTTATACTATTATACAAACCTTTTTCTAAAGACAACTAGGACTAAGTTATATATTTTCGAAGGAACAATGTTTATGGAGTTTGAAGATTAGATTGTCCAATTCAAAATTAATAACGAACTTAATTATGACACTTAAGAAGAAAATGATGAATTATTTGATAGTAAAATAAACAATAAATTTCTAGATCTAAACTATTATGATAGTTTTAATGTTGAAATTTATGCAATCAATGTAGTAACAATGGAAACTGAAAAAGAGATTTCAAAGAAAGAAATAGTTGAAGAAACTTCAAAGAAAAAGAAAGTAACTCAAGAATGAAGAGTTAAGCAACCGGAGAATGAAAAAATCAAAATCATTAACAAGCCGAAAGTTTTAAAATCCAAGTACAATAAGAAAAAGAAAAAGCCAGACCTGAATCCTATAAAGCTTAATGATCCTGGAGGCATACACTTGCACATTAAAGTCAAACGGGCTTGGTACTACAAAGCTCAGTGTGATAAAACCTCTAATGCAAATCTCATGCCTATACATTTTTTCTACACACTTAATTGGAGTTAAATTCACTTGCTTCTGAACGATTCTCTTTACCAGATGGAACTTCAATTCAACCAGTTCAAGTGAACAATAACACTGTACCTACAGACTTTTTGGTAATGCAATAATTTTTCAATGAAGATCCTCCTTAAGTATTACGACGACCTTTCTTAGACACTACACACGCTATCATGGATATTTTGAATAAAAAAATTACTCTGACAATTAATGGCTCAGCACTCAGTTTTTGGAATGGCACTAGAGTGGAAAATTATAAATCTAAGTTCAGTAATCCAACCTAATTTTGGAAAAGTTTAAGTCGAGCCAACAACGATAGACAAAAGTGTTCTATAGGAGGCATCCCATATTCAATGTTTATTTTGTAATTATCTAATTTTATTTGGAATTTAGTTTAGTTTAGTTTAGTATGTTTTATTCTCTCACTTTTTGACTCTTATATTGGAAGTAGTTTCGAAATTTAAACGTCGAGGTGATTCCAATTGAGGGGGAGTGATCGAGTTGTTTTTGCTTATATGTCCTTTATGCAAGTCACATTATTTACTTGCTTATATTTTTATTTAATCAATAAAAGTATTTATTTAGTTATATGTCCCACTTAAACTTTCAACTTTTTAGTCAATTCTACTTTGATATGAATTTTTATGAATAATGAATAAGTTAATTATGAGGTCAATTGAAAAAACAGTAATATAAGCCTAGCGATTCCCTGTGATTCACATTAACACTAGGAATCGCTTGCTAAATCAATAGCAGTACAAAGGAAAATCAACTCAAAAGTTAGAGTCTAGCAATGCCAAATTGCTAGTTAAATTGGTAGGTCCAAAATTTTTTCAGCATCTTAAATATTTTCGATACACTTAGCGATTCCTAGTGATTCCACTTAAACAGGAATTGCTGGGCACGATTTTAGTTGTTAAAATCAAAAAACCTAAATCGCCACGCATTTCATACATTACACATTTGTAAACCATTGCACCCCTTCACCAAAATCTGAATTTTTTGCCTAGATTCAACCATTCTAAGCTCAATCTCATAGTATTTAGGTGAATCCCACCTCGACTTAGTCTTATTCAAACCAAAAATCTTGATTTTGGAGGGTTTTAGTGCAAACTAGGGTTTAAGGAGTGTTCTGCCTAGAGCTTGAGGGACAATATTGAAGAGTTCAAGAGCTTCAATCTTGAGAGATTCACTCTCACGAATGTAATAACATCAACCCTAGCTCTTTACATCATCAAGATTTTGATTCGAGGATTTGTTGCAAATATTTCAATATTTTTCAAAATTGTTTTGTTGGAATTTATTCACTTACCTTGCCTGCTTAGTTTCATTGATTCCAATAGACTAGGAATAGTGATCACATTGATCATTGATTTACAAATTCAACAATTTCAAGATTTTTACTATAATTATACATATTTGCAAATAGTTTACAAATGCGAGTTTGAAATGAGTTTGGGGTTTTTTTATGATTTTATTTCAATTTAAGTTGATATGATTTCGAAAAGATTACAAATTGTCACTAATTGCTTTACAATATTTAGAAAACTGATTTTCCAAGTTTACATATTATTTATTATTCCGATGCTAAGTATATTGTACATTTACCATGAATTTCAAACTAGTTTTCCAAATGGATTTCTCATTTTAAATAACGTCTAGAACAATTTCAAAATTTTTACTATAATTATACATATTTGCAAACAGTTTACAAATGGGTGTGAAATTTTAGTTAGAGAATTCTATGCGAACGTGCACAGAGGTAAGAATAAGAAAGTAACCATAGTCCGAGGAATGACTACTCACCTGAGATAATAAATTGGTATTATGGTTTATCGGAATCTCATTTAAGGCAACATAACAAGTACCCTAAACCTGAGTACATGTATATACATGGATTTCCCCACGAGACCTTTAGGAACGGTTTAGAAGCTATTTTGGGGATAGTTTCCATTTTGATTCAGACGGGTACCCAAAGCACATACAAGCAAAAATCTTAGGAAAACAACCAAAGGATGAAGCTTTTTCTTGAATGCGAGCCTACATCATAGTTTACAACATTGCTACATAGTGAAGTATAAGACGACTCTCCTATACCGCATAGTCCAAAGGATCGGGTACATTGACGTTGGCTGAGTAATTTACGAAGTGATTAGGAACGCCATGACCCTGAAGAAAAATGAAGGACCACCTTTTTCTCTTGATGATCACAAAGTTTTGCAAGCGAGATCATGTCAGACCCAACCTAATTAGGGCATCTAACCAGCCTAGATTACCTTAACTCCCTTGATAATCTAGCAGCCTTAGCCTCTCCATCAATACACAATTAAGATTAAGATATTATAATCATCAATTATAAAACTTTATTAACTACAAAGAATTCTAAAAGTGAATCTTAAACCTCAAAGTATGTTTAAATGAATTAAATAATCCTTAAAATTTTGTAAATTTTTTTCGACAGCACCTCTATTTCTAAGCCTACAGCGAAATACCCGACCTTTAAAGATCTTTAAACAAACCTGCTCAGCTTTGGTGGAAATGCGAAGGACTCACAATCCATCCATAACCATATATATTGCATTAACAAAACTATATATTCATTCTAACCTGATCTGAAGGATTAAAAACCTTAAATTAACTTTACCTTAACTCAAAAGTTATCTCAATTTCATCCCAAAACTGTTCCAGCCATTTCAAATGAGATCCTAATCACACTCGAACCCAAAAACCCATTTATACAATATAATATATTCAAAAGCGATACATACATAGAGAGAAAAGAACTAAGCATGTCACAGTCGAAAAGCTTTTCTTTCCCTTGTCGCTGCTAGAACTTATCATTATCCAATTATAAAAATTCGATAATGTCAGATAAGTAAATCCCATACTATTTAGTATACCTATAATAATCAAATGCATTGTATTCCAAGAATTTGAACGAGAAATAATATCGTAAGGAATCATAAATATACAAGTATGTAATCCATCATGTTTCTGTTAATCAACCACAATCAGATGACGCCTTCCAAAAGTGGTAGGTAAATAGTAATAAATATTCATGAGTTTGAGAGGAAGTCGCTCGAGAAGCTACGCCCTCGACTATCCGTGGAGTATGATCCTGGCCAATATTAAAAAAAACCAATCCTAAGCAAGTTTCTACAACAATTAGCGACTCCAGTCGCAGAGCACCTTGGTGTTCATCCTACCACACATATAGCTAATGAACACAATGGGACCCCCAAAAGCCTCCTTCCTCTCGTGTCTGTAAATGCATGATCAATAAATATGCAGCGATAAATCGTGCATGTTATATATTCGAGAAATTCAAACAATGTAAAGGTTACCATGAGATTTACTTAACCTTACAAACACGATATCGCAACTCCCTTACGCTCCGAATTGGTAAACTAATCCACACGAGGCTCTAATTGTAGTCCTACAATTCATTTATAACAATTCCACGATTTTCCAATTCGTTGCAGTTTAATTGACCCAATCGCATCCCAAAACCCCTAAAATACTTCCAAAATAAATTATCCAAAGCCCAAATTTTATTTTTTGACTCAAAATTACTGTTTGACATCGGAAATTACATTGTCTAGTCTTACATATAATTTTTCCAATTTATCATATATTTATCGGTCTTTCGACAACTTAAAAACCTCGAAATCCCTCCAAATCAACTCATTGGATATCCAAATCCTAATTTTGACTCTAAATTGTGGTTCGGAATCAAAAATCACCTTTGATTAGGTCTTTAAACAATTTTCTAAATTCCAGACATTTTCGAGTATCGTAGCATGAATTAGGAGGAAGAATCTCAGTATAAATCCTCGAGAAAATCCCGAAATCCTCATTTTTCATAAAACATCTACTATTTCTATTTATTTGACTCAAATATAATTTAATTTGGAACTTTTCCAAAAATTCCAATACATTTCGTTTTTTATTTAACGGTGTTTTGACCCCCCAACCAGACCGGATCGATTCAGCTTGAACCAAACCCGGTTCGGTTTAGTCCGATTGGGTGATCAAACCCCCTCTTCTTCCCTCATCTCCTCTACATTCAACAGTTCTTTTTTAAAAATTATTGTTGGGGTTGGGCTCCTAACCCAACCCCAGGTTGGGTTTAAGTAGGGGAGACCCTCCCCTGCCATCATCTTCCTTCATTAACCAATTCTATAAAATACAACAACACCAAACTTCAACATCATAAAAACCATCTCAATACCACTGCCAATCAACAACCTAAACTATAACACTTACCTTCGATCTCTTGGTCTCTCTCTCTATGTCTCCCTTTCTCGTTCTCTCTCCCTCCCTCTCGGTCTCAATCGATCTCTTTCAACTTTCGAATTACAGTGGTGGAGACAGTGGGTTGATTTGAAGATTTATGTTAGATTTTCTTGAGATTTGCATCAAGCGAATCTTGAGACAAATCTAATGGTTCCAATTTCATTAGATAAATTTGATCTTCCTCAAGATACATATTACGTTTCTCGAGGTCAATTTTACCTCAAAACAAATTGACTGAGGCGATGTATTTGTTTGGATAAATATGAGATTTCCTTGAGATTCATATTGCACGGATATTGAGACAAATCTAAAGGTTAACAAATATTTACTATTCTCATTATATATGTTGATCTTCCTCAAGATGCACGTTGCATATCCTGAGGTCGATCTTGGCAGTTAAAAACAAGATCATCATCACCAAATCAACTTCCATGAAATCAGTTATTTTGATCTCCTCGAGATACGTATCACATATCTCGTGGTAGATTAAATGGTTTTGCATAAAAAACCATGCACCTTCGATTTTTCTTGAGATTGGATAGCATGCATCTCGAGGCGTGGACCGATCCTCTTCAACGGTTAATGTTCCATCATTTTCTTCCTCGATGATCGCGTTATGCGTATCTCGAGACAAATCAAATGTATTCCTTTACTTCAATTAAACTATATGATTTGTTTTTATATATATAAATATGTAAGCATCTATGTGTTTTCGCGGCTATAAATTCGCCACGCACGCTAATGACTCATCGGGGGTGCACACTATTATACATTCCAGGCGTATCACCCTTGACCCTGCGTGTCACTAGGGGCCCACCAATTTATTTATTATTTTATTCAATTTCATGATTATCTCTTATTTTTAACTCCAAATTAATTTTTGAAAAATACCTCAATTTTACTAAATTTGAAGAAAATTCTCCAACGCACTTCGAAACTCACGGACACCACTTATATGCTCCACTTGACATTATTTAGCATCAAAATAGTGTATAATATATCAAATTGGCACACATCACACAAAATAATATTAAAATTCAAGATCTCTGATCCGTAACACGTGGGTCGTACCTCAGATACCTAAATTCCAAATTAAATCTGATAATACTTAATTAGTCGCTTAATCAAATTTATGGATGTCACGGACCAAGTCTCGATGAGAGGGGCCGAGTTTGATGTATTTCCCGACAAGACCATCACTAACAATAACATTGAGAAAAGTAAGAAGGTATCGGGATACGTTGACTCAAAGGACGAGCATGAGATAAATGCCACACATAGAAGAGAACCAAAAGAGAGAAGAAGAGTACAAGCAGCTAACCAAAAGAACTCAGAGGCAACTCAAACTGCAGTGTATAATGAGTAGACTACTCGAGCCATAGAGCCACCTGCAGAGAATTTCACTAGCGTACACGGAGAAGACATAGAAATGGACATGATGCAGGAAATATTGCGTAATTAGATAAGGACTCCAAGAAAATAAGATTTCATGTTCCAGAATAATGTGAGATCGCTCGAAGAATATATGGATCAGAGTGATGTAGGACCAGGAGGACTCAAGGCGGGGGAGCCAACATTCACGCTCTATCTCTCCAGCTAAGGATGCACAACCAGGGAGTCTTCAATGTAGATAACCTGGTGGAGGGAGTAGACTACACCCTCTATGATCCTCAGGCAAGCTACCAATTCCAACAACTTGATATGGTGATGACGGTGATGATGCGACGCATGTACGACGATTTTGAGATTTTTTCTTCTCTGTGTAATCTTTTCCTAAGTGTTATTCGTGTGAGGTATTTATTTGTAATCTTATGCTTTGACTGATGTGGTTGGTATGTTAGAAATTTGATACAATGAAATGGTTTGATATATCCCTTTAAATCATATGTTGCTTCGAATGTTTAAATTTATCATGTTTTCTATCACTAATTCAATTCATTCTTATGTTCTTTAGTCATTATTTTATTCGTTTATGCTTCACGAGGTATTTTGATTTTTTTTGGAACACCCGAATTAATTTTTAAACCTTGAGGACAAGGTTTGGAATGAGTTTGGGGTATTACGCGAAGTGACATATAAAGAAGCAAAGTATGGAAGAAACAAGGGGTAGAATTCAATTATTTATTTAAAGTTGACTGAATTTTTCAAAATTTTCACAATACAGGTAATATTTTCGCATTTCATTTCACTTTAATTAGCTAGGAATACAAATATGATTATAATTTAAATGGAAGTGATATATTTTTACTACCTATGAAAATAGAAATTTTATGATAGAAAGGAATTGTTATTCCCTATATGACTTCACCTAGATTGTGTATACACTAGAGGAGTTTAGAAATAATTGATTACTTTGTGTTAGACATTATAATGGGTAGAAAATTGAAACAAAAGTACAAGATAAACAAGACAAATTTTTAAGAATCTTGTTATACAGATTATTGATACAAGTTTTTAAACATACGTACTGAAAATTTATGCCACAATTGAGGAGAAAAATAGGAAATTAACCAATAAGCTTTACTTAGTTGGAAAAAATGCTTCCTTGACTATAGTAAAAGTGAGAAGAGCTAACACGAGTTTTTAAATGAAAAATAGAGAGACCCACATATTCCAAAGGAAATGGAGCAAGGAATATAGTGGTGGGGGAATGAGAGAAATAATTCCTATAAAAGAATAATGAATTCCAAAGGAAATAGAGCAGGGAACCGTAGGAATACAATATGAAGAAAATGAAAATATATAATTGAAGAAGAAAGAGAGATATATAAGAAAATGAGGAAGTTTATAAAAAACTCTTCAAATAAAAGATTTGGCTCAAGTGGTTATAGCTAAGTTAAGTGAAGTATGTATTTTTATTCCAACAATTGAATATGAAATGATGATTATTGGTGAATAAAAGTTTCTATCGACTTTGATTATGGTGATATTTTAAGCATTGTTTGAAAAATGAGATTGATTTAGTGATTTTTTGTATTTTGAGATTCTATATTAGTTATCATAAGTTTCATGCTTATCAATGGGGACTGAGAAAACTTATGTGGTTCCTTAACCCTGGTGATTGATTTTAATTTGAATTATGAGGTGTATTACGTTATTAGGAGGTTCAAATGTCAAATAAAGGGTATTGTTCTTTAGTTCTTTCTATTCTATCATGATTCTTATTTTTATGAAGGTAATATGCTTATATTTTAAGATCATTTTGGTTTAATAATAGGAGTATATAATTATGAAATTGGAATGAGGAAAGAAAAGAGTATATGATTGAAAGTATTCCTTTGTTCAGGACAACAAGTGTTGAGTTTAGTGGTATTTGACAAGTCAATAATTAGACATGTTTTCTAGTTCATTTTAGGATGATTTTAGATGTAAAAGACTATATTACAAGGGGTTTTCTCTTGTTTTTGATATTTTAGGTAATAAATGGAGAATGTGAAGAAATGAAGGAGAAATGAAGATTATGAAGGAATTAATCAAGAGGAAGAAGTATATGAAGAATTATCACTAAGGAAGTAAATAAGAACTGGAAATGAACCAACGGTTCTTAACGATTCCAAGAGACACCAAATCACTGGCTAAATCGATAGACATAAGAAAAGACTAGTGAGCTCGAAATTCTAGATTTAATTAGCGATTCCTAACTCATATAAATCGTTGTGAATCGCTGAGTTAGATCTCGGGAGTTTTGGACAACTACGAGTTGTTTGAGTTATTTTGGGATGTTTACTACATAGAATACTATAAGTACAAACCTAAGGTTATGAAATTAGTTGCTCTTGATCATACTTTGAAGCCCTATAAGCCTTGGTTATTCGTATAGCCATGGTCTATATATTTTACATACATTGTCTATTATTTTATTGCTTTTGAAGATTCGAGTATTTTAATTTAGAGGTGTTTTCAATTATTTCTTTTATTTATATTATTGCAATGTTATTTATGATTATGCGTGAGTAGTTTGCTTGATCTAAACAAAGTTTGAACGTGAACTAGATCCATTTTGCAATGTAGTTATGATGAGATGAATATGTGCTTAATGTTTTAAACCGATTGTATTATTTGATTCACTAATTTAATAGATTAATATATATTGATTTTAATCATGGATCTAGTTATTATATGCATAGTTGCAAATATAAATGTGATATATGGTTTCATTATCTATTTGATGTAGTAACTAGGATTGTTTGAAAGACAAACACCATTTAAACATCCTAAGTGAATTTAAGATTAAATCTAGTGTTAAAATGGCTTTCTGAGAATATTAGATTTAGTAGTTCGAAGTTCTCATAAATTTTAACGCGGTTATATTACTTGAAGTTTATGTCTTTGTGTAAATAAAAGGGTTAACTTAATAGAATTAGAACGTGGCTTATCGACTAGTATAAGGAGAATAAATGGCTTGCTAAAGGCTGTTTACTTACTTATAATCGGAGTTTAGTAATTTTAATTACTTTATAAAGTATGCATATGATAATATGTGGATTGGCTATACATGTTTGGAATGCAACACGGGTTTATGTTTCGTTATTCTGGATATTTGTGTATATATTTATTGAATTTATTCTATTTGATTGATTATGATTCTAGATTGTGATAGTTAATTAAGATAATATAGTTAGTTAAGTATTATTATATTATAGTTATTCATTAGTTATTTTAATTATTATTATTATAAATAAAAATAAAAATAATAAAAAACTTTAAAAGTCATTTTTCATAAAGAGGAAATCTCTATGAAGACGATTTTCACTTACCACTGCTGCAAAATAATTAAAGTTTAATATAAAGAAAAAATTATTGTACACGCCTAACACGTATCATGATAACTGCACCGAATCCCAGAATTCCCAAGGTAGCGTCGTACCGCTTGTAAGCGTAGCACTGGCACGGCGCTAGGCATGAACTCCAAATTCCAAAATCCAAATCCAAAAATCCAAATCGAAATTCCAAATTCTCCAATGACTTATACCGACCCCTAAAGGCTCAAATCCAATCAAAACAATAATAAAAAACTCGTTTGAAAACACAAGATCATTCTCACTTCATCAAATAATGTATCTCAACTACAATTCGACCATTAAAACATAGATTTTGCAAATCCATTTAAATAAACCAAAGAACATGAGATAAACCTGACCCATTTCACAAATCAAGGCATAGGGGTTCATCTTTTATCTTAAGACTCTAAGAGAAAACCATGATTTCATTCAAAATCAAGTATGTGAATCAAATAGAGAAAATTAGATAAGAAGAGACAAGCTATCATCTTGCTTTGTGAGATCATGATGAGAGTTCTCTCTCCTCCATTATATCTACCAAGTAAGTTTTCTAGGGTTCCCTCCTCAATTTCTCTTGTAGTTAATTGCAAACAAAAGTGGCTATAAGCCTTAAGTTGGTTTATTTAGCTTGTTAAAGAGATTAGGGTTTGGTTGACCAAATCCAAACCCTGCATCTCATCTTGATGCATTTAAGTACTAGGATAATCCTAGAGTCCATATTAAGTCCATCCTTTCTTGTATTCTATATAAATACCTTTATGTGCATGTATTAACCAATTTTGCCATTATTCTTTGTTTGATTTATTTAACATTTTATCCAAGTCTCTCCTTAACTTAGGATTAATTTTGGCAACTAAGTTAACTAAAGAATATATAGTAAACACATTATTCACACCATTACACGCATACTATGCATATCTACAAAATTAACCTTCATAAAGCGACAAAATATCCAATATAGAGTTTTGGAGTGTTACAATTTTTCAAAATTACTTCACAATTGGAGATTAAGACATTGAATATGACTTAAGGAATGTCACTTATATCATGGATTCTAGATAATTGAGATCATTATTGGGTATATCCAAGAGATTAAGTTAATTAGGTAATGTTAGGGACTTAATAAAATGGGTCCTGACAACAGCCGACTCCGCATGCAGAGAATGGAGGATAGATAAGTGCTCTACACCCACCGCGAACAATCATAGTGTACTTTACCGAATCACGATGCATGACCAATAATTTGAGCAAATGATGGCCTTGCTCTGTGCCCAAACAGCGGCTATCGCAACTCTTACCGTCATCGTTACACCAAGTACCACTGAGACAACAGTCGCCTCGACCACTCAGAGTACACCATTGACTTTAGTTATGGTAGAGACTACACCTCCAACCATAGTTATAGAAGTTTCGACTCAGATTACTATTTCGGTAGCTACGCCCATAGATACACTGTTCTACACACCAGTGCAGGAGATTACCTTTGAGACCTCATTGTCAGCTAAGGCTAAGCTGACTAAGGAGTTTGTTAGATTTCATCCCTGATATTTCCTTAGAGGCGGAGACCCAGAGGCAATTGAGAGATGGGACTTTGCGCATGAGAAGCTTCATAAGCTTCTAAAGGTACACAACAACATTAGCGCTAGACTATCTAGGTATATGCTCCGAGGAGAGGTTAGAGTTTAGGGGACTGCCTATACTGAGACACACATAGAGTCGAATACTTGGGCTAACTTTTAATTGATCTTCTATGACCAGTACATAGTGAAGGGGATATAGTTGCACTTGAGACAAGAGCTCTTACGTTTACATCAGGGGTCTCATACAATGGTTTAGTATTTGGAGAGGTTTTGATACCTCTTACAGTTTGCCAGGGATTTGACCACTACAAATGGAGAACATGTGCATTATTTTGCAGTTAGGCTAAAAGATGAGATCCTCACTGTAGTTGTATCTAGTGGATCCCACACCTTGCAAGAAATCTATAAGGATGTGTATAGCTCACGAAACTTACCTCCTTTCTCGCTTTGCGATGCCCATATCACAACTAGCATCACAGTCATTTGAGCGAAGCACCATGTCTGACAGAAAAGGGAATATGAGGAAAGATAAAAGAGATAAATGGGGACAAAGGCCTAGGCATGACGAGAAGCCTGTAGTAAACACTCATTCCATAATACCCACACAGTAGGCAACTTGATGTAGATATGCATCGTAAGGACATAGACTAACTCAAGATCAGAGAGGCAGAGTCCGATGACAACAGGGTCAGGGCCATATGTCATGGAATGGTCTAGATCAAGGATCGGGATGCAGTCAAATTACTTGCTTCAGATGTGGATAGCTTGGACACATTAAGAAGGACTGTTTAAGAACTTCAGTGGCTCATATTACATCACCATCAATGCAGGCTAGATAGCGGGTTCATGTTGTGGCTTGACACGTGTCGAACGTGTACAATAGTTTCTCGTATTTTTCTATTATTTATAGTAATAGTATATAGGGTATCATCTCCACATAGATTTTGCAAACTTCTAAGGAAAGTATTTTTTTCATGTTTTTCTTAATTTAGTTAATCTAATTAAATGAGAATTAAAATACTAAATAACTAAAAAGCATAACTACTAACTTAATTAACCAAACTAACTAAACTAATTCAAACAATTTAATGCAAACTTAACTAAATAAAATTCAAATTTAATATAATATAAATATCTAAACAAACATCTAAACAAACCCCACTAAACAATGTAATATACTTAGATTTCATTCAAATACTAGAACATAACATCACTTCATAACTTAGTTATAATCATGGCATATGGAATCTTAGAATCATTAAATACTAATTCATAATAGGTTGATAGGCCTTAACAAACCATTGATTTTCCTATATTCAATGGAAGCTATATTCTTATCATTGTAAATCTATCTATTGGAAAAAACGCAATAAAATAGAAATTATCTTTTTCTACCATTTCTTCATTTTCTTAATTAAATCCTGAAATCACAAAAATAAGAGAATACCTAGTGTAATACAATCATTTATATCTAAAATTAACCTAAATTACACTAGAAAACATGTCTAATTATTGACTTGTCAAATACCCCCAAACTTAGCACTTTGCTATCCCGAGCAAAGGAATATTCTCAATCATATTCTCTTATCTTTCTTTATAAACTGATTTCAACCTAATTCATCTTAACTTTAACTAATAGAAGTTTTAAAAATAGAAGTGATCTTCAAATGGAAACATATACCAATAAGTAAATGATTTAGACAAAACAAAACATCCCTTAATGATAACTCAACCACCCAATGCAACACCCTTTATAACTTAAAGTTCATTACCATGGTCAGTACATAATATAGGTTTTCTTAATCTCCACTCACAAGCATCAAGCTTACGAGTAGTAGTATAGATTCTAAAACACAAAAACTATCGGTTAAAATGTATTAAATTAAGAAATACTTCACTCAACCGTAGCTTGAAGCACTCGAGCTAAATCTTTTCTTTGAAGAGTTTAAGAACATCCACCTTTTCATTTCTCATTTTTTTCAACTTCATCCTAATTATTCTTTCTTTCTTTTTACATATGTTTGTATTTACTTTTGAGTCCGTGCTCAATTTCTTATGGACATTCTGACATTTTTCCCACTATAGATTTCTTGCTCAATTTCCTATGGAATTTATATGACTCTGTATATTTGTAAACTTTTGTTAACACTTCTCACTATCCATTAAAGTACAAGAAAACATTCTTTCTAACTTAGAAATTTATCAGTTTCTAACCTATTTTTCTTTTAATTGTGGCATAATAATTTTCTATATATATACTTATTATAAAAATATTTAATCAATAGCTTTTGTATCACAAAATTCTTAGAAATATGTCTTGTTCATCTTGCACTATTGTTTTGATCTTCTACCCATTCTCATGACGAACACAAGGCAATCAATCCGGTGTATAAATCAACTAGTAAAGTTAATCAAAAATGGTATAATAATTTATTCCTTCAATCATAAACTTTACTTGTATGATAAAATATCATTTCCTTTTAAAATCTATTATATATTCATATTCATTATCATTATTTTCCTAACTAAAAATAAAGTAAAACGAAAGTTATACTTACTTGAATTTAAAAGAAATTTGAAAAATCTCATCAACTTACTTGAATGTTGGAACTTTTTGGTTCAATTTTTTATTTATCTTTTACCTTTCTTTTCTTTCCTTACCTCATTTACTATCATTGTCATACTCCACATAAATACCCTCAAACTATTTCCAAACCTTGTCCTCAAGGTTTAAAAATTAAGTCGTGTTTCCAACAAAACAATATACCTTGTAAAGTATAAACAAATTGATATAATCATAAATTTGCATAATCAATTTCTAAAATTAAACTCAATAGATAAATTTAGTCAAACAGAGTTCATAATCATTTTCATAAGCACTTTATCAAATGTATCAAATTACTAAGCACAAATCACATAAAATATATCACCACAAATTACATAGTGTATCACCAGATATATAAGTAAGACCTCACACATTATCACTCAAAGATAAAGAAGATAAAAGGGAGTAAAGAAATCAATATCATAACCCAAAAGTCGCATCATCATCGTCCTCCACTAGATCAATCCTCTGGGACTGGTAACTCGTAGCGGGGTCATAAAGTTGGTAGTCCTGACCTAGCACTATTGAAAGATTAAGACTAATATTAATCGGTAGCCTCATCTGTGTAGATGGTACAGGAACCTCTGCACCTCCTTGACTTCTATGTCTTCGAAACATTGTTCTCTCCATCCTGTGAATGTTCCTTGCTAAGCCCCTCTGGTTCTCGAACACTAGTTCTTGATTCCTCAAAGTTGTCATTTGATTACGCAAAATACCATAAAGGCCAACTCTGACTCTTCCATATATAGTCCATCATAGTTCCTAGCAGGTTGCTCCACATTTGGATCATTTCTGGCTCACTACATTTCTTCCAAAACTGTCATCTCTAATCTTTCTTCTTTGCTTTATCTCTCTTCTGGCTATCTCAGCATTCTCTCTCTCATCTTCAAAGTCTTCATAACCATTAAATTTCCCATATCTCTCTATAACTTCATCCGTGATGGTCTTCTCTGGTAAAACATCCATCTCAAATCCTGTCATGTTTACTTGATCTGTTTTGCAGAAAGACGTGATCATCAAAGGAAAGGGTAAACTGTCATTCTTCTTTGTCGTAATGGCAATCCTTTTTGACTCATAAATAATCTTGCCAACATCAAGATATCCCAATCCTATAACAATATGGTAAAGTAAGGCGGCTTTATAGTTCACGATTGTTGGGGCATGTGCCCTAAGTTAATCTATAAACATTATTTATCTTATAATTTTGGTTAATAAAATTAAGGTTTTCATTTGCTATTTTATTGTAAGTGATTGCATGTTTACCTTATAGTAAAATCCATGGGTTTTTGTTGAAATATCCTAAATATCTCTAGTCGGTCATTATACTGGGAACTATAATGAATTTAGACTAGTGTGAATCTCGATTAATGGTCATGTGATGATCATACGTATAGGGATATGAATCGAGATTATGGGTACTTTTTAGGGAACAAGGTACTGGACCGACCCGCTATGAGAACACTACATGGACTGAGTCATAGGTGTTACTCATGATAGGTATATCATTTAATATTTCGACTTGAGATAACTATATACTTCAATATTAGAAGCATGGTAATTTGACACAATCAAATGTTGTATTTAACCAGACGATTATAAAAATTGTAATTGGTTACCATATGAATAATATGTGAAGGTGTGTAATCAAGATAGAATTTGTAACTCTCGTATAGAGAGATATCAGTGGATCTTTCGATATGATAGACTGATAATGGCCAAGTCCATGTGAATTGATATGATTAATGTCACTTGGATGTTTTTAGTTTACCTGAAGATCGAGACTAGTATGATTGAACCTTAAGGGTGACTTTCCATGCTTTATTTTTAATAAAAGGATATCGTACAACAAAATGATATGATATATGTTATTCATTAGGTTGCATCTCTTTTGATATTCATGCTACTTAGGTAGTCATAATGCCTTGCTAGAGACCGCTTATTACTTGTGTACCAAAATGGTTTTGGTTCATTGCCAACATCGTATGAACATATCGGGTCACACACAAAGAATGACTTTACACAATTTCATTTGGTCTAGAGTAATAAATTTATTATGATGAAATTCATGACTTAAAAGCCCTTACAATTTGTTATATGATAACTGATTAATAGGCATATGTGTAAATTTGCTTAAAATGCCTAAATACAATAGTTGTATTACAAATAGGATTTTAGGTGAGGACTTATCTAAACATATAAATAGAGGGTGAAACCTTAAGAAGAAAAAAGATTTTCATTTTTGCAAATTTCGAGTTCTTTGGATTTTGTGAGAGAAAAGAAAAACGTTTTCTATCTCACTTGGGGCTAGCACCCCAAATTGTGGTCACCGTTCATGTATGGATTTCTAATAGAGGACGCGCACTTGAATGTCTTGGGAATCGAACAATCAAAGAAGGAAATCACGGATTAAGGTAAGTTTTACTTTTGTAGATCTAGTTTAATAAGACTTATTTTCGATCATATTAGGGTTTTTCAAAAAAAATTTGAATTTTTCGCTGCGTATGAACCCCAAAACCCATCAACGATCTCACAATATTGCAGGCTTGGCTATAAGTTGATTTTAATGAAATAACACCATGCTTTAGTGATCTTCCTATGAAATTTCGTAGTTATGTGCTTTGGGTTCCCCTCCATATCAAAAATGAATCCATCACCATGGATTGCCTTTAAACTTCCCTTAATTATCTCGGTGGGGTAGTGGTACTTTATCGCATATTCGGGCTTTGGGTACTCATCAATTCCTCTTTGGTGAAATTTTGGTAAACCAAATTACTGGTTTATTTGAGCAGCAGAATAATCCACTGTTCTTCCTCAAACTCGTTACTCAATTTTACTGTCATTTCCTAAAGTATTTGCATAAAACTCTCGCACCAAAATACCACATCCTTTCTCACTAGGAACATCATCAAGGTCTTAATGGTTATATTCCCAAGTTAATAATCCTTAGTTTTTCGCCTCAATTATATCTAGGATCTCAAGCCTATATTTCAAATCATTTTCACATTGAATCCCCTCTCCGGGATCAAGTTCCTTTCTTTTATTAAATCATTCATAAATTTAGTAAAGACCTTTTCATTGATAAAGTTTTAATTCCTAAGAATATAATTTTTCGCCCTCGTCTATATCTCATGTTCTACTTCTTCCACCTCATCATCATATTCTTCTTCAGAATTATAGCTAAACGATAAAAGTAGAGTAGGCTCTCTTTGTGGTCTAATTCTAGGTGTGTTGAAAGAAATTGACATGGGCTAGTTATAGGAAATTTTGGATTTATCCTTTGTTTTCTCTACAAACTTCCTCTTTCCTTTATCCTCCCTCGAATTTCTACCATTTCCACTTTCGACCATTTTAATAAGTACAAGTAAAAGAATGAATGTGTATAACCATTTAAAACCAAGTTGTTGAAAAAATTCTTGGTAAAACTCAAATTATCTATCCAATAAGGAGAAATTCATCGAAAAAAGTCATTTATAAATCGAGAGTTTGAAATTCATATGAGATTTATCGATAAAACATCATCAATAAAATAATCATTTGTAAGTAATTCAAGTCATCCGATAGACAAACACAAAACCCCCAAACTCATTTGAAACTTGATCTCAAATTAGTTTGTGTATAAAATTCAATCCATTCACCATATACTAAAAGTAGTTCAAAAATTTGATATCAACAAACAAATTATCACACCACTCTCATACTAGTATTGTAATTGAAAAGATTGGATATCAAAACCAATTTAAAGTAAAAATTTCAAAATTTAGCTTCTAACCGAATAAAAATCCAAAAATCGACAAAAAATCAAAAATATAATCGATAAAATGTTAGGGTTTTCATTAATTAACTTCTTGAAAGTGAATCTTTCAAGATTGGAACTCTAAAATCCTCTAGAACACTCCTCTAAGCCCTAACTTTGAATTCCCCTTTGCTCAAACCCTAGTTGGCTCTACACTCTCAAAACTCATCAAATTTTAGATTGATTGTATGATGATTGAGGTGAGAATCACTTAAATACACTAAAATCTAGCTTTGGAAGGTTGAATCTAGTCAAAAATTGGTCTATTGATTGAAAAGTTGAAATGGTTTATGAGTGTGAAATAGATAAATGTAGCGATTTTAGGTTTCTATTTTTTATAAAAATGCACTCATTCTCAGCGAGTCAGGGTTTAAGTGGATTCGCTGGGAAATTACTAACTAAATTGTTGAAAATGATCCTCGGTGGCTCAGCGATTAGTTCAGTGAATCCTAGTTTTAAGTTCAAATCGGTGACCTATCGCTGACCTAAAATTACACTGAAAATTTTGCACATTACCGCTGATCTTCTCAATGAATTTCAGAACAAACTAAAATCATTAGGAAATCGCCAGCCTATTTTATCTAGTTTTTTAATTTAATTGATTTTTCCATTTATTTATCCTACATATCCAAAAAAGGTAGAATTATTCAAAACTATTAGAATATGACTGATTTGTACCAAAAAAATAATTTTATTATTATAAATAATCAACTAATATAAAGATTAATGCATAAATATAATAAAATATAGAAAAAATTAGCTTGATCAACCCCCTTTACATGAAGTATTCCAGAATTAAATTCCTAAAATATCTCATTTATAAGAGTCAAAAGTTGAGAGAATATAAAAACAACTAACTAATCTTAATACTAGAACTAAAAATAAAGATAGAGTAAGGGCAACCTCCCATAGAGCGTTTTTGTTTACTGTCATTGGCTTGACCAAACTATGCAGTTCTAAACTGGTTCTATAAACTTAAATGTAGGATTGTCCACTTTAGTGCTATTCCAGAAGGCGATTGCTCAGTCATGCACCCTAAAAGTGAATGTCTTATTCAGATTATCCATGACAGCTTGCAAAGTGGCTAAGAAAGGTCATTCTAAGATTAATGGATGATCTTCATTGATGAAGCGTGACATAACCAAAAAATCTTTGAGAATAATATACTTGTCAATTTGAATCGGTACATTAGTAACCACTCATATTGGTTTCACTGAATAATTGTTTGGTAGAATAACTTTTTCAGAGGCAAGTACATCTAACTCCAGTTGAGTATGAAGAAAGAAGTGAATTGGCATGTAGTTTACTTTAGAACATGTATCACAAATAGCTTTAAAATACCAAGCCTATTTAACATTTATATTTATGTATGTATCTTTTGGATCATAGAGCTTTACAATTGCTAGATTCTTCTTTTTCTTCTTCTTATTCTTCGTAAATTTAAACTCTTCAATTTTAAGATCATTCTCAACATTGTTCGGTTGCTTAATCCTCCATTATTAGGTTATTGACTTTTCATTTGAAATATGTTCAACTCACTTATTTTTTGTCATAACATTTTTGTCTTCCATTATTACTGCATTAATAACACATACTTCAGCTTTCAAATTATGATGATTTAATTTTAAAGATTCATTATCATTTGTTTGTTCATTATTAGATTCATCAGAATTATCATAGACATATTCATCATTAAAATGAAAAGTGACAATTTTGTTTTCAAATTCCATAGACATTGTTCCTTGACATATATCTAACTTTATTTTAGCTGGTTTAAGAAATGGTCTTCCTAAAAGTATAGGCGAAGATTTAGATGATATTGAGTCTCTCATTTCCATGACATAGAAGTCAGTTGGAAATACTAAGTCATTTACTTCTACTAAGACATCTTCTAGTAAACCATAAGGTTTAATAATTGTATTGTCAGCTAATGTAAAATTAATATGTGTATTAGTCAATGAACCTATTTTCAATGACTCATATAATTTGAGTGAAATAACATTAATTGATGCTCCAAGATCACATATAGAGAATCTATAAAAGAATTTCTTAATGTGATTAGTATTCCAAACATTCCTGGATCGGAACATTTCTCAGGTATTTTTTTTTAATTAAAGCAGACACCTTTTGTCCTAAGTTTTATTTAGATTCTTCTAAAATTTTGTCCTTTGATTCAAAGAATTCTTTCAAAACATCATCATTATTAGAAAATTTTATAATTGATTCCATCAATGATTTATTGATTTCTATTTTTCTAAATGCTTCAAGTTTTCTTCATTATTTTCTTCCTCCCTAACATCAGCTAATTGTCGTGGAACGATAGAACATGAATACATATCTTCATTCAAATTATCAAAAATCTTATCATTTTCATCCTTAACAATTATTTCTGACTTTTGTAAAGATTTTTCATAAGCTTCAACTCTGGCTAAATACCATAGGTATAGCCTTTCAGGAAAATGTGTATATTTCAATTGTTCATCCATCCATTCTCTAGTAGGAATGAAATTAGTCATCATTTCTTCTTCTTCTTCAATAGTTTTATGTTTTTTTTATTACCTCGTTTAAGTATATTTCCACTCATAAGTATGTCTTTTTCATCACTGAATAAAGCATTAACTTGTGCTTGATTAATAGGAGCAGTAGTAGCTTGAGTAGCTGCTTTAGCTTGATTTTGTTGAGTACTTAACCTATTTATTTATAAATTCACTTGATTTAACTGATTTTTTAGTTCATTAATAGTAGTATCAGTTTTTATCTGATTTAGAGAAATACGTATAAAGTTTGATGACTTTGGTTCATAAAATTATGCATGATTTGCTCTAGATTTAGATTCGTAGATTGAGCACTTTGTTGAAGTTGCTGATTAGGTGCAGATTGCATTTAAGCTCTTGGTCTATGACTACTATAATTTTGATTTTGAGAGCCATCACTAAGATTGGGATGTGGTCTTCCAGGGTAATAAGTATTGTTATTATATTGATTCTTGAGGGACTAGGAAATTGATATATCATTCTATTAACCTCTTTAGTGTTTTCTTCTTGTAAAGTATGACACACATCCGTAGGATGTGTAACCTCATTACAAAATCCATAAGCTTTAACTTGATTAGATCTATCATTAACTAATAGCTTAACCATCTTAGATAATTCATCAACTTTATCATCAAATGTATTATTTCTTATGTTATCAACTTCATAAAGTTTCTTTCTTAAGGATTCAATATTTTCACCATATTACTTTGATTGTTTTGCCATTTTATTAATTGCTTATTTTGCTGAAGTAGGTGTTGTTTCAAATAAATATCCACCACATACTGTGTCTAATAGCCTTTGTTCAAAGTGATTGAGTCCTTCATAAAAATATTCTAATTAAGGTCTTTGAGTATATCCACGTTGTGGACAAGAAGAAATTAATCTTTTGAATCTATCCAAGAACTCATTAAAAATCTCATCATCTTTCATCTTTGTAATGGTTATTTGCTTTCTATAGGAACTAATTTTTCTAGCAGTCATGTATTCATCCAGGAAAGCTTCTAAAATTTGAGTCCATATAGTTATTGAATTTTAGGGGGGATAGAACAACCAATCTTGTTCTTGATCTTTTAATGCAAAAGGAAAAGCTATAAGTTTGACTTGTTCTAGGGTACCATCTTTCAATTTCATCCAGTTAACTTTATATTGATACCCCATTATAAATATATGTGGGTCTTTATTGTTTTTACTATAGAAGTTAGGCTATGCACATAGGTTCATATGTTGTAACATTTTGATTCACTTGTCTAAAATTGAGTTCTCTATTATTGTTGTTATTATTATTGATATCTCTACTATCATTATTATTATTAATGACATTGTAATTATTATTTTTGTTGTTATCCTTCATCTTATTAGCTAAGTTTTCCCTAAGTTGTTGTTGTCTTAAACTGCGATTAAAAGTTCTATATATTTCAGGATCAAACGTATGTAAAGATCCAGTAGAATTAACACGACGAAGTGTGTAGACCATACAACATCTAAAATCCTAAGAAATTATTTAAAAATCCCCAGCAACGGCACCAAAAATTGAAACGTGTCGAGAATGCACAATATTTTCATGTATTTTCCTATTATTTGTAGTAGTAGTAAATGAGATATCGTCTCCATAGAGATTTTGCAAACTTCTAAGGAAAGTAATTTTTTTCTTATTTTTCTTAATTTAGTTAATCTAATTAAATGGGAATTAAAATGTTAAATAACTAAAAACTATAACTACTAACTTAATTAACCAAACCAATTAAACTAATTCAAACAATTTAAGGCAAACTTAACTAAACAAAATTCAAATTCAATATAGTATAATATAAATATCTAAACAAACCTCCACTAAACAATATAATAGACTTGGATTGCATTCAAACACTAGAACATAACATCACTTTATAACTTAGTTATAATCAAGCACATGGAATCTTGGAATCATTAAATATTAATTCATAATAGGTTGATAGGCCTTAGCAAACCATTGATTTTCTCATATTCAATGGAAAATAAGTCATATTCTTATCATTGTAAATATATCTATTGGATAAAATGCAATAAAATAGAAATTACGATATCATTAAATACTCAATGAAAATCATACTCAGTCTAAACCAAATAAAAAAAATTGAATATGCTAATTAATAAATAACTTAGAACACAATCACCTAGAACATCCACTCAGGTAATACCACCCTATAGATTAATCCTAGTTACTCTTCTATAATTGTTGTCAATAATCATAGACATAGAATCAAAATTAAAATACCATAATATATATTTGCAACTATGCATGCAATATCAATTCTCGTTAGTTGTAATACTCAAAAACAGCATATTAAAACTATGATTGTTGTGTATGAATAGATTTAAAGCATTAAGTACATGATTCTTTAATTATAACTATATAGCAATCCAAAGTATATACATGTCCAGGGTTTGTTTAGATTAATAAACCACTCACTCATGCTGGAAATAAATAACACAATAATATAATTGAAAGACATAATTAAATAAAACCTCTTAATAAAATAAATCAAAGCTCTAATGTAGTTTTAAACATAAATTAACGAATAACTAATAATGACTAAAAGAGATTGTGTAAGAGGTAGGAGAGAGCTTGATTTTGAAGCCCTAAGGTTCTATTTATAATCTCCTAAGCTATACATATCATAGATAAACTCAAATCCTTCGTAGTAATCTAAAAAATGCGTAACCGACCTTAGTGATTTATCAGTGATTCTATTATGTTCACAAATCGTTGAGTTAATCACTTGAAATTAACCTTTTATGCTCCACCGATGCAACTGGTAATTCCTATTATATTTCCTAATTCACTGACGATTCGCTACCTCTTCTCTGCTACAAATTTAGATGGCGATTTCCTGTATATTTTCACATCGCTCGACCTCTTCTCCAGTTGATTGTTTTGCTCTTTTTCCTCTTTTTCTTCCATTTCATTATTTTCCTAATTAAATTCTAAAATAACAAAAATAAGAGAATACTCAGTGTAATATCATCATTTGTATCTAAAATTAACTTTAATTACACTATAAAACATGTCTAATAGAACATGAGATGACTTATCAACTCATCGAGGGTATGATTTTCATTTGTGAATGATTTATGCATACTTTGATTTATTCTAGGTTTACAGTGTCATTCATTTAAGGACGTGTGGTAAGAGAATTAAGGTTGGCACCACTTAGATTTAGAGGATATGATTCTCAACACGACAACCGAAGATAAGGTTTACCTTAACCGGGTTTGTGAGGGATGCAAGGTAGAGATCTATAGAGACCAACTACCTATTGACTTATGCGTACTAGATTTTTTAGAGTTCGTTAGGTATGGATTGGTTAGCGGTATATCATGCCCATTTGTACTACTTCCATAAGGCCATTACCTTCCAATTCCTGATATACTAGATTTCACTTTCACATGAGATGCGAGCATTCTTCCAATCACTAATGGTAGATTGGCGATGACTCAGGAGATAGACATGTTTTTTTGGGATAATAGAGACAGCTGAGAGACCTGAGGTTAGACTTGAGGATGCCCCAGTTGTATGCGAGTTTCCTAACGTCTTTTTAGATTATTTACAAATATTACCCCTGCACAAAAAGATATATTTTTTTATTGAGTTAATGTGCAACACACAGCTGTTAGCTAGTAGATCGTACATGATGGCTCATAAGGAACATGATGAGTTGAAGGGTCAACTTGAGGACTTGGCGAGTAAGGGGTTTATACACCTAATCATGTCACCGTGTGGATACCATTTTAAGTGGCATTCTAATTATATTTTTAACTCCCATTAGCACTTCTCAGTTTCACTATAGTCAAGTAAGTCTTTTTCCATTTAGGTAAAAGCCTAAGCTTATTGACTTTAGGTTTAATAATAGGTACCAAAGAAATCCAAGTTGGTTTGATTCAAATTGTCTAACTAACACATATAAAAGGTAAGATATAGCTTATGGCTAATAAAACAATAATGCCTATTTTCTCCCTTAATTGTAGTATTAGTCTCATTTATTCTTTCATTTCAATTGACCATTAATCTTGTCTTAAGATTCTTAGAAACCTGTCTTGTTCATCTTGCCTTTGTTTTGATTTTCTATCCATTTTCATGTCTAACACAAGACAATTAATCCCTCCAAACTCTTTTAATGCATACACTGTTGGCTTTTGGGGTTCATACGCAACAAAAAATTCAAAATAATTTTTGAAAAACCTCAACAAGATTAAAAATAAGTTTCATTAAACTAGATCTACAAAAGTAAAATATACCTTAATTTGTGATTTCCTTCCCTGATTGTTCGATTTCCAAGATGTTGACCAAATTTGGAGTGCTAGCTCTAAAAGAGATTGAAAACATTTTTATATTTCTTTCCTAAAATTCAGAGAACTAGAAAATAGCAAAAACAAAAATCTTATTTCGTTTTAGGGTTTCAGCCTCTATTTATATGTATAGATAAACTTACTTAAAAAACCTATTCGTAATACAACTGTTGTATTTAGGAAATTTAAGCAAATTACACATACGCCCGTATTAATAAGTTATTATATAACAAATCATAAGGGATTTTGTGTCATGAATTTTATCATATAAAATTCATTACTCTGGACCAATTGAAATTGCACAAAACCATTCATTACGTGCAGCCCAATAGGTTCATGCGATGTTGGCAGTGAACCAAAACCATTTTGGTAGCAAGACATTATGACTATTCAAGTAGAATGAATATCAAAATACAACCTTATGAATAACATATATCATATCCTTTTGTTGTGCGATATCCTTTAATTCAACATAATGCATGGAAGTCACCCTTAATGTTCAATCGTACTAGTCTCGATCTTTAGGTAGACTGAAAACATCCAAGTGACATTGATCATATCAATTCACATGGACTTAGCTATTAAATAGTGTAACATATCGATGGATCCATTGATATACGCGAGAGAAAAATTTTATCTTGATTACACACCTTCACATATTATTCACATGGTAACCAATCACAATCTTTATAGTCGTCCGATTAAAGATAACGTTTGATTGTGTCAAATTATCATGCTCCTAATATTAAAGTCTATGGTAATCTCAAGTCAAATGACTAAATGATATACCTATCGTGAGTAACACCTATGACTTAATCTATGTGGTGTTCTCATTGCGGGTCGGTCCAGTACCTTATTCCCTAACAAATACTTATGATCTCGATTCGTATCCCTATACGCATGTTCATCACATGACCATCACTCAAGATTCACACTAGTCTTAACTCATTATAGTTCCCATTATAATGACTGACTATAGACATTTATGATATTTCAACAAATACCCATGGATCTTATTATAAGGTAAACATACAATCCCTTATATTAAAATAACAAACGAAAACTTCAATTTCATTAACTAAAATTATAAGATGAACAATGTTTATAGATTGACCTAGGGAACATGCCCCAACATCTTCCACTTGTACTTGGGCCAATCATTCATGTATCTAATACCTAATGACCTAATGTGACCGTCATTTTTCGATTATGGAAGAGCCTTTGTTAAAGGATCTGCAACATTGTCTTCTGTAGGAACTCTACAAATCTTCATGTCTTCCCTCTCAATGATTTCTTGAATGAGATGAAAACGTCTAAGTATATGTTTGAATTGGTTGTGATCTTGGTTCCTTATCATGTGCTATCGCCCCGTTGTTGTCACATTACAAGCAAATAGGATTAGCTATACTCGGAACCACACCAAGTTCAAAGATGAATTTTTTTATCCAAACTGGCTCCTTAGCTGCATCGGACGCTGCAATATACTCAACTTCTGATATAGAATCTACCACAGTGTCATGCTTCAAACTTTTCCTGCTTACTACCCGTTCCATTCAAAGTAAAAACATATCCAAACTGCGATCTGAAGTCATCTATATTAGTTTGAAAACTTGCACAAATGTAACAATTTAGAACAAGCTCATCTTCCAAACTTCCATAGACCAAGAACATTTCTTTAGTCATTCTCAAGTACTTAAGAATGTTCTTTACTACTATCCAGTGACTCTTACTAGGATCATATTGATATCTGCTTGTTATGCTCAAAGCATATGATACATCACGTCGGGTGCATAACATGACATATAAGATAGATCTAATAGCTGATGCATATAGAATCGTATTCATGCGCTCTCGCTCATCATTAATCTTCAGACATAGAGACTTGTTGAGACTTATACCATGAGACATTGGCAACGACCCACTTTTAGAGTCTTGCACACTGAACCTATTTAATACCTTATCAATATAAGCACTTTGACTTAGACCTATAAGCCTTTTAAATCTATTCATATAGATCTTAATCCTAAAGATGTAGGCTGCATCTCTTAAGTCCTTCATTGAGAAACACTTCCCTAACCAAGACTTGACACTCTGCAAGGTTGGGATGTCATTTCCAATGAGTAATACATCATTAACATACCATACCAGGAAAACAACCACGCTCCCATTGACCTTCTTGTATATAGAAAGCTCATCTTCGTAAATTCCTTAATTGCTTCATCAAAATGTAGATTCCAACTTCGAGAAACTTGCTTTAATATATAACTAGATCTTTGAAGTTTGCACACCTTCCTAGAATTATCAGGATGAACAAACCCTTCAGGTTGTACTATATACACGTCCTCAAGTAACTTTCCATTTAGAAAAGCTATTTTGACATCCATTTGCAATATCTCATAATCATAATATGCAGCTATGGCAATTAGAATTCTAATGGATTTAAGCATGGCTATAGGACAAAAAGTCTCATCATAATCAACACCTTGAGTCTGTCTAAAACCTTTTGCTACTAACCATGCTTTATAAGTATGCACATTGCCATCCATGTAAGTTTTCTTCTTGAAAATCCATTTACATCCAATGGTATTACAAGCTTCAGGTAAATAAATTAGTTTCCAAACTTGGTTCTCATACATGGATTACATCTTAGAATTCATGGCACTAAGTCATTTATCTGCCTCAGGGCTAGACACAGCCTCCTAATAAGAAGTAGGCTTATTTTGGTCCATAAGCAACACCACACTATTATCAGTAATAAGGAATCCAAATCTCTAGGCCGAATGTCTTACCCTATCAGACATACGAGGGCTTTGTGATACCTGTAGAGGTTCAACTAGTTTAAGACTTTGTGGATCTCCCACTAGCAGTTAAGTGTTTATTTGTAGTTTTTGAACTTCTTCAAGAATTACGTTATTCCCATTGTTGTCTTTTGAAATAAACTCTTTTTCCATAAAGACACAATTACGAGCAACAAACACTTTGTTCTCAGTAAGATTATAAAAGTAGTATTCTCTAGTTTCTTTAGGTTAACCAACAAATACATACTTGGTAGATTTGGCTAATGATTTTTCTGAGATTTTTTATCGTACGAAAACTTCACAGCCTTAAATCTTAAGGAAAGAAAAATTTGGTCTTTTCCCAAACCATATCTCATATGGTGTTTTATCAACCGTTCTAGATGGAATACAATTTAGTGTAAATACAACAGTTTCTAAGGCATGGCCCTTAAAGGAAATAGGAATATCTGCATGACTCATTATAAATAGAACCATATTGAATAAAGTCTGATTTCTCCTTTTAGAAACACCATTCCATTATGGAATTACTAGAGGAGTTAACTATGAGACAATCCTACAATTTCTAAGATTATCATCAAACTCTTGGCTCAAATATTCACCACCTCGATCTGATCGAAGTGCTTTAATAGTTTTACCAAGTTGATTTTACATTTCATTATGAAATGTTTGAAACATCTCAAAAGATTCATCTTAATTATCATGAGATATTGTAACCATATCTACTGAAATCATCAGTGAAAGTAATGAAGTACTATAACCACCTCTAGCCATTGTGTTTATAGGACCACATACATCAGTATATATTAGACCCAATAAATCACTTGCCCTCTTACTATGTCCAGTAAAGGAACTCTTTGTCATCTTACCTAGTAAACAAGATACATATGTTTCATATTAAAAAATGAATATTAAAGTTCATATTTATAAAGTTTACATGTGACGGTCCATTTTATTAACGCCGTTATTTATTTCATAATTTTAGACATGAACGCCAGCTCAGATCCACGTGGATGTCGCGGGTAGGCTAGGACATACGTCGACCTAGGTACTCTAGTAAATTGTGTGTTATGTTGTTTAAATTGTGATGCACTTTATGAATTTACTTGTTAATACATCGCATGTCTATATGTTGAATAGTGATAGCGTGCGAGGTTGTGTGATGAGTAGTCGCCTCGAAGTGCATGTCAACGCGGATATCGAGAGGCGAAGTATGAATACACTAGAGAAACTCTACAAACTCACGTAAATATGATTAAGTAATTTGATTGAAATGAGTAATGTAATCATAGGCTAAGTAAATTAAATTTAAACAATAGGCTATGACGCGCCTCAAAATGCGTGTCGAGACGCGGGGCACTAGATATTGGTTAGCCGAAGGTTAATGGGACCATGAGTTAGTTAATTTTGATAAATAAAACACTAACAATATGCTTGATAATGCTAAATATAATGTGAGTTAATTAAATTTAGAAAAGGCTATTGTTTGTACTATATAAAGAGGACCATAAGATGGGCAATTAGATGATCGTAATGGGAGAAATAAGGAAGGAAGTGTGCTATTAGAGTTATCAATGGAGTCATCTGGTGGTATGGGACAGCATGTTTATGAGCTACAAGATAATCCTTGAGATACGTACGCACACTTGATCTTAATTAAACATATAGATAGGAAGTTAGTGGAGTGTCGATCAAACCACTCAAACCATTCATGCAATTCAGTGAAAACCAGAGAAGAATAAGGCCTTCAAGCTGGGAGTTCAACATATTAGAGACAAATTCAATAGATCGGACCAAGGTAATCATCATTTTCATCTTCTATATTCTTCAATGAACCCATTTTTGATATGATTTAGTGAAATTCAAGTTTGATGATTAAACCTCTTATTTTTTGTGAAAACTTGATGAATTACATGTTATTAGATCATTTTCATAGAGAATTTACAACTGGTTCAACTAGAATTGAAATTCTTGATAAAATTGAAAAATGTGGTGAATTTATGAGATTTAGTGAATTTGGGTCAAATTGTGGTTCTGAGGTTGTTCTGATTGTTGTTTTGGGTTAAATTGATATGGAGAGGGTGTAAACCGGGTTAGAGTAGCTAATTGGGAGCGGAAGTCCAGAATTCTCGACTTGAGAATTCTGTCACAAAGGGCAATTAGCGCGCTAACTGGGTTGGTTAGCGCGTTAATCGTTCTGGGTTTCCAACTTTTTTTTCAATATGAAGAATAGTAGCGCGCTAGATAGATCCCCTATCGCGCTAATTTCACTTAGTGAGCTAGGTAGACCCATTAGCGCGCTAATGACATATACAATATGAATTTATGGGTTGTTTTGGTTATTTTAGACTTAATACATGTCTAAACACTTGTAAACAACCTAAACTTATAAAATTGGACTTCAGGGACTTATCATTTCCTTGCTGATTTTAATATTCCATTCTATTGATTGGACATGGGTTGAGGTTACTCCCCCGAATTTTCTGGTTGTGTGTTCAATATGCACTAGACTGTAGCACATGTGACCCGGCCCTTAGTGAACGTTAACCTGAGCTTGCCCTTGGTGCACATGTCGGTGCTCAGCCGATTTGGCCAGCACTAGGAGGGACCAAGTGTCGAGCCAGTTGGGCACGACCGTTGGTGGGAACTTAGTGACCCGAAGTACAGTCTAGTCCATCTAGAGAGAGCACACACATTTGTTAGCTTTACTATTATCTATTCATGCGATTAGCCAATTACAGTTGTTTGTCTTTACATTTCGCATGTTTACTTAATAGTATGTCTTGCATTTCCTTACTTTATTTATGCGAATGCTCATTGGGGTTCCTTAGGATTTTACTTACTGGACTCGTCATCTGTCTTGTTATGATGATTGAGTGCAGATCCTAGTACCAGTAGGTGCAAAGGGATCCTAGGTGACTACATCCGATTGCCCGCCGTCTAGGACCTACTAATACGTGTTTATTTTTATATTCTGTATTATTTTAGGTATTGGAGGACTTAAGATGACACGGTCCATGTATATATACCTTGTTTATGATATTGTCGCTTATATACCGAGTACTCTTCTAGGTTTTCCACAGTAGGATTTGCTCTTATAAATAAAGTTTACCATGTTAAATTACTTATTATAATTGTATCAATTAAAGCTTCCACTGATTTATGTTAACTTGTAAGATACAACCCACTAGTATGGTTAGGCATTAGAATAAACTGCAAGTTATTGAACTTAAACTTAAAAAGAATAAGTTAAGAAATATGGATAATCCACTAACTAATTTGATAAAAAACACATGGATACAAATTTCAAGACAAGAGGAGGACCAGACAAGGAGTACATGGAGACACGTCACCCCGGGGCGGCAAGGTCGCCATATCAGAGATGCGTTTACCATTTATGTAGCCAAGACGACAATGCCAAAAGTAGGTTTGAATCAAATCATTTGACTTGAATCTTTTTGTATTTACTTTAAGAATATGAGTATATATCAACCTTTTCATTTTTAGAATATAAAGATCATCACACAAATCAGTATTCGCATAGAAAACGACTTTACGAGAAATGAACCATTTATTATTTGCAATAATGAAATTAAAACCATCCAAATCCAAACATAAAATTGAAATGATATTTTTGCTCAAGGCAGGGACATAATAACAATTATTTAAAACTAAAATAAGTCCACTAGGTAAAATTAACTCATAGAATCCTATAGTTAATGCAGCAGCCCTTGCTTCATTTCTGACTCGTAGGATGAATTTTCCTTTCTTTAGCTTTCTACTTTTGGTGAGACGACATTGATATAAATGTGGGATCCACATTTGACATCTAATACCCAGGAATCACTAGTATACAAGTTAACTTCAATAACATAAATACCTGAATCGGTAGTCGCACTACTCTTCTTTTCTTTAGATCTTCAAGATAGAGCTTGCGATTTGGAACTAATGCCCAAGTGCATGGCAGATATGACAATTTCCACCTTTTTCCTTTTTTGTGATTTTAAAGTAGAAGCAGCTTTAGGCTTGACTTGTTCCACAGGCTTTGTGACAGTTACAATAGCTATAGCAACTTTAGTCTTGCCTTTGGCCTTCTTCTTCATAGCCTTTCCTTTTCTAACCGTCAACACATTAGCAATGGGTTTTTTGATATTCTGTTTAGCAGTTTTAAGCATCAAATGCAACTCTGAGATAGACTTCTTCATATTATTCATGTTATAGTTCATCACAAATTATGAATAACTATCAGGCAAAGAGTTTAGGATCAAATTCGTAGCCAACTTTTAGCTTATGGGAAATCCAAGTCTATCAAGATAGTCAATATAGCCCTTCATTTTCAGAACATGAGGACTAACTGGTGCACCTTCAGCCATTTTGCAAGAATGAAGGTTTTTTATTGTCTCAAACGTTTATTGCCTAACGTGCTGTTAGAAAATTTCCTTCAGCATTGTAGCCATGTCGTAAGCTTCCATGTGTTTCATGTCCTTCTAAAGTTCAGGAACCATGGTTACCAACATAATGCATTCAACATCAGTTGAGACGTTGACATGCTTAGTATGTGCATCCTTCACGGCTCTTAAAGCATTGGTAGGTGGTTCCTCAAGAATAGGATCATCCAGGATATACAACTCACATTCATGGTTAAGAAAAATTCTCAAGTTTCTGAACTAGTTAAGAAAGTTTGCCTCAGACAACTAATCATTCTCAAGGATCGATTATAGTGACAAGGGATTAGTGTGATTTGAAGAGTCCATAGATCTACAACAAAGATTTGCAAATGTTCATTTTAGTATAAGGGAATAGACTCCACTAAATTAACAACCCTCCTAAAAACCCTATGTTAATTTAAGGGACTAAAATCCATAGTTCACCTAATTGCAAGACAGCTAAGGCATGACACTTTGAATTATGTTATTTAGGTAAGTACATTTTACCAATTACATCATATATAACTTTTAGTTGTTTGTATGATATGATGGCGTCTTATGTCTTAACATGTTTTTATCTCAAGTTGTGCATAAAGCACAAGACCGTTTTGATAGTTGTATTAAGTCTAACCATTTCAAACAATAGAGTAATCATTACTCAAATTGCCTCACCAAGATAACACAATACACTCTGTGAAGGGAGACCCATATTTGATGTGATCAAAGCCTTGACAAGTGTTTGAGAATGGATGACACTTAACTAAAGTTTTAGAAGAGGGATTTTTTTTATTTTTTTTAGTGGTCATAAATTAAACAAGGTAAATATCATATATTACAATGCATGTACAATCATTAAACAAGTTAAGAAATTTTACTAATATTGACTATTATACAAATTACAGTTCTGAAAATTGAAAATTGCCTAAAATTTATCATTATTTTAGTCAATCCAATTGACCAAAACTGCCCCATATTTTAATTTCAAAAAATATTAATTAAAATTTTTTAATTAACTTTGGTCCACCCCTAACTTAATATCTAATCCTAATCCAATTAGAATTTAAGATATTTTGAATCCTTATCCAATACGAATTTGTTATATACCTCACCTATCTTATAGGATTTGTAATTCTTATCTGATTACATGTTTATCTCCTAACTAATATGAATATACCAACGGTTAACCACAATGAGATATATGATCAAAACCAATCTTGATTCTTATTAATACAAAATAAGCAATCGAATCAAGAAACAAAATATTAATCATGCGTTCAACACCAGAATCATATTAAATTAATCATATTAACCTAATCATGATTTATATCATGTAGACATACATAATTATTGAACAAAAATGAAATACGTATTGAACACTAGAATCACATTAAATCAATCATATTAACCTAATCATGATTTCTATCATGGAGACATATATAATTATTAAACGTAAACGAAATATGTATTCAACACTAGAATCACATTAACCTAAACATGAATTCTACCATGAACACACCAAATTCGCATCGTTCAATATTAAAAACATATGTTTATCAAATTTCTAAATATGAATTCTATCATTGAATCAAATCATACATATATATCAAATACATGAATTAACAATATGCTTTAAAACCAATTTTTGATAACAATTATAACAAAACCTATAAGTACATCATATATACATTAATCAAGATCATGTTTTCACACATATATCATATATACATTAGAGAAAACAAGCAAAAGTTTAATAGAACCGAGCCTAAGGCACAGATACCACTGTTAGGTTTTGAGGTTCACACGCAGCGAAAAATTCAAAAAAATTTGAAAAACCCCAACAGGTTCGAAGATAAGTTCCATTAAACTAGATCTATAAAAGTAAACTATACCTTAATACGTGATTTTTTCTTTGATTGTTCGATTTCCAAGACGTTTAAGTGCGCATCCTCTATCAGAAATTCACACACAAACAGTGACCACAATTTGGAGTGCTAGCCCCAATAGAGATTGAAATTTTTTTTTCTTTCTCTCCCAAATTTTAGAGAACTCGAAAATAGTAAAAATAAAAATCTTATTTCGTTTTTGGGTTCCAGCCTCTATTTATGTGTAGATAAACTTACTTAAAAAACTTGTTCGTAATACAACTATTTTATTTAGGCAATTCAATCAAATTACATATACGCCCCTATTAATAAATTATCATATAACAAATCATAAGGGGTTTTTCATCATGAATCTTATCATATAAATTCATTACTCTGGATCAATGGAAATTGCGCAAAGTCATTCATTGTGTGCGACCTAATAGGTTCATGCGATGTTGGCAGTGAACCAAAACCATTTTGGTACATAAGTCATAAGCGATCTCTAGCAAGGAATTATGAGTATCCAAGTAGCTTGAATATCAAAATCAATACAACCTGATGAATAACAAATATCATATATTTTTGTCGTGCAATATCCTTTTATTAAACATAAGGCATGAAAAGTCACCCTTAATGTTCAATCTTGCTAGCCTCGATCTTTAGGTAGACTGAAAACATCCAAGTGACATTGATCATATCAATTCACTTGGACTTGGTCATTTAATAGTCTAACATATCAAGGAGTCGATTGATATCTCTCTTTATACGAGAGGGACAAATTTTATCTTGATTACACACCTTCACATATTATTCACATGGTAACCAATCACTATCTTTATAACCGTCTGGTTAAAGACAACATTTGATTGTGTCAAATTACCATGCTCCTTATATTTAAATCTATGATAATCTCAAGTCAAACGACTAAATGATATACATATCATGAGTAACACCTATGAATTAATCCATGTGGTGTTCTCGTTGCGGGTCGGTTCAGTATCTTATTCCCTAACAAGTACTCATGATCTCGATTCGTATCCCTATAAGGATGATTATCACATGACCATCAATCAAGACTCACACTAGTCTTAACTCATTATAGTTTCCATTATAATGACCGACTAGGGACATTTAAGATATTTCAACAAATACTCATGGATCTTATTACAAGGTAAACATGCAATCACTTATAATAAAACAGCAAACAAAAATCTCTATTTTATTAATTAAAATTATAAAATAAATAATGTTTATAGATTGACTTAGGGCACATGCCCTAACATACACAATCTACGTTAGTCAATCAATAAGGTATAAAAATTGATTCCTTTCATCTTATAAATCTTTTTCCTCATGGGTAATTATAAAAATATAACTTCTATTTAATTCAAGTACATCTAAATTATAACTTCAATATATAAATATTTTACTATGTCTATCTAATAAAGTAAAAATGATGTAAATATTACCTATATTATTTAAAAAATTAGAAAAAATTGCATAAACTCATATAAATTCTACCTCGAATCATCTATAATTTGCCTTTAATGCTTCACATATCCTAAATACACCTCTCCCCCCTCCCCAACTCATTCAAACCTTATCCTTAAAGTTTAAAAATTAAGTTAGGTTCCACCAAACAAAACAAAATACCTCATGAAGCATAAACAAATTATATGATAAAAATTAACTAGACATTAGAAAAATCAATAAAGAATAAACATAACACATATATGAAAGAAATATTTGATAATATTAACAATTTCCAAGCATCACAAATCACAAGTCATGGTATTTCACATTGTAGATCACAATAGACAATTTTCTCTTACAAAAGCACTCATACGAACTTTTAAAAGAAATAGAGAATTAAGGAGCTCAAAATCACCTCTGAGAAGTAGCATTACCAGCACCATCTCTATGATCTTGCTATTGAGAGTGATAACTAGCAGCGGGGTCATAGAGTCTATCATCAACACCTAACTTTGGTGCTCTATTTGTGTAGACTCCTTCCACTAGCATCCTCAGTTAGGTAGGCGGCACAGGTACATCCACTTTGATCTTATAAGTTTTCTTATCATTCTTCGCTCAAACTGTGGAAGTTCATTGCTAAATCTATTTGGTTCTGAAATATTCTTTTTTGGTTCCTTAGAGTTCTTATTTGGTTTTGTAGGATTGACCTCATCACGTCCATCTTTGTCAGTGGCATGAACATACCAAGATAGTCTTCAGTAGGCATCCTCGAATCTTGTCTATGTCTTTCATTATATATAGCTTCTTGCATTTATTCTAATACTCTTTTGTGTTCAGCCTGTATTCTTCTTCTATATTTTATCTCTCTTCTTCTTATTTCCTCCCTTTCCCTCTCATCTTCTGAGTCTTCATATCATGCTAATTTTTTCATGAGCTCAAAAGATTCATAAATGAGAGTCTTTGAAGGAAAAGGCCCTCTATTGGAACTCGGTCTTATCTACAAAATTTTGCAATCATCAAGAGAAAATGCAATCCATTGTTCTTCCTCATTGTCATAGTGCTCCTGATAGCTTCATGGATAACCTTGCCAACACCGATGTATTCCATCCTCTGGACAATGTGATAGGGGAGAGTCGCCTTGTAATTCACTATCTCATAGTGTTGTTAACTCAGTTGCAAACATATTTCCACTATGTAACACCATGCTTTTGTCATTTTTCTAAAGTTTTCATAGGTGATATGTTTGGGGTATCCTTTAGCATCTCTAATAAACCCCTCTCTTGTGTCTGCTTCCAAGCTATATCTTATTTCCTAAATGGGGGAAATCGTATCTAATCCCATAATATAGCTGAGGATAATCATAGTTTTCTCTTCTATGTACATCCAATAATCCATAATAATGGTTTATTCTTTCGGCTAAATAATCCACTAGTCTCCCTCGGACTATAGATACATTCATGTTCTCATTGGCATGCCCTTTAGCATAAAATTCTTTAACTAAAATCTCACAACCCATCTCCGGAGAAATATTATTGACATCTAAGTAGTTATAGTCCCTAGTTAATAATCCCTAATTCCTCTATTGAATTACACTAAGTATCATAGGTCCATACTTAGTCTCATTCTCCACAATGAGTCCCCTCTCTAGGATTATCTTCCTACATTTCTTCCTAAAATCATTGGTAAATCTCTTCAAATCCTTATGATTAATGATATTGCTTAGATCAAAGTAAATTTCTCCAACCATCTCCAAACTACTCTCATTACCCTCTATCTCCTCATCTCTATAAATTGGGGCAAGTAGAGTAGGTTCTTGTTAGCTTATATTCCTGGGAGTGTATAGAAACCTATAGGAGTGGTTGCTCAACCATTACATTATTTCCTTTTTCCTCCCTTACACTTTGACCTCTTCCACTTTCGGCCATAATAATTCGAATAATAACTCAAGCCTAAAATAAGTTCAAAACCTGTAATTCTAGAAAAACCAAAGTTGAAAATAATTCAGTAAAATTCTAAAAGAATTTATATCAATTTAAATCTTAAAAAGTTTAAGTCGAGCTCGAAATGAGTTTAAACTATAATACTATCCAATTTATCGAACTTAAATCTTTGTAAACCCCAAACTCATTTTTTAACCAATTACCTAGCCATTTGCATGCTAAAACTTTAAATTGATAGTTCAAAACCTAAATTTCCCAACAAATTTACGAAAACATAACAAGAATCATTAAAATCAACTCACATTCATTTCAATTGAAATTGATGAAGTAACTGAATCATCATGGTCGAATCAAGTCCAATAGCAACAACACTTTGAAATCAAAATTTTTTCAAAACCTCAAAATTTTCCATAAAAACAATAGTTCATAGATCGAAGATTGAGGAATCCAATAAGGCATTGAATGATTACCTTTATGAGAGGGAATCTTCCAAATAAAAGACTCTTCACAAGCTTCAAAATTCCTTTCCAAGCTCCTAGTTGAAATTCCTCACTTTGAACTCTAGATGAGCTCTAAACTCTCAATCTAGCTCTCTTTTGTATGAATGTGAGGTGAGAATCACTTTAATAAGCTAAAGTCAAGCTTTGAAAGGGTGAATCTAGTTAAAAAACTAGTTTCTCTTTAAAAGGGTGCAACAGTTTGTGAAATGGTTTGATATACTATATTTGACAATTTGGGGTTGTGACTCTAAAAATCGAAAATTGTGCTCAGGAATTAGGGGTTTTGAGGAATCGTTGGAAAACGATGGGTGAATCGGTAACAGGGGCATAAAAACATGTCTCAGTGAATCACTGATTCACTTAGCGATTTTGGGTTTTTCAAATCGATGGTAATTCGGTAGAATATAACTAATGATTTATGTAGTGATTTCTTGTGTAAAGTTAAATAGTTGACAAACCGCTGGAACTTAAAAAATCCAAAATATTTGCAAATTGTTAACAATTTGGCCAGCAATTTCCTTTTTTATTTTGGATCGTTGGGAAATCGCCAAGCATAAATATGAATTTTTTCCTTTATGTCATTTTTATCATATTTCTTAATTAAATCATATGTAGAATTAATCATTAATTCAAAAATTTGGTCGGTTATGTAACTAAATAAATAAATAATGAATTAATTATAATGTAATTTGTAAATTAAATTGCAATTCGATCATCCCCTCTATTCGAAGCTAGTCCAGAGCTTGACTTTCGAAAACAACTTCAAAAGAAAGTTAAAAAGAGAATAAATATTAACTAGCCTAATTTTAATCCTAAAACATAAATAAATATAGATTATGGGGTGCATGCCATAGAGCGCTTTTGTTTACTATCGTTGGCTCGACTAAACCACTCATATATTAGTCCGAGTCCATATCAAGGAGTTCCATCTTTAGATCAGAAATTATTATGAGGCTCTATTTTGTTAAGACTTCTTCACCATCTTTAAAGACAATTTCTTCATCTTGAAAACATAATGTAATAATTCATTATGTCATATCAAGAATTGCATTGGAAATTACTAAAAAAGGTCTTCCAAGTATAATATCCACATCATCTTCCGGACTATGATTTAGAATAATGAAATCTGATAGAAACTAAATTTACCAATCTTAACTTCTACAACATGTAATCTTCCCAGTGTATCCATAATTGATCCATTCGCAAGGTAAATTTGAGTTTCTGGGTCTAATTCATTCATTCTTTTTGTAGAGATTTGCTTTGACAAGATGACGAAACGATAGCATATTCATTAATTCTCCAGTATCACATAATATATTATTTAATCTCTGACTACTAATTGCAATGGAGACAATAACTTCTCTTGGATAATTCTGCATCTTTTTAGATCCAAATATGTTTTTTCTTGTAGTAACACATTGAATGTATATATTAGACTTTCTACTCTAGCGTCATTCTAGAAAGTGATTGATTGACCATTCACTCTTAAAGTGATGGTTCTATTTAGAGTATCCAAGATAGCATGAGAAGTAACTAAAAAATGAAGACCTAATATCAATGGAGGATCTTCATCGATATATTGTGGCCTAATTAGAAAATCTGTGAAAAAAATAAATTATTCACTTCAACTGGCACATTTGTAACTACCCCTATATGTTTGATGGAAGAACCATCTGGTAGTTTAACTCTTAAAGATGCAAGTCCATCCAACTCCAATTGAGTATGAAGAGAGAAATGTATTGGCATAAAATTTACATTTGAACTCGTGTTGTATTTAGATTTACAATACCATGCCCCATTTGATTTTTGACAAGTCAATAATTGGACATGTTTTATAGTTCATTTTAAGATAATTTTAGATGTAAAAGATTATTACACGGGGTTTTCTCTTGTTTTTGATATTTTAGATAATAAATGGAGAATATGGAGAAATGAAAGAAAAATAGAAGATTATGAAGGAATTAATCAAGTGGAAGAAGTATATGAATAATTATCACCAAGGAAGCAAAAAAGAACTAGAATTATGAACTAATGATTCTCAGCGATTCCTAGAGGCACTGAATTGCTGGCCAAATTGAGGGACCCAAGAAAGGACCAGTAAGCTCAATTTGCTGGATTTACCCAGCAATTTCTATCACATCTTATTTGTTGTGAATCGCTGGGTAAGGTTACGAGAATTTTAGATAACTATGAGTTGTTTAAGTTCTTTTTGGATGTTTAATACTTAGAATATTATAAATACTAACCTAGGGTTATGAGATTAATTGCCTTTTATTGTACTTTGAAGTCGTAGAAGCCTTGGTTGTTCTAAGAGTCATAGTCTACAAAGTTCACATACATTGTCTATTATTTCATTATTTTCGAAAATCAAGTATTTTAATTAGAGTTTACTTACGTATAATTAGAGTTTAATGATTTATCTTACTTTATAAATTATGCTCATGACTATATATGGATTGAAGTTACATGTTAGGAATGCAAAACGGGTTTATCTTTCATTTTTATAGATATTTGTTTTGATATTTACTTATTTTTGAATTTAATATATTTGATTGATTTTGATTTTAGATTGTGTTAATTAATTAAGATAATATAGTTAGTTAAGTATTATTATATTATAGTTAGTTATTAGTTAGTTTAATTATTATTATAAATAAAAATAATACTAATAAAAACCTTTAAAATTCATTTTCCTAAAGAAGTTTGATAAATTATTGTGGAGATGATTTCTACTTGCCATTACTACAAAATAAGTAAAGTATAATATAAAAGGAGAAATTATTGTACACTACTAACATGTGTCAATTTTTGGTGCCGTTGCAGGGGGTTTAAACACAATTTCTTAGGAGTTTTAGACGTTGTATGGTCTATTCACTTTGTCGTTCCAATTCCACTGGATCCTTACATCTTGATCTTGAGGTAGATAAAACTTTTAATCATAATTTAAGAAAATAACAATGTTGAGGACACTAACCTACCATAATGGAAGCCAATAATAACTTTAATTTTAGTAATAATAATATTGATAATAGAGAATTTACTTTTAGGCAAGCTAATCAAAATGTTACCGCTTATGAACCAATGAATTTGAACTTAGATATGGATTCACTAGTGCTTTACCTAACTTCAATGGCAAGGACAATGAAAACCCACAAAACCTAGTAAGGGAATATCAAAACAAAGTAAATGGGATGAAATCTAAAGACTGCACGTTAGAACAAGTAAACTTAAAGCTTTTCCTTTTGTATTGAAAGATCAAGTACGAGATTGGTTATTTTATTTTCCTCAAGATTCGATAACCACATGGGCTCAAATGTTAAAAGCTTTCATAAATCAATATATACCTGCAAGAAAAACTAGTACTTATAGAAGACAAATCAAAGTTGTGAAGATGAAAGACGACGAAAAATTTAATAAATTTTGGGATAGATTTTAAAGATTAATTTCATCTTGTCCACAACATGGATACAATCAAAGAGCTTTATTAGAATACTTTTATGAAAGACTAAATCATTTTGAACAAAGACTATTAGATACCGTATGTGGTGGATCATTATTCGATGTTAGACCAACTCTAGCAAAAGAAGTTATTGATAAGATGATTAAACAATCAAAATAATATGGTGCAAAAGACTAATACAGCAAGAAAGAAACTTTATGTGGTTATTAATAAAACAATTTATAAATTGATGAAAAAATTGATGACTTAACTAACATGGTTAAGCTACTATTGAAAGATAGATCAAATCAAGTTAAAGCATGTGGATTTTGTAATGAAGTTACACATCCTACGGATGCGTGTCCTACTTTAAAAGAAGAAAACAATGAAGAATTCAACGCGGTTATGAACCAATATTCTGGTCCGCCTTGGAACCAATACAATGGCAATAGTTATTACAATGAAAAACCAAATTCAAATCTTTGTTATGGTCCACAAAATCAAAACTATATCACTTTTAGAACGAGAGCACCAACACAACCTATAACAATGCAACAACCTCAACAAACTATTCAACCTACGCAACAAAATTTAGAACAAATATTACATAATTATATGACCTAAAGTTATCAAAACTTTATGCAAATTTCTCAAAATCAAATTAAAATCAATACATCTATTAATGAGCTAAAAAATCAATTAAGTCAAATGACTCTACAAATCAATAAGTTAAGCAATCAAATTAAAGTAACTACTCAATTTATAAATATTAATAATCAAGCACAAGTTACTGCTTTATTTTGTAAAAATGAAAAAGAAATGAATACAAAACAAAAGACACCAAAAATAGTTAAAAAAAAATAAAATACCTAAGACAATAGAATAAGAAGAAGAGGAGATGATGGCAAATATCATTCCCACTAAGGAATGGATGGTCGATCAATTGAAATATAACCTTTTCCCAAAAGTCTATATTCATGGTGTTTAGCCAAAGTAGAAACCTATGAAAAATCTTTAAAAAATTTTGAGTTAATTAACCAAGACAAAGGAAATGATAATTATAAGTCAAATGAAGATATGCATTCTAATTCTATCGTTCTACAACAATTAACACATGCTAGGGAGGAAGAACCTAAAGAATACATATCTGAATCATTTAGAACATTAGAAGTTAATGAAAACTTAAAATAAAAGATTTCGCCTTTAACAAAAATTACCGAGAAATATTATGACCCAAGAATGTTTGTCATACCCATCACAATAGGCAATTCTTCTATTGAAATGGCTATGTGTGATCTCGGAGTATCGATTAATGTTATGTCACTCAAACTTTATGAACCATTGAAAATATGATAGTTAACTAACATGCATATTAACTTATTTTAGCAAATAATACCACTATCGAACCGTATGAATTATTAGAAGATATCTTAGTATAAGTACATGATTTAGTATTTCCAACTGATTTTTATGTCATGAAAATGGGAGATTCAACATCACTCAATCATTTGCCTATATTATTAGGTAAACCATTTCTAAAGACAACTAGGACTAAGTTAGATATTTCTGAAGGAATAATGTCTATGGAGTTTGGAGATAAGATTATCAAGTTCAAGATTAATAACAAACATAACTATGACATTTATGAAGAATATGATGAATTATTTGATAATGAAATAGAAGATAATGAATTTTTAGACTTAAACAATTATGATAATTTTAACGCAAAAATTTATGCAATCAATCCACTAACAATGGAAACTAATAAAGGGATTCAAAAGAAAGATTCAGTTGAAGCCACTTTAAAAGAAAAGAAAGTAACTCAAGAATGGATGGTTAAGCAACTGAAGAATGTAAAAATCATTAACGAGCCAAAAGTTTCAAGATCCAAATACAATAAGAAAAAGAAAAGTCAAACTTGAATCCTGTAAAGCTTAATGATCATGGAGGCATACGCTTGCACATTAAAATCGAATGGGCTTGGTACTTTAGAGCTCAGTGTCATATAAACTCTAATGCAAATCTCATGCCTATACATTTATTTCTATACACTCAATTGAAGTTGAATTCACTTGCATCTGAATGATTCTCTTTGTCGGATGGAACTTCAATTCAAGCAATATGAGTGGTCACGGATGTGCTAGTTCAAGTGGACAACAACATCATACTACATGAACTTTTTGGTAATACCACACTTTATCAATAAAGATCATCCTTTAATATTATGATGACCTTTCTTAGCTACTACTCATACTATTATGGATATTCTATATAAAACAATTACTCTTATAATCAATGGCATAACACTCAATTTCTAGAATGGCACTAGAGTGAAAACCATAAATTTAAGTTTAAATATCCAAATCAATTCTGGAAAGGTTAAGTCGAGCCAATGACGATAAACAAAAGCGTTGTATGGGAGGCAACCCATATTCTATATTTATTTCAAATTTACTTAATTTTATTAGGAATTTAGTTTAATTTAGTATATTTTTATCCTCTCACTTTTTGACTCTTGCTTTGGAAATATTTTTGGAATTTAAACCCCGAGGTGATTTCAATTAAGGAGGAGTGATCGAGTTGTTTTTGTTTATATGACTTTATGCAAGTTGCATTATTTACTTGCTTATATATTATTTATTTATTTAATAAAATTATTTATTTAGTTATATGTCTCATTAAAACTTTTGAATTTTTAGTCAATTCTACCTTAATATGAACTATTATGAATGATGAATAAGTTAATTATGAGATCAATTAAAAAATAGTTAAATAGGCCTAGCGATTTTTAGCAATTCACATTAACAATAGGAATCACTAGCTAAATCAATAGCAGTACGCAAAAAAAATCAATACAAAATTTTTTGAGTATGTCGATTCCTAGTGATTCCACATAAATAGGGATTGCTGGTTAAATTAACATGCCATAACATTTTTAGCAACTTAATTATTTTCCATTTATTCAATGATTCCCATCAATTCCAATTTAAATAGCAATTCGATGGACATGACTTTTGGTTTTTAAAACCAAAAACCACAAATCACCATACACTTCACACCTTCACACTTGCAAATCATTGCACGCATTCACAAAAATTCAAATTTTTTCCTACATTCAGCCATTCTAATCTCAGTCCTATAATATTGAAGTGATTCCCACATCAACCTAGTCTCATTCAAACCAAAAATCTCAATTTCAGGGGTTTTGAGCCAAATTAAAGTTTTAGAAATTTTCAACCAAAAGCTTGAAGGGACTAGAGGAGTTCAAGAGCTTTAATCTTGAGAGATTTAATCTCAAGAAGGTAATTACATTAACCCTAGATCTTTACTTTACCAAATTTTTGATTCGGGGATTTTCACAAATTTTTCAATATTTTTTGAAATTGATTTGTTGGGATTTGTTCAATTGCCTTCCACAGATAATCTCATTGATTCCAATACCATAGGAATAGTGATCACATTAATCATTGATTTACAAATTCAACAATTTTAAATTTTTTACTATAATTATGCATATTTGCAAATGGTTTACAAATGCGAGTTTGAAATGAGTTTAGGGTTTGATTATGGTTTTATTTCAATTTAAGTTGATATGATTTCAAAATCACATACAAGTTGTCACCAAATTGATTTACGATATTTACAAAACCGATTTTCAAGTTTACATTTTAGTTATCACTTCGATGCCAATTCTATTTTACACTTATGATGTTTTTCAAACTAGCTTTCCAAGTTGATTTCTCCTTTTAAAGTAAAGTCTTGAATTTTACCGAACTATTTTTGACAACATTGTTTCTATCATTTACATGTTTCTTAAGTTTTTGAACTTGTGATTTTTGAAATTCAATACAATGGTCCGGAGGAAGAAAATGTAGAAGTTCTCGAGAGGAAAAGGGAAAGGAAAAAATTGTAGAAAAACCAAAACCAATTAGGCCAACGGGATTTGAATGAATAACCCTCGAATTAGAGCACCTAAAGAGCCTTCTCTACCCTTAAGTTTTGAATATGATCCGGAGGGAGAGAAAGCGATTGAGGATACACCCATCATTTTTTTCATGCCCATAACCTTATAAATGCTAAAGCCATTGCTAGGAGGGGGGGCAATAACCTTATAAATGCTAAAGCCATTGCTAGGATGGGGGCAATATTAGTAATAATAGAAAGATTATACTGGAGATGAGTTTCAATATCAAAAATGAAATCTAGTATGGGCCTAGAATCTTAAACATTATTAGGGAGAGGAACAAGGGATTATACACTAGGGATTAGTATGTTGATAATAACACGGAGTCCTTAGTTGAAATGAGGTGTGTCGTTTTAGTTAGAGAATTCCAGCGGACGGTCACGGAGATGAGAATAAGAAAGTATGCATAGTCTGAGAAAGACTAGTGAACTACTCACCTGAAAGAATAAATTGGTATCATAGTTTACAGAAATTTCATTTAAGGCAACATAATGAGTACCCAAAACCTGAATACATTTATAGATATAGATTTCCCCACAAGACCATTAGGAATGGTTTAGAAGCTATTCTCGGAGATGGTTTTCATTTTGATTCAGACGGGTACCCAAAACACATACAAGCAAAAAAATTTGGAAAAATAACTAAAGAGCGAGCTTTTTCTTGAACGCGAGCCTACAACCTAGTTTACGAAATTACGACATAGTGAACTATAGAGCGGCTCTTTTATACCATATAGTCCAAGGGATCGAGTACATTAACGTTGGCCGAATAATCTATGAATCGATTAAGAATGTCATGACTACCAAGAAATTTGAAGGATTTCCTTTTCCTTAATGATCACCAAGTTTTGCAAACAAAATTGAGTACCAATGAGAGGAGTTGATTTTAATGTATTCTCAAACAAGACAATCACTTATGATGATATTGAAAAAATAAGAAAGTACTTGGATACGTTGAATCAGAGGACAAATGATAGAAATGCCACACAAAAAAGAGAGAACCAACATAGAGAAGAAAAGTATGAGCAAATAACCAAAGAAACTTTGAGAAAACTTAGACTACAATGTATATTATGAGCAGACGAGTCAGACCACAGAGCCACCTATAGAGGAATTGACTTGCATTGATACGGAGGACACATAAATTGCCATAATGAAAGTAATCTTGCATAATTAAATGAGAACTATGAGACATCAAGAGTTCATGTTCCCAAAATCAACGCGAGATTGCTTGAAGCATCTATGAATTAGAACGACGTAGGTTTAAGAGGACTCAAGGCGGGGGAGCCAATATTCACATTCCATCACTCCTGTTTAGGATGCCCAACTAGGGAGTCTTTACTGAAGATAACCCAGTGGAGGGAGTAGACTAAACCTTCTATAATCTTAAGGTGAATTATCAGTCCCAACTGCCTGATCATGATGATGGTGGCGATGCGACGTCTGGATGGCGGTTCTAAGATTTTTTCTTCTATGTCTAATCTTTTCCTGTGTTATTCATGTGAGGTATATGTTTGTCATCTTATGCTTTGATTTATGTGGTATATATTTACACCCTAATACATTTGCTTTGGTATGATTTCACACTTTGATATAATGAAATGGTTTGATGTGTCAAATTCAATTCTATGCAATAATGCTTGGATTTCTTTAAATTGTCCATATTTATTCAATTCATTCTTATGTTATGTTAGTAATTACTCAATTTATTCGTTTATGCTTCATGAGATATTTTTATTTTTGTTAGAACACTCGACTTAATTTTTGAACCTTGAGAGGATAAGGTTTAGAATGAGTTTGGGGGTATTAGGTGAAGTGAAGTATGAAGACGCGAATTATGTAAGAAACGAGAGATAGAATCCATTTATTTATCCAAAGTTAATTGAATTTTTCAAAATTTTCCATAATATAGGTAATATTTTCCATTTTATTTTATTTTACTTTAGTTAGGAATAGGAATATGATTATAATTTGAAATAGGATTATGAATGATATATTTTCATTACCCATAAAATAAAAATTTTATGATGGAAAGGAATTGTTATACCGTAGTTGACTTTTCATAGATTTTGTATACATTAGAGGAGTTTAGAGGGGATTATTTACTTTGTGTTAGACATTATAATGGGTGGAAGATCGAAACGATAGTGCAAGATAAATAAGACATATTGCTAAGAATCTTGTTATACAAAGGATATTGAACAAGTTTATATATGTATTGAAAGTTTATGCCACGGTTATTGAGAAAAATAGGAAAATAACCAATAAACTTTACTTAGTTAGAAATATTACTTTCTTAACTATAGTGAAAGTGAGAATAACTAACAATAGTTTTTTTTTTAAAATAGAGAGACCCATAGATTCCAAAGGAAATGGAGAATGGAATCTAGTGGTGGAAAATGAGAGGAATAATTCCTATAAAAAGAATAATATATTCTAAAGGAAATGGAGCAGGAACCACAGAGGAATACAATATAAAGAATAAAATGAATTTATATAATTGAAGAAAAAGAAAGAGAGATATAAAAAATGGAGGAAGTTTATGAAAACTTCTTCAAATAAAAGATTTAGCTCAGTGCTTATAGCTAACTTAAATGAAGTATATCTTTTTATTCCAACAAATGAATATGAAATGATGATTATTAGTGAATAAAAATTCTTATCAACTTTGATTATGGTGATATTTTAAGTATTATTTGAAAAATAAAATTGATTTTATGACTTTTATGTCTTGAGATTCTATATTAGGTATCATAAGTTTGATGCTTGTCGGTGGAGATTGAGAAAACTATATAGTACATTTACATTGGTGATTGATTTAACTTTGAATTTTGAGGTGTATTGCGCAATTAGTAAGTTGAAATGTCAAATAAATGTGTTATTCAATAATTCTTTCTATTCCATCATAATCCTTATTTTTACAAAGGTAATATGTTTATTTATATTTTAAGATCATTTTTGTTCAGGAATAAGAGTATATAATTACAAAATCAAAATGAGAAAGAAAAATAAATATGATTGAGAGTATTCTTTTGTCAGGGATAACAAAGTGTTGAATTTGAGGGTATTTGATAAGTTTATAATTAGACATATTTTATAGTTCATTTTAGGATGATTTTATATGTAAAAGACTATATTACGTGGGGTTTTCTCTTGTTTTTGATATTTTGGGTAATAAATGGTGGATATGAAGAAATGAAAGGAAAATGGAAGATTATAAAGGAATTAATCAAGTAGAAGAAGTATATGAAGAATTATCAACAAGGAAGCAAAGAAGAACTTAAATTATGAACCAGCGATTCTCAGCGATTCCTGGAGTCATTGAGTCATCGGCCAAATCAAGGGACATAAGAAAAGACCAGTGAGCTCAATTTTCTGGATTTACCCAGCGATTCCTATCACACCTAAATCGTTGTGAATAACTGGATAAAATTATGTGAATTTTGGATAACTACGAGTTGTTTGAGTTGTTTTGGGAAGTTTACTACTTAGGATGCTATAATACTAAATTAGGGATACGAAATTAATTGCCCTTGATCGTACTTTAAAGCCTTAGTAGCCTAGGTTGTTCTTGAAGCCATAGTCTACAAAGTTCACATACATTATATGTTATTTCATTGCTTTTGAAAATCAAGTATTTTAATTAAGAGGTATTTTCAATTATGTATTTTATTTATATTATTGCAATGTTATTTATGATTATGAGTTAGGAGTATTTTTATCTAAACAAAGTCCGAACGTGAACTAGATCCATTTTGCAATATCGTTATGATGAGATAAATATGTGCTTAATGCATTAAACGAATGTATTCTTTAATTCACTGATTTAATAGGTTAATATCTATTGATTTTAAACATGGATTTGAGTATTATATGCATAGTTTAGAATGTGTATGTGATATTTGATTTCACTATCTATTTGAAGTAGTAACTAGGATTGTTTGAAAGAAAAACACCATTTAAATATCCTACGTAAATTTCATATCTAAGTCTAGTACTGAAGTGGCTTTCCAAAGATGTTAGATTTAGTAGTTTGAAGTTCTCATAAAGTCTAATGTGGTTCTATTGCGTGGAGTTAATGTCTATGTGTAAATAAAGGGGTTCTCAATAAAATTAGAACGTGGCTTTTCTACCGATAAGGAGAACAATGGATGGCTAATGGTTGTTTATTTACTTATAATTAGAATTTAATGATTTATCTTACTTTATAAAGTATGCTCATGATTATATATGGATGGAAGTTACATGTTAGGAATGCAAAACGGATTTATGTTTTATTGTTCTAGATATTTGTTTAGATATTCATTTATTATTGAATTTAATATATTCGATTGATTGCGATTCTGGATTGTGTTAATTAATTAAGATATTATAGTTAGTTAAGTATTATTATATTATAGTTAGTTATTAGTTAGTTTAGTTATTATTATAAATAAAAATAAAAATAATAAAAACCTTTAAAAGTTCTTTTTCCTAGCGAAGTTTGATAAATCCATATGGAGACGATTCCGACTTGTCATTACTGCAAAATAATTAAAGTATAATATAAAAGGGAAATTATTGTACACGCTTGACATGTGTCAACTTTGATGTTCAGATTTATATCACCAGGATCATTTAGTTTCATAACGATTGAACTTAGCATTTTCTTTTTATTATTCTTTTTATTTACTATAAGCTTTTATGGCGACTTAATAATTGATTTTTCATTTCTCATCTGCTTAACTCTCCATTGTTGAGTAAATTTTTATCAGTTGAAGTTCCTTCATCTTTCTCATCCTTTAGAATGTTGTTGTCGTTTTCCATATTTACCGCATTAACTTCATAAATTTTAGTATTGTACTCATTGTAAGCCTTTAATTCTGAAGGCTCATTATTATGAGTTTCTGAATAAACTAATTTATAAGAATCAATATAGTTATCCATATATTTGAGTTGGAAAATGATGATATTATCTTCAAGTTCCGTATACATAGTTCTTTCAAAAATATCTAACTTAATTTAGTAGTTTTAAGAAAAGGTCTCCCTAACAGTATAGGTGGAGAATCAGGGGACTGATAAGTCGTCATTTATGCAACATTTTAGAGTGATTTTACCACTAATTTCATGACTTTTATCATTATTTATGCTGTTAAATCCTTGTTTTTCTATTTTCATATCAAAAATAGGTTTTTGTACGAAAGGAGTGATTTCCACAGAAATTCAGTATAAAAGTTGAAAATAGGTCTAGCGCCTTAGTAGCGGTCTCAGTACAAACCCAAATCACCAATGAATTTATGGATCAAAATTGGCTAGATTGTAGGAAGCTCACTAGAAGGGTAAAGCCTTGTTAAGACTCAGGAGAAAGATGAAGCTCATATCTCGAGGAAAACATCAACACTTTCATAGCAATTTCGTTTGTTCGTACGGCGCAGGCACATCATTGGGCTCAATTCGAAACATAACTGGGTAGAAACAAAGTGTCACAGCGATGTCGTAGAGATTTCCTAGCGATTAGGCATTTTGAACGTATAATGCTGGAAATATTCGGATATTGTTAGTTTCTAATTCGGTCGTTTCTCAAGATTTTTGTTTAGATCTTATTCTATCTTATTCCTACTATAAATAGGAGACCCTAGAACGAGGAAATACATATAGCATTCTATAGATGATGACTCGAGTGTTGGATTTTACTTTTGAATTCTTGTGCGGAGATGTCTTTTTGGGATTCAACCATTCGGCCTTTGTAAGTCTTTATTTAGTTTTTATATTTTACATTCTGATTTATTAATTGAATAAATTATGGAGCTGTCATTATGATAATGAGTGGCTAAATTTCACTATATAGGCCAAAATGATTGAGTTCTAGGGATTTATAGGATTCGAGAGGTTCATGCACTTCAATTATTAATTTGTTTGTTACCAATTTTTGTATTCTTAATTGCATTACTGTTGTGAGGTTTCTAATTACGGTTATAAACCTTAAGTTTCCATTTTTTGTTGTGTAAGTGCATGTGCATGGTGATTGTAGTTAGAAATAAATGCTAGTGATCCTATCGCCGCTTAATAAGGGGGATCACGTTAGGTGGCGATTAGGGCCTTGTTTGTTGGCAACCTGTATGACCCTATGCAGTTGGGATATGTGATGGATGGCAGTGATTTATGATTTCCATCTGTGACAAGTGGACAAATCGAGACTAGTTATCACTTATGATAGGTGTTCTCACAGTTCGCTAATGCTGCTAGTTTGTTGAAAGCCTACGGCATATCCGGTGGCTTTGCAAATCTAGTTAATATGTGGTTATGTCGCATGTTCCCTCCACTGAAATGAGGAGAATGAGGTGAGGAGAGTCACTATAAACCTGTCTACAAGAATCAGTACTAGGACAAACATTTGATAATCTGATTATCGAATCTGTTTCCTAGACTGTCAATTCATGCCTTGGTCTAGAGTCTTTTTTTATTGATTTCAATTTTTAAGTTCTTTATTTTGCCTGCATTTGATTTCCTAGCATAATTTAGTTTTCATTTTAAAAAACCCTCTTTTTTCCCAAAACCTAAAAAAGAACATCCCAATCCCTATTGTTGGACCTTGTACTTGGCTCACTACAAATTAATTGTAGTCGGTGAAATTGAGACTATTTTTGGTGTTGTACGACACGGCATCAATTTTTGGCGTCGTTGCCAGGGATTTGTTCTAATTGTTTTCTTTTATGTTTTTGTTTTTGCTATATGATTGTAGGTCACCTACGTTCACTTTCCACATATTCATTAGATCCCATCGATCCGGAAATTGATCGAACTTACCGGAGAAGGAACATAACTAATAGAAGGAGAGAACGGTTAAGGGTGGTTATGGAGGACAATGTGATAAATCAAAATCCACCAGTTGTGTAAGCTACTGGGCAGAACAACCAGCAGAATGCAGGGCTAGAACTGAGGAAAGAAAGGGAGCTCACTTTCAGGGAAGCGAACAAACATTGAGAAGTCTCGTTACCATTATGTATTGAGTATGTAGCTACCACAAATAAGTTCGAGCTAAAGTCAAGATTGATACATAACCTTCATGAATTCCATGGGAAAGAGAATGAGGATCCTCATAAGTTCCTCATATAGTTTGAGATGGTGGTAGAAGGCATGAAGCCTACTATAGTTGATGGCGATCTAGTGAGACCGAAGGTGTTTCCTTTCTGTCTCAAGGATGCTGCATAGGACTTCTTATTCCACTTACCAGCCGGTTCCATTAGAAATTGGAATGAGCTACATCAAAAGTTCTAGGATGACTATGCCAGCCAGGAGGATCATGTTGGGTTTTAGGGTTCATATGCAACGGAGAGCTCAAAACAATTTCTGAAAACCCCTACAGGATCAAAAATAAGTTCCATTAAACTAGATCTACAAAAGTAAACTATACCTTAATTCATGATTTCCTTATCAGATAGTTCGATTTCCAATATATTCAAATTTGCGCTCTCTATCAGAAATCAACACACGAATGGTGACCAAAATTTGGAGTGCTAGCCCCAAGAGAGATTGAAAACGTTTTTCTTTCTCTCCCAAAATTTAGAGAACTCGAAAATAGTAAAAATGAAAATCTTATTTCGTTTTAAGGTTTTAACCTCTATTTATATGTTTAGATAAGCTCTCTTAAAAAACATATTCATAATACAACTATTCTATTTAAGCCATTCAAGCAAATTACACAAACTCCCTTATTAATAAATTATCATATAACAAATTGTAAGGGCTTTTATGTCATGAATTTTATCATATAAAGTTCATTATTCTGGACCAATTGAAATTGCGCAAAGCTATTCTTTGTGTGCGACACAATAGGTTCATGCGACGTTGGCAGCAAACCAAAACCATTTTGGTACACAAGTTATAAGCAGTCTCTAGCAAGGCATTATGACTGCCCAAGTAGCATGAATATCAAAATCGATACAACTTAATGAATAACATATATCTTATCCTTTTGTCATGCGATATCCTTTGATTAAACATAAGGCATGGAAAGTCACCCTTAATGTTCAATTGTACTAGTCTCGATCTTTAGGTAGACTAAAAACATCCAAGTGACTTTGATTATATCAATTCACTTGGACTTAGCCATTTAATAGTCTAACATATCGAGGGATCCACTGATAACTCTCTCTATACGAAAGGGACAGACTCTATCATGATTACACACCTTCATATATTATTCACATGATAATCAGTCACAATCTTTATAATCTTCAAGTTAAAGACAACGTTTGATTATGTCAAATTACCATGCTCATAATATTGAAGTCTATGGTAATATCAAGTCGAAGGACTAATTGATATACCTATCATGAGTAAAACCTATAACTAAATCCATGTGGTGTTCTCATAGCAGGTAGGCCCAGTACCTTGTTCTCTAACAAGTACTCAAGATCTTGATTCATATCCTATACGCATGATTATCACATGACAATCAATCAAGATTCATACTAGTCTTACCTCATTATAGTTTCTAATATAATGACCGACTAGGGACATTAGGATATTGAAACAAATACCATGGATCTTATTATAAGGTAAACATTCAATCACTTATAATAAAATAGCAAGCAAAACATCTATTTTATTAACTAAAATTATAAGATAAACAATGTTTATAGATTAACCTAGGGCACATGCCCCAACAGATCACTCGACTTAGGAGGGAGATATCCCACATTATCATAAAGGATGATGAGTCGTTGTCATTGTAGTGGAAGAGACTCAAAAGATAGTGCAGAGCATGTCCTCAGTATGGTCTCAGCAAGAAACCTCTGATGGAAAGCTTCTTTAAAGGGCTCTCATACAATGAGAAGATGTTTTTTGATACAGTGTGCAATAGTAGTTTATCTGATATTACACCAACTTTGGCTAGGGGGTACATAGAAAAATTATCCAACCAAGTTAATCAGTATGGATTGACTAGTGAGAGATGAGGGGTTGCAGTATCTTCAGAACAAAATAGATTTGAGATCGAGTTATCGAAGCTCAAGTCTATGGTTAAACAAATGATGGTAGGAAAGGGCAAAGTTAAAGCTTGCAGGATTTGCTCCAAGCTAAGGCACTTTACAGACGAGTATCCTCAACTCACCGAGGATTGTATGGAGGTAAAGGCAGCAGGGCAGTTTCCAGGACCACCAGCATGGCAATTTGGGCAACAAAGTAATTTCTATTGGGGGAAGGACAAAAATCATAACTTCAATAATGCTACCAAGAATCAAAACTACTAGAATATTGTGCCCAAAGGACAACCATTGTCGGTAGCACCACAGAGCCAACCACCTCATCCTTAGGGACCCACCCTAGAGGAGATGGTGAAGCAATTGATCTTATCACAGTAGCAGTGTAATGCTAGGATTAAAGCTTCGATCAAGGAATTGCAGGCTAGGTTTGACATGTCAGCTCAGATAGGCCAAGCAAGTAGCCAAGGAAAGGTGTCATCCCAGCAAGTCTCAAACCCTAACACGTATGTAAATGTTATTTCACATGTCAACGCATCATCTATGACAAAAGAAGCTGAGATGAGTACTAAGAGAGAAGGATGGATCAATGCCATCCAACACATGGCACCATTTCCTCAGAGATTGTATGTGGGGAGGTATCCATTCATTACCAAGGACTAATCTGAGGAATATGTGGAAGCCAAGACAGTTGATAGAGAAAGAGAAAATCCAGCCATAAGTAGAAAAATCTTGCGAGCCATTTGACATCGCAAGACTCTTTGTATAGGAAGAGGAGAATATCCTAGCAGGTAACATAGATACACCATAGAAATATGGTGATCCACGTATATTTACCATGACTTGCACAGTAGGAGGTTTGCATGTAGAAAAGTGATGTTTGACTAAAGTGCATCCATAAATATCATGACATCGTATGTTTTCTAATTCATGCATGATCAAGCGTTCTGACATAACTATCTATTTAGCAAACGAATCTTCAATCCGACCAATTGTATGTTGGAAGACATGACTATTCACGTCAAGGACCTAGACTTTCCTGTTGATTTCCATGTCATTTACATGGAGGATATTTTGGTGTCCAAACTTACTTTGGTTGTCTTAGGGATGCCTTTTATAAATATGGCCGGAGCTAAAATTGATGTGTTTAGTGGTTATATTTCACTCGAACATGATGTTATGGTAGTTAACTTTGTTGTTCCTAACTATTTAGACTTTCCCTCTAATGTTTCCACTATATATGTAGTTTTGTCCCCTGCTAACGATGATTCGCAGGATAGTATGGAATTCTTCATGGTCCATATGAAGAAGATGGGCGAGAAAGAGTGACAAAAGAAGAAAAGGAGGCAAGAAAAGATGGACGAAGTACCTGAAGGTTGGGAGTTGACATAGAATTACCGACCTATAGAAATTTATAGTGCGAGACAGTAGGAAGAGCCACCATCATCCATCCATATCTCATGCATTTTTTGGAAAGCGGGCATGATGGTGCATTCAATGATCATTGATACAGAAACATTCGAGAACATCATTTCTATGAAACTCCTGCAGATAGCCAACTTGGAAATCATTGAGCGCACCCCGGATACCTATTAGGATCTATGGAGTTTCGAGGAAGGTACCTGTGAGACTTGGATAATTGAAGTTCTTGGTGAACTTCTCAGTCATTAATGAAGTACTTCATGAGATCAACACCATGTTGCTTGGGATGACGTTCCTCTATATAGCCAAAGCAAATATTGATGTCTAGAATGAAAATGTCACATTCAGAATTGGTGATAGAAAGGTTCTTTTTAGTAATGGTAGGTTGTGCAGTAAGAAGGAGCAGGGAACAATCAAGCGTTAGAAAGTGTCTACACTACCATCCTAGGAAAGGAAGCCACTAATTGATGTGATTGACTTGGACTCCGATTAGTCCAAGAATGTGGTAACGTCGGGCCACCGACGTTATACATCGGCGCTTTATGGGAGGCAGTCCACATTCAATCATTTGTTTACTTAGCTATTATGTATGAACTTGGTTTAATTATTTTAAGTTTGAATAAGTTGATTTGGGTTAATTCATTTAGAGGAATTAAAGTTTGATGGAATTCGTTGCATATTTCTAATACCTCTAAATTTATAAAGACATGATGATTGATTGGAGATTTGTGGAATGTTTTGCGCCCACCGAAGTCTGAACAACTTTTGGCGACGTAATTTAAAACATGCATACTTTAATTTAATGCATCTCCATGACATCATTTGCATATACAGGGAGGTGCACACACTATAAATTCTTTAGGAATTAATTTATTTTTTGAGGCCAGTGATGTCACAGCGCCGTGATTTTGTAGATAAATCGTTGTGGTGGCGCTGTAAGAATATTCCAAATTTAGAGTATTCTACTTTTAGGCCAAGAGATGTCCCAGTGATTCAAGTATGATCGTATGGCGCTAAAAAGGTGCTAGAGGGCATTTTAGAAGTTTTTTCAAATTTGTCAGCGATTTCGTCAGTGATACGTCAGCGGTTCCTCGGTATCATCACGTTTGTACGTATGGCGCTGAGCTCGAATTCTGGTTTTTTAAAAGGGAAAGAACACCATTGTCATCTTTCCCAAAGAAACCATAGCAATTTTCCACTACCCCAAAGCCTTGAAAACCCACTTCCAGCCACCAAATCCACCAATTCTAAGCTCCAATCTTACTCATTTTTATTCTCCATGGAGTTGAGACCATTTTGAGCCGAGAAACCGTAAGATTGGCGAGCACCGTGATGAAGCCGCGAGCAAGGGGTTCATTTTTTGACCTCTTATGGCGTCTACTAGGCCAAGAAAGCTCTCTTGAGCTCTTAGGAACTCATTTACAAATAGGTAGCACCCTCAATTCCTCTAGTTTTTTGTGATTATTGTAGGATAGTGCTTCGGCCAATTTGGCCAAATTTTCTCGAAACACTATTCGCCTGGGATTTTGAATGCCTGGAGTCATTTTGAGTAAACTTTGGTATTTTGAACTCCATGTTCTTTAGTTTATTGGATGTGATGGACTGATTTGCTCGTGATTTCATGATTGGACTTTTTGCAGGGTTGTTTGTTTGTTGTATTATTTTTTTTAGCTATGGAGAGAGAGGAGTGCAGTGGATCTGCAGAACCTGGATAGAGGAGAGGTAGTCGGTTACCACCTCCTATACCTAAAGCCCAGCCATCTAGAGTACCTCAGCTTTTTCACCAGTTTAGGTTTCTGAGCGAGTTAGCTACAAAAAGGTATGAGAGTATCATCAACATTAAGGACAGTAAACCCTTAGCTAAGAGGGGATTTGGGATAGCAACTCCCAAATATGAGAGAAGAGTCAGATCTATCATTAGAGAGAGGGGTTGGGAGTTATTGACAAGAAATTTCTAGGCATTGAGCAGACCACCCCATGGCCTAGACTTGATAGAAGGATGTGAGGAGATTGTTCATGAGTTTTATGTGAATGGACACGTTACCCATCATAGCTTGAGTGTCAGAGTTCGAAGAGTCCAGGTTGGCTATAGTGCCCATACTATTAATGCCTACCATAGCCCTACATTCTTTTAAGGACTAGGGGATTTTTTATATCCCCACTTACGATACATCAATAACTCTCACTACCCGTTCGCGAATGTTAGGGCAGCTCTCACTTGTTTCCCATACCATGACTGGACCTACACCTCTTTTTCTCAGCACCCTAAGCACTCGGTTAAGGCTTACTATAGGAAAGCTCTTAAAGCGTGGTCCTACTTTGTCAATGCATCTCTCTACTCTACCCCATAGCATGGTGACATGACACGGCCCTAATGTGTGATGCTTTATCATATATGGGCACGTGTTGGTCACATTGACGTAAGGAGATTTATGTTTGAGGTTATCAGAGAGAAGATGGAGATGAATAAGAATGAGACTTTTGCATTGCCTCTCCTCATCACTGATTTGTGCCGACGAGCCAGAGTTCCTCTCACCGGTCTACAGTTTTACATCCTTCCCCAGCTGACCATTTACATTGAGGATATCTTTGGATACGACAGTCTAAAGGAGATGGATTATGAGGACGAGCATGAGCACGCATTAGAGAGAGCAGCGACACGACTTCAACAGCAGCATCCGGAGACCCAAGCTAGGAGGGCTGCGTAAATGAGGAGATGAGCATGAGCTCCGACAGCATGAGCTTCTTCATCTGCACCACCACCACCAGGAGGAGTACCGGAACATATGTCCCAAAAAAAGATTATTATCCATAATCAGAGGGAGGTCAGTAGTTTATTGTATCATGATCACATGTGCCATCGGCATGTGCATGATCACCCTACAGAAATAGTTCCACCACATCAGATAGTCCATTCATTATCATGGCAGACTACTAGGTTTATCGAGCATACGAGGATTATAGAGCACCCTCATCCTCCTATTCTTCATAAAGTATGTAGATACTTAATCAAACCCACCAAAATAGTTAGCAGCAGCAAGATAGCTCTAACCAGTCAGAGAGTTGATTTTCTTGTCTATGTATATATTTTGAGATATGGAAGTTGAGAAATTTGTTATTTTGTAATATATTTGGAGGAGATACAATATGATGAAGCTGTATTTTGTACTATCACCACAAAGCACATCATTTGTATGCATTTTCAGCTTATCCATGTACTTATTTCACTCCATTTCGTTTCATTCCATTTCTTATCTTTCATTATTCAATTTCACTTGTCTTTTGAAATGTGCATTGGATGTCCTAGTTTCTTGAAGCTTGAGGACAAGGTTTGGGATAAGTTTTAGGGTATGCAGGTTTCATGGAATGCGTGGATTAATTGTAAGGATTTTGGTAAAATATTTGTATTTTTCTGAATTTTTTGAACTTTTGGCGAAATTCAAGTAATACGATTTCATTTTATTCATTGGATTAATGGATTGGTAGGTTGTGTACACTTTCCATACTTGTGAATTCTTTCTTTTTTCATCTTTATCCATGTTTTTAAGCTTAATGTGAATACCCCATTCTAGTTTAGAATAATGGTTGACAATTTGAGAATTCATATGTGGATTGATGTTGCCAAAATGGACAAGACCTTAAGTAGAGCATAAATGAAAAATCATGTTCTTGTAATTGGTCTACTTACTGAGTCTACACCAATGAGTGCTAATGTGGAGTCGAGGCTCTATGCTAGATATGGAAGTAGGTAGAAAGTCACACTGGATAAGAGTCAACTAAACTTCTATAGATTCCAAGATAGGTTTGCATCCATTAAAAATTGAGTATTAACTTAAGAATAAGTTTGGGGGAAGACATAGACATTGTTTGCCTTAGACCACCTATAATCCCTAGTAAGCCTAATTGAGCCAAATCAACCTGATTTATTCATCATCCACTATAAAACTATAGTCATTGTCCTTATTATCCTTTTACCTATATTAGGAAGCTAGCTTAATTATAGCAAAATGAGAAGTGCTAACATGAGTTTTTAAATAAAAAAATAGAGTGTCCCACAGGTTCCACAAGAAAAGTAGTAGGGAATCTAGTGGTGGGAAAAAGTAAGAAAAAACGAAATCCACTAGAAATGGAGTAAGGACCATAATAAAAAATAGAGAATATACATAAGTGAAATGAATAAAGATGAAAGTCTATAAAAACTCCTCAAATAAAAAGATTTAGCTCAAACGCTTATAGCTATATTAAGTAAGTCTTTCCAATGCTTTGAGTCTTTTAAATATCCATCCTTGTTAGCCTGACCCAGCCTTTACAACCCAAAAGAAAGTCCTATCGACCTCAAGTGATATTTTAAAGATAATTAGTGGAATGGTTGCATAATTTTCTAGTTTTGGAATCTTGGTATTCAATGCCCTATTAAGAGATTAAGTTTTCGGCTTGTTAAAATTTTCAAGGTAACTATTGATTAATAGATGGCTTTAGTCTTGATGAAGCCTAGTATTTCGCAAAGTATTCCTCAAGAAAGTGGTCAAAATACCTTGACTCAAAGTAATCAGCTTCGCTTAAGTGTTTTCGCTCCCTATTTGGCAAGTTTTATGAAAAAATTGGACGAAACCATTTAAGTTAGAGTAGGACATTAGAAAAGCTGAAATGTATGTTGTGAATGAAAGTTGATTATCTTATGCTCCTTTGCTCGAGATGAGCAATTGTCTAAGTTTAGGGGTATTTGATAAGTTGTCATTTATGTTATATTTTAGGTGATTTTACCACTAATTTCATGATGTTTATCACCATTTATGCTATTAAATCATTATTTTTGTATTTTCATATCAAAAATAGGCTTTTATAAAAAGAAGTGATTTCCACATAAATTCTGTCAAAAAGCGATAAATAGGCCTAACGTCTTGGTGTCAATCTCAGTACAAAGCCAAATCACCAAGGAATCGCTGGATCAAACTTGGCCAGATTGCAGGAAGCTCACTAGAAATGTTACGAGTAAAGCCTTATGAAGGAGAAAGATGAAGCTCGTACCTCGAGGAAAACCTCAGCGCATTCATAGCGATTTCATTTGTATATATAGATGGCACATCACTGAGGAATCAGAATGTCGCAGTGATGTCGTAGAGATTTTCTAGTGATTTGGCATATTGAATGTACGATGCTGGAAAGATTCGGATATTGTTAGTTTCTAATTCGATCATTTCTCAATATTTTTGTTTAGATCTTATTCTAACCTATTCTTACTATAAATAAGAGACCCCAAAATGTCGAAACACATAGAATTCCATATAGAGTCCCATAGAGGAAGACTTAAATGTAAGGGTTTACTTTTGAATTCTTGTGTATAGATGTCTTGTTAGGATTTAACCATTCGGTATTTGTAACTGTTTAAGTTAGTTTCTATATTTTACATTTTGATTTATTGATTGAATAAATTCTAAAGTTGGCATTGTATAATGAGTGACTAAGTTCCGCTATCTAGGCCAAAGTTTTTGAGTTCTAAAGATTTATAGGATTCGGGAGGTTTATGCACTTTAATTAATAATTTGTTTGTTATCGGTTTTTGTATTCTTAATTGCATAGCTGTTTTGAGGTTTTTAACTACAGTTTTAAACCTTACGTTTCCCTTTTTGTAATGTAAGTGCATGTGCATGGCGATTACAGTTAGAAACTATCGCCAGTTATCCTACCGCCACTCAGTAAGGGAGATCACATTAGGTGACAAGTTGGACCTTATCTATTAGCAAACGGTGTGCCCCTCTTCAATTGGGATTTGAGATAGATTGCAGTGTTTTGTAATTGCCACACTTGATAGGTGGGCAATTTGACACTAGTTATCACTCATGATAGGTGTTCTCTAGGCTAATGCTACTAGTTTGTTGAAAGCCTACGGCATATCTGGTGGCTTTGCAAGTTTAGTTAGTATGTGTTTGTGTCGCACGTTCCTTCCACTAACATGAGGAGAAAGAGGTGATGAGAGTCACTATAAGCTTGTCTATGAGAATTTGTACTAGGACAAACATTTGATAAATTGATGATCGAATTCGTTCCCTAGAATGTCAATTTACGCCTTGGTCTAGAGTATTGTATTTATTGATTTTAGTTTTTAAGTGCTTTTCTTTGCCTGCATTTGATTTCCCAACATAATTTAACCCCCGTTTTTCTTAGAACCTAAAAAAGAACTTCAAATCCCTGTGGATTCGACCTCGTACTTGCCTCACTACAAATCAATTGTAATTGGTGAAATTGAGACTATTTTTGGTGATGTACAATGCGGCATTAGGGACAGTGAATCTCTTATTTCCATGCTATAAAAGTATGTTGGAGATACTAAGTCATTTACTTTTACTAAAACAACTTATAATATTCGTTTGGTTTAACTATTGTCCTGTTAGTTAAAGTAAGATTGAAGGGTGTAATTTGTCAACGAACCTATTTTTAATGATTCATATAAGGAAAGAGACATCACGTTAATGGATGCACCTAGATCATACATAGCAAATTCAATAGAAGTAGTCCTTACTGTTATCGGAATCCAAAATATTCTTGGATCAAAACATTTCTCTGGTATTTTCTTCTTTATCAAGGTTGACACCTTTTCTCCTAAGTTTTCTTTAGATTCTTCTAAAAATTTGTCTTTTGACTCATTAAATTCCTTTAAGACTTTATCATACTTAGGTAGTTTCATTTTTATTCCATTAAAGTTTATTAATTTTTACTTTTTGAAACACTTCAAGGATGTCTTCGTTTTCCTTTTCCTTCCTAGCAGTAGCTAATCGTTGTGGAATGGAAGAAGTAGAATTTACCTATTACGTCAGGTTATGATGAATTCTTTCTTCTTTCACATTTTCTATTATTACTTCCTCGATCGAATTTTTTAAAGATCTTTCATAAGTTTCTACTTTCTTTAAGTACCATGAGTATAGTATTTCAGGCCAGGGTATAAGCCTTAATTGTTATGCCATCCATTCTCTAGTGGGAATGACATTGACCATCATTTTTACTTCTTCTTCTATTATTTTTTTGTATTTTCTTTTTATTTTCACCTCTTTAAGGTAACATTTCAAGTGTGCGTGTCTCTTCCTTAGGTTCACTAAACAAAGCATTTACTTGTGTTTGATTAGTAGTTATGGTTGAGTGGGTGCTTTATTTTAATTATCTAATCTATTTATTTGTAAATTCATTTGACTTAATTAGAATTTCGACTTAATGATTGAGGCATCTATTTTAACTTGATTTTGAGAAGTTTGTGTAAAATTCTTATGACTTTGGGTCATAAAGTTGTTCAGGTTTGCTCTAAGTTTGGTTCAATAGTTTAAACCATTTGTTGCGGTTGCTGAATTGGTGCATTTTGTATTAGTGCTCATGGCCTATAAGTCATATAATTTTGTTTATGTGGGTCATTGCTAAGATTCGAGTTTTATTTACCTGTATAATAACTATTGTTATTACCATTATTGTATTGATTCATTGGGTTTCCTGAAAAATTGATTTATTACCGCATTAACCTCTTCAATATTTTCTGCATGTAACGTAGGACATGCATCCATAGGATGTGTAACCTCATTAAAGAACCCACATGGTTTAATAACAACTTAACCATACTTGTTAACTCATTAAACTTATCCTCCTAAGGGTTTATTTGTCTATTATTGACTTCATAAAGTTTTTCTTTGTGGTTTCATTCTTTTCACCATAATGTGTAGATTATTTTGTCATTTTGTTAATAGCTTCTTTTGCCAGTGTTGTTTCAAAAAATCTTTGTTCCAAGTGATTGAGTCCTTCATAGAAGCACTCTAATAATGTTTTTTCGGTATCTACATATTGTGGAATAAGAAATAAGTTTTAAAATCTATCCCAAAATTCATTAAAATTTTCATCATCTTTCATCTTTGTAACTGTGATTCATTTCTTATAGGAACTAATTTTTCTTGTAGGCATGTATTGATCTAAGAAAGCTTCTAACATTTGACTCCATGTAGTAATTGAACTTTGAGGAAGATAGAACAACCAATCTTGTGCTTGATCTTTTTGTGCTAAAGAAAAAGCTTTTAGCTTGACTTTCTAAAGTAACATCTTTGAGTTTCATCCCATTGACTTTGTGTTGGTATTCCCTTATAAGTTTATGGGGATATTTGTTATCCTTACCATAGTAATTAAGCAAAACATTGATGAATTCCATATTTCAATTCATAGTTAGGGAATACTTCCAGAAAGGCAATGTTTATTGGCTCGTAAGCTGTGACATTTCGGTTAGCTTACCTAAACATAAGTTCTCAATTTTCATTAACAGCCATTGTGGGAGCTTGTTGATTTTGTTCCTTAAGTTGTTGTTCTCTTAGACTACGATTAAAATTTCTTTCTACCTCAAGATTGTATAGTTGTAGCGATCCCGTGGAATGAGAATAACAAAGTGTGTAGACCATACAATGTCGAACACTCTTAAGAAATTATGTAAAAATATCCGGCAACGATGCCAAAAATTGACACGGGTCGAGTGTGTACAATAAATTACCCACTTAACACAATATTGTTATTTTGTAGTAGTAAGTGGGATCGTCTCCACAGGGATTCAGCAAACTTCTTAAGTTGTACTTTTAGGGATTTTTATCTTATTTTGTCACTAACTAAAACAATTAACTAATTAAACTAATTTAAACTAACTACTTCAAATAATCTAATTAATAATTCAAATCAATCAATCAATCATAAAAAAAATCTAAATTAAAGATAACAAATTCAATTTTTAAACAAACCTAAATGATAGATAATGAAACCTAAACCAAATTGCATTCAAACAAAAGATATAATTATCATAACCATAGTCATAGCTTAGTCACGAGTTTTTTTACGAGATCATTGCACCTTCATCATAAGTAAGCTATAGTAAATCTTTCAAAGTACCTAATTTTCTTTTATTGATAGTAAATTCACACAATTCATATCCACAATCTAATCTTATCGCTATTAGTGCTTCAAACGCTTAAAGTGTCTAATAATAACAAAACATCATTAAGTTTTATGAAAACGCTTACTACTCGGTAAGAATTAATGGTAATATTTCATTATAAACTTAACTTAGAACACGATTCACCTAAAACTTTTCAAATGGTTAACAAACCTTTTAAGTGAATTGTGACCACCCCATTTCCCCTACAAACTGGGCCTTACCAACCTAAGCCTACATAGACCCTCGAGTCAGCCTTCGAAAGGTTAACGCAAGCTTAGTCAGCCTTCCAATCCATCATATTAAGTTAATTCATAATTTTAAGTTGAGTTATAAACTTTTTGCAAGACTTAAAGATTTAATGGAAGCAATTTATCAAATTAAATAACTCAACGAGTAAAAGAAAGAGTCGCACAACCTATGTATGGAACCCTGAATATGCACAAACTTGTATATCTGGTGATAAGTATGGGGAAACAAAAATGATATACAAGTCATAAGTATCTCTCAAACCCATAATCTACCCAAGTATTCTTAAAACATGATAATAAGTAAATACAAACAACAACGTAAACACCTATAAAAGTGAGAAGGGGATGGCCGCTCTGATGTTTTAGTGTAAATCACCAATCACCGGTGCCTTACCCTTACGCACCTGCGGATCTACAATTGACACCAAAGAAGACAATTCTAGTGAGTAAGGCCAGAAGGATATCAAAAGTAATGCATGAGTAATATAAAATAGTCCGAGAATCATGCTAGTAGTAAATATGTAACGGCCCAAATTTTTAATAATAAATTTGTCCATAATTAAGGGACACCGACCAGTAGTGTAGCCCAAGAGCGAGTACATGGTCCTAATATTCGGTGTGATAAGCGAGAAATATATGACTTTTAAGTGATGGATGCCCAGTGTAATGTATATGTGAACACTATACCCGGATGTTTTATTTGTTTTGAATAGTGTATTAATTCGATGAGCGAGAAGAGATGCGCCTCAAGATGCATGCCAGCGTGGGACCGAGGTAGAGAGTGGTGTGGTAACTCTTAATTTAAGCTAATGTGACTAAAAACAGCTAATTCAATGTGCCTATAGTTCATTTTACATAAATGTGGCCTAAGTTAGAAAATAAAACAAAAGACATTGATATACTTCGAGATACATGGGGACATCATCAAAAGGAAAATTGAGTTTAAGTATGTGTTAGCAAGGATGAGTTAGTGGATGGATAGCAGATTGTAATATGGGTATAAATCATTGGATTTTCATAGAAATGAGTGGGTAAATCAAGATCAAAGATCACAAATTGGTTTCACCTAATATATAAAAAATTTAATAGGTTTCACATGCAAATCAATCTTATCTTGATCAAGAGAATGAGAGAAACATCTGGAGGAGAGGACAACATATTGTGAGGAAGTTTTGGTGAAATTGGATGAGGTTGATCAAGTTAGGGGTACACCACAAGCTAGGTAAGTTGAATTGCATCATGGTTTTGTTCAGTTCTTGTTTTTAAAAAATTATAGTGGGCAAAGGCCTTTGGTTTCAAAATCTCATTCCATATTTGGATTCCTTGTGAAATTCTTCTAGTTCTACTATATAAAAGTTCTGGATTTGGACTTATTTTCATGAAGTTATGAATTTTTGAAGTTGTAAGATGAAAATTGAAATTGTGCATGTTGTATTATGGACCAGCCTCTGTAATTTGGTCATAACTTCCTCATTTTAAATAGAAATGAACCCATCCTTGTGGTTTTTGAAAGCTAACTCAAAGAGGAACAACTTTTGCCTATTAAATGGTTATGAAATTCGAATGTTTTCATATCTTAAAATCCCTTGCAACTTTGATGATGAATTTGAAATTTTTTGGTTCAGTGTTTTGTAAATGTCCTATTTGTTTCAGCATAACTCTCTCATTTCTTATTGCAATGAGCAATTGTGGTAGAAGTTTCATATCTCTTTCAATTCTTATCAAAATTGCAAAAGCCTTATAGTTCTGGAAAGCTTAGACATAGCTCTAAAAACTCCTTTTGAGCTATAATACAAAATTCCAGCGTTTTGGTGGTTGAAATCAACTCACAAGTTGTTGCACCGAAATTGTCCCTATTTTATTAAAGTAGAATTATACATAATCAAATTATTAATGGGGCAGATTTTAAAAAATTGGAATGTACAATCACTTAAACCAATTCTAATAGCTTGTACAAGTCCTAAAGCACCCTAATTAACCTCGAGAACTTAGAGGGGAGTTTCGGGAGTTTGGGGATGCGTTTTGGGGTGTCGAGAGGCCGGTGAAGCTAAAAAATTTTCCCGAATTGTAAGTAAATTGATGGAGATATTTCTCTCCATTTCATTTCTTATTATTGCTTCATGCTTACAGTTGCTTGTATTGCTATGCTTGTTGGACTCTTAGTGTCGTGGTTTGTGTGATTTATCTTATTATAAGATTATTGTTAAGCTAGAACATGTGCTTAGGTTATGATATGGTTTTGGGGTGTACGTGACACACGAGGTATGGGACCCGAAGATGTTAGTATTCTGACTAGTATGTGACACAGACCTACTATATGAGGTCGATATGTCGTGTTTCAAAACCAATAAGGATAGTACATACATGCAGTTCTAAATAAGTTATCACCTTAAGTCTATGTGACCAAAAGGGTAATATCTAGGCCAATGTGTTGGATATACGGTTGACTGAATTTTGTTTTTGATAATATTTAGGTTTATATCACTTGGTTTAGCTGTGATGTTGTGTACCATGCTATGTTTTCTATATTATTATGTAGTGTACATATGCATTTCCATGTATTCTTGTTTTATTTGGAAATGTGGATAAATGTCTCTCAATGTTAATTTCTACAAAATTGTACTCATCGCCCTTTTTATGACGGTGGGTGTAGATCCATCGAGTAGCAGATCGGGCAAGGAGAAGATCGACGACTACCTTTGAGTCGTTTACGTGGTGCTACTTCAGATTTCATATGTTTTATATTTTGTTGTATGAGTTATTTTATGGTTTTAAAGTACTCTTGGACTGTATATATTTGGGTTTAGCAATAGTTCCACGACCAGACACATATTTATTACACTGTCATCGTCGTTCCATTATTTATATACATATGGTCGTTGTTTCTAGATTTCCACAATAGGTGTTTTTATTAAGTCTTCTGCTGATAATATTAAACTGTTGTTAAAGTTTTAATTAACTTTGAAAATCACAACTAACGAGAAATGAAAAATACTTATCTTGAGTACGTATAACGAGTTGAATGAGACAAAAGGCTGACTAATATATTGTTAAATCCTGCGTGGCTGAGATTAGAGCTTAAATAACAGGATTAGGTCGGCTGATACCCTAGATTAAGGGAGGTGTCGTCATAGTTGGTATCAGAGGTAGCGTTTGTAAAGCCTAGGCAATAGATTATTAGTTGATTCAATAAGTGTGAAATGAAATGTGAATAAAACACAAACTCTAGTTGTGGAAACTGGATGATCCTTGCTTAGAAACTATTAGTTGGGAAGTGAGAAAATGTGAGTTGGGGTTGTGTTTGTACATATTATGTTTGATATGTATATATACGCATTTTTCCACGTTGTAGCTTATATAACATTTGTTATCAATTTGCAGATAGCGATGGTTGATCTACGCGATAACAGATATGCGGGTGCCAGTGACAGTCAGCCTCCTACTTTTATGGACGACCTACAAAGGTTGTCTGACCGTGTGTTGGCTCAGGGACATAAATTGACTTACTTCATTGCATAGAGACGCTGATGTTTGATAGCGCACGACGACATCTACTGATGGAGACTTTGAGTTTAGGGATGCATTTAAGAAGAAGTTCTATCAGCAGTACTTCCCACCTGTAGTGCCGAAAAGCTTGAGGAAGGAATTTATGAAACTAAGGCGGAGTCAATGAGTAATTGATGTAGTATTATGACATATACGATTACTTGAGGCAGTTTGCTGGGGATTTGGTGAGAGATGACTCAGAGGATGTTTATCACTTTGAATATGGACAAAGGCTAGACATTTGGTATTATGTTATCAGTTCAAGTGCCGAGACACTCAGTGAGATATATGAGTGTGCCCTCTCTCATGAGACATATCATCTGGGTAGGGTTGCTGATGCGTCAGTACGATGTCCAAAAGTGATATACGATCAGAGTACCAATTTTAAGAAGAGGGGACAAGAAGGCAAGGGACAGAAGAGTTTGACCAAAGGATCTTAGAGTGTAGGACCAGCGATGTCTAATATCTCGGTAGAGCATAGTTTGTATGCACCTACCTTTTCTGCTCCAGTTAGACTAGCATTATCTACCTCGCAGACACAGTAGGTATCGGGCGGCAGAGGCCGAGATGCGCCGATACAAGGACAGACTCAGACTATATTTACAGAGCGGAGGAGATCACAGACTTGTTACAGATGTCGTCAGGTTGGATATATTGTTCGTCAGTGCCCAAAGCCAGTGAGCTAATAGAATGCGACACCACTATCACAGGCCATAGAGATAGCTCAGGCAGTGACAGGACGAAACTCATAGATGATACACAATTGTACTAAGGGTAAGTTAGTTTGTTGACTTTCACACTGTGCATATATTATTTTGCTTTGTTCATGATATTAGTTTGAAACTATTAATTTGTAGAAGAAATTAATGCTTAGATGGTCGACGGTGATTTGACTTAATTTGTGATTTATAAGTTAAGAATTTGATAAATAGGAGTACTCTTATCTGAATATGAAACATCTAAAAACTCGTTAGAAAGTTTCGTTTTACAAGATTTGGTTTTGAGTAATATGACCAAAGTGTCGTATATAGCGATGATATGTAGGAGTTTGCTATGTATGGACTTACCTGCTGAGTTATGTGAACCCAGGCTAAAGTGGTCAGTGGATCCACGTGTGGTAGTCGAGAAATGCGGGTTTTAGGGCTAGTATCATTTGAAATTTTGGCTAGGGTAATTATCATGAGAATGAAATTGAAATAAATTATCCCATATTCTTTGATGAAGAACTAAGAGTCAACTGGTGAGTGACTCCATTTTTAGGGATAAGAATGAATTGTGAGATTAAACATGTGATTGGGTGAAGTTTAATTTCAAGGAAGAAATTTCTATTAGTTGGAAAGACTTTAACATCCGAAATTTCTAATAGTAAATTTGTACGTAATTAAGGGACATCGACCTGTGAGGTTGCCTGAATGCGGGTACAGAATCTTAATACTCGGCATGAGAACTGAGAAATATATTACTTTTGAGTGATGGATGTCGAGTGTAATGTATGTGTGTACAGTATACCTAGATGTTTTAGTTGTTTTGAATAGTTTGTTAATTTGACAAACGAGCGGAGATGCACGTCAAGATGCGTGCCGGCATGGGACCGGGGTAGAGAGTGATATGGTAAGTCTTAATTCAAGTTAATGTAACTTAAAACAGCTAATTCAATGTGCTTAAAGTTCAATTTACATAAATGTGGCCTAAGTTAGAAAATGAAACAATAGACATTGAAATACCACGAGATACGTGTGGACATCATCACAAGGCAAATTGAATTAAGGTATGTGTTAGCAAAGATGAGTTAGTGGATTGATATTAGATTGTAAGTTGGGTATAAATCATTGAATTTTTCTAGAAATAAGTAGGTAAATCAATATCAAGGGTTTAATATTGGTTTCACCTAATATATAAAGAAGTTAATACGTTTTCGCATGCAAATCAATCTTATCTTGATCAAGAGAAGGAGAGAAAGATCTGGAGGAGAGAACAACATATTGTGAGGAAATTTTGGCGAAATCAGAAGATATTGATCATGTTAGGGGTACATTACAAGCTAGGTAAGTTGAATTGTATCATGGTTTTGTTCAGTTCTGGTTTTTCAGCAATTACAGTGGGCAAATGACTTTAGTTTCAAAATCTAATTCGATATTTGGATTCCTTTTGAAATTCCACTAATTCTACTATATAGAAGTTCTAGATTTGGATTCATTTTCATAAAATTATGAATTTTTGAAATTGTAAGACCAAAATTGAGATTCTGCATGTTGTATTATGAACCAGCCACTATAATTTGATCATAACTTCCTCATTTTAAATCAAAATGAACCCATCCTGGTGGCTTTTGAAAGCTAACTCAAAGAGAAACAACTTTTTCCTGCTAAACGGTTTCAAAATTTGAATGTTTCCATGTCTTAAAATCCCTTGCAACTTTGATGATGAATCTGAAATTTTTGGGTTCAAAGTTTTGTAAATGTCATGTTGTTTCAAGCATAGCTCCATCATTTCTTATTGGATTGAGCTCATCTTTTAGTATGATGTTCTAAGATATGTTTATAGGCTTTAATAAAAAAGAAATATGAGTTTTCAAGCTATGGTTTAGGAGAAATGAATTTTACAAAGTCGATGATCAAAATTAAAACTATTTTGAGCCATTGTGATAGAAGTTTCATGTCCCTTCAGTTCTTATCGAAATTGCAAAAACCTTATAGTTCTGGAAAGCTAATACATAGCTATAAAAACTTATATTTGAGCTACAATACATAATTTTAACATTTTGGTAGTTGAAATCAACTAACAAGTTGTTGCACCAAAACTCTCCCTATTTTATTAAAGTAGATTTGGACAAAACCAAATTATTAATGGAGCATATTTTAAAAAATTGGAATGTACAATCACTTAAACCAAATCTAATAGCTTGTACAAGTCCTAAAGCACCCTAATTAACCTTGATAACTTAAAGGAGAGTTTCGAGAGTTCGGGGATGCATTTTAAGGTGTCGAGAGGCCGGTTAAGCTAGGAGATTTGCCCGAATTATAAATAAACTGATGGAGATATTTCTCTCCATTTCATTTCTTATTATTGCTTCATGCTTATAGTTGCTTATATTGGTATGCTTGTTAGACTCTTATTGCCATTGTTTGTGTGCTTTATCTTATTATAAGATTGTTGCAATTAGAACGTGTGCTTAGGTTATGATGTGGTTTGTGGTGTACGTGACACACGGGGTATGTGACACATACCTACTATATGTGGTCGATATGCCATGTTTCACAACCAATAAGGATAGTACCTATGTGCACTGCTAAATAAGTTATCACCCAATGTCTATGTGACAAAAAGGGTAATATCTGAGCCAATGTGTTGGATATATGGTTGACTGGATTTAGTTTTTTGATAATATTTGTGTCGATATCACTTGGTTTAGTTGTGATGTGTACGATATCATGTTATCTATATTTTGTGTGGTGTACATATGCTTTTCCATGCATTCTTGTTTTGTTTGGAAATGTAGATAAATGTCTCTTAGTGTCAATTTCTGCATTACTGTACTCACCATTCTTTTTATGACTGTGGGTGCAGATCCATCGAGTAGCAACCCGAGTAAGGAGAAGATCTGCGAAGAGCCATTTATGTGCTTGTACTTCAGATTTTGCATGTTTTTATATTTTGTTGTATGAATTACTTTATGTTTTTAAAGTACTCTTGGGTTGTATTTATTTGGTTTGAGCGATAGTTCCCCGACCACATATATTTATTACACTGTCATTGTCGTTCCATTGTTTATATACATGTGGTAGTTGTTTCCCGATTTCCACAGTAGGTGTTTTTATTAAGTCTTCTGCTGATAATATTAAAATGTTGTAAAAGTTTTAATTAACTCTTAAAATCACAACTAACGAGAAACAAAGAATACATATCTTGAGCACGTATAACGAGTTGAATGAGACAAAAGACTGACTAATATGTTGTTAAGTCATGCACGGGTGAGATTAAGGCTTAAATGACGGGATTAGGCTGGGCGGTACCCTAAATTAAGGGAGGGGTTGTCACAATATATCTCTTTTTTCTCTCCTTTTTTTCTAATGAAATTTTGAACATTAAATAAAAGAATTATTGAGAGTAATTATGGACACTTGTATAAGATAAAGTTAAAGAGGAGAGTAATATTTTAATTAAATAAAATAGGAAAATGCTAAGTTATACATATAATAAAATAGTATTATTTTAAACTCTTTGTAGCAACTTATTTTAGAAATTTCTAATCTTAAGCATATACTCAAATTTTATCTGCCCAACTCTCAAAAATTTATTCTTGGATAATGAACGTGTCCTTCATCCATGCACCATTTTCTATTAATATACATTTTTCTTTTTATTCTTCTTTGTCATGTACACATCATGATATCAATACATTTAAGTGAACCTAACAATGAGTAGAAGAAATATTTTCAATCAACCTTAAGAATTCAAGGAAGACATTTCATGAACTTGATCAATAAATATATTTATGTGTTGTCAACCAATTAAAAGAGATGCAAGCAAAATTTGGGAAATGATAGTATCGAGAAGAAGTAGATTGTATGTACAAAATGATCATCAACCAATAAATATGAATTATAAGCATGGGTAAGAAATCAATTAGGAGAGAGTGTATGATGAGAATGTGTAGAACTTGCCTTGAGACCTTATGAATCTTAATATCCTTGCTATCTCCAAGTTCTCCTCAACTCCATTAATGGTGTGATTCTTTCCAATTTTCTTCTCTCGAGTTCCTAGAGAATAAATTTGAGTCATTCCTTAATGACCCCTCACCCTTTATACATTTATTTCTAGAGTCATTAGTGGGGAATTTATTAGGCTAACTGAAGCGTAGCATAATTTTATGGTGTTTTGAGTAGTATTCACTTAAAAATATTAGGAAATTAATAATGTTTTGAGACTTATTTGGTGCATTTCTGGTTGTACTAGGTCCGAAAGGTAATACATGGGAACGGCAAGTCGGGTGGAGCGAAGCTGGAAGTTACCGAGCAAAGGAGTAAAAAGACAAAAGCTGTTGTTTCTGGCACCACTGCGCCCCACCTAGCGTTGTGGCGCCCATCGCAACATCACAGTGCCCATTTACGTACCCATTTGTTCCACGGTGCCCCAGCGCCCGCTTCAGCACCGCCGTTAGTCAGGGTCCTTTTTGGATTTTTTTTCAGGTTTGCACTCATTTTGTTGGACGAAAATACCTTTGGACTATATATAGGGGTGTGATAGATAGAAAAAAGAAACTTTTGCTTTGGAGAACTTGAAGAACACACTATGGAAACTAGGATATTGGATCAAACTTGTGATTCATCTTGGATTTTTAAGTATTGATTTGATATTTCTTTAGTTTTCATCATGTTTAATGTTGTCACTTGCCCTAAATGGGGTAATACTCTTATCCCAGGGATCGATGGACCCTGGGTTGCTATTCTCTTTAATTCCAATGTGATTCATGATGTTATTTTCAATTTGTGGTGTGGATTTGTGTTTCCTTGAACTTAATGCTATGCTTTCATTGATCAAGAAGGTATAGAACTTATGGATTGAACTCACCTATGACCTTAGGGTTTTTTACCCGAAAATAGTAAACACAACCCTTGAACATACGGTACGTCGACCGACAGCTATTGACAAGGGAAGCCATAGAATTTGGAGTCTAATGCGGAGTCTAATGCGGCGTTGCACTTATGCGACGCCGATCGGTGGAGTCCAAGTGCAACGCTAGAATCTCCATCACCGGGACCTCGGGGTAGAGTGAAAATTTATGGAAATTCGCCTATCACACTTGAATTGGGGATTGCACTATGAGAATTGGATGAAAAAATGCAACCTAAGAGAAATCAACTCCCTTGGGTTATTTCTCCATTGTTAAAACATATTTTAAATCTTTGCAATTAGATAGAGTAAATTAGTTGTTAATTTCCTTTAAACAATCAAACTTAAAGCCTAACTCTATTTCTTAATTAGATTACAAATTAGTACAAAATCGTCCTTGTAGATTCGATATACACGGTACCAACATTAGTTGGTGCCACTATTACTTCCAGATTTTCATACACTTGCTGCTCATGTCAAGTTTTTGGCGCCATTTCCGAGGACGGTAGCTAATTTTAGTTTGATTAGGATAGTTTGTTAGGATTTTATTTTCAGTAATATTAGTTTATTCTTTTTATTTAATTCTAATAATCGTCTACACTTGATTTTCTTTTTACTGTTGGTTAAGGTATTTCGTGTCTATACAAAACGAAGAAAAGATCGAAGTGGAACTTGACGACCCCGATTTTGATTTAACTCTCCAAGGTTTTATAGATAAGGCACAGAGAAACAACAACAGGGGACTGACACTATGGCAGAGAATCAAAAAGAAGAGGAGAGGCCAAGCTGTCTTCGGGATTATTTCAAGTCGGATGTTCAAGAAACTTATAATGGTGTGATGCGGATTCCGGTTAACAACCGTCCATTTGAGCTCAAGCTGAGATTGATTAATATGGTGATAAACAGTCTTTTCAATGGCCTGCTTAATGAAGACCCATTGGTTAATGTGGAGATAATCTTGGAGAAATGCAACACAGTTCACATCAATCGTGTCCCAAATGAGATCATTAGGATGCAACTCTTCCCCTTCACACTTGCGGGGAAGGCAAAGGCATGGTTTCATGGGCTTAATCAAGGAAGTATTACATCTTGGGCTGATATTAATGAAAGATTTATCCAAAAGCTTTTTCCTCCTATGAAAGTGGCAGATTGGAAGTAGGAAAACAATTCTTTTCAGCAAGACGAGACGCAACCGTTGGGAGAAGCATGGGAAAGATTGAAGGAGTTGTTGAGGAAGTGTACGGGGAATGAGTTAGAGAAATGGGCCCAATTGCAAATCTTTTACTACGGCATGACTCCAAACACAAGGACTTTAGTTGATGCAACTTCGGGCCACTTTGCTCTCAAAAAGCGAGGAAGATGCATTTGAGCTTCTTGAGATGATGTCTATGAATTCATTTTCACAACCAATAGCATAATCTTCATCAAAGAAGGAATCAGGAAAGTATGAAGTGGATTCACACATGGCGATAATGGCGCAATTTTCCAATTTATCTAGTCAGATGACTAAGCTTCAACACGGGCGGACAAGTCAACAACCACAAAGTCTACAACATGTGCATCAATTGGCTTTAGTAACCAACCCATTAGATCAAATGCCTCAAAGTTTAGAGTATGAAGAAGTAAATTACATGAACAATCAAGGTTATGGAAACAATTTCAGGGCTTAAGCTCCACAGCGATACTATCCAAGAATCAATTCCAACCTAAAGTTGTCTTATGGAAATCCTAGTAATGCATTGCAAGCACCTCCGGGTTTTGGAAATCAAGTGCAACAAAGACAAATTCCACCCAAAGAACAAACCTCTTTCAAGGCGATTGAGCAATTTTTAAGGTTTATGAATATTAATCATAACAAGAGGCATGAGAAGAATGAGAAAGATATATAGGCAATGAAGTAGAATAAGGATGGACTGAAGCAAACTTTGAAAAGAATGGAGGAAGAGAGGACTCGGTCCATGAAAAATATGGAGCGACAAAAATTGGCAGTTGGTGACAGCTTTGAATTCTCGTCATGAGGGTCAATTCCCAAGTAATAGAGTTGTGAATCTAAGGGAAAATGTCGGGGCAGTGCAGTTGAGGAGTGGTAAGACGTTGCTTAAGCCGATTCAGAAAAAAAGCATGTGGATTAGAAATAAAATGGGGAGATTGAAGTCGAGCAGTGTGATGAACCTGAATATTCAGATCATGATGAGTCTGAGTAGATTGGGCAGTGTGATCAGAATGAGCAGGGTGGTTTAAGAGGTGATGATGATATGGCAGAGAGTTCTAAGGCTGTCGGAAAAGGAAAAGGTGTTGAGAGGGGTCGTTCACCAAGGCGGGAAACAGTGTCAGGCAGGATTACATTTTCAGATAACCCTCTCATTATCACTTCGCCATTACCTTATCCTTAGAGTTTCAAGAAACAAAAAAAAATCAAGAACAATTTAAAAAGTTTCTTGATATGTTCAAAAAGTTGCAAGTGGATATCCTTTTTGTCGATGCTCTTGAACAAATACCACACTACTCCAAGTTTTTTAAGGACATCATTGCACGAAAAAAGGAAGATTGAGAATTTTAAGACTATGAATTTGACTGAGGAGTGTAGTGCCATTCTACAAAGAATGCTCCCATAGAAATTGAAAGATCTCAGAAGTTTCACCATACCGTGAACCGTATGAGTTTGTCTTTTTGATATGGTGTTATGTGATCTTCGAGCAAGTATAAATTTGATGCCCTTAACTGTTTTCAAAAAGTTAGGTTTAGGGGGATCAAACATGTGAATATGACCTTGTAATTAGCGGATCGATCATTTTCTTATCTAAAATGTGGGGTCGAGGATGTGCTTGTGAAAGTTGATAAATTTATCTTCTCGGTCGATTTTGTAGTACTAGACATGGATGATGATGATTAAGTTCCCTTGATTTTGGAGAGACCATTTTTGGCAACCGCTAGAGCTCTCATTGATGTGCAAGAAGAAGAGTTGCGATTACGAGTAAATGATGAGGTGGTGTTGTTCAACATCTACAACACGATGAAGTTCCCGAATGCCAATGAATAATGCAAGAGCAAATAGGTGGTAGATAGAGTTTCTGAATGTGTGACTGAATTATCTCAAGAGCACGTACCGGAGGATCCCTTGAAGAGATGTTTAGTCCAGAGCATCACAGATAGCCCCACTAGTGTATGTACACTTCAGGAGACAGTTCAAGGGTTAGCAGCATTAAAATCAGTCAAGTTTCAACAGGCGGTTAAGCAACTAAAACTTGAGCCCGAAAGTGCAATTATTGAACCGATTGTAGAATTGAAGCCTTTGCCTTAGCATTTGCGATATTCTTACTTGGGAAACAAGCCTACATATTATGTTATCATTTCTTATTTGTTGACTGAGTTGGAGGAATAAAAGTGGCTTCGTGTTTTACGTGAGCACAAATCGACTTTGGGGTGGACAATCAAGGATATAAAAGGAGTTAGCCTATCAATTTGTATGCATAAAATTTTGATGGAAGATGATCATAAGCAATTCGTAGAGCATCAACGTCGCATAGATCATATTAAGAATGCAATTAACCTAAATTTTCAAGACATTAACGAATGGAAATCTACATTCTATGTGTACCTTGTTCCTTTAAATGTCTAGCAGCACGTGGTTCCGAAACATCGGTAACAACGATAATTTCAATGGGCTACCAGGAAATGAAATGGTTGTTACATCTATCTCAGCTGTCGATGTACTAGCCAACTCCTCTACACCATTCTAGTTGTGTGCAGAATGACATGATAGTGTACGGCTCCCTTCAATATCGTCCTTTGACCAACTCCTATGACTCCCTTTGGATATGAGGGCACCTTTCTCCTCTACAGAAGACATCATGATCGACTTGTGGCTCCACCAAGCTAGTCTCACTCTCATTGGCCTGTTTTACTCGTCATCGTTTGGGGTTAGGATTATTCACGTTCAGCTGCTTCCTGTAAAAGGAAGTCGAGCGCGTCCTCTCGGGCTGCCCAATCTCGGTTTGGGACCTCACTATCCTAACAGCCTAAGTCCGCAATAGATGTTCTGCAGGATTTTTCCACACCTGCATTTTAGATGTTGCCATCCCTAAACACGGAAGAAATGATGATATAGTCCTACAACAACAACATAAGGTAAATAGTTCCAATTAAGCTAATTAAGAAACAGTTCAATTTCATCACTATCAATTTCACGGTTCCGAGAAGGACCGCTACAGCTTTAGTGAAAAGGGGTCGACAATTCAATATGGGATTTGGACTTGATTGACTAAGACTAATGAGTGGATGTAAGTTGAGGGTGGTCGAAACATTCCCATCCCTTTCATTTAAACCTGACCAAGTCCTTTTACAAGGTCTTGACCATGTTCGGCCGTTGTTTATGACCCTACTCCCACAGACCAAAGGTCATAAAAATACCACCAATACACTCGAAATCTAATGAGGAACAAAACCCACAAAGTTTAAGGGCGAAAAACTTACGCAATAAACCAAGAGAATATGAAAATGGTTGTAGTGGTCTTTTGCTTCCTCGAGCTCCGACGACTACAGGTCCAATGGAGCTCTACTCACAAAAATACTCTTATTGTACCGGCGATCTCCAACGAGTGCTCAACGGGCCGAAAATACTTTGAAATTAGGATTAACATGAGTCTGATTTTATGGTACGAATGGTGCGAATGTGCGTGGGAAATAAGTTTGAGTCGTTGAGGGTAGAGGTATTCTTGGGATTTAGAAAAAAAAAATGTATTTGAAGTAAAAAAAATTAAAAATGAGGTACAAAAGAGTAATTGTGGACCATTTAGCCAGAAGTGGGGCCTATTTAGGCACTTCCTTTTTTAGGAACAGCTGAAAGAACCCCCGTCTTTTGTTAAGTTTACCCTGTTTACTCACCTTACCTCAATTTTTGAATTTTCATTGCTGAATGTACCCCACTTTTTAAAAAATTCTCCAAAATACCCTTACTAAATGTACCGACTTTTTGTTGAATATACCTCATTACTCAAACATATCCTTGTCTCGCCAGCTTGTAGGTTTTGGACATACTGAATCCCACATAGACCTTTTTAGAGGTCTCGGTCGGCTTCATCCAGTTCTCATCAAGACTTTTGAAGTGGTCTCCATCTCGATGGAATGCGAATGAAACCTCTTTAATGGTCTCGACCGACTTCCACCGAGAACTATAAAGAGATCTCGGTGGTAGCTAGTTGTGACCTCTAAAGTGTATCTAAAACCCACGAGCAACAAAAACAAATAAAGAAATTTGAGTCCCAAAAATACATGAAAACAACCTAAAACTTATTGAGTTCTTTCTCGGAAGCACTAGATTTGCTTGATTCCATCGACACTTGTGCCAAAATGCGAGATTCCGGCCCTAAATCGAAGCCCTAACCAAACATCACAAAAATCGACTAAAAAATAATAAAACAAAATCCAAGAAAACCCAGAAAAATCGACACGAAAAGATTTGGGGAATGCACTCACGACGTTGAATCGATGTGGTTTTCACTTGAATTTGTGAGATTTGGGCAGGGTTGAAAGTGTAATTTGAGAGAGGAAGAGATAATGGTGTGTGTCTTGTGTGACTGAGCTATGGGTGGACCGAGTAAGCGGGGTATATGTGAACAAAAATCCCTTTTATATGGAGGGGAGTTGGTCATTTCTGTTGTAAATTGAGTTGGAACTTGCTAAGAACTAAAGAAGGAAAATAGAAGACTCAGAACTTCTACTACTACAACAAATGAGGAGATAAGAAATAAGATAGTTGGAATGAGAAGTTTTCATTCAGCCTTGTGTGATTTTACAATGAGGTTGGCACCCTTTATATAGGCCCTTTGGTGATGATGATAAATGTACTTAGACAATGTTTACAAGTAACACATACATCACATGTCATACAACTCTTCACAAGCAACATTGATAATATATGGAATTGTGAGTACAATGGATATGAATACAAGTAAGAGCAATGATTGACATTACAACTCAATGACAAAGCCATGCTTGACAATGTGTTATCCGAAATCTTGGTCAATTGTTTATCCATATCATAACACTCCCCCTTGGATGAGAATTGCTAAGAGAATGTGCCTCGTCAAAACTTCTAATAGGAAAAACCCTGTGGGAAAAATATAGTAAAAGAAAAAAAGTACATTGTTCTCATAAATCTTAAGATGAGTATAATATTGTTAAGATTGCCTCATTAAAAACCTTGTTAGGAAAACTCTATTGGATAAAACCATAGCTAAGGGAAAAAGAGTGCAATACGCTAATCAATAACTCCCCCTCATGTTAACATGGGTGAAACTTGTTATGTTTCTTTACTTGCAATGTCCTTAAGTTTACGCAAGTCAATACCTTATGTAAGCCTCTTAAATGTCGTATTTGATAAGGCTTTTGTGAATAAATCAGCAAGATTATCACTCGATAGGATTTGCTTGACATCAATTTCACCTTCTTCTGAAGCTCATGCACATAAAAGAATTTCGATGAAATATGTTTTTTTCTGTCCCTTTTTATGAATCTTTCACTTAATTGTGCGATACATGCTGCAATATCTTCATATAATATGTTTGGAGAATCTTTTATTGAAGGTAATCCACATGATTCTTGAATATGTTCAATCATGTTTCTCAACCATACACATTCACGACTTGTTTCATGAATTACAAGTACTTCGGAATGATTGGAAGAAGTAGCAACCATAGTTTGCTTTATAGACTTCCATGATACGGCAGTATTACCACAGGTGAATACATATCCCATTTGAGAACGAGCCTTGTGGGGATCAGATAAAAATCCAGCATCAGCATAACCTTGGAGATTCGATTTTACTCCCCTCGAGTAAAATAAACCCATGTCACTTGTTCCTCGAAGATATCGGAAAACATGTTTGACACCATTCCAATGTCTTCGAGTTGGTGAAGAGTTGTATCTTGCAAGTAGGTTGACAGCAAAAACAATGTCAGGTCTTGTACAATTTGCAAGATACTTAAGTGCACCAATTGCACTTAAATATGGTACCTCCGGACCAAGTAATTCTTCATCACTTTACTGAGGTCGAAATGGATCTTTATCCACTTCAAGTGATCTAACAACCATTGGAGAGCTCAATGGATGTGCCTTGTCCATATAAAATCTTTTTAATATTTTTTCAATATATTTTGATTGATGGACAAGTACTCCACTTGGAAAATGTTCAATTTGCAAATCAAGACAGAGTCTTATTTTTCCAAGTTCTTTCATCTCGAGTTACTTTTTAAAGTATTTGGATGTTCTAACGATGTCGTCGTGGTTTCTCACTATTTTTAAATCATCAACATATACAGCAATAATCACGAATCATGTTGATGATCTTTTAATAAAGACACATGGGCAAAGTGAATTATTTGCATATCCTTCTTTAAGTAAACAATCACTAAGGCGTTTGTACCACATTCGTCCGGATTGTTTCAATCCATACAAAGACCTTTATAATTTTATAGAATGCATGTTATGAGGTTTTAATTTTATTTCTTCAGATATTTCAAATCCTTCAGGGATTCTCATATATATCTCATTATCTAGGGATCCGTACAGATATGTTGTAACGACATCCATTAGATGCATATCAAGCCCTTCAGAAACTGCAAGGCTTATCAAGAATCAAAATGTGATTGCATCTATAACAGGAAAATATGTTTCCTCATAATCAATGTCAGGTCTTTGTGAGAAACCTTGAGCTACAAATCTTGCTTTGTACCTTGTAATCTTATTTTTTTCGTTTCTCTTTCATGTAAATACTCATTTATATCCAAAAGGCTTTACGCCATCTGGCATTTGAACAACCGGTCCAAAAACATCTCGTTTCTTCAACGAGTCTAGCTCTGCTTAGATAGCCTCTTGCCATTTTTGCTAATCATGTCTTTTTCGACATTCATCCACTAACCGTGGTTCTGGATCATCATCATTTTCACATATTTCAAAGGACACATTGAAAGCAAATATATCATTAGGAACAATATTATTTATATCCCAAATCTTACCAGAGTTTAAATAATTTATTGAGATCTCATTATTTTCATTTTTTCCCTCTTTTTCTTGAAGCACTTGTTCCTTGTCAGAATCAAATTGTTCTAATAAATCATTATCAAAGAATTCTTGTGCTTTATCTGGAGTATTTTGATTTGCATTTATTTTTACTCTCGTTTTCCTCTTTCGAGGAATTGTATCATTTGAACCAACTGGTCTTTCACGCTTTAAGCGTTTCGTTGGTTCTTGTGCATTTTGTTGCACAGAGACATCAATTCTTGCAGGAGCATTTACAGCTGGAATATGTGATTTTGTCACTCGTTTTTCGTCGGTAAATGCATCGGGTAATTGATTTGCAAATTGTTGCAAATGTATGATCTTTTGAACTTCAAGTTCACACTGATTTGTGCGTGGATCATAATGTGATAAAGTTGATGCATTCCAAGCAATTTTGCGCCATTCCTTTTGAATTGGCTTCTTGTCTCCCCCTAATGATAGGAAAATTGCTTTATCAAAGTAACAATCAACAAAACGTGCAGTAAATAAATCCTCTGTTAGGGGCTCAAGGTATCTTATAATGGACGATGAGTTAAATCCAACATAAATCTCAAGTTTTCGTTATGGACCCATCTTAGTTCTATCGGGTGGTATAGGAACATACACTGCACAACCAAAAATTTTCAAATGTGAAATATTTAGTTGTTGACCTAAAATGAGTTGCATGGGGGAATATGCAGTAGGCCTATAACAAATGATAGATGTTGCATGAAGGAATGCATGTCCCCAAACTGAAGTTGGTAACTTAGTTCTCATGATTAAATGTCTAGCAATTAATTGAATGCGTTTAATCAGAGATTCTGTCAAACCATTCTGGGTATGCACATATGGAACATAATGTTTAAGGATAATTCCTATAAACATGCAATAATCTTTAAATGTTTGAGATTGAAACTCTTCGGCATTATCAAGACATCCGGTCTTGATTGGGTTGTCAGGGAATTGTGCTCTTAACTTAATGATTTGTGCTAAAAGTCTAGCAAATGCAACATTACAAGTCGAAAGCAAACAAATGTGTGACCACCTAGTTGACTCATTTATCAAAAACATGAAATATCTAAATGGTCCACAGTGAGGATGAATAGTTCCACATATGTCTCCCTGAATGCGTTCTAAGAAAACTGGAGACTCCACAACAATTTTACTTAAGGATGGTTTAACTATAAATTTACCTTGAGAACAACTAGCACAATTATAATCACCAGCTGAAAATATTTTGTAACTCATTAAAGGATGTCCATGTGAATTATCAATTATTCTTCGCATCATTGATGATCCTGGATGACCAAGTCGGTCATGCCATAAAATGAATGTCTTTTGATCATTAATTTTCTTATTTAAGACGACATTTTTTTTGACATGCCTTATATGAGTAAAATATAATCCAGAGGATAAAGCTGGGAGTTTTTCTAATATTTCTTTTTCCCATTTGAAACCAGTGTGACATAAAGAAATTTTCTATTATTTTCGTTCAATGTTTCAATGTGATATCCATTTTGTCAAATATTTGTAAAGCTAAGTAAATTCCTTCTGGATTTTTCAGAGTATAAGGCATTGTCAACATGAATTGTTGTTCCCCCAGGCAACATAATATTTGCTCTTCCAGAGCCATTAATTAAATTGGAGATGTCAGATATTGTTTGAACATTAGCCTCAGCTAATTTCAAATTGGAGAAATATTCTCTTTTTAATGATTGTGTGCGTTGTAGCACAATCAGCAAGACATATATCGCTCTTATTTGATTCATAATTTGAACACATGATTTGATGATCCATCTATACAAATAATGTTTGGCAAATTAAAAAAAAAAAAAAAGTCATATTTTATTCATAATAAGAAACTAGTACTCATATAAACTAAAAGGCATAACAAAAACTAGTGCATAGAATTATTGAAAAACATTACATATGATCATTAAAGATATCGAGATTAGTGTTTGGATCATGAAAATTTAGGACATCTATATAATTAATCTCTGACGAGCCATCTCCGACAGTGAAGTTCATTTCAACTGTTTTGCCTTTCTCCTTTAAGGAGGCTTGATAAAGATCAATAAAATGCTTAGGCGTACAGCATACATGAGCCCAATGGCCTTTCAAACCACACATGTGGCATGGTTGGTCACGATTACGAGCATGCCCATTTTCGACAGCATTATTTCCGTTATTCTGAGTGGCGTCATTTCTATTCCATTTATTTTGGAACTTATTGCCACGAAATTTAGAATAGAGCTTACCACGATCTTTGCTAATTGATCATTTCCCATTTCCATATCAGTGGTTTTTCTTTCCTTGACCTTTTTTTATGGTCATTATAAGATGCAACATTTGCTTCATTAATTGAAGCGGAACCAGTTGGACGGGAGTTATCGTTCTTCAATAGAAGCTCATTATTTTGTTCAGCCACCATGAGATAAGAAATTAATTCCGAGTACTTTTTAAATTGACGCGCTCGATATTGCTGTTGCAACAACAGATTCGATGCATGAAAAATACTGAATGTTTTTTCCATCATTGCCTCATCGGATATATTTTCTCCACATAGCCTCAAACGAGAGGTAATATTAAACATGATGGAGTTATACTCACTGACTGTTTTGAAATCTTGAAGCCTAAGATTTAGCCAGTCGTTTTAAGCTTTTGGAAATATCACTTTCTTTTGGTGATCATATCGCTCTTTCAAGCTTAACCACAAAGTGAGATGATCTTTTATAATGAGATACTCACTTTTCAAACCTTCATGTAGATGATAGCGAAGGAATATCAGTGCTTTCGCACGGTCTTGCATTGATGTTTCATTTCCTTCTATAATAGTTTCTCCCAAGTCTTTATCTTGGAGATGTATCTCGGCATCCAGTTGTCATGGCAAATAATTATTGTCAGTGATATCGAGGGCAACAAATTCAAGTTTTTGAAGGTTTGTCATAGTCTGAAAATATGTCAAGAAATTGGTAAATAGTTTTTCTCTTTTATATAAAATAAATAATATACGATTAAATATATGTTGATTATTAATATACAAATGTACTACTTGTATGAGTTGGTGGGACAACCTCCAGGTTGGGTGGCGAGACGAAGTCTACTTAAAACCATGTCTCGAACGGGATAACACGTCTCCCTTTCAATGTTTAGTTTTACTGGGGACAAGGTTTACATACTATTAACTCAAACTCATAGCACTATTTGCAATATAAAAATCAAGAATAGAGCATAACTAATCGTTTCTAGTATAGCGAGAAAACTAGTAATGTCACATATTGACTTTTGATTTCTGATGTAGAAGATCGTATAAGGTGCAATTAAAGAGAATACTTTCGCAGTCGGTGACGTTATAATGCATAGTGTATGAATTAAGTATGCATATGTAAGTGATGCATGTAATAAAGAAAGCAACCATGATAACATAGAATAAATTGAACTTATTTAAATTACCAAAAGTTATACCTTCCTAGCTTTGTTTCCTTAGCAAGCCTTCTTGAACTTCAAGATCTCATCTTTGTGCAAGAGCAAGCTCGTGCTGATAACGTGTTGTAAATTGAGTTGAAACTTGTTAAGAACTAAAGAAGGAAAATAGAATACTAAGAACTTCTACTACTACTACAAAGGAGAAGATAAGGGAATGAGATAGTTGGAATGAGAAGTTGTCATTCAACTTGGTGTGATTTTACAATGAGGTTGGCACCCTTTATATAGGCCCTTTGGTGATGATGATAAATGTACTTAGACAATATTTACAAGTAACACATCGTCACATGTCGTACAACTCTTCACAAACAACATTGACAATACATGGAATAGTGAATACATTGGATATGAATACAAAAGCAATGCTTGACATTACAACTCAATGACAAAGCCATGCTTGACAAGGTGGTTATCTAAAATCTTGGTCAATTGTTTATTTATACAACAACAACAACAACAACAACATAGCCTCAGTCCCAAATTAACTGGGGTCGGCTACATGGATCAAACTTTTCCATTGTGCTCGATTAAGTGCAACTGATGGTGAGCTTTCCAAACCATTCAAATCTCTCCTAATTAATGCATCCCATGTTAACTTTGGTCTGCCCTACCTCGTCGAATTTCTACAGTTTCTATTGAGTCAAGTTTTCTAGTTGGGGCATTTGTAGGTCGTCTTTGCAGGTGACCAAACCACCGCAACCGCCCTTCCCTAATCTTTGTATCAATTGGTGCTACTCCTACTTGTTTTTGAATTTCTATATTTCTTATTCTATCTTTACGAGTTTTACCACACATCCACCTAAGTATCCTCATTTCTGCTACGTTCATTTTATGTAATTGTTGTTGCTTTACCGCCCAACATTCACTTCCATAGAGCATAGCTGGCCTAATTGCGGTCCTATAAAATTTTCCTTTTAACTTAGTAGGAACATTTCAATCACAAATCACCCCCGTTGCACTCCGCCATTTCTTCCATCCAAATTGAATTCTATGTGTGACATCATTCTCAATGTTACCATCATTTTGTATGATTGATCCTAGATACCTAAAGTGGTTTACCTTAGGAACTTCTATTTCCCCTAATTTTACCACTCCGTCATCTCGATGTCTAGTGTTTCTAAACTCACAAAGTGCATGTATTCGGTTTTCGTCCTACTCAACTTAAAGCCCTTAGATTCTAATGTATTCCTCCGTAGTTCTAATTTCCTATTCACTCCATCTTTAGTTTCATCCACTAAGACAATATCATCTCGCAAATAGCATACACCATGGTATATCCTCTTGAATATGTCTAGTTAGTTCATCTATAACTAAAGTAAATAGGTATGGGCTTAGAGCCGATCCTTGATGTAGTCCTATCGTAATGGGAAATTCTTTTGTAGCTCCTCCAAATGTCTTTATACTCGTTACTACTTCATCATACATATCCTTAATAGTGTCTATGTATCTAGCATGCACTCTTTTTCTTTCTAGAACCCACCAAAGAACATCTCTAGGGACCCTATCATATGCTTTTTCTAAATCTACGAATACCATATGAAGATCTTTTTTCTTTTCTCTATATTTTTCTAACAATCGTCTTACAAGGAAAATCGCCTCCATAGTTGACCTCCCAGGCATGAAACCAAATTGGTTCTCTGATATTGTTGTTTCTCTCCTTAGCCTATTGTCAATTATCCTCTCCCAAAGTTTCATAGTGTGACTCATAAGTTTAATTCCCCGATAGTTTGAGCAACTTTGAATGTCTCCTTTGTTTTTGAAGATTGGCACAAGCGTGCTTCTTCTCCAATCCATTGGCATCCGTTTTGATTTTAAAATTTTATTGAAAAGTTTTGTTAACCAAGTCAATCCAATTTCTCCTAAGCATTTCCAAACCTCTATGGGTATTTCATCTCGGGCCACATGCTTTCCTATTTTCATTCTTTTCAATGCCTCTTTAACTTCTACAATTCTAATATTGCGTGTATAGTTGACATTTCTTTCTTGGTGTGGGTTTTCATCTATTATGGTATCAACTTGACCATCATTAAATAAACTATCGAAGTAACTTCTCCATCTCTCCTTAATATCCTCCTCGCGCGTTAAAACATTTTGATTTTCGTCCTTAATACATCTTACATGACTTAGGTCTTGTTTCTGTTTATCTCTTAGTTTGGATAGCCTATATATATATTTTTCGCCATCTCTATTACCTAACCTTGTATATAGATCTTCCATGAAATTTGTTTTAGCTTGACTAACTACTTTTTTAGCTTGTTTTCTAGCTTCTCTATATTGATTGTACACATCTTCATCTTGACACTTAGGTATTTTCCTATACATCTCTCTTTTAGTCTTAATTGCTCGTTGGACATCCTCATTCCACCACCATGTTTCCTTCTTTGGTGGTCCCAAGCCTTTAGATATACCTAATACGTTTGATCCCACTCTCCTTATGCAACTACTCACTTCTAGCCACATTGTATTAGCATCTAAGTCAAGATTCCAAATATTTTCCTTTAGTAGTTTTTCTCTAAACTCTACTTGTTTACTATGTTTTAGGTTCCACCACTTTATTCTAGGGTCGCTAACTCTTTTATTTATATTATCCATATCATAACAATTTCAAATTTAAAAAATAAAAAATAAAAATGGAATACACTCAGCAAAATTGGAGTCTGTTTGACCGCTCCCTTTTTTTGAGTGAAGACAATCATGGATTGGTGCTTCGAGAGTTATCAATGATTGAACGCCGAGTTCTGAAATTGTAATTTGTTGTCGATCAAGCTACGTTGTAAAGAATATCCTTTTGGGGTTACAGCAGGAAAATGTCTATTCTAATGAACAATGTGGAATGAAACCTTAGCTTTTACCTTTTTTGGTTTTTATGTGTTGCGGAGCTTTGTTTTACCTTTTTTTTTTTTTTCTTAAATTTCTATAACAAAATATGATGACATGAATATCTACCCTAATACTTTTGTATATTGAAGTAAATATCCACTACTTTTCTTTAGTCACGTCGACCAAACTTTCACAATTTGCATTTGCATTTGCATTTGCATGGAAGAGTCTTTGGTGGTTCAATGTCTATTATCCTGGGTAACTATTTTCACCTCAATCCATGATTACATGGGAGATGAAGGCGATAAAAGTTCATTGGTTGCCGCTAAAAGCCCATTGATTTTGAGCTTATCATGTAGCAGAAGTTAAAAAAAAAACAAAAAAAAATCATAAGTTTTGAGAACCTTGATTTCATTTGAACAGAACACGTGACCACCTGCTAGTCCAGTGCCATATCAAACAGAACACTATCAACCACCCTGAGCATGTGCCGACCATCCAGTCCTCTAAATGCCATATATTACGCCGACACAGTAACAACCATATCTTCAGAACAGTACTAATACGAACAAGACCCACCAGAAAAAGGAAAAGAAAAACAACCACTACTTATTTAAATAACTGCTCAAGATGGAGACTGTTCTGCTGTTGGATCAGGCCTAAAGCATCAAAGATGGTATTCACACGGACTCCTCAGTTGCAGTTTCTAAGTCCTGCTCAACAAATATTATTATATAACCCAACCTCCTGTTGCACTATATTAATAATACTATAAAGCACAAATGCAACTTGAACATGCCTCAAGTTAGTCTCAAATCATGCATGTCACACAAGTTGGCAAGAACCCCTGCAGTATTGTTCTGCAGTTGGTAATTTACAGATCCGATAACATATGGTGCTTTCCCTGGACTTGGAAGAAAAACAACAATTACACTAATAAGCAATAATCAACCAACATATCGGATAGGAATCAATTGACATCGTGAACGCAGCCTTTTTTTCTATCGACATTGCATTCAAGAACTCTTGAGCAAGTAAATTGTTTTTTGTTTGCATGAATTCATCCTTGTAAAATAAATTAAAAAAAAAAAAGAAGATAAAACACTAATTGAAACTGGCAGCAATAAGTAAAGAGCCCATGATCTGAGAGTCATAACAGGTAAAACAGTGTCAATTCCAAAATATTCTGATTAGTAAAAGACTAGTAACAAAGATGGAATCGAAAGGAAAAAACAAAAAAACAAAGATGTCACTGTTATTTTCCAATGCAATTAACATTAATATATTGTATTCATACTCAATATTATCTTAAGGTTGCCGTTTAAGGGAAAAGGAAATATCACTTGGAGCATACAGGGAGTAAAGCTCAGTTAGAACCTGTGGCATTTAACCAAAGCTTGGAAACTGCAGAACCTGTGGCATTTAACCAAAGCTTGGAAACTGCCTCAAGGATTCATCACCTTCGAACTCTTCAACTATTGTTTGCCTAGTCAAAGTTGTCGATTTTAATTGGGGTGATTTCATCAGCTACATTGAAGTGCCCTACCAAACGAGCAAAGAATAGCATCATTTGTTCGAGTGTGAATTTTATGTTCTCAGCCTGCATAACACCACCACAAAATTACTTGCTGATTCCCTTTAGCAAAAAAAATGTAAATTTAAGATTATAGATTAAAATCTGGTGGTACCTTTCGAAATCCATGTTGTTCTCCTTCATACTCAACAAGGGCCACAGGCAATCCTTTTTCTTTCAAAGCGTTGTAAATTTTATGAGCTTGAGCAGGTGCCACAATCTGAAACATAAAATCAGCCTCTCAAAAGACAGATTAAAGCTAGTTAACATGAAAAGCACAAGACAAACGAATTTTTTTGAGAGGCTAGATTATAAAAATGAAAAAAAAAAAAAAAATCGTTCTCGGAGAATTAATTCTCCTTGCTCCACATATATACTCAATCAAAAGTTTCGTCCCTTGTAGAAGAGATGCTAGAAATAGAATTTGGCTCAAACTACATTTATGTAACATTCTACTAATAAGGCTTTTAGTGTTTTTTATTTGTTTTTTTTTCTGTTTTTGGTTTTTTTTTTTTTTTTTCAATTATAGTGTTTGGGTTGTGATAGGGTTAAGTTTTTTAACATGGGGTATGTTAGTTCCAAGCAAGGATCGAGACTTTGATTTCGTCATATAATTCGCTTTCGTGAAAATCAAAATTAATTCGGAGAAGTTTAATTCAACGTGGAGAGTTTTTGTAAAAATTCACCAAACTAGATAAGTTTAGAGAGTTTTTATTTAAATTACAAATAAACAAAAATTCATTTTATGTTGTGCTAAAACAAGCACAATTATGCAATTCTTTCTACACCATAAAAATATCAAATTTAATAATTTAGACCTATTATGTTCATAATAGTCATGCATTTACGTTACACGCGTAGGGTAGATTTTGTTTAAAAATTCGTTCTCTTTATAATTCACATCACATATACATATGATATGTTAAACATTGATATTTATAACATATAGTTTATACTATAATATTAATATAATTTTCTAACCATTTTATAAATATTACATACTCATAGTTAAATAATTAAATTGGAGAGACAATAAAATTCCCCAAAGCACCTTGACTTATTTTTTTGATGATTTTTCACTTGTACGTTTGTCTAACATATTTACTTGGTGCTTGGATAAAAAAAATATTTACTAGATGTAAACTTTCTAAGGTATCAATAGGCTAATAGCTATGATTAATGATCATAACATTTACTTCCCAATCTAAGCATAAAAGTCATCCCAACCATGTGCCCAACCATAAGGAAATTCGAATCTCAAGGAATAAATAACTTTTGATTGTTTCAACTAAAAAGTTAAAGAATATAACGTATCTCGAGGAAATGAGCAGCTTACAGTACTATGTAGCTATATGTGTCCTTAAAGTGAGTCCCTCAAATCACCCCCAAATCCTCACAAAACAATCGAATCGTCAAATTGGGTGTGTGGTATGTGCTCAAGCTCGAAATCTTCACTGTTGCAAAGAGTTTGATCTCCATCCTCAAAACTTCTTCTCCTCTAGATCTCGAATCAGACTTAAGAGCAACAAAGAAAAGGGTCGATTCAAAGCAACGAAGTTGAAGAGGGAGAAAAGATGAGCTGGATCAGCTGCAAGTCTCGGACTCGAAAAGAGACCCAAAACTAGGCAGAGGCTGGAGCGACGATGGAAATAAAGGGAAAAAATGAAGGAGGGGCATAAGGGTCCTGCTAGATGTGTAGAACAGTAGAAGATAGATCTCAATGTTTGCCTCGTTATGATGTGGTGCTTGAGTGATTGAAGTGTGATTCGTGAAGTTGTTGCAGTGTATTGTATCTACGAGGAGTCAAACTAAAAAGCCTGCAAATGCAAGTATGTATGATCCTGCAATTTAGGGTTTTGTATATAAGTCAATCTTTTCGATCGATTTGTTGCAAGTTTTGCAACTTTCTAGTACCCGATGTTGAAAAAATTCGAAAATATCGAATTTTATAAAAAAAAAAATTGACGAAACATTGTAGTGTTGAAACTACAAACAAACTTAGTTTTGATGACTTTAACCTCAACAAACTTCGCCTAAAATTCGCCGAAAATTCGGCGAAGTTTGTTCAATTCTCAATCCTTGGCTCCAAGTAAGAGTGAGTAAAAACTTTCTATGACTATGATAAGGGCTGACATATGGAGCATATAGATAGAGCTCAAGCTTGAATGCAGGATAGAGACGTGTTTGTCCTCATGATACAATTCCTAGCGTGTGTCCTAGTACTTGTTTGGTCTAAAGTGCACTTGACGAAATTACCTTTTTCTTCTTTTTATTCAACAATGCAAACCCTAACCCTTTTTTCTTTTGCAAACCAAACAACAAAGCATCCATGATGCCCTTGTGCACCACGTAAGAAGTGATTAAATGTAAATATTTTCGGTTCTTGATTAAGGATTGGTTTTTAATAGAAATGTGTTTGTTATTCTACTTTCTTTACAACAAAACGAAGTTGGTCTATATTTTTGGAAGCAAAGAACAACCTTACCACTGGCGCAAAAGCCCAAAATTATATAATATTTTATGGACTTACAATATCTTCATGGCATGCCATAGAAGAAGATATTTTTATTAACCTAAAGATGCTTTATTGATCACTTAGTTGTATAATGTTACCAAAATTGTATCTCAATTCAAAAAAAAAAAAAAAAAAAAAAAAAAAAAAAAAAAAAAAGAAGAATAATTTCTTGAATGGAAACTCTAATGAACGAGGTACTCTCCCAGCCGTTCTATCAAAATTCAAGTCCAACTTCTTCAACTTTATGCTCTTCCACTTCAAATTCTGAACTTTACATTTCACATTTGCATTCCCATTCAAATTCTAAAGAACAAGCAACTCTTTAGCTTCCTTTCAAACTTTGCATTTCAACTTCTCCAAATTATGCCCTTCCATTTCAAATTTCGACCTTTACGTTTCAGATTTACATTCCAATTTTGTCTCCTTATTTTTTTGTAAAGTACACTCTTACCAAATTGACCATTTTTCAATTCAAAAGATGCAACCCATAAATAGATCACTTTTCACCAAGGTGTGTGCCTTGGTGCGCCCCATTCAAGTGCTTGCGCTTGGAGCGACCTCTATGCTCCTCAATGACACTACATGGTTGATGGCCCTATGGTTCATAAAATGAGAGAAGTTGTCCTGTGCAATTGAGAAAGTAAATCAACGACAATAAGAAGGAAGCCTCAATCCCAAATTAGTTGGCTTGAACCAACCAATTTACAAAGTAAAGACAAAAAAGTAAATACATGAACACCTTAAAACCGAGTGGTTCACCGCAAACCAATGTGCATCGAAAAAAAATTGAGGGCTAAACAAAAAAAAGGCAATGAAGCGTTGATGACTAGACTCTATGTTGAGCAGTTTCGTTAATGTGTTGCATGTGCATTTACTAGATAGTCTCATCTTAGATCTAGGTAGTTCTTTAGGCTGACCATAGTTTTTCATAATTTTGAAGATTATAAAAACATGAAACTTACTTTTCCTCCATGTATATTCATGGCATGTCCGCTTCCCAAGATCTCGAAAATTCACACGAGTGTAGCGGATAACGAAAGAATTTGTTGTTTGTTCCGCACCACAGAGAACCTAAATAGATTCAAACAACCGCTAGGAAGCAGCTACCCGTACGTTGGAACACCCCTCCTTAATTAGCCAAGAGATTGAAGGGGAGAAATGACAAAGATGCCCCAAACTTTATAATACCTAAATTTCCAACCTCCTATATGCTCCACCTCCTTCCACATCCACACATCAAACCCTAGGTCGACAAAAACAAAGACCATCATTGACTCATCTTCCTGTTCGGGTTTCATAGACGAATTGGAATGAAATTGAAGTATAGAGAGAGAGAGAGAGAGGATACTCATTTTATAGACAAAATAGTGGTTGTGTTTCTTTGGTTTGTTTGTCAAATTTCAGAGCTTTTTCTTTGTTGAAAGGTAGTTTGCTCGAAGAAGAATATAAGCTCATAATAGGGATATTTACGTAACTTTACCCGAGTTGTGACGATAGGTGTCAACTGATAGCCGAACAACATCGTGAGCCTCTTAGCTTTAGTGATGTCAAAGTAAGCGTGTCAAGTTCGGCTTGTTAGATTGAACAACAAAAACGAACAAGGCTGTAATGTAACGACACAAATCGCTAATAGTGAATTTGTCCATAATCAGGGTCACCGATCAGTGACCTGGCGCCAAAAGGCAGGTACACAGTCCTGACATTTGGCACGGAAGCCAAGATGTTTTTATTTTTGAGTGGTGGATTCCTAGTGCCTTTGCTTGTCTATGATTATATAAATCAAGTTTTATAGACTCAAATTAGTTATGAATTTTTCAAGTTTCATGAACTTTTAAACAAAAAATAAGTATTTTTTGAAAACGTTCAAAAATTTATCTTGAGCTTTAGGTCCCAAATTAAGTTCAAACACAATCTAAATAACCTAATTGGACCTCATGGGTATTAGGAATCGACACGGGTGTGGAACACGTGATTCGAGGAGAGCGTTTCTAGAATAGCTTAGGATTGTGTGAATTATTTGTAGGTGTTAGAGCACTTATTTCCATTTCCTTCTATTAAATGACTTCTTATACAATTATTCGAGTTGTTTGATTGCTTTGATACTGAAATGCCATGATTGTATCTTTTTGGTTGATTCCTATCTTGAAATATCATGGTATATTCCTATTGATGAGGCGTTGAGGTCTTTTTATCTTATATTGAAATCCTATGTTCATGCTGTGATCAAGCTTGCGCTGAATTTTCTGATTTCTTCTCATTTCATGATCTATTATTATGTTATTGCCACATTGTTTAATTGAGTTGTCAATTTCCATGAAATGCTATTGTTGATGAGCTACCCCTTTTGTTTCATTATTCAAATGGAACTCTTGGTAGACTTTGGCTTTTATTTCTAATTGAGTGTGACTAGTGTGATGTTGTGATCCAAAAGGGACGGAATTCCGGTAGGGCGGAACTAATGGATAGTGGATACGTTCCATGGACCCGTGGGGGATGTGTTTCTAGTCATACACCATTAAGGGTACGACTGTGTTCCTTAGTACGTCACGAAGGAATTATACTGGACTTGGGGCTCACCATAGCAATGTGTTCCTTGCGAATATACCGAAAGGACTTTTATGAAGATAGGGATGTGTTTCTTCGTGTGGTCTGGGGGACCTTGATGGGTGGAGATGTGTTCCTCCATGTAGGCCGAAGGACATCTATCGTTGAGTCTAGGCCATCATACGCGTCCGATCTTAGTATCATTCCAATTGCACCTTCACTCTTTGTTCCACTCTAATTTCTACTAGTTCAGCTTGGTAACTTCTTGCATATGTTCCTTTCTGGTAATTCCATTTTACCTCTTATACGCACTTAGTTACATGTCTTTCATTACTCGAAATGTGGATAAGTGGGCTCAGGATTTACTCACTGGAATTGTCATCTCTAGTGACAATTGTAGGTCTGTTTGGTAGCAGACCGGGCAAGGAGAAGATAGGCGATTACCTCTGAGCTCTCGGCGTGCGACATTTGCTACTTTTGTAGGATACTACTTGTTGTATTTATTTACTTACACCTTTTGTATTTTTATTTTTTTTGGGTTTTGAAGGGTTGAGAAACTTATTTCCTCAACATGATACATATATGCACTTTACTATCGCCTTATCTGAAATATATGAGGTATGTTTACCTAGTTTCCATGCATAGGTGTTTCACTTTGCTTTCACATTTAAATAAGTTTTACGCTAAATAATTGAAAAGTTTTAATTAACTATGAAAATACATTAAATGTTTTCATAAGAAATACTTATCCTGAACACAAATAACGAGACGAACGTGAAGTAAAGGCCAACTAATACATCGTTAAGTCCTACCTACTATGTGACTGAGATTAGGGCTTAATGACTAGATTAGTGCTGGGCGGTGCCCTATTTTAGGTTTGGGGCCATCACAAAGGCCTTATTGTATGTTCAAACTATTCAATGTATAAATGAAATTCATGTCTCATTGCATAACGCATACAAATTCAACCCACAAGAACCCAAAACACCTAGGCATCTCCATATAAGAACATTGTTTTTAGCCATACAATTTAGCAGTGACCTCAACGCTTGTGAAATCCCTGATTTCAATAAACCTATATTAGGATCTAATACGATATTAGTGGGTTTAATAACGACATGTGTTGTGGATTAGGACCAGGACCAGGACCAGTGAAAAAGAAGATCACTAAGTATATGTTATTTTTCTATGATAAATGCCTAGTGTGTGGAATATATGTATACATGGTTGTGTTTGAGTCAAATGGGACCCGAAATAAACTATAGTAATGTTAAAATGTCGACGCGAGGCTTTGCCTCGATTAACGTGTGAGTCGGGCTTGGTTGTTGTGGAAAATAAGAATAAAGTAGGTATGAAACCTTGCCTCGAGTAATGTGTAGGTCGACGGCATGGTTTAAAAAATCGACAAACTTCGCCGAAGTTCGGGCGAAGTTTATCGATGTTGAGGTGAGCGAAGCGAAGTTCAAGGCAGTTGAAAAATTGCAAAACTTCGACTCAATTTCGGCTAACTTCGACCGAACTTCGAAAACATCGATGGAAGTTCATAAAACATGAAGTAAAATTGTTATTTTTCGTGGAAGTTGAACAAACTTCGACCGAAACTTCGAATGAAACTTCGCCTATGCTAAAAATATACTTAAAATTCAGAATATCCTCCGTTGACATGAGTTTTACGCATTATTGTTGTATGATTAAGTATATTCCTAGCATCTCTACGAAGAAACTTGAGTTTTCTAACTTTAAAGTGAAATTCCGTAAACTTCCGTACACCGGCGAATTTTTGTCAAACTTCCATCGTCGAAGATAACTTCCTCGAATTAATTCTGAATTTTAAGTGAGCGAAGTCATAGGCGAAGTCGAAGTTTCAAACATTGGTCGACGGTGGCCGAGGTTGGAAATGGATCCAAATTGGAGCAAGTTTGGTTAAGTATGGCACATGATTGGTTAGTACGGTTTCATTAAGTTGTGGAAATAGTTAAGATTTTTTGGGTTTTGGTCACATTTTATGAACTTAGATTATTTTGTCAAGATTTTGACTCGATTTGGTGAAAAATCAGATTGAAAACGGCACCGAAAGTCAACGTGTGTTAAAATAGGAATTTCAGGAATTAATAAATAAAAAATAAAGTACGAAGCTCAAGCTTAATATAACAGAACGATCAGAATGAGTTGATTCAATTCATTTCTTTGTTCTTAAATGTTTTGACACTTCTATTTCATGATCTCGAGCTCCCTAAATCCGTTATTCTTCTGGTTTCTTCCCGCAAATAAGTCGAGCATCGCATGAAGAGCATTATGGGCTACGTTTCGCGGCGAAAACGAGAGAATCGGCTTGGAATTTGGTAAATTTCAGAATTCTTGACATTCTCCTTAATTCTAAGTTAAACTATCGTGATTTCTCCAAATTTATCGTGGGGTTTTGATAAGAAATGGTCGAAATTGTAATGAATTTATGTATCTGTCTTATTTGCTCCGATTTGGGATAATTTCAGTAGTGTAGGTTAGGGTTTTGGTTTGTGGAATCAATTGAAATCAGTTGATAACTAATTTGATGCTATTCTTGGTAGTTGAACTTGATTGAATTGGGTTTTTTGAGGAATTTATCAATGTTTTCAATCCAAGTGTATGCTACGGATTGTGAATAATGTTTTGAAATTGGTATTGAATGGTTTCTTGGTATTTGGTATTGTGTTTTGGGAATATAGTTGCGAAATATTGAATAGGAGAAGTTTTGTTAGTTCAAAAATTATTGAAGTTGCATGTTGAACAGGACATACAAGAAGATTCATAACTTCTCCATGTGTGATACGATTTGATTGTTCTTTGAGTCTATGAAAAGTAGGAAGGGAAGCCTACACCTTTCTTTTTGGTCAGTATGACAAATATTAGGTTCTTTAAACTAAAAAATTACCTAAAGTTCGCTAGTTGAAAACTAGTTGAAACTATTCGAAATTATTATTTTTTCAAATGGTTTTCGAGAGTACTTTGCCTTCAGTTTTCATACGGTTTTTGTGATTTAGTTTCAAGTGGAATTGAGCCTTACAATAATTGGGTATGTAGAAAAGCTATTGGAGCCAATTTCAAGGTGATGCGACGCTCAGGGAACCTCGAAAATTTAGCTCAAAGTTGGTTGGTTGTAAGTAAACCTTACAGTGACATTTACTATTATTGTTCTATCTTTGTACCTGCATTTGTATCATGTTTGCATTGCATTTTGCATGTTGTTGATCATGCATTCATGACATATGGATAAAGCTACCCTTGTTTCGGTCAACGAGATGGATGGGATCCACTTAAAACTAGACGTATCTACAGGCGTCTAAGGCAGGTAAGGTCGATTTCTAGGGAGCATGCATCAAACTCTTACTATTGTTTTAGGTTCACTTCTGAGGTGGCCAACTTGTTAGTGAACTTAGAACATAAATAGAGGGATAAATGTTGGTATATATGTTTGTTGGTTTATTTGGAAATGTAATTACATGTCTCAATGTATCAAACTGGACATTTGCAAAAGTACAAGTCATTGTAGATGTTTACTTATCTGACATCCTCGAGTTGTTTTTGATGATGTCAGGATTATGGTGAAGACGTAAGAGAAAGAACAAGCTTAGAAAACTTCGGTGATTTCTTTACGTTGTTTCTTTTCTTTGTATATTGATTTGATAATTATTGTGTTTTCTTTGTTATGGGATTGAGAGATAGGTCGTAACACAGTTGAGTTATGAATCGAGGTTTATTTTGAAACTGTTTTGGAGTGTTTCTACGGTTCAAATGTTATTTGAGACTTGAAACTGAAGTTGTGGTTTTACAATGTTCGAGAATTGGGTTGGAAGCTAATAAAGAAAGCTTTTAGGGTGTTTTTTTTATTTCAATTTTTGATATATGAATTGATATGGATATTGCGGAGACGTGAGTCCTTCCAGGCATTCTCCCACTGTTGTTTATCAAGTGTTTGGTTTTTCGACAGCTCTAAATTTAGGGGAAACACTGCCGAAATTTTATTGAAATAAGGGAAATTGATAGAGTTTAAGGGGACCACCACAATAGTATTAGTGTGAGTCCAGGTTAGTTATAGGGGTAGTTAAGTAATTTTATAGTAGTAGTATAAATAAAGGCTGCAAGGGAGAGAAAAACATCTTGTCATCTTGAATGTAATTTGAGAACTCTTAGGAGTTTGGGTTGAGAGAGTTTTAAGACTCTTCTCTGTGTTACTTTCGAGTTTGTAATCGTCGTTGTTTCTCTCAATTCAATTCACCAATTTCGGTGTTTTATCAATGGTATCAGAGCATCTTCATCAGAAATATAATCAATCAAGAATGGATTCAAGGTTTTTGTCGGATGAGATGTTAAGAGGTCTTTACGAAATTAAGTTGGGGCTTGATCACATCTTAGAGAAGCTCAATACATGGTCAGTTCGTGATTCTTCACCTCTAGCCATGATCTCACATGATGATGGTGATCGCACTTTGGAGCTGCCAGTGCTTTCAGATCCATCCATTATCAATTCAAATATCAAATTAGGTGTCTTCTCCAACTCGATTATTCAGCCGATTGTTCGTGCAGAGCATATCGTGAAGCCATTTTCCATTCCATTTTTGCGGATTCAAACTTCGCCACTTGCGTTGTTGTCGAAAGCTTCAAGTCAGTCAGATCTAGGGTTATCCGAAGGGTTCCTAATTGTAGGCAAACCAGAACCACCAGATCCACTAGATCTGGTGGCATCCAAGATGTTGATGTCTCATATTTTTTTGCAACTTCTGCAACTCTTACATTTCATACAATCAACGATGACATCCAGCATCACGACAACATCACAGATGTAGCTTTGAGCGTTAAGAGTATTGAAGACAACGATGCCTTCCTCGTTCCGCCACCGTGGCCGCCACCCTTATTGATAACGTCAACCTTCAAGAGCTCGTTAATCTCATTTTTAGGTGTGTTGTTTCCTTCATTTTTGCTAGGTCAGAACTTGTAGTAATACATCCTTTTGGGAAGATGACCAAATTGTGGGCGAGTCGAGGAGATCTCACAAGTTCGAGAAATATCTTATGGATTTTGTTTTATCTCCTACCATATGTTTTTCTCCACATCTTTCTCATCGATACGGTGGTATCTACTCCACTGCCTTCACTATGGTTACTCCCTCCATGGTTTGCCCACAACTTAATGTGTTTTTATGGGGTTTGCCGTCATGTTATGGTAGCTTAGTGATGTTACGACTTGTTGTGTGGTGGTGCATGGCACAATGCTTTGTGTTGTCTTGGTACCCAACGACATCAGTTATATGTAGGTACTCCATGGTTCAAGTTTCAACTCATTGCTTCCTTGAGTGTACTCATGAAGTGTTGTTTGTTGTGGCATGGTGTTTCATTTGGATGGGCAAAGGTACATATGTGCAAATTGACTGTAATCTTGTTGCATTGGAAGTGTTTGTTGAAATGTTCTTGACCAATTGGCGGGTATGCGGCACCTTTTGGTGGGCTGATGGGTTGGTGTCTTTGGTCCTCTTATTGAGGGCAAGTCTACAGTCTAATTTCTCTCACCCTTGCGCCACATGGTTGTTCTGGATTCTTGCATGTTCTCTCGACTACACACTCCGGATATTTGTTACTTTTTGCTTTGGTCGCCATTTGTAGTGTGCAACAAGTGTTTGATGAAAAGGCATTAATGGATATTGAGCCTAGGAATGCTTTCTTTGAGATTTTGTTGCCTTACTTTCTTGGGTCTGAGCTTCCAACATTAGCTCATGCCATTCTATATGAGCTTCATGGAAGATTTATTTTGAGGTTCTTGAAGCCTTGTGTTGCCAACACTAATTTAAATTTCATATTGATGGGGACTCATGTTGATGTTTTGAGCACTTCAGCTTTCTATTGCACTTCTTGGGTTAAGAGTCTAGCGCCTTCATTCGATATTATGTCGGAGCACTTGCTTCTTCCACCGGGCGCTCCGCGACTGATATGGATCCTTGCTTGGTTACTATTACCTTAAGATCGTCTCCCCATGTGGATCCATGTTCCTGGTTGCATCATTATCTTTTTACCACCTTGAGGACATGATGGATTTTTAAAGGGGGGAGTAATGATAGAGTTTAAGGGTAATGATAGAGTTTAAGGGGACCACCATAATAGTATTGGTGTGAGTCCAAGTTAGTTATAGGGGCACTTAAGAAAGTTTATAGTAGTAGTATAAATAGAGGCTGCAAGGGAGAGAAAAACATCTTATCATCTTGAATGTAATTTCGGAACTCTTAGGAGTTTGGGTTGAGGGAGTTTTAAGATTCTGCTCTGTGTTACTTTCGAGTTTGTAATCATTGTTGTTTCTCTCAATTCAATTCACCAATTTTAGTGTTCTATCAGAAACTTAATTGAGTGATTTTCCTATTTGGTGCACTCAAGGAGATTAAGATCTTGAGTTTAACTTGAGGATAAACATGTGTGTTGGGGATTTTAGAGATTTGATGTTTTAGATGAAACCAATTAAGGAGTTTACGGTAATTAATGATTGTTAGACGCCTAATGACGCAGGGGCTAACAACGCTAGTCCACCTTAACTCATATACGGCCTCACATTGTTCATATGATTTTTTTTCCTATGATAATTTCATACAATTATGACTGATTCTTTGGTTTTTACATATTCATTTTCTTTCACTAGAACAATTTAGCCTCTATGATTGGGAGAAAGAAATTGTCCCACGGACATTGACTTCTACCTCTGCCTTTTATAAAGGCCATCGAATCAGTAATATGTTCATGAAATAGCAGTACAAGTATGGTCATCACCACTCAAACTTATATAAATGAATGCAACTTCTTTTGCTAAATGGTGGGAAGTGAAGCAAACTTACTTTGTTTTCAAACTTTTAGGTAACTTTACTCTTGTAATAAGAGGCTTGAAAGTAAAAACTTGCCAAGTTATGCTTAACGAGCTCTCCAAATGTGCCAATAAGAACTAATGTGTTGTTCGCTACCCTAGACAGCCCAAATAAGGGCCAAAATAGCCGCTTACACCTTATTCGATCATGCACATTAATTTCGCGTTGCACATCGTGATGGGTTTCTCGAGCGTCAAAGTCTGAACTGCTTCAGAGGTCCCTCAAATTTAGCCCAGCCTTAAGTGGACACTGAATTTACAAAAGCACCCCTGTATATTACATCTCATCTCTGAACCCTCACTTCTCTTTCACACGAGAACACAATAACCACAGTTCATGTTCTCTCAGGAAGCTCTATCGATTTCAACTCCAGCCTCTCTTAGCTAGCAAGCCATGTTGATTTTCAACTCCCCTATCTATATGAGTGACCCCAAACAGAAACCCCTCTTACCCACTTCTCTTCTCCACTACAACCCTCATACGGAAAAAGTTGATACAGTGAAGAACGAGAACATAGAGCACAGATCTTCTTTCATGTACACATTATAAGAGCGAGGGGAAAAACAATATATTGTCCAAAGGAGAAAGAACATGAACCGAAGTTGGATTTTTCATAACTACGTGGACCAGCGAGTCGACGACTAAGTGGTGAAACAGATTGGAAGGGTCAATTAAAGGTGTGAGATTAGGGTTTAAAGGATGAGTAGTTTTGTAACTTCGACCTTAAACCTAACCAACTAATATGTGCAATCGAACATAAAAGCACTTTGAATTTGAAATAGATGGCCAAGTGAACATGAGACCCATGGGACAAAGACCTTCATGCACGATTGATGTCTAATTCATCTAGAACTAATACGAAAATTCCTTATTTTTAATTTTTAGAAAAATAAAGATGCTTAAGCTTCTCTCACGTCATATTCCCACACATGAATTTCACATTCACACTCACATAAACAAACAAACACACGAGGAGTTAAATGAACCCATGGATAAGATCATAAGCCTTGTTAGTGTTATGGAGGGCATATAAAGGGTGGTAAAGTAGCAACAGATATGAAAATTGCTAGACATAGAAAATAGAAAGAAACCATGAGTGACATTGATCTTATAGAAAATCATTCAGAATTAATGCAGTTGATGTAAAGTATAACAATGATGTATAGTAGGTCTCGAAGACTCTCTTAAACTAGCATCTTGATGGGTTGGTTCCTTAATACTCCCTCCGGTCATAATTCTAAGTTCCCTTGTCAAAAATTATAAGATTTTCTCTAAATTTGCGAGGCTTTTTACCCATTTTACCCTCCTTTAATTTTCTAGCATTTATTTAGGTCTATTCACATTCTTCTCTGCATCGCAAACACCACATTAATGGTTCAATCGAAGCTTTCCTTCTCTCTCAAAAACAGAAACCCTATCAAAGACCAAGAACAGAACAATATCAGTCTTCGAATTGGCAGATCTCCTTCATACAACAGATTGAACAAAGATCCATATCGATGAAAACAAACAAAGATCTCCTCGGCATAAAATGTCACGCCATCGCAGGAGACTTTGATTTCGAACGCTTTAATGGCGGTGTTGAAGCAGGCGCAGGCGAACCAGTTGTGGGTGACCAGAGCAGCAGCTACAGCCGCTATTAGCTGTGAAGGTCAAGCTCGAATAGCTCATCGTTTTCATTCTCGATGACCCTAGTGTGAGTCGAGAGAGAGATAGGTAAAGGGGTTTTGAAGAAAATAGTGATCTCTTTGGAAAAAGAACTAGGGACCGATACAACCAAACACGTCGAAGATTAAAAACTTGGAAGATTGAACAAGGATCTTGCTTGACTTCTCCATCTTTCTCTATTCTTCTTTGATAACAATAAGCAAATGTGGGTTTAGAGAGGAAAGGAGATGTTGATTGTGTCATATATGAAAAAGTGTCCAAAGGTAATAGGAGAAGTTTGACAAAAAATTTAATAGCTCAATTAAAGGTATCAGTCTATCAATGGCAACAGGGTAATTTCACCCTATAAGTAATGCACTCCTTAATATTAGTGTTTTGGCTAAAACGTCATATAATTATGACCGGAGGGAGTAGTTTTTAAGGATCGGCTACCTTAATAGTATCCAAGGCTAGTTCCAATAGAAAAAAAAAAAAAAAAAAATCAAACAAAGAAAAGGAAAATGAGTAGATACAAAGAAATAAAACGAAGAAGTAATGGGGCCTTCATTTATTACACACGACCTCAAAACAAATTGAATAAAGAGTATGCATGCATGACGGAATAGTAAAGTCATAATTGGGACACCTCAACAATTCACTAAACTTTGCCATGCTACTAGATTTGGTTAGCTTTAAACACAAATGCCAAATAAAAATTTCCTATTGATAACAACTAACATAAATTTCGTAACTAGTGACACTGATTAGTCTTTCATTTTGAAATACTGCCTAAGGTCTCAAAAATGAATGCTACAGAGGTACAAAGGTTGCAAACTTGTTTGTTCAAAATAATCTAGTCAATAAGCAACCATGGCCATTTTTCGACTAGGATCAAGGTTCATTTTATTTTGACAAACTACTTATTTAAGAAAATAAAGAAGTAAAATTATAGAGTTAAGCAATGCTCTACCTTGTCTTCCAACCCTTGGAATAGAATAACTGGACAAGAAAATCTATCTACAAAATTGATTGGTGATCTCTCAAAAAAAGCACTTTCACTCCCTGCAGTTAAAAGAAACCATCAAAGAGACCAACTACTTCATAGTTCAAGCAAGAAAGATCAACAATGAAAGAGATGGTGACAATTACCCATAAGGTTGTCTATATAATGAGATTCAAATTTCGGCATTTCAGCTTTCAAAGAGGCCAAATCAGCTATCTGTTTCATTGAAGAATGAACGAAACAACTAAGCAGGTTTGAGTTACTGATTACCAAGTCACTTACCATTTTAGTAACAAAATATCAGCAATAGGAAAAAAAGAATCAAGGAGAAGAAACAAAACATCAGAAAGTACACAGAATTACAATTTTGTCAGATTTCTACAACAGTCAAGTAACCCAACAATGTGTTAAACCTTATTTTATACAAGAAGGCACCTTCATATGTTAACATTAATCTCATAGCTGTTAGAGGGAATTTTAAATTTTACACCAGACCCTTAGCTTCAGGGTTTGAGATATGCTATTCAAACTTTCAAGTCTTTTAGACTATAGGTGGATCAAACATATCCAAGATAACCAAGCCAAAAGGTGAGAATTAATAGCTCTAGCACCCAAAACAGGCTTCATTTTGTCACAAAGCAACTGAAACATGCACATAGTAACCAAAACACCACCTTGGTCATTCACTAGAAGAATCTTCTTTCTAAAATATTGACGGACAAATCTATGCTATTAGTTAGTTCTAAGACAAATAAATACTTGGCTAGAGAATGCAATGTGATATGAACATTGTTGGTATGCTCAATCCCTTTCAAAACTAAGAAATAAAGGCTTTACAAAATTTAATGAGATTGTTTTCCTATCAATTAAAAACTCGATATGTAGAATATTGTATGCGCTACATAGCCGGTCCCAAGTCCAGATAGAGAGGAAGTCCAAAGCCTATTTCCCATACTAGAAAATGGGGGAGGGAGATCCCAAGCGGATTTTCCATACCCAGAAAATGGGGGAGGGAGGTCTCAAGCCCATTTTTCATACTTGAGAAATGGGGGAAGGTTGCGATAAGTTGACAGCTAGCGTAATACTTTTTTCACTTTTTTTTTGGTACAAAAAACTTTTTTCACTCTTTATGAAATGAATCAAACATATGTAAATGTAAGGTGCTCCCCACCTATCGACGCACTGCATCAGAGCCCGAGTGTAGTGAAAAATGAGCAATGATGTGTTAGCTGACTTGGGACACATTGATTAGGAGTGATTTAAATGATCTGGAAAGCACGCCATCAATTCCACTAAATCGAACGCAATGGAAAAGTTTGATCCATCTATCTCACCTAACTAATTTGGGATTGAGGCTAGTTTTCCTTTCAATTCAGACAAATGGCTGAACCTATATTGATATTACGGATTAAGCAAGTGAAAAACCGCAACAGATTTTTCCAAGTTCACACGAGTTAACCCAAAGGAAAGAAACCATAATCAACACAAAGTAACATGAAAACCCTAAAATGAGGAAAAAAAAAGCAACAAGAAACAAGATACTCCACTATCAATAGTTTAGTACATAAAGGAAAACCCTCCTCTATGCAAACTTGGATAGTACCACAAAAACAAGATTGGGGAAAAAAAAAATTGGATGCGCTTGTGTTTGTCAACCCCAATCTACAACTTATATGCGCAAGGAAAGTAAGATGGCAAAAGGATTGAGTCATGATCCAATTTCCTTATTTGGCATGAAATCAGATGATTCATGAGTTACTGAGCAAGCAACTCCATCTTTGTCACTTACTGGAGGTTGCTCAATCAATCATGCTTGAAAATTTCATACCTCGTCAATATTGGGTGATTCTGTGTCAACAGCTTCTTATTTGATTATGGCTTTCCGTCCAAACTCGAGATTTCTGAATTTCTGAAAGTTATTTCAAAAATATTTTCCTTATGTTAGATTATTCCAATCTCTCAGGCCAAGAGTGTTTGGGTGTTCTGTTTCTGTTCATAATACTATTCCTACTCGGATTAACTTGATCCAAAGGCTATTAAATGCATTTTCATAGGATATTCTCCTACCACAAGGGTTATAAATGCTATAATCCACACTTACAAAAAGTTACGTGTCCTATGATGTTACCTTCCTTGAAAATAAACCTTTCACTTGAAGGTGCAGGTCAAATAGATGATTTGGCATTCCCATTGCTCTCCGAAAAGGGGTAAGATCTTGTACTCAACATCCAATTTCCAACAACTTGTGAATTTGTCATTTATCTATCAAGTACAGGGCATTCATCTCTCAACTTGATATAGTGAAAATCCTTACCAACATACACGAAGCCTTGAAAGACTTGAGATGGCAAGCTGCAGCAGTGGAAGAAATAAAGGCCCTATAAGAAAATGACACATCAGAAATAGTTGGCATGCCATAAGGAAAAAAAACTAGTAGGCTGCAAATGGATTTTCGCTTTGAAAGATGCTTTAGATGGGAGAATAGAGATACAAAGCTCGTTTGGTTGCTCGAGGATATATACAAACTTATGGCCTTGATTATGAGAAGACTTTTGCACCAGCTGCAAAACTGAATTATATCCTAGTTCTCTTATCTATGGCAGCTAATCTAGATTGGGAACTACACCAAATGGGCATATCTAATGCCTTCCTCGAATGGAACACATGAAGAAGAAGTTGCATGAAGCTACCGACTGGTTTTGAAGAGGCAAACAGACACGGTTATGTATGCAAACCAAAAAAGTCTCTATATGGATTAAAACAATCTCCTCGAGCTTGGTTTACCCGATTCAGCACAGTTGTGATACAATTTCGCAACAAGCAAGGACAAGCTGACCATACTTTGTTCCTAAAACAGTCCAATGATTGGAAGACGTCGATCTAAATAGTGTATGTCAATGATATTGTGATTGCAGGTGATGACAATGAGGAGCTGGCCAATCTCAAGAACTTGCTGAAATCTAAATTCGAGATCAAAGATCTGGGACAACTCTAGTATAATCTTGGAATGGAAATACCTCAGAGTTAGGCATTTTCATTTCTCAAAGAAAATACACCCTTGCCTTGATCTATTGAAGGAGATATGTAAATTGGGTTGTAGACCGGCAAATACACACACCACTTTGAGAAGAATTGGAAGCACAAGGTTTATGAGGATGATCCTTAAGCAAACAAACAAAGCTATCAACATTTGGTTGGAAAACTGATCTATCTATCACTTACGAGGCCTGACATTGCCTATAGTTTTAGTGTGGTTGGTCAGTTCATGCATGCTCCGACTAAGAGGCATCAAGATGCATATGACCAGATTCTTAGATATTTGAAGGGAACACCTGGAAAGGGCCTCTTGTTTAGAAATACTAATAGCTGAGAAGTGGAAGGGTTTGCTGATACAGATTGAGCAGGTTCGACTGAAGATAGTAAGTCCACTAGTTATTGCACTAAGCTTTGGGGAAATCTTGTCACATGGCGAAGTAAAAAACAAATTGCTGTGGGTAGAAGTAGTGCAGAAGCAGAACATAGGGCCAATGCGCAAGGACAAGGTATTTGTGAGTTAATTTGGCTAGAAAGACTACTATCAAATTTGAATGTCCAATTCAACATCCTATGAAGTTATAATAGCGATAGTAAGCCTGCCATTGCAATTGTCCATAAACCCATACAACATGATTGAATGAAGCATGTAAGGAAATGATAGGACCTTCATCAAGAATGAGATAGAAAGTGGGAAGATTAGTTTATCATATGTGCCAATTGGATCGCAAGGAGCTGATATTCACACCAAAGCATTACTTAAGGCTGGTTTTGAGTCAAATTTATGCAAGCTGGGAATGTTTGACGTACATTCACCAGCTTGAGGGGGAGTGTTGGAAAGTAGGAAAGCATAACCTGAATCAGTGGGACTTAGATTAGTTTCTAATTTTCAGTTATTCTCAATTAGTTTTCCTTTTGTATTTTAAATCTTGATTTCTAGGAAGATTTGTATGAATATTTCCTTGGTTCCATATTCAGGCTGCATATTTATGTACAGACCAATCAATCAATATGAAGAGAAAAACACATCCAAAACTTGGTATTTTACATACTCTTCCATTGCGCACTTTTTACTTGATTAGTACATTTGAAATAAATATTTACTAATTTAACACACCCATCAAAAGATTTCCACATCTAACACATCTTTGATGATTTGGCATATATATAGCAATGGTGGATTGAAAGACAAAATATAACAAAATATGTTCTGAAACTACATTCTCTGTTGTATTAAATCACTTCCTCCAACAGTGCAAAACTTGACTCCAAGCAACACTCTATGCTTGCAATGATAAAAACGTGACATCACAACATGTTTTAGATGCGCCAAATCATCAAGATGTGTTTGATGTGGAAATATTTTGATGGGTGTGTCAGGTTAGTAAATATGTATTTCAAATGTACTAATCAACTGAAACGTTTGTGCTTTCCAAATTATTTAAATCCCTCATAATCAATGGGTCCCAAGTTAACTTCAGTCTATACCCCTACCTCGTTGAGTTTCTTTGGTTTCTATTGAGCTGAGTTTTCTAGTAGGAGCAGATACTTGGATGGAGAAGATAAAAAAAATAAAATGAAATACTCTGACCAACTGATACTAGAAACAATGGGTATGCAAAAGTAGTTCACACCGATCACTGAAAAAGACTGAGTGCACAAGGTTCATATAAAATTACGATTCATACAACCTAACAAAACAAATGCACAAACCCAAGGAATCATATCGCAAAACAAAGTAGATTGACACTCACACCATACAATGAAGCACCAGCCTTGAATGTCTGCCTAAATGCAAGAGAAGCTAGTGTAGTGTAGCCACCAGCAGAACCTCCAGTAATGCATAAACGCTTTCCATCGACTTTTCCGTTTTCGACCTTATGCATGGAACCAGATTTGTTTCGCTCAGGGTATATAGGTACATTGCTCTTTTAAATAGTAAAGCTTGAGAAAATCTGAAAGCATACCAAGAAGTTGGCACAGTTACAACAGTCATTAACATCCACAACACCCCACCGTCCCAAAAGTCTTTCACGATATTCCCGTCCGTAACCTTCAGATCACATTCGTAAAATATAATTTATAAGGGAACATTCAAGGAAAAAAAATTGGAATACATTAGAAAGCTTTCACAAGAATCTCAACTGGATCAAAATTGGGATATATGTTGGCAGACCCAGCCAAAATGAACCTACTACAGCATTTAAACTCTTAACTCTGAGTTCATACTGATAAAATTTAGCTTATTTAATCAAATAGCTTCAAATATACAGCGTAAAGAAAAATATATACATACCAGTACTTCCTCCATAGTTAACATCTACAAATGCCCAACCACGACTAGTCCAGTATTGGATGTTGAGATTCAAGGTTCCACGAGACTCAGAAGTAGGGCCTCCTGTAGTGTTAAAGCAAAAAATACCAAATACCATGATATATGTGTTTTAGATTTGTAACCATGTTCAGGAATTCATTTACAAATTGCACTTCTTTCTTAACTTCAAGTAACAGCAATAGAAAATTGGGATTTTCTCTCCCTTGTTAGGAGATATCTGATTAATAAACATAGTGCATATTAGTACACATAAAGAAGACAAACTAATGAACTACATTTATTAAAGTGCAATGAAGTTGCACATAGTGAAGAGATAAAGACTCTTACAAGATTTGATAAAACTCGTTCCAGTTTACAAGTACACTACACAGTCTAGATGACAAAAGGTTGCTTCTAAATTCACCTAAATTTCACCAAAATCAACCATTTTAGTTGTTTCATTTGAAATCTCCCACCACAAGAAGAACTAAAAGTACATAACTAAAGGGAGACTGCATATACTTGAAATCTTATATTTGAAAGCAACTGACAGAATAGCTTAAGGAACAAGGAATTTATTTCATGATTCCAAAAGACGAACGACATAAAGATATATAATTGTGAACCACATGCAAGATAAATCCTTGGATACATAGATATGGGCATCGACCAGTAAGGTCATGCATGTAATAAAGCCTCAACAAAAACAAGAACATTAAATGCATGAGATTTGGCTTAAAATTTGCATAAAGGAATAATTAAATATAAATATTTTTCAGGGATTAAGAATCAAAAGTAGAACTGAATAGAGACAAACATTAGAATCTTCAAATATTTTTTATTAATATATTTAATATTTTTTTGCGGAAACAAGATATGTGTACTGAACAGAGAAGCATGGGGACCATAGGCCACCTAAGCCCCAACTAACATGAACAATGAACTCAACCTGACCAAACACGAAAGAGAAGTAATCCATCAGATTGACTACACATTTCTGGCAGTCAAACAAATTGGAAACTCTTATTTTAAGTTTTAACATTATTGGAAGGTTGTTACGTAGTGTATTGACTAGGAAACCAAGTTCGAGTATTTTGACAGTTTTAATGTTTTCCTTACAGAACTTATTGCATAAAGAGTCCAGAAAATTAAAATATAAAATAAAAGGTTTGATTTAACAGGTTGATTAGATTTCGAATCCACTCATGCTTCAATTTTTAAAAAGTTCAAGTTTAGAAGACTCTAAGAGCTCCAACAATTTCATAGGCTCCAAAAGATTGGAATCCTCTGATGCTTCAATTTTTAATTCCTACGCAGTAAAGAATGTTATTGTCCTATTGCACACAAAAATGCAAAACCATTTATATAGTGATTGGAAAGGTTTTCAAATTGCTATACATAAGATATTGATACGTGTAATAGTAGATCTGAAAAATCAATTTGCAGAAAGTTTACCACTGATGCAGCAAGGATTAAAATTAGACTTGCTCCATAAGCTCCTGTTTTGGGTCCTAAGAAGGTAAAGGCATAGGAGATAGCTTAATGGAGCTTATGGATTGGGATCTGTTTTTCACCGTCCCAAAGTGTATCCATGTTGCTCAACAAGACTACAACAGGTAAGTATGTAAAAAGCCTTAAGTATGCCAACTACAATAGATCCACCAAGAGGCATCAGTCTAGTTGAATCCCACAAGACATCAATTCTGGTTTGCTACTTATTCTCAAGTATCCTCATGTTTCTTTTGACCCAAGGACCCGATAAAACTGTCAACGCTTATCAATCCATAGACATGACTACTTCTAATTTTGCCTGTCACCCTTTCCAAGATAGCTCTCAATCCATGCAACCACACCGTCTCCTCTTAATGTTTATTACGTAATTAAAATAGTAAAAATGAACCTACATACATATTAGATTTTTATAACGATGGAGTGCCAAGTCCAAGTTTAATAGGAGGAAGTGTGTATGAGTGTGAGCTTAAGGTTTGGAGTGGAGACTTCACCAAAAATGCCTAACACTCACTCTCCAATATTAACTTGGACTTTGGTATTTCATCCTACAAATTCTAATACACTATCAGAGCAATAAAATAAATGGGTGCCTCAAAGTTTTAAGTTCAAGTTATTTACCAAGTATTCCATCCCACAAATCCTAATAATACATCTGCAACCGACTTCATTCCCGAATGTTTCTATTTATTCATTTTGCCTTGAGAATAATGCATTCAAAGTCAATAAAGATGCTTTTAAGCCTCTAAATGCATTCAAAGTCAATAAAGATGCTTTTAAGCCTCTAAATGCATATTAACATCTAAACTACTAAGTCACACACAACATTTATAGAACTACTTGTTGCCTTTCACGCATAAAATTCCTAAAACTAGCATTTTAAAAATGTTATTAACCACAAGTTTGGAATTTCGAGAAATGTTCAAAAGAACATATACCGTGGGTTTTGAGCACCAAGGGAGGCTTCTCTTGTGGTGAAGCTTCATAAATGGGGTTGAAAGGAGGATAGAAGTATGCGTACGTGTATTGACCAGGGAACTCAGATGGAAATTTGATCAACTCTGGCACGCTAAAATATGATTTGTATTCCGTACTTTCTGCAGTAGAGGGCCAAATAATTGAAAATCTGACTGCAATTGAGTTATTGTCATCCAAGTGTACCTGAAAACACAAAACGAGTATGTATGGCAGAAATATAATAAGGTAGTCCCCTACTTGTCCAATAAGCAAGTAAACATGTCTAGAAATGCCAGAAGTATGCTAAACTTTGATGAAGGGCCACCTTCCCTATTGCCAACGGTTGAGTTGCTGATGCTCCTTCAATGTAAAAGCAACCATGTCCAGCAATCTGCACCCAAGTATAAGGGATTTAAATTTAAAACATGTTCTTCTAGTTATTGCAACTCTTTAGTCTTCATCAGCCAGAAAATACAGTAAATATTCCCTCATTTCATTTTTTTAGTCAATTACTCCCTCCGGTCAAAAATATAAGTCTTTCTAGCAAAAACTTCTTGGTCAAAATTATAAGTCGTTTTCAAAATTCAAGAGTGTATTTATTGTTTTTTTACCAATTATACCCTTATATAATTCAAATATTTATGATTCTTCAATTCTTCAATTCATTTAATGTCAAATGACGTATATGTAAATTACACTTGTAATTAAGGTTGTCTTAATTCTTGTGTCCTTACCTTAAACGACTTATATTTGTGACCGGAGGGAGTAAACAATTAAAAAATAAACAATTACACACCTTTAAATATTGGGAAAATGAAAGCAAGGAACGAAAATTCGATAAAATTAGCCGAAGTTTAGGTGAAGTTTACCGAAGTTGAAGGGATCGAAGCGAAGTTCACAGGTAGTTTAAAAATTACAAAACTTCTTCGAAGTTTATGTTAAAAATCGACAACATTGATATAAATTGATATGGATTGCTAAAAACAAGGAGAATTTGCAAATTTTTCGATAAAAAAAAAAAAAAAAAAAAAAAAAAAAAAAAAAAAAAAACCAAATAAGTGTATAGTTGACGGAAGGGTTGAGGGTTGTAATTGATGGTGGTTTTTGGGGGTTATTGAGAATTTGAGAGTGGCTCACTTTTGTACACACCTCTCTACACCAATAACGTGATCCCTTGATTTTGCATCAAGATTTAATGTATGCATCGAGATTCACTGTTGCACACACATCTCTACAACGCTTTGTAGTTTTTTAATCGATGCATAATGCCTAAAAGTGGATATTTTCTTTTGCTTTAAATACTGACCCATACAAAGAAGCATGTTTCATAATTTTAATTTTACTTATGTGAATGTGCAATTAATAAATGGTTAGAGAATCAAATCAAGTGTAATTATTATCACTAAAAAGTGATCTACCATACACAGTATGCATGACTAGTGCCAATAAAATTGACTTGAAACCATTAAATTGTAAATTTTTTAGGTATAAATGCATAATTGTGCTTGTTTTGACATCCCATTCAATGAGCTTTAGTTTATTGACAATTTAAATAAAAATTTCTTAGACTTCTCTAAGTTAGCGAATTTTTACCAAAATTCTCCACGTCGAATTAAACTTCTCCGAATTAATTCCAATCATCAAGAGGGTGAATTATAAGGCGAAACCGAAGTTTCGATCCTTGAATGAAAGTAAATGACTACCACACACTACCACACACTCTTATGGATATGCAATTACTGCATTTCATGGAATACAATAGGATGAGGGTAAAAGTTAGCACCATGTTTTTTTGGTCCAAATTAATATCTTGTTATTAAACCCTAAAAAGCATTCAAAATGGACGGGATAGGACATAAAACCTACAATGGTACTTATATCTGTGAAAGGAACATCGAGCATCGATAACGACTTTTGAGCATCATTTATAATTCCAAGATATGATCTCCCATCTTGCCTGCATGATTATTCACAACTTCAATCACGATGTACTCATGGTGCTCCAAAAAAGAAAACCAAGGAAAAAGAACGCATAACAAAGAATTTTTTTCTCAAACCGACCTGTAGCAGCAAGCAACCAAATTATTCTCCTCGTCACTTTGAATAAAATCATAGGATGAAGTACCAAAAACCCACAGAGGCTTCGAAAACTCTGCAAGCAAGGAATAAACAGGCACCACCTCGTTTCTGTTTTCCACCTGCATTGATGAAGAAAACCAAAGAAAGATCTCGAGATGAATAAATCTAGCAGGTCCTTTATAATGCAAAAGGCATCATTAACTTAGCTCAACATATGGAGTCAACAATCATTGGGTCATGATATAAAAACTTACTGACTATATATTTATCAAATTGCTCCCATTTTCCCCCTCTTTGACCCCGTGTGGTTTAGTTTTGTCATGTTAAGGTGTGTGTTGGATTTGAAAATTATTTATCAGCATAGTGAAATCTCCCCATATGTTGGCTATGTAGACTTAATAACATTTATTTCATTCTCAAAAATAACCAACTTCAATTACATTTTTCTCTGTCAAGGACCAACTTCAATTACATTGCACTTATAGGCAATAAAATTCCTCAAAAAAAAAGTAAAGTGAAATTCCATTAATTCAACATTGCAAAGGAATCTGAAAAGGTATAGGATAAAGCATGAAAATCTCTATTGACCTCCAAAGAGCAACATGTCGATGCGAAAAAATAGAAATCCCATTGAAGAAATCTATAGGTTCGCATAAGATGCAGGGTGAGAGAAAAGAGGCTGATGACACTTGAGAGATGAGAGATAAAAGAAGGCGAGGAAGAGGTACATATAATAGGAAGGAATGGCAGAGTGGAAGAAGGTTGTGGTTATTTGAAGATAACAGGGAGGTTTACAAAGTCCAATTGAAATATGGTCATAAAAATTAAAAATATATAACAAAAAAAATGCATATGATAATCATATAGATGAAAATTTTAATAAATAATCACACGAGCATTAGTTCATCATTTTCTCATGTTGTTATTTAAAATGTAAAGCTATGGGTTTTTATAAGAAAGCTACTAAAGCTGGTTGACTAAAATAAGTTTATTAGTTATCATATAACTACAAATCTTGAAGGAATTCAAGTTGTTCGGAAATAAGGTTTTTATTTATAATCGAATGCTACCTAGTTGTCTACAATAGCATATTGACACATTCCCATACCAATGAAACTGTAGTAAAGAGCATGAACGATACCAAAATTAATGGACATCTATATATGGGTATTGCTACATTGGGAAGGGAAAGCCAAAAAAGTCCCCACGCCATGGAAACAATATTCATAACCATTAATCCAATGGTCAATACTCTCGTGCATTTATTGATATATATAGGTCATAAATGCACAACACTATTAACCATTAATTAATATCCAACAGTCAAAATATTTCCATGGCATGGAGACTTTTTGTTGGCCCCATTGTATAACTATCCCGTAGATAGATTTTATTGCTCAAAATGAACAATAAAAATCTCTGATGAGGCGACCTACAGCATTGAAGAGGCTGATTTCTACAAAACGCAAATGAAATACAACATCAACCAAATTCTTCTGAGTTCCCTCATAAGACCCACAATCTTTATTGTACATTTTAGTTGCACGCTCAAACTAGGAACTCATTATAACATTAAATAATTACTATTACATACAAACTAATTTCCTAAATAACCCATTCACTAAATATGATTGTTCTAAGTTTCACAACGATAACCTTGGAGTAGGAGATTACCCATTTATGAAGATTCCAAAATCCAGTATTTCTATCTGTGATTAGAAAGAGTTCTCCTGCATGAAATGAATCACAATGAATTAATGCCTACCACCAAATAATCACTAAGCCTCCCAATTTTTCACCAAACTCAAAAACACGTCGCAATAAAAATAGGCAAGAGAAATTCACTAAATGCATAATATGTTTCCCGTACAATAAATAATGAGTAATGTATAAGCCAGTACCTTAGGACATTCACATGAAGATCAACTAAAGGTAGGAGCACAAACTATACGTATCAGGAAATATCATGAAGGGCATTACATGCCCTAGTCCTAAATCTTTTATTTTCTTCACAATCATAATACCAACAAAGTCATAGCATTCATAAAATTCAAAGATCTTAAAGATGAAAAAAAGAACACAACATTTGTGAATGAAATGGCATAGAACAAACTTGGCTCATAACGAAAACCTAGACAAGTCCGACCAGTGGCTAAACTATCGAACATGGGATAGCAGAGGAAAGTGAACAAAGCTCTCCAAATAAAAATGGAAGGGTATATCTAATGATGCATCATGTTAAAATGTTTTACATTTAAAATCTGACAGTCGTTTGTAAATTGTATCATATTTGGGGTACATAAAGAGGCATTTAATTATAATTTTAAACCTTCTACAAAATATGGCAACCTTGGAACTTAGAACCGAATATAATTAGTTATTTTATCACTCATGTCTCTGGTAGGTGGTCTTTCCAACTAATGCTTTTGCAACCAAGCAATTACACTCATGACTGTAATAGGGGTTGGCAATATTTCAAGACATCATGTCATGCCATATTATTCATCATCACCACTACAAGTGATGATGTTATTCGCGAGTCAAAAACAAATCAGTGACATGAAAGGCATATATATTAGTGGATGGAACTGCATAATCATTCTCTAAAAATTATTTTCCCACACAAAATTATTTAGCCACCTATTCAAACTTTTATGTACTTGTTATCATGATTCATGACTAGCCATTGTTTAATCTTGAATGGTTTAAGTACAACAATCTGGTTGACTTCGCTTTGATTGCTTATCCTCTTTCTATCCTTGTATATTCCCTTTATTTTATTAAAAATATAATTTTGTATCCCATCAAGAAAAAAACAAATAAACAAACGAACAATCTCACGATAATCTGATCCATCAAGAGATACAAGACCAAAGTGAAACACACTGAATCTAAATTCAAAATTGACTGGAACACTCAAATCAATGCCAAGAAGTAAGACAAATTAAATTGAATAAAGATTAAAAAACTCCAACAAAATCAGCAGTATAGGTGAAAAGCCATCCAAATTAGAGACGAAGGCCACAACATTTATCATAGAACTTTCAGCGGCTTAGAAAACACGAAAGTAATGAGAAATGAGATGAAAATGTTATTTTGATAATCCAGAATCAAACATTTTTTAGCTATATTCAATCAGTTGCACATAGAAAGTTTGAAATACAAAAATGCAATAATTACTTTAAGATATTCCAACGAACTAGGGTAGTATTTATCCAATTGACATTTGATCATTGCTCCAAAACAGATAGCATAAAACTGAATTTGTAACTGCTCATAGCTCTGAGTTTTTTACCGCATTCTTTAACGATATGTTTCACCAATGTTTCCAAAATCAGAAATTGGAGGAAAATCCAATGAGCATGTTCAACATTTAAGAAATATAAAAAATAAAAAAAAAATACTGGACATGCAAAGAAAACTAAAATTATTGGGTCATTAAAGCACAACTGTTCCTAGAAAACCAGAAATGAGAGGAAGAGTTTACCTCTTGAGGACCACTTTGGCTCAGTTGGAGACTCTATTAGCCCAGAATTACCACAAACACAGATTTTTTTATAAATGTCACTGCATGTAATCACAGAAATATGTCAATGAACACATTAAAAGAAAAAAATTCAACATGATATCAAATTTTCAAAACATAGAAGGCGCCTTGTACAGATAAAATACACGTCTCATCAAACAGATGCAGTCAACAATACTTCTTAAAAAAAAAATATATATATATATATATATATATATATCAGCACACTTGACTGAAATATAAAATTCAGATGGCCTTCCAAAACAAACAATGGCAGCAACAATAAAGCCTCAATCTAAATTTAGTTGATGGGCAATTGGTTAAATGGATCCAAGTTTCAGTTTCACACAATTTAATGCTACAAATGATGTAATTTAGTGATCTTATAAATCTTTTGTAATTAAATGCATTATAAGTTCTCTCAGGTAAACCTCTATACCTTCAAAATCCTTTAGTTCCTAGTGCATCTAATTGGAGTAATTTATAACTGGAGCATTTGCAGATCGTCATTGGGTGTGTCTAACCACCAACCACCCTTCTCTTATTTTTTTTAATCTATTGCCACTACAGCTTTTCTTTGCATCCCTATTTTTCTAATTCTATCCTTACGTACCACATATCCACCAAAGCACACTCATCCTTGCTACGCTAATTTTATGTATGTTGTTTCTTTATTGCCCAACACTACTCCCGTAAAGCATAGCTGACAAGTAAAATTTCATTCAGTATTGGGTCATTGCAAACTCAAGTAGAACCAAACTCTACAACTCATAACATGAAAAAGCCACAATCACAAAGGATTGTTTATTTCTATATAAGCACCTAAAAATTACTTAAATTTAAGCAGTCATTTTACTTCTACACACATGTAAGAATAGCTAGAGAATCAAAAGTGCAAGTAACACAAACTTCAACAGACGTGATATTTTAGACAGATGACCATGAAGAAGGTCAAAAGTGCAATGTTCTGATTATGCAGCTAACTATATACTGTTCAATGCTTAACCATTACATTTTGTAAATTACAGACATTAGTGTACGCACATGCATTGCATCCATTCATGAAAAAAAGTTTAATGTGCTGTTAGTAAATTACTTTAATAAAATAATGACAGCAACATAAACATCGATTCTTTTACTAAATCTACAAATATCATATGAAGATCCTTTTACTTTTCTCTGTATTTTTCCATCAATCTTCTTACAAGGAAAATCGCCTCCATAGTTGACTTTCCAACCATGAAGCCAAATTATTGCAAAAAAAAGAGATAACTCAAGGGATTTATAGAATGAAGTTGCATTTGGCTCGGATTCTTGGGAATGTGGAACTGTGTAAGAGTGTGCCCCCAACTGTGAGAGACGTTGTTAAAGCATATTTAGCCAAATCTAAAATGGCTAAGAGAAAAAGGAGTAACCCTAGTATTGGTTCATTTGAGTCCGTCTAACAAGAGTACAACATGGAGGATGATGATAAGGAAGCCGATGTGGGAGTAATGTCAAATACTAGAGGAACACCTAGGCGTCCTAAGAAGAGGGGTACTATGGATAAACATTTGTCTCCTGATCCTTCTGAGGCAAAAGAAGGGTCCTATGGCTAAATATTTGTCTCCTGATCCTGATGAGGCACACATAAAAAATCAAGCAATCAACCCTCGAAAGCAAGTTCAAGAAAGATGAGAAGAAAAAAGTCGTGCAATACATTTCAACATGAGGTTATCACAATGTTTTCAAGGTGGCAAGGTGGTGTTAGGAGGTTTAGTCCCGTCTATTCTAGGCGGCGCCTATGCGAGAAATAAAAATAAATAAAAATAAAAAAATAAAAAATTATTTAGACCTCTCTAACCCCCTAAGAAATAATTTAATTTATTTAGAGACTTCGCAACAGTTTGGGTCATATTTTTTCACCTACACATTCTCATCCAACATATTTTCACCTCCACACTTTTCCACACGTTTTGAAATAAAAAACATTTTCAAACAAATAAAATAATAAAAAATTGAAAATTACGGACCTTGAAAAATTAAAAAAAATCAAGCCCATCGCTTGTCAAATTAAGGTCTAGGCGGTTCTTGGTGGCACCTAGGCGCCGCCTAAACCCTAAACCCTCGGCGCCGCCTTGAAAACTCTGGTGTATCAAGCAGAAATTCGCTCAACGCAACAAAGCTAGAAAGCTTTAACACAATGATTGAAGCGATTAGGCAATTTGGACATGGTTTGAAGCCCCCAAGCTACCATGAGCTGCGAGCGAGTTTTTTGAGAGAAGATATGGACTATGCAAATGAGCTTTTAATTCCCGCGAAGGAGTCATGGTCGGAGGTTGGTGTTAGCATTATGACTGATGGCTGGACGAACATAAATAGAACATTGTTCAGCTTCTTGGTCAATAGCCCATCTGGTACAATTTTCTTGGAGTCTGTAGATGCATTTTCTTAAACAAAGATGACACAAAAAAATGAATTATTAGATGAAGTGGTGGAAAAGAGTACGTGAAAAAAATGTTGTGCAAGTGATGACTAATAATGCATCCAACTATGTAGCTGTAGGCAAGATATTGATGGAAAAGTGGCCTTATTTACATTGGACTCCGTGTTCAGCCCTCTACATTGATTTGATGCCAAAAGATATTGGTGGACTCCCCAAGGTCAAGGCATTGATTAAGAAGACCACAATGCTTACTAGTTTTATCTATAACCACGGTTTTGTGCTCAACTTGATGAGAAAGCACATTGGTAATGGCGACATTGTTTGCCCTACAGTTACAAGATTTGCGATGTTGTTTATCACGTAGCAAAATATTCACAAGAAAAAAGAAGCATTGAGGAAAGTTTTCATAAGTGTTGAGTGGTTATCTTCTAAATGGCCTAGGGATACCAAAGGAAAGCAAGTAGAAAATATAGTCTTTTCAGCTTCATTTTGGAAAGGAAACCTTTAAGCATTGAGAGTATCAGCTCCTTTAGTTCATGTTTTAAGACTAGTCGACAGTGAGAAAACTCCTGTTATGGGCTACATTTACGAAGGTAATATATAAGGCAAAGGAATCCATAAAAATTGCTTTGGAAGAGAAAAAGACACACTAAGTAGTTAAGTACTTAGATTGAATTGAAGTATTTAGTTTTATCTTATTATATGCATTACTTAATAGCCCAATCTTAATGACTTTTTTTGCATTTTGGAACAATATGTACTTGCCATTTTAGCAAATCATCGATGTCAGATGGAACAGGCAACTCCATCGAACCACTCCATGCATTGCTACTTTGTAAATCAACGTTTTTATGCCAATAAGGTTGAGAATGATAATGAGGCTACGGATGGTATGCATGATGTTATAAAAAGACTTTCCACTAGTTTTGACCATTAGGACCTTTTGTTCGAAGAAATGAGTTCTTATATGCAAGCCGAAGGCAATTTTGGCTCCCCTAATGCAATCAGGCAAATAACTAAATTAACATGGGATTAGTAAGTTTTAATTAGTGGTGCTATCAATTAGTTATGTAGTTTAGTTTAAAGTACTTGCAATAAGTTAAAACTTTTTTAAAATCATTGATGTAGTTAAATAATGACGTCTTTAAGGAAGTTCCACTCCCCACAAACAATTTGCAATCAAAGTCCTTAGCATGGCATGTAGCGCAAGTAGGTGCGAAAGAAATTGGAGCGTGAGAGTTACACTCAACTTATTTTTTAGTATATTGTTGTTGAAGGAGTACATAGTTCTTACTTCTCAATGGGTTGATATAGCTTCGTCTTATTTTTGAAAATTCAGATCCACGGAAAGAAAAGGAATAGATTGGAACTAAATAGGTTGAATAATTTGGTGTACATCAAGTGCAACCAAAAATTGGCTGAGAGGTTCAATAAGAGGGAGAAATTGGACCCACTTACGTTATCATATAATAATGATTGTTGTGAGTGTTTCATTGGAAAAGTGTGAGACACGGAGTTGGTTCATTATAATGACAATTTCACTTGGGAGAATGTTGGTAGAGCCACAGGTGCCAATGAAGCAAGATACCACACAAGATCACATATGCCGATGGATGAAGATGATGTTCGGGTGGAACATGAGTCATTACCTAAGATTGATTCTGAAGCTGATGAAGATGAAGTGGGCTTGTGAATGATATTGATGATGGAGTTCTCTTAGAAAAAGATGTCTCACACAATGATGTGAATGATATTGATGATGGAGTTCTTAGAAAAACTTCAATCTGATTTTGATGATGATGATTATTGAACTATGATTCAATGAACTTGAGCTTGCTAAACTCTTCACCTTTTTATGGACTAAGTATTTATGCTTGTAGGCTTGTAGCCTTAATGACTTGTATTTTGGTTTGAATGGTTGTTTTTTTATAGTTTGATTGTGTGAGTGTTTGATGATGGTTAGATACTTGATTTGTTGTTCTTAAATTTTATGCAATATGCATATTAGTAGTCTTTTTGACCAATGCTTGGTTTTATTTATTTGATAATTGATGCATTTACTTTTTGCACTTTTTGTATGATATAGTATGAGTCATGTTGTGCTTCTTAAATGCATAGTTTAAAAAATCGACAAACTTCGCTGAAGTTCGGGCGAAGTTTGTCGATGTTGAGGTGAGCGAAGCGAAGTTCAAGGGCAGTTGAAAAATTGCAAAACTTCGACTCAACTTCTGCTAACTTCGACCAAACTTCGAAAACATCGATGGAAGTTCATAAAACATGAAGTAAAATTGTTATTTTTCGTGGAAGTTGAACAAACTTCGACCGAAACTTCGACTGAAACTTCGCCTAGCATCTCTACGAAGAAACTTGAGTTTTCTAACTTTAAAGTGAAATTTCGAGAACTTCCGTACATCGGCGAATTTTTGTCAAACTTCCATCGTCGAAGATAACTTCTTCGAATTAATTCCGAATTTTAAGTGAGCGAAGTCATAGGCGAAGTCGAAATTTCGAACCTTGCTTAAATGTGTGTTTAATTTAAATTATTAATTTTAAAAATTATATCTTAATTATATTATTATGAAAAATAATATTTCCAAATGTGAGTGAAAATATGCAGAAAAATGTGGAGGTGAGAATATGTTGATGAAATGCGTAGGTGAAAAGATAAGGCACTTACTGTTGAGGAGTATCAAAATAAATTATGTTACTTCGTAAGGAGGTCTAAGTAAATATTTTTTGAGTCCGTCCAGTCCCCGACTAATCCTAGCGGTACAAAACTGCCTCGAACTGCCTCGTCGTCTTGAAAACACTTATTTTAACGTGGTTTTTATGCGATTTTAATTGATTAGTTTAATAATTACAACTACAAAATACACTATGCTTCGAGGAAAGATTGTCATACATAGAACATTTAAGAAATTAAAGTACAAAACAAATAATTTGGAGAAAGTCATACCCACCCATCCTCAGAAACATAACCAACCCAAATTTCTGCTTTATCCCAATGCATGTTTGGGTGACTCCACTCCACCCACGCTAGCCGCTCCCCTTTCGGGTCCATGCGTGGGAAAGCGTAGAAGTCATTGCCACCGACTAATATTTTTGGATCTAAATGAAGGTGCAGGGGGGAAAGGAGAAATATAACTTACATGTTAGAATTAATTGTGTGCACTAAAGAAACTAAGGACACCAATGAGTTTTGAGTAAGTGAAAAACATTTTTAAAGAAAAACATACCTTGAATATTTTTGTTATTGAGTTTAACAAAAACAATTGTAGCAATAGGATTTAAGGTGCTTTCACGATGATCTGTAATGATAAGAGATTAGAGTGTTGGAGAAAATCAAAGATATAGAAGATTGAAAAGAGGAGAAAAGAGAATAATAATCGAAAAAATAAAATAGGAAGAACCGAAATTGGTTTCTCAATTTTCTCATTGAGGTGTTCAATCTTTTTCATTAATTCCATGTATTTAAATACACCCAAAATAACAACTGACAACAATAAGTAAAGAGAAAATACCTTTTCTAGAACATAGCAATCTCTATCATAATCTCTAATAAAAAGATAGCTAAAAACATGTAAAGATAACAACTAAATAAAAAAAGATAAGGATTGATCTTCAATCAGCTTGGATGCATTAATCTAAATACGTGGGCAACCTAAGCATATCTTCAACATTCTTTCTTACTTAGGTTGTTGCAAACTCCATGCTTATCTCTGAGAAATTGGAACTTACAGCACTTCAAACCAACTAAACCTTTTGCACTTCTCTGCATTCATCTCGCTTCAGATGTAAATCTTCTAGCTTTTTCTTTGACCATAAAGACTGATTTTTCACTGAAGTACTTTTCATGTCATTAAGTGAATATGCCCAATCATTGTTAGAATAGCCTTGCAAAACATAATTCTAACTTGCACAAAATTTGGCTTCATAATTCAATGTCCCTTTCAATCTAAGGACTTTTTTAGAAGATGTCAGACAACCTGTTAGACTGTTGTAGTAGGTTTCATGAACCTTCTCAACTTTATTTCCTTTTGCTCAACATCTCTTTCTGACTCATTTAAGTATCAACGCTTACATTCATCCATGTTGAGTTTCTTTAGAATCTCCTTACCATTCTCAGATTCCAAGGCTTTAATTTTTTAACCACTTTTTGTTACAATCCTTGCATGGCCTCTTGTTGCAAAGAATGTTGCTTGCTCCTCCTCCAATGGATCAAGTGCAAATGTCTTTCCCTTCGTGTCAACTTTAAACACATCTTTACCTTTCTAATCTTTGATCAAACACTGATTGCTCTCAAAGATTACTACAAAACCTCTTTCTAGTAACTAGCCTACACTCAACAGGTTTTGGCTTTGAATTAGGTACAACCGCTTAAATAATACATCATTAATTAGCTTTGTACCTGAAAGTTTGAAACACTTTTCATTGCGACTGTGCCTTCTCCCTTGACATCAATATACTCGTCGTTGCCAATTCTAACTTTAGAGATTACTGAAGTGTCCGATTCTTTAAAGAGATCATGATCAAAAGTCGTGCGATTTGTGCAACCACTATCCACAAGCCACTTGTCGCTTGTAAAACAAGATGCAACAAAGAGTTGCTCCTCCTCTTCTTCTTGATCTGCAACTTGCACAGCATTCTTCTGTTGAAGGTTGACCTGAGTCATATTTCTTAGTGGTAGATTGCTTCTACATATCTTTTCATGATGTCTCTTCTTCTGACATTTCTCGCATTGTTGCTCTGGTCTCATCCAGCATTTAAATGGTGGATGACCCTTTCATCCACAATGATTACAAGGAGGGAAACCATATTTTGTTCCCTTTCTAGTGTTAGGAGAATCAGTTATTGACTTTCCTATCTCGCTCATCTTCTCTTTTCTACTTTAACGACCTGAGCATTTGCAGTTAATGCGCCCTCAGTAGATCCTTTAGATCTCATGAGATTTCTCTATTCTTGTGCCTGCAAAGCATTCAATAATTCCACCAAATTGACAGACGCCAGATATCTAGTATTTTCATGCGAGGAAATGGTAGCATCAAACCTCGACGATGCAGTTACAAGGATTTTCTGAACTATTCACGAGTCAAAAAATTATGAACCAAGTAATCTTACTTTATTTCCAATTCCAAGTAGCATGTCAGAGTACTCCTCCACTGTCTTCGAATCCTTGTTCAAACTTTTTGATCAGGTTGAGAACTTGCATCCCCTTAATGTTCTCAACTTCTCATCTCCTTCCTAATTATTCCTTCTTTAGGTAGTTCCAAACCTTAAAGATTGACTTTAATGACATTATTCTGATAGACTTTAGAAGAAACAGCAGCAAATAGCATCGCTCTAGCCTTTGATTTTCTTGACTTGCTCTCTTTGTCATAAATACACTTATGAGTTTTGTAAATCCAATTTTTTTATGAGAAAGAAACCAACTTATCTTTGCCCTCTTTGGGACTCGAAACCCCACCCCCCTTACAACAATACCACATACCAAACCATTGGGCCACCTACTTGGTTGGTTGTAAAATCCAAATTTAAAAGTGTGAGAATATTTAGGATTTTAGGTTTCCTAATTTCTCTCAATCGTTTTGAATACTTTGATAGAAAGTTGCCCTTTTTTCTCTCAAAACGTGATTGGTTTCCAAAACTACCTCCGTATTTCCCCCACTACCTTATCTCTCACCACATGTCTTTAAAAGATAACCCCCTTCCCCAAGTCACTCATTCTTTCATTATTCTTCCATATTATTCTCACGCAATCCCCTAACAACAACAACAACAACAACATAGCCTCATTCCCAAATTAATTGGGGTCGGCTACATGGATCAAACTGTTCCATTGTGCTCGATTTAGTGCAATTGATGGTGAGCTTTCCAAACCATTCAAATCTCTCCTAATTAATGCATTCCAAGTTTACTTTAGTCTACCCCTATCTCGTCGAATTTCTTCGGTTTCTATTCAGTCAAGTCAGGGCATTTATAGGCCGTCTTTGCAAGTATCCAAACCACCACTATCGCCCTTCCCTAATCTTCGTGTCAATTAGTGTTACTCCTACTTTTCCTTGAATTTATGTATATCTGATTCTATCTTTACGAGCTTTACCACAAATCCACCTAAGCATCCTCATTTCTGCTACATTCATTTATGTAATTGTTGTTGCTTTACCGCCCAACGTACACTTCCATAGAATTAGATTGCCTAATTGCGGTCCTATAAAATTTCCCTTTTAACTTGACAGGAATATTCACAGATCACACATATTGCACTCCTTCATTTCTTCCATTCAGCTTTACTTCTATGTGTAACATCATGCTCAATATTTTCATCACTCTGTATGATTGATCATAGATATCTAAAGTGATTCACCACAGGAATTTCTACTACCCCTAGTTTTACCACTCCATCATCTCGATGTCTAGTATCTCTTAACTCACAGTGCATGTATTCGGTCTTCCTCCTACTCAATTTAAAGCCTTTAGATTCTAATGTATTCCTCCGAAGTTCTAATTTCTTGTTCACTCTGTCTCTTGTTTCGTCCATTAGGACAATATCATCTACAAATAGCATACACCATGGTCTATCCTCTTGACTATGCCTAGTTAGTTCATCCATAACTAGAGTAAAAAGATATAGGCTTAAAGTTGAACCTTAATGTAGTCTTATTGTAATAGGAAATTCTTTTGTGGTTCCTCTGAATGTCTTTATACTTGTTACTGCTACTTCACACATATCCTTAATAGTGTATATGTATCTAGCATGCACTTCTTTTCTTTCTAGAACCCACCAAATAACATCTCCAGGATCCTATCATATGCTTTTTATAAATCTGCAAATATCATAAGAAGATTCTTTTTTTTTTCTCTATATTTTTCCATCAATCTTCTTACAAGGAAAATCGCCTCCATTGTACTTCTAGGCATGAAGCCAAATTGATTCTTTGATATAGTTGTTTCTCTTCTTAGCATATTGTCAATTACCCTCTCCCGAAGTTTCATAATAGGACTCATAAGTTTAATTCCTTGATAGTTTGAACAACTTTGAATGTCTCCTTTGTTTTTGAAGATAGGTACAAGCATGCTTCTTCTCCAATCCATTGGCATTCGTTTTTTATTTTAAAATTTTGTTGAAAGTTTTGTCAACCAAGTGAATCCAATTTCTCCTAAGCATTTCCAAACCTCTATGGGTAGTTCATCTGAGCCACTTGCTTTTCCAATTTTCATTTTTTTCAATGTCTCTTTAACTTTCGGGATCTTAATATTGTGTGTTTAGTTTACATTTCTTTCTTGATGTGAGTTTTCATCTATTAGGAAATCAACTTAACCATCATTAAATAAACTATCGAAGTAGCTTCTCCATCTCCTTAATATCATCATCGCGGTTTAAAACATTTTAATTTTTGCCCTTAATACATCTTACATCGCTTAGGTCTTGTTTCTTCTTATCTTTTAATTTTGCTAGCCTATAAATATATTTTTCAGCATCTCTATTCCCTAACTCTGTACATAGATCTTCCATGAAATTTGCTCTAGCTTGACAAACTACTTTTTTAGCTTGTTTTCTAACTTCTCTATATTGAATATATGCATCTTCATCTTGACACTTTAGTATTTTCCTATACATCTCTCTTTTAGTCTTAATTGCTTTTTGGACATCCTATTCCACCTCCATGTTTCCTTTTTTGGTGGTCCCAAGCCTTTAGATATACCTAACACGTTTGATGCTACTCTCCTTATACAACTACTCATTTCTAGCCACAACGTACTTGTTTGTTAATTAAGTAATAAAAGATATATTTATATATGTAATACATTTAATAGGCTTTATGTCATTTTGCATTAATTAGCTAGTCAATAAGCTAGTTTTTTCAAAAAATTTAGGCTATGTTTCGTACGCACAAACTAGCTTATAAGATAATCTAGCTGATAAGCTAGTTATTTATTAAGCAATGTTTGGTTGGTAGCTTATTTTGAAAATAATCTAGAAGATCATCTCTCAATTGAAACGCTACTCCTAGCGTTTGAATCCAAAATATGTTGTTTGGGTTATATCATTCAGTTATACCCTTGTTTTGAAGTACGTATGGATAATAAGAATGGATAATATGTATGAATAGCGGAGTATTTATCTTTTCTTTTGAAGTGTGTATTTATCTTTTTTTTAGAAAAAGTACATATTTATCTTAAATATTAGTAACATTTAAGATAAATAAGTAACATGCTTACAAAGGATAAATTTGAAACATATGTATTTTTTTTAGTCAAGGATAAATATGTAACATATGTAAAATATGTAACATATTTATTCAAATATTCAAGGACAAAAGAACGTATTTATCTTCTTTTTTTTCATTCGTGCTTATTAAGTATAGTAGATACTAGATATATATACATGTCCTTATATGTTATTTTGCACTTTTCAGCTAGTCAATCAGCTATTCTTTCAAACAATTGTGTCATATGTCCTTTTATGTCATTTTGTATTTTTCAGCTACTCAATCAGCTATTCTTCAAAACAGTTTTTAGTTGATCAGCTTGATTATCATCTCTCTGATTCCAGCTAGTAGATTATCAGCTATCAGCTAGATTATCAGCTAGTGTTGTCAAACATAGCCTTATTTGGCCAGCTAAATTACCAACTATCAACTACGGGCTTTTCAGCTAGCGGCTAGATTATCTATTATCCGCTAGTGTTGCCAAGCGGAGCCTATACAGTCATTTCTCTGTAAGCTGGGGGAAAAAGAACAACAGTTTCTATGAAGTCCAAAGGATTGCAAAACATTAATTTTTTCAAAGCTTGTTAAGGAAACAAGATCAACTCAGTTGGTCATGGTACTTTACAAGATAAATTGGGACTTCCAATAACATGATTTAAAACATCTTCTTTGGCATGTTATCCTCAAGCTCTGTTGTAAAACTTGTACGAGTAAAAAATACCAATAACTCGGTCTAGTGCATGAATCATGCGATTCATTTTTGAACGCACGATTCAATATCCGAATCGCACGACTTGATTGTGAAGGGGCCCAAAATTTTGATTGTTTATTTATTTATTTATTTATTCGACTTTTTTTGTTTTAAAGTGTATCGATTTCTCCCTTATTATGAGGGCATGTGTTGATTCTATGATAAGAGAGATTAGAGAGAGAGAGGGAGAGATAAAAAAAAATAGCGAAAAAAAGAGAGCGAGAATCAAGATAGGGAGAGAAAGTAGGCACGAAATCAAACCTAATGAAAGCAAGTTTTAACAAATTCTCTCTCTTTCTATACACGGTCCCACTTCACTAGTTGTATGGTATATTCTAGTCTTATAATTGGTTTATATGTTAGCATATTTCATTCCATACATATACAAAGTAAAGAACTATTGACTAATAAGTACAACTATATCAAAATAATAGATGTTTGAATGCAAGGAAATAAATAAAAAAGAATGATTTTTTCGCTCGAACTTATTTTCTTCTTCACCGGCTAGAGATTTCTTGTGATCTATAAATCTTAATCCATATTTTAAACTTATACATGATACATATATTTAAAATTACTCAGAAGTATTTAAAAAAAATTGAAAAAATCTTACGAGTTACGGTTCGATTCATCAACCAACTTTACTGATTTTACGATTCCATTCCAATTTGACAACATTGTCCTCAAGTTCATAAGAAGTTAAGCTCGTGGCATCACTAGAAACAATAACAATTGTCTAGTTGTTCAATATATACAGCTAGATTCTTAGTTGAATCACAAAATGTTCAATTATCTAGTTTAAAAAAAAAAATGAAACTCAAAAACTAAAATCATCAAATTGGTTGGCTATAAACTTGCCTTCCATCACAGAAATATAACTATTGAAGCGAGAAACAAAAACTCCATCTGCAAAACAAACAACAGGCCCACCGTAATCTGGAGTAAGAGGCTCGGGGAAGGAATCTGCCAACAAAAATGAAATGTCAAGTGCGATGATATCGCAATTCATAAATACCATAATAAATTCATCTAAATGTTTATCATATAAAAGGGTCCAATGCAGCTAACATTCATGCAACACTTAGTTACATTAATAATATGGCCCTTTTGTTCTTGAATTGAATAGTTTGCCATGCAACCTTTTTTTCTTTTACTTTTTTCCTGAAAAGTATGTTATCTAGTTCAGTCACCCGTATTGTTTTTAGAAAAATTGTGTCCATACCCGTTTAAAGCGGGTCCGGACAACTTCCGCCATCCCTACTAATGTTTCAACCTACTTGCCAATGGGTTTTTTTTTTCAATTTCACCCTTCTCGTTATTTTGGAAAAGAAAATGGGAAAGTTTGGGTTAAAGAAAGGTTCTAGAGAGAAAACAATTGAAAGAAAAAACAACAAAGAAAACCTTCATTTTTTAGGGAACAAAATTAAGCATGAAGGGAAATGGTGCAAGTAGGATTTGGGAAAAAAATGAGAATTTTTAATCATTTTGGTGTCGGTCCAACTAAAATTTGGGGTTTTAGAGAAATAGTATCTAAGATCCTTAAGGAGAAGGCATGTTAGGATAGGAGTGGAGTTCTCTTGATTTTAAAGAAGAATGCATCAAAGACAATAAAATAATTTTATTTTCCACTATAAATGTACATAAACTTCTATCCCAAGTAATAAAAATGCCTAATCACATATTTATGTTCAAAATATGCTTTACTATTTGGTTTTAACTTCTGGACGGGACAAATAGGCTTGGATACCAAAAGTTATGTTGAACATGTAATAGAGCTAGAAGTAAGTGATGGAGGCTGGGAAATGGAATTGAAAAAAGCCAATGGAAACAAACTAAAGTTCAACAAATTACTCTCAAAAATCTTTGGTGTCATATCAGAAGATGATGAACATTGAGAGACAATAGAAGATTCAAAATCACTCTTACAGTTACAGCCTCTAAGTATCACAACCTGAGGATACTTGGCATCACATCACACCTAAGGTTAATATATTACAAAAACCCTAAAAGCTAGTTCATGTTCCTCTATCCAAAAGGAGACCAATAAATCTATTTATAGATTCACAATAAAACTATCATGTTGTTCTTCTATTTCTATGGACTATTTGGCTTCAAAAAAATATAAAAATTTGAGAGTATACTAAAATACTAAGGATGCAGATATTATATAGAACATAATCATATTTGGCTCATCTGCATCAATCTAATCGGCAGCTGTGTTTCATGTGTTTCCTACGAAAACGACTCTACTAAGTAAATTGCGAGCCAGTTCCCCAAAAGAGAGATAATGTGTCTAATGCAAAGGTACCAACTACCAACTATTCCCCCTATTCAATGATTCCAATACTATGCACCAGCACACCCCGTGCTTCCTAGAGGCTCATTGAGCCAAAAAAAAAAAAAGTGAGTATTTTTGTAAGCCCGTTTGCATTTAAGACAGCTAATCTATTGGCGAACAAACAAGGTTTTAATCAAACCTTTACTTTTTTTGTAAGCGGTATATTGCAAATCGACTTGTCAAAAAGGAACTCGCATCATTGGCATCCCATATGTGATTTTGTTCATAACAAACTTCAAAAAAGGGAAAAACTGGAGCAACAAAAAAATCACCGAAAATAAAGGAATGCAAAACAAAACCTCCAATTAGCTGTTTGTAGAGTCTTTGATCCTTGTAGTTCGAGAAAACCACTATATCTCCCGAAACCGAAAATGCTTGGCCTCCATACTCCTGCGCCGTCGTTCGCACTTCAAAATCCGGTGGCGTGACGTCAATCGGTTCATCGCCTATCTTCTCCCCTTCCCTGACAAGAACTGTTCGTCTGCATCCATTTACGAAGAACCCCATCAAACTCACTCAATACAATCCCTAAAAACAACATAGATTTTCGAGTTTCAAACCAAGTAGAAACGATGAAAACGCATCAACATCGTACCCAGCTTCCTTAGGGCGATATTCGACCCAGAGGAGACGCCCGCTACCATCCACTGCAAGCCCTCCCAATCGCTTCTCCGCACTAGAGACCGCATCGGCTGTGATGGGAGAGCTCCATGAACCATAAGGTGCAGTGATTTTTTGGTCCTTTATGGTGTTTGTTTTTGTTGTTGAAGCCATCGTCCTCGTAGAAGTGCAGAGGAGATGGTGAGGAAATTTAGAAGAAAAGGGAAGTTTATTGAGATTCGAGCGAAAAGCAAAGATGGCGGAGAGTGAAGAGGAGGCAGCTGCTTGTTTGCTGGTCTGCCATGCGATGCTAGTTGCAGTTGATATGGCCATTATTCGTCAAACAAGGTCATACCCTTAAGTGGATCGAAGCATGACCATTTCCCAAACGAAAAGCTGGTCAGCGTCAAACGCAGAGTCGCTAGTTATAGGGAGTTTTGACTAATTTTCATGTTTTGAAAGAGAGTTATGAGCAATTTAAAAAGGGTCTTGCTATCCACACACCAATATTTGGAGGGAGTACATGAAATCTATAAATCCACGAATCTATTTGAGCGCCGCTATGTGCACCCACTAATTTTCGAAAGCACCCATTTTTTTGGGTATTCTCTCCTTTAAATTTTACTTTGATGTAAAAGACAATATTGCCCCTTATATAAACCTTCAAGAATCCCACAACACACTTTTGAACAAAAATTGGGGCACCCCACCTTCTTTGTCTATCATCTCTAACTTAGACCTACATTTCTTTTTGGCGAGGGTTTATCGATTATTGCGCTTTCACACCATCCGATAGCGATGTACCACTCGTTTGACGTCATTTAAAGGTTCAAATCAACTATTTTTTTGTGTTGGAAATAGTGATATTGATGATTTTTTTTCATTGTAGGGTTTCAAATATTTGACCGTTTCGAATTTGTTTTCAACGTACAATGGATGAATCTACTGCAATGGTGGAAGAGGAGGTACATGAAGAGGTTTTTGTTGTTGTTTTTTGTGTTTTTTTTCCTTTTTTTTTTTTTCGTTTTTTCATGTGTGTTCGGTCACCATTGTTTCTGCCACGCAGGACTGAGACCTTCCATTAAGTCTCGGTATGTGGGAGCCGAGAATAATGAAGATTTTCGGTCACTCTGAAACCGAGACATGTTCAGACGTCTCGGTTCCCATGTACTGAGACGTTACATTAGGTCTCGGTCCCCAAGAACCGAAACTTAGTGTTATGTTGTGGCCCTGTACTACCGAAATAATAGTTTTTAGGTTTTTCGTGAACCTGTTGTGTATTGGTTTTGAGTACTTATGATTCAGTGTTTGTGTTGTAGGTAATGCCTGTTTCGACGTTATTTCCGGACTACAAGGATGCTTTCACTCCTTGTAAGCCATTATCATCGAGTGAATCGGTTATTTCATGGCTTCTAATGATTAGTCGTGCGAACAAGTTTGTGTTAGTAACGAAACACTATGATGCCGGAAAGATTAAACGTAGGGGAAGGGTCAAAATTACATGTGAGAGGTCCGGTACATTTAGGGGATTGTCACAAAGAGTAGGGAAAGCCAAAGCGGTAAAACTTGCCTTGACACAAAGAACTAACGAGGAAGAGGAAACTACGAGGACTCAAACTGGTAGAAAGAAATGTGGGTGCCCTGTCCTTATGAACATCAAGGAAAATGCAGATTCTTTGTGGTACGTCACTGTTGTGTGTGGGAGGCAAAATCACGACCCCGTCAAAAACTTGGACGACCACTTATTTGCAGGAAGATTGGATACGGGTGAGCAGGTGGTTATAGTGCAGATGACTAAGGGGAATGTGAAGCCAAGAGATATCCTCAACACGTTGAAGCAAAGAGATATAAATAACGTATCGACTACGGGGACAATACATAATGCACAACAAAAATTTCGAATTGAGGATACGGGTACGAGGACTCAAATGCAACAACTATTACACATATTGGATAAGAATAAGTGGATGTCGTGGCATAGGAAGCATCCCGATACGAATGTCGTCACTAATTTATTTTGGTCACATCCTAATTCAATCAAGTTGCTACGGTGTTTCCCGTCGGTTCTATTGATGGATTGCACTTACAAAACAAATAGGTATCGGATGTCGTTATTGGAGATTGTTGGCATCACTTCGACGCATTTGATGTTTTCAGTTAGGTTTGCTTTCGTATCATCGGATACTCATGCAAATTATGTTTGGGCACTTGAGAACTTGAGATCCATATTGGATGGGTGGCCTAAACCTGACATGTTTGTTACGGATTGGGAGTTAGGCCTTATTAGTGCTATCGAAAAAGTATTTCCATCATCGTCTCACCTTATTTGCTCTTGGCACATCAACAAAGTAGTATTGGCAAAGACTAAGAAGATGTTTGGAGATAACGAAGGCTTCGCTCGTTTCATGGATAGGTGGACGAGCGTGTTGTATGCTAAGTCAAAGGCTTTATTTGAACTTAGGATGAATGACTTGCATTGTGAGTTCAGTAATGTGAAGGGTCTTACTGATTACTTGGATAACACATGGGTGAAGATCTACAAAGAAAAATTTGTACCGCCATGGACAGATCGAATTATGCACTTTAGGGAAACAACGACGCAGAGGGTTGAGTTTGCGCATTCCACTTTGAAGCTACATCTTGGCAACAGTCAGGCAAATTTTGAGACTTTGTGGAGTGTGGTTGACGGACTTCTTAGGATCTAACATAACAACATTAAGGCATCATTTGAGCTCAGTTTGAATGTGGTGCAACATGAATATGTTGATAGTTTTTATCGTTGGTTGCGTGGATATGTCTCTCAAAGGGCACTTAAGTTAATTAGATATGAATTAGAACGTGGAGAGGATGTTGGACATGACTCTACTCGTTGTGGTTGTGAGATACGTAGCATGCATGGTCTTCCTTGTGCACACGAGATAAACTTCCATAAATTTGCCCGTTCACCCATCCCTCTCGAGGACATTCATGTTTACTGGCGAAAGTTGAGTATGGTACCAGAGAATCCTGTGGATTGGGCCGGGTACAATGTGAACGATGAGATTAAAAGAGCGTTGCAAAAGTTTAATGTTTGCACTGACGAGGACGATCGCATTAGGATTATTCACCAGCTTAGAGAGATTAGTAGTCCTTCATCTACACCAAGAGATGTCCCACCTACAAAAATAAAGACAAAGGGAATGACACCGGGGTCTACAGTTGGAAGTTTGGTGAACAAAAGAAAGAAGAAAGGATCAAAGAGGAAACACGATGAAGAAGATACTTCATTGTCATGCGGGTTTGAGTATGTACCATCGAAAGAAAAAGAATCTAGTTCGAGGAAAAAGTAAAATTAAGGAGGGCCTAAAACACGTCGGGAGACCCAAGGTATATCTAAGGTTGGTTATTCTCATTGCATACAATCGGATTGGTTGACATACGTTGAGAGCACTATTGATGTGACCGGTGATGGTAATTGCGAATATCAATGTGTTGCCTCCGGCCTTGGAATATCCGATGTTGATGGTTTGAGGTTAGTACGTAAAAGGATGTTTGATGAGATAACGACGTATCAAACTATTTGGCGAGAAGTGCTTGGAACGAGTTACGAGAAGGTGAAGGCTACCGTGCATTGTCTTGATGATCGGGTTGGGGCCTCTTTTGAGAAATGGTTGACACTTCCAGATATGAGTCTCTTAATATCAATTGCATTCAATGTCATTCTAGTAAACCTCTCGCACAATTGTTGCTCGACATTCCTTCCTCCACGTAATGTCCCACCGTCATCGTTAGATAGTCGGCTTATCATTGGAATGATTAACGATAGGATCATCCATTGGGTCAGGGTAAGATGTATTTTATTTGCGAATTTTGTTTCGACATCTTCTAATTAAATGATAATGACTTATTGTTGTACTATGTATTTGACAGGTCAAGTTGACTGCGAATGCACCGCTGCCACCATTATATCCATCATGGGTAAGGTATTCTGAGGAGTGCGCTAAAGGTTGGCGTGATGGATTCATAATTCGAGAAATTGTGCCGGCTATAACTTCTCAAGAAGGGACGCCTTCCGTAGTCGATTTAGTTGTGTCGTAGCTACATTCGAATTTACGTTCTATACTTCATCTACCACGAAGTTTTGTTCACGATGTTTGGATATGTTGAAGTTATTGTAAAGTTGATTGTTATTTTCTATACTTCATTGCAAGTTGTTTGAAATGTCTATGATTTGTGTTTTGAAAATGTTATTTGATTTGTCTTTGATTTATTAGAGATATGAGTGAAAAACTTGTCCCAACGTGTATATAAAATTTGTGTTTGATTTGTCTTTATTTGTTATACAAACCAATATGATTTCTACATGCTAGGAAACAATAAATAGAAAATTAAAAACTCGCAGAAGTTGGTAAATTTTTTTTATAAAATTCACCAACTTCGACCACGCAGGTCTGTGACCTAGGCATATGTTTCGGTATGGTATGATCGGAACATAGACATAACTCTCTGGCAGAAACAACAGAAACTTATCCTATAATCTCAGTTGTAACGACCCCAATTTTCCACAAATTGGGCCCCGCCCGGCCTAAGCCCACGTAGACCCCCGAGCCAGTCTCGCAAGGTGAACGAGAGTCTAGTCAGCCTTCCAATCCATCATTTATCAGTAAATTAGAAGTTTTAAGTTGAGTTATTAATATTATTTCAAGATTTAAAAAGCTGCATACATCGCACTACCAACAACTGCAGGAGATTTTTCGATTGTTAAGGGCACATGTTACACCGTGGTCGTCTACGTCACCAACGCTAGTTATTCATGCTGGGCGTGTTTTTACAGTTCACAACCCACCTGAAAAACTTTCAGTTCAAGCAGGACCTGCAGTGACCGAGGTGACACATGTTCGGGCTGAGATAGTATCTCCTATACCTGAGACACCGGCTGAGGGTACGCCGAGCACACCGATTGATACGGGTGTTAGGGCTACAGCTGAGGCGAGGCATGCTCGTGAGTTTCGGAGGCATCATCCTGAAAAGTTTCACGGTGGTACGGATCGCGGAGCAGCAAATATTCATGACTTTTTGGCCACACCAGATCATATGGGGTCGAGCATTTCATCAGCTTCGTTGTTCGGCGAGGTCGATGTCTGGTTGCGCACTACGGTGGCGTCGATGGGGACGCTCAAGGATTGGGCTGAGTGCAAGGATGGGGAAGTACATTCATCCTACAGTTCGTAACCTGAAGAGAACTGATTCTTAAACCATTCGATAGAGGATCGGGGAGTCGGTTGCAGTGTATGGATCGATATATACGCGTGATGAAGTATCTGGGGTTGCGGCTGACCAAGCTTACTACGTCATACACGGTTTCCTGGATTTTATTGGTTTTGTTGGGTGACGACGGCTCCGAGCACAGTACAGGAGGCTTAAGCGAGGGCTATGGCTGGCAAGAGCTTTGGGAGCATACGCACCGGAGTACCAGTCGCATTATTGTCATTGTTGTAGTCAGTGCGAGGGTCTGGAGATGATCAGAGGAAAACGAGGGTTAGACGGTCGTGGCAAAGAGAGCAACCTCATAGCGTATTGCGTTTCCATCGTATGCGGTGTGTATGGTGCCAGTGTGTATGGGCGTGTGGACAGCCAGAAACAGATTCATGCTAGTGCCACGTCAGGTCCGACTACTATCCATCGTAACCCGATAGAGGGTACGAGTTGGGTTGAAACGCACTCGATGATAGAGACTGATTTACATTCTCGCGAGCATACAGCAGATATACGTATGTTAGTGACGGTGGATCACGAAATTAAAATGTTCATTTATATTCATTTGTATTTCAATATATGTTGCGAGGATGTTGCCCTGTCATATATTGATGGGAGGAGACAGATGGTGTGTTCTTTGCTTGGAGGTCTCGGAGGAGCCCAGCTCGTCGCGGAGGAGCCCAGCTTGTCGCGGAGGAGCCCAGCCCTACAAAGTAAGATGGGGGTATGGCCTTGGGCGAGTATGGCCTTGGGCGGGTATGACTTTGGGTCTCAAATTGGATATTACACAGTACCTCAGAGTCTCGACCCGAAATTCGAACATACGCATTTAGACGAGTGGATCCCACAAAAGACCCTGACCTGACACGTGACACAAGTCAAATTTTAGGGTCGTTACATCAGTCATGCATAACCGATACTTTATCATGTATGATTTAATTGTTGTCACGGTGATCAACAACTGAGACAACTGTCTATGTCATGGTGGGACTTGGACGAGATTAAGGATTCATTTGCGGTTTTGCCTTACCGAGACATATTTTTATATAGTCTCTTGTATTAGTCTCGGTTATGTATGTCCGTAACTACCACCAATATGTCGTTAGGCCAGAACCGATACCTATGCATCAATTTCGTTGCTGTCCTACCGAGACATAGCAATTACTTGCCTGATATGCTTAATCCAAATGGATTGGCCACAAAATAAAGTAAGTAATCAACAAAACCCAAAAAAAAAGTTTACAATGCTATAGCAACATCAACAACAACAAACAGTTACAAAATCAAGAACAAACTGAAGTACAAACATTTCAATTCAACCCAACAAATAGTTTAGAAAATAAACATAAAAAACAACAAACAATTTACAAAATAAACATCAAAAACAACAAACAGTTTAAAAAATCCCAATTCAAAGTCAAAAACAAGAATCAGTTTTACAATCCGGAGGGCTCGGATGGCTTCGTCTTCTTGAAAACCTTACGCTGATATTCATTGCCACGCATGCGTTTGGGAGTAGCAACAACGGGCCGAGTAGGAGCATCGGACCGAGGAGTGGCATCAGACCGAGGAGGAACATCACTAAACCTGGATTGGGTCGCCGTGCTGTCTTGTTGAGTAGTAGCGGTGGTGGTAGCCGTGGTAGTGGTGCTGGTAGTAGCGGTGGTGATAATCGTCCCCGACAAGAAGTTCACGACATCTCTCGCCATTCTCTTTGCGGAGTCAACGGTACACTCCTCCTCCGGCAAGGCAATCCGCTTCAACGCAACGTCCAAAGCACGTCGGTTCCGCTGTTCAAAAACAACATTCAAAAGTTTGTCAAGTTAGGCAATAATAGTTGGAAATGAAATGAAATCAACATCCAAACCAACTACATACCTTAAACACGTCATTATTGGCGATGGTAGCGGCTAAGGCCGCATCGTCCTCGTATGCTAGGTTCTCGATAATCGGGTGAGAAACTCGTAGGAACCATGGAAGGTACTCTGATATGGCCATGAACTCGAATTGAGCCTTCTCACCTCTGACTTCAGGTGCCAGTAGATGGTTACGCCACCTCTCTCAATGCTCCGGTTGGAACCTGTACTTGACGGAGTACTTGAGTGCAGACGGGCCTCGGGATGCCTCGATAGGGCGATACGAGGGGCTGGTACACCTTGCACATACCCGAGCTGTCTCAGGAACCTTTCTGGATGGTATGGCTCCACGATATCCATATACCTCAAGGTCCCATCGTAGAACGCGATCGGGCTCACAATGCCATCTGTCCTGATCTCAACACACGAGTCCCACGTCACCTACACCAGTAAGGAAACATATATAATACTAGCAAGTAAGACCACACAGGGCGTATGTGAAAGAAATGAAGGAGAAACACCTCATTCGGCCTCAATCGATCCAACGTATGCCGAATTGGCGCCAGTTTGTCCTGATTCCCGACATTCTTGTGTTTCTGGATCCAACGCGAGACACAGGGTTGCACTCCATCCATGAACTTAGTGTTTGATACGACAAACCCAAGTTTGAAGTGCTCGAAGATCCATCCCTGGCAAAAAAAAAAGACAACATTAGCAACGATACCACAATTGGTAATAAATAAAAATTAGAAAGTCAGTTGAATTTGTGTAAATTACCACGAGCAAAGTAAGGTAACCGACAATCTGCAACACTTCATATCTAGTCGCCGTCCCAAGCTGACGGTAGAAGTACGCCAACGCAGCAACGCCCCATGCGTACTTGGCAACATCGTCTAAATTCTCCAGCAACTTGAGCAATGCAATGGAGACCCGTGATCCTCTTTTGTCGATAAAAAGAGTGCACGACAAGAGGTACAAAATAAATGCTCGAGCTGTGCACTGCACGGGAGGGTAATTATGCGGCTTCGACTTCCCATTTGGGGCCCAACGAGTCTTCAACCACGCCTTTCGAACAGTGAGACCCCTCGTGATGTTGACCTCCTCCTCTGCCTCCTCAATTGTAACACCAAACAACTTGGAAACTAGCTAAATTGCTTCCTTGCGAGAGTCCTCAGTGTATCTAGAGAAACTATCCACCGCAACAACCTTGCCGGTCACCGGAATATTCAATAACATGCTAACGTCCTCCAAAGTTATTGACATTTCACCAAATGGCATGTGAAATGTATTTGTCTCCGGCTGCCACCGCTCGACAAAAGCAGAAATCAACTCTTTGTTGCCCTTCTAGTACGAGCAGTCAATGGGCGGTGTTAACCCGGTCCGATGGATAATCCTCTGAAGAGTCTCGGTATCAGGGTGACATGAATCCCACTCTTGGATTTGAGCCCCGTGGTTGATGCATTTCAGTTGTGGTCGATGTTGCAAAACAAATGAAAGTTACACAAATAAATATAGCTAAGTTTACAGCCTATGAATCTCAAGGTTAGTCACAACTCATCATGTAAGCACAACATTATATTAAACTCATTTCACATAATGCAAACATGAAAGAATCCTAAAAATGTTTGTATAGTCTCATGCAAAACAGTCAAGTATTCAAACATGTAACAAAACAGTCAACTATTCAAACATGGCTTCGGTAGTTTAGAATAAAACAGTCAACTATTCAATAATTCAAAAATACTTCATCGTTGTTGCTATATCTAAACAAAGGAAACTAATAATATTTTGCTGGAAACACTATGGTTTCTCAGTAATAATGATATAATGAACGATGAAGCTTACTAGCCACCATGATTCCCAAAAATCCTTTGGAAGTTTGAAAGTTACACTAAATTTCAAAAAACAAGTGCAAGTTGAGCATTTGAAAGTATTTAAGATGTTTAGTTTTACAAGTACTTTAACAACTAGATCTACCCTACATGCATTGAGATTTCTATTGTAAGTACTAGTAGCTAGCAGTGTGACTTTGTAAGAGGAATATACGAGCTATGTACCAAATTGTCCCAAATCGCAACCGCAACATGATGTTTGAAGCTCAACAATAGACTTTAGTCTATTGGCCCACCGGGTAAAGGAACATACGGGTCTTCTTCTTGCTCTTCTTCATTTGTTGTGGGTCGGGTGCCACTCCCACCTCGACTACCTCGCCCACCTCGGCTTCCTCGACTGCTTCGTGTGGCTCGTGTCCCTCAGTTGCCTCCACCACTGGTACGACCACCCACATGATCTTGACAAAGTAAACACAAAATCACAATTGTCAAAAATGGATAAAAACTAAGTAAATAGTAAATAACAAATTCAACAATTGCAAATAATTTAAAACAAACATTCTTCTCTTTCTTCATTCCCAAGTGAGTCCTCAGAAGACTCAGAAGCTTCACCTTGATTTCCGCCTCGAGCAATCATTAAATCCCTTTCTGGATGCTCGGCAATATGTGAACCCTCATTTTCTACAACACCTTTACAAGTACATGTACTCGCCTCTGGTGCCTTAACCTTGGTTTCAAGTTTTTGCTTCTCTTTCCTGTAAGAGGCAGTCTGGGGTCGCCGACCACCACGACCACGAACACCTCCTAATGGATCACTACTGGTCTCCTCCCTGGTCACAACTGCTTTGGAACAAGCCATGTATGAAAGGAGAATTCAAATAATTAATTTAAATAAAAAAGGAATTAAACAATGTTTAAAAAGTATGTCTCGGTTGAACAGGTCCGAGAATTAATATAATGTCTCAGTACCATGTCAACGAGACACACCTCTAACTATCGGTTACCTGGAAACGAAACGTAATGTAAAGTTTCGGTCATATTCGACCGAGACACATAGAAATTTCATTTCTACATTAGTCTAAGTAATATATTACCGAAAATATGTCATGTTATCTCGGTTACAACTAAGCGAGACATGTAGTATAGTCTCGATTAGTTGTAACCGAGACGTACTATATGCCAATTCTCACCAACACATGGAACATTCTCGGTCATTAGTGGCCGAGAACGTCCCATATGTTACTGCCCTGTGTGGCCGGAAACCACGGGTTTCCAGATTGGAAACCCGTGAATGAAGAACAAACAACTCTAAACACAAAATCAACTAAAAAAAATCATTTCTAACCAAATCGAATAAGACCATACCTTTTGTCATTCGAATCGACTCCCGCAAGCTTGAATCGAACAAATCGAACCCTAACTTTCACGATTCTTCACAAATCCGAACCCGAATCCAAACAGAGATGGACAACAGAGGTTTGCCAACGCACAAGAACAAAGAGTGAGGACAAAGATTGAGAGGCGAGGGTAAGGTTCAACGCAAAAAATCGAGTTGTCTGGATTCGAATGAGAGGATTCAAGGAGATGGTCACGGTGGAGATAAGAAATCAATTTGGGTGGGGTGCATAATTCTATTTGGGGGTATTTCAGGAAATTTACCTCATTTTATTGGGTGCCTTGAGTAAACTAATTGGTGCCCTTAATAATGGGGTGCCTTTGCAAATTGGTGGTGTGCCCATAGCGGCGCTCTTCATTTTCTACTATTTTTCATTTTTTTTTAAGGATGGGGTTTGGTTCCTGAACCGGAACGGTTCAGCCCAGTTCGGGGAAACCAAATCCCCCATCTTCCTTCTTCCTTGATCCCCTGTTCGTCTAAACTAGTCCGTTTTCTTTTTTTTTTGACAAAACCCATCATTTGGTCCTCGAACTTTGTGTTTTTTATGCTTTTGGTCCCTAAACTTTTATTACTACACATTTGGTCCTTGAACTTTCACAAAGATCTACATTTAGTCCATCCACCATTTAAAGTGTTAAATTCTGGTAATGTGGGTAATAAAAGTAGCGTGTGACTAGTCAAAAAAAGTAAAGTGGTTTATACTACTAAGCCGAACGACTCACATCGATCAATAAAAGCCGAAAAAAAATTAAATTTCCCCCAAAAACGTGAAAACCTCAAAGTTCAAGGTCCAAAAGCATAAAACACTCAAAAGTTCAGGGACCAAATGTACAAAAATGAAAGTTCAGGGACCAAATTAACACTAATAAAAGTTCGAGGACTAAAAGCATAAAAGTCTCAAAGTTCAAGGACAAAAAAATGTGTTTTGCCCTTTTTTTATTTGTTGGTTCGCTGGGTTGGGTTCAGCCCCAACCCCCAGAGCGACTTTGGAAGGGAGATGAACTCACGGTCATCTCCTTCATCAAACAGCCGAACCATTTCCTCCATGACCGATTCACAACAACAACCAACAACTACAACAACAACTACGAGCTTACCTGTGATTCGAGATCTCACTGTCTCTCTCTCGCTCTCGGTCTCTCTCACTTTTGTTCTTCCTTTGTTCGATCTTCAAAATCGAAATGGTTGTGTTGTTATGTTGAGGGGATAAGTATTTCAATTTCCTCGAGATTCGTGCAATGCGAATCTTGAGGCGAATCTAATGGCCCTATTCCTTTCACTTAAGCCTTGATCATTCTCGAGATACGCTAATGCGTATCACGAGGTCAAACTTGATGGTTATCCACCATCACAACTGCATTATATGTTTTAAATTAAACCAAACTTTAGGTTATTTATACATTTATATATATCAATTATATATAAATATATATACCTATGTATTTCCTCATTTAAAATCTCATACGTACACCAACGACCACACTCGGGCATGCGTGCACACTATTGTACACACTACGTGTGTTACCCTCGACCCTACGTGTTACTAGACGCCCACTAATTTATTTATTATTTCAAATATATATATACATATATTTATAAACACAACATATATATAAATATATAAATACACATATATTCATGTGTTTATAATTTCGTCGTGCGCGCCGACGAGTACATTTGGGCGTGCACGCTACCCCACGACCCATGTGCGTCACCCTTGAGCCACACATGGTATTAGGCGTCCCATAATTTTCCTATTATTTTATTTCCAACTATAGGTTTTATTTATATATATATTTATATACCAATATATATATATATATATATATATATATACCTATATATTTTACGGTCTTTCTACTTGCCACGTACACCAATGAGTACACCCAAACACACCAATGAGTACACCCAAACGTACACATTGCTTCCACGTTTCCCTGTGTGATCCCCCACAATTTACATGTGTCACACTAGGCGTACCATCAATTTTATTTATTTTTCCACACCAAACAAACACAATACAACACATCAATCACACTCACACGCTAATCGAGATAAGTCGGGCTTAACCACGAGTCTAATTCGGGTTAATTAGATATCAAATTAACATTAGTCACCAGGTTAAGGATACGAGTCGTTACATTCTCCCCAACTTAAGCAATTTCGTTTTCGAAATTAAAGTTTATCAACTAATTGTAACGTCGAAGATATAAGAAAATTATTACACATATCAATTCCTTAATCAATAAATCTTCCTTAACCTTATAATTTCCGAATCTACATCGTCTTTTCATAGCTGAGAAGTTCAACAGAATGTATACGTCTTTTGAATATTTCAACATCCTATAATGCTTGTCTACATATTCCTTCCATTATTTAAGTTGTAATTGTATATTGACAGTCTGCTAACATACTTCTGTGTAGTTCTAATTTACTCAGGCTTCAACTAACTTGTACCTTTCCTTCGCGTCACACCAATTGACGACGAAGTTAAGCATATAAATTATAAAGGGAAACACCCTTGCATTTATAGCCTGATACTAACAACACCAAAGAACTCGCACCGTAAAATATTTCTTCCAGTATCTCTTATATTCCAAGTCACAAGCTCGGAAATTATATTTTCTGGAACTAAAATTAGTTGCAGATATTTTGTGTTAAGATTTAGAAAGGTCCCTCCCAGCTATTATACATCTCTTCCCCACTGGAAAATAGATTTTTGGTTCCTTACCGAAATGATAATCTTGGTTCTCCATAAAATCTCAACTCTTTCTACACACATATATCACGCTCACTTTTCCACAAGAATTAAACCATAATATTGGCAAGAAATTTTTGCAGACTCTATCAGTCCTACAACTACAACATTAATAACCTTAAGTTGGCATTTCAACTTAGGTTAAACCACTATTAGTTTCAGACTATGAATTCTTCATTCATATATGGCAAAAATAATATAACCCCCCTGGTTATTACAATCAGCTTCCACTTATTGATATATCTCATATTTCTTTATTCAATTGACATCGTCAACCTTCATTCTAAGTCACCAACAAGTCGTTCTATCACAATGATTTTGGTTTTCGCCTGAATAAATATATTAAATAAATCCATGAGATTCTCATGACATTCTTGGCTCACTTTTCGATTTGAGTTCCAAAAAATTTCTTTTCATGCTCAAGGTCGTGATATGAGATTATTCATACAAAATATCGTTAACTAGTAGTCAAACCTTGACCTACTAGATAATCTCAATCAATTTCTCCAATAACTCATTCAACAAATTATCATTAGCTCAGCTCCAATCTAAGCGCTAAAGAACAGACTTATAGTTACCAATCCAAACAACTCAGCTGATGATGTGTCTGCACATGACTTCAAATGAATCACCATTATACATTTCATTTAAGAGATATTACTAAGCAACTTTTTACAGCCTTTGTTCTTTTCGATACAAGGCATTGTCATTACAATCACCTTAATGAGTGATGGTTTATAGTGAATTTCTAATACTTAAGAAATTTCAAGATAATTATCTTACTTGCTATTTCTATCACTTTGAGAATTCCACTTTTTCAAACTTCCATAGTTTGAAACTTACTACCTTAATTTTACACCAATCCACAGGATATTACATTTACAAGTGATGCCTTTCTATATTTGGTACAACTACTAAAATGATTATCTTAAGATTAACAATCTCTAATAGTTCTTCTCAAATATCTTGAAATATATATATATATATATATAAATAAAAGTATATACTACAATTTTGCTTTATAGAGTCAACACACATTCTTACCTGAATAAGAAGTCTTAGGATGAACCTCTAATTTTTTCCGCAATTCAAATATAATCAAGTAAACATTGTAGTCATATTATACTTCAACTTTCTTTCAAGGCATCCTTGCACCTATTTTTTAACTTGCACAAATCTCATACTAGAGTTAACTGAATAAATTACACAACGATATCAAGGATCTTTGGATCAATCGTTTATATTATTCAATTATTTCAAGCTTATTTTCCTATTTTACCCTTATGTTGAATATAACCTCGTATTGTCTTAATCACATTCAAATCCCCTAATTTGCTGTAAATATTCAACACTTATATAATTAATGAACCTTTAAAACGTAATACTGACACTTTACAAAATCTAGCATGAAGCAATTTACCGTCATGATTTATAACTTTTTACGGTAATACTCGTGCTCCTCCTAAATCTTCAAAGACTTCATCTTGTTATCGATAAAATGTCAACAACTCGAATTAGATAAAGTTCAAAAACTTTACATTCTTCATTAACGAACATATCATGAGTTCTAGTGAGTTCTAATGGTTTTCACCATCTAGTTAAAGTGATTCAGTTATTGCATGAAATTATCTTTATATATCCTAAACTTTAATCTTATTGTGATGATAACTAGATCTCAGCTGACTCTTGAGAAGAACTGGTTTCGTTATATTATCAGAATGAGCCGTCATTCATGGGCAATGAATATTCATTCCCTTTACTATATATATTATTCTTTGGAACTCCTTGAATATCAAAATTTTATTGACTACTTGATGTGCAACATATTTTAGTACCTTTATAAGTAACATTTTGTTGATAATTTAGGCCATTAATAAGTGATTTCCTGCTAATCTGATATATTTTGTTAGTTTTTAGGTAAGGAAAGCAAAGTGGGACCATTTAAGATTATTTTGAAGATCCAAGAAGATTTCCCTAAAAAAGCGTATCTGTGCGGATCACGAGCCTGAAGAAAATGAGACTAGAGGCGAGTGATGAAATGATGATATTTCACATAAGTTCATGTGTTTTGAAGATGTTTTGAAGTTTCAGGATGAGAATATAAGGTTCGGGCAAAGAACGACATCAAAGTGGCTAAGTTTCAACAAAGTCTATTTTGACCAAGTTTCAGTGTTTTAGCCATAACTCCTTCATTTCAAGTACAAATGACTTTCTATTATTTTCCTTGGAAAGTAGACTCATAGATGAATATTTTCATATGTCATGAGTGAAGGCAAATTCGGCCTCTAAGTGGTCTAAAATCGCGTTGCAAAGTGAACTATATGCGCAGGATTTTGTTTCCGTGCGGCGCCCAACCCAGCAGCACAGCGCCCAAAACAGCAAGAAATCTGTAGTGGGCGCTAAGGCTGGTGCCACAGCATCAGGGTCAGCGCCCATTGCGGAAAAGTGCATAAAAAGTGATTTTTAAAGGTTTTTGGGTAATTTTGGGACCAAATTGACTTGGTGGTATAAATAGATCTTAAAATTAGGTTTTAGATGATCTTTTGCTTTGGAGAACCAAGAAGAACGTGTGAAATTGAAGAATAGTGATCAAAATCTTGGAATATATATTCATTGTAGGTTTGATTTCATGTTTTCTTGCTTTCTTATCATGAATTGTGTTGAATTGAACTCACTTATGGGGTAATCTCTTTTGTTCTAAGGATCTTTCGATCCTTAATCGGATTCTTTTGATTTCAATGTGATTATATTTGTTCTTTCAATTCAATATTTTGATTTGTGTGTTCTTGTGTGCTATGCTATACTTACCTTGATCAAGTAGGTGTATATTCAATGGTTTGAGAGTCACCATGACCATTGAGACTTTTGAACCCGGATTAGGGGAAACACAACCTTAGAACATATGACACATTGACTGATGGTCATTGACTTGGGAGGCAATTGAATTTGGTTTTTAATGCGGTACCTCACTTATGCTATTCACGCCGATCGGCGGAGTCCGAGTGTGATGTTAGAATCTCCATCACCGAGACCTCGGAATGGAGTGAATTGTAGAAAACTCGCCTATCAATGCATGAATTGGGAGACTTTATAATTAAATTTGGTTCGAAGGATACAATTTGGGTGAATTAGATTTCCTAGGATATTCTCTCCATAGCTTAAGACATATTTAATTACTTGCAATTAGTTAGTTTAAATTAATTAATAATTTGTTTTTACAAAACCCAACTTTTAAGTGTCTAACTTTATTTCTTACTTAGACTCGATATTAGCACATAACCGTCCTTGTGGATACGATATTCTCGACACCATCATGAGTTGGTGCCACTATTACTTTGACATTTGTCGTACACTTGCGGTCGCTATCAAGTTTTTGGCGCCGTTGTCGGGGACGGTTGCTAATTTTAGTTTGATTATGATAGTTTGTTTAGGACTTTATTTTCAGTAATTTTAATTTATTTTAATTTAATTTGAATAACCATGTTGCACTGGATCTACTTTCTTTTGTTTTTTGTGTTTCATGGATAAAAAAGAGAGAAAAAATGCATAACTATCAGGTGGGCGAAGCAACTAGTGAGATCCTTGCTAGACTTTCTACATTGGCTTATCAAAGAGGATTGACTCAAAATGATACAACATACCAAGCTCAACCAGTTACAAATGGAGTGGTATGGACAGAATATTATCAACTATATTATGACCCGTATCAATTTCAAGGATTTGTTGGAAGTCAATGGCATTGCAACTGCATGCAAGGAGATGAGTCATGGTATAATCATCAAGGTTTTCACAATCCTTACATTGAACATGTTTATCAATCACAATGGAGTTCTCATGACAATTGGCAACCACGACAAGATCAAGAGTTCGATGTACTGACGTCTCTCAAATCGCTAGAGAAATTGTTAAAAGAAATGGTTGAGCGGAATGAGCATAACCTCAAAAATGAAGAAAGATTAGAAATGTCTAAACAATCATTTCATGCAAGGAAAGAGGAAGATGATCAAGTCATTTTTGAATTTGGAGGAGAATTTAGAGCAAATTGCAATATTCGCAAATTTAAGACAAGAAATTGAAGTCAAGTCTAATGCGAAAGAAGTTGAAGAGTTGGTGCCAAATAAAGAAACATGTCATGAAATATTAAAAGAGGTGGAGAAGCCTACTCTAGATGATTGCAACAATATTGGTGCTTCACTTGAACAAGAAGATTCACTTGAGCATGCTAAAGATGTGATTAATACCGAGGACATTGAGTCGCTTGATAGTGGTGTTTATTCAGAAAGGTTTAAAGCAATAAATAGTGAAAAATGTCATGAAAACTTTAGATCACACAGTTTGGGGTTTGTGCAAGGGACGATTAATCTTTTGATCATTCCTTTGTTGTACCATCGTTATCATATCCGCAAGACTTGCAAGAGCAATGGAATGGTGAACCAGTTGAATGATGTAAGGCTTATGAAGGATGAAGTGACATGCAAGAAAATGATTAGAGGATTTGAGAGACTCCATGAATATATGACGTTGAAGTAACCATGATGCACCACGGTGTTCACTTGATAGCCGTGGTGCATACGTCGGGTTGAGGACGAAAAACTTAGCGCTATTGGGAGGCAACCTAGAGTTCTTTTGTTTATATTTTATTTCTTATTTAGTTGCATTTGCTGGAAAAAAAAGAAAATGATTTGGTTATATCATGTGTTTAATACTTGTTTTAATGCTATTTCAGGCTTAATATCAATTCCCGGGTGATTTTCATCGAATTGGTAGACCGCGGGAGACTACAAAGACCAAAGAAAGGTGGATGAGATCCAAGTTTGGGGGAGTATCAAGGGAATGATGGAACGACAGAGAGAAACTTTAAAAGTTTCAACACTAGTCAGGGGAGTATTTGCTTTCAAAACTTTTTATTTTATTTTATTTCTCCAATGTTGTGATTGTTGTGAATGATTATGTTTTGATGCATGTTCTTGTCCTCCTTTTTGCTCATGATTTAGTTCATTGAGGACAATGAACATCTTAAGTTTGGGGGAGGTTGGGTGGTGGAAGCGTCGAGTATTTTGCAAGCATTTGCATGCTTGTTAGAGAACTCTTTTGATTCTTTTCCTATGTGGCTGACAGTGTATGATACATTTTTTTTATCAAACCAATGAGACAATATACCTGATGAAGAGTAAAGGGCAGATACCTAAGTAATTAGCTTGGCTAGATCGAGGTTTCTCCGGAGATGTCCGGTGTAGGGAAGGACTTATGCCAATGAAAAAAGGGGATAAACTTAAAGTATGCGGGTTTTAATGAGGATTCGAGGATTCTAGATTTTATTTTAGAGCCACCTAAGGAGATAAATTCCGAACTTAAAGGATTGAGGAGAGGAGTTAGGCCATATTTGAATGTTATACTTAATATCCTATACTTCCCTCCTATACATTACATCACTAGTACCCCGTTGAGCCTTGGTGTCCCGAGCTAAAAAAAACCTTAGCCTACCTAAAAGTTAGATTGATGAGCAACCTTTATCTATGATGAAAAGAGCTTGTAAATTTTAAGTGAAAAAAACATCAACCCGAAAAAGGGGAATATCAAAAGAGAATAAATAAATCCACCAAATAAAGTCCGAAGAAAAAGAAAAATATGGACTAGTGTGATGAAAAAGAAGAGTTATGAGTGAACTCCTAAGTGAATGTTAGTGATTTATTTTTTGAGAGTTTCTTCTTGTTGAGAGCTCTATATATGTAAGGAAAGGGTTTGTGTATTTTATCTAACTTTGTTTGAGCTTAAAAACCCACTTTTTGATACACCGAGCCGTGGCCCCATTACAACCTATCAAAGACCAAATGATTCTTGTTCTTTTAAGTTTGATGATAGTGGAGAGTGGAACGAAAAATAAGCTTATGGAATCTCATGGAAGTTGATGCTTTAAATAAAAAATTATTGAGGTTTCAAATCCTTTTGGTGAACTCTCTTGAGTAGTGGCGGCTAGAGTTTCGGAACTGCACTTGGGTTGTTGAAAGTGAGATCTTGTGAAGGTTAGGTTGAAAGGCTGGGTTCGTGGGCAATTGAAAATCTTTGGGTTGAGTCAATATTTGGTTTGAGTTTGAGAATGGAAGATGCCACAAAGGTAAAGAGATAAGGATAGATGCATATTGGAATACATTTTGCTTGTATGTACCAGGTGTGTTTGAACTTTGGATCGGAGTTGGTAAATAAGTTAAGTAGCTTAGTGTAGTTAATTTAAATAATTGCATCAATTTTGTTCGTGCTTCTTTGCTCGGGGCTAGCAAAGTCTCAAGTTTGGGGGTATTTGATGCGCAACATATTTTAGTACCTTAATAAGTAACATTTTGTTGATAATTTAGGTCATTAATAAGTGATTTCCTACTAATCTGATATATTTTGTTGGTTTTTAAGCGAGGAAAGCAAAGTGGGACAATTCATAGGTTATTTTGAAGATCCAAGAATATTTCCCTCAAAAAGTGCATTTGTGCGGATCACGAGGCGAAAGAAAACGAGACTAGAGGCGAGTGATGAAATGATGATATTTCACATGATTTCATGTGTTTTGAAGATGTTTTGAAGTTTCGGGATGAGAATACAAGGTTCGGGCAAAGAATGACATCAAAGTGGCTAAGTTTCAACAAAGTCTATTTTGACCAAGCTATATTGTTTTATCCATAATTCCTTCATTTCAAGTCCAAATGACTTGTTGTTTCTTTTGTTGAAAAGTAGACTCAGAGCTGAACGTTTTCAAATCTCATGAGTGAAGACAAATTCGGCCTTTAAGTGGTCCAAAATTGCGTTGCAAAGTGAACTATATGCGTAGGATTTTGTTCCCGGCGCCGGGGCGCCCAACCCAGTGCCACAACGCCCAAAACAACAAGAAATCTATAATGGGCACTGAGGCTAGCACCACAGTGCTAGGGTCAGTGTCAGCGCCTGCCCATTGCGGAAAAGTGCATAAAAAGTGATTTTTAAAGGTTTTTGGGTAATTTTGGGACCAAATTGACTTGGTGGTATAAATAGAACTTAAAATTAGGTTTTAGATGATCTTTTGCTTTGGAGAACCAAGAAGAACGTGTGAAATTGAAGAATAGTGATCAAAATCTTGGAATATATATTCATTGTAGGTTTGATTTCATGTTTTCTTGCTTTCTTATCATGAATTGTGTTGAATTGAACTCACTTATGGGGTAATCTCTTTTGTTCTAAGGATTTTTCGATCCTTAATCGGATTCTTTTGATTTCAATGTGATTATATTTGTTCTTTCAATTCAATATTTTGATTTGTGTGTTCTTGTGTGCTATGCTATACTTACCTTGATCAAGCAGGTGTAGATTCAAGGGTTTGAGAGTCGCCATGACCGTTGGGACTTTTGAACCCGGATTAAGGGAAACACAACCTTAGAACATATGACGCATCGACAGATGATCATTGACTAGGGAGACAATTGAATTTGGTTTTTAATGCAGTATCTCACTTACGCTATTCACGCCGACCGGCGGAGTTCGAGTGAGATGTTAGAATCTCCATCACCGAGACCTCAGATGGAGTGAATTGTAGGAAATTCGCCTCTCATTGCATGAATTGAGAGACTTTATAATTAAATTGGATTCGAAGGATACAATTTGGGTGAATTACATTTCCTAGGATATTCTCTCCATAGCTTAAGACCTATTTTAATTACTTGCAATTAGTTAGTTTAAATAATTAATAATTTGGTTTTACAAAACCCAACTTTTAAGTGTCTAACTCTATTTTTTAATTAGACTAAATATTAGCACATAACCGTCCTTGTGGATACGATATTCTCGACATCAACACGAGTTGGTGCCACTATTACTTTGACGTTTGCCGTACAATTGCGGTCGCTGTCACTACTCATTATCCCCAACTTAGACTGCACCAGTCTAAAACATCAAATTAGGATATCTCACTAGCTCACTGTTATGTTCAACATTGATCTATCTTCAAACTACTTTAGTTTTGAATTCTCAATGCGAATTATCATCTTTGAGTTCCTAAATTCAATTCTCCTTATACACGTATCAAAATCCAGATCCAATAAATACTTCTTCACTGATTATTATTATTCTAACAATAACACCATTGAAGAAAGTTACTTGAAGAATGAATTTAATCTTTATCTTTATAACTTTTTCGTACGTCTTTCCTTTTTTCATGTTTCTTGAGGTCAAGACTCTCTTGAGTTCTTACCTTCAATGTTTTTTCATATCATGAGAATTAGATGGACTTCACCCATCTTATTACCATTCAAGAAAGACATAATACTTATATCTATTAAGTAGATATAATAAACATAGCAAATAACATAACTCAGTATTTTATCTTTTGGTCACCCCAAAAAATCACAATAAAAACCATTTATTACGTCTTAAGTTTTTATGTAACTCGAGACAAATCTCAAAGTTAGTAAACTTAAGTATCAAAATATATATTAGAGCCTGAAAATTCAAACTTTAATACCAAACTGTATTAAAGTTATTCCTTATTTCGAAACTCATTCGAAAGTAATAGCCTAGGCTCTGATCAAGCTCTGATACCAACTGTAACTGTAATGACCCGTGTTTTCAATTCATTAATTAATCGCTAATCACGTACCATTAGTGGTCCAAAACCCGACAAAGAGTTGCGTTTAGTCGACATGCTCAAATATAAAATAAATGTAGTGATATTGTATGATGGAGTGTAATTTAAAAGTTGGTGTAAGCAAATATGTGAGTGAGACATTGCATACAATTCAAACAAAAAAGTCAAAAAGTTACTCACACTCAACCACTAAATTGTTGACACATCATCACTTTTCTCAACCAACTTTCACATCAACTACTCTTTCTCTCTTACTTTTTCTCTCTCCTCATTAAACCACATCCTCTCTCTCCCTCTTATAAACCGTGCTCTCTCTCTCTCTCTCTCTACACTTTCACCTCCAAACAAAGAAAAAAGAAAGAAAAGAGAGAAGAAGAGTGAAAGGTGGCGATTGATGAGAGGTGAGGGAGCAGCCGTGGCAGCGGACGATGCGGAGGCCGCAGACGACGACTCCAGCGAACTTGGAGTCCAACCAAGCGAGCGGCAGTAGCGAGGGCGGCCGGAGCTCTAGCGCGGACTGACGACGGTGTAGCTCCAAGGAGGACGACTGGCAACGCGATGAAGATAACAACTCTGACATGGCGTCGCTTGCTCGTGAAGGAGAAGAAGAAAGAAGAGAAAAGAAAAGAAGGTATTGAAGTCTAAAGAAAGGGTTTTTGGTTAGATCTAACTAAACCTTAATGTTTGATGTTGAATCTTTATTGAAAATGGTAGGGAAGGTATATATGTTGACTAGACTTGTGTTTTTAAGGAGAATTAGAGTGGAAGAATCCATCATAGGTTAAGTGAAATTTTCATGCTTGTTCAAATCATGCTTCGAATTCGATTTGCTTTCGAAATGAATGTTATTAGTTAGACTTAGTTCGAAATAGCTTTGAATGATTTGTTGAACATGAAGTTGTTTTTTTTTTTTTTTTTTAAATTTAGAATCAACCTAATTAGTGTGTAGAACATACACACCAAATGTTTGATAAAATGACTCAAAGAAGGTTCATTTTGAGTTTTGAGCATGGTTTGATCAATTTAAATTAATATGCATTTGAGCTTACAAAAAAAAGTGTCTCAAATTGAGTTTTTAGTAAACATCATGAATTAACCCCAACTTAGACTATTGAAGTGAAGATTCAAAAGTCCAATGGTTAGAATTCATTCTAAATTTGCATTGATACTTTGGAATATTTGATTTAAGTGAGTTAGAGATTGTGAATTTAATTAGGAAGGAAGCTTAGAGGTAAAATAGTTCTTTTGATGAATGCACTCCAATTGCTTGATATAATATATGAAAGGAAACTTGTCTTTATTTTCCAAATTCAAGAGTAAAAATGTACATGAATAAAAGAGTAATTAGATTGCTATAAAGAAACTCATCATATGCAAATGTTATAAAGGACATAACAATCGACAATTGGCTTATTGAAGTAAACTACTTATAAATTGATCTTGAAAGAGATTTCCACTTTCATGAAACTAAGTAGTAATGGTTTGGTAGAGTTGAACCATTTAAATTCACTTGTTGAGCCTAACCAAAACTAGAAAAGCTTTAGGTGTAAATGACTATAAAAATAACTTATAAATTCATTTTACTAGCACATGGAAGTAGGCTTGCATATTTAAAAGGTCTATTTAATATTAATGTTAGTCTTATGTAATCAACTATGCTACTTGGAAACTATAGTGGGTAGTTACATGAATCCAAGAAATGAATGCAACCCCATCTTAATATAGAATTTTAACTTAAAGATTTGGCTTGAGAATATGGACCTTCCATTTGACTCTCATTTATGAAATAAATTGATTTGAGTCGCATGAAGGAATTATTGTTGTTTCAAGTGGTTTTAACTTAATCCTAAAATTAATAATTCATGGATGAGATGAAAAGTATTACGTTGCTTGAGTCTCTTCCTAACTTGGAAGCAAGTATTATCGATCCGATCAGTGTACGTGTCAAGTTTGACATAAAAGAGAGTTTTAATCTATTTTCATGAAAATGAACCCAACTTATTGAAGCTATATTTAATGGTTTGATGAATTTAAGATACTCGACACCTTTGAATAGATTTTCGTATACAAACAAATGGTTGGAAAAATGTATTGTTTAGTTTAAATTACTAGAACGAAGGTTTTATGATTTCGGATTCCTAGACAGATATTCATTAAGTTCAAGAGTGAAACTAATATAAGTTGTCTGAATATGTTAAGCCATTTACGTAATGACTTGAGTGTTTAAAAGAACTAATTGATGAATTAGTTCATTTGAGCTACATAAAGCCTCTATTTAGTAAATGGTCCCTAAAACAATTTTACTGTACTATACATGATTGTAGATACGTAAGAAGGACTCAACTAGGCTATTCAAATCATCAATTTGATGTGGAGATTAATGCAATTGTATAGTAAGTAAACCAGTAAGAAACTCAATATTAATTCTTTTCCTTTCCTTGCATATTTTGATGGAAATGATACCTATTGTTGGACTCTACTTCCCTACCAAGTGACTTCGGGTCTAAGTGGTCGAGTTGAGTCGTATCTTACTCATGGGTTGAGCATCCGAGTCGTGCTCGTGGCTCTTAGACGAGACTGAACACTCTGAGTGAACATCCGCCATGTGTCGTGGCTCCTTACGAGACTTCAAGGATTCCATTGCGGTTGAGCATCCGGTTGCGACTGTTAACGACCCCTTCTTCTAAACAGGGCACTGCCCGACCTAATCCCGTAATCAAGCCTTAATCAATCCACATAAGACTTAATTACGTATTAGTCATCCTTTCATCCCTATATTCTTCAATACACGTGTTCAGAAATTATTAGATTTCAGAGTTAATTAAAACTTTTTGTTATTTTAATATTATCACATATTTTAATGATTATGCGGAAACTCTTATTATTCAAAATCCTAAGTGTGGAAAACCAGGAAAACACAGCATCACATTCATGTATATATCATAAAGGTAATAACACAATATGATATATAAGTCTAAAAAATGGGAAACTATGTACTCAACCCACTATGCAACCCAAAACTGTACAGTAAAAATATAAATAGTAATAATATAGCAAAAGTCGAGTCATACAAAAATGAGATAGGAGAATCGCCAAAATGCTCAAAGAAAGTCGCCGATCTTCTCCTTCCACGGTCTGCTGCTGCTCGACAGACCTACACCCATCGTCACAAACTAGACGACGAGTATAATAATATTTAAGTAATAACTGGAGAATTCTATGCCACATTTTCAAAATATAAGAATGGTATTTAACAACATAAAGTAGCGAAAGAATTGTTGAATCAAGTAATGCAAGTAAATACCACAGTTAAAAATGTTTAGACCGACACAGGCTAAGTCGAGATGAACTACATCCGGTCGGCGGTGAGAAACTATCACGTAACCTTTCCCGCTACTATATGGAGCTGCGCTTAACATATTCCATACAAATAGCGGAGCTGCGCTCTACTCATACAAATCATCTATCTCAATCTCGTCGATCACCCCAAGTCCCATGTCTCGTGTGCCGTACAAGTGTAGTGGCGAGTGCCGGAACCTCGGTAGACCTATGTCCTTGTGAACCGCGCATCTCTTATGCAATGGACACTAGATGATGCATACTTTAATTTTTAAAGATCAGTAGTTCCAATTCTCTAGGATTCCAAAACTAGTTAAGCTACAAAGCCCAAGGAAATAGAATACAAGTCTAATTCATTCCAACTTATCCCAATAGCATGCGTTTAATCAACTATTTATCAAGAATATCATTAAGAGTAGAAATTGGAATCAATGAAACATTTCAAAAGGCATCATGTCAACAATATTCAAATATGAACAGACACAAGAACAACATGATGTGAGATTACGAATAGCAATATCTACAAATAGAGCATAAAATGACAATTGTCAATGAAATGAAATGTAGAATTCTCATAGCTTTACTTACAATTCACAACGCTTGTCCTAGCCTATCCGATCTCTCGACACTTCGAAATGCGTTCCCAAACTCCCGAGATCTCCCTTTAGTTCCCCGGAGTTGTTTGATAGGTTTTAGAGTGAGTTTGGGCCGTTACTTAGAGTTTTAAACCGATTTATAGTGTTTAAACCATTTTTGGAAATTGCTGATTTTTGTACTGTCAGGGGTAATTTGCACGCTACTTTAAACCACTTGCGCGCTAATCAAGATTAGCGCACTAGTTTTTGACATTAGCGCACTAATTTGAACATTAGCGCGCTAGATTATCTACCCAACGCGCTATGTGCAGCAGAACCCATAATTCTGCATTTTGAATTCTGGGTTTTTACTACACATATGCCTTGTTATTGCCTTAGGGACCCTTATACACACTATAAGAGGTCCCTAACATCCAACCCAACACAAAACAACAACTACAACATTAAATTCATGAATTCACAAGTACCTAGCTTGAAGAACTTTTTCTTCTTCACCAAACCTTCAATGACTTGCAACTCTTCTCCTCTACCAAATTCACACCAACAAACTCTTTTTTCTCTCTTCCTTCCTTGCAAACCGATTTTGATGAGATAAGTGACAAAAAAGTTGACTTATATGCTTCATTGACTATATAGATATGTTTAAACCTTAACCCTTTGATTCATCTGTGCACACGTATCTCGAGGCTCAACAAATGGACCACCTTGACACGCTTGTCCTTCAAGTCATGATTGAATGACTCCAATAGTAGACTACTTGACTTCTTGATTTGGCAATACGTGTCTCGATGCGCATTATGTGATTATTGTTTTATTTCACTAAATTAGGCACTTAATATTTATTCACATGTGACCACATTAAAGCTACTTAGAAAAACAAATTTAATTCACATTAGACTTACCCCATAAGCCGCTACATCGGTCCCACGTCGACACGCAACTTGAGGTACGTCCCCGCTCATCTCGATACCTATGTACCCATATAAATTGACTTAATAGTCTACACATATACAACACACTAGGCATACATCAAAATAAATATAAAATATACCTCAGCCCTTGCCTCGGTAAATGGACATATAACGGTGTGGGTCCCACAGTACGGGTCATTGATTCTGTTTAAGGAATTAAACACAATTAGAGATTTTGGGCCGTTACAATTCTTCCCAACTAATGAAAATTTCATCCTCGAAATTTAAAATTTGAAATATGATTTACACCTGACTCGAATAGGTACGGAAACCTATCTCGCATATAGTCATCCCCTTCTTAAGTGAGTTCCGTATTATCGTGAAACTGCCACTTGATGAGTACTTTTGTGATAGACTTGCATATCAAGTTCTGTACCAATCGATCCAAAATCTGCACAGGCTGCTCCTCATATGAAATATTCTCACTCAGGTCTATCTGACTCAAATCTACAGTCGGACGATCACCTGCTCTCGACTCAGCTAACCACAAACTCCTGACATCTGTGGAGGTAACTCAAGCTCATACGCAACCTTTCCGACCCGTTTCTTAATCCTGAAAAGTCCGATAAACCTCGGTGCAAGTTTACCTTTCACTCCGAACCTTTGAAGACCCTTCCGAGGGGAAACCGTTAAATATATATAGGCTCATTCGGTGTACGTGATATCACCGCGATATCTGTCCGCATAATTTCGCTGTCTATCATGAGCTCCCTTGAGTTTTTGACGAATCAGTCGTACCTTCTCCGTGTGATCAACAACAATCTCAGACCCACGGTCTCCCGGTCTTCTGGCTTAGCCTAACACGATGGCAAGCGACACGATCTACCATATAGTCTCAAAAGGCGCCATCTCAATACTGACCTGATAACTATTGTTATATGCAAACTCACACAACGGTAGGTACTCCTCTCATGATCCACCAAACTCCAAAACACAAGCCCGCAACATATCTTCGAGAACCTGAATCAATCTCTTAATCTGCCCGTCAGTCTGAGGATGAAATGCCGTACTAAACTGTAGGCACGTACCATACTGCTCCTGCATACTCTGTCACATTCTGGACATATACATAACATCTCTATCTGACATAATAGTCACTGGTACCCTATGTAGTCTAATAATCTCTCGTTCGAACAATATACTCAGCTGATCAAACGTGTAATGTGTAGTCACTGGTAGAAAATGAGCAGACTTCGCTAGTATATCAACAATAATCCAGATGGAATCATGTTTTCGGGAGGTTCTCGGCAATCCTATCACAAAATCCATAGCAATGTCCTCCCACTTCCATCGTGGAATGGGAATAAGCTGTAGCAATCCTCCAGTTCTGCGATGTTCAGCCTTCACTTGCTGACAAATCCCACAATTCCCGATAAACTTAGACACATCCGCTTTTATCCCAGGCCACAAAAAATGTCTCTTCATGTCGTGGTACATTTTGGTCCTGCTTGGATGAATGATGAATCGGGAATGGTGTGACTCCTGAAGAATCTCCTCTCTCAACTCTGATAATGACGGTATCTACAGTTTGCCCCTGAATCTCAAACATTGGTCAGACGTCTCCGTCCAATCAACATAATCAACACTTTGCGCTAACTCACTAAACCTCAAGTACTACCTGTCGGTCCTTTGACCCTCTGACACTCTCTATGTAGACATAGTCTGTACTCTCATTTGAGAGCAAATCTCAACCTGAGTTTCAGTAGGAATCTCAGCATCTCCAACATGTATCATACTCAGCGCATCAGTGACTACGTTCGCTTTTCCCGGATAGTACTCCAAGGAAAAATCGTAATCCTTCAGAAACTCAAACCATCTGTGCTGTCTCATATTCAGATCCTTTTGTATGAAGAGATACTTCAGACTCTTATGATCAGTAAAAAGTGAACTTCTCTCCATACAGGTAATGTCTCCATATCTTCAGTGCAAATACTACTGTTGCCAGCTCCAAATCGTGCGTCGAATAATTCTTCTCATGTACCTTCAATTGTCTGGATGCATAAGCTACTGTACCAACACCCTGCATCAACATACATCCCAGACATCTACGAGAAGCACCAGTATATCCTGAAGATCCCTGTCCAACCTCTGGTAACACCAATACTGGCGCAGTAGTCAATAATCTCTTCAACTGAGTGAATGCTTCCTCATATTCCTCAGTCCATTCAAATCTAACATCTTTCTAGGTCAATCTCATAAGTGGTGAAGCAATTTTCGAGAATTCCTTTACAAATTGGTTATAATACCCCGCCGAACTTAAAAAACTCCTGATGTCAGTCACTGAAGTCGGTGCTGACCAATCCATAATTGCCTGAATCTTGGCTGGATCCATTGCTATCCCTGATGCTCCGACAACATGCCCCAGAAATCTGACCTTTGAGAGCTAGAATTCACATTTGCTAAACTTAGCATAAAGTCTATGCTCCCTCAAAGTCTTCAATGTCTCCCTGAGGTGCTGCTCGTGATCCTCCCTCGTCTTCGAGTATATCAATATATTATCGATAAAGACTGTCATGAATCGGTCAAGAAGCGGTCTGAAAACTCGATGCATCAGATCCATAAACACTGCTGGAGCATTGGTCAACCCAAATGGCATGACCGTGAACTGAAAGTGTCCATATCTCGTGCTAAAAGCTATTATGAGCCTATCCTTATCCCTAATCCTGAGCTGATGATACCCTGATCGCAGGTCTATCTTGGAGAAAAACTATGCTCCTTTCGGTTGATCAAATAAATCATCAATCCTCGGGAGTGGATATTTGTTCCTAATGGTGACTTTGTTCAACTGTCTGTAGTCGATACAAAGTCTCAAAATACCATCATTCTTCTTCACAAAAAGGACGGGTGCTCCCCATGACGACATAAAAGGTGTGATGAATCCCTTCTGTCCCAAATCCTGAAGCTGAGTCTTCAACTCCTCTAACTCTCGTGGTGCCATCCGGTACAGTGATATGGAAATCGGTTTAGTACCCGGTACCAACTCAATAATGAAATCAATCTCTTGCGGTGGCAGTAAACCAGATAAATCCTTCGAAAATACATCGAGAAACTCTCTAACCACCGGTATGTCCTCCAGCCTAGGTCCTCGACTATCTGGTACAGTGTATAACGAGATCAACACCTTCATCTCCTCACTAGTCACAGGTTGTCCTCTCGTACCCACTTTCCTCGTTGAACTACCTCTATAGGTGAACTTCAGACGCCCTGGGATCTCAAATATCATTGTCTTATTGAAATAGTCGATATGAGTATGGTATGTTGCTAACCAGTCCATTTTTAAAATCGCGTCGAACTCTAGAAATTCGAGGACTCTAAAATTAACAGGTAATTCTACCCCATCTATTTCGACCAGACATCCCTCAATAACACTATTAGGGTAAACCTTATCCATGAGTACAATACTCAAAATCAAATGTACGCTGAGCCTATCAGGTTTCTGCCCTAGGATGTCTACCATGCGATCAACAATGAAAGATACAGTAGATCCAGAATCAAATAATGTATATAAATATCTATCACAAATGGAAAGTATACCCTCAATGAGACCTCGCGTGGCGTCGGCGTCTGGCTGGGCCACCATGTGAACCTCCTCTCGGGCCTGCTGGGAGTAGACTGCTGCTGGATGCGGGCACTCTCTTACAATATGTCTGACCTGTTCGCATCTGTAGCTTGTAAGCTGTTTGTGCTGACCTTGAGTCTGAGACTGGCCCTATGCCTGATACTGACCCTATCTCTGCGACTGTCCCTGTCCATGTCTAGTATATCGGCCTCTGCCACCATGCGACTGCTGCCATGGAGCATGTAGGGCAGAAAGTGCAGGAACGGCGGGAGCTGGTAACGTTGGCCTGATGGGAAGTGGCAACGCTGGCCTAACAGGAGATGACAAGGGTAGTCTGCCTACCGTGCTATGAACTGGAGCAATGGAAGATATATAAGGCACAACCAGTGGGTGAGTGGCTGTCCCCGACCTCTGAGAACATCTGCTCCATCCTCTTGTGCCCTTACCCCTATGTCTCCTCCTCTCATACTCCATGGCCTGCTCTGTTGACAAAACTGGACCTGGTGCTCTGCCATCAGCAACTCTGCCCAAATAATGTCTCATGTGCTAGGGCTCACTCTTAGATCTCGGTGGGTGTCCTCGCGCCTGAACTAACAACATAATATCTAATATCTGGTCTGAGTCCATCACCGAAATGGTACACATGCTCGGAGTCATCTCTCAGCAAGTCCAAAGCAAACTGTCGCAGATAATCATATCTGTCTTTGTACTGCATCACAGGCTCCTCTGGTCCATGTCTCAAGTCCATGAACTATCTTCTCAACCTCTCCATTACTGAAAGAGGAAAATACTGCTGATAGAACTTTTGCTTAAAAGCATCCCATGTCTCAAACTCTCCATGAGTGGCTACTGTCATACGCCACCAAACATCGACGTATCTCTTGAGAGTATATGATGAGATCTTTGCTCGAAGTCTATCCTCGATCTTCAGTATCATATAGAGCTTCTCCTGAGAAAGAATCCGTTTCTCGATCTTCTGAAAGTCTCGTACTCCATCGAAGTAGGCTGGCTTGAGTCTGATGAAATCCATCACCAGCTGAACTTCCACTAATGTGCTAGAAGATGCAGGCGTGGGAGACGGTACTACCTCATCTGTCTCCACTACTGGTGCATTCACGGCTGGAATAGTCTGCACCATCGACGCTGCTAAATCCATAGTAAGAAGTGCTGATGCCTGTAGAGTCAGTATAATAGTCGTTGGAGTTGGTGTCAATGCTGGTGGAGCAAAATGGGCTGTCATCAAAGTGATGAAATCAGTCAACTGCTGGCCCTGAGTTGTCACTCGGTCAGACAGCCTTTGTAAATCCTTCGCAATAGTAGGAGGCTGATTGCTACTAGGCTTTGCATCTCCTTCCCCTCGCGTATCAGCCATCGGGGTCTGCAATGGATAGCCAACGCGAATCAGTTTCTACGTGACACAAAACATAAATATATATATATATATATATATATATATATAGCAATTAACAAGTACATATAAGAAATCTCCATCTCACTTTCACTCACTTCTCAACGAATGGTTTCTAGACAAAGGTCATCGGGTTTCCACAACTAAGGTTTGTATTTTATTGCCTTAAACCATATAGTTCTCTAAACCTATAGCTCTGATACCAACTGTGTTGGTATCATATTGCCTTAAACCGTTTAGAGAACAACCTATGCTTTGATACCAACTGTGTTGGTATCATATTGCCTTAAACCGTTTAGAGAACAACCTATGCTCTAATACCAACTGTGATTGCCTCTTCTTCTAAACAGGGCACCGCCCGGCCTAATCCCGTAATCAAGCCTTAATCCAACCACATAAGACTTAATTACGTATTAGTCTACCTTTCGTCCCTATATTCTTCAATACACGTGTTCAAAAGTTATTAGATTTTAGAGTTAATTAAAACTTTTTGTTATTTTAATATTATCACATATTTTAAAGATTATGCGGAAACTCTTATTATTCAAAATCCTAAGTGTGGAAAATCAGGAAAACACAGCATCATATACATGTATATATCATAAAGGTAATAACACAATATGATATATGAGTCTAAAAAATGGGAAACTATGCACTCAACCCACTATACAACCCAAAACTGTACAGTAAAAATATAAACAGTAATAATATAGCAAAAGTCGAGTCATACAAAAATGAGATTGGAGAATCGCCGAGATGTTCAAAGAAAGTCGTTGATATTCTCCTTTCTCGGTATGTTGCTGCTCGACGGACCTACACCCACCATCATAAACTAGACGGCGAGTATAATAATATTTAAGTAATAACTAGAGAATTCGATGCCACATTTCCAAAATATAAGAATGGTATTTAAAAGCATAAAGTAGCGAAAGAATTGCTGAATCAAGTAATGCAAGTAAATACCACAGTTAAAAATGTATAGACTGACATAGGCTAAGTCGAGATGAACTGCATCCGGTCGGCGGTGAGAAACTATCACCTAACCTTTCCCACTACTATATGGAGCTGCGCTCAACATATTCCATACAAATAGCGGAGCTGCGCTCTACGCATACAAATCATCTATTTCGATCTCGCCGATCCCCCCAAGTCCCATGTCTCGTGTGCCGCACAAGTGTAGTGGTGAGTGTCGGAACCCCGGTAGACTTATGTCCATGTGAACCGCGCATTTCTTGTGCAATGGACACTAGATAATCTATACTTTAGTTTTCAAAGATCAATAGTTCCAATTATCTAGGACTCCAAAACTAGTTAAGCTACAAAGCCCAAGGAAATAGAATACAAGTCTAATTCATTCCGACTTATCCCAATAGCATGCGTTTCATCAACTATTTATCAAGAATATCGTTAAGAGTAGAAATTGGAATCAATGAAACATTTTGCAAGGCATCATGTCAACAATATTCAAATATGAATAGACACAAAAACAACATGATGTGAGATTAAGAATAGCAATGTCTACAAATAGAGCATAAAATGACAAGAGTCAATGAAATGAAATGTAGAAATCTCACAGCTTTACTTACAACTCACAACGCTTGTCATAGCCTATCCGATCTCTCGACACTCCGAAATGCATTCCCAAACTCCCGAGATCTCCCTTTAGTTCCACGGAGTTGTTTGATAGATTTTAGAGCGAGTTTGGACCATTGCTTAGATTTTTAAACCCATTTATAATGTTTAAACCAATTTTGAAAATTGATGATTTTTGTTCTGTCAGGGGCAATTTGCGCGCTTCTTTAAACCTCTAGCGCGATAATCAAGATTAGCGCACTAGTATTCGACATTAGCACGCTACTTCCCATATCTAGCGCACTAATTAATATTAGCGCGCTATATTATCTACCTAGCGCGCTACGTGCAGCAGAACCCAGAATTATGCATTTCAAATTCTGGGTTCTTACTACACATAGGCCTTGTTATCGCCTTAGGGACCCTCATACACACTACAAGAGGTCCCTAACATTCAACCCAACACAAAACAACAACTACAACATCAAATTCATGAATTCACAAGTTAATGGAGTGGAGAAGTTACCTAGCTTGAAGAACTTCTTCTTCTTCACCAAACCTTCAATGATTTGCAGCTTTTCTCCTCCACCAAATTCACACCAGCAAACTCTCTTTTCTCTTTTCCTTCCTTGCAAATCGATTTTGATGAGATAAGTGAGAAAAATGTTGACTTATATGCTTCATTGACTATATATATATATGTTTAAACCTTAGCCCTTTGATTCATCGGTGCACACGTATCTCGAGGCTCAACTAATGGACCACCTTGACACACTTGTCCCTCAAGTCACGATTGAATGACTCCAATATTTGAGTCACTTGACCTTTTGATTTGGCAACACGTGTCTCGATGCACATCATGTGATTATTGATTTATTTCACTAACTTAGGCATTTAATATTTATTCACATGTGACCACATAAAAGGTACCGAGAAAACCATATTTAATTCACATTAGACTTACCCCATAAGCCGCTAAATCGGTCCCACATCGACACGCAACTCGAGGTAGCTTGTCTTGATACCTATGTACCCGTATAAATTGACTTAATAGTCTACACATATACAATACACTGAGCACACATCACAACAAATATAAAAAATACCTCGGCCCTTGCCCCGATCAATAGACATATCACGATGTGTGTCCCCCAGTACGGGCCGTTGATCCTTTTTAAGGAATTAAACACTCTTAGAGATTTTGGGCCGTTACAGACTGTGGCTCCTTTTGGAATATTTTCTCGGGTTTCGGCTCAAGTGAGACGATTGTGCCGAACGAATTAGGTGCGGTTGAAGCATACTTGGTTCCATCGTATCAGTATTTGACACTTACTCGTAGTCAAGTGGCTTTGAGCCCATATGTAGAGTGTCAAGACCACTTAGACACTTATCCTTTGCTTTCGGGTCATTTAGTTTCTATTGTTGATCATTGTAGTCTATTTATCATGCGCTTTATTTTACTTTTTAGCTTCGTTTCTTTTCTTGCATAATTTATAGACTTATATATTGTTTAATCTGAATTATTGTTGAACTTCTTCTGGATTTACTCACTGGAATCGTCTCTGCTTTTTGGTGACAATTGCAGGCATAATCTCCGAGCTCGAGAACATTGATGTGCGATATACGTAGGTTATTTAGTGTATCTATATCACATATATTATATTTTATAAATGAGTATTTGGGTTGAGAGATACATGTATTTCCCCTCATCATTATGATTTGTACATCGTATATGTTGTACGGGGTTTCCACATACTAGCTTCCACACCTAGAACTCGTTGTGTGTTTAATTTATTTGTTATCATGTTTTCATCGCATTTAAATTCCTCTGCATATGATTTCATAAATATACTCTGTTGTGTGGACTATCAGGTACCGAAGACCGATTTGTGAGGCTGACTAGGCCTTTATCAACTCCGAACTAGTTTACCGGGGGTTAATTGAGGCCTAGTGCCAGGCGGTGCCCAATTTGTAGGGTTGGGGCCGCCACAGTTGGTATCAGAGCCTAAGGTTTTGACTTTAGCTTTTGATAAGCCTACAACCAGATTAGTTTACGAATACGGACTTGTAGAGTTAGGAACACCAATGAACTTAGTGTGGAAACCCTATGATATTAAGTTAGAGACTTAGTTGGGAAGCGAGCGAATGTAAGATTGGGGAAAAACTTGAATAAGGTTTGATTATATTCTATTTGATTGTATATTTTATACGGTATCGATAGGCATACAATATAGCTACTTCTAATGTCGTATTGAATTATATGTTTCATTGAAGCACGATGAGTGAATTGTAAGAAATATGTAGTAAAATTTATCAAATTCGAGGAAATCGATAAAAAAAGAAAGAAAATTGATGGTGATGATTAATATTTGGATATAACTGAAACGAGTAGATACCAAAGTTTGAAAAAATTGGTGAAGTGATGGGATAAAATGAGGGATGCGTCAAATAAAAAAAAACGAAAATTTTTAAGAGGAGCGAGTTAACACAAACTCTAAGGAGGCAGAGTGTTGAGATGACTAGAGAGCTAATGAAGAAGGCATGTACGGATTCCTCTAGCTTTGACAAAAGCTGTGGAGTAGTAGTGCTGGATCACAAGCCCAAATAACTCCACTTTAGTGACACTATTCGTTTATAGTCCTATGGTTGGTGAAGTCGACCACCACCATTGGGGACTTAGAAATGAATTAAGTGTTATGGACAGATGTAGAGTCTGTAAATCATTTTAAAGATTAGAGGCAACCTAAGTATAAATCCTACGAGATTATACATCTCAAGATTTTCACCTATCTAGAATTGGTGTGGATACGCCAGTAAACGTCCTAAAGGGAATATTTGTGCGAGTAGTGCATGTTGTAAAAAAAATGGAAAGTAAAAGTAATGAGAGTGTGTAAAGTTGATAAGACAAGAGTAAATCACCTGGAAAAAAAATCGTGATAGAAAAGGATGAGCACCTGTGAATAGAATGAACGAGTTGCTCGAGAAAGAACCTGAAGATAGATAGAGCTAGGTTTCTTCAAAAGTTTGAAGGACACCTGTAATGCTTCGGGGCTAGGATCTTTCGAGACTATACTCCAATGATGTTATTAACTTGAATACAATGGCGTGTCTTAAGACTAATGATAGTTTAATGTTTGACTAACTCACAACTCTAAAGAAAAGATATTGTGTTGTGGAAAAGTGAACTTAATGGAAATGTTTGAAGCATGATTTATTAGATGGTTGGAGAATAAGCATGATTGGGTCAGGAATGAACACAAAAAATGTTGTTCAAATAATCTAACATGATGGTTGACTCGTGCGAATTGTGAAGATCATATAATTGAGGATTATTAAAGATGATCATACGCGAGTTGCCTAAATCAGTCTGTATTTTTTTAAAAAAACTTTTACCAATAGACTCGTAGTACGACTGAGCCAATTACAGATATGGAGTCAGGATGGTGAGTTGGATGGTGTGCCAGTGTCCACTATTTCGGATTGCAATCGTTATATTTATTGCCAGGTTGTGGCGAGGTATTCTTTTACCACTAGGGTGTGGTAAGTTTACTGACATTTATGGGCACCATACTAAATCTAAGTATGGCTTTTAGTCTGACGGTTAGACTGCATGGTTGATCCAAATTACAGAGGTCAGGCTCATGTTTGTATTATGAATTCAGTAACAAGTGAAGAAAATCATTTACCTATATGCATGATGTAAGTATGACTTTAGCGTTTGAGCTAAAGTGGTGTGTATCCATTTGAGACTCTGCAAGAGAGGCCCTATAATTATAGTAAGTAATGATAGAGACATTAGAGTCTATGATTATTTAAGAATCATACAAAGGAAGCCAAACATATTAGACAATAATTGGATTAGAAATAGATAAACTGATTGGTCAAGCAAACTACCTCCGAAAAGCAGTCAAGTTAGAATATAAGGACATAATAGATTTTTAGTGTAGAGACATGCACTGAAAAATTTGTTTCTACCTAATCTAGCCAAGGGCGTAACTTTTTTCTAATTTCAAGGACGAAATTTTCTTTTAGTTGGGAAGACTGTAATGACCCGTGTTTTTAATTCATTAATTAATCGCTAATCACGTACCATTAGTGGTCCAAAACCCGACTAAGTGTTGCGTTTAGTCGACATGCTCAAATATATAAAAAAGGTAGTGATATTGTATGATTGAGTGTAGTTTAAAAGTTGGTGTAAACAAATATGTGAGTGAGACATTGCATAAAATTCAAACAAAAAAAAGTCAAAAAGTTACTCATACTCAGCCACTAAATTGTTGACACATCCTCACTTTTATTAACCAACTTTCACATCAACTACTATTTCTCTCTTATAATTTCTCTCTCCTCACTAAACCACACCCTCTCTCTCCCTCTTACTAACCGTGCTCTCTCTCTTTCTCTCACTTTCACCTCCAAACAAAGAAAAAAAAAGAAAAGAGAGAAGAAGAGAGAGAGGTGGCGGCTGATGAGAGCTCCAGCAAGTGAGCAGCGGCGGCAGCGGACGATGTGGAGGCCGCAGACGGTGGATCTAGTGAGCCTGGAGTTCGACCAGGCGAGCGACAGTGGCGAGGGCAGCCGAAGCTCCAGCGTGGACTGACGGCGGCCCGACTCCGAGGAGGACGACCGACAGCGCGACGGAGACAACAACTCCGACATGGCGTCGCTTGCTCAAGAATGACAAGGAGAAAGAAGAGAAAAGAAAAGAAGGTTTTGAAGTCTAAAGAAAAGGGTTTTTGGTTAGATCTAACTAAACCTTAATGTTTGATGTTGAATCTTTATTGAAAATGGTATGGAAGGTATAGATCTTGACTAGACTTGTGTTTTTAAGGAGAATTGGAGTGAAAGACTCCATCATAGGTTATATGAAATTTTCATGCTTGTTTAAATCATGCTTCGAATTCGATTTGCTTTCGAAATGAATGTTATTAGTTAGACTTAGTTCGATGTAGCTTTGAATGATTTGTTGAATATGAAGTTTTTTTTTTTTTTAAATTTAGAATCAATCTCATTAGTGTGTAGAACATACACACTAAATGTTTGATAAAATGACTCAAAGAAGGTTCATTTCGAGTTTTGAGCATGGTTTGATCGATTTAAATTAATATGCATTTGAGCTTACAAAAAAAATTGTCTCAAATTGGGTTTTTAATAAACTTCATGAATTAACCCCAACTTAGACTATTGAAGTGAAGATTCAAAAGTCCAATGGTTAGAATTCATTTTAAATTTGCATTGATACTTTGAAATACTTGATTTAAGTGAGTTAGAGATTGTGAATTTAATTAGGAAGAAATCTTAAAGGTAAAATAGTTCTTTTGATGAATGCACTCCAAGTGCTTGATATAATATATGAAAGGAAACTTGTCTTTATTTTCCATATTCAAGAGTAAAAATGTACATGGATAAAAGAGTAATTAGATTGATATAATGAAACTCATCATATGCAAATGTTATAAAGGACATAACAATCGACGATTGGCTAATTGAACTAAACTACTTATGAATTGATCTTGAAAGAGGTTTCGACTTTCATGAAACTAAGTAGTAATGGTTTGGTAGAGTTGAACCATTTAAAATCATTTGTTGAGCCTAACCAAAACTAGAAAAGGTTTAGGTGTAAATGACTATGAAAATAACTTATAAATTCATTTTACTAGCACATGGAAGTTGGCTTGCATATTTAAAAGATCTATTTAATATTAATGCTAGTCTTACGTAATCAACTATGCTACTTGGAAACTATAGTAGGTAGTTATATGAATCCATGAAATGAATGCAACCCCATCTTAATATAGAATTTTAACTTAAAGATTTGGTTTGAGAATATGGATCTTCCATTTGACTCTCATTTATGAAATAAATTGATTTGAGTCACATGAAGGAATTATTGTTGTTTCAAGGGGTTTTAACTTAATCCTAAAATTAATAATTCATGGATGAGATGAAAAGTATTGTGTTGCTTAAGTCTCTTTCTAACTTGGAAGCAAGTATTATCGATTCGATCGGTGTACGTGTCAAGTTTGACATAAAAGAGAGTTTTAATCTATTTTCTTGAAAATGAACCCAACTTATTGAAGCTATATTTGATGGTTTGATGAATTTAAGAGACTCGACACCTTTGAATAGATTTTCCTATACAAACAAATGGTTGTACAAATTTATTGTTTAGTTTAAATTACTAGAACGAAGGTTTTATGATTTCGGATTCCTAGACTTATATTCATTAAGTTCAAGAGTGAAACTAATATAAGTTGTCTTAATATGTTAAGCCATTTACGTAATGACTTGAGTCTTTAAAAGAACTAATTGATGAATTAGTTCATTTGAGCTACACAAGGCCTCTATTTAGTAAATGGTCCCTAAAACAATTTTGCTATAGTATACATGATTGTAGATACGTAAGAAGGACTCAACTAGGCTATTCAAATCATCAATTTGACATGGTGATTAATGTGATTATATTGTAAGTAAACCAGTAAGAAATTAAATATTAATTCTTTTCTCTTCCTTGAATATTTTGATGGAAATGATACCTATTGTTGGACTATACTTCCCTACCAAGTGATTTAGGGTCTAAGTGGCCGAGTGAGTCATTGTTTACTCGCGGGTTGAGCATCCGAGTCGCGCTCGTGGCTCCTAGACGAAGCTGAATTCTCTGAGTGAGTATCCGCCGGGTGTCATGGCTCATCCCGGGAATTCAAGGATTCCATTGCGGTTGAGCATCCGGTTGCGACTGTGGCTCCCTTTGGAATGTTTTCTTAAGTTGCGGCTAAAGTGAGCCGACAGTGCCGAACGGATTAGGTGCGGTTGAAGCAGACTTGGTCCCATCGTACCAATATTTGACACTTACTCGTAGTCAAGTGGCTTTGAGCCTACGTGTAGATTTTCAAGACCACTTAGACGCCTATCTTTTGCTTCCGGGTCACTTGGTCTCTATTGTTGACCATTGTAGTCTGTTTATCATATGCTTTATTGTTTTTTTCAGCTTCTTTTCCTTTCTTGCATGATTTATAGACTAACTTATTGTTTAATCTGAATTACTGTTGAACTTCTTCTGGACTTACTCACTGGAATTGTCTCCGCTTTTGGTGACAATTGCATGCATAATCTCCGACCTCGAGAGCATTGATGTGCGGCATACGTAGGTTATTTGGTGTATCTATCACTTGTATTATATTTTATAAATGGGTATTTGGGTTGAGAGATACTGTATTTCCCCTTGTCACTATGATTTGTACATTGTATATGTTGTACGGGGTTTCCACATACTAGCTTCCACACCTAGAACTCGTTGTGTGTTTAATTTATCTGTTATCGCGTTTTCACCGCATTTAAATTCCTCTACATATGATTTCATATATATATATATATGTACTAACTGGTTTACCGGGGGTTAATGGAGGCCTAGTGCCGGACGGTGCCCAATTTGTAGGGTTGGGGCCGTCACTATAACGACCCACATTCTAATTAAGGAATCGTTCGGCCTGAAACCTAAATAAGCCCCGGTACACCAGCCATACTTAACTTGAGCCAACAGCCTAATCTGCAGTCCCTGATAAACACAATTGTATATCGTATATCGATAATAAAAACAAATAATAAAAGCAGCATAAATTAAAAAACTTTTCACGATATAAAGATATACAAACCAATTTAAACCTGAATAAATCCTAGTAATACAAAACCTCTCAACCCTTGTAATAATACAAAACTGTAATTCAATACAATATATAAAAACAAGGGAAGAATCATTACATCGAAGAGAAGATCTAGACACCACAACCTTCTCTATCCAGTAGTTGTCGCGCTCATCGATATTCCTGAAATGTTAATTGGGGTGAGCGCTCCAACTTGCTTAGTAAGTACGGATTCATAGAACCATAAAAAATTCATATAATATCTAAAAACATTATGCAATAACAATATGCACTAATGTTAACTAACAAGAATATGAAAAGCATATAAATCAATAGATAACGGATGCAAAGCAAGTTATCATGGACTATTACACTGCAATCCCCATTTTATTTATAAAAACTAGGGTCGATTACCCACCGACGCCATTAATGCGATTGCTAGACCAACACATTGGACATATGTGCTATCTAGCCCATCCATTAATGCTCAATGGTTCTATCCCAAACCCTCCAGTGAATATGTAACCCACACAACCTATAAACTGAGTAGGAAGTTACATATAGGCCGGGAAGGTAACCCATCTCCTATATAATCTGGTATCAATTCCAGGAAATTACTCTCGTGAATCACGGTAAACTTCGTTTTCCATTTATTGAAAACTATCACAGTGTACATAGTCCCCATTCCATTTCATAAACTACATGATGTACATATACTAGAATATCCAGACAAAGTTGATAATTAAACGAATCCATACTTACTTCGGGTTAAGTCTCCATTTTTAATTTCCTTAACTTTCGGGTCACTCGACCTTTCTTAGTGTTCCAAGCCTACCACAAACCGTCAGAGGTTATTAAATATTCAATTCCTCATTTTTAGAACCATTTAATCGATTCTAAATAAATTCAGAACCAATTTACTAAATTTTGGGTCGATACAACATTTTTCATTTTTTCAAGGTAAAACCCTGGTATAAAGTCTCGACCAACTTCTGAATTCTTCACTTTTTATAGAAATATTGAATTTCTATTGATTTAGTCAACAAATATATTTTTTCCCAAATTTTTCTGGAATTTCCCTAAATTCCCAGCATTATCTTTCATTTTCTACTATTTTTCCTTTTTTTCAAGGATGGGGTTTGGTCCCTGAACCGGACCGGTTCGGGGGAACTAAACCCCCCGTCGTCCTTCTTCGTCGATCCCCTGTTCGTCTAAACTAGTCCATTTTTCATTTTTTTTATTTGTTGGTTCCCTGGGTTGGGTTTGGCCCCAACCCCAGAGCGACCTTGGGAGGGAGATGAAGTCACGATCATCTCCTTCCTCGAACAACCGAACCATCCCCTCTATGACCGATTCACAACAACAACCAACAACTACAACAATAACTATGAGCTTACCTGCGATTCGAGATCTCACTCACTCTCTCTCTTTCTCTCTCCCTTAGTCACGCTCTCTCACTTTCATTCTTCATCTGTTCGATCTTCAAAATCGAAATGGCTGTGTTGTTCGGTTGAGTTAAGGGAATAAGTATTTGATATCCTCGAGATTCGTGCGACATGAATATCGAGGCAAATATTCCTTTCACTTAAGCCTTGATCATTCTTAAGATACGCTAATGCGTATCCCGAGGTCAAACTTGATGGTTGTCCACCATTACAACCGCCTTATATGTTTTAATTAAAGTATTTCTTGAGTTTAGTGTAACGCGCATATCGAGACACATCCAATTGATTTAATTAAATTAAACCAAGCTATAGGTTATTTATATATTTATATATATATCAATTATATATATAAATATATATACTTATGTATTTTCTCATTTAAAATTCCCTACGCACACCAACGACCACCTTCAGACGTGCATACTATTGTACACACTACGTGTGTTACCCTCGACCCCACGTGTCACTAGACGCCCACTAATTTATTTATTATTTCAAATATATATTTATTTATATATAAAACATATATAAATATATATAAACACATATATTCATGTGTTTATAATTTCGTCGTGGGTGCCAACGAGTACACTGGGGCGTGCATGCTACCCCACGACCCATGTGTATCACGCTTGACCCACACACGGTATTAGGCGTCCCATAATTTTCCTATTATTTTATTTTCAACTATAGGTTTTATTTATTTATATATATATTCATATACCAACATATATAAATATATATACCTATATATTTTACGGTCTTTCTGCTTGCCACGTACACTAATGAGTACACCCAAACGTACACATTGCTTCCACATTTCTCCGTGTGATCCCCCACGATTTACATGTGTTACACTAAGCGTATCGTTAATTTTATTTATTTTTCCATACCAAACAAACACAATACAACACATCAATCGCACTCATATGCTAATCGAGACAAGCTGGGCTTAACCACGAGTCTAATTCGAGTTAATTATATATTAGATCAACATTAATCACCAGGTTAAAGATACAAGTCATTACTGGGGCACACTAGACTGTTTCACGTATGACCAGGTCCTCGGTGAATGACAACCCGAGCTGTTCTCAGGTGCACGTGTCGGTAAAACCATGAGGACTAAGGTGACGGGCCAATAAAGGGGTTTGGAGAAGCCCACTGGAGGGATCTTCAGGTCTGAAGTATGGTTTAATCTGTTACACATCACACATTCGTTGTTTTTATCGTTGGTATCAGGTTTATCAATTTTATCTCACGATTCATCTAGTTCCATCGTTGTTAATTACGCATACATTGACTGACAGTTGCCTGTTTATTACCGCATGCTTATTTAACTGTATTATTGGCTTCTATTATTAAATGCTTGATGGTTTTTTTTTTGGAGTTTACTCAACGGACTCGTCATCTGTATTTGTTGGGATGAACGAGTGCAGATTCGAGTACGAGCAGAGGCAATAAGACTTTAGGTGATTATCTCGATTGCCTACAGTCTGGGACCTACTTGTACATGTTTACATTTTGATATTTTGTTTTATATTGGGTATTTGGGAGACTTTTGAGACATTTGTATGTGTATATGTTAACCTTTATCGCCTTATATACAAAGTACTGATTTCTAAGTTTACCACATAGAATTGATACTCTGTATGACTCGAAAGTTATACATATCATTCTTTACTTTATTTAAGACTTTCGTTGATCAAATTTGCTATATAACCCTGTAAAACATGAGCCATTAATATGTTTAATTGTAAGGCGCATAAAAAGTTAACTTCAGAACTGAATATTTGAATGATTTAATAATAAATTAACGAGTTGACACGCATATCGAGTAGGCTAACACGACAATGGGTGACAACAAAGCTGCGGGACTCGCGAAATAGCTCACCCTGGCGGCCTTGGGGAACCGGGCCGCCACATAAAATCTCAATTACCTTATTTGGATTAGCTAAAAAGTTTCTTCTACACTGCGTGAGCTTGAAGTGGAGAGATTGAATAAGTTTTTGTTGTTGTTCATCAAGTTCAAGAGTTTCTTCTACGCTTGGTGAACTCTCCAACTGTTTCTCTCAATTTTTGCTCAAACCTTTCTGACGACCTGATACTCTAATAAGCGCACCTCGCGCCCTAATCCCGTCATCAAGCCATACTTCCAGCCACGTTAGACTTAATAACGTATTAAGCCTTTTTGTCTTATTCTCCTCGTAACTCGTGTTCAAGATAAGTATTTCTCGTTTATCGTTCTTCATAATTTTTAGAGTTAATTAAAACTTTGTAAAAATTTCTTAATAACTCAGCGGAAGTCTTATAATACAGCGGAATCAATCATAAAACACCTATATGTGGAAACCAAGAAATATATCACATGTATGTATATCAAAAGTGGCGATAAACAATGTAACATCATGCATAAGTCAGGGAGTCTAGTCTCTCAACCCAAATATATAATCCAAAATGTATCAAAGACATATATCGTAAACACAAACAAGTAAACCTACACAAAAGAGAAGTAAACAATCGCCAAAGACTCAGAGGTAGTCACCCGATCTTCTCTTTCCCCGATCTACTACACGATTGATTTGCAATTGGCACCAAAGATGATAATCCTAGTGAGTAAATCCTGATGTCACTTATCCACAATTCTTGCATAGAAAGATAGGTAACTAAAAGCATGTCAAAAAACAACTGCATTCAAGAAGTTACCAGGGTAAACTAGTAAATCAGTGAATGTGAATACAAATACTAAAGGTGTGATAGGAATGATACTAAACTTGGACATGTCTGGGGTGCCTTAGATTCAACTCGGGGCGCCCTTCGGTCCACAAGAAGATAACCAACTACTCACCACTGCCGGCTCTTCAGACAATCAGAAGGAACCTAACCCCATCATCATAGGGTGATTCCTTGATACATTCGCGAGAATTCCCAACCCTATTGAGCCCAACTCTGAAAGGATATCCTTGATATACTATCGGAATCCAACCCTTACATCTTGGTTGGACTAAAAACCTGACCCAAAAAATTCCTGCAGAATGTGTCTGGTTGAACCGCTTAATCGAGGCCTCATTCCTCTCGGATCACAACATTACATAATTCACATTCAATCATGAATAACAACCATATCAACAACTTTCATTTAAATATAAGAAATTACCAAAAAGAGAAGTCATCACAATCATGACATGAATATGGAGTTTAAGTGTATAGCAATAAATGAACAAATATCATAAACCTTGTCAAATAGTCAAAGCAACTATAATTTATGCTGAACACAAGGAAAGAAATGGAGATAATTGCCCTGCAGGTTTACTTACCTCAAATGAACGCAATTCCTAGCCTATACCAACTCTCAACCACTCCAAACTCGCGTTTCACACCTCGTAAGTCCTCTCTAAGCTCCTGAGGTGTCCTAAAAAATTAAATTTAACTGTTTTTAGGTTGGTTAAATAGTTTTAAATTCTAATTTTTCACAATCAACCCCCTTAATACTTTGTTTATGTTGAAATCTACTTTATTAAATAAAGACAGTTTTGGTGCTACAACTTGTGAGTTGATTTCAATTATTAAAAAATTAAAATTATGTATTGTAGTCTGTAGAAAAGCTTTTAGAACTATGTCTTAGCTTTCCAGAACTATAAGTTTTACGCAATCTCGATAAAAAATGAGGGAGATATGAGAATTTCACCACAATGACTCAAAACAGTTTTAGATTCTGACCAGCAATTTTGAAAATTCATTTATCCTAAACCATAGCTTCAAAACTCATGATTTTCTTACTGAAGCCTACAAACATATCTTAGAACATAATACTAAAAGATGAGCTCAATCTAATAAGAAATGAGGGAGTTATGGTCAAACAACATGACATTAGCAAAACTGTGAACCCGAAAATTTCAGATTCATCACCAAAGTTGCAAATGATTTTTAGACATGAAAACATTCGAACTTCAAAATCTTTCAGTAGGATAAATTTTTTTCCTTTTGAATTAGATATCAAATGCCACTAGAATGAGTCTATTTCGATTTAGAATGAAGAAGTTATAACCAAATTATAGAAGCTGGTTCATAACAAGAACAAACAAAATTTCCAGTTTTGTTTTACAACTTTGTAAACTTCAAAAATTCATAACTTTTTGATTTCAAAACCAAATTGAGAACTTCTTAATAGCTAGATTATTAGCATGACATGAAGATTTCAAAAATATCATTGGGTCTTGGATTCAAACACACCTTTATAGCTGAACTTTCAAATTAAAGTAGATAAGATTTGTTACTTAGTGTGTGTAGTTGTTCACAGGACTTGAATTTCCTACTTTAGTTGATGAATTCTCCTCTAACTTGATGAATATTCTATCATCAACCGTAATTTCTAGCAACTCTTAAGATCTTATTTTTTATTTCAAAGTTACGTTTCTTGCATGTTAAGATCAAGACTAGCTCTTGTTTATATAGTTTATTTTTTGTCCCAATCCTAGCCATACATCTAATTGATTTGTGTTCATCTAAATGACTTATCAATGACTCTCATTAGCTCTTACCTCCACTAATTCTATTATGTTGACACCAATTCCCAAATCAAATCTCCTAGGACTCCATTTTAATGCAAATCTCGAGGCAAATCTATGATGTAATATTTATTTTCTTAACTTAGGCTTGTAATTTGATTCATATTAAATCATAAGCTACAAGAATATATATATACCCCATTCCAATAAATTAAAACTCATCATGTCACTCTCTACTCGGTTCCTTACACGTGTCGAACGTGCACAATAGTTTTTCGTATTTTTCTAATATATGTAGTAATGGTAAATGAGATATCGTCTCCACATAGATTTTGTAAATCTCTTCATAACTAAGGCTACCATAAAGTTTTATTGGATTTAATTTACTTTAATTTAACTAATCTAATTAAAATGGAAATTAAATATTATCAATCTAAAAACGAAACAATCAATTAATTAAAATAATTAAACTATAAGCAATTTAAATTCAATAAACTAGTCTAATGCGATTCAAACAATTAATCAATAAATCAATATAAATTAAATATCTAAACAATACATCTTAGACAATGATATGTAAATTGTCATATCCGGACATTTTCATTAAAGCATAGTCATAATAAAATCATCATATTTATGTAATGATCTTAAATCATTAAACTCTAATCACGATAGGTTGATAGCCTTTAGCAAACTATCAACTTTCCCGTATTCAATTGAAATAAGCCATATCCTTACACTTATAACTCTACTTATTGGATAAAACACAATAAACTAGAAATTATGATAGCATTAACACTCAATAAAAGTCACACCTAATCCAAACTAAATAAAAACCAGAATTATGCTAGTCATTAAAAAACTTAGAACATAGCCACCAAGAACATCCACTCGGGTAATTTTTCCCTATAGATTAATTCTAGTTACTACTTCTATAATTGCTGTCAATAATCACAGACAAAGATTTATAAACCCTATACTAAGAAACATATGGGCCACTATGCAATTAATACAAAGAATCATTAGTTGTAATACGCAAAAAAACTTATTAAAATTGTGATTGATGCGTGTGATTGGTTTAAAGCATTAAGCACATAAATTTTGCATTATGACTAAATTGATGAACGGTTTACAATCAAGTCTAAAGTATTGTCTAGAATAATAAACTACTTACACATATTAATAATAAACATCGCAATAAAAAATAATTGAAAGACATTAATATAAAATACCTCAGTCAAATAAGTCTCGAATCTCCAAAGAGTCTCCAAAAGTAATGAATAATGACTAAACTAAAATCTAATTGAAAATACTTTAAAAGTAATAATAGCTAATAGAGGGCTCTTGATTTCGAAGCCCTAGAGTCTTATTTATAGTTTCCTAATGTGTACATATCATAGATAAACTCAAATTCCTTGTTCTTATCTAAAAACTCGTCACCGATCTCAAAGCATCCACTTTGTGCTCAAATCGCTGAGAAAATCACTGAAAACTGTTTCTGTGCTTCACCAATTTAGCCAGTGAATCCTGTGTATTTTTAATTTGCTAGGAAATCACCAAAACTTTTTGCTTCACGACACTACATCTTTTGCTGCATTTTTTCTTGCACTTGACCAAATTCTTCACTTTTATCCCATTTTCTTCCATTTCTTCACTTTTCCTTATTAAATCCTGAAATCACAAAAATAAGAGAATAACCAAGTGTAATATCTTTACTCTCATCTAAAATCAATTTAAATTGCACTACAAAACATGTTTAATTATTGACTTGTCAGATACCCACAAACCCAACATTTTGTTGTCCCAATCAAAGGAATACTCTCAATCATATTCTCTTTTCATTCTTTATATACTTATTTCAATCTAATTCATCTTAACTTTGAATAATAGAAGTTTTTAAATAGAAGTGATCTTCAAATAGAAACACATTACCCATAAGTAGACCTGTGCAACGGGCGAGCCTGGGCGGGCTCGGGTCATGTCTAGGCGGGCCTGGATCGGGCCTAGGCGAGCTTTGTTTTGAAAGCCCTGTCCAAGCCCGCTTTTTTATTTAGCGGGCCCAAGCCCACCCAAGCCCACTATGGGACGCGCTTGGGCGGGCCTAAATGTGGTTGTTTACATTTTTTAAATTAGATATATTTAATTAATATTAAGTATTACAAACAAGGATAAGGTGGTGTAATGGTTAGAATGTCTACTTAAACCAAGAGGTTTTGAGTTTAAAATCACAAACAACTTTTATTTTTACAAGAATATATATAAAAATTGCAACAATTTAAATTGCGAGCCAGGCTCGGGCTAAGCTTGGGCCAAATACCTTAGCCTAAGCCCGTCCGTTAGTTTGTTGGGCTTTTGCGGGCTCGGGCTCGGGCCCGGGCTAAGCTTTTATAAAATTTCAATACCCAAGTCCGGGCCTATATTGCTTGAGTCCAGGCCGGGCCGGCCGGGCCTCCAACCTGCTGAACAAGTCTACCCACAAGTAAATGGATGTTATGTTAGAATTAAATGATTTTAAAAAAACGAACCATCCCTTAATGATAACTCAACCACCCAATGTCATACTCCCTAGAACTTAAAGTTCAATCAATACCAAGGCTAGTACACAATATAAGTTTTCTCAATCTCCACTGACAAGCATCAAGCTTACGACGGCTAGTGTAGAATCTCAAAACACTAAAACCATTAGATTAATCTTAATTTTAGAAAATACTTTATAAATAGTACCACAATCAAAATCAATTGGAATTTTGCCAAGATACTAATGAATATATCGTTTAAAACGTGTTAGATAAGAAATAATTCACTTAAAACCTAGCTTCAAGCACTCGAGCCAAATCTTTTTTTTTGAAGAGTTTAAGAACATCCACTTTTTCATTTCTCATTTTTCTCTACTTCATCCTAATTATTATTATTATTATTATTTATTTCATATATTTTTATTTTCTTTTGCTTTTGACTTTTGAGTCCCTGCTTCATTTCTTATGGATATTCTCACATTTTTTCAACTATAAATTCCCTACTCCATTTCTTATGGAATCTATATGACTCTTTATATATATTTTTAAACTCTAATTATCACTTCTCATTGTCCATTTAAGTTGAAGAAAATATTATTTCTAACCTATAAAATTCATCGATTCCTAACCCATTTCTTCTTTCAATTGTGGCATAGTAATTTTCTATATATACTATAAAAATACTTAATTAATAGCCTTTGTATCACAATATTCTTAGAGATCTGTCTTATTCATCTTGCACTATTGTTTTGGTCTTCTACCCATTCTCATAACTAACACAAGGCGATCAATCCCTCTAAACTCATCTAGTGCATACATCAACCAGTAAAGTTAATCAAAATGGTATAAAAAATTGATTCCTTCTATCATAGAATTCACCTGGGTAATAAAAATATAACTCCCATTCAAAAATTTATTATATATTCATTCCATTATGTTTTGAAGTAAAGTTTGAACTTTGTATCAATTCTGAACTTACTTGAATTCGAAAGAAATTTAAAAATTCTCATCAACTTACTTAAATATCGGATCAAAAGTTTGAACTTTGTATCAATTCTGAACTTATCTTCTACATTTCTTTTCTTTCTTTACTTTCTTTGTTATATTTGTTATGCTTCATCTAAAATATCCTTAAACTCATTCCAAACCTTGTCCTTAAAGATGAAAAACTAAGTTGGGTTTCCAACAAAACAAATATACCTCATGAAGCATAAACGAATTGATATGTGTAATAAAAAATGTAATGGAATAGCCAAATATGTGATTCTACAAACTTCAAATGGATGGAATGCAAAGGGAACATATTTCATTCATAAGCAAAAACTAAAGCAAGAGCAATACAATTAATCATTCATTCATTCATTCATTTCATACAAAGGAAAATAAACTACACAGGGCGGTGTCTAGAAGTAAATTCATTATTATCTTCATCATCTTCATCCAATCTTGCAGAAGGTTGTGAAACATAACTATCAGCTTGGTTGTAAGTCCCAGTTAAAAATTGCAACTGTAAAGATGGAATGTTGACACTTCTCTTTGCATATTGCAAACGACTGCCATACATTCTCTCGACATAGAATGATAACGTTGTAAAGTCTTCTCGTTTACTGCTATCATTTCTTCATTTCGATGAATTCTCGTTTGGCTACACATAGGTGAAGAAAATATGGTCCGAAAAGATCCTCTCGTATTAAACTGTAATGAAAATGGTGCCAAACTCGTATCAACACTTGTCACATTCACTTGAGCCATCAACTTGCCACTTTTCGTGCGTCTTCTTTTGACTTCATTCTTTTTTCTTTGCAGCTTTGCCTTCTTGCTTCTCTCGTATTTATCGCATAAAATGATTCTCTTTCATCTTGCGAGTCATTGTATCCTACTACTTTCTTCATTCTTTGTACTCCTGCATCATTTATTATCTTCTCGGGCAATACATCAAACTCAATATCGAAACCTACCCTGCTTGCCTACATAATTGAGTGATCAAAATTGGAAACGGTAGTCCTTCGTTCTTTATAGTCTTCATTGCAAACTTCATAGAATCGTGTATAATCTTCCCAACATTGATATAACCCTTCTTCATCACTATAAGGTAAAGTAAAGCAGCTTTAGGGTTCTTCACTTATTAATGTTGCCTAGTTGGATAAAAACATGCATTTATAATATAACTCCAACTCTTCGTAATTTTCCTAAAATTGGTGATTTCAATAAACTTTAGGTGTCCTTCACTATCAAGTGCAAATTCCTTTCTCGGAAGTATCTCCAATACACTATGGATCATTTCATACGGCTATGATTCCTTATTGATATAAATGACATTCGAGTAATTTTCATCCGTCATCTGTTTGATTTGTGGTAGACCGAATAATCTATTCAATCTATTAGGCAAAATATAAATTTTCTTCCTTCGCACTACTACTTTATCCCATTCATTACTAACATGCCCATTCGCATAAAATTGTCGCATAATTTCGGAACACCCTCTTTCTCCTCTACCCTTAGAGTCTCTCAGAAGGTGCTCCCATTCTCGATCTCTGATGATGTTCATAATCGTATCCTCACGCTTGCTTACATTTTGAATATTGAACCCCTATCAGGAATTATTACCTTCTTCTTATCACTACAGTACCTCCTCTGAGCTCTAGGTCTCACAAACAACAAAAGGTCATAAAACACTACATGACTAGGGTCTGGATTCTCAAAATATTCTTCTTCATCAGATGACAATGGAGATTGTTCTCTAAGCTCAGCCCTCTTAGGTCTAGGTTCTCTAATACTAACCCCGGTAGGTATAATATTCATTAGGCAGTTTGCATACTTCTGCTTGGATTTTTCTTGCACTACCCCTTCTCTTTATCTTACTTACTACTCCTACCTCGTCCTCTACTTCCTTCCGTCATAGAAATACTCAACCGTGATGAAATAAGTAAATTGAAATCCTATATTTGAAAATCTCAAGCTATCAAGCTATGGAAAACAATTTTGTGAAAAAGTTTTATCATTAAATCTCGAAAAAGTTGAAAATAATACGTCTAAAATGATTTCATCGACATATTCCTATCATAATTATGTATGCATTGGAGAAATTTATAAAACGCTCAAACTCATTTGAAAACCCATTTCCAAATTGAAAATTTGTATTTAAACCCATTTTTCAAAAACAATTTTGCAATAAAAATTCATCAACCAAATTCCTCGAAAATATCATCAAAAATCTATTTTTTTTTAAAACATCAAAATCAAAAGAACGCTAGAGTATCAATTAATTACCTTATTGAGAGTGAATCCCCTAAGTAATATGCTCTATTAGCTCTTTAGACTCTCTCTTTAAGCTTCAATTTGAGCAACACCCACCTAAGCCCTAACTTGGTTATATAAACTTGATTTCAAAATTTATAGGGTTGAATCACTCTTAAACAAGGTGGTATGCACTTAAATAAGCTATAATTCAAACGTTTAGAATCTAGACAAAGATTGATTAACAATCGATTGGGTGCAAGGGTTTTGGATGTGAAAGGGTTTATGATCTGGCGATTTGGGGTTCTATTTTTTAAAACACAGATTTCTGTTCAGCGAATCGAAGTTTAAGTAGATTCGATGACTATTCGCTAGTTAAATCACAAAAAAATGGTCTATGTGGTCTACCGACTAGCTTAACGATTCTTAATGTAAACGTGAATCGCTAACAAATCGCTAACTTTTTTTTATACTAAAAATTCTGCAAACTGAGAACGATTTCCCAACCGTGACGACCCCTTTCATAATCTAGGGCACCGCCTGGCCTAATCCCGTAATTAAGCCCTAATCATATCCACGCAAGACTTAACTACGTATTAGTCAGCTTTTACAACCTAGACGCCTATTTTCTCGTGTTCAGGATAAGTAATACACAAATCCTACCAGTTTATAAAATTTAGAGTTAATTAAAACTTTTTATTAAATTAATTAATTAGCGGAAGTCTTATTGATTATGCCGAAGCAATTAGTAACTTATGCGGAATCCATTTATAAAATCCTAACTGTGGAAAACCAAGAAATGACATCACATATATAAAGTCCTCAAAATGTAGTGAAACAGTAAAATAGTCTAAGTTAAGTCGGGGAAACTAACGCTCAACCCAATATGCAACCCCAAATAGTATATGAAAGACATATATAACATATACAATCAAAATACCAAAAGAAGACATACAATCGATGCAGTGACTCGCCGCGGGCTCAGGGATACTCGCCGATCTTCTCCTTGCCTGGCCTGCTGGTAGACGGCTCTGCACCCACCGTCATAAAAAGGACGGTGAGTACAAGAATAAAATAGTAATCCCCGATGACAAGTTTAATTTGCATTTCCAAATATTCAAATGGTATTTAAAAGCATATAAATGGAAAAACTAGAAAATAAATCATATGCGAGTAAATACCAGAGTTAAACAAGTGATACTGACACTAGGCTAAGTAGTGGTGATTTAGGTCCGGTCGGCAGTGAAACATGTCACTCCGACTCAAAAATCATATAGCACAAGGGACTCTAACCCAAGTGTTGCCAGGGACTCTAACCCTGGTGTGTAGACCACCCCAGGGACTCTAACCCCGAGTGTCATACAGTGTCAGGTAACATGTGCCGACATCTTCAGGGACTCTAACCCCGTGAGTCGCGCACACCTCGATCGAGTACAAGACCTAAATGCGAAAACTACTTTTTAAATTTCAAGAAATACCAAGTATGGATTGTCAAGGCATAGACACATCTACACACCTAAACAAATAAGGAATACAAGTCCTCTTAAACATTTATAAAATATTCACTAGCCTAATAGCATGCTATTTATCATTCAATTCACATTTAAAACAACAAGAATAGACATAGCATGGGATAAAATCAATGAATCAAATCAAATGAATGGATATCATGCAAACTAGACTCATCAAGTGAGCATAGACACAAAGAACACATGATATAAGAATACAAAGGCAAAATAGTCAAAAGGACTATGCAAGGACAACAATTAAGAAATGAAATGCCAAGTAAAGCTGCGATTAGGTATACTCAAAACAACAAAGTAAAGTCCTAGCTTTACTGGCCTCCCGATATTCCAAATCTTGTATTCGCCTCCCGTACCCTTTTCCTAGATTCATGAGTTTTATGTCTCATTAGTTTAAATATAGTGGGTTTAAGCTCAATTTAGTGGTGTTTATTGTGTATTCAAATTGGTTCAATAGACTTTAAATCGATCTTCCTAAATCAGCCCCTAAAAACTAAATTAAGTTTCAATTTCAGTCCTACATTTTAATGCACTTTTAGGCATGAAATGGTCCAAATATCGAAATCCCCCATCATTACAATTATTGCTGGTCTCTCTCTTAGCTTTCCGGAAAGGTTTAGTTTGCAAAATTCTGATTTAAAATGAAGGAGATGTCATGATTTTACTAAACATAGGTCTAATTGGAATTTAATCCGACCAGCGGATTTAGAAAATCTATTTCTCATAATATATAGTTCCTAAAAATGTGATTTTTGGTCACAAGGCAGAAAATATACCCAAATACAACATACTAAAAGATAAGTTCATTTGGATAAGTAGTAAGGGAGTTATTCCCTTAAAAAGTTTAGTTTCAAAACTTTCCTTTTTAATTCCAGTACCTATTTGTAGAGCATGTTTGCACATAATAGAAATTGAATCAAAATACCTTCTGTTAAGTAAAGCTATTCTCCTTTAAATAAAATTTCAAATGCCACTGGTTTGGATTGATTTGGATCTAAAATGGGCAGATTATGACCAAATTACCCAGGTTGATTCCTAATACAACATGCATAATTCTAGTTTTGGTGTTGCAACTTCAAAAATTCATATCTTTATGATTTCAAAACCAAATTAAGAACTTCAATATAGCTGGATTATCAGCGTGAAATGAGGAATCTAAATATATAAATCAATTGCAAATACTCAATCATCTACCATCTGAAATTAGCCTAAACCAGAACTTGTTCTAATTTCAACTAAAAAGATGTGTACCTAGTTGATGTAGCACCCTAGCTTGAGAATTTCTCACCAACTCCCATGGATTCCTTCAACAACTTGATGATTCAATCCTCTCCAGCAATTCCTTCTTCTTCTCCAGCAAAAATGAATGAGTGATTCGGTTTGCATGTTGTTTGATCACTAATATTATATATTAAGGTGATGTTCCTTCATAGCCCTTGATCTCCATGGATTTATGTATCCCGAGGAATATCTAATGGTCTACCTCTTGCCATATATTCCACTAACTCCCACTAACTCAACCTCAAGTGACACCATTTCATTACTCACCTAGTTCCTAGATGTGCCAATGTGTATCTTTAGACCAATCTTATGCTTTCCATTTAATTTACTCAACTATAGGCCTTTAATTTGATTTACATTAACAAACACAACCATAGGCTTATAAGTAATTCCTTATTTCATATTAGTATTAAATAAGACTTACCAAAATACTAAATACCCATTTCCCCGGCTCGCACGTTACTCGAGGTGTGTCCCCGCTCTCGTCTCGACGCCTACAACTGTACAAATCGACTTAGTAAGTCTACACAATACATAACACTAGGCATACATCAATACAAAAATACAATATACCTCGGCCACATGCCTCAATCAGTGCATGTATCACGGTGTAGGTTCCACGTCAAGGGTCGGTGATCCTGATGAAGGAATTAAAACGGGGGTTAGAGATTTGGGCCGTGGCACTAGCGATTCCCAATGGTATTTGGTATCGCTGAGAAATTGCTAACCAATTTCTACTATTTTTCCAATATATCAAACATTTAACTAATTTTTCACACATATTCATCATATTTTAGATAGAATTTATCAGTAATCAACAAGAAATATTCTAAAATGAAACTTTGATTTGTAACTAGGAAACTATTAAAAACAACTCGATCATCCCCTTCTCAATTAAAAATATCCCAAAAGAAAGTTGAAAGGAGAGAGAAAATAAATATTTTAACTATCCTAAATCTAGATAATACGGAAAGACAATCATCTTATATATATGTGCTGCCTCCTATAAATCGCTGTTGTTTATGGTCCTTGGCTCAACTTGATAGATAAGATCACTCGTCGTTAAGCTTGAGCGAGTCAAACTGACCATTAACTGATTCTTCATCATTATTGACATCTTCAGCTTCTTTATCATTCTCAGCATTTCATATAACGTCCTTCGATAGCTAAACTCTTAGTAGTTGTTCTCTTCAGGCTAATCATCACGGTAGTAATTCTCCTCTTCATAGTCATCGTTAAAATTGTTGTCTTCGACGTAATCATTTATCTCGTAACCATCCTGAAGGCACATATACTCATTTCCTATCTTAAGCGTAACTAACTATACATTTATCTACATCGAGAACAACTCCAGCCTTCTTAAGAAAGGTTTGTCCCATCAATATCACGTCATCCTTTTCAATCTTTGATACCACCAAGAAGTTGGCGAGATACTTGAACCGTTTCACTTGCACTGGCACATTCATCGACATTCCTAGTAGAAAGATCTTATCACCATTTGATTTATTAATAACTAAAGGTGGTATAAAATAAATCTTCAACTTGTCCTTTCTGAACCATTGTTCCGGTAAGATATTCATATCATCTATTGTATCAAGTAGAACACCAGGAAAACTGACTTCATTGATCAGCATGTGGAGGAAGAGTTTCCCTGGATCATCTTTGAAAATCTCAATCAGATGTCCTAGATCTTGAAGCTTTAATTGCTCATCAGTGATTTTTCTTCTGCTGGTTGCTTCTCTGCTTGCTGTTGCATTTCAGGTTGTGGCTTTTGAAGTTGCTGCTTCTTTAGTTTTTTTCTTACTGCGCGACTTTGTATACATCCAGAGTTTAATTGTTTCATCCTTAACAATTTCACTCACGTTGATGTAAACATTGAATTTTTTTTCATTATGTTTTAGACTTTTTTTCTTAGGCACGAGATTGATGATCTCCATATCCTGTTCAACAAAATTTTCGTAATAAAGTTTTAATCTATGATCGTTTACTTTAAATATTTCTCATGTTTCAAAGCTTTCTATTTCTACTGTGCCATGAGGTGACAAATTCATAACCATAAAAGGTCCTATCCATCTTGAATGGAGTTTTCCAAGAAATAATTTAAGTCTTGAACAAAAGAGTAGAACTTTTTCTCATACTTGAGAATTTTTAGGAACTATTTTCTTATCATGAAATGCTTTGGTTTTATCTTTATAAATTGATACATTTTCTTAAGCGTCATTCCTAAGTTCTTCTAACTCTTGAAGACTAAACTTACATTGGTTTCCTGCTTCATGATAACTCACGTTACATGTTTTTATTGCCTAATACGCTTTATGTTCTGGTTCCACTCGTAAATGACATGCTTTTCCAAATACTAACCTATAAGGTGTCATACTTATGGGCATTTTAAATGTTTTTTATATGTCCATAATGCGTCTTCTAATCTAAGACTCCAATCCTTACATGTTGGACTAACTATTTTTTTAGTATTGACTTAATTTCTCTATTTAAAGTTTCAGCTTATCCACTAGTTTATGGGTGACTAGAAGTAGATGTCCTATGTGTAACGTTGTACTTAGCAAGTAGATTAATAACTAATTGATTACAAAAACGTGAACCTCTATCACTAATAAATGCTCTAGGTGCTCCATAAACTATAAAAATATTTGATCTATGGAAACTAACCACTATTTATGAACTATTAGTTTTAGTAGCCTTTGCTTTTATCCACTTAGAGACATACTCTACAAAAAGTAAAATATAAACATAACCATTTGATGGTGGAAAAAGGTCCCATGAAATCTATACCCCATGCATCAAAACTTCACAAAAAATAGGAAGTAAATGCATTTGATTTCTACGTCCTAAGTTTTTAGTTCATTGGAACTTCAGACAAGATTATGTATAAAGAAAAAAATCATGAAATAGAGTAGGTTAAAAGAATTCGGAATTTAAAATTTTACAAGCAGTTCTACATGGACCAAAATGTTCTCCACAAGTATAAGTATAGCAACGAGTTATGATTGATTGTATTTTCGACTGTGGTATACATCTCCTAATTATTTAGTCGGTAATAAATTTTCATAAATAAGAATCGTCCCATAAATAATGTTTCGAATCCTTTTTGATTTTATTCTTTTAAGCTCTCATCAAATAAGGTGATAACCAATTAGTGGTAAGATAATTAACTATATCAGCATACTATGGGCCATTAATCTTTATGCTATACAAATGTTCATCTAGAAATTCATCCTTTAATGATATAAGTGGTTCTCCATTTCTTAACCTACTTAAATGACCCGCTACTAGATTTTTGACTCCTTTCTTATCTTTTATAGTAAGGTCAAATTCCTGTAGAAGTAATATCTATCTTATCAGTCTTGGTTTACAATCTTGTTTTGCCATTAAGTATCGCAATGCTGCATGATCTGAATAAACTATTACTTTTATTCCTAATAAATAAGGTCTACATTTTTTAAGGTAAACACTACCACTAAAAGTTCATTTTCAATAGTGGTATAGTTATGTTGGGTTGGATCTAGTGTCGTAGAAGCATAATATACAACATGAGAATCTTTTCCTACTTATTGACCTAAAACAACTCCAATTATATAGTTACTTGCATAGCACATTATTTCAAAAGGTAACAACCAATCTAGTGATTTAATCATAGATGTGGTTGTTAAAGAATCTTTTTATTTATTAAATGCTATCTTGTAATCATTGGTAAACTCAAAAGGAACGTCTTTTGTAAAAGTTTGCATAAAGGTTGTATTATTTTAGAAAATCTTTCACAAATCTTCTATAGAATCCTGTATGGCCGAGAAATGAACATATTTCTCTCATTGTAGTGAAGTAAGGTAATATTTTGATTACTTGAATTTTAGCCGGATCAACCTATATGTCAGACCCCAATTAGGGCATCTAACAAGCTTAGATTACCTTAATCTCTTGATAATCTAGCAGCCTTCATCTGTCTATCAATAAACAATTAAGATTAAGATCTTGTATTCATCAATTAGAAAATATTATCAACAACTAAGGATTCTAAGTGAATCTTAAACCTCAAAGTTCATTTACATTAATTAGATAGTCCTCAAAGTTCTGTAAAATTTTTTCGACAGCACCTCCTCTATTTCTAAGCCTACATTGGAATACCCGTCTTTTAAAAATCTTAAACAAAACCTGCTTAGCTTGGTGAAAATGCCAAAGGACTCACAATCCACCCCATGCCAGTATAAATTGCATTGATGAAATTATATATTCATTCTAACCTGATCTGAAGTATTAAAAACCTTAAGCTAACATTACCTTAACTCAAAAATTACCTCAATTAGGCCTAAAATCATTCCCATCATTCCAAAAGAAATCTTAATCATACTCGAACCCAAAAACCCATTTATACAATATAATATATTAAAAAACAATGCATACATAGAGAAAAGAACTGAGCAACTCACAAACAATCGAAAGCTTTCCATTGTCACCGCTAGAACTTGTCATTATCCAATTATAAAAAATTGATAATGTAAGATAAGTAAATCCCACACTATCTAGTACACCTGTAATAATCAAATGCATAATAATCCAAAGAAATTAAGCGAATAATATAATCTAAAGAATTTAAATACAACCTTGAATCCATCTTTTTTTTGTTATCTGACCACAATCAGATAACATTCTTCGAAAGTGGTAAGTAAACAATAATAAGGACTCATGTCTGAAGAGGATAACGGAACTAGTCTCGTTCCTCTAGACTATTGGAGTATGATCTGGTTCAACGTGGTCTCATGATAACCGCGTGATACAAAGTATCAGTGACTCTAGACCCTCAAGCATAATATAATGTTTTATAACCACAATATAGTATACACTATAAGGAGACTTGAATCGCCCTTATCCTCTCTATCTCTGTAGGCACGTACAACAAAAATGCAATATCAAGGATCAATGCAATTTATAAAAAAACTATAATCATACAATTTAAAGGTTACTATGAAATTTACTTACCCTTACAAACGTGATATCACAACTCACTTGTGCTCCGAGTCAGTAAACCAGTCCACACGGGGCTCCAATCGCGGTCCTACAATTCATTTATACGTCCTGTAAGTTTCCATAACAACTCTACAATTCTTTCAAATTAGTGCTAGTTTGATTGGCCCAATCGCGTCCCAAGACCTCTAAAATACTTTCAAAATAAATTATTCGATGCCCGAATTTCATTTTTGATTCAAAATTATTGTTTGACATCGAAAATTGTGTTTTCTAGGCTTAAATATTTTTTTTTTCAAATTTATATATATTTATCGGTCCTACTCAACTCGAAAATCCCAAAATCCTTCAAAATCAACTCTTCGAATGTTTAGATCTCATTTTTGACTCCAAATTATGGTTCAGAATAGAAAATAAACTTAGACTAGGCTTTAAAATAATTTTCTAAATCTCAAGTATTTTCAGGTATCGTAGTACGCATTACGAGGAAAATCTCAGTATAAATCCTCGAGAACATTTCAAATTCCTTATTTTTCATAAAAACCCACAATTTCAATTTATTTGGCTCAAATATATATTTTTTTCTGAACTTTTCTCATTTTCTAGATTTTTTTTTTCTAATTTCTAGTAATTTCTCCTTTTTTATTTGGGGTTTGATCCCTGAATCGAACCAGTTGAACCGCACCCGGTTCAGTCCGGTTGGAGATCAAACCCCCTTCATTTTCCTATGCTATTCGATCAACATCCATGAATTGTTTTCTAAACTTTTCGATTTTTGTTGGGGTTGGGCTCCCAAACCTAACCTCAAGTGGTTAGGCAGGGGGGACCTTCCCCTGCCATCATCTTCAACCAACTCCACAACATACACAATAAAACCCAGCGACAACAACCATCAACAATAATCAACAACCCAACAATCTTACCCTCATCATTGTCGATTCTCTCCCGGTCTCGATTCTCTCCTCCCAGTCTCCATCTCTCTCCTTTCCCAATTTCGACTATATTTTTGAAATAAATAAAAAAACAAAGGATTCGATTTTGGTTTGGTTAGAAAATATATATTAGATTTCCTCGAGATTTGCATCATGCGAATCTCGAGAGAACTCTAATGATTTTAATTTTACAATATATACTTGATATTTCTCGAGATACGTACTACATATCTCGAGTTCAATCTTTGGCTCAAAGCAAATTAATGAGACGGTGTATGTTTTGGTTGATTGTAAATAGATATATATTTGATTTCCTCAAGATTCGCATTGCATGAAACTCGAGACAATTCTAATGATTCATTTATATATTGCTTTTGATTTTCTCAAGATACGCAATGCATATCTCGAGGTCGATCGTATGGTTTAATACTACCATACAAATCACTTGATTTCCCTCGAGTTGGATAACACACATCTCGAGGTGAGTATAATCCTCACCAGAAGCAAATTCCACCATTCTCTTCCTCGACACTCATGCTACGCATATCTTGAAGCAAATCTAAGGTATATTTTTATTTTATTCAAACTATATGATTGATTTATATATTTATATATAAACTATATATATAAATATAGACACCTATGTATTTTCACGTATATAAATTCGCCACGCGCGTCAACGACCATCCTCGGGTGTGCGCACTATTCTACATCCCACGCGTGTCACCTTTGACCCCGTGTGTCACTAAGCGCCCACCAATTTATTAATTATTTTATTCAATTTCATGATTATCTTTTGTTTTTAACTCCAAGTTAATTTTCGAAAAATACTCCAATTTCACCAAAATTGGGGAAAATTTCCCAATGCGCTCCTAAACTCACGGACACCGTGTATACACTCCACTATAATACATTAAATAGGCACACGACATACAAAAATAATATTAAATTTATGATCTCAGATCTATAACTTGTGGGTCCCACCTCAGATACCTAAATCCCAAATTAAGTCCGAAAATACTTAATTAGCCATTTAATCAAGTTTATAAACAATCTTCCTAACTAATTAAGAATTTCATCCTTAAAATTTAAACTTGCAAGTTACTGAACCAAAAGAGATATAAAAAAATAATCCTTTATATACAACTCTTTTAATCCAAACTTGTAAAACCATTTCTAAGGTGAACAGTTAAGTGGATCAAATTACTTTTGTTGTATTTAACAACTCGGTAGTAGAGATCATGATCATTTTAATTTTTCATTTTCTAACATTTTGGTTTAATGAAAAAAATCTCCGTTACTTTACCAATCCTAGCAATTTGTGAATTTCTGACGAATAAAACAATCAACTTTGTGGAATATTTGATAACCTTAATTCATTTCTCATCTCATATCTTGAGTCCCATTCAAGTATTAATACATAGCAAGACCTAGCCTATCTTGCTTTTCATAACACAATTCTCATTCTAATCCGAATACTATTCTACAAACCGTTGATAATTCTTTCCATATCCACCCAAACTTTGGTACACATCCCAGTTTACTTTCACATCACTAATCATCCCTTTTTACTTGAATTATCGGCCAATTAATTCTCAGACTATCATCAGTCTAAAATTACATATCGATACAAATAATATTTGAGCACAACATTATATAGTAAATATAGTTGTGTGTCTATCTGATCCATCACCATTCCAGTGTTCTCTACCAGAAACCTAAATTTACATAAGTCATCTCATGACTATAGATCACATAATACATTTGCCACCCCATGACAAGAGATCTCGAATTTCAATCCGATCAGAAATAGAAACCTAACACATCGTGTAACTCGCACTCATTCCCTAAATATCTACTCATAATATTATTTATATTGTGGATTCGAAAGCAATTACCGATTTCAACTCGTCAGCCAATTCACTTAACTTCTTCTTTAATTGGTTAGAAAATTATCGAATTTTCTAACTTCATCAAGTCATTCTCTAATAAAGAGTTCATAAAAAACCTCATTCCTTTCACATTATTGAGATCTCCCACTCTTGATCACTTACTATTCACCAAATTCTCTCATTGCCTGAATAGAGACATTTATCCTTAACTTGAGTAGACATACGTTTCTAAATTGAGATATCAACATATTCGATGATTATACTCTCATAGTATAACTCTCAACTTGTATTTCATACAAATTATAAATATGATATCTCTCTGTGCCTCTGCTCAATTCATTTGTCTTTCCTTAATTACAATAGAAGCCTACTCAATTCTTCCAACATATCCAGTCAGACATACTGTACTTTATTCAATATTCTTAACCAATACAGATAATTAAAAAACTAACTGAGCTGTAAGTCACGCATTTCTCTTCATTTCATTTATATCTTCACCAACATACAAACATCTTACATTATCTCCAATTTACAATAACTAGTGCTTTAACTTCACCACTGACTAATCAGATAATGTAGCACTACAATTGAACTAATGTACAATATATATTCACTGATATTAGTTGTACACTACTTTGGTTCAAAACTTTCAAAATCTAGAGTTTGATTCCTTGTAAGATCTTTATGAAGATATATTAAGTTCCATCAAACTTATAGTTTGATATTCTAATTTGATCGGGACTCGTTAACCTGAAATTTTTATTTTCATACTAATGTGAGAATGTATTGATCATTTAGTTGCCTTTACTTCAGCTTCCAATTGACTTCAATAAAACTTCATAGATTCTTGTATACCGACTGTTGCCAATTCATTCATTTATCGAATATGGGTGGACGTGTCACTCCGATCTTCCACGTTGGAAATGAATTGTGATTATGAAATGAAGTTACTTAGACTTTTGGTCATGCACAACTACTCTAGTGCTTTACCTTGACTAAAGGAGTCCAGCCACGTCACTTCCAACAGTTGCAAGTCATCTCAACATCTCATTTTACTTTATACATTGAGTTTATTCCCCTCAGTTTTTGTCAATCTTAGCTATTCTCACATTGATCTCAATTTTGTCCCTTTATAAACTTACCTCAACTTTCGCTCAATAACCAGGCCATTTATATCTCCTTAATCTTGACTTAGCAATTTATATCTTTTCTCTTTTTGAAAACTTAGCTAAGGATAATATAACTTCTTACGACCATTCCATCAATTGAAGTTTTCCTTGGCTAACCTTTATTTAAAACAGAGAAGTTTTGCGACTCAAACATTTAGACTATTTTTTATTGCCTTACGTTATTTCCGTTAGTCTCAAATATCCCGACTTTCTTTTTCTCAAAAAGAAATTCGTCACTTTTCAAGAGACTGTGTAAGATAACTTTGTATTTTATTATTCATCAAATTACTTTTGATGAATTCATTTGTCCATTATTATTCAACTGAAAAGATAGAAGAATTTGAATTTTCAAACTTCAATTAACTTAATGACTAATCAAATTGTTAAAGGATGCTATTTCAATTCTTTAAGTCCTAAAAATGGAAATTCTCGCAATATAGGAATTCATGCAATTCACTTACTGATTCTCAATCAATACGTCTATCTCTTCCTTTATTATTATTTAGGTTGTAGTGATAAGCATCATAACTTAATGTCGTTAGAAGTGATTATTGGGTACTTCGATTCTAAAAACACAATTACTTGTGTTGATGTTTAATAGCTAATCCAAGCTATTATTAGACTACTTCTCAAATACCTTAGCTTCTAACATTTTGATCTTATCATTACATTTTGTTTTTCATTTTCAAGTTAGAATCTTTATTGATCTTTGTTTCAAAACAACACCTAATCAGGTGTTAACAAAGATTACTTCTAACTCGTGTAGTTCCATTCATTTTATTAGTACTTTATTCAATTCATAGAACCATTATGGATTAGTAACTTGAGTAATAAACAATCAAAGTTTTTATTGCTTATATATAGAAGTCGTTTGATTATTTTAAAATATGGTTCTATTTCATTTATTCTACTTGACATTTTGTTTCGAAAAGGAGACAATACTTTACTTCAAAGTATTTTATTTTTTTAAAAATTGACTTAGACAACTTGACTTATCATATCACAATCTCATTGTGATTTCCAAGTCAATATTCAATTTGTCTAATCAATTTCCATTTCACGTTTTCGATAACCACGTATCTCTTTTTTTCTTGTTGATAGAAGCAACCTTCAATTGGTTATGAATTAAACCAATATTTTATAAAATAGGTTTTCTGAGTTAATCGTGCAACTGACACTAAACTTATTCTAAAACCCAAGATAATCCATATCTTGTGCTTCCCGCAAGTCTCAATTTCATTTTTACATTTTCCAATCGATTCTCAAGTCTATTTTAATATTTTTTCTGAGCATTTAAAAATTATAATAGTTTGATATTTTCAATTTTAAAGGAATCCATATTCAGTACTTACGTACATTAATCATTTGAACTTCCCTTTCAACCAATTTCCTATTGATTTCATAACTGTATTTCAACACTTATATCAGTACCGAACTACTCATAACACTTTTGCGAATTCGAACTTCACAAGTCTATTTCACATCCATTTACGTTCAGTTTCATTTCACAAGCTTATTCTCTCTTTTTAATTATCTGTTTCTAATCTTACTCGTCATATCTTACGAGTTAAGTATCAAACGGACAAGAAGAATAAACTTCCAATCGCATATCTAGCGATAATACATACATACAACTGAAATATAACAAAACTCATAAAATTTTTAAACTTTTTAAACTTGTTTCATCGTTTTACTTCCTAACTAATCACTAACTAAACTTCGATCAACACGATTCTTTTTAAATCCTTAGTTGAGCTAAACCTAGGCTCTGATACCAACATTGTCAGACCCCACCTAATTAAGGCATCTGATGGGCCTAGATTACCTTAATCCCTTGATAATCTAGCAGCCTTCACTTGTCCATCAATAAACAATTAAGATTAAGATCTTGTATTCATCAATTATAAAATATTATCAACAACTAAGGATTCTAAGTGAATCTTAAACCTCAAAGTTTGTTTATATTAATTAGATAGTCCTCAAAGTTCCGTCAAAATTTCTTGATAGCACCTCCTCTATTTTTAAGCCTATACTAGAATACCCGGCCTTCAAAAATCTTCAACAAAACCTGCTCAGCTTGGTGAAATTGCAAAGGATTCACAATCCTCCCCATAACAATATAAATTGCCTTTATGAAATCATATATTCTTTCTAAGCTGATCTGAAGTATTAAAAACCTTAAGCTAACATTACCTTAACTCAAAAATTATCTCAATTAGTCCTTAAATTGTTCCCATCATTTCAAAGGAAATCCTAATCACACTCGAACCCAAAAACCCATTTATACAGTATAATATATTAAAGAAATAATACATCCATAGAGAAAAAAAATGACCAAGTCACAAACAATCAGAAAACTTTCCCTTTCCCTTGTCGCCGCTAGAACTATCCAATTATAAAAATTTGATAATGTATGATAAGTAAATTCTACACTATCCAGTACACCTGTAATAATCAAATGCATAATAATCTAAGAGATTAAACAAAGAATATAATTCAAGGAATTTAAATACAACCGTTAATTCATCCCATTTTTATTATTCGACCACAATCAGATAACGTTCTCCGAAAGTGGTAAGTAAACAATATTAAAGACTCATGCCCGGAGAGGATAACCAAACAAGTCTCATTACTTTAGACTGTGGGAGTATGATTTGGTTCAACGTGATCTCATGATAACCACGTGATGTAAAGTATGAGTGACTCCAGCCCCTCAAGCATAATATAATGTTTTATAACCATGGTATAGTGTACACTATAAGGAGACTCGAATTGCCCTTATCTTCTCTATCTGTGTGTGCATATACAACGAAAATGCAATATAAAGGATCAATACAATTTATACAAAATTATAATCATATAATTTAAAGGTTACTGTGGGATTTACTTAACCTTACAAACGCGATATTGCAACTCGCTTGTGCTCCGAGTCGGTAAATTAGTCCACACAGGGTTCCAATCGTAGTCCTACAATTCATTTATACGTCCTATAAGTTTCCATAACAATTCTACATTTTTTTTCCAATTAGTTCCAGTTTAATTGACTCAATCGCGTCCTAAAACCCCTAAGATACTTCCAAAATAAATTATTCAGTGCCCGAATTTTATTTTTGACTCAAAATTATTGTTCGAGATAAAAAATTATGTTGTCTAGGCTTAAATATAATTTTTTCAAATATATATATTTATCGGTCCTACTAGACTCGAAAACCCCAAAATCCTTCCAAATCAACTACTCGAATGTCCGGATCTCAATTTTGAGTTCAAATTGTGGTTCGAAATCAAAAAATAATCTAGACTAGGCTTTAAAACAAATTTTCAAATTTCGAGTATTTTTGAGAATCGTAGCACGCATTACGAAGAAACCCCAGTATAAATCCTCGAGAAAATCCCAAATTCCTTATTTTTCATAAAAATCCACAATTTCAATTTATTTGGCTCAAATATATATATTTTTTGAATTTTTCACAATTTTTCGGATTTTTTTTCTATTTTTTAGCAATTTTTGACCCGGTTCGGTTCAGTTGGGGATCAAACCCCCTTCATCTTCCTCTGCTATTTGATCAACAGCCATGAATTTTTTTTAAAATCTTTTGATTTTTGTTGGGGTTGGGCTCCCAACCCCAACCCCAGGTTGGGTTCCCAACCCCAACCCCGGGTTGGGTTTAGGTAGGGAGACCTTCCCCTTCCATCATCTTCCTCCATCAACCAACTCCACAACATACACAACAACACCCAACGACAACAACAACAACTAACAATCAACGACAACAACCATCAATAACAATTAACAACCCAACAATCTAACCCTCATCGTTGTCATCTATCTTTCGGTCTCGATTCTCTCATTTGGGTCTCCATCTCTTTCTCCTAATTTTGACTCTACTATCGAAATAAATAAAAAAACTGAGGAGTCGATTCTGGTTTGGTTAGAAAATATATTAGATTTCCTCAAGACTTGCATCACGCGAATCTCGAGACAAATCTAATAATTATAATTTCATAATATATATTTTCTCAAGATACATACTATGTATCTTGAGTTCAATCTTTGGCTCAAAGCAAATTGACGAGGCGGTGTATATTTCGGTTGATTGTAAAAAATATATATTTGATTTCCTCGAGATTCACATTGCATGAATCTCGAGGCAAATCTAATGATTCATTTACATATATTCATTTTGATTCTTCTCGAGATACATACTATGTATCTCGAGGTAAATCTTGTGCCTATGAACAAGATAATCACCACCTCTTGACCGACTCACTGTGATTAATTATTTTGATCTCCCCAAGATACGTAACGTGTATCTCGAGGTTGATGTTATGGTTTAATACCACCATAAAAATCACTTAATTTTTCTCGAGATTGGACAACATGCATCTTGAGGCGAGTATACTCCTCACCCGCAACATGTTCCGCCATTCTCTTCCTTGACACTCACGTTACGTGTTTCTCGAGGCAAATACAAGGTATACTTTTATTTTACTCAAACTATAAGATTGATTTATATTTATATATAAACTATATATATAAGTATATATCCACCTATGTATTTTCACGGCTATAAATTCGCCACGTGCTAGAACGACCATCCTCGGGTGTGCATACTATTGTATGTCCCACGCTTGTCACCCTCGACCCTGTGTGTCACTAGGTGCCCACCAATTTATTAATTATTTTATTCAATTTCATGATTATCTATTATTTTTAACTCCAAATTAATTTCCGATAAATACCCCAATTTCACCAAAATTGGAGAAAATTCTCCAATGCGTTTTGAAACTCACGGACACCGCGTATACACTCCACTTGACCCTATTTCACGTCGAAATAGTGTATAATACATCAAATAGGCACACGACATACAAAAATAATATTAAATTTATAATCTTCGATCTGTAACGCGTGGGTCCCACTTCAGATACCTAAATCCCAAATTAAATAAAAAATACTTAATTAGCCGCCTAATCAAGTTTATAAAATTCTCAGATGTCACACTCTATTCCTTTATGTGACACTATATGTCCTAATATAAGTTCTTGATCTACCATGAAATGACATTTTTCATAATTTAATACTAAGTTCTTTTCTATGCATCTCTTAAGCACTTTAGTTAAATTAACTAAACATTCATAGAAGGAGTTACTATAAATAGTAAAATCATCCATGAATACTTCAATAAAAGTTTCCACGTAATCAGAGAAAATATTAACCATATACTTTTGAAAAGTTGCAGGTGCATTTACATAAACCAAAAGGCACATGTTTATAAGCAAATGTACTAAAGGAGTAGGTAAAAGTTATTTTTTCCTAATCTTCTGGAGCTACGAGTATTTGATGAAATCCTGAATAGCCATCTAGATAGCAGTAATGAGTTTTTTCAGCTAATCTTTCTAACATCTGATCTATAAACGAGAGTGGATAATAGTCATTCCTAGTTGAGGCATTCAACTTTCTATAATCTATACATACCTTCCAATCGTTTTGGATTCTAGTTGGTACTAACTCTCCATGCTCATTTGTTATTACTATAATTCTTGTTTTTGTAGGAACTACTTGGACTGGACTTATCCAATTGCTATCAACTATTGAAAATATCATTCCTGCATCTAATAATTTTAATATTTCAGCTTTTACTACGTCCATCATAGGTGGGTTTAATCTACGTTGAGCTTGTCTAGAAGCTTTTGTGTCAAGTTTTAGATTTATCATATGTATACACGTAGCTGGACTTATTCCTTAATATCAGATATGTTCCATCCTATTGCTCCTTTAAATTTTTTTTGTACATTTATTAATCTATCCTCTTTTAAACTTGTTAGTTTGTTAGAAATTATCACTGGTAAATTATTATAGTCCCCTAGATAAACATATTTCAAATGATCTGGTAAAGTTTTTAGTTCTGATTCTAGGGCTTTAACTATAGAAGGTGAAATTTTTGAATGAGATCTAGATAAATTTAGGTAATAAGTAAGTTCTGGTAGATCATTATAGGATTCCAATGTACTTATTATCTCATTTGTCTCCTCGTCTCTATCATCATATTCTTTTAAATCTTCTATTAGCAATTCCAATTTATATGTTTTATCTTTTCTAAAAGATTTCTCTATTAATGGGTGTATCATATCAAGTGTGCATAAGGAAGAGACATCCATTGGGTATTTCATTGCGCCATATATATATATATATAGTAAAATTCATTGGATCGTCATCTACTTTCATTGCTAATGTTCCATATGAAACATCAATATTTGCTTTTACTATTTTCAAAAATGGTATTCCTAAAATTAGAGAAGTTCTATTAGAGAGATTATGTTCTTTCATGTCTAAAACATAGAAATCTGCTAGGAAGGCTAAATCATTAACCCTGACGAGTACATCTTCTAGTAACCATACTGGTTCAACAATGGATCTATTTGCTAATTGAACCACTATACTAGTTTCTTCTAAATGTACATCTGTCATTTGCAAATGCATAGATAAAGGTATAACATTTATGTAGGCTCTTAGATCACACAATGCTTTAGAAACTCATATATTTTCAATCGTACATGGAATGAAAAATATTCCAGGGTCAGAACATTTAGGAGGTAATTTATTTTCAATTAGTGCTGATACGTGTTCTCCTCGACTCACCTTTTAATTAGCCTTAATCATATAAATTTTAACACCCCAAAAATTATGAATCTCAAGATATGCATTTATATGCCTCGAGATACGTATCACACTTATTGAATCACAGATTATCTTGCTTTATTATACTACATTAATACATTTGGATGAATATTGAGTGATGCATGTTGTTGATACATCATTTGCATCATTTGCTTGTTTGCATCTAATGATTAATCATAAAGAATAATTAGAATATCAGGATGGGTATAAAACAATCATTTCAATCAATGTAGTGATAAGTAAAAATAATTAGCTTAGGGGATGAAATAGTCATTTTAGTAAAAGGTGAAAATAATAAAATAATACTATAACAAGGTAATTATCATACATTAAAGAACTTAGTAAAGTAAATTTGCAGTCAGCCTTGTCATCAAGTAAATGATAAGAAGCTTCTATAAATTCTATCTTTATATTATGATTGACAATGACACTTAACATCTTTAGGAAAAGAATGAGAAGTTTTCTTATCTTCATCTTAACATTATGATTGATAATGACACTTCAACTTAATCTTTAAATAAAGAATAAGAAGTTTCTAAGATGCCTAATGATCGATAACGACTTTTGATATTTTATCTTCTCATTTACAAATTCGTTATAAATAACGAATCTTATCTTTATCTTGTCATTATGATTTGTCATATCGATTTTTGTTTTATTAAGCTGCTTTCTCTATAAATAGAAACGAGAATACAATTCATTCTCACATTTTCTTTTAGTTTCAATCTCTCTCGATTAAATGCGTTTTATTAGAGAATGACTAAGAAATATGTCGTAACCATCATGAGGATGGTGATTCTTGTTGAGGTAATCCTCTTTGTTATGCATTATTAATTCGATGCATGTGCCTTTACATCTTTGCATCTATATTACTATTATTATGCTAACTACTAATATACGTTTATCCACTTGTGTGATTCCTGTCGACGAACATTTTGACGTCCACCGGTGTGGTATTATTGGTCCACCAATATGGTCAAGCGCCGACGAGTACCATTGATATTTATATTTGACCTTGGTGTGGTTTGAGTCGACACGCACGACTCCTTAGGTCCACCAGTGTGGTTTATGCTTCGGGCATATTGAGGTCCGCCCTCGGGGGTGGTTTCATTTGATGCTTGTGTGATGTTTTGTTATATGTGTTGCATTAATGGTGTGTAATTTGAGTATTACTGGGGAGCTGACTCATTAAATTAACAATTTCAGGTATTTAGCTAAATGGGTTCAATCATGGGCATGAGTGATTCGAGAAGAGAAGTTTATACAAAGTAAAAATGTATTATTTTTATCGTGTATATAACAAAATATATATTTTGTTGCCAAACATCTAATGATTTTCCTATTTATGGGTTATATTCGATTCCATGGCGCATGTGGGCCGTCCATCTCGAAATCGGGTGTACGTATCTCGAAATTGGGGTGTGACAAAATGGTATCGGAGTAAAGTATAACTTGTGAAAATCAATTTATGTTTGTCAACAAAATTAAAAAAAACTTATCGTGGCATACGGGTAGATTTAAAAAATCTTATCAATAGTAATATTAATTTATATATAGATATTAGAAAATAGTGGTAAAATAAAAAATCAATTTTTAAAAATATCTTAAGCTTTATGTGGAAAGAATCAGAGAGATGAAATTTTTTTTTAAAATAAAAAAAATAAAGGAAGAAGCAGAAACATAAGGCTTCAAAAAGAATCCACTAGCTAGAAAAATAAATAATTAAAAAAAATGAAGAAAATTAGAGCTATAAAGAGAAGTGATATAGTTGAAGAAAAATAGGAGACTAACAATAATTTTAATCCAAAAATAGATTTATTGGAGTTTCCAAGATAAATAGTTGCTCCCTATTGTCCATAGCCTACTAAAAATGGGCAATTGCCACACATGCTTGGTGGTGAATATGTTCGTAGTGGAAAGAAATACGTAGAAAGAACTAGAGAATAAACTTGATTTGGGAAAATTTGAATACTACGTATCTTAATAAATATAAAAGATTGATTTATAACATATAAGTGGGAACTTGGAAAAAACTCTAGTAGCTACCTCCCTTAGGTAGAAAGGTGCAAAAAAATAAAAATAAATAGAAGTCAATCAAATCAAGTGTTCCAATTCTCACCAAGATCATGAATTTTCCTACTGTTAAATTCCTTAGTGTCAAAGAGCTAAATATGAATAGCAAGCAATTTATCTTTATCCTAAACGAAGGCCTGCTCTAATGACACATCCACATACACAAATGCAAATACTTGGTTCAGCCCTTTCCAACTCTCCCAGTAAAGCATTAACCCTCAGTTTTTCCAAGAAAGTACATAATACTACTCATATAGAAAAAAGGAAAACAATAATATTAACAATTTAGCCACTCTCTATCTTTTAAACTCATCCCCCATGCATTTCAATGTATATAGCCATGTGCGCATAAATCTACCTTTCCATGATATGTGTTGACCACTTTACACTTGCAATAAAGAGAAAGAGAGGTGTAGATTGCTCTAAGGACTAGGATGAACAACTTGTTCCACTCATCACATTGATTGTGCATACAACATCTTCCTTGAACAGTCAAATTACAGTGATGACTTTTATTTCACAGTTGCAACCACTGCCTCACTAACGTCACAGCTATTGTTGACAAGCACCATTATTTTGATTGAATTTATCGATTAAAAAATTATTTTTGACACCCATATATAAATCATGATAAAAATTATACTTATCCATGACCTACTTAGATGATAAGTAATCTATTATTATTATATAAAATATTATAATTATCCATATAAATAATATATTATTATTAAATATAAAAATATTATACTTATCCATATTACAATGAAAAGCTTCTAGATAGTATTTTACTATTAAATAAAAAGTAAAAAAAATAATTAATTACTAACTATTAAAGGCTCTTTATAAAAATAATATAAAAAAACTATTAGGGTTCTTTATAGGTTTATAGCTAAGGGAGTCATTAATTTGACTCTCGATCTTATTAGGTGGCAGTATATCACTATATTTTCGATGGACGCGCTCTCCATTCATGATCATTAACTAAAAAAGTGAGGTTATTGAAATAATTGAATAAAAAATGATCATAGTCATTAGAATTAAGTGATAACATGTTACAATCCTCTAAGTTCTACTTCTTCAAATCAATTCACTATGATCAAATGTTGGGATCAACTTTTAAGTAGGCCTAGATAAAATACCCTACTTAATGCACATCCACCCACACAAATCCAAGCACAATATGAAGATCTTCATCATTGCAAAAAAATAACTGGTGTTAATCGATCTGGTTACACTAGAAAATAAACAAAATTCAAACATTTAGGTACAAGATAAAATCTTGCAGGCTCAACCCACGTTCTAGCTCGTTGTTATGATTAGCTTTATAGTAGGAAAAGATCAATGAAAAAAAGGAGGAAAAGACAAATAGAGGAACAAATTGATACCAATTGGGATCCAAGTAGGAAAAAGTAGTAATTGTGCAAGGTTACCTCTGACTACCTAAAAACACAGTCCTTAAATAATTAAGGATGGCAAGTCATTTACATTAATCGCACCAATTTTGAACTAAAGAAGATACATCGTCTTAAACATAATTTCAACCACATAGGACGCCAAAATTATTCAAGGAATCAGGATAAGCCAAGAAGACCATATATATTCATCTCAATCGAGTATAATTAGGCAATATAGTTGGTAATCTTTAATAGAAGTAGGAAAAAAGGTGATAGCCATTTAGAAAAAAAAATGTCCATATATAACCTTGGACTTCGATGGTACTGGAAATCTATTATTGGGATGGGTTGGGAAGTAAGTTGACATGCATCTCCATATTCAACTCTAATTATGCTCTTTGATAAAAAGAAAAAGATATTTTAAATATAAAGTATAAATCTAAATTTGTTTGTAATGACATAAGAAGAATTGCAGCATATAAGGTAATAAGTATGAGAATAGAAGGCAGTTTACATTACTAAGAAAAAATGTAAGAGATAATTATGGATATTTTTATCGATCCATCGCATGTAGGCCGGCATGTGGCAAGCTCAATAATCTTTTAATTAAACCATCAAATTATAGCACTGACTTTTTAACTAATAAAAAATATAATAATACCAACCTTGACGACTTTGATCGAACGAAATTTCTTTGTTGATTGACTTTAACCACCGTTGACCATACTGTTGATTAGCTAGCGTAAAGTTCACCATTATCTAGATGGAGATGATTGGTTAAACACCAGCTTAAATTAACACAAAAATATGACCATATTTACCGCTCAATTGACTATTACCTTCAAGGATTGACCATTATTGATTGTCATGGACCAGGTGACCTAATAAATGCGTTGATTGATTTGAATAACAATAATCTCATTAATGTATTTAATGAGTATCGATGATTATCCTCATTGACCACAACCTCTACAACTAATTATCACCTAAAATAGTGAGGAAGAAAAATCATATGATCTTTTTAGTAAACTATGATACTTTTAAAATTTTGGGTTCATAATTTATAATTTCTTTAGAACTATTATTGATTCGCCAAGACATGAGAATAAGCTAGTTACCAAAAACATACAACAAAAGACCAAGATGACAGATAAAAGGTTATTAGCTAGAATTAGTAATGACGTTAGATGTATAATGATTAACGTAAGTGGACTTAAAATTGTAAAACATTATTAATGCTTTAATCAAGGGACATTTGAAATTCTAAAATATTCTTAATCCTATAATCCAAGTTAAGCAACTTTAATATTTACAAAGAAATGTATAAAGGATAGTATTAAAAACTAGAAATATATAGATAATAGTAGATTCGAGAAGACCATCTTTGACAGAAAATTCTATACTATAAGATGATCAAATATCCAGATACTTAGCGAGGATGAGTGTTAATTAAGCATGATGTGTGGAGCTGAAAATCTTAACTAGGATGGGCTATGACCTTTGTTTGGCAAACGCTCTGAATCTGGTGTATGACTAGTACTGGTAAGTTCAGACGGGATGAGGCGTCTGAATTTACAAAAGGCTAAGAGTACATTAGTGGAAGAAACTTTACGTAATAATGCTATATGGGTAGGATAATCTCGACTTGAATATTGCTCTTATTTTTGAGTTAAAACGGTATGGGACGTGGTAACTCAATAAATAAGAATACGGTTCTTGTCTTAATTATCCCACGTCTGTTTGAATTAAAGAGAAAACATTTATAAACTACAATCCTATGCACTTACCCTAGAAAATCAGGTGGTAAACCTATATAATGTGCTATTAAAGCACAATTGACCAACCAAATAAATAGATCTATATTAAAAATATAACGAATATGTTTCATGTCTATATTATAATATTCATAAGCACGATATATCTTATTAAAGAAAAAAATAGAGCTATGATAATATATTTATCTAAGAACTTTTCAATTTCAAGAACGAAATTGCTCAAAGGGGAGGAGATTGTAACACCCAAAAAATTATGAATATTGAGATATGTATTTATATGCCTCGAGATACGTATTACACTTATTGAATCGCACATTATCTTGCTTTATTATACTACATTAATGCATTTGGATGAATATTGAGTGATGCATGTTGTTGATACATTATTTGCATCATTTGCTTATTTGCATCTCATGATTAATCATAAAGAATGATTAGAATATCAGGATGAGGATAAAACAATCATTTCAATCAATATAGTGATAAGTAAAAGTAATTAGCTTAGGGGACGAAATAGTCATTTTAGTAAAAGGTGAAAATAATAAAATAATACCAGGGGTAACAAGGTAATTGTCATAAAGTAAAGAAATTAGTAAACTAAATCTGCAGAAAATAAGTCGGCCTTGTCATCAAGTAAAGGATAAGAAGCTTCTATAAGTTTTATCTTTACATTATGATTGATAATGACACTTAACATCTTTAGGAAAAGAATGAGAAGTTTCCTTATCTTTATCTTAATATTATGATTGACAATGACACTTCAACTTAATCTTTAAATAAAGAGTAAGAAGTTTCTAAGAAGTTTCCTTAACATAATGATCGATAACGACCTTTGATAGTTTATCTTCTCATTTACGAATTCATTATAAATAATGAATCTTATCTTTATCCTTTCGTTATGACTTGTCATAATGATTTTTGTTTTATTAAGTTGCTATCTCTCTCTATATAAATAGAAACGAGAATGCGATTCATTCTCACATTTTCTTTGAGTTTCAATCTCTCTCGATTAAATGCATTCCATTAGAGAATGTCTAAGAAATATGTTGTAACCATCATGGGGATGGTGATTATTATTGAGGTAATTCTCTTTGTTATGCATTATTAATTCGATGCATGTGCCTTTACATCTTTGCATTTTTATTACTATCATTATGCTAACTACTAATGTATGTTTATCCACATGTGTGATTCTCGTCGACATACATTTTGAAGTCCACTGGCGTGGTATTATTGGTCCACCAATATGGTCAAGTGCGGACGAGCACCATTGATATTGATATTTGACATTGGTGTGACACGACGCCTTGGGTCCACCGGTGCGGTTTATGCTTTGGGAATACTGACGTCCGCCCTTGGGCGTGGTTTTATTTGATGCTTGTGTGATGTTTTGTTATATGTGTTGCATTAATGTTGCATAATTTGAGTATTACTAGGCGACTGGCTCATTAAATTAACAATTCTAGGTATTTAGCTAAATGGATTTAATCATGGACATAAGAGACTTGAGAAGAGAAGTTTATACACAATAAAAATGTATTATTTTTATTGTGTATATAAAAAATAGATATTTTTTTGCCAAAAAGCTAATGGTTTTTCTATTTATGGGTTATACTTGATTCCATGGCGCCTGTGGGATGTCCATCTCGAAATCAGGTGTGCGTATCCCGAAATCGGGGTGTGACATTAGTGCAAAAATCTTTTATAAATTTCTAATACTTAGGTGTATTTTGAATGACTTTAAACATATGTATATTAACTATTATTTTCTTTAATGTATTAGAGATATGTTTTTCTTTCTGCAATTTCTTAGCATTTATATTATCTTCCAAACGATGAGGGAATGATGATGTTATATTAATTGGTTTATTTTTATCAGGATCATCATCCTTTTCGTTGGGAATCCTATTACTTATTACTTCAATTTCTTTTTCTAATTCTACTTCTATTTCTTTTCTAGAAACTAATTGGTAAGCCATTTTAGGTTCATCCATCTACTTACCACGTCTTAATGTTATGGCTGATGCTTTTTCATATAAAGTAGGATAAAGTTGAGATGATAATTTCCCTTAATTTATAAATTCAATCATTTGTGTTGCCATCTGACTTAATTGGTTTTTTTAACTCGGTCATTTCATTTTGTAATGTTTGAATTATTTGATCTTTTTCTCTTTCTGAATTATTCGATGTTTTATACCTTTGATAACCCTGATTGTTAATACAGTTACCTAAATTTGGCTGTGAGTAATTTGTATAACTATTAAAGTTATAAGTGGGATCAACAAATCTATTATATTGGTTCATTATAGCATTAACTTCTTCTATTTTGGTTTGCTTTCTGAAAGGGCATTCATAATTAGAATGACTTATTTCATTACAGAAAACACAAGGTTTTACCTTGCTTGATCTATCCTTTAGTAATAATTTAACCATGACTTTTAGCTCATTTATCTTATTGTTTGATGTCCTATATGTCATTTTATTCATTTCACTTAGATTTTTTTAATTAATTCACTCTTCTCATTATATTGTTAGATTGTTTAGTCATTTTATTTATAGCTTCTTTTGCTAAAGTTGATGTTGTATCGAGCAAAGACACTCCCCATACTGTGTTTAAGAATCTTCGTTCTAAGTGATTTAATCCTTCATAAAAATATTGCATTAAAGTTTTTTTTTTTTTTTTTTTTCTGTAAATCCATGCATTGAACATAATGAAATCAATCTTTGATACATATCCCAAAATTCATCAAAAGTTTTCAATTTCCATCCTAGCATTACTTATTTTTTTTCTATGTAAACTAATTTTTCTTACTAGGACATATTGATCAAGAAAGACTTGTAGCATCTCTAACCAATTGGTTATGAGATTTTTAGGGAGGTAAACTAACCAATCTAAAGCTTGGTTTTTTAATGCAGAAGGAAAAAAAATTTTAATTTAACATAATCTATTTCTATATCCTTAGGTTTCAACGTGCTTACTTTGTGTGCAAACTCCCTAATAAACTTTTGAGCATCTTCATTATCTTCACCTTAAAAACATAGTATAAAATTTATGAATCCGAACTTTAATTCGAATTCTAGAAATTTTGTTGTAAAAGTTAAGCACTAGGCTCATAAGCCGTGTGATGTGTGTGCCGCAAGTATAACGGCTCGCTTGTAGTAATAGTGCAATCAACTTACATTGATAATATATATTGTCATCAGGGAAAAGTTTTTGCACTAGTTATATATTACCTACTTAACTTGAATTGTTGCTAAAGGATTCACTTTTAATTGGTTTTATACTACTCTAAATTAATATAACAAATAATTTTAAAATTTTGTTGACTTCTTATAGTAAGGATATCTTAGTTCACAACTTCACCTAAATAACTTAATACTATGCTTTATATTCATGTTTACATCTCGATATGTTTTGTGCAGTGCTTAATTAGAATAAACATATTTCATTCAAATCCACTTTAACCCACTGTCGTGATGGAGAAGATTCTAATGTACAAACTAGAACTTCACCTATCGGTATAGGTGTGAATAACGTAAGTTTCATGTTGCTTTAAGTCTCAAGTCATTGGATTCATAACCAATTAAGTTTACTATTCGCGCCTCCCTAATCAACAATTATCTCTCAATGTTGTGTATTTTACGGTTGTACCGTTAATGTCCGGAGTAGAAGCTTCAATGGCAATGATAACTCCTAAAGCCTATGTTCGTTAGACATGTGATCAAGATGTCTAAAGGATTACGCTTAGAATCAATACAAATTCTAATCATTATACTTTTTATTTTCACTTTTTGTTCTTATTTAAAGCATAGTATTCATACCATAGGATCCATTGATCCTAAGATAAATAGACTACTAACACATCATTAAAACACATACATTACAATTCAATGTAGAAATCATTGCAACTTAGAGATGAATATAAATATTATATTGACTTAATCAACGAAACCAAATATTGATTGCAAACGTGGAGTCTTCAATATTTCTCCAACAAAAACTCCTGAATACTCAAACTCAATGCTAAATTACTCTAATGGAGGCTATTCTCCTTCTATGTAGTGGTGTCTTCCTAGTTTACCACGTCTTAATACCTATATGCAGTCCATTATAACAATTAGAAACCCTAAATTACAATTTAACCCGAATTAAAGCTTCACTTTCTTATTTCTGCGAGGTTGGCCCTGTCACTTACTGTCCCGACACCGTGTATGTAAAGACACGATGTTGTGACTGTGCCAATGCTTCCATAATATGTTTTTGAGCTCCTGGAGTCTCGACGCTGTTTCCTTTTGTGTTACGACACTGTCCCTTGTGTCCACGACACCGTCATTGCACTGGACTTCCAGAGTTGATTTTTTCGTTTTTCTTCTCTACCACGCCATGCCTTTCATCCCCACGCCGTGCCTTGTCTCCCCACAGCTTCAATACATGCTCCCATGTTGCTAACTCTAATTTTGTGAGTTTTTACTCTGTTTCTTCTCATTTTTCCTTGATTCCTTCCAATACACCTTAATTCCTTGAAAATGCAATAACACCATGAATTAGCACTCATTCGAGGATATTTATACTAAATATACTACTAAACAAACCATATATATACGCATAAATAATCACTTATCAAATACCTCAAAACTTAGGGTTATGCGCGTTTCGAGCAAAGATGTATTCTACCAAGTCTCCTAATAACTAGTTCTCATTCAATTTACATTGTTCATGGAGTGTTCTTCAATTTACTAAGTTTCAAGTTAACAATCCACTTAAGAGTTTTTTTTACAAAACTTATATTTTTAAGACATGTAGCTTTAACAACTCATATAACTTCACTTTTAATACACTAAAGTATATCTCAATCAAAAAACATCACTACTCACAAGTTCATTTCGTTTCAACACTCAAGTATCAATTATACAATCTCATGATTATTCATTAAGATTAGGAATTCACAAATAAGTATAGATCAAACTCATTTTTAGTAGACTTCAGCCTATTACAATTGAAAGAACTAAACTAAACATTAAAATTGAAATAACTAAATAGTAAACAAAATATCCTAAATGTTAAAAAAATTAAATGGTATTAAAATTACTCTAAACTCCCAGGTTTAAAGGATTCCTATTACACTGACTTCAAGACTGTGCGTCATTATCGCCATCTGCATCATTAGCTCCAGCCTGCGATGGTGTCAATGGATGCTCCACCGTCATGCTCCTATCTCAGCATGGCTGCATGAGATTGCGCTTTATCCTCCTAGTACTGTCTCCTTATCTCTGCTATCCACAGCCTCTGCTGTCGTGGAGTCAAATCCTCTAGTGGTGGTACGGGTGCCTCTGGTGGAGGAGGTTGTGGAAAGACTTCAGGACCATCTAAGTCCTGCTATCCTATCTCTGGGTCTACAAACTCGTATTCCTTAACAAATCCTTGTTGTTGTTGCTCCTCATTTTTTTCATTCTCTTCATCTTCTAGCTCTTAGGCTAGTTCTGCTGCTTTTGCTGCTTGATCCTCTTGCCTCTTGGCTAACACTTCGGCATCAAGTCTAGCGCCCTCGACCCTCTCTTTCTCTCTCCTCCTCGAAGTCTTGGTAACCAGGTAGTGATTTCAACATGAGCATGAAAGCTTCATCCATTGTTTATTGGGCATCTATATCAAATTCTTCATCATCTCTCATTCTCACTTCGGCCCTTAAGCACATCTAACTAATCAAAATTGGAAAAAAAATTGTTGTCCCTTTCTGACATGATGGACTCCTTCAGACTGGTGTAGATAATCTCCCCGAAGTTAATTTCCCAGAGTTATGTAATCTCATAAAGACAAGTAGCTTTTGGCTTTTTGATCTCCCTGTTGAAAAGTGGGGTATAGCGATGCAACAAGAAAATGTTGCCACATTTGGTTAACTTTTCTGATACTCCCCTTCTTAATGTGCTTTGGCACATTCTTAGCACCTGTTACTTATCCTCGTTGTCATGGGACAACCAATAATCTCTCTATAGCTATAAATGGGTATAAGTTATAGGGTCTCTCATATAATCTTGTCGGGAAAGTTTGTTCGGATCCCTACTAACCTAAGTGCTCCAACCTATAGAAATTATTGATCTTACGCCTATTGAAGGGAACTAAAATCACTCTTTCTTTTACTGGCTCATCTTTAGCCGTGAACTTCGTATTGGTGTAGAACTAAAAAACAATCCCACTCACTCCTTTTACTTTATTCTCCCTATAATCTTGAGTGAGTTGCTCCCAATTTTGGTGCCTAATGTTATTATTCACTCCTTTATCGTACTTGGCTGACAAATTAATTCCTCTTTCGTAAATGAACTCCTTACATAAAATTTTCTCGTATCTGTCCTTAGCCACTTTACTAATGAGAAATTTGGATTTAAAAGGTTTATGCTTTTCATCATTGCGGTTCCTAGAGGTTGATGCCTTAAATTCATTTGCTTTCGTTTGGCTAACTTGTTTCCTTGTTCTTGCGATTTTCCTCAAATTACATGCAACTAACAAAAATGCAACGTAACTTGGTCTTCAAATCACCTAAAAATTAAAATTCATGTAACATGGATCATGCATATGCCAAATAATGCAAATATGTCAACTAAGTCTCCAAGGGTTAATGCTCACATTCACAAAATTTTGCAAAACCTACTTTACAACCTCAAATCCAGAATTTCATACAATATCATCAAAAACTCTCAAAATTCAAATATAGCTAGATGAAATTGTAAATATACCTCAATGCCAGATTAATTTTGAGTGTAGATCACTCCTCTAAGTCTTTTTCAATTTAAGCCCCCTAATTTTTTCACCAACTAGAACCCTAAATGTACCTCTATTTGGAATCAAATTCCAAAAATCCAAGCCATAACTCTTCCACTTGTGCAAATCCATAATGTCTTTGTTTCTTCATTCTAAATCACTAGGAACTCATTAATCTCACTTGAAAATGATCAAACTTTGGCTCTAGAGGGGTGTATGCTTGGTGGTTGTGATGGGGTTTTAGTGCAAGTGTGGAGAATAGTGTGAAAAATGGGTTTAAAACCCTCATTTTGACCTCAGCGCCGCCACTGCGTCAACTACGTAGTGGGGCTTTTGTTTATTTTAGTGCTTGCTACCACCTCGGTGCAGTGGGTTGTACCCACCACGACGTGGGAAATTCCCACGACGTCGGCTCATATGCCCATATCTTCGCGTATGATTTTTCACTAATTCTTCTCGACTTTGTGTACAACTTACACAAGGTGTCGTGACCGCCTAAAATCCATAAAAATAAAAAAATTAATAAATTTTACATTTTATTTCGCCCATGCACCTTCCTTCACCGCTTTGAACTCATTCACTTTTTTTTCGCTCTTTCACGACTTATCAATAAATTTTCATTCTGATGAATCATCACCCGACGAATGGTCATTCCTGCGCATTCGACACAAATTTTTTGAAAGTTGGAACTAAAACTTGTTAATTGTAATTAATAAACTAAATAACTAAATACTAACTATTAATTGAAATTCAAAACTTGAAATTTAGAACCCCCTCCCTGTAGCGCTTAATTTAACGTCTTAGCCTGATGTTTTTTCACTCGTTTAGTCCGAGTCTAAATCGAGAAGCCCCATTTGTAAATCAAAGATTATGATATTAATCCCATACAGATGTACTTCTTCACCATCAATAAAGAAAACCTTAGCATTATTGCCCTCATCGATACTCATCATGATCTTTATCTCTTTTATGTCCAAATTTGCTTTAGCCGTGTTCAAGAATGGACTCCCAAGTATGATATACACATCATCGTCCATATTGTTATTCATGACCTCGAAATCCGCGATGAATGTGAATCTTCCTACTTTCACGTGCACATTCTAAACTCTTCCTATAGTAGGTATCAAGTTACTGTTTGCTACTTGCAAATTCGTGGTATCTGGATAATTAGTCTTCAAGTCTGCATGTATCATGTCCATCAGTGGCATTATATTGATTGAGGCTCCCATATCACATAAGAAATTTCAGAACCGGTGTCCATCAATGTTTATCGCTATGCTTATCTCTCTAGGATATCTCTTTTTGATAGGTTGAAGTCACGGATGAACTTGAACTTTGGTTTTGAAGACTTGATGTCATTGCCTTGTAGGTCTTTTCCGGGAGGTCCTTCATATTTTTTCTTGGCCTTCCATTGTTACTTCCCCTTCTTTTTCTTCAAAGCATTGATTTTTTGGTTCTTGAAACCATCAAGCTCATCTTGCGTTACTTCCATTTTATGCTCATACATCTCTTCTTGCTTATACATTACTTGGTCTTGTCTAAGCTTCTTTATTGCCGTAGTTCTCATCATGCGAATGGCACTCACGTTCTTCTTGGGATTAGTGACGGTGTTGCTAGGAAACTATCATTCTTTCCTTGAGTTGAAAGCTATATCAAGTTGACCAATTTGCCTCTATAACTTCTTTATGGATTGTGATTGCTCATTATCCATCCTCTTCATGGCTTGCTTTATTCCTTCCAATTCTTTCTCGTGCTTCTCACGACGCTTCCTATCTCCCACTTCCATGGCTTGCAAATACTTCTCAATTGACTTCAAAGAAGTCATCTCTTGGCTCTGCCCCAACTTCCCTTATTGGACTTGTTGTTCGAAGCCTTGAGATAATGTCAGTGCATTATCAGGATTTCCATAAGAAAAGTTTGGGCTGTAGTTATTGTATCCTTGATAAAACCATTGAGGAGCCACTCCTCTTAGCCTGAAGTTATCCCCGTAACCTCGATTGTTCATGAAGTTGATGTCTTCATGCTCCATTCCCTGTTGTTAATCACAATGCCTTGATGTTTCATGGATTACTATATTATTGGTGGACCTTGATGTCCCATCTGAAGTTTTGCCATATGACTACTTTGATTTGATAGTTGTGCCATAATTGCAGCTTGCAATTCAATCTCGAAGATGCTTGCTGGTTTCCTTACTATGGAATGAGTACCAGCGGTAGAATTTTGAGACATAAGATTAAGGAGACCCAATGATCCATCCTCATATTTGGTAAGTAGAGAGCCACCTCATAACAACTACTAGTATTCTCGTGTTATGGTTCATCCCATAGTAGAAAATCTATAGTTGTGTCCATTTCATGTATCCATGTCCCAGACATCTCATCAGCACCTCTTTAAATCTTTCCCAAGCCTCGCCAAGAGACTCAGTGTCTTCCTGCTTGAACTGTTTAATCACAAGTTTCCTTTCGCTGACCTTCACTGGGAAAAGAACTTGTCAAGAAAATTTTCATTTATTTCCGTCCATGAAGTCATACTCCTTACATTCAGTCCTTGAAACCAGGATTTGGCTTTTTCACCCAACGAGAATGGGAAAATTTGCATCCTGATCACCTCTTTCGTAACTCCGGTGATGTGCATGGTGTCGCACTTCTCTAAGAAGTTCTCAACACGTACAACTGGATCTTTATTGGATAGCCTACTGAACAAACTATTTTGCACCATGTTGATTAGAGACGGTCTCAGATCGAATTCGGTGGTGTTGCCAAGAAGCCTCATCACTCAGTTGTATGTCTTATGAACTTCTAGCTTGAAGTAGTCGTGAAGGTATCTCTGTCCTTGCACTCTCTCCTGTACTACCAGATCACCTGCGGTTTGGTTATTCCCGCTGCCCTGCTATTAGTTTCTAGCTTGCTCCTCAACCATCTTAACTCTTATATTTTTCTTTCTTTATTCATTCTATCGATCTCCAATTCATAAGGCATTAGGTCCTTCTCTCCCTTGCTATGCATGCCCAAATTATCCTTCAAAAGAAAACACAAAAATATCAATGCAAAAAGTCAAACTGAAACATAATTCTATTTTTATTATTTTCATTTTTATGAACTGAAAAGTAAAGTAATGAAAATAAAGCTTAACAACTTTTCAAACTAACTGAGTAAATCTAATGGCTACTATTTCCCGAAAACGACGCCAAAAACTTGATGTGCGTGCGGCAAGTATAATGACTCACTTGTTTGCACATATCGTCCCCAGAGAAAGGTTTTTGCACTAGTTGTATATTACCTACTTAACTTGAATTATTGCTAAGGGATATCTTAGTTCAAAACTTCACCTAAGTAATTTAATGCTATGTTTTGTATTCATGTTTACATCTTAATATGTTTTGTGCAATGCCTAATTAGAATAGAAAGATTTCCTTCAAATCCACTTCAACCCACTGTCATGGCGGAGAAGATTCTAATGTGCAAACTAGAACTCCACCTATTGGTGTGAATAACGTAAGTTCCACATTGCTTTAAGTCTCAAATCATTGGACTCATAACCAACTAAGTTTACGATCCGCGCCTCCCTAATCAACAACTATCTCTCGATGTTGTGTATTTTAGGGTTGTACCATTCATGTCCGGATTAGAAGCTTCAATATCTATGACAACTTCTAAAGCCTAAGTTCATTAGACACGTGATTAAAATGTCTAAAGCATTACGCTCGGAATCAATACAAATTCTGATCATTACATTTTTTTTCACTTTTAGTTCATATTCAAAGCATAGCATTCATACCATAAGATCCATTGAACCCTAAGATATATAAACTACTCACACATAATTGAAACACAAATATCACAATTCAATATAGAAATCATTGCAAATCAGAGATGAATATAAATATTACCTTGAATTAATCAACGAAACCAAATATTGATTGCAAACGTGGAGTTTTCAATGTTTCTCCAACAAAAACTCCTTAATACTCAAACTCAATGCTAAATTACTCTAATGGAGGCTAATTTCCTTCTATGTGGCGGTGTCCTCCTAGTTTACCACGTCCTAATACCTATTTATACTCCTTACTAACAATTAGAACTGCCCCGGCGCCGTGTGTGTAAAGCCACAGTTCGATGATTGCGCCAATGCTTCATGATGTGTTTTTGAGCTTCTTAAGTCTCGGTGCAATCCCCTTTGTGTTCCGGCGCTGTCCCTTATGTGCCACGACGCCGATACTGCGCTAGACCTCCATAATTGATTTTCTTCATTTTTTCTGCTCTCCCACGTCATGTATTTCATCCCCACGCCATTCCTTGTCTCCCTACAACGTCAATACATGCTCCTACGACGCCAGCTCTGATTTTGCATGTTTTTGCTTCATTTTTTCTCATTTTTCCTTAATTCCTTCCAATACACCTTAATTCCTTGAAAATGCAATAATACCATGAATTAGCACTCATTTGAGAATATTTATACTAAATATACTACTAAACTAACCCTATATATACGCATACATAATCACTTATCACCATGACATTCCTATCAGATTGCCTAAAAGCTAGTTCTTCCTCGTTTTCAGCCATATTATATGACATTCAATAAGAAAGTTTCCAAAAGATTATTTTAAAAATCCCCAGCAATGGCACCAAAAGTTGACAAGTGTCAAGCGTGCATAATAGTTTCTCATATTTTCATATTATTTGTATTAGCGATAAATGGGATATCGTCTCCACATGGATTTTGCAAATCTCTTCAAAACTAAGGCTACCCTAAATTTTATTCGATTTAATTTACTTTAATTTAACTAATCTAATTAAAATGAGAATTAAACATTATCAATCTAAAAAATGAAACAATTAATTAATCAAAATAATTAAACTATACAACAACAACAACAACAACAACAACAACAACAACATAGCCTCAATCCCAAATTAATTGGGGTCGGCTACATGGATTAAACTTTTCCATTGTGTTCGATTAAGTGCAATTGATGGTGAGCTTTCCAAACCATTCAAATCCCTCCTAATTAGTGCATCCCATGTTAACTTTGGTCTACCCCTACCTCGTCGAATTTCTACAGTTTTTACTGAGTCAAGTTTTCTAGTGGGGGCATTTGTAGGCCGTCTTCTCAAGTGACCAAACCACTGCAAGTACCCTTCCCTAATCTTTGTATCAATTGATGCTACTTCTACTTGTCTTTGAATTTCTATATTTCTTATTCTATTTTTACGAGTTTTACCACACATCCACCTAAGCATCATCATTTCTGCTACGTTCATTTTATGTAATTGTTGTTGCTTTACCGCCCAACATTCACTACCATAGAGCATAGCCGGCCTAATTGCGGTCCTATAAAATTTTCTTTTTAACTTAGTAGGAACATTTTGATAACAAATCACCACTGTTGCACTTTTCCATTTCTTCCATCCAGCTTGAATTCTATGTGTGACATCATTCTCGATATCACCATCATTTTGTATGATTGATCTTATGTATCTAAAGTGGTTCACCTTAAGAACTTTTACTTCCCCTAATTTGACCACTCCATCATCTTAATGTCTAGTGTTTCTAAACTCACAGTGCATGTATTCAGTTTTCTCCCTACTCAACTTAAAGCCTTTAGATTCTAATGTATTCCTCCAGAGTTCTAGTTTTCTATACACTCCATCTTTTGTTTCATCCACTAAGACAATATCATCTGCAAATAACATACACCATGGTATATCCTCTTGAATATGCCTAGTTAGTTCATCCATAACTAAAGTAAATAGATATGGACTTAAAGCCGATCCTTGATGTAGTCCTATCGTAATGGAGAATTCTTTTGTAGCTCCTCTAAATGTCTTTATACTCGTTACTACTCCATCATACATATCCTTAATATTGTCTATGTATCTAGCATGTACTACTTTTTTTTTCTAGAACCCACCAAAGAACATTTTTAGGGACCCTATCATATGCTTTTTCTAAATCTACGAATACCATATGAAGATCTTTTTTCTTTTCTCTATATTTTTCTAACAATCGTCTTACAATGAAAATCGCCTCCGTAGTTGACCTCCTAGGCAAGAAGCCAAATTGGCTCTTTGATATTGTTGTTTCTCTCCTTAGCCAATTGTCAATTATCCTCTCCCAAAGTTTCATAGTGTGACTCATAAGTTTAATTCCCCGGTAGTTTGAGCAACTTTGAATGTCTCCTTTGTTTTTGAAGATTGGCATAAGCGTGCTTCTTCTCCAATCTATTGGCATTCGTTTTGATTTTAGAATTTTATTGAAAAGTTTTGTTAACCAAGTCAATCCAATTTCTCCTAAGCGTTTCCAAACCTCTATGGGTATTTCATCTAGGCCACATGCTTTCTCTATTTTCATTCTTTTCAATACCTCTTTCACTTTTATAATTCTAATATTGCGTGTATAGTTTACATTTCTTTCTTGGTGTGAGTTTTCATCTATTATAGTATCAACTTAGCCATCATTAAATAAACTATCGAAGTAACTTCTCCATCTCTCCTTAATATCATTCTCACGCGTTAAAACATTTTGATTTTTGTCCGTAATACATCTTACATGATTTAGGTCTTGTTTCTTTTTATCTCTTAATTTGGCTAGCCTATATATACATATTTTTCGCCATCTCTATTACCTAACCTTGTATATAGATCTTCCATGAAATTTGTTTTAGCTTGACTAGCTACTTTTTTAGCTTGCTTTCTAGCTTCTCTATATTGATTGTACGCATCTTCATCTTGACACTTAAGTATTTTCCTATACTTCTCTCTTTTATTCGTAATTGCTCGTTGGACATGCTCGTTACACCACCATGTTTCCTTCTTTGGTGGTTCCAAGCCTTTAGATATACCTAATACGTTTGACCCAACTCTCCTTATGCAACTACTCATTTCTAGCCAAATTGTATTAGCATCTAAGTCAAGATTCCAAACATTTTCCTTTAGTATTTTTTCTCTTAACTCTACTTATTTACTATTTTTTAGTTTGTTAAAATAATTAAACTATAAGCAATTTAAATTCAATAAACTAATCTAACGCAGCTCAAACAATTAAAAATCTAAACAATACATCTTAGACAATGATATGTAAACCGTCATATCTGGACATTTTTATTAAAGCATAGTCATAATCAAATCATATTTATATAGTGATCCTAACTCATTAAACTCTAATCACAATAGGTTGATAGCTTTTAACAAACTATTGACTTTCCTATATTCAATTTAAATAAGCCATATCATTACATTTGTAACTCTAATTATTGGATAAAATGAAATAAACTAGAAATTACAATAGCATTAACAATCAATAAAAGTCATACCTAATCCAAACTAAATAAAAACCAAAATTATGCTAGTCATTAAATAACTTAGAACACAATCACCTAGAACATCCACCCGGGTAATTTTGCCCTATAGATTAATCCTAGTTACTACTTCTATAATTGCTGTCAATAATCATAAACATAGATTTATATACCCTATGCTAAGAAACATATTGGCCACTATGTACTTAATACAAAGAATCATTAGTTGTAATACGCAAAACAACTTATTAAAATCGTGATTGACGTGTGTGATTGGTTTAAAGTATTAAGCGCATAAATTCTGCATTACTAATAAATTGATGAATGATTTACAATCATGTCTAGCGTATTGTTTAGAATAATAAAGTACTCACACATATTAATAAGAAACATCACAATAAACAAATAATTGAAAACATTAATGTGGAATACCTCTATTAAATAAGTCTTGAATTTCCAAAGAGTCTCCGAAAGCAATGAACAATGAACTAAACTATAGCCTAATTGAAAAGACTTTAAAATTAATAATGGCTAATAGATAGCTCTTAATTTCGAAGCCTTATGGTCTTATTTATAGTTTCCTAATGTGCACATTTCATAGATAAACTCAAATTCCTTGTTCTTATCTAAAAAACTCACAACCAACCTCAGCGAATTCACTTTGTGCTCAAATTGCTGAGAAAATCACTGAAAAATTGTTTTTGTGCTTCACCGATTCAGGCAGCGAATCCTGTGTATTTTGGATTCGCTGGAAAATCACTAAAACTTTTTGTTGCACTGCCCTGCACCTTTTGCTGCACTTTTTCCTGCACTTAACCAAATTCTTCACTTCTAATCCCATTTTATTCCATTTCTTCACTTTTCCTTATCAAATCTTGAAATCACAAAAAAACGAGAGAAAACCCAGTGTAATATCATCATTTTCATCTAAAATCAACCTAAATTACACTATAAAACATGTTTAATTATTGACTTGTCAGTTCCCATGCTCGCACGCATATCGAAGCGTAATCCTACTCACACGCCAAACTTACGAAACAACAAAATTGATAAAAACTCAGGTATAAGACACACATGCATTACACTAGACATTTATCACTCAAAAATATCACACATCTCGATCTCCGAGCCGAGTGTTAGAACCGCGTACGCGCTCTCGAGCCATGTCATGGGTCGGTGACCCTGATTTAGGACTAATTTGCTATTAGTAAATTTTGGGTCGTCACAACCCTCTCATCTCTTCTTTGTTCTTTAAGGGTTTTAGTATGATTTTGTTGGGAAAACATGAACCGAACCTTTTGGACTGTTTGGGGATGATGTTGAGTTCGCTAGAACTTACTTATGATGAATAAGATCATGTTGTTTCAGCCATCCAAAAATCAGCCACACAACTTAATGAATCTCAATTATGAAATGAGATACTAAGTGATGGAAAATGAAGAGTTTGATCAAATACCACATTAGTTGATCATTATGGGATGTTAGTAGGTTCATTTGAACCCAATCGTAATGATAAAATCAAGTGTTTATTCTGTCCATCATTATTGTCCAGTATTAAGCATAGTTAAGTCATGTTTTAGCTCATTAATGAGATGAGTTTTGATGTAAATACCATGATTTGATGATGTAAAATGGTAATAGATGTTATAGGTTGATGAAAGTCCTCATTTTGAAGCATAATGGATAGTATGGTGGTGTTGGGAAGTATTTAGAGGGGTGTAAGGACTGTTGTCTTAGACATCAGTCCTCCAGCACCCCTTAAATAAATAAATAAATAAAAATTGCATTCTAGCATCTTGGATCCTTAGACTTGGCTGAGACTCTAGGGTTGGTTTAGGGGTTCCTGAACACTTCAAATAAACCACAAATTGATACTTAGTGATTGGTTTCAAGTCTCATAACTCCAGGAACAAGTCGAGAGGTCCGAGACTGAGATAAAGTCGAGAAAACTAGAAAGTGTGACCGAAGTAAGTGGAAAGTCAGTTAGTTTATCTCTTATGCCATGCCATTAGTGATAAGTGATTATTTATATTTATATATAATATTAGTTTAGTAGTATATTTAATATAAATATCCCGAAATGAACTCTAATTAATCATATTTATGTATTTTCAGGTATACGAGGCATAAAGGAGACAAACGAGTGAATTTATGTAGAAACGAGACTAAAATACACAAAAGTCGGTTTGACGGCGTGGCTAAGAGAGTTAGCGCTGTGGGGAGATGAAGGCCCAACATGGGAGATGAAGGCACATTGTGGGAGACCAAGAAGAGAAGAAAAACAAGTTAGCATGGTGGGTGCAGTGCAAGCTCAGTGGGTGATAAGGTACATCACCGGGACAAGATACGTAGGGCGTCGAGTCTACTGAATAAGGAAAAAGCACACAACGTAGCCGAAGTTGTCATGGTGCCGTTGCATTACACACATAGTGTCAGATCATAAGTGACAATGTTAAGATTAACGAAAAAGAAAGTTAGAGTTCTATTTCAGGTGAAATTGTCTATTATGGTTTCTAATTGTTTTCTAAAGTGTTTTAGGAGTATAAATATGTACTAAAACGTGGTAAACTCACCCAATACCATGCACCAACAACCATTTTATATATTAAATTAAGTTTACTTTATTCTTGATTACTAAGAAGATTTGTGGAAGAGAAGACATTGAAAACTCACATGTGGTAATTTGGGTATTGCTTTTATTGATTTAATTGAAGTTATTTAATTATATCTTTGATTGCAATGAATAACACTATATGCATGTTTGTTTTCAATGAAGTGTGAGTAGTTCATTAATCTTAGGGATCAATAGATCCTATGATATGAATGCTATGCTGCAAACATGAATAGATTATTAAGTTAAAAAGTGCAATTGTTAGAATTTGTATTCATTTTGAGTGTAATTGTCAGACCTTACCTAATTAGGGCATCTGACCGGCCTAGATTACCTTAATCCCTTGATAATTTAGTAGCTTTAAACTCTCTATCAATAAACAATTAGGATTAAGATCTTATAATCATTAATTATAAATACTTTATTAACCACGTATGATTATAAAGTGAATCTTAAACCTCAAAGTTCATTTAGATGAATTAAATAATCCTTACAATTCTATAAAATTTATTCGATAGCACCTCCTTAGATTCTAAGCCTACACCAGAATACTCGGTTTTCAAAATTCTTTAACAAAACCTGCTTCGTTTGGTGAAAACGCCGAAGGACTCACAATCAACCCATAACAATATTGCATTAACAAAACTATATATTCATTCTAACCTGATCTGAATTATTCAAAAACCTTAAACAAACATTACCTTAACTCAAAAATTATCTCAATTCGTCTAAGAACCGTTCCAGCCATTTCAAAGAAAATCCTAATCATACTTGACCCAAAAACTCATTTATACAATATAATATATTAAAAAATAATACATATATAGAGAGAAAAGAACTAAGCAAGTCATAAACAGTCGAAAAGCTTTCCCTTTCCCTTGTCGCTGCTAGAACTTATCATTATCCAATTATAAAAAATCAATAATGTCAAATAAATAAATCTAACACTATCTAGTACACCTGTAATAATCAAATGCATTGTATTCTAAGAGATTACATGAACAATAATATCACAAGGAATCATAAATATACAAATATGTAATCCACCTGTTTCTGTTGACCGATCACAATTAGATAATGTCTTCCAAAAGTGGTGGGTAAACAATAATAAAGATTCATAAGTTTGAGAGGAAGTCCCTCGAGAAGCCACACCTTCGACTATCTGTGGAGTATGATCCTGGCCAGCATCACAACCCAAACTAAATAAGTGTCTACAACGATCAGTGACTCCAGTTGCAGAGCACCACGGTGTTCATCCTACCACACATATAGCCAATGAACACAACGGGACCCACAAAGGCCTCCTTACTCTCGTGTCCGTGAATGAATGACCAATGAATATGCAACTATAAATTGTGCATGCAATTATATTCGAGAAATATTCATACAATGTAAATGTTACCATGGGATTTACTTAACCTTACAAACGTGATACTGAAATTCCCTTGCGCTTCGAGTCGATAAGCTAGTCCACACAGGGTTCCAATTACAGTCCTACAATTAATTTAGGAAGCAACTAAAAGGACCCCGATTTTTGCTAAACGTACCCCTACCTTAGTGAAATGACTCAACTACCCCTCTATATAAAATGGTTTTTACTAACCACACCCCACTCGCCCCACTTACCCCGCACGCCACCCGCCCCACTCACCCATCGCATCTGACAACCAATTAGAATCCCACGAAGTCTGAGCAAAACCATGTTGATTCGACGTCGTGGGTGCATTCCTTATCTCTTTTAATGTCGATTTCAAAGTTTTTGTTTTTTGTTTTACTTTTTTGAGTCGGTATTTTGTAGGATTATTGTTAGGTTTAGGGCTTCGATTTGGGAGTTGAATCTTATATTTTGAGTGCAAAGTTTCAATGGAATCGAAGATAATAAACGATTCTAAGCAAAACCTACAATTTTTTTGGTTATTTTCATGTGTTTTTCGGGAGTTTTGAGATTTTGTGTTCATTCTTGTTGTCCCATGGATATCGGACACATAGAGGCGACACCTCTTCAAAGGTGTCGAACATATAGGACCGACACCTCTAAAGAGGCATCGATCGACTTCGACCGAAATGGCAAAAATAACTAAGTTTCAGTGGGTGATGGAGGAATCCAACCGAGAACTCTTTAGAGGTGTCGGTCCTGTGTTTTCGACACCTCTAAATAGGTGTCAGTCATGTGTGTCCAACACCTCTTCAAAGGTGTCGGCTCTTTGTGTCCGACACCTGTTCAGATGGGGGTGAGGGTGAGGGTGAGGGTGAGGGTAATGGGGTACAGCTAGGGTATTTTTGGAATTTTAAGAAAAAAAATGGGCCACACTAAGTAAAAAGTGGGTACGACGAAGTAAAGATTCAAAAACAGGGTACGTTTAGCAAAAATTAGGGTTTGTTAAGCCGCTTCCTTAATTTATAAGCCTGGTAAGACTCCACAACAATTTCACAATTTTTCCAATTAGTTGCAGTTTAATTGACCCAATCGCATCCAGAAACCCCTAAAATACTTCCAAAATAAGTTCTTTGATACACGAATCTCATTTTTGACTCAAAATTATTGTTCAACATCAAAAATTACATTGTCTAGGCTTAAATATAAAATTTCCAATTTATTATATATTTATTGGTCCTTCCACAACCCGAAAACCTTAGAATCCCTCCAAAACAACTCCTTGGATGTTTGGATCCCAATTTTGACTCCAAATTGTGGTTCAAAATTGAAAATTTATTTAGATTAGGTTTTAGAAAATTTCACAATTTTAGGCATTTTTGGTATCGTAACACGCATTACGATGCAAAATCCCCGATACAAATCCTCGAGAAAATCACAAATTCCTCATTTTTCATAAAAATCCACATTTTCTATTTATTTGTCCAAAAATATATTTTTTCCTAATTTTTTCTTATTTATGGATTTTTTGCCAATTTCTAGCATTTTTCTTCTTTTTTATGTATTAGGGTTTGACTACTGAACCGGACCCGGTTCGGCCCGGTTGGGGATTAAACCCCATCTTCTTCCTTAGGTTCCTATGCAAGTTAGCCCATTTTTTATTTCAATTTCATTGGGGTTGGGCTCCCAACCCCAAACCCGGTTGGGTCTTGCCAGGGGAGACCACTCCCCTGCCATCATCTTCCTCATCGATCCAAACCTCACTCTCCCATCCGCCATTAACAATCACAACAACACACAATAGCCAACACCAACAACCGACAACGACACATCAACAACAACCCAACAACACCGAACAAAAAACACACACACACACACACATACTCACCTTAGTCTCGATTTCGCCTCTTCTTTATTTCACGGTCTTTCTCGGTCTCTCTGTTTTTCTTTCTCTCGTTTGATCCTTTGTGTGTGTGAAATTAAAATGGATGAGGAGGTCCTGTTGATTTGGAGATATATATTAAGGTTTCCTTAAGATTCGCATAGCACGAATCTTGAGGCAAATCTAATGATTTATATATACTTATTTTGATCTTCCTTGAGATACGTGCTACGTATCTCGAGGTCAATCTTTATGAATATTATGAAGATAATCATCACTATTTACCGACTTAAGCAAAACCAATTGCATTGATCTCCTCGAGATGCATATCGCATATCTCGAGGTAGATCTTATGGTTTTTAACCATATACCACTTGACTTTCCTTGAGATGTGGTTACACGCATCTTGAGGCGTGGACACACATCTCCAACAGCAATGTTCAACCATTCTCTTCCTCGACGCTCATGCTTCACATATCTTAAGGCAGATCCAATGTATACTTTTTAATTTGAATTAAACTATATGATTCATTTACATACATTTATATATATAAACTATATTATATATAAACCTATGTATTTTTGCGGCTATAAATTCGCCACGCGTGCCTACGACCACCCTCGAGCATGCACACTATGGTACATCCCATGCGTCTCACCCCCGACCCCGCATGTCATTAGGCGCCCACTAATTTATTAATTATTTTATTTAATTTAATGGTTATCTCTTCAATCTATGTCCAAATTAAATTATGAAAAACACCCGAATTTCACCGAGAATTGAGAAGTATTCACAACACGCTTCGAAACTCACAGACACCGCATATGCACTTCAACTTGGTCCTATTTCGCGTTAAATAGAGTTTAATACACCCACTAGTCATGCAACAAACAAAAATAATATTTAAATTTACGATCTTCGATCAGTAACACGTGGTCCCACCTCATATATTTAAATCTCAAATTAAATCCAAAATGCTTAATTAGCATCCTAATCAAGTTTATGAAATTCTTGGATGTCACAGTAACGCTACGAAAATCTTGATCATGTGTTTGTTAATATTAGGTTTTTGAAGTTATCATGACAATTGAAGCTTTTAAGCCGGATATGGAAGGTACAACCATACGATACATAACATCGATTGATAGTTATTGATTAGTGAGGCACGGATAATAAAGTTACTTGGTTATGAATATAAAGATTTACAACTTAAAGCAATGTGGAGCTTACATTATTCACACTGATAGTGGATTGAATTGGATTTGAAGGAAATCTGTCTATTATATGCATTGCACACACATAATAAAGATGAGAAAATGAGTTGTAAAGCATGGTATTTTATTACCTAGGTGAAGTTGTGAACTAAGATATTCTTAATATAAGAGTTTAAAAGTAATTTACATTGATTTGTTAGATTAGATTAGTTTAGTTTAAAAACAAATTAAAAAGAGTTTCCTTAGTAATAGAGTGATTTTGACTAGGTAATACTGAATGCATACACTTTTCTCTGAGGACGATATCCTTAATCAATGTAAGTTGGTCACACTATTACTATAATCAAGCCGTTATACTTGCGGCCATGATCAATAGCTATATTTAGTTTCATATACCATATGAACTGGGTTTGGGGGCTCCATAATGGAATCCATGTTTTCATTAATACGGTAAAATGAGTTGTCAAGATAGGTCCGTGACTAATCCCCACGAACTATACGGTTGTGGATCTATGGTCCACTATAACTCCGCGTACGAGGCTTATGCCGAGGGTTCACAGAATGATCGAGAGTTCATTATGACAGCAGAGAACTATCTTACACCGGAATACATTATTGGAACCATACGACGACCACCATGTGGGTCAGGTTTTGGTATTCTCGCATTAGATAGCTATCAGTCCTTGTTTTTCTAAATTCTTCAAATGATTGTCAATATAGTAGCTTAATGAATTGTTGATATGCATACTACTCTATCTATTGTTTATATGGTTTCCATTATACCCTATTTTAGATATTATTGCTCATTTAGTTACTGCAATGAGATAATATTGGATAACGGATGGTCTAAGTAAAATCCCATTTACTAAGCCTATTGAATGCTTATCCCTTTTTTCAACAATCTCATGTACCTCAGTGAGAGCTTAGGATAGGCAAGGTTTAGGAGGGTAGCCGTCATTTCATTGTATGTGGTGAGATTTCAATTAATTATATATTGTTTGAGGGTTTGATACAATACTATAATTATTATCACAAGGAAGAGACCGTGTATCTTTTTTGTTTTATCATGTTTTGTAAATGATATTTTGGAAAACCTTGATGTTTAAGTCTTCTGTTGTTGTTTACTTTTATTTACATTAGTTTTCTCAAGATATACTAGTTGTGTTTATTAGGTACTAAAAGGTTAGGCTTTTGGGTTTTTAAGTGAATAACGGAGAGGTCTAGCTTAAATTGGGAGCGGTTGCAATCCGATTAAATGCAATTGGTGTATTAAACTCTATTGGTGGTTGTATGGGGTAATTATATATAGGTCTAATGCATGAGTAATGAGGCCGTTCCTAGACATATTCGTGATCGTTTTCATTGATGACATATTGATATACTCGAGGATATGAGAGGATGACTAGCAGTTGATAAGTTATTAGTATAACTTATATTTAGGTAGCATTAGCGAGTTTTATTGGTCTAATTACCCCATTTTGAGTAGGTATTCATGGTATTTGTGTGTTTTTAGGTTTATTAATGAGAAATGAGATAAAAGAAGAAATACGAGAGAAAACGTCAAGAAAAAGCCCACGTTCAGATTTGACGTTGTGGAGTCAAGACGTGGCGCGGTGCGTCTAAAAGAAGTAGCGTGAAAAGGAGAACAAACAACTTCAAAGTCAGCAGAATACACTGTAGTGACATTGTGGCATTAACACAGATGACATCAAGTGCAAATCAGACTACATGAACAGTAGAATTAACGCTCTTATGTCGTTGCAAAGATCAATGTACAGTGTAAAAACTTAACACGTACGGCGTTAAGTTCTTCAACTGAAAAAAATAGAAAATTTGAAGCTGTCAACACCGTGATTATGAACGTATGTAGCATCCCCTATCCTGATTAGGGCGATACCCTGCCTGAAACCCCAATTAAGCCTCGGTACACCAGCCAGACTTAACTAGAACCAGCATCCTTGTCTTCAGTGTTTGATAAACACAACATGTATATCGAATATGGAAATAAATACAAGATAAACACAACAAAAAACTAAAACTTTTTCAATATATTGCACGATATACAAAACTAAGAAAACCAACATAAACCTCGGTTATTGAAACATATCCCCACCCTTGTTATATTATAAAACTGCATCATGAGCAATATAATATAGATAAAAGATGGTTCATTATATTAAGAGAATACTACAAACATCCTACACCTTCTCTTTTCCCTTAATGCGCTATGGTGAGAACCTAAAATGTTAAGATGGGTGAGCTGTGACGACCTCAAGCCTTGAGGAAAACCGGGCACTGCCTCATCGTCGAACACGTCACCAAGTCTTTCTATGTTACTACATGCTTATCCATGACAGCCTGCGACCTATTACCATCTCCTTTAACTTTTAAAACAACTTAGTCAATTTCACGTTTTAAATGAGAAGTTTTATGAAATTAACTTAATTCAAGAGTTTTTACAACTTAGTTAGTTAAAAATCTTGATTTAGTTGTTTTAAATGTGGAAGTCTTTATAATGACATGCAAATGAATAAATTATGAGTTTTGCATACATAACAAACCTACAGGGTGTATGTAACGACCCCAAGCCCTGAGGTAAACCAAGCACCGCCACATCGCCGGACACGTCACCAAGTCATGCCATGTCACTACACGCTTATCCATGACGGTCTGCGACCTATTACTATTTCCTTTAAAATTTTATAAAAACTTAGTCAATTTCAAGTCTTAATGAGAAGTTTTATGAAATTAACTTAATTCAAGATTTTTTTTTACACTTAGTCAATTAAAAGTCTTTATTTAGTTGTTTTAAGGGCTGAAGTCCTTATAATTGCATGCAAATAAATAAATTATGAGTTTTGCATACATAAAAAACCTATAGAGTGGAAACCGGGCAAAATGATACCATATATGTAATCATAAAGGCAACAAATGTACAAAAGTATATCACATAAGTATCAAGTACAAACATTCTCCCAAAATAACCCTAAAAGGCACTAGATAAGTAAATACAAATACCTACAAGTACTAGCTATAGGGAGCTGTCTAGGTCAGAGTTAATCGCCAAGTACTACCTTCCCCCTGTTCATCGTAGGATCTGCAATTTGTCATTAAAACAATAACGAATCTCAGTGAGTAAATCCCAGAGAAAATTAGATAGTATTAATAAGAATCCCAAATAAAACGGCTACAATTCATGTCAGACCCTACCTAATTAGGGCATCTAACCGAGCTAGATTACCTTAATTACCTGATAATCTAGCATCTATAATCTCACCATCAATGAATAATTAAAAATCTATCATCTTAATTATCAAATATAATTCTTTATCAACCATAAAGGTTTCTAAGTAAATCTCAAACCTCAAAGTTCGTTTCGATTAATTAAATTATCTCAAAATTCCGTAAAAATTTTCGACAACATCTCTTCTGTTTCTTAGCCTACACCGTAAAACTTGACCTTCAAAAATCTTCAACAAAACCTGCTTAGCATGGTGGAAATGCCGAAGGACTCACAATCAACCAATATATATTGTATCGATAAAACTATTTATTCATTCTATCTTGGTTTAAAAGATCAAAAACCTAAAAATCATCATTATTAGGCCCACAATATTCCAATTAGTCCCAAAAATGTTACAGCCCTTCCAAAGAATATCCTAACCACACACGAACCCAAGAACCCATTTATACAATATATCATTTTCAAAAACAATACGTACATTGAGAGAGAGAAACTAATCAAGTCATAAACAGTTGAAAAGCTTTCCCTTTCCCTTGTCGCCGTTAGAACCTATCAATACCTAATTACAAATATTTGATAATGTCAGATAAGTAAATCCCACACTATCCAGTACACCTTGAATAATTAAATGCATAATAATCTAAGAGATTAAACAAAAAATATAATCCAAGGAATTTAAATACAACCGTGAATCCATCTCGTTTCTGTTATCCGACCACAACCAGTTGATATCCTCTGAAAGTGGTAAGTAAACAGTAATAAGGACTCATGCATAGAGAGGATAACCAAACGAGTCTCGTTTTTCAAGTCTATCAGAGTATGATATGGTTCAACGTGATCTCATGATAACCACATGATGCAAAGTATCAGTGACTTTAGCTCCTCAAGCATAATATAGTGTTCTACCCCTATACCCGCATAATAGTAAATGCTACAAGGAGACTCAAATCGACCTTATCCTCCCAACACGTGTATGCATGTACAACAAATAATGCAATATCAAGGATCAATGCAATTTATACGAAATTATAATCATACAATGTAAATGTTACTATAAGATTTACTTAACCTTACAAACGTGATACCGCAACTTCCTTGCACTCCGAGTCGATAAAATAGTCCACACGGGGCTCCAATTGCGGCCCTACAATTCATTTGTAAATCCGATAATATTCCACAACTATTTCACAATTTTTTTTTCTAATTTATTATATTTTAATTAGTCCCGTCTCGATTCGAAAACCCCAGAATCATTCCAAATCAAATCATCGGAAGTTCAAATCTCAATTTTGACTACAAATTGTGGTTCAAAATAAAAAATTAACCTTAACTAGGCTTTAAAACAATTTTCATAATTTTGGGCATTTTTGGTGTCGTAAAACGCATTACGAGAAAAACCCGCAATATGAATCCTCAAATCCCAAAATCCTCATTTTTCATAAAACTACCCAATTTCAATTTATTTGTCCAAACCCATTTTTCATAATTTCTCGAGATTTTATTTTATTTTTCTCATTTTCAAAATATTTTTTAAAATGAGGGGGGTTTGACCCTTGAACCGGACTTGATTGGGTACGGTCTGGGGATCAAATCCCTATCGTCTTTTTCCTCGTACAGAGGCTCTGTTTTCAATGATTTTTTTTTTTTGTTTAAGTTTTAGTTTTGGTTTTTTTTTTTTTTGAATGTTTTGGGTGCTGAACCTCATTGGCGTTTGGCAGGGGAGCTCACAGCCCCCCACCATCTTCCTTAGATCTCTTCTCTTCCCCCCTCTCACGGTCTTCTCTGCTTTTCTTTATAGCACTATTTTTTTTTTCTTACCTCTCTTCCTCTCTCATCTCACAGCCAACAACAACAATAACACCCTCAATCACCTAATTCGAATTCAAATTGAAACACACACACACACACACGGTACCTAAAACCAGAAATCACAAAAAATAAAATTTCCACCACTCATCTTGAACCGTTACCAACAACAACGAATCATCATAATAGTCACAACTCTTCTCAATTCAGTCGAGACAGCAAAGAGAAAAGGAGATTGAACCAGTGACAAAGGAAGAGAGGGGGAGAAACTGAGGACGATGAGGGAGCAAACCTAGTGAAGACAGTAGGGACAATGAAGAATGAACGAAGGAGACGATGAAGCCGTCATACTCTCTGTTCGATTTCAACTTTGTAAAGAAAAAGGTGTTTATACACCAAATGACTGAATTACCTTTCAATTTCTATCCTTTCCTTAATAAAACCAATACCCTTTTGAGTCTTTTGGCCTCTTTCTTTTTATTTCATAATTCTCTTTAATTTGAGTCCAAATTAAACTTTGAAAAACACCCACGACAAAAAATTGGAAAATTTACCAATGCGCACAACTCATCTCTCATGCAAATCGAAGTGCGAGACCCCTGTCGGCTCGTTAAATCCAATTAATGTTCAAAATCCAAATTTTTAAACTTATTTATAATTGTCTTTCACGAAATTCGAAACGAATGTTCGGATCAACATTTTCACTCTCTCGCGACTCATTTCGACAAGTACCTTGAGATAAAACCCCGCGAAATATAGAATTTATTCGGTTAACTTGAATTTTGCAAAATAAAATAATATATAGTACACAACACTTGACACACATCAAACAAAAAAAAATTACCATTAAATCTCATTTCACTGGTCCTTAGCCCCCGACTCATGACCCAAACCATAATTATGACTCGTTAATCCTGGATTAACCATAATTATTGATTTAAAAATTTTCGGATTTGACAATCTTCCCAACTAATAAAAATTTCTTCCTCAAAATTAAAAATTAAAACCAAATTTACCTGGGCTAAAAGAGATCCGAAAAATGCTCTCTCATATATGCCTCTCATTCCCATGTTGGCTTCGAGTCACAACGAAATTGCTACATAACCAAGACAAGTGGAATTTCTTTATTTCAAAGCTTTTGGACCTTCCTATCCACAATCAATATAGGTTGCTCTTCAAATGATATATCACTCTGCAAATCGAACTGATTCCAATCAACTATGTAATGCGAATCAGGTTCCTTTTGCCTGAGCATAGATACGTGAAATACATTATGAAACTCGGCCAACTGAGGCGGTAATGCAAGTCTATACGCAACCTTCCCAATCTGTTTCACAATCTTTAATGGTCCTACAAACCTGGGAGAGAGCTTTCCTTTCAGTCCAAACCTATAATGGCCTTTGCGAGGGGAGACTTTCAATATACCCAATCTCCTTCGCTATATTCCATGACTTGATGATTGAGATCATAATAACTTTTGTGCTTTTCCTAAGCTACTTTTAATCTTAGACAAATTTGCTGATTAACCTCAGTGTGATCTCGAACCATTTGTGGCCCTAACTCCGCTAAATCCTCCGTTTCAGCCCAACCGGCAGGAGAACGACAAGGTCTCATATACCATGCCTCCAACGAAGCCATCTTGATACTCGATTGACAACTGTAATTTTGAGAGAACTCACACAGAGGTATGTATTCTTCCCATGGACCTCCAAATTCCATTACACTAGCCATGAGCATGTCTTCCAACACATGGATCAACTTTTCAATCTAACCACCCACTCGTGGATGAAATGCAGTACTGAAATGTAACTGAGTGCTGAACTGTTCTTGCATGCTCTGCTACAACCTGGGTGTGTACCGAGCATCACGATCAGAAACTATTGTCAACGACACTCCATACAAGTCAACTACCTTTCGCTCACACAACAAGCTCAGCTATGTAAAGGTATCAGAAAGTGATATAGAAAGAAAATGAGCAAACTTTGTCACTCCATCAACAATAATCTAGACCGCATCATGTTTCCTCCAAGAAGTAGGCAGCTGAGTAACGAAACCCATCACAATATGTTCTCATTTCCAATGAGGAATAGGAAGTTGCTGCAACGTAAACTCCTGGTTTTCGCTGTTTGGCTTTAACCTGTTGGTAAATTTCACATCTCCTCACATAATCACCCACATTAGTTTTCATCCTTGACCACCAATATAATCGCTTCATATCATGATACATTTTGGTCATTCCAGGATAAATGCTACATTTGGACTGATGAGATTTTTCAATATTTCATTCCAAATCTCAACCACCGACGAAATCTAAAGTCTGCCACTAAGCCTCAAACTTAGATCCAAAGAATTAGCCCAATCTGGATTATTACCATCAATAGCAAACTTTTGAACATCCCATAATCCACATCACTTTACTGACATTCTATCACTTTATGAATATAGACAATTTGCACTCTAAGTTTATCATAAATTGGTTAATCATCAGCCTCAGGAATCTCTGACAAAGTCATAGCGATGACTTTTTCGAGAAAATCATACTCATAAGTCAACCGACTAGCTGCACATAATGTTTTAGCACTCCTTCTGCTCAATGCATCAACATCAACATTGCATTACCCGGATGGTATTCAAGACTAAAATCAAAGTCTTTCAAATATTCAAACCATCATGGTTGTCACATATTCAACTTTTTATGAGAGAATAAATACTTCAGAATTTCATGATATGAAATTAGCGTGAACTTTCTCCATACAAATAATGTCTCCAAGCTTCAAAGAAAACACAGTTTCCGCTAATTCCAAATCATGAATAGGATAATTCTTCTCATAAGTCTTTAATTGCTAAGATACATTAGCAATCACCCTACCATTATGCATTAATACAAAACCTAATCCCACTTTCAATGAATCAGTATAAACTATAAGCCTTTTCCCCGGTTCAGACAATATAAGAACTGGTGCTGAAATCAAACTGTTCTTCAAATTCCAAAAATGCAACATCGCATTTTGTTGACCAAACAAACGAAACTTTTTTCTAAGTTAATTTAGTAATTGGCGCAGCTATCTTAGAAAAATCTTTCACAAATCTACGATAACAGCCAACCAAACCCTGAAAACTCCATATCTATATCACTGTGGTAGGTTGCGACCAACTAATGATAACCTCAATCTTGGCTGGATCTACCGAAATTCCTTCCATATTAACCATATGACCCAAATTATTTACATCAAATAACCAAAACTCTCATTTACTAAATTTGGCATACAACCTATGATTTCTCAAAGCTTGGAGAATAACTTTGAGTTAGTGTTCATGTTCTGAATAGTGAATTTATTCAGTTGTCTGTCGTCAATATAAAGTCTCAGACTGTCATCCTTCTTTTTCACAAAAAGGACTAGTGCGCCTATGGCGACATGCTTCGGTGAATAAACCCTTTACCAAATAACTCCAACTATTTATGTAACTCCTACAATTCTTTCAGAGGCATTTTATAGGGAGGAATAGATATTGGTTTAGTTCTAGGAACTAAATCAATCTCTATTGGAAGTGGAGTTCTAGGTGAATCATCCGAAAACACATCAGGTAATTCAGAAACCACTTGAATCTCCTATTGTTTAATTTCAGATCTTGCCTCTGTACTAATAGTTCCAGCAAGAGTTTCCATTTTTCCTAAGTGGTTAGCCTATTTTTGGTCAAAAGCAACAGATGTTCTGGTGTATGTAAATACTGAAAAAACCAGAATATAAAAGAACACTGTCTAATGGAAATAATCTAATTGTGCATGATAAGCCGCAAGCCAATCCATTCCCAATAACACATTAAACTCCAAAAATCCTAACAAACGGACATCAATGTCAATCTCGTGTGCGGAGATCTCAACGACACATTTCTCATACATAAAGTGAGGATACAACTTATCCCCAATTACTGTGTTGAGGAAAAGATAAATAAGGACTTGCACCAAAGTTAACCCTAACTCAGTCACCACCCAACCAGATATAAAAGAAATCGTAGAACCTGAATCAATTGACACATGCATAAGATGACTGTAAATAGAAATAGTACCTTCGATAAGATTACAGTTTGCCTATGAATCTGGTTTTGTTATCACCTGTACACGTTCCTTGATCTGCTGTTGAGGTTGTAACATGCTAGACGACCCTATAAACTGTTGACAATCTTTTGATATATGTCCCTTCTACCCACACTTATAACAAACAATCGAACTTGAATACTCTAGACATTTCCAACTATAATGACCTTGTTGCCCACAACTGAAACAAGTAACCGTAGGTTTAGTGCCCACCGATGATGCTTGATTAGGTGGTGATCGCTGATTCAAGGCCTGTCCCTGACATCCTCGACCCTTACCTCCACTCCTCTAGAGACTGAGGTGTACCTCTTCGAGTCGAAGGCTGAAAAGACTATGATCGAGTCTATCACGAGCCCGTCTGTATCATCTTAGATGGTATACTACCCTTTCCTTTATTCAAAAACTTCGGGTCAAATCGAGATGGAAACCTTTTCTTGCCCTCAAAACCTAATACCTATCCTAACTCCATAATGCCTTAATATCGTCATGATTCGCGCTGAAAAATTTGTGTAGTCACAAAGGCTGTGCTCTATCTCAAAACTCTCCCAGAGTGTTCGATTTAGTTGTCAATATCACAATACTAAGCTTTTCCCGCCTTTCCTCCCATGACATTCCACTAGTTACGGATGAATAAGCCTGAATCGAAATTGCAACAACCGGTTCAACTTTGGGATGAACTGCAAAGTTATACTCCTCCTTGTGAGCGTCTGGATTAACATTAGGAACTTCCTAAGCACCACGAACTAAAGTGCCTGAGCTGCCACTAGTGCTCGTAAAATATTCAGCAACCCAGACATCTACCAATCAATTTTTTTAAACATATTTGAATCCACAAGTTATGGATCCCTATTGCCCTCGCCAGATCCCTAACCTAACTATTGATGTCCATTCATAGTTTTTCACAACAAAAGTTGCAAGAAAAGTGGTTCAACACAACTATATCCATTGATATCTCGATAAGATAAAACACATATAACATAATAAAAAGTTTTTAAACTTTTTAACCCTGTTTCATCGCGTTACTTTCCAACTAATCACTCAACCTCAATCAACAAAATTCTTTTAGAAACCTAGCTCTGATACCAACATTTTCAGGCCCCACCTATTTAAGGTATTTGACCGGCCTAGATTATCTTAATTACCTGATAATCTTCCAGCTATAATCTCACCATCAATAAATAATTAAAAATCTATCGTCTTACTTATCAAATATAATTCTTTATCAACCACAAATGATTCTAAAGTAAATCTCAAATCTTAAAGTTCGTTTCGATTAGTTAAATTATCTTAAAATTTCGTAAAAGTTTTTCGATAGCACCTTTTCTGTTTCTAAGCCTACACCGAAAACTCGGCCTTCAAAAATCTTCAACAAAACCTGCTTAGTTTGGTGGAAATGCTGAAGGACTCAAACTCCACCCATAAAAATATATATTGTATCAATAAAACTATTTATTCATTCTAACCTAATTTAAAAGATCAAAATCCTTAAATCATCATTACCTTAGCCCCACAGTATTCCAAATCGCCCAAAAACTGTTACAACCATTCCAAAGAAGATCCTAACCACACACGAAGCCAAGAACCCATTTATACAGTATATTATTTTCAAAAATAATACATACATAGAGAGAAAGAAACTAATCAAGTCACAAACAGTTGGAAAGCTTTCCCTTTCCCTTGTGGTCTTTAGAACCTGTCATTACCCAATTATAAAAATTCGATAACACCAGATAAGTAAATCTCACACTATCCAATATACCTGTAATAACCAAATGCGTAATAATCCAAGAGATTAAGTAAACAATATAATCCAAGGAATTTAAATACAACTGTGAATCCATCCCGTTTCTATTATTCGACCACAACCAGCTGATTTCTTCCGAAAGTGGTAAGTAAACAATAATAAAGACTCATGCACAGATAGGATAACCAAACAAGTCTCGTTTCTCAAGTATATTAGAGTATGATCAGGTTCAACGTGAACACATGATAACCACGTGATGCAAAGTATCAATGACTTTAACCCCCTAAGCATAATATAATGTTTTACCCTATACCCACAGTATAGTAAACATTGCAAGGAGACTCGAATCGACTTTATCCTCCCCACTAGTGTAGGAATGTACAACAAATAATGTAATATCAAACATTAATGCAATTTATACGAAATTATAATCATACAATGTAAATGTTACTATGAGATTTATTTAACCTTGCAAACGCAATATCGCAACTTTCTTGTGCTCCGAGTCGGTAAACTAGTCCATACGGGGTTCTAATTGCGGTCCTACAATTCATTTATAAAATCCAGTAAGATTCCATAACCATTTCACAATTTCTTTTCCAATTTATTATATTTTAATTAGTCCCGTCTCGATTCGAAAACCCTAGAATCATTCCAAATCAAATCATCGGACGTCTGGATCCCATTTTTGACAGCAAATTGTGGTTCAAAATCGAAAATTAATCTTGACTAGACTTTAAAACATTTTTGACATTTTTGAGCATTTTCGGTGTCGTAACATGTATTAAGAGGAAAGCCACCAATATAAATCCTCGAGAATATTCTAAAATCCTCATTTTTCATAAAAATCCCCCATTTCAATTTGTTTGTCCAAAAATCCCATTCTTAATTTTCTCTAATTTCTTTGGATTTTATTTTATTTTTCTTATTTTCAAAAACATTTTTTTTTTAATGAGGAGAGTTGAATCTAACCCGATTCGGCCTGGTCTTGGGGATCAAATCCTCCATCGTCTTTTTCCCCACGCAGAGACTCTGTTGTGCAATGTATTTTTGTTGTTGTTTTTGTTTTTTCTTGAATGTTTGGGGTGCCCAACACCATTGGCATTGGGTAGGGGAGCTCATGGCTCCCCCCCCCACCGTCTTCCTCTCCTATCTTTTTCTTCACCCACTCACGGTTCTTCTCTGCTCTTCTTTATATCATTTTTTTTTTCTTACCTCTTCTCCTCCTCCTCCTCCTCCTCCTCCTCCTCCTCCTCCTCTCTTATCTCACAGCCAACAACAATAATAACACCCTCAATCACCTAATTCAAATTCGAATTGAAACACAAACACCGTCCCTAAAACCAGAAATCACAAAAAATAAAATTTCCACAGCTCACCTTGAACCGTTACCAACAACAACGAATCATCACAACATTCACGACTCTTCTCAATTCAATCGAGACAGTGAAGAGAAAAGGAAATTGAACCAGTGAAAAAAAAGAGAGGGAGAGACAACGAGGATGATGAGGGAGCAAACCCAGTGAAGACAATAGGGATGAAGAATGAACGAAGTAGAAGATGAAGGCCTCATACCCTCTGTTCGATTTCAACTTTGTGATGAAAAAAGGTATTTATACACCAAATGATTGAATTGCCCTTCAATTTATATCATTTCCTTAATAAAACCAATACCCCTTTGGGTCTTTTGCCTTGTTCTTCTTATTTCATAATTATCTCTTTAATTTGAGTCTAAATTAAACCGAAAAATACTCCAATACGACCAAAAATTGGAGAATTTACTAATGCGTTTTGAAACTCCTAGAGAAACCATCTCGCATAAAAATTGAGGTGTGGGATCCATGTCGGCTCGTTCAATCCAATTAACGTTCAAAATTTGGATTTTTAAACTTATTTCGACAAGCATCTCCAGATACAACCCTGCAAAATATCGAATTTATTCAGTTAACTTGAATTTTGCAAAATAAAATAATATATAGTACACGACACTAGGCATACATCACACAAAAATAAAATTACATGTAAATCTCATTTTACCAGTCCTCATCTATCGACTAACGACCTAAACTATATTAGGACTCGTTAATCCTAGATTAGCTGTAATTATCGATTTAAAAATTTTGGGATTTGACAATTCATGCAGATAATTTAAGTGTAACAGGAAAAGAATTCATGAATATAAGACGCAAATGACTAAGCAAAGTTGGAATGCGTGTGTAGTGAATGTCTGTCGAATCCCGAGGATCAGATTCGCTAAACTGGAAGTCCTCGTTGGCGAGTTATTTCCCACTAAACGCTTCACAGTCGAAAGAGGACCCCGTGGACGGAAGTTAGATTTATGACCGACGCCTCTCGAGATGAAACCCATGACGGAGGCAAGCCTCACACCAACTCTTTCTCGTACCTACTAAACTCGCGGAGACAAGTCTCACATGTAGTCACTAACAAGACGCATATTGCACGCCAACTCTCGGATTGCCATCCACGGGGTTCCGTGATTAGTGTCATGCCTGCCCCATTGATCATACACATAAATACAAAGGAATGGATTATAAACAAGCCTAAAACTGGTGCGATTTATATCATAAGACAATGGTAAATATGGCAAGAATTTAAACGAATTCTAAAAGAGTTTCTCGTGGGTTTACTTACTTCAAACAATCGCAAACACCATATGAAACATCCCACTCACGCCTCGAAGTGCGCAACCGACACCTGACTATAGTATCATAAGTTACTGGTGTCCAAATATAATATTTGAAATATATTAGGATCAAATTAATTGGGTTTATAATATGTAACTAAAAATAAATATTTTTAGTCCAAATATTTAGTGGTGACACGCTTTACGAGTTACACACCTAATGTAAAACCCCTAAAATTTTCTCAAAATCCAATTTCTTACTCTTTTCCTATTTTTTATATTTTTTTCTAATTTTATGGATTTCTCTATAATTTTATCTATTTTCATATTTTTCTGTAATTTATATTAAAAGTTTTTAATATTGAACCCAACTGAACCAGGCCTGGGCCGGCTTGACCCAAGGCTCACATGCACGCACGCACACACGACATGTGTGTGGCCCCCTGTCCGTCACCTCCAACAACAAAGACGAATTGCATTATTTTATGCAATTCATCTCTGCCCCTTTTTTAGCTTTTGTTACCTAGGGTTTATCTTCCTTGATTTTTTTTTGCCTTTTTAGGTTGAATCTCATCTAGATTAAGCTTTTAATCCCATCGACTCCACCAAAACTCCAACCCTACTATTAATTTGTTTTCTTTAGAGATAAATCATACGCTTTGTTTTGCATGTGTTCAAGAAAACATTTGTTTATATAGTTGGTTTAAGTTCACATCTAGCTCTTCATCTCCTTTCACTTACTCATCTAGATGCACATCTAGGGTTTGAATTTAAATAATCCATGCACCTTGAATGTCCAATAAATTTTTTAGGACACTCTTGATGGAGTCATAACAAGGATGATCTACAGGTCCCAATTAAATATCTCCATTTAGTTATTTCTTAATATTGTTATCTCACTTAGCCTAAATCTTTGTAACTTTAAGCATATATATATATATATATATATATATATATATATATATATATATATATATATATATATCAAAATAAATAGCTTAGTTTGTATACATCACATTTAATTATCTCCATTTTTGACTAAACTACCGACTACAAGGCTACCTTGTGTTTCGTGCCAATGCGTTTCTCGAGGCACATTTCAAGCTTTTATTTAATCAGTTTAATTTAGTAACTTAGGCCTTATTTTGATAAATTATATAAACCTTAGCTTAAGGAAAATTAGTAGTAGCTTTACTAGTTCAACCAAGATATTATTTGCCTAAGTCTTAACTGTCCCATACCCGCGCTACGCGCAAACCAAGGCATCCTACGCTTTTAATGCACATAAGCACAACGCGATAATGGAAACTAAAGTAGTGTGACGCGATTTAAATAATAATACGAAAATTATGAATTGTATCACATAAAAATAAATTTTAAACCATCGATTCTAGCACCAGAGGTTTTACCCGTGATTTACATGTTGGCTCTAATTACGGTTTGCTAATCCTAGTGATTAGAGTATAAAAATTGTTTAATGAAACTCAGACCGTCATAGTGGAAACCCAACAAAAGGATACCATATATGTGATCATAAAGGCAAAAAGTGTATCACATATGTATCGGGTATAAACAATCTCCCAAAATGACCTAAAAGATAGTAAGTAATTACAAAACACCTACAAGTATTAGTAGTGGGGAGCTCTCTAGATCAAAAGTGATAACCAAGTAGTGCCTTCCTTCAGCTCGTTGTAGGATCTGTAATTTGTCATCAAAACAATGACAAATTCCAATATGTAAATCCTAGAGAAAATCAGTTAGTTTTTACAAGAATTCCAAATAAAACTGCTACAATTCATGTGGATAATTAAATCGAAACTAGAAAAGAATGCATAAATATAAGTCGCAAATGAATAATTAAAGTTGGAACGCATGTGTGGTGAATGTCTGTCGAACCCTGGGGATCAGATTCGTTAAATCGAGAAATCCCCGTTGACAAGGAATTTCCCACCAAACGCTTCATGGTCGAAAGAAGACCCCATGGACGGAAGTTAGACTTCTGACTGACGCCTCTCGAGAAGAAACTCGTAATGGAGGGAAACCTCATGCCAAATCCTTCCAGTACCTACTAGACTTGCGCAGACAAGTCTCATGCGTAGTCACTAATAAGACACATATCGCACGACAACTCCCGGATTTCCATCTATGGGGTGTCAGGATTAGTATCGTGCCCGCCTCGTCAATCATACATAGATACACACGAGAATGGAATATAAACAAGCCTAAAACTGGTGCGATTTATATCATAAGACAGTGGTAAATTTGACAAGAGTTTAAATGAATTCTAAAAGAGTTTCTCGTGGGTTTAATTACCTTAAATAATCACGAACACCATCCAAACACATTCCGCTCACGCCTCGATGTGCGCACCTGACACCCGACTCATAAGTCTTAGGTGTCCAAATATACTATTTTAAATATTTTAGGTTTAAATTAATTGGGTTTATAATGTGAGACCAAAAATAAACATTTTTTAGTCCAATATTTAGTGGCAACACGCTTTACAGGTTACACACCCGGTGCAAAACCCCCAAGATTTTCTTAAAATTCAATTTCCTACTCGTTTTTCAATTTTTATATTTTCCCAATTTTTCAAGATTTTCCATAACTTTTATCCATTTTCTTATTTTTCTATAATTTGTTTTTATTTTAAATTGTACTAATTCATTTCTTAAAATTATTTTAAATTATTAAATACGGGTTGGGCCATTTGAACCGGGCCCAGTGAACTGGGACCGATTCAGCCCAATTGGGGGGGCCTGGCGAGTTGAGCCCGGCCAAGGAGTTCGCACGCATGTTTTCAGGCTTTGTTTTCTTGTAGAGTCTCTGCTCCCAAATCAATCAATTTCTTTTCTCGAACAACAACAATTAAACGACTAAATCATCAGCAACAACATCAAAAACAACAACAACAACTATTTCAACCAAAACATCAACAATTGATTAACTAAACTTAAAATTGGTTGCATTTTTAGGAAAAACCCGAGAACACCAATCAAATCTAAAAAATTAGTTTGTTAATAAAATCAATGGTGTCCTTACACAATTTGAGTTCAATAAATTCATAAAAATTTTATTTTTAAACAAAAACCTCAATTTTGATGCATTAAGAGCAAGAAATACCAACTATAAAGGGTTGCGATTTATTACCTAGGGTTTAGCTTCCTTGATTCTTGCCTTTTTAGGTTGAATATCCTTTAGATAAAGCTTTTAAACCCTACCAATATCGCCAAAATTCCAGCCTTTACTATTTATTTTCTTCCCTTGAGATAAATCCAGGGTTTTGTTTTGCATGTGTTCAAGAACACAATTGTTTATATAGTTGGTTTAAGTTCTCATATAGCCTTTCATCTCATTTCTCTTACACATCTAAATGCACCTCATAAACTTTGTGATTTCATAGTGTGTGTATATGTGTAGATTATTAAATCATATTTATTTATTATGTATAAGCATCGTGAATGGGGACACAACTCGAGATGCGTACAGGCATGGGAACCAGGTAGAGAGTGATTGATGAGTTTTAATTAAGTCATATACATATTAATGAAACCAAATTAAGTACATTAATTTATCTGGAATATAGTTTACAAATTAAATTAAATTAACGCACCTAAGTTTATGTAAATAAACATAAACCATGGATATGCCTCGAGATATGTGTTGAAATACAATCTATGAGATTTGTGTCAAGATTTGTGTTAGTGTGTGTATAAATAGAGATAATGGGGTGATTATAAGCCTTAGATTTATATAGAGATGAACCATCAAGTAGAGACATAAGGTTGAGATGCTAAGTTCAAACCTATAAATATATGTCTTGTTTACAAACCATGCAAAATCAAGCAATTAAATAATAAAAAATTATGGGGTGAAACACTTGCTGGGATTTGAGAATTCAAGGGCTCGAGAGAGCTAAATTCATCAACATTAAGATCTACAACAATAAGACTTGAAGATCAAGAACCTAGGTGAGCATACTCACTACTATGCCCTTATTTTCATTCATGCATGTGAAGTTTAAGTCATGAATTATAGGGCTTTTGATAAGAAAAAAAAAATCGAAGTCATTACATGTTATTTTTTTTATCAATTTGAAGACATAATTGAAGTTTCAAGTTTAAATTTTAAGCTTTTAAGATTTTGATAAAAATTGGGGTTTCTACATGAGTTTAAGACCTGGAATTTCGATCTAATTAAAGTCCTTGTTTTCATAAACTAAATTGATATTTAGATTCTTCATGAAATTTCACTCAATCTACTATATTGAATTTTTAATTTTAGATAAGGAATGACTTTGTTATGAATTCTTCAAGTTCATGAAGTTCTTGAAAACAAAATTGGAATTTTGCATGTTCCTATTCCGAATCGGTATCTGTAATTTAGCGATAACATCCTTATATTAAATCCAAAATGACTCATTCTGGTGGCATTGAAAAGCTTAGCCATAATGATAAAACCTTGATCTCAAACACCACTTGAAGATTTGGACTCCTTCCTATTCAAAAAGGTTTTACAACTTTGATGATGAATCTGAAATTTTTGGATTTTACAGTTTTGATAATTTCCCGATGTTTTGAGAATAACTTCCTCATTTATTATTGGATTAAGCTTATTTTTAATATGATGTTCTAGGGTATGTTTGTAGTCTTCAATAAAAATATTATGATTTTTGAAGCTATAGTTTAGGAGAAATGAGTTTCTCAAGTTTGTTGGTCAGAATATAAAACTGTTTTGCGTAATTGTGGAGAAATTTCCATATCTCCTTCGTTTCTTATCGAAATCGCGCACACCTTATTGTTTTGAAAAGTTAAGATATAGCTATAAAACTTCTCTTTCTACTATAATACATAATTTAAACGTTTTGGCAATTGAAATCAACTCATAAGTTGTTGCGCCAAAACTGTCTTTATTTTAATAAACTAGATTTCAACATAAACAAATTTTTAAATTGGCCGATTTTAAAAATTAGAATTTAATACCACTTAACAAACCAAAAACACATTAAATTCAATTTTTTAAGACACCTTGAGAGCTTGGAGAGGACTTACGGGGTATGAAACGCGAGTTTTGGAGTGTTGGGAGCCAATTTTTAGGTTGGTAATTGCTTGCATTTAAGGTAAGTAAACTGGTCAGGTATTCATTTCCATTTCAATTCCCTTCTATTATTGGAATAAACTCACTTAGACTTTCTTTACCATTTTGAATCTCCCAATGCCATGACATGCATCAGTGTACTATCTATGCTTAATATAAGTATTGAATTCATAGTTTCAAATTGTTCATAGCATTTCGTTCAATTCATTTTCTTATCATAGTTTGGACTCTTTATTGTTGTTGATCTCCTGATTTGTGTCTTGTGAACTAGCATGCTATTGTATTATCCTCTAGCGTTTTTCACCTCTATGTTCACATGATTGTATGTTAGTCATATTTGGATTCATGATATATGAGTGTTATCGAGTTTTTAAGGCAGTCCACACATTTGGGTTCCCTGATTTTTTACGAGTGAGCGCAGCACACGGGGTTAGAGTCCCTGGGGACATCGACACTCCTTGTTGGCTGATGTAACATAGCTCACGACTGAATATATAAGTTGATGTGATGAAGCTCGCGGCTGACCAAAGTGTTAGGTTTTGGGGTTCATACATAGCGAAAAACTCAAAACAATTTTTGAAAAACACCAACAGGACCGAAAATAAGTTCCATTAAACTAGATCTACAAAAAGTAAAACATACCTTAATCCATGATTTCTTTATCTGATTGTTCGATTTCCAAGACTTTCAAATGTGCGTCCTCTATCAGAAATGCACACACGAATGGTGACCACAATTTGGAGTGCTAGCCCCAAGAGAGATATATAACGTTTTTCTTTCTCTCCCAAAACCCATATAAATAAAAAATAACAAAAATAAAAATCTTATTTCGTTTTAGGGTTTCCACCTATATTTATATGTGTAGATAGCCCTCGCTTAAAATCCTATTTGTAATACAACTATTGTATTTAGGCAGTTTAAGCAAATTACACACACACCCCTATTAATAAGTTATCATATAACAAATTGTAAGGGTTTTTATGTCATGAATTTTATCATATAAAATTCATTACTCTAGACCAATTGAACTTGCACAAAGCCATTCTTTGTGTACGACCCAATAGGTTCAGGGATTTTGGTATTGAACCAAAAATGATTTTGGTACACAAGTCATAAGAGGTCTCTAACAAGATATTATGACTACTCAAGTAGCATGAATATCAAAATTGATACAACCTAATGAATAACATATATCATATCATTTTGTCATGCGATATCCTTTGATTAAACATAAGACATGAAAAGTAACCCTCAATGTTCAATCATACTAGTCTTAATCTTTAGGTAAACTAAAAATATCCAAGTGACATTGTTCATATCAATTCACATGGACTTGGCTATTATCAGTATATCATATCGAGGGATCCACTGATATCTCTATCTATACGAGAGTGACAAATTCTATCTTGATTACATACCCTTATATATTATTCACATGGTAACCAATCATAATATTTATAATCATCTGGTAAAAGACAACTTTTGATTGTGTCAAATTACCGTGCTCCTAATATTGAAGTCTATGGTAATTTCAAGTCGAAGGACTAAATGATATACCTATCATGAGTAACACCTATGACTTAATCTATGTGGTGTTCTCATAGCGAGTTGGTCTAGTGCCTTGTTCCCTAATAAGTACTCATGATCTCGATTCATATCCCTATATGCATGATCATCACATGACCATCAATAAAGATTCACACTAGTCTTAATTCATTATAGTTCATAGTATAATGACCGACTATGGACATTTTAGACATTTCAACAAATACCCATGGATCTTATTATAAGGTAAACATGCAATCACTTATAATAAAATGACAAATGAAAACCTCAATTTTATTAATTAAAATTATAAAATAAACAATGTTTGTAGATTGACTTAAGGCACAAGCCCTAACACAAACCTCGATTTGTGGGAATATCCGATCTATTCCTTTTGATGTATTTGGTACCTATTTGCATACATTCATTTTAGCTTTTCTTTTGTTGCTAATCGTATGCTTTCTGTTACCATTTTTTGTATATTTGAAAATGTGAATGAATGGCCGCAGGATTTACACATTGGGATTGTCATCTTTGCTGACAATTGCAAATCCATCGAGTAGCATATCGATATAGGAGAAGATTGGTGATTACCTCTGAGCCCCCAACGACTATTTCCTACCATCTTTTGTAGGTTTCGTTTCTTTATATTCATTATATTTGTCTTTTATACATTTTAGGTTGTATGTTGGATTAAGAGACTAGACTCCCCGACTGATGCATGATGTTACAATTTTATTGCCACTTTTGATATACATACATGTGATCTATTACCTGATTTCCATATATATGTTTTATAATTGCTTCCATAATATTATTAAGACTTCCGTTAATTTGTTAAAATGCATAAAAATCTATATAAAATCTGAAAATCACGAATAATGACAAACAAATAATATTTATCTTGAACACGAGTTATGAGGAGAATAAGACAAAAAGACTGACTAATACGTTGTTAAGTCCTACGTGGCTGAGATTAGGGCTTAATAACGGATTAGGTCGAGTCGTGCGCTGATTAGAGGTTCAAGCCATCACATGGATTTAAAGAATCCATGCACCTTTAATGTCCACTAAATCTCCTAGGACACTATTGCTATAGTCATCATAAGGATGATCTAGAGGTCCCATTTAAATATCTCCACTTAGGTCTTTGTTATTATTTTTATTTCACTTAGCCTAAATTCTTATAACTTTACGCATATCAAAATAAATATCTTAGTTTGTAGATATTATATTTAATTATGTCCATTATCGACTAAGCTACAGACTACTCAACTACCTGGCACCTCGCGCTAATGTGCATATCGAGGAACACTTCAAGCTTTTATTTAATTAGTTTAACTTAGTACTTATGTCTATTTTTGATAAATTAGTTAAACCTTAGCTTAGGGAAAATTAGTAGTAGCTTTACTAGTTCAACCAAGCTTTTATTTGCCTAAGTTTTAACTGTTCCATACCTGCACTACGGGCAAAACAAGACATTCCACACTCTCAACGCACACACGCACAACACGATAATGAAAACCAGATTAGTGCGACACAATTTAAATAGTAATACGACAATTATGAATTGCATCACACAAAAACAACTTTTAAACGTTCGATTCCTTTGCCGAGGTTTTTCTCGAGATTTACATGACGACTCTAATTATGGTTCCTTAATCCTAGTGATTAGGGCATAAACATGGTTTAATTAAATTCGGGCCATCAGAATCTACCCAACTTAAAGAAATTTCATTCCAAAATTTAAACATAAGGAGATTCGTCTGATCAAATTAAGAATCGCCATACTCGTTTGCACACAAAGTCTTTCATATAAACAATTAGGTAGGTTTCGATGCAAGTCTCCTTAAAAGTTAAACCTTTGTTAGCCCTAAAGTGATGAGAATCTTCCACACAGCTAGGTTTGTGATCCCATAATTTTGACTTCTCTCGGCACTGATCCACATCTTCCTTTCTTGCTTGCTCAGTAGTCTAAAGTGCTGACACATGTGTCTAATTCCTTTTTGTGTGATTTTGTGTATCTCGAGGCTCTATTCTAATTAAACCTTTTGATATCGTCTAATATCATCAAAACATAATATATTATATACCACAAAGCCTGTATAACAACCTAATGATCGAGACTGGAGTTCTTGTTTCAAGCACTTCATGCATAAAAATCTCTTCCATATATCATTGAATACTATTGGGTGCCCTGGACATTCACACTGTAATGGCCCCTTCTTCTAAACAGGGCACCGCCCGGCCTAATCTCGTAATCAAGCCTTAATCCTAACCACATAAGACTTAATTATGTATTAGCCAACCTTTTGTCCCTATATTCATTAACACATGTGTTCATATATTATTAGATTTTAGAGTTAATTAAAACTTTTTATCATTTTAATATTATTACATATTTTAAAGATTATGCCGAAGCTCTTACTACTAAAAATTCCTAAGTGTGGAAAACCAGGAAAACACAACATCACATGCATGTATATATCATAAATGTAAGAACACACTATGATATATGAGTCTCAAAAATGGGAAACTATGCACTCAACCCACTATAGAACCCAAAACTGTACAGTAAAAATATAAACAATAATAATACAACAAAAGTCTAGTCATACAAAAATGAGATAAGAGAATCGCCGAAATGCTCAGAGAAAGTAGCCGATCATCTCCTTCCTCGGTCTGCTGCTGCTCGACGGACCTACAACCACCGTCACAAATTAGACGGTGAGTATATTTATATTTAAGTAATAACTGGAGAATCCTATGCAACATTTCCAAAATATAAGAAAGGTACTTAAAAGCATAAAGTAGCGAAATAATTGCTGAATCAAATATTGCATGTAAATACTACAGTTAAAAATGTATAAACTGACACAAGCTAAGTCGAGATGATCTACGTCTAGTCGGTGGTGAGAACTATCACCTAACCTTTCCCATTACTATATGGAGCTGCGCTCAACATATTCCATACAAATAGCGTAGTTGCGCTCTACGCGTATACATCAACTATCTCATTATTGCCGACCACTCCGAGTCCCATATCTCGTGTGCCGCGCAAGTGTAGTGGTGAGTGCCAGAACCCCGGTAGACCCATGTCCCCGTGAACTGCGCATCTCTCGTGCAATGTACACTAGATAATCCCTACTTTAGTTTTCAAAAACCAATAGTTCCAATTCTCCAGGATTTCAAAACTAGTTAGGCTACAAAGCCCAAGGAAATATAATACAAGTCCAATCCAATCCAACTTATCCCAATAACATGCTTTTGATAAACTATATATCAAGAATAACATCAATAGTAGAAATTGGAATCAATGAAACACTTTAGAAGGCATCATGTCACAATATATCAAATACTATCTGGGCAATTAGCGCACTGATTCTGATATTAGCGTGCTAATTCCTAACTTTAGTGCGCTATCTGAAATCTCTAGCGCACTAATCAAGCTCAGCGCTCTAATTTTTGACATTAGCACACTAATCTCAACATTAGCGCGCTACTTCTGATATCTAGCACGCTATGTGCAGCAGAACCCAGAATTCTGCATTTTAAATTCTGGGTTTTTACTACACATAGGCCTTGTTAACACCTTAGGGACCCTCATACATACTACAAGAGGTCCCTAACATCAAACCCAACACAAAACAGCAACAACAACATCAAATTCCATGAATTCATAAACTTAATGGAGTGGAGAAGCTACCTAGCTTGAAGAACTTCTTCTTCTTCACCCAAGCTTCAATGAATCTCTTCTCCTCCAACAAGTTACTCCAGAAATCTCTTTTTTCTCTCATTCCCTCATTGCAAACCAATTTTGATGAGGATAAGAAATGATAATCTATTGACTTATATGCTTCGTTTGACTATATAGATATGTTTAAACCTTAGCCCTTGATTCATGTGTGCACACGTATCTCGAGGTTCAACTAGTGGACCACCTTGTCACATTTGTCCCTCAAGTAATGCTTAAGTGACTTAACAAGTTGACTCACTTAATCTCTTGATTTGGCAATACGTGTCTCGATGCACATCATGTGATTATTATTTTATTTCACTAACTTAGGAACATTAATGTTTATTCAAATGTGACCACATTAAAGCCACTTACAAAACCAACATTAGTTCACATTAACCTTAACCCATAAGCTGCTACCTCGGTCCCACGTCGGCATGCAACTCGAGGTATGTCCTCGCTCGTCTCGATACCTATATACCCGTATAAATTGACTTAATAGTCTACACATATACAATACACTAGGCATACATCACAACAAATATAAAATATACCTCGGCCCTTGCCTCGGTCAATGAAAATATCACGGTGTGGGTCCCACGGTAAGGGTCGTTGATCCTGTTTAAGGAATTAAACACAGTTAGAGATTTTCGGCCGTTACAATTCTTCCCAACTAATGAAGATTTTGTCCTCAAAATTTAAAATTTTGAACTAGGATTTATAGCTGACTCGAATAGGTATGGAAACCTATCTCTCATATAGTCCTACCGTTCCCAAGTGATTTTTGTATCATCGTGAAACTGCCACTTGACAAGTACTTTTAGGATAGACTTGCCTCTCAAGTTCTGTATCAATCGATCCAAAATTTCCACAGGCTGCTCCTCATATGAAATATCCTCACTCAGGTCTATCTGACTTAAATCTATAGTCGGACGATCATCTGCTCTAGACTCAGCTAATCAAAGCATGGATATATGATAGACTGGATGAACTCCTGCCATTTGTGGAGGTAACTCAAGCTCATACGAAACATTCCTGACCCGTTCCTTAATCTTGAAATGTCCGATAAACCTCGGTGCAAGTTTATCTTTCACTCGTAACCTCTGAAGACCATTCCGAGGGCAACCTTTAAATATACAAAGGATCCCTTGGTGTGCGTGAGATCACCGCGATATATGTCTGCATTCTTCCACTGTCTATCCTGGGCTCCCTTGAGTTTCTGACGAATCAGTCATACCTTCTCCGTGTGATCAACAACAATCTCAGGCCCCATGGTCTCCCGGTCTTCTGGCTCAACCCAATACGATGGGGAGTGACACGGTCTACCATATAAAGCCCCAAAACGCTTCATCTCAATACTGGCCTGATAACTGTTGTTATATGCAAATTCACATAACGGTAGGTATTCATCCCATGAATCAATCTCACAATCTACCCGTCAGTCTGAGGATGAAAGCCCATACTAAACTATAGGCGTGTACCATACTGCTCCTGCATACTCCACCATATCCTGAACGTATACATAACATCTCTGTCTGACGTAACAGTCACTGGTACCCCATGCAGCCTAATAATCTCTCATTTAAATAGTATACTCAACTGATCAACCGTGTAATGTGCAGCTACTGGTAGAAAACGAGCACACTTCGTCAGTCAGTCAACAATAACCCAGATGGAATCATGTCTCCGAGCGATTCTCGGCAATCCTCTCACAAAATCCATATCAATGTCCTCCTACTTCCATCGTGGAATGGGAAGAGGCTGTATCAATCCATCGTGGAATGGGAAGAGGCTGTAGCAATCCTCTAGGGTTTGCGATGTTCAGCCTTCACTTGCTGATAAATTTCACAGTTCTTGATAAACTTAGATACGTCCGCCTTCATCCCAGGCCAACAAAAATGCCTCTTCATATCGTGGTACATTTTGGTCCTGCCTGGATGAATTGTGAATCAGGAACGGTGTGATTCCGGAAGAATCTCCTCTCTTAGCTCTGGTAATGACGGTATCCACAGTCTGCCCCTGAACCTCAAACACTGGTCAGACGTCTCGATCCAATCAACACTCTACGCTAACTCACTAAACCTCGAGTACAATATGTCGCTAATTTGACCCTCTGACACTCTTTGTAGAGCGCAAATCTCAACTCGAGTTTTGGTAGGAACCTCCGCATCTCCAACAAGTATCCTATTCAGCGCATTTATGCCTATGTTCACTTTTCTCGGATGATACTCCAAGGAAAAGTCAAATCCTTCAGAAACTCTAACCATCTACGCTGTCTCATATTCAGATCCTTCTGTGTGAAGAGATATTTCAGACTCTTATGATCAGTAAATAGTGTAAATTTCTCTCCATACAGATAATGTCACCATATCTTCAGTGCAAACACTACTGCTGCCAGCTTCAAATCGTGTATCAAATAATTCTTCTTATGTACATTTAATTGTCTGGATGCATAAGCTACTATACCAACACCCTACATCAACACATATCCCAGTCCTTTATGAGAAGCATCATTATACACTGAAAATCCCTATCCCACCTCTGGTAATACCAATACTGGCGCAGTAGTCAATAATCTCTTCAACTGAGTGAATACCTCCTCACATTCCTTAGTTCACTCAAATCTAACATCTTTCTAGGTCAATCTCATAATCGGTGATGCGATTTTTAAGAAATCCTTCACAAATAAGCAATAATACCCCGCCAAACCCCAAAAACTCTTGATCTTAGTCACGAAAGTCGGTGCTAGCCAATCCATAATTGCCTGAATTTTGGCTGGATCTACTGCTATCCCTGCTGCTTCGACAACATGCCCTAGAAACTTGACATTTGACAACCAAATTTCACATTTATTGAATTTGGCGTAAAGTATATCCTCTTTCAAGGTCTGCAACATCTCCGTGAGATGCAGCTCATGATCCTCCCTCGTCTTTGAGATTATTAATATATCATCGATGAAGACTATCATGAACCAATCAAGTAACGGTTTGAAAACCCGATGCATCAGACCCATAAACACTACTTGAGCATTGGTCAGCCCAAATGGCATGACCGTGAACTGAAAGTGTCTATTCTCGTGCTAAACGTTGTTATGGACCTATCATCATCCTTGATCCAGAGTGCATGATACCCTGATTGTAGGTCTATCTTGGAGAAAAATTGTGCTCCTCTCAGCTGATCAAATAAATCAACAATCATCGTGAGTGGATATTTGTTCCTAATGGTGACTTTGTTCACCTGTCTGTAGTCTATACAAAGTCTCAAAGTACCATCCTTCTTCTTCACAAAAAGGACGGGTGCTCCCTATAGCGACATAGAAGGTGTGATAAATCTCTTATGTCCCTAATCCTGAAGCTGAATCTTCAACTCCTCTAACTCTCGTGGTGCCAGCCGGAACGGGGGTATGAAAATCGGTTTAATAACCGGTACCAACTTAATAATGAAATCAATCTCTCACAGTGGCGGTAAACCAAGTAAATTCCCCAGAAATACATCAGGAAACTCTCTAACAACCGGTATGTTCTCCAGCCTAGGTCCTCGACTCTTTGGTACAGTGTATAATAACATCAACGCCTCTATCTCCTCCCTAGTCTCAGGTCGACCTCTCGTACCCACTGTTTTCGCTGAACTACCTCTATAGGTGAACGTCGGAGGCCTTGTGATCTCAAATATCAATGTCTTATTGAAACATTCGATATGAGCGTGGTATGCTGCTAACCAATCCATCCCTAAAATAGCGTTGAATTCTAAAAATTCGAGGACTCTAAAATCAGCAGGTAACTCTACCCCATCTATCTCGACCAAATATCCTTCAATAAAACTATAAAGGTAAACCCTATCCCCAGCTGCAATACTCAAAATCAAATGTACGCTAAGCCAAACAGGTTTCAACCCTACGATGTCTATCATGCGACCAACAATAAAAGATACGGTAGATCTAGAATCAAATAATGCATATAAATCTCTACCACAAATGGAAACCATACCCTTAATGAGATCTTGCATGGCGTCAATGTCTGGCTGGGCTACCATGTGAACCTTTCTCGGGCTTACTGGGTGTAGACTGCTGCTGGATGCGGGCACTCTTTCACAATATGTCCAACCTGTCCACATTTGTAGCATGTAAGCTGTCAGTGCTGACCTTGAGTATGAGACTGGACATGTGCCTGATACTGACCCTTCTGGGACTGTCCCTGTCCCTATCTAGTATCTCGGCCTCGGCCTCTGCCACCCTCTGGATGCTGCTGTGAAGCATGTGGGGTGGGAAGTGTAGGAACTGTGGGAGCTGGTAACACTGGCCTGATGGGAGGTGGCAATGCTGGCCTGACGGGAGGTGGCTAGGGAAGTCTGCCTACCGTGCTTTATACTGGAACAATGGAAGATATATGAGGCACAACCAGTGGGTGAGTGGCTGTCCCCGACCCCTGAGAACCTCTGCTCCATCCTCTTGCGCCCTTACCCCTTTGTCTCCTCCTCTCATACTCCATGGCCTTCTCTGCTGACAAAACTGGACCCGGTGCTCTGCCATCAACGACTCTGCCTAAATAATGTCTCATGTGATAGGGCTCGCTCATAGATCTCAGTGAGTGTCCTCGCGCCTAAACTGACTATGTAATACCCAATATCTGGCTTGAGTCTATCAGCGAAATGGTAAACATCCTCAGACTCATCTCTCACCGAGTCCCCAACAAACTGTCGCAGATAATCATATATGTCAATGCACCGCATTACAGGCTCATCTAGTCCATGTCTCAAGTCCATGAACTCTCTTATCAACCTCTTCATTATTGAAGGCGAAAAATACTACTGATAGAACTTCTGCGTAAAAGCATCCCATGTCTCAGGCTTTCCATGAGTAACTACTATCATATGCCACCACACATCGGCGTCTCTCTCTCGAATATACGATGAGATCTCTGCCCGAAGTCTATCCTCAATCTTTAGTATCCTATGGAGCTTCTCCTGAGAATGAATCCATTTCTCAATCTTCTGAAAATCACTTACTCTATCGAAATAGGCTGGATTGAGTCTAATGAATTCCTTCACCAACTAAACTTCCATTGATGTGCTAGAAGATGCAAGCGTGGGAGACGGTACTACCTCAGCTGTCTCCACTACTGGTGCGCTCACGGCTGGAATAGTCTGCACCATCGGCGCTGCTAAATCCGTAGTAGGAAGTGTTGGCGCTTGTACAGTCGGTGTAGTAGTCGTATGAGTTAGTGTTGATGCTGGTGGAGCAAAATGAGCTATCATCAAGGCGATGAAATCAATCAACTGCTGGCCCTGAGCTGTCACTCGATTAGATAACCTCTGTAAATCCTCCGCAATAGTAGGAGGCTTACTGCCACTAGGCTTTGCATCTCCTCCCCATCGCGTATCAGCCATCAGGGTCTGCAATGGATAGCAAACGCGATCAGCTTCTACGTGACACAACACATAAATATATATACATATAGCAATTAACAAGTAAATATAAGAGATCCCCCATCTTACTTTCACTCGCTTCCCAACTAATGGTTTCTAGGCAAATGTCATTTGGTTTCCACGACTAAGGTTTATGTTTTATTGCCTTAAACCATATAGTTCTCTAAACCTATTGCTCTAAAACCAACTATGATGGCCCCTTCTTCTAAACAAGGCACCGCTTGGCCTAATCCCGTAATCAAGCCTTAATCCTAACCACATAAGACTTAATTACGTATTAGTCAGCCTTTCGTCCCTATATTCATCAATACACGTGTTCATATATGATTAGATTTTAGAGTTAATTAAAACTTTTTATCATTTTAATGTTAGTACATATTTTAAAGATTATGCTGAAGCTCTTACTACTCAAAATCCCTAAGTGTGGAAAACCAGGAAAACACAACATCACATGCATGTATATATCATAAAGGTAAGAACACAGTATGATATATGAGTCTAAAAAATGGGAAACTATGCACTCAACCCACTATACAACCCAAAACTGTACGGTAAAAATATAAATAGTAATAATACAGCAAAAGTCAAGTCATAGAAAAATGAGATAGGAGAATCACCGAAATGCTCAGAGAAAGTCGTCTATCTTCTCCTTCCTCGGTCTGCTGCTACTCGATGAACCTACACCCACTGTCACAAACTAGATGGTGTGTATATGGATATTTAAGTAATAATTGGAGAATTATATGCCACATTTTGAAAATATAAGAAAGGTATTTAAAAACATAAGTAGCGAAAGAATTGATGAATCAAATAGTGCAAGTAAATACCACAGCTAAAAATGTATAGACTAACATAGGCTAAGTCGAGATGATCTACGTTCGGTCGGCGTTGAGAACTATCACCTAACCTTTCCCACTACTATATGGATCTGCGCTCAACATATTCCATATAAATAGCGGAGCTGCGCTCTACGGGTATACATCATCTATGTCATTCTTGCCGACCACCCTGAGTCCCATATCTCGTGTGCCATGCAAGTGTAGTGGTGAGTGCCGAAACCCTGGTAGACCCATGTCCCCTTGAACCGCGCATCTCTCGTGCAATGAACACTAGATAATCCCTACTTTAGTTTTCAAAAACCAATGGTTCCAATTCTTTAGGATTTCAAAACTAGTTAGGCTACAAAGCCCAAGGAAATATAATACAAGTCCAATCCAATCCAACTTATCCCAATAGCATGCTTTTGATCAATTATATATCAAGAATAACATCAATAGTAGAAATTGGAATCAATGAAACACTTTACAAGACATCATGTCACAATATTCAATCATGAATAGACACAAGAACAACATGATGTGAGATTACAAGTAGTAATGTCTACAAATAGACCATAAAATGATAAGAGTCAATGAAATGAAATATAGAATTGTCACAACTTTACTTACAATTCACAACGCTTATCCTAGCCTATCCGGCCTCCCGACACTCGAAACCGTGTCCTCGAACTCTCGAGACCCCCCGTTAATTCCCTAGAGTTGTTTGATAAGTTTTATAGTGAGTTTGGACCGCTACTTTGAGTTATAAACCCATTTATAGTGTTTAAACCATTTTTGAAAATTGCTGATTTTTTTACTGTCTGGGCAATTAGTGCACTAATTTTGATATTAGCGTGTTAATTCCTAACTTTAGTGCGCTACCTGAAATCTATAGCGTGCTACCTGAAATCTCTAGCGTGCTACCTAAAATCTATAGCGTGCTAATCAAGCTTAGTGCGCTAGTTTTTGACATTAGTGCGCTAATCTCAACATTAGCGCGCTATTTCTGATATCTAGCGCTATGTGCTGTAGAACCTAGAATTCTGCATTTCGAATTCTGGGTTTTTACTACACATAGGCCTTGTTAATGCCTTAGGGACCCTCATACACTCTACAAGAGGTCCTAACATCAAACCCAACACAAAACAACAACAACAACATTGAATTCCATAAATTCATCAACTTAATGGAGTGGAGAAGTTACCTAGCTTGAAGAACTACTTCTTCTTTACCCAAGCTTCAATGAATCTTTTCTCCTCCACAAAGTTACTCTATAAATCTCTATTTTTTCTGCTTCCCTCCTTGCAAACCAATTTTCATGAGGCTAAGAAATGATAAACTATTGACTTATATGCTTCATTTGACTATATAGATATGTTTAAACCTTAGCCCTTGATTCATGTGTGCACACGTATCTCGAGGTTCAACTAGTGGACCACCTTGTCACATTTGTCCCTCAAGTCATGCTTAAGTGACTCAACAAGTTGCCTCACTCGATCTCTTGATTTGTCAATACATGTCTCGATGCACATCAAGTGATTATTATTTTATTTCACTAACTTAGGCACATTAATGTTTATTCAAATGTGACAACATTAAAGCCACTTACAAAACCAACATTAGTTCACATTAAACTTACCCCATAAGCCGCTACCTCGGTCCTACATCAGCATGCAACTCGAGGTATGTCCCCGCTTGTCTCGATACCTATATACCCATATAAGTTGACTTAATAGTCTACACATATACAATACACTAGGCATACATCACAACAAAATATAAAATATACCTCGGCTCTTGCCTCGGTCAATGGACATATCATGGTGTGGGTCCCTCAGTATGAGTCGTTGATCCCGTTTAAGGAATTAAACACAGTTAGAGATTATGGGCCGTTACACACAAAAACCTTTATGCCCAAATCTGGGGGTTTCGTGTCATATCCTGATGTATATGCGCTTGCCAAAACTAACACAGGTGGAGATCTTCCATGGCGATACCTTCGCTCTTTCATCACACCTATTGGCAACTCTACTTCAACAATTTCATGTTTATGTCCCTGTCCAATCATCTGCCCAGTACCCGAACATGGGGAAATATTATTAGACATTCCTTAGCCGCCTTTGTTTTCTATCACCCTTAAAACATCCAAGCTTTTTACGGTCATAAACAAGCATGATTAACTTATCGTACCTTACTCCAGGTTTACAACGCTCAACCTTATTTATAGTTGAGTCTTTATGCCCAAACTTACTGGACAACACTCATCCTCATCCCATGCCTCTAGCTTTGACTTCCCTAGCCGTGCTTTTGAACACTTCACATTAATCCGTACTAGAATATGACTATGGTACCCTTATAGTGTTTCATGACATAGGAGATCTCAATGAGATTTGTAATTTTCATAGAATCAAACCAAACGTAATCTAAAACTTGGAGATCTATGGGTAACTAGTGATCGATTGTGCAACCCCTACATATCTTGTTAGGGTATATTTTATCCCTAGTGAGCATGCTGAGAATAAGGTGTATGCAAACGCTGTCTATTGTCAAACCCAACTCGCTGACCATCCATTTTGGAATAATCGACAAGGTAGAATCGGAATACACCAAAATATGCATGGACATTTGCAAATAGACAACGTACCATCGGCGAGCTGTCGTGATGCATCGTGGTTCGGCTCAGCCAGCGCGTGCGCCTGCTCTTTGATTTGTATTAGCGGAGCTGCAACTGGCGACACTAAATACTTGTTACACTCACTCCTATAATGCCCATACTGCATGCATTAAAAACACGTAATGTGTTATTTTTGCTTCTGCCTGAAGCTCTGACCCTGTCCATTGAATCTCTGGTCCTGACTCGGCTAACCCCTATCTCTGCCCATCTGGTCCTGACCTTGAGTTTGTCTCTACAGCTGTGCCTATGGAACAACTATAAGCTGCTGAGTAGCTGTGGGCACAACTGCATGGACAATGATTGTCTGATCTCTCTATGCCTCTGACTATCTCGATCCCTCAGCTATCGGCTCCTCTTACCTCACTTCTCCGACTTACCCTATCCGGACTGTCCCTTAGATGTTGAAGTGGGATCTGTTGGGGCATGTACCATAGGTCAATCCATTAACTGTCTTTATGAATACTTTTAGTTAATAAAATAGAGGATTTCATTTGTTGTTTATTACAATTAATTTGCATGTTTACATTATAATAAGATCCATGGGTATTTACAGAAATATCCTAAATGTCCCTAGTCGATCATTATACTGGGAACTATAATGAATTATGACTAGTGTGAGTCTTGATTGATGATCATGTGATGATTATACGTATAGGGATACGAATCAAGATCACGAGTACTTGTTAGGGAACAAAGTACCAGATCAACCCGCTATGAGAACATCACATGGATTAAGTCATAATTGTTTCTCATGATAGGTATAGTTTTCAGTCATCTGACTTGAGATTACCAGAGACTTCAACATTAGGAACACAGCGATTCGACACAATCAAACGTTGTCTTTAACAGGACGATTATAAATGTTGTGATTGGTTATTGTGTGAGCAATGTGATGAAGTTGTGTAATCGAGATATGATTTGTCCCTCTCATATAAAGAGAGATATCAAGTGGATCCCTCGATGTGTTAGACTATTAAAAGGACTAGTCTAAGTGAATTGATATTGATCAATGTCACTTGGATGTTTTAGTCTACCTAGAGATCGAGACTAGTACGATTGAACATGTTGGATGACAATTTCATGCCTCATGTTTGATCAAAAGAATATCGTGTGACAAAAATGATGTTATATACACTATTGATTAGGTTGTATCGATTTGATATTCGTACAACTTGGGTAGTCATAATGTCTTGCTAGAGGCCGCTTATGACTTGTATACCAAAATGTGTTTTGGTACACTGCCAACGTTGTATGAGCCTATTGGGTCGCACACTAAGAATGGTTTTGCGAGATTTTAAGATGGTTCAGAAAAACAAATTTTATATGATAAAATTCATGACTGAAACGTTCTTGTGGTGTATTACACTTATACTTCTTTAAGTTGGGGTATATGTGTAATTTACTTAACTGTCTATATACAAGGGTTCTATAAATAGACGCTTTAAGTTAGAACACACGAATGAAAAGAGTAAGTGTTGAAACTCTATTTTCGTTTCAGAAACGAATTAGGGTTTTCTAGTACGCTCTGGATCGTTTTGGAGAGAAACAAAAAAGGTTTGGTATTTTCTCGACGCTAGCACTTCGAATCTCGGTCACCGTTCATATGTGGACTGCTGGTAGAGGGCGTTCGTCGTTGGCAGCGCCTTAGAGATCGATCAACCTTCAGAAAGGTATATTGCGACCGAGGTATGATTAAGTTTTCATGGTTTAAACATTTTTAATGGAATTAGATTCGGATCCTGTTGGGGTTTTTGTCAAAACTGTTTTGTAATTTTCGCTGCGTATGAACCCCAAAACTCAACAGGATCGTCATCGCATGTCATCTGATACGTCTCGTGCACCAATGCTTTCTTATATATCAGCTCAAAGCTCCGATAAACACAGCGACACTGGCTATCTCTAGTTTGAGTTCTCTAACGAAGTAATGGACCTGTAGTCTTTCAGTCCCGGTGACATCTAGGGCAAACTATAATAGGTATCTGGACCTCTCCATTTGCTATATGATGGTTCGACTGCCCTGCCTCAACTTCAGCTGTATCTTCGGAGGGATGTATTCAATGTAGGCAGTTGTGTATGCGGTCCACCATATCGTGGTCTCTCTGTGTAACATGTAACATGAGATCCTTGCTCTAATACTGTCGTGGTTCCTCAATAGGTTATAAAGTTTCTCATGCGAGAGAACCCACTTCCCAACCGCCTCTGGGATTCTGCCTCCATAGTACTAACCTAGCTAGAACTTAAAAAATTCCTTAATTAGTTATGCCTCAATCGATAAGGAAGTTTGGAAGGTGATCTCTTGAGCCGGTGTCAATACTGGTGTCACTGCTGGTGTGGTGATCTCAGTCAATGCAATAATCATAGTAATAATCTTTGTAATTATAGCAGTTGGGGCAGTAGTAATTGGTATATCACCCCTCACTGTCATAACTGCGGTGTCTCGAACGATCGTGGTGATGGTAAACTCCAGAATAGTCGACGTACGTGTAGCAATAAGGCTCGCGATTGCCGCTGACTATACGCGGATCAACTCTGTCAACTATGCGAGCTGTAGGTCGTAAGTCGCAAATCTGCCTGATATACTCTGATCAGTCACAATAGCGCAAGTCGGGTTGTTCTTTTGACCCCATCAGTAGTGGGTAGAGATGACTGTCCATCTATATCTTATCTACAATGTCAAGGTGTATGCAGATTAGCCTCGTATATGAGTATATAATATTATAATCAAAATAAATAACGTATAAGCTCTGATACTACCCGCTTCACTCAAACTTTCTAAATAATGTTCTAAGTCAGGATCTTCAGATTTCCACATCTAATGTTTGTTTTTCAAGTCTTATTCGATTTTGTTAACTTTTACCTAGGTTTACCTAAACCTAGCGCTTTGATACTAACTGCGACGGCCCCAAGCCTCTAGGCAAACCAAGCACTGCCTCGTCGCCGGACACGTCACCAAGTCATGCCACTTCACTACACGCTTATCCATGATGCCTCGCGACCTATTACCATTTCTATTTACTTTTACAACCATTTAGTCAATTTTAAGTCTTAAATGAGAAGTTTTATGAAATTAACTTAATTCAAGAGTTTATTACAACTTAGTTAAAAATCTTGATTTAGTTGTTTTAAGTGCATAAATCTTTAGAATGACATGCAAATGAATAAATAATGAGTTTTGCATGTATAAAGAACCAACGAGGTGGAAACCCAGTAAAATAATACCATATATGTGATCATAAAGGCAACAAATGTACACAATTGTATCATATATATATATATATTGGGTACAAACAATCTCTCGAAATAACCTAAAAGATAGTAAGTAATTACAAAAACCTACAAATACTAGTAATGAGGAACACTCTAGATTATAGGTAATCACCAAGTACCTCTTTTCCTCGACTCGTCGTAGGATATGCAATTTGAAGTCAAAAAATTGACAAGTTCCAATGAGTAAATCACAAAGAAAATTAGTTAGTATTCATAAGGATCTTAAATGAAACAATTATAATTCATACTGATAATTAATGTAAAACTGGAAAATAATGCATGAATATAAGTCATAAATGAATAAGCAAAGTCGAAACGCATGAGTTGTGAATGTCTGTCAGGGATTAGATTTGCTAAACCGAGAAATCCCTGTTGGCAAGTTATTTTCCATAAAATGCTTCACGGTCGAAAGAGGACCTCGTGGACGGAAGTTAGACTTTTGACTGAAGCCTTTGGTGAAGAAACCCGTGACGGAGGCAAGCCTAACGCCAGTTTCTTCTCGTACCTACTGGACTCGTGGAGACAAGTCTTACACGTAGTCACTAACAAGACACATACCGCATGAAAACTTCCAGATTTCCATCTACGAGGTGTCGTGATCAGTGTCATGCTTGCCTTGTCGACAATACATGAACAGACGTGAGAATGGAGAATAGGCATGCCTAAGAATGGTACAACTTATATCATAAGATAGTGGTAAACTTGATAAAACTTTAAATGAATTCTAAAAGAGTTTCTCGTGGGTTTACTTACGTCAAACAATCGCAAACACCATCCGAAACGTCCCGCTCATACGTCGAAGTGCACACCCGACACCCGACTGTAGTCTCCTATGTCCCTTGTGTCTAAATATATTATTTTAAATGTTTAGGGTCAAATTAACTGGGTTTATAATGTGAGACAAAAAATAAATATTTTCAGTACAAATATTTAGTGGCGACACGCTTCCCTAAGATTTTTTCAAAATTAGATTTCCTACTCCTTTTTCACTTTTTTATATTTATTTTTCCATTTTTTTTGGATTCTTCCATAACTTTTATCTATTTTTCTTATTTTCTTTAATTTATCTTATTTTAAATTGTCTTTACTTTATTTTTTTAAAAATCTTAACTATTAAATAGGGGCTCGACCCACCTGAACCGAGCTCGATACCTTAGGCCCAATTCGGCCCAACTAGGCCGGGCCTGGCCAGCTGAGCTCAGCCTAAGGTTCGCACGCACCCCCTTTAGGGCTTCGTTTTCTTGCAGAGTCTATACTCCCAAACCAATCAATTTTTTTCTCAAACAATAACACAATTAAACAACTAAATCATTAACAACAACAACAACAATCATAACAACAACAATCATAACAACAACATCAAAAACCACAACAAATATTTCAACCAAAACATAAACAATTGATTAACTAAACTTAAAATTAGTTGCTTTTTAAGGAAAAACTCAAGAACACCAACCAAAACTCAAAAATTTATTTTTTAATAGAATCAATGGTGTTTTTACACAATTCGAGTTCAATAAATTCATAGAAATCTCGTTTATAAACAAAAACCTCAATTTTGAGGCATCGAGAGCAAGAAAGACCAGTTACAAAGGTTTGAAATTTGTTACCTATGGTTTAGCTTCCTTGATTCTTGCCTTTTTAGGTTGAATCTCCTCCACTTTGAGCTTTTAACCCCACCAATTCCACCAAGATTTCAGCCCATATTATTTATTTTCTTCTCTAGAGATAAATTCAGGGTTTTGTTTTGCATGTGTTCAAGAACACACTTATTTATATAATTGGTTTAAGTTCACATCTAGCCCTTCATCTCTTTTCACTTACTTATCTAGATATACATCAAGGGTTTGGATTTAAAGAATCCAAGCACCTTTAATGTCCACTAAATCTCCTAGGACACTATTGATGGAGTCATTACAAGGATGATCTAGAGGTCCCATTAAATATCTCCACTCACTTCTTTGTTATTATTTTTATTTCACTTAGCCTAAACTTTTATAACTTTAGGCATATTAAAATAAATAGCTTAGTTTGTAGACATCACATTTAATTATCTCCATTGTCGACTAAGCTACCGACTACTCGGCTACCTGATGCCTAGCACCAATGCGCATCTCGAGGCACATTTCAATTTTTATTTAATTGGTTTAATTTAGTACTTATGTCTTATCTTAATAAATTCATAAACCTTAGCTTAGGGAAAATCAGTAGTAGCTTTACTAGTTCAACCAAACTTTTATTTGCCTAAGTTTTAACCGTCTCATACCCGAGCTATGCGCAAACCAAGGCATCCCATGCTCTTAACACATACACACATGATATGATAATGAAAACTAGATTAGTGTGACGTGATTTAAATAATAATACAACAATTATGAATTGCATCACATAAAAATAACTTTTAATCCTTCGATTCCTGCGCTGAGATTTTACTTGAGATTTACACGTCAGCTCTAATTACAGTTTGCTAATCCTAGTGATTAGGACATAAAAATGGTTTAATTAAATTAAGGACGTAACATGAACACTCCAACTTGCTCAGTAAGTGACTCACAATTACATATCAAAAGTCTATTAATAATCAAGGATCAATGAATAACAATATGAATCTAAATAATATCTGATCAGTGCATGGAAATATTATAACAATATGTAACAGATGCAATTCAACAGTTCAATAGCAACTGTATTAGTGACGTTACTTTTTAATTCATTTATAAGAGTCGACTCTCAGTTACTCAGGAATACCACTAATGAAATCCATACATTGGCTAATATGTGACTTCATCAATGTATTCGATACTAGCCGAGTCTCCACATTCTTCAAAATAATGACCGATGACATCAAGCCAAGTACTACGAAAGTAAGAGGGTAAGGCTAATCCTTAGCGACCTCATAACCACTTCATAATTGGTTAACTCAGTCTAGTGCTCCCATTTCTCAATCCATAATGATATGAACTAAATATACTACTTTACATAACATAATTGATAATATAATTTAGTCTCACTTGCATCACTTGCAGTTTCCTAACCTTTTCGTGTCTCTTGGACCTTCTAAGGATTCGCCACAAACATTGAGTAATATCGAGTGTAGCTAGATACAACTCAGAGTTCGAGTAGAAAGAAGATTTTGGGTCGATTATAACATTAAAGTTGGTGACAACGAATGAAACATATTTGGAGTCGAAGCATGAATCATATTACGAGTTTGACACTACTACAAGTTAACAATTAGTGTTAATTTACAACATCTAGAAGTTCAATCGGGCAAGTAGAACTTCGATATGGACTACAATAACAAATTCGAGAGAAAAAGAGCATAGGAGATTGAAGAACTTTATAAAGACAACAAGTCAATGTTCTAGAAGGAATTAAAGGCTTATACGTTTTGATTGTTAGTTGAATCAAACAAAAACAACCTAAGAGACTGGGGAGGTTTTTCGATTTTGAATAGTTTTAGGATTGAACTCCTATTTGAATCGAGTAGGTAGACTGAGTTTATAAATACCCATGTAACGCCATTATGTGAACATGCATGGTTTATAACTTCAGTTTAGTGAGAGCAAGAGTTCGTTAGAGTTGTTGTAATGCATTATCAATTTGATTAATTTATTGTTTAAGTTGAGCTATGAACGAACACGTGAAGGTCTTAATGCGTTACAAATCCCTTATGTTTTGGTGTGTGTGTGCGTGAAATTGATTATCACTGCATAATAAACTCATTAGTAATTCCCTCTGGTTTCCAAAACTTTATATATATATATATCAATACTAACTCATTTCAAGAAATTAAAACCAATTTAAGCCTTTTATAATCACATAACTAGTTTCGAAATAGTTTTAGTCAATGAAACCTTACAACAACTGTTCAACATAAATTCCTAATCCACACATAGTCCTCAACACCCATTATTATAAAAATAGTCCAAAATATAAATATATAGAGAGATAAACTAAAAGAAATCACTAAAATATTCGATCTTGCTCTTTTCATTTTTCGGATCCATTAATTGAATATGAAAACCTGTTAGTGTATAAATTAATTGTCATTATTTGCACAATACAAGTTTTAGATGTGAAACTCTAAGTTATTTCAACAGGGGCAGTTTTAACCAGGATAGTTATAACTAGGGTAGTTGGAAATAGGATGGTTGTGACTGGGGCAGTTGTAAACATGCTAGTTGTAACTGATACGAAAATATAAGTTTCTTTATAACGAAATTTCTATTCCGAATTTAGATTCTAATTAATTTTGAGAAGATTTTAGATAACTTTCTAAACGTGTGAAGATAGGATTAACACATCCATGATATTTTGGGATTTAGAAAGCTCACATCAACATTGGTTTTTATGAAGAACACAAGTATATATAAATGATCATGCTATGTTATTCTTCTTGTGGGTTTTAGGTTCAATAGTTGCAATTGGCAATTCTTTTGAACTTTTGTTTTCTTTTTCTTTATTGAGTTGTAATTACCAAATGGATATTGGGGTGAACCAGTCAAGGGGACTTTATATTACCAAAGGGATTTGGGGGTGGGAGTTCATTGTGAGGGTAAAGGATAGTGTAGCAAGCCTAGTGAGGGATCATTTATTGGGGTCTTGCAAAAATCTATAACTCTTTACCATTAATTGATTCTTCACATCAGGGCGTGGTCCCGCAGATGTAGGTTTTAGACTGAACTGCGTCAACATCTCTTTGTGTTGTGGTTTGCTTTACAATTCAGTTTTAATTTTATGGTGTGTTTATTATTACGTGATTGTCGTTAACGATTCATAACTTACAAGTGGTATCAGAGCAAGTCACCTATGCATTCTTTCTTCGTAAAGGCGTGATCCTTAGTTTTTATTTTGTTTTGCGATGGCTAAACTAATACAATGCGATCAGGTTCAAGGAGCTTCAATAACAAGGTCACCAGTGCTCACAAACTCCAACTACACATATTGGAAGGCTTAAGCACCTAAGTCTAGTCCTAATTTTGATTCTCATAAACGTTCCAATTTAGAGTCTAAATCAAATTCTAATCAGCCCAGAAATACCAAGTGTAGAGAATGCAGTGGCTTTGGACATATTTAATATAAATGTCTAACATTCTTGAAGAAGACAGAGAAGTCATTTGTTACCAATTTGAGTGATAGCAAGATCGATGCATAAAGTGAAAAAGCCACAAAAATCTTTATACAACTTTCATTTTAACTACATCAAAAGGGAATTCAACATCGTCTAATGAAGTAGTTAATCCAGTTGCAACTGCCACAGTTGCAACTCATTCAATCACTGCTCATGCAGTTGCAACTCACTATGCCGCCGCTGCTGCTGCAGTAGCAACTAACTCTGTCATTGTTCTTGCAGTTGCAACTTCAGAAGTTCTTGATGAACCAGAAAGCTATGAGTCAGATTGTGACCCTGACACTGGAAGTATTGATGATACATCTATATGTGTTGCATTCGGACAAATGTATGGTCAATGGAGTGTTGTTGCTAATCGAAACATATCTTTTAAAAAAGAAAATCCTTCTATTTAAGAGATTGTTTCTCAGTTGCAACTACACTTAATAACGAAGGAGAAGGAATTGACTACAAGTAAGGTAAAACTTGTTGAGACTAAGGCCACCCTACATCAGTTAAATAAAGTCAAAGTAAATATTGATGATATTTTTGCAAATAGGCAAAGGTTTGAGTGATTATAGAGGACTTGGCTACACCAACAAAGATGCTTCAACTTTTCTCAAGCTTGTCCTACTACCTTTGTTAAAGGGACTAAAGACAATGTTTCACCTATTGAGCTTCCTAGGAGATTTGTTCCTACTTGCTATTATTATGGAGTCAAAGGTCATATTCGACCATGATGTTTTGGAATGTATCGTGTATTAGCAGGAAGGCAAAAACAAGTTGCTAAGAAGGCAAATGACTTGTGAATTCTAGTGCCATCTTGTCTACAAAATCATAAATGGATACCTAAGGCAACCCAAAAATGCAACATTGCATATGTTTCACTGACATCAATTGCTTCATCATGTTGGTACTTTGATAGCTGGGTGTTCTAAACACTTGATGGGAGATAAGACATGCCTGCAAGATTATAAATCATGCATTGATGGACATGTTACATTTGCCGATGGTATTCGTGGTAAAGTAATTGGGAAGGGTACACTCATGGTTGAAGGACTGCCTACTCTTGATAATGTCTTGCATGTTGAGAATCTTAAGGCAAACCTTCTCAGTATCAATCAACTATGGAACTAGGATTTACATGTAACTTTCACAAAGAAAAAATGTAATATGGATGATAGTGATGGCAGATGTGTGATGTTGGGTTCTAGATCTTGCAACAACCAGTATCTGTTGCAAGAAGATGCACGAGGTGTTAACATAAAACTATGGGAGAAAGCACCCGTTTATCAGTGTAGTGTTGTTTGATTTTCATTAGTTAGTTATTGTCTAAAAAAGGTACTCCTAACTAGTTTACATCATTTCTTTATCCACTTTATTTTTCTTAAAGCTTCATTTTTTGAGACCTTTTATGTAGGCTCATCTGCTGTTGCAATAGAGGTTGCTACTATTGAGCTAGTTTCAACTGAAGTTCTTTCAGCTAAAGTTGTTGGACTAATGGTGATGCCATGTCGTACAACACTAATAATAGTCTCGATTTACCGACTACTTGGATATGTAGTAAGACAAGCACGTGGTTGAACCCATAAAGACTGAGAAAGATTCCTAGCCAACAACTAAAAGGATATGGGGAGGAGGGAGGGTGGTTTCTAATCAACTTAATCTAGAAGAAATAAACTTAACAACTTACATTAAACAATGGAAGCATGCATAGACAACTAAAAACAATAATTCAAACAATATAATAAAAGCCTGGATTGGGAGCATTTTCACAATTGACAAGTAATTGAATTAATCATTAGTTACAAAAGATATCCATCCTATTGGATTCTCATAGACAAGTTCGAGTGTGAACACTCTATTTTTCATGGTCAATGGTAGGAACGGGGAAACTACCATATATTAACTAGATCCGCAAAATCGTCGGATATGCAGTAGGCTTTCAACGAGCTAGTAGCCTTAGCGTTCAATGAAAACACTTGCCCTAAAAGGTAACTATTATAAGCTGCCACCCAATTTATACTTCGAATGTACAAGAGCATATCGATTGCCAACAAACAAGGCTCTATTTGTCACCTAACATAAACGCATTTACTAAGCAGCAGCAGGTTCACTGACTTAGATCTCCTACACCCCCCTATGCATTAGTCACTACACAAGCAATACATATTTAATCTAATTTATGGAAAAACTAGTTGATTTATAATTGATAAAATCAAAGTTACAAGATTCCAATGAAAGGAGAATTCACTTTAAAGAACGAAACCTCATATCATCAATACTTGCAATTGCAGAAAACACTTAATCCACTAAGAACTTAGTTAATAGCTCACATTTAAAGTAATTACAGTAATAAAATGAATTAAATAGTACCTTAAAAGTAAAGAATGAACACCTTAAAATAGAAAAAACCAAAACTCTCGAAAGCTCTTCTCTTAAAAACTTAAAAATTAGGGAAAAGATAAGATGATCTATATTTCGCACGTCCAACCTTACGTATTTATATCGGTTGGAAATACAACATAATAGATTCACCAAATCTTACAAATCCACCGAATCTGAGATTTAAAATCCTTAGATTTTTTCAGCGTCGTACATAGAACAGACACATCGTTGAAGAATCTCTACCAAATCGTTGTAATTCTCTATTTTCTATGCAATTTGTTCCTATTCGATCCTGGTGCCGTCATAGCACCATACATGCACTACAAGGCGCTGCCAATGCACTAGGCCTGTCTTAACTCTTTGACTCTCGATTTTCTCGTGGGTCTGCATAAGGCTTTTCCTAGTCTAATTTCAGTGTTAAATCTTCAGTATGCATAAGTTAAGCCTAAAGATTCCCTAGCGATGTTTGACCAACTGAAAGCATTGTGAAGGCGATGAACTTTCTCTTGTCTTGTGGAGAATATCTCATTTTCATCCAATAGCCTGTTTTAACCTCGAAAACACAAAAACAAAGATTTATTAGTATAAATGATGATAAAAGTATCGGAGTTCATAGTAAAAGCGTACAAAAACATAGCATATTTGATGTCTTATCAAATACCCTCAAACTTAGCTCGTCCCAAACAAAGGAGTTTGAGACAATCAACTTGCATACTCAACTTACAATTCGGCTCCTTTAATGACCGACTCTAACTTAAATGGTTTTGTCAAATTTTTCACAAAAAATTTGCCAAATAGGAGACGAGAACTCAAGCAAAGTTACTTTGAGTAAAGGTATTTTGGCCACTTTCTCGAAGAATACTCTACAACCTAGGCTTTGTCAAAATTAAAGCCATCAATTAATCACGAGTTACCTTGATACTTTTAACAAGCGAAGAATCTTTAATCTCTAAATAGGGCATTGAATACCAAGATTCCACAAATAGAAACATATACAACCATTTTGTTGACACAATCAAAACATCATTTGGGGTCAATAGGAATTTCTTTGGGTTATTATGGCTGGACTGGGGTAATAAGGAAATGATTATTAAAGGATTCAAAGCATTGGAAAGACTTACTTAATCTAGCTAGATGTACTCGAGCTAAATTCTTTATTTGAGGAGTTTTTATAGACTTCCACCTTTATTCATTTCACTTATATATATTCTCTATTTTTTATATTATTTTCTTTAGTGCGGTCCTTGCTTCATTTCCAGTGGATTCTGCTTTTTTCTCACTTTTTTCACACCACTATACTTCATGCTACTTTTCCTCTAAATCCTGTGAGACACTCTATTTTATTATTTAAAACTCTTGTTAGCATTTTTCACTTTGCTATCATTAAGTTAGCCTTCCAATGTAAGTAGAAGGATAATAAGGCCAATGGCTATAAGTTTCCTGATAGGTGATGAAGGAATTAGGTTGGGTTGGCTCAATAGGGCTAACTAGGGATAAATTATAGGTTGGCTAAGGCTAAAGGCTAAACAGACACTACCCATGCCTTCCTCCAAACTTATTCTTAAGTTAATAGTCAGTTTCAAATGGATGTGAACCTATTCTGGAATATGTAGAGCTGAATCTTGTCCTATTTTGACCTTCTACCCTTTCATATCTAGCATAGAGCCTTGACTTTACACTAGCACTCTTTGGTATATACTCAGTTAGTAGACAAATCATAAGAACATTATGTTCACCTATGCTCTACCTAAGGTCTTGTCCATAATTGGCAACATCATTCCACATATAAATCTTAAAGATTTTCAACCATTTTTCTAAGCTAGAATTTGACATTCATTTAGGCTAAAAAACATGGATAAAAACAAAAAAAAAGAATTCACAACTATGGAAAGTGTACACTACCTACCAATCCATCAATCCAATGAATAACATGAAATCGTATTACCTGAATTTAGCTAGATTATTCGAAAAAATTCTAAAAGTTGCAAATTTTTTACTAAAATCATTATAGTTCATCCATGCATTCCATCAAACCTAAATAACTGCATACCCCAAACTTATTTGAACCATGTCCTCAAGGTTCAAGCAAGTATGATAAACATACACATTCGAAAAGAACAAGTTAAATACGATAATAGAAGGTAAGAAATGAAATGGAATGAAGTGATAAAAGTAGAAGCTGAAAATAGGCAAATGTTATGAAACAAAAACATGAACTCCTTAATCAATAGATTAAAAACAATATTCATTACTGCACTCCGATGAATAGTCACCAAGCAAGTGAGTATGTCAATTTTTTTAAATCTAACCCAAATGCTTCCAATTGTGGCATCTGCCACTTACTAAAGCAGTGAATAACTAAATCTTATCCTAACCTAAATGCTTGGGCTGCATCCCAAGAGCGCCAGTGTTTAACGTCGATGGCCTTTTATTTTTAACCTTTATTCCGAACTGGGTGATATATCATCATTTATGAACTCAATCATTGGGAACTTCAGGTTATTGAAATATGGTACCAGGGGTGTCGGCATGAAGTCAAACTCTTCAGTAAATGTGATAACTTTCCTATTTCACATCAGAATGATCTCCTCGTGCCATCCCATTAAGACCACCTTGCTCTCCACATCAATCAAGGCTTCCCAAGTATCATGGCATGCTCCATCGAATCCGAAGAGTCAAGAATGTAGAAGCCTACCTCATAAATGAATTGAGTAACATACATGCCAACATTCTTCGTCATCCTGATTTCAGTGATGTTCTTGCCATTTCCCAAGTTAATTTCCACTTTTTAGCGTTCATGGATGGAATCTCAACCCTCTTGAAGAATGATAAAGGCATGACATTAATTTCAGCTTCGGTGTCCAGAAGTGCCTTCTTAAAAGTTTCTCTATTGACTCGCACAAGGATCTTTATAGGGTCTGGATCCTCCATTTTCTTGACCAGCAGTATCCCTACTTTATGTAGCGACATTCCTTTCTTTTTCTGCTTGTTTCTCACCCTAGCCTTTGGTGCTTTTGGATTCCTCTAGATAAAGAGATCAACTTTCTCTATAGTAATTTCCTCTTTCTTGCTTCCTGTTATGTTCTCCTTAGTGTTTTCCCCTGGCTCTGCCTTCACTCACCATTCCTGCTTTGGCTTGCTATCCAAAGTAAAGACATATAATGCATTACGAATTCCTCTTGTATGATTAGTTGATGCTTCAATTTGCTCCAAGTCAACTCCGTCTTTTAGGGTCCTGTCGAAGTCTTCACAAAAGGGCTTCAACCTATGTCCATTCATTTTGAAAGTTTTCCTACTCTCCATACTCTATATTTCAACAACACCATGGAAAAAGATAATAGTAACAAGGAATGGACCCACCCATTTAGACCTAAGCTTACCCTAGAAGATCTTCAACCTAAAATTAAAGAGAAGGAGTTTTTCGACCTATTATAAAGGATTTCCTTATCAGATGACGATCATGATAAGCTTTTGCCTTATCTTTGTAAATCCTTGCATTCTCGTATGCATCATTCATATTCTCTTCTAGTTCTTGAATTTCTAATTTTCGCTCAACACTGATTTCATTATAATTCATATTACAATGTTTGACTACCCAATATGCTTTATGTTTTAACTCTACAGGAAGATGACATGCTTTTTCCAAAAAACAACCTTTATGGAGACATTCTAATAGGCATTTTGAAAACTGTCATGTATCCCCATAATGCAATATGAAGGCGTAAACTCCAGTCATTCCTTGACAGGTGAATAGTTTTCTCAAAGATGGATTTGATCTCTCTATTAGAGACTTCGACTTCACCATTAGCTTGGGGGTGATAGGCTGTAGATGTCCTATAGGTGACATTATATTTCCTGAACAAAGACTCTACAATCCTATTGTAGAAGTGAGTTCATTTGTCATTGATGATTGAGCATAGAGCACCAAATCATGAAAATTTCGTGACTTTAGGAACTTCACCACCGTTTGAGAGTCATTACTTCTGGTGGCTTTAGGTTCAACCCATTTCGAGACATAATCCACCACTAGCAGGATATATGTATTCCCATTAGAAGGTGAGAATAGGCCAATAAAGTCAATGCCCCAGATGTTGAAGATCTCACAAAAAATGATTTTAGTTATAGGCATCTAATTTCTTGGTTGTAATAACCATTACTTCTGACAGTTAGGACAAGTTTTAGTGAAGACGTAAGCATCATGGAATAGTGTGGGCCAAAAAACCACATTCTAAAACTTTCCTAGCTGTACGCTATGGACCGAAATGATCGCCACACACGTATGAATGATAGTGAGATAAGATGGGATGTGTTTCCTGCTGAGGAATACACCTACGAATCATTTGACCCGCATAGAACTTCCATAAATATAGATTTTCCCATAGATAATGCTTCGAATTGTACAAAAGTTTTTGCTTTTGTATACGTGAGTAGTACAATGGTAACTACTTGGTGGCTAGATAGTTAACAAGGTTAGCACACCATGGAGCTTCAAAAGATGCTGCATAAACACGCATTGAGAGCAATAGGTGGTTCTCCGTTCTCTAGTCGACTGAGATGACCTGCCACTAGATTCTCGCCACTTTTGTTTTCTTTGATTATAAGATCAAACTCTTGAAATAAAAGTATCCATCTTATGAGTCTAAGCTTAGACTATTTTTTAGAAATTAGGTAACACAAAGTTGCATGGTCTGAATAGACAATGACTTTGTGGTGCCTAGCAAATAAGGGCTGAACTTTTCAAGTGCAAAAACAATTTTTAGGAGTTATTTCTTAGTGGTGGTGTATTTCATTTGAGCAACATCTAAAATCTAGATGCATAGTAAATCACATGAGATTCTCTCCCTTCTTTTTTTCCTAGCACAGCTCCCACACCATAGTTGCTCGCATCACACATAATTGCAAAAGGAAATAATTGATTAGGAGCTCTGATGATCAGGGTGGAGGTGAATGCAGTCTTCATTGTGGAAAAAGACTTCTTACATTCGTAATCAAACACGACTGGAACATCTTTCTGAAGTATGCAACATACAGGTTGGGCTATCTTGGAAAAATCCTTGATAAACTGCTTACGAAAGCCTGCATGACCTAAAAATGCGCGTATCTCTCTCACAGTGGAGGGATGGGGCAAGGACCGAATGGCATCCACTTTTGCCGGATCAACTTCTAGACCTCTAGATGAAACAATATGATCCAAAATGATCCCGTTCTATAAAATGGCATTTCTCATAGTTGAGAATAAGGTTCTTTTCAATGCATCGGGATAACACTTTGGTCAGATTATCAAGACAACCGTTAAAAAAAATCTCTATAAACAGTGAAATCATCCATGAAGACTTCAATGAAGTTCTCAACAAAATCAGAGAAAATTCTTACCATGCACCGTTGGAATGTTGCGAGTGCATTGCATAGCTCAAATGATATATACTTGTAAGCAAATGTTCCAAAAGGACAGGTGAAGGTGGTATTTTCCTGATCTTCTGGTGCAACAAGAATCTGATGAAACCCTAAATACCCATCTAAACAAAACTAGTGGGATTTCAAGCCAGATGCTCAAGCATCTGATCTATGAATGGCTAGGGAAAATGATCTTTCCTTGTGGCCACATTAAGTTTTCTGTAGTTAATAAAAACTTACCATCCGTTTTGGACAGGGTAGGTACCAACTCTCCTTAGGCATTGGTCACAATAGTTACTCCAGTCCTTTTAGGTATGACTTTCACTGGACTAATCTTCTTGCCATCAGAATTGGGATAAATCATCCCAGCATTAAGAAGTCTCAGAATCTCTTTCTTAACTACTTCCATCATAGGTGGGTTTAGTCGCCTTTGAGCTTACCTCGAGGGTTTGCATTCATCCTCTAGATGTATTTTGTGTGTACATATGTAAGGATTCAGTCTTTTGATGTCAGCTAGTGTTATCTTATCACTTCCTTGTAGTCTCGTAGGATGTCCACTAGTCTTTCCTCTTCAGTTTCAAGAGTTTGTTGAAATTGATTACTAGAAGTGATTCATTCTCACCTAAGTAAGCAAACTTTAGGTGATCACTAAGCTCCTTCAAATCGAGCTTTGGGGATTTATCGAACGAAGGTTCGAGCTTGGGACCAGAGGAGAAAAAATCCATGGGGACAGTGAGTTCGAAACAGAGTTCATAAGACTTTAACTCCTTAATGACGTCCTCGACATCTTTTTCGAGTGAACAAATGTGCTCCAGATCATTAGAAGTTACTCATCGATAGATGACTAAGTTTAATGTATCTCTCGTGGGTTAGTTAATACTTGCTTGTAGCAGTGGATCAACTGTATCAGAAGTACACATGGATGATACATCAGCAGGATATTCCATGGTGTCATGAATGTTAAATTTCATAACGTTGCCATCGAATTCCACAGTCAAAGATCCGTCTGTAACGTCAATCTTAGCCTATGCCGTTTTAATTAAAAGACGTCCTAATAGTATCAAAGAGGAATTGGGGAATGGTTTATTTTTCATGTCTATAATGAAGAAGTCTACAGGAAAGTATAACAATCCTGCAACAACAACGATATCTTCTAAAACTCCTATAGGATGTACAATAGATATGTTCGCTAATTGGATCACTATCGTAGTTTCCCTTACTTTTTTGTAATTAAAAGACTTAAACAAGGATAAAGGCATGACATTTATGGATGCTCCTAAGTCTAGCATTGCCTTAGAAAAGAGTCTATTACCAATGCTGATTGGCACTGAGAACAATCCTAGATCCTTGCACTTAGGAGGAAGATTCTTTTGAAAGTATGGCTGAGGCAGTTTCACCAACGATGACTCTCTCATGTTCATGTAGCTTTAGCTTATTGCTACACAACTTCTTCAAGACCTTGGCAATCCTAGGCATATTGGCTACAACATCTAGCAAAGGGATATTGATTTCTACTTTCCTGAGAGTGTTTATGATTCCTTTTTCTTGCTCATTTTTCTTTGATATTACTAGACGTTGGGAAAATGGAGGATGAGTAACAATAGGTTTGATGATTGGTTCTACCCTAGGTTCCTTAAGTGGTGCAGCAGTAACTTTTATCTCATGCTCAGCCTCTGCTCTTACCTCTTTCGGTTTACTTAGTGACAAGTCAATAATTAAACACATTTATAATGTAATTTAAGTTGATTTTAAGCATATATGATGATATTAAACTAGGATTCTCTTGTTTTTGTGATTTCAGGTTTTAAATAGGAAAATGAAGAAATGGAAGAAAATAAAAAGATAAGCAAAAAAATCAATTGAAAAAATATAACAACGATTCGCCATCGATTTGGAATAACACTTGGAATCGGCATATAAATTAGCAGCAGAAGAAAGCCAACAAATCTACAGTGAATTAGAGAATGTACTATAAATCACTAGTTGAATCGGTTGAGTATTGAGAGCTAAACTCAGTGATTTACTCAACAATTTGTGTATAAGGTAGGAATCGTTAAGAAATTGCTGAGATCAGTTATGGGGTTTTTAGATTAGAATGAAGAATTTGAGTTTATCTATGATATGTATAAGTAGGGAGACTATAAAAAGACCATAGAGCTTCGAAATAACTCTCTTCTCTCTCTCTCTCTGTCTCTCCTATTTTTTTTGCATTCCTATTGCTCTAGTTTTTTTAGTTTTATTGTATTGTCTATGTTTTGAAGATATTTTGAAGCTTTGATTTATATTAAGGTATTTATTCATTCATTATGTCTTTTAATTATATTTATGCGTTGTTTATTTCCAGTATGAGTGAGTAGTCTATTAATCTAAACAAACCTTAAATAATATAATATATTTTCGATTACTAAATAGTTATAATTAAGGAATCATGTGCTTAATGTTTTAGATCTATTCATACACATCAATAATATAATTAACAAGTTGTTTTTGCGTGTAACAACTAAAGGAGATTAGCATTGCATGCATAGTTACAAATATGTTATGTAGTATTAAGAGTCTGATTGTATGTCTATAGTTATTGAGAACAATTATAGAAGTAGTAAATATGATTAATGTATATGGGATTTCTCGAGTGGATGCTCTAGGTGATTGTGTTCTAAGTTATTTATTATGCGACTTCAGTAATATTAGCTTAGATTAGGCATAATTTTCATTGAACTTAATGCTATCATATTTTTATGGTGTTTTATTTTATCTAATGAGTAGATTTATAATGATAAGAATGTGACATTTATATTAATTAAGGAAAATCGGTGGCTGGCTACATGCTATCAACCTATTATGAAGTCGGGTTTTATAATTACAAGATTCCATATGTTTTATAATTATAACTATAGTATGAATTGATATGATGTTCTAGTGTGCGAAAGTAATCCAAATATATTATATTGTTTGGTGGGGGTTTGTTTAGATGTTTGTTTATTTATATTGAATTGCATTTGAATATTGTTTAAGTTAGTTTGAATTTGATTTGTTTAGATTAATTTAATTAGTTTGGTTATTTAAGTTAATAATAATAATTGTTAAGTTATTTAGTATTTCAATTCCTGTTTAACTAGATTAATTAAATTAATAAAAACAAGAAAAAACTACTTTCCTTTGAGATCTCGAAAATCCCTGTGGAGACGATATCTCATTTACCACTACTACAAGTTAATAGAAAACAAGGAAAAATATTGTGCAAGCTTGACACGTATCAATTTTTGGCGCCATTTCCAGGGCTTTTTAGATAATTTCTAAAGAATTATAGACGTTGTATGGTCTACACACTTCGTTATGTTAATTTAACCGGATCTTTATATCTATTTGATCCTGAAATTGATAGAACTTTTAATCTTAGTTTAAGACAACAACAACTTAAGGAAAATTTAGTTAATAGGATGGAAGACAACAATAATGACATTGATGACAACAACAACAACAACAACAACAACAACAACATAGCCTCAGTCCCAAATTAACTGGGGTCGGCTACATGGATCAAACTTTTCCATTGTGCTAGATTAAGTGCAATTGATGGTGAGCTTTGCAAACCATTCAAATCCTTCCTAATTAATGCATCCCATATTAACTTTGGTATGCCCCTACCTCGTCAAATTTCTACAGTTTCTATTGAGTCAAGTTTTCTAGTTGGGGCATTTGTAGGCGGTCTTTGCAGGTGACCAAACCATCGCAACCGCCCTTCCCTAATCTTTGTATCAATTGGTGCTACTCCTATTTGTCTTTGAATTTCTATATTTCTTATTCTATCTTTACGAGTTTTACCACACATCCACCTAAGCATCCTCATTTATGCTACGTTCATTTTATGTAATTGTTGTTGCTTTACCGCCCAACATTCACTTCCATAGAGCATAGCTGGCCTAATTGCGGTCCTATAAAATTTTTCTTTTAACTTAGTAGGAATACTTTGATCACAAATCACCCCTATTGCACTCCGCCATTTCTTCCATCCAGCTTGAATTCTATGTGTGACATTATTCTCAATGTTACCAAAGTTATCAAAAATAATAGAGAACTCACTTTTAGACAAACAAACAAAAAATTTACAGCATATGGGCTTATGTGCATAGCATACCCCCATGGATTTCCTGAACTTGAACTTAGATTTGGATTTATTAGTGCTTTATCTAACTTTTACGGTAAAGACAATGAAGATCCATATAAATTAATAAGGGAGTATCAACATAAAATTAATGGAATGAAACCAAAAAAGGAACATTGAAACAAGTCAAACTTAAGGTTTTTTCTTTTGCATTGAAAGATCAAGCACAAAATTGGTTGTTCTATCTTCCACAAGACACTATAACTACATAAACCCAAATGTTAGAAGCTTTCTCAAATAAATATATGCCTGCTAGAAAAATAAGTTCATATAGAAAGCAAATAATAGTTGCTAAAATGAAAGATGATGAAAACCTTAATGAATTTTGGGATATATTTCAAAGAATAATTTCTTCTTGTCCTCAACATGGATATACTCGAAAAGCTTTATTAAAATATTTTTATGAAGGACTCTATCACTTTGAACAAAGACTACTAGACACGGTATATGGTGGATCTTTATTTGAAACAACACCTACTTTAGCGAAAGAAGCAATTACTAAAATGGTAAAACAATCTAAATAATATGGTGAAATGGTTGAATCATTAAGAAAGAAACTCTATGAAATGGATAGTAAGAAAAATAAAGTAACCGATGATAAAATTGATGAATTATCTAAGATGATTAAGCTATTCGTTAACGAAAAACCTAATCAAGTTAAGGCTTGCGGATTCTGTAACGAGGTTACACATCCTACTGATGCGAGTTCTACTCTACAGGAAGAAAATATTGCAGAAGTTAATGCAATAATGAATCAATTTTATGGTCTTTCAATATATCAGTATAGTAATAATACTTATTATCTTGGAAGACTGAATCCAAATCTTAGCTATGGTCCTCAAAATGAAAACTATAACACTTACAGTCCAAAAGCTCAAATGCAAACTGCATCTAATCAGCAGCCTCAACAAACACTCAACCTATGAATCCAAATTTAGAGCAAATAGTGCACAATTTTATGAGTCAAAGTCATCAAAATTTCACACTGGTTTCTCAAAATCAAATTAAGACTGATACTACCATTAATGAATTGAAAAATCTGTTAAGTCAAATGAACCATTGATGGAATACCTATCACAATAGGAAAAGGTGTAAGTTTCACACTGGTTTCTCAAAATCAAATAATGCACAATTTTAGTTCAGACTTTTGTAAAGACATTCTTGAATCATTTACGAAGATAGAAATCAATGAACTATTGACGGAATTAATCATGCAATTTTCTAATTACGTTGAAGTTTTGAAAGAATTCTCTGAATCAAAAGACAAATTTTTAGAAGAATCTAAAGAAAACTTAGGACAAAAAGTGTCTTCTTTAATTAAAAAGAAGATACATGAGAAATGTTTCGACCCATGGATGTTTGGAATACCTATCACAATAGGAACCTCTTTGATAGATTTTGCTATGTGCGATCTCAGAGCATCAATAAACGTTATGTCACTCAAGTTATATGAATCAATGAAAATAGGTTCACTGACCAATACACCAATTGACCTTACTTTAGCCAACGATATCGTTATTAAACACCATGGTTTAATAGAAGATGTTTTAGTTAAAGTTAATGACTTATTATTTCCCGCTGACTTCTATGTCATGGAAAAGGAGACTCAATATCAGCTTGGTCCCCATCTATACTTTTAGGAAGACCATTCCTTAAAACAGCTAAAATGAAACTAGATATCTTTGAAAGGACAATGTCTATGGAGTTTGAAAGTAAATTATTACTTTTCATTTGAATGATGAATATATCTATGGAAATCTGATGAAATTGATGATGAACAAACTAAAGATAATGAATTGTTATAATTAAATCATTATGAAGTTGAAATATATGCTATTAATGCAATAATAATGAAAGATGGAAATGCTAAGACCACAAACAAGCAAGGTGAAGAAACGGCTAATCAACAGGCAATAACCCAATAATGGAGGGTTGAGCAATCAAACAATGTTCTGAATAATAACATGGATGAAGTTAAATCTACGAACAATAAGAAAAAGAAAAAAAAAAAGAATCCAACAATTGTTAAGCTCGATGATTTGGAAGTTATATACATAAATATTAAGGTCAAATGGGCTTGGTACTTTAAAGCTATATTTGATTCGAGTTCTAGGGCAAACTACATGCCAATTCATTTTTTCCTCCACACTTAATTAGAATTGGATGTACTTGCTTTCAAAAAAGTTGCCCTACTAAATAAGTATTCAATAAATTCAATAGGTGTGGTTACTAATGTATCAGTTCAAATTGACAAGTATATCATTCCCAAAGACTTTTTGGTTATGCCACACTTCATTAACGAAGATTTTCCATTAATCTTAGGATGACCTTTCTTAGCCACTTCGCAAGCTGTCATGGATACCCAGAACAAGGCGACTACTTTTCGAGTGCATGGCTAAGCAATCACAACAATCACTTTCTGGAATCGATTGTATCTTTATTTTCCACTTTACTGTTAACTTAAGTTCATAGAACCAACCTAGAACTGCGTGGTTTAGTCGAGCCAACAATAGTAAATAAGAGCGCTTTATTGGAGGCAGCCCCGATTGTATCTTTATTTTCCACTTTACTGTTAGGATTAGTTAGTTGTTTTAACATTCTCTCAACTTTTAACTCTTATAATGATGATATTTTAGGAATTCAATTCCGAAATAGTTTCATGTAAGGGGGTTGATCGAGTCAATTTATTTTCGTATTGTATTGTTTTTTGAATTAGGTTAATGATAATTAGTTATTTATGGTAATAAAATAATTTATTTAATAAATATCTGAGTTAAATTCTAGAATTTTGAGTATTTCTACTTTATTGATATATATATGTAATAATTAAATGGGCAAATCGATGTAATTGGAAAAACAATGAAATTAAGCCAGCGATTTACCAATAATTCCAGTTTGTACTGGAAATCGCTAGGTAACTTAGTAACAGTATGAAGAATTTTCAATGTAAATTCAAAGCCAAAGTTTTTTTTACCGAATCAAGTTTACAACTAGAAATCGTTTGAAAAATCGCTAAGTCACCGAGGTTCATTCCAGCGATTTTATCAGCGATTCTTCAACGAGTCCATTAAAACCCTGATTCGCTGAGAACGAATTTGAGTTTTTTTAAAAATGGAACCCCAATTCACCATATTTAAACCATTTCCACTCACGTCCATTGTACCCTTTCGATCAAAAGACCAATTTTTGCATAGATTTAACCTTTCAAAACTTGACTTTAGTGTATTTAAGTGATTCCCACCCCAATCCTCACACATTTAACTCAAAAAATGTAGTGAGTTTTGAGAATATAAAGCCACTTAGGGTTTGAGCAAGGGAGTTCGAATAGGAGCATGGGAGAGTTTAGAGAAGCAATCTTAGATTCAATACTTGAAAGAATCACTTTCAAGAAGGTAATCAACTAAAACCCTAACCTTTTACAGATTAAATATTTTGGCTGTTAGTCAATTTTGGATTGATTGTTAGGATAGAAATTCAATTTCGAGAATTTAAGTTAAAATGGTTTTGATATCAAATGTTTTTTTATTATAATTCTAGTATGGGAGTGATGTAATGATTTGTTTATCACTATCGCATTTTCAAACTATTTTCATAAATGGCGCGTAAATTTAATTTTATAAGCAAACTAATTTGAGACTATGTTTCAAATGAGTTTGAGGTTTTTGTGAATATTTATCAATTGATTTGAATTAATTACAAAGCATGTTTTTCCTAATATCATTTTATCAACAACTTTCATATGAATTTGCAAATCTTAATTTCAAAAACAATTTCCAGATGATTTCTTATTTTTGATAGATAATTGAACTTTATCTAATACTTTTTCGAAAAATTTTGTCTCAAATGATTTTACAGGTTTGTTCTTTTACCTACAATATTCTAAATGGCCGGAGGTGGTAAGGTTAGAGGTTCACGAGAAGAGAAGAGAAGGGGAAGGGAAAGTTAGTGGAGAAATAAAAAAAATCCAAAGTTTCTTAAATCCAACCCACATCCATATCTTTCAACACAGCTAGGATTAGACCACAAAGAAAACCTACTCCGTCTTCTTCATTTAGTGATAACACTGAGGATAATTATGTGGTTGAGGAGGAAGTATTGGTAGTTGAAAAAAGAAATACCGATAGGGGAGAAAAACTATAAATTAAGGAAGGGAAATTTTGTAAATGAGAAGGCATACAAAAAATTTAGGAGTGATGTAATTATGGATAGGAAGTTAATCCCGGATTTGGGATTTAATGTGAAAAATGAATTGAAGTATAGGCCTAGAATCCTAGACATCATAGAGATAAGAAACTGGGGTTTATTGACGAGAGATTACAGCCGCTTAGACCTAGAGGATGTCCCAAGTGAACGGGGTTGTGAAACTTTAGTGCAAGAATTCTACGCCAATGCATATGGAAGTGAAAGTAAGACTGAGTCCCGGGTTAGAGGGAAGACAATGGACTAATCCGCTGCTAGAATAAATAGGTATTTTGGATTACCAAATTTTTGACAAAAACAAAATGAAGAGTACCTGAAACTCGAATATGGAATTAAGTACCATTTCCTCACCGAGACAATAAGGGGAGGTTTAAAAAACATTCCATGGATGTTTGAAATATAAATCAAAAGATAGAGTATATAGATCATTACCCAAATTTTTTATTTGACTTGGATTTAAATTTTTAAATGTGGTTTTGAGGCTCACCATGGCCATCAATGGAGGTCTCAACTCCAAAATCCCTTGAAGGACACAAACTTAGCCAAAATCTTCACGTTCCTTTTTTGTGAGCAATCCATTGCGTCGTCGAGGTTCATCAAAGCCACGCCTCACTGTCCGCCAGTTCGTCTCGCGTGCCCTTGCCGGCATCGACGTCGACGCACCATCGCGCCTAGCTGCTACTGCTCGTCTGCACGTCCGCGAGCTCCCCTGTGCCAATCTCGTCGCAGGCCCGCCGCAGCACCGCAAGCCGCCGTCTGCGCTGCTCGTCTTCGCGCCTCTGTGCCATCCATCCATGATCCTTCCATGGCTGCCTCTCTCATTCTTATATGTTGTGTGCGTTGATGAAATATGGTTAAAAGCCCTTTTTTTGCGTTCATGTTGCGTTGCTTGTTATGTTGTGTTTGTTTTTTTTTCTTTTTCTTTGGAGAATGAATCTCACTCATTCATCTCTTCCTTAAACAAAACAACACTAACGATCTATGGTCATTGCTACACACAAAAAATCGATCTAAATGTTTAGATCTATCCGGTCACTTTGTGACTCTAAAATAGACACGCTTAGTGCACACCTCCTTTGTTTGCACTTTTACTTAGTCAATTTTAAATAATTCCAATCTAGGGTATCATCATCTTTCGAATTCAATTTAATTAACCCAAACCATTTGCGATACCATACATTACACGTTGTACTATGCCATATAAGAATTTAAAATTATTTTTCCTATTTTCTTTTATAAGTATTTTTAACCCTTCGACTTACGGTGACCCTCGATTTGTATTAGATCACTAATAATTTGTGATTAGTGATTAATTAATGAATTAAAAATACGAGTTGCTACAATAATGGAGATTTGTCTCCTAATAGAGGTAATCTTGCTCGCTGGCATATATTGTTCCTGAAATTTGAGGTGTATATCTTTCCAAGAATAGATAGATCTAAGAGGTAAGTGGAACAACCAATCTAAAGCATTACCTCACAGACAAAATGGAAAAGCCTTCAGCTTGACCATGTGAGGCTCAACTTTAGTAGGTTTCATACCAACAACAACCCATTCAAATTCTGTCAGAAGTTTCCGAGAATCCTCATCATCACTTCTACGAAATGTTGGAAGGTTCTGGATAAGTCTAGTTTTTAACACGAACTCTCCAACTTGGGTAGGGAATTGTGACGACCCTAGACCTGGCAAACTAGGGCTCGCCCAGCCTAAACCTACGTGGACCCTCGATCAACTCCCGTTAGGTCAACCCAAGCTTAGTTAGCCACTAACCAAATTATTTAATCATTAGTTGCTTATTAGGTTTGTAATTTAATTTAACAAGTCTTAATGTTTACGTAGCAAAATTTAAAAATATTTATAGCAACTTAAACAAGTAAATGGTAATCGGGACATGCCTAGATGTGGAATTATAGCATAAGTAGATCTCATGTATATACATATATATAGTGACAAACAGTGTGAAGAAGTATCATATACATGTATTAAACGTCTCATAACCCAAAATGAACCCCAAGGTAACCAAAAACATAAGTATATATATCAAATGTATAGTCCAAAATATCAAAAATAAACCTAATGAAGTAATAGAGAGGAGCTGACTCTGAGGGAAGCTCAAAGGAAGTCACCAATCACAGACTCCTTGCCTCTACTACTAGAGGGACTTACAATTGTCACCAAAAGCAGAGAAAAATCCACTGAGTAAATCCAGAAGAAGTTCAACGGTAATTCAGATTAAACAATAAATGATTCCATAAATCATGTTGGAAAGAAATAAAGTGCTGAGAAAGAACAATAAAATGCATGATAGACATACAACAATAATTAAAGGTCGCGTTTAAGTGACCCAGAAGCAAAAGATAGGAAGTGTGGTCATGAAACTTTACATGTGGACTTAAAGCCACTTAAAATGTGTAAGTGTCTAACACTGGTGCAGCGGGTCAAGCCGCTTCGACCGCACCTAATCCGTTCGACACTTTCGGCTCGTTTAAGCTGAAGCCCGAGAAAAATTCCAAAGGGAGCCACAAACTTAATCGGATGCTCAACCACAATGGAACTCGAATACCTGAGAGGAGCCATAACACATGGCAGATGCTCACTCAGAGGATTCATACCCATTGGGAAGCCACGAGAGCTAGTCGGCTACTAAACCCACAAGTGGACACGACTAAACCTAACCACTTAGACCCTAAGTCACTCGGTAGGGGAAGAAGAGTCTAATAATTGTCATCATTTCATCAAATATATCAAGGGAATGAAAAGAATTAATATTGAATTTCTTACTGGTTTACTTACCTCAATATGCAAATTACCAAGCAAATCGCGGCTCCTGCACGCCTCGAAATATGTACACGATACCCGACACGAGTCTCATAAGCTCCTGGTATCAATTGACAATGAATTGGGTGTGTTTGAGCCTATTTGATATAATTTAGATTTTTAAATTCTAAGATAATTCAAAATATGGAATTTATAGTGGTGGAGCATTTTTCGAGGAAAATCTCGGTGTAAAATTCTCCGAAAAATCTCCAAACTCATTTTCGTACAATTTTTTCAAATTTCTTATTTTTCTTAAGTTTTCCCTATTTTTCTTGAATTTTTCTGATTTTTTTTGATTTTCTGTTATTTTAATAAATTAAAATGTAAAATATATATATACATATATATATTGAATTGGGGGCTTTTGGCCCCCCTTGAACCAGATTTAGGCTGAACCGGGCCCGGTTTAGCCCAATTGGGTGGGCCCGAGCTCGACCAAAACCACTGGGCCTGAGCTGGGCTGGCCCGATGGCCCTGGGGATCACACGATGTGCGCATGCGATCCTCTCCCTATCCCTTGTGAAAACGAAGAAGATGAGGGGGCGAAACAGACAGACAGCCTTACCTTTCTCTCTCCCTTTCTCTTTCTCTCTCCTCTTTTTTTTATTTTTGTTTTATTTATTTATTTATTTTAATTATTTATTTATTTAATTATTTCCATCTCTTTCTTTCCCTCATCAAACTCTCAATCACCATTAAAGAACTAACAATTATAACCATAACAACAAAAAAATGATTAAACATAAATTTTGTTTCCAACACAAAGATTCACACCACAATGAGTTGATTTCATCTTTTTGACATCAAAAGCCTCAAATCCATACACATTAGCTACCTAAAATTGAAGAAATGTAGATATTGAAGATGATAATAACTTACTTGGGATTTTTTTCTTTCTCTTGTTCTTCTTCTCTTCTCTAAAGAAAACACAAACTCCTAATTCACTGCACACGCGTCAATTTTTCTCTCTCCCTTATCTATTTTCACTTTCCACAGTCACTTATCACACTCCCTCCATCAACAAATGACAAATGTGTCTAATTTAGGAATTGTCTATTTTGCCCTCAACAATTAATTAATTCATTTACTCAAACAATTGAACACAATTTTAAACTTTAGGTACCTTTTTTGATTTATTGATCAAACTTTAGTCTCATACCCGTGATCGCATGCGTCTTGAGAGGTTACCTTACTCTTAAATCGATGATTAAAATAAAATAATTAAATTGCGTGCATTTTTATTTTAGACGGTTAATACACGAATCATTGAAAAATAAAATACCTCGATGTCGACCCGCGAGGGTTGACCGAGTGTGCCATGTCATGACATGTCCAAGTCAAAGTCCTGAAATGCCATGTGGCATGAGTTAGAATTTTTAGGGTCATTACTGTCTTCCCAACTAATAATAATTTCATCCTCGAAATTAAAATAACTTGCAGAAAGACTTGCTAAAATCAAAATAGGTTAGAGAAGTGCTCGCGCATGTAGGACTCTAATTCCTAAGTCAGCTCCTCATCTTCGTGATGTTGTCACTTGATGAGAACTGATGGGATTTCCTTATTCCTTAATAAATTTACTTTATGGTCCAATATTTTTACAGGCTACTCCTCGTAAGTAATATCCTCGGTCAGGTCAATCTGAGTTAGGTCCACTGTCGGTTTGTCTCCTTCTTTCGATTTGTTCAATCTCAGCATCAATATATGGAACTCTATATGAACGTCGGCCAACTGCGATTGTAACTCAATATTATAAGCAACCTTGCCAACTCTCTTTGTGATTCTGAAAGGACCAATAAACCTTGGCGCGAGCTTTCCTTTGATTCCAAACCGTTTGTGACCCTTCAGTGGTGAGATCTTCAAATAGAAAAAATTTCCCACTTTATACTCTAACCCATCTCGGTACTTGTCAGCGTATTTCTTCTGTCTCTTTTGAGCTCCTCAAATATGTTGGCGTATCAGTCGTATCTTCTCTATGTGATCTACTACAATCTCTGGCCCAACTACTGATATATCGTTAGGCTTTACCCAACATGCTGGTGATCTACATGGCTTGGCGTAGAGTGCCTCAAATGGTGCCATCCCGATGCTAGCCTGGTAACTATTATTGTAAGTGAATTCAGACAAAAGTAGATACTCCTCCCATGACCCACCATACTCTAACACACAAGCTCGTAGCAAGTCCTCTAACACCTAAATAAGTCTCTCTCACTGTCTATCAGTTTGCGGGTGGAATGCCATACTATACTGTAACCTCATGCTAAACTATGCTTGCATGCTCCTCCACAACATGGATGTGAACTGTTAATGGTACCCTGTGGAGTCTGACAATCTTTCTCTCTCAAAAAGGACGCTTAGCTGCTTAAACTTATGTGTGGTAGATACCAAAAAATAAGTGTGCAGATTTGGTCAATCTGTCCACAATTACCCAAATACTATCATGCTTGCATGGAGATCAAGGTAATCCATTGACTAGATCCATGGCAATATGCTCTCACTTCCATTTAAGAATTTGAAATGGCTGTAATAGTCCTCCACGCCTCCGATGCTCAGCTGTAACCTACTGGCAAATCCGCAACTTCTGACATAATCCCTTACATCCTACTTCATCCCCAGCCACCAAAATAGATGTTTCATATCGTGATACATCTTGGTCCCGCCCGGATGAACGGTAAAACTTGAGTTGTGAGCCTCCTGAAGGATCTATGTACGTAACTCAGCAACTGATGGAATCCATAGTCATCCTCTATATCACAAGTACGAGTCCGCCGACTGACTCCACTCTTGATGATCTAAACTTTCTGCTAATTCATGGAATCTCTGGAACTACTCATCAGCCTATTGACCTCTAAAACCCTCTGAATAGAGACAATCCAAGTCCTCATCTGTTCACAAATGCGTGCCTTTGTAGTAGTCAAGATATCAACTGAATCCATCATATATGACGTCTTTAGGAGTGCAAACTCATGTGTCATCTAGCAAATAACAACCTTTGCATTTGAACTCTTATGACTCAAAACTTTTGCTACTACATTTGCTTTCTTGGTGAGGTATTCCAAGGAGAAATCGTAATCCTTAAGGAACTCTAGCCACGTGCGCTGTCTCATATTCAACTCCTTCTACGTAAAATGGTATTTTAAACTCTTATGATTAGTGAATAAAGTAAATCTTTCACCATACAGGTAGTGCCGCTAAATCTTCAAAGAAAATATCATTGCCACCAACTCTAAGTCATGGACTGGGTAGTTCTTCTCATGAATCTTCACCTGTCGAGATGCGTAAGCAATCACACTGTCCCCCTGCATTAGAACACACCTTAATCCGACCTATGACGCATTGGTATTCACAACCATACACTTTCCTAGCTCTATTAGTACTAACACTAGAGTTGTCATCAATCTTTGCTTTAATGCCATGAAAGCCTGATCACATTTCTTTTTTCCCACTCAAATCGGACATCCTTCAGAGTTAACCTCGTCATCGGTGCTGCGATCTTAGAGAAATGCCCACAAATCTTCGGTAATACCCTGCCAGACCTAGAAAGCTATGAATATCTGTCACTGACTGTAGGGTACGCTAATCTATCACTACCTGGACCTTCGAAAGATCCACTAATACTCCACTAACTCCAACTACATGCCCTAGAAATCTGACCTCTTACAACCAAAACTCAAGCTTGCTAAACTTAGCATAAAGTCGATAGTCTCTCACTGTTTGTAAACTGTCCTTAGATGACCCTTGTGATTTTCACGTGTCCTGGAATATATCAAAATAACGTCTATGAATACAATCATGAAATGGTACAAGTATTGTCTCAACACACGGTGCATCGAGTCCATAAACATCGCCAGTGCATTCGTCAGCCCAAACATCTTGACGACAAACTCGTAATGACCATAACTTGTACTGAAGGCAGTCTTCTCTCTATCCTCATCCCTGATCCTGAGTTGGTGGCACCCTGACCTCAAGCCAATCTTGGAAAACCACATTGCTCCTCTCAACTGATCAAACAAGTCATCTATACGGGGAAGTGGATACTTGTTCTTGATCGTAACTCGGTTCAACGACCAGTAATCGATGCAAAGTCTTAAGCTTCCATCTTTCTTCGTCACAAACAAAACTGGAGCGCCCCATGGAGACATACTAGGATGAATAAACCATAAATTTATCAACTTTTCAAGTTGCGTCCTCAACTCCTCTGACTCTTTCGGTGCCATTTTGTATAGAGGTATCGAAAACGACTTCATCCCAAGGACTAGGTTAATAATAAAGTTGATCTCTTGTAGTGGTGGTAATCCAAGTAAATACTCAAGAAACACAGCTAGGAACTTACACACCTCAGGCACCTCTTCAATAGTCGCCAACGATTTCTCTATTGTACTCAAAATACTGGCAGATATATCCATCTCATGGCTCGTAGTTACTCTACCTCTGGTACTCTAAAGCTGTGTCGAATCGCCGTGAAAACTGAACTCTAACTACTCAAGAATTCAGAATGTGATTGCCTTACTGAAGCAATCCAACTGAGCGCGGTATGCTGCCAGCCTGTCCATCCCCAATAATGCATCAAACTCTACAAACTCTAGTACTTTAAGGTCTATATGCATCTTGTATCTCGTGTCTTTATACCTGACGGTACAACCTTCAGAGACCATATTAGGGAAAATCTTATCCCAGACAGTCGTGCTGCTGATCATGTAAGTGCTAAGCCTAATGAGTCTAACCCTAACTCATCTACCATTCGTCCAAAAATAAAAGACATAGTAGAACCAGAATCAATCAAAGTATGCATCATGCAATGACAAATTTAAATAATACCCTAAATAAGTTGTTGCGTCACCAGGATCCACTTGAGCCACTATGTGTGCTCTTTCTCGAGGTTGCTGTTGTGAGCTTAATTGCATGCCAACAAGCTACGTACACTTGATCTTGATGTGCCCGTCCTGTCAGCACTTAAAATATAATCTCGGTTCCTTTTGCTTAGACTGTCTACACTACCACTAGCTCGACCTCGGCCTGCTTCCACCACCACCTCTTTGATCCTACTATTAATAACCCTGAACTGCCGCCTTGATTGAGAAGGTTGCGGTGCTTATGAAGTTCTACATTTGAAACTCTATGTTGGAGTAAGCGCGACTGTAAACTGGATGTGGTGCAACAAATCCTACATTCTGCTCCCTACTAAACATCTGATTGTTCATCTTCATGTCTCTGCCATGACTATGCTCGAATCTGCACTCTGAACTCTGACCAATCGGTGATAAGTGGACCTGGTCCTTATTAGTGTCAGCAACTCTATCAGTAAACGACAACAGCTACTGGAATCTCCCCGTATACTGAATAATGGACTCTCCTCACCTTTTTTCGGATATACATGAATTGTGACCTCTTGGCGATCATCACTAAGAACGGGAAGAACTTATGGTTGAAAAATCTATTGAAATCATTCCATGTTTTCGGCTCTCCTGGGGTGGCTACAAGGTTAGTCCACCATATGTTTGCGTCTCCTAAGAAGGAAAAAGCTACCAACCCAGGCCTCTTGCAATCCTCTAGCCTCCAAAGTCTTTGGATCTTATCGTGCCTCTGATGAATCTCTCTCTGTCAGTGTCGCAACTGTTGGCGCTGCTATCTCAAGTAATATGGGGACTATGGCGATTACTGGTGCCGCTTATGTCATAGATCGTGATGGAGTCGCCTGAGGTGTGGGCGCACTCGCGTCTTGTATGGAAGCCACTGTAGGTGTTGATGGTGATGGCAATTTTCCCCTGAGAATAGTCAATATATCATTCATACATCTATCTTGTGTAGCAACCCTCTATGTCAAGGCTTGAAAGTCCGCAGGATCAATAAGGCCTGGACCTGTAGCTTCACTCTGATCACCAGTGTCCCACTGATAGGCCATGGCGGTCTGCAAAGGCGAATAGCGAGCTTCAATCAATTTTCATAACAATTATGAATAGTATATAATACATATCACTCAGTTAACATATACAATCCAAACTTAGTTTCCCTTATCTCTCCTCACTTCTCAACTAAAACTCTAAGTTACAATTACAGGATTTCCACTTCTAAGTTCAGTTTTATCCTAACTTTAATTTGCATTTTAGTTGAGTTGTGGGTTACATTGAGTTAAGGTATAAACCCATGCTCTAATACCAATTGTAATGGCCCTTGACCCCACAAAGTGGGACCCGCCTGACCTAAACTTACGAAGACCCTCGGTCAACTCCCGTAGAGTCAACGTAAGCTTAGTCAACCTCTAACCAAATTATTCAATCATTAGTTGCTTATTAGGTTTGTTATTTAATTTGACAAGTTTAAATGTTTACGTAGTGAAATTTAAAAATATTTAAAGCAACTTAAATAAGTAAACGGTAACCAGGACATGCCTAGATGTGGAGATCCTGCAAAAGTAGATCTCATGTATATATGTGTTGACAAACAATGTGAAGAAGTGTCGTACACATGTATCAAACGCTCACAACCCAAGAATGAACCCCAAGGTAACCAAAAACATAAGTATATATCATATGTACAGTCCAAAATATCAAGAATAAACCTACTATAGTAACAAAGATGAACTAAATCTGAGGGAAACTCAAAGGAAGTCACAAATCACAGGCTTCTTGCCCTTGCTACTAGAGGGACCTGCAATTGTCACAAAGATTGAGACAATTCCAATGAGTAAATCCATAAAAAGTTCAACAGTGATTCAGATTAAACTAGAAACGAGTTCATAAATCATGCTATAAAGAAATAAAGTGCTGAGAAAGAACAGTAAAACGCATGATAGACAAACTATAATGATCAACGGTAGGGACCAAGTGACCCAGAAGCAAAGGATAGGGAGTAAGTGGTCCTAACACTCTACATGTGGGCTTAAAGCCACTCAAAACATGTAAGTGTCTAACACTGGTGCGGCGGGTCAAACCGCTTTGACCGCACCTAATCCGTACGACACTATCGGCTCGTTTGAGTCGCAGCCCGAGAAAAACTCCAAGGGAGCCACAGACTTAACCAGATGCTCAACCACAATGGAACCCGAGTACCTGAGAGGAGCCAAGACATATGATGGATGCTCACTCAGAGAATTCAAACCCGTCGAGAAGCCATGAGAGCTAGTCGGCTACTCCACCCATGAGTGGACATGACTAGACTTGACCACTTAGACCCCGGGTCACTCGGTCGGGGAAAAAGAGTCCAATAATAGTCATCATTTCATCAAATATATCAAGGAAATGAAAATAATTAATATTGAATTTCTTACTAGTTTACTTACCTCAATACGAAAAATACCAAGCAAATCGCAGCTCCTACATGCCTCGAAATACGAACTCAATACCCAACACTAGTCTCCTAAGATTGTGGTATCAATTTATGATGAATTAGGTGTGTTTGAGCCTATTTGATATAATTTAAATTTTTAAATCCCAAGATAATTCTAAATAGGGAATTTATTGTGGTGGCACATTTTTTTAGGAAAATCTCGATGTAAGATTTTTTGAAAAATCTCCAAACTCAATTTCTTACAACTTTTTCTCAATTTTCTTAATATTTTCTAATTTTTTTCCTATTTTCTTGATTTTTTATGATTTGTTTATGATTTGTTGTTATTTTTATAAATTAAAATGAAAAAATTTGTAATATATTTATTTAAATTAGAGGCCCTTGGGCCCCTAGAAATGGGCCCAAGCTGAACTGGGCCTGGTTCAGCCCGGTTAGGGGGCCAGAGCTCGGCCAAGACTTCAGGGCCTGAATCGGCCCGGCCCACCACGCTGTGTGCGTGCGATCCTCTCCCTCCTCTCATTCGTTTTCATGAAGGAAATGAGGGGGCGAAACAGACAGGCATCCTTGCCTCTCTCTCTCACTCTCTATCTCTCTCCTCTTTTTTTATTTTTATTTATTTATTTATTTCCATCTCTTTCTTTCCCTCATCAAACTCTCCATCATCTTTAAAGAATTGACAATTATAACCATAACAACAAAAAAATTGATTGAACATAAATTTTGTTTCCAACACAAAGATTTACATCACATGTTTCGTATGATTCAAAATCAAATAGATCTAAAAGTCCATCTTCATGGAGTTTAGAAATGTGTTTCTCATTTATATGGCCAAGATGACAATGTCAAAGATAGGTTTGACTCAAATCGTTTGTCTTGAATCTCTTTATATTTACATTAATAATATGAGTACCTATGGACCTTTTCATGTTTAGAATATAAAGACCATCACATAAATTAGCATTGGCATATAAAACGTCTTTATGAGAAATGTGTTGGGGCATGTGCCCTAGGTCAATCCATTAACTGTCTTTATGAATACTTTTAGTTAATAAAATAGAGGATTTTATTTGCTGTTTATTATAATTAATTTGCATGTTTACATTATAATAAGATCCATGGGTATTTACAGAAATATCCTAAATGTCCCTAGTCGATCATTATACTGGGAACTATAATGAATTAAGACTAGTGTGAGTCTTGATTGATGATCATATGATGATTATACGTATAGGGATACGAATGAAGATCACGAGTACTTGTCAGGGAACAAAGTATTGGATCGACCCGCTATGAGAACATCACATGGATTAAGTCGTAGTTATTTCTCATGATAGGTATATTTTTCTGTCCTCTGACTTGAGATTACCAGAGACTTCAAAATTAGGGACACAGTGATTTGACACAATCAAACGTTGTCTTTAACTGCACGATTATAAAGGTTGTGATTGGTTACTGTGTGAGCAATGTGATGAATTTGTGTAATCGAGATAGGATTTGTCCCTCTCATATAAAGAGAGATATCAAGTGGATCCCTCGATGTGTTAGACTGTTAAAAGGCCTAGTCTAAGTGAATTGATATTGATCAATATCACTTGGATGTTTTCAGTCTACCTAGAGATTGAGACTAGTACGATTGAACATTTTGGATGACAATTCCAAGCCTTATGTTTGATCAAAAAGGATATCGTGTGACAAAATGATGTTATATACACTATTGATTAGGTTGTATCGATTTGATATTCGTACAACTTGGGTAGTCATAATGTCTTGCTAGAGGCCGCTTATGACTTGTATACCAAAATGTGTTTTGGTACACTGCCAACGTTGTATGAGCCCATTGAGTCGCACAAAGAATGGTTTTGCGAGATTTTAAGATGGTTCAGAAAAATGAATTTTATATGATAAAATTCATGACAGAAACGTCCTTGTGGTGTATTACACTTATACTTCTTTAAGTAGGGGTATATGTGTAATTTACTTAACCGTCTATATACAAGGGTTGTATAAATAGACGCTTTAAGTTAGAACACACGTATGAAAGATTAAGGGCCGAAACTCTATTTTTGTTTTAGAAACGAATTAGGGTTTTCTGGTACGCTCTGGATCGTTTTGGAGAGAAACAAAAAGGTTTGGTATTCTCTCGAAGCTAGCACTTCGAATCTCGACAGTCGTTCGTGTGTGGACTGCTAGTAGAGGGCGCTCGTCGTTGGCAGTGCCTTAGAGATCGATCAACCTTCAGAAAGGTATATTGCGACCGAGGTATGATTAAGTTTTCATGGTTTAAACGTTTTTAATGGAATTAGATTTGGATCCTGTTGGGGTTTTTGTCAAAATCATTTTGTAATTTCCATTGCGTATGAACCCCAAAACACAACAAAATGGACCATATATTATTCGCAATAATAAAATTAAAACCATCTAAATCCAAACATGAAACTAAAATTATGTTTTTGCTCAAGGTAGGGACATAATAACAGTTATTTAAAACTAAAACAAGTCCGCTAGGTAAAATTAACTCAGAGCATCCTACAGCCAACACAGCAACCATTGCTCAATTTCCAACTCGTAGGATGACTTATCCTTTTTTTAGTTCTCTACTTTTGGTAAGACCCAGCAAATTAATAGAAATGTGATATCCACATCTGATATCCAATACTCAAGAATCACTAGTAGACAAATTAACTTCAATAACGTAAATATCTGAAGCAGTAGTCGCACTACTCTCTTTTTCTTTAGATATTCAAGATAGAGCTTGCAATTTCTGAACCAATGTCCAAGTGCCTGGAAGAAATGATAATTTCCTTATTTTTCCTTTTCCTTATGGGATTGTGAAGTAGAAGCAGCCTAAGGCTTAACCTCTTCCACAGGCTTTGTATCAGTCACTATAGCCTTAGCAACTTTAGCCTTTCCTTTCTGAATCATCAACACATTAGCAACGGGTTTCTTGACATTCTGCTCAGCAGTTTTAAGCATCAAATGCAACTCTAAGATATATTTCTCCATGTTATTCAAGTTATAGTTCATCATAAATTGTGAATAACTATAAGGTAATGAATTCAGGATCAAATCCATAGCCAACTCTTGGCTTATGGGAAATCCTAATCTGTCAAGATGGTCAATATAGCCCTTCATTTTCAGAACATGAGGACTAATTGGTGCACCTTTAGCCATTTTGCAAGAATGAAGGTTATTGACTGTCTCGAACCTTTTTTACCTAGCCTATTGTTGGAATATTTCCTTTAGCATTGTAACCATGTCATAAGCTTCCATATGTTCCATGTCCTTCTAAAGTTCAGGAACCATGGTTGCCAACATAATGCATGTAACATCAGTTAAGTCGTTGACAGGCTTAGCATGTGCATCCTTCACGGCTCTTAAAGCATTAGCTGGTGGTTCCTCAGGAACATGATCATCCAGGACATACAACTTGCATTTATGCTTAAGAACAAGTCTCAAGTTTCTGAACAAGTCAAGAAAGTTTGTCCCAGACAACTTATCCTTCTTAAGGATGGATTGCAGTGACAAGGGATTAGTGTGATTTGAAAAGGCCATAGATCTACTACAAAGATTATGCAAAAGTTCATTTTAGTATAGAGGAATATACTCCCACTAAATTAACAACCTTCCTTAAAATACTATGTTAGTTTAAGGGACTAATATCCATGTTCCACCTAATTCTAAAATAGTTAAGGCATGACACTTTAAATTAGTTTATTTAGGTAGGTACCAATTACCAATTACATCATATATATCTTTTAGTTGTTTTTTATGAGATTATGACATCTTAGGTCTTAGCATGTTTTATCTCATCTTGTGCCTAAAGCTCAAAACCATTTTGATATATTTATCAAGTCTAACTATTTCAAACGATAGAGTAACCATTACTCAACTTGCTACACCAAGATAACGCAATACATTCTGCGGAGGCAGACCCATATTAATGTGATCGAAGCCTTGACGAGTGTTTGAGAATGGATGTCAATTGACTTAAAATTTGGAAGATGGGTTTTTTTATTTGTTTCAGTGATGATAAATTAAACAAAATAAATATTATATATTACAATGCAAGCACAATCACTAAACAAGTTAGGCAATTTTACTAATATTGACTATCATACGAATTTTCTTATGCTATGAATAGTTATCGCCGATCCCGCTGGCTGGTGAGTGGCCAAAGGTTACAGGGGGCAGCGCCCCCTTTTTTTTAGATAACGAATTTCAATTTCATAAATCGAAAATTGCCTAAAATTTCTAATTATTTTAGTCAATCTAATTGACTAAAACTGCCCCTTATTTTAATTTCAAAAATATTATTAAAAAGTTTTTCATTAACTCGGACCCACCTCTAACTTAATATGTTATTCTAATCCACTTAGAATTTAAGATACTTTAAATCCTTATGCAATTGAAATTTGTTATATATCTCACCTATCTTATAGGATTTGTAATTCTTATCCGATTACAAGTTTATCTCATATCTAATATGAATACACTAACATATAACCACAATGAGATATATGATCAAAATCAATTTCAATTCTTACTCATACGAAACAAGCAATTCATTCAAGAAACAAAATATTAATCATGTATTCAACACCAGAATCATATTAAATTAATCATATTAACATAATCATGATTTCTATCATGGAGACATACATAATTATTGAACAAAAATGAAATATGTATTTAACACCAGAATCAAATTAACCTAAACCTGACTTTTACCATGTAAACATACAAAATTTGCATCGTTCAATATTAAAACATATGTTAATAGAAATATTCTAAGCATGAATTCCCTTATTCAAGTAAATCATGTGTAAGTATCAATATACATGAATTAAAAACATGCTTTAAAACTAACTCTTGATAACAATTATCACAGAACCTCTATGTACATCATATATACATTAATCAAGATCATGTTTTCACATATATGTCATATATACATTAGAGAGAATATGCAAATGTTTAATATAACCGAGCATATGACTCTAATACCACTGTTGGATTTTTGGGATTCATACGCAGCGGAAAATTCAAAACAATTTTTGAAAAAACCCAACAGGATCGAAAATAAGTTCCATTAAACTAAATCTACAAAAGTAAACCATACCTTAATCCGTGTTTTCCTTCTTTCATTATTCGATTTATAAGACATTCTAGTGCGTGTCCTTTATCAGAAATCCACACAGAAATGGTGACCACAATTTAGAGTGCTAGCCCCAAGAGAGATTGAAAACGGTTTTTCTTTCTCTTCCAAAATTCAGAGAACTCAAAAATAGTAAAAACAAAAATCTTATTTTGTTTAAGGTCTCAACCTCTATTTATATGTGTAGATAAGCTCTCACTTAAAATCCAATTCGTAATATTACTATTGTATTTATGTAGTTTAAGCAAATAACACCTACGCCCCTATTTATAAGTAATCATATAATAAATTGTAATGGCTTTTATGTCATGAATTTTATCATATAAAATTCATTACTTTGGACCAATTGAAATTGCGCAAACTCATTCTTTGTGTGTGACCAATAGGTCATTCGACATTGGCAGTGAACCAAAACCCTTGTGGTATACAAGTCATAAACGGTCTCTAGTAAGGCATTATGACTACCCAAGTAGCATGAATATCAAAATCGATACAAAGTAACGAATAACAAATATCATATCCTTTTGTGATGTGATATCCTTTGATAAAACATTAGGCATGGAAAGTCACCATTAAAATTCAATTATATTAGTCTCGATCTTCAGGTAGACTGAAAACATTCAAATGACATTGATTATATCTATTCACTTGGACTTGGCCATTTAATAATCTAGTATTTCGAGGGATCCACTGATATCTCTCTCTATACGAGAAGGACAAATTCTATCTTGATTACACACCTTCACATATTATTCACATGGCAATCAATCACAATCCTTATAATCGTCCGGTTAAAGACAATGTTTGATTGTGTCAAATTATCATGCTCCTAATATTAAAGTCTATGGTAATCTCAAGTCAAATGACTAATGATATACCTATTGTGAGTAACACCTATGACTTAATCCATGTAGTTTTCTTATAGCGGGCCAGTCTAGTACCTTGTTCCCATAACAAGTACTCATGATCTCGATTTGTATCCCTATACGCATGATCATCAGATGACCATCAATCAATATTCACACTAGCTTTATTTCATTATAGTTCCCAGCATAATGATCGACTAGGGACATTTATGATATTTCAACAAATACCCATAGATCTTACTATTGGGTAAACATACAATCACTTTTAATAAAACAACAAATGAAAACCTCAATTTTATTAACTAAAATTATAAGATAAACAATGTTTGTAGATTGACCTAGGGTATATGCCTAATTAAAACTTTCAAAATTTAGAAAACTAAAACGCTTAAATTGTTCTAACTAAACCAACAAAATAACTAACTAACTAAAATTTAAAAACTAAAAATAAAAATCCCCTGGGTTGCCTCCCAGTAGTGCTTCATTTAACATCATTAGCCCGATGCCTATGCCATGGCTCTCAAATGATCACTGTGATGCACTAAGGTTTCTTCATTGATGTATCCTCGCAAAGTTCTTCATATCCTCTAATCCTTTTCTGGCATGCTACCCTATCTTTTATAAACTTCATCTAATTTAGCACGTATTTCCATGCTTTGACAAAAAGGATCGTTAAAATCTTCTCATATATCATCACACAAATCCCAATTTTCTTACTATTCCATTGATCATGTAGTTCTTCCTTAAAAGGCTCCGGTGATATAACAAAACCAATTGTCCCTTGCACAAACTCTGTACTGTGTGATCTCAAGTTTTCCTTGCTTTCATTACTCATTATTATTTCAGACTTCTATAGATCAACACCACTATCATGTTACATATTATCCTCTATTTGTCTCTCATCTCTAACATGGTTAAGTGAATCATATTGCTCTAACGTATCAATAATGTTGTAGTCCTCTTGATTTGGGTTCTCTACTTCTTCAGATGCTTCATGACATGTTTCTTCGCTTAGTAAGATCTCCTCAACTTAGTTCTCCTTATACTCTACCACATCCTCTTGTCTTAAATTTATAATGTTGCAATTTCTTATAAATTCTTTTCCAAACTCAAGAACGCTTGATCATCTTCTTACTCCTTTATATTAAATGATTGCGCGGAAATCTCTAATATTTTCTCATGCTCCTTGAGATCATGCTCGCTCTGCTCAACCATTTTTTTACTATTTGCTCTAAAGATGTAAGAGACAATTGTTCATCCTTCTCTTGATCTTTTCATGATTGCTAGTTGTCTTGCTTGATAGACATTTTGAATGTGAGGGTTGTAAAAGCTTTGATAATTATGTCATGACTCTTTTCCTTTTATGTTAGTTGCAATGCTCTAGACTTCCAACAAATCTTCTATATCCATACATGTTATAATATGGTTGTTTATATCCTATCCATGCCAAACTACTCAGGATTGGTTGTGCTTGGTATATGGTATTGTCTCGAACAACTTCACTTCGATAAACCAACGTAGAGATTTTATCAAGTGTAGATCAAGTGTAGTAGGGTCAACCACTTAAAACTAAAATTAAAAATTACAGTAAATTACAATTCTCAACAATTGTGTAAACTAAACTAAAGTAAACTACGTGTGGCTACCTTTCCTCGGCAACGGCGCCAAAAACTTGATCGTGAACACAAATATAACTGCTCGATTGTAGTAATAATGTAATCAACTAATGTTGATTATAGATATCATCCTCAGGGAAATGTGTATTGCACTCAGTGTACTTATTCAAATTTACTCTATTACTAAGGAAATCACTTTTTAATTGGTTTTTTTAAACTAAACTATTCTATTCAAACAAAGCAATGTCATTACTTGTACTTTATATTAAGAAGATCTTAGTTCACAACTTCGCCTAGGTAATGAATTACTATGCTTTCATATCTCACTTTCTTCATCTTCATTATGTGTGTACAATGCTCAATTAGAATAAACATATTTCCTTCAAATCCACTTCAACCCACTGTCATGACGGAAAAGATTTTTATGTGCAAATTAGAACTCCACCTATCAGTGTGAATAACATAAGTTCCATATTGCTTTAAGTTGCATATCTTTATATTCATAACCAATTATGTTTACTATCCGTGCCTCCCTAATCCATAACTATCTAGCAATGTTATATATTTTACAGTTGTGTTGTCTATATCCAGGGTTAAAAGCTCTAATGACCATGGTAACTCCTAAAACTTCTGATCAACAAACACATAATAAAGAGGTTCGTAGCATTATGTATAGAATCAATACAAATTGTAACCATTGTACGTTTTATCTTTATAATCCATTTATAACTACTTTAGCATAGCATTCATACCATAGGATCCATTGATCCCTAAGATTAATGAACTACTCACGCATCATTGAAATAAACATGCACATAATGGTATTCATTGCAATCAAAGATTAAATGAAATAACTTCAATTAAATCAATAAAAAATTACCGAATAACCAAACATGAGCCTTTAATGTCTTCTCCTCCAAACTCTTCTTAATACTCAAGAACAAAGTAAACTAGGCTAATTTGTGGTAATATATGCTAATCTATGGTATTCTATATGTGATATCTATTTACACCCTTAAGATAATTTAGAAAACAATTATAAAACCTAATAGACAATCTCAAACGAACTAGAACTCTAAACTTTCTATTTTTTGCGTCTTGGCGCTGTCCATAAGTGATTCGGCGTTATCAGTGTTAAGCCACGACGCCGCCACAAATTCAGCCTTTTTGTGTGCATTTTCTTACTCAGTATGCTCGGTGCCCTGTGTAGACCACCTCGGCGCCGTCCCTTTTTGCCAACGCCACCGTCACTGCGTCGACATTGCTGACCTTTTTTTATTTTCCTCTTCCTTCTCCATGCCTTGCCCATGTTATCTAGTCATCACCCACGGCGTCAAGCATCCTTTCGACGGTGTCAATCATAGTTTTATGCATGTTATTCTTGTTTCATCCCGAAATCACTCCATTGTCTCATTTATACCTTGTATACCTGAAAATACATAAATACCATCAATTAGATGTCATTTTGGGATAATAATACTAAATATACTACTAAACTAGTGGTATATATAAGTTTAAATAATCACTTATCAAATACCCCCGGAACTTAGGATTTTGCACGCCCCTAGCAAAGTATATTTTACTAAGTATTCTTACTATTACTACTAATACTACTACTACTAATACTACTACTACTACTACTATTACTACTACTACTACTACTACTACTACTACTACTACTACTACTACTACTACTACTACTACTACTACTTAAGTTCATATTCATTTCTTATCATTCACGGAGTATCCTTTAATCCAAATAAGTTCAAGTTAATAATCCACTCTAGAGTTTTTTTTTTGCAAAAACTAATATTTGCAAAAAACACGAAGCTTTAACAACACATACAATTCACTTTCGAAAGACCAAAGTAGTTCATAACCAAAACCATTACTACTCAGAAGTTTATTTCACCAAAATACTCAAGTAGCATGTGTACAATCTTACGATGATTTTAGAAGTAAAAGACTATATTATATTGGTTTTTTCTGTTTGTGTTATTTTAGGTAATAAATAGAATGTATGAAGAAATATAGTAGAAAGGAAAGATTATGAAGGAATTAATCAAGTGGAAAGTGTATGCAAAGAATCATCAACAAGTGAAGGAAAAAACTTGATTTCATAGCCAGGGATTCATGACTGATTCTTATACACACAAGAATTGCCACCCAAATTGATGGAAATCGAGACCAATTTCCCAAGGATTCTCTCAACGATTTCACTAAAACTTGAATTGCTAAGGAATCGCTAGGCCAGATTTTGAGAATTTTAGATAACTACTTAGTTTGTGATGTTGACTACCTAGAATACAATAAATATGACCCTAGGGCTATGAAATCAGTTGCCCTTGAGTACTTAGATTAATATTTCATTGCTTTAGGAGCTATTGTTTATTGTTTTAGTTTATTGCTTTATTGTTCATCGCTTTTGGAGAACATTTGAAGATTTAAAGTATTTATTCCAAAGGTATTTATCTATGTCTTTTATTTATATTATTGCGATGTAATTTATGAATATAAGTGAGTAGTTTATCAATCTAAACAAAGTCTAAACGTGAACTAGATCCGTTTTGCAATGTAGTTTTGATGATATGATTATGTGCTTAATGCTTTAAACCAATCATATTCTTTGATTCATTGATTTAATAGATTATCATCTACTGACTTTAATCATGAATTTTGTATTATATACATAGTCTAGAATGTGTATTGTGATATTTAATTCATTATCTAGTATAAAGTAGTAACTAGTATTGTTTGAAATGTGTTACCGTTTATATGCCCTATGTGAATTTGAGATCTAAATCTAATGTTGAAGTGGCTTTTCGAAGTTGTTAGATTAAGTAGCATGAAGTTTTCAAATTGTAATAAGGTTTTATTGTGTGAGTTAATGTCTTTGTGTAGTCAAAGGGGTTAGCTTAATAAAATTAGAATATGGCTTTTTTGGCGATATAAGGAGAACTAATGGCTGACTAAAGGTCGTTTACTTACTTATGATTAGAATTTAATGATTTATGATACTTTATAAAGTATGCTCATAACTTTATGATTGAAGTAACATGTTTGGATGTAAAACGGACTAATGTTTCATTGCTCTGGATGTTTGCCTAGATATTTATTTATTATTAAATTGAATTTTTTTGAATATTAGTGAATTTGGATTGTGATAGTTAATTTAGTTTAATTAGTTTAGTTATTTATTATATATTATAGATTGGATTAGTGGTTTTTAATTCCCGCTTTAATTAAATTAATTAAATGAAAGTAAAAATAATAAGAAACATTAAAAGACCTTTTTCTTAAAGAAGTTTGACAAATCCATGTGGAGACGATCCTACTTATCACTACTACAAATAATAAGGATATATGGGAAACTTATTATATACACTCGACACATTTCGATTTTTGACGTTGTTTATGGGGATTTAAACATAATTTCTTAGGAGTTTTAGACGTTGTATGGTCTATCTACTTCATCGTTCTAATTCCACGAGATCCTTATATGTGTTTGATCTTGAGGTAGATAGGACTTTTAATCGTAATTTAAGACAACAAAAATGTAGAGACCACCAAATACTACAATGGAAGCCAATAATAACTTTAATATTATTAATAATAATGATAATTGAGAACTTACTTTTAGGCAAGCTAATCAAAACATCACTGCTTATGAACCAATATGTATTGCCTATCCTGAGGGATGTCCCAAATTTGAACTTAGATATGGATTCATTAGTGTTCTACCTCACTTCTACAGTAAAGACAATGAAGACCCACAAAAATTTATATGGGAATACCAACACAAAGTCAATGGGATGAAACCTAAAGACTACACGTTAGAGCTAGTCAAACTTTAAGTTTTTCCTTTTGTATTGAAAGATCAAGCACAAGATTGGTTGTTTTATCTTCCTTAATATTCGATAAACGCATGGGCTTAAATGTTAGGAGCTTTCCTATATCAATATATGATTGCAAGAAAAATTAGTACTTATAAAAGACAAATCACAGTCGTGAAAATGAAAGATGATGAAAGTTTTAATGAGTTTTTGGATAGATTTCAAAGACTAATTTCATCTTGTCCAATACATGGATTCACTCCAAGAGCTTTATTAGAATATTTTTATGAAAGACTAAATTATTTTGAACAAAGATTATTAGATAGCGTATGTGGTGATGTTACACCAACTCTAACAAAAGAAGCTATCAACAAGATAACCAAACAATTTAAACAATATGGTGAAAAGACCGAAACATCAAGAAAAAACTTTATGAGGTTAATAATAAAACAAATAATGAACTTGACGAATTGAATTATCTAGCATGGTTAACTTACTACTAAAAGATAGATCAAATAAAGTGAAACCATGTGGATTTTGTAATGAAGTTAAACATCTTATAGATAAGTGTCATACTTTACAAGAAGATAAAAATGAAGAAGTCAACACGGTTATGAACTAATATTCTGGTCCACCTAGAAATTAATATAATAACAACAATTATTACATTGAAAATCCAAATTCAAATCTTAGCTACGGTCCACAAAATAAAATTATACCAATAGACCGAGAGCACCTACATAATATATGATAATGCAACAACCTCAACAAATTATTCAACCTATGCGACCTAATTTAAAAAAAAAATATTACATAATCTTATGACCCAAAGTCATCAAAACTTTAAAACTAATTTATCAAAATCTAATTAAAATCGATACATCTATTAATGTACTAAAAAATCATTAAATCAAATGACTCTACAAATTAAGAAGTTAAGTAATCAAATTAATGTATCTACTTAACTTACAAACACTACTAATCAAACACAAGTTAACGCTTTCTTTTATGATAATGAAAAAGAAATGCATACGTAAGAAAATACACCAAAAAAAGGTAAAAAGATGATTAAAATACCTTAAACAATATAACAAGAAGAAAAAGAAGAGATGATGGGCAATGTCATTCCCAATAAGGAATGGATGGCCGAATAATTGAAATACACACCTTTTTCTGAAAGATTATACTCATGGTATTTAGCCAAAATTGAAGCCTATGAAAAATCTTTACAAAATTATGAATTAATCAATCAAGACAACGTAAACGATATTTATGAATCAAACAAAGATATGCATTCTTGTTCTACCATTCTAAAATGATTAGCAAATGCTAGGGAGGAAGAAACTAACGGAGACATATCGGAACCATTTAACAAATTAGAAATTAATGAAAATCTAGGATAAAAGATTTCATCTTTGAAGAGAATGCCTAAAAAATGTTTCGACCTAGGAATGTTTATCATACCCATCACAATAAGAAATTCTCCTATTGAATTTGCTATGTGTGATCTCAAAGCATCAATTAATGTTATATCACTTAAACTTTATGAATTATTGAAAATAGGATCGTTAACTAATACACCTATTAATCTTACTTTAGCAGACAATACGATTATTACAACATATGAATTACTAAAAGACATCTTAGTACAAGTACATGACTTAGTATGTCCAGCTAACTTCTATGTCATGGAAATGGGAGATTCAATATCACCCGATCTTTTGTTTATACTATTAGGTAGACCTTTTCTAAAAACGGCTAAAACTAAGTTAGATATTTATGAAGGAACATTGTCTATGGAGTTTAAAGATAAGATTTTCGAATTCAAAATTAAGAATGAACACAATTATGAAACCTATGATGAATATGATGAATTATTTGATAATGAAATAGATGATAATGACTTTTTAGACTTAAACTATTATGATAATCTTAATGCCGAAATTTATGCAATTAATGCAATAACATTGGAAACTACAAAAGAGATTTAAAGAAAGAACAAGTTGAAGATACTTCAAAAGAAAATAAAGTAACTCGAGAATGGAGAGTTAAGCAACCGGAGAATGAAAAAATCTTTAACAAATTGGAAGCCTCTAGATCCAAGTACAATAAGAAAAAGAAAAAGCCATATTCACGCCGTGTAAAGCTTAATGATCATAGAGGTATACACTTGCATATTAAAATCAAATGGGCTTAGTACTTCAGAGCTCGGTATAGTACAAACTCTAACGAAAATCTCATGCCCATACATTTTTGTCTACATACTCAATTGGAGTTTAACTCCCTTGCTTCTGAACCATTCTCTTTACCGGATGGTACTTCAATTCAACCAATAGGAGTTGTCACGGATATGCTAGTTCAAGTGAATAACTACATCGTACCTACAGACTTTTTGGTAATTCCATACTTTATTCATGAAGATCCTCCTTTAATATTAAGATGACATTTCTTAGCCAATATTCAAGTTGTTATGGATATTCTAAACAAAACAATCACTCTGATGATTAATGGTCGAGCACTCACTTTCTAGAATATAATGAGAGTGGATAATCCTAAATTCAATTTTAGAAATCCAACCTAATTTTGGAAGGGTTAAATCGAGCCAACGACAGTAAACAAAAGCGCTCTATGGGATGCAACCCATATTCTATGTTTATTTAATCTTATTAGCTTAGTTTAGTTTAATTTATTATGTTTTTATTCCCTCACTTTTGACTCTTATATTGGAAATATTTTTGGAATTTAAACTGCAAGGTAATTTCAATTAAGGGGGACTGATCGAGTTGTTTTTACTTTTATGGCCTTTAGGCAACTTGCATTATTTTATTGCTTAATTATATGTTAATTTATTCATTTAATTAATAAAAGTATTTAGTTAGTTACATGTCCCACTCAAAATTTTGGAATTTTAGTATATTCTACCTTAATATGAGTTTTAATGAATGATATATAAGTTATTTATGGAATAAATTAAAAAAAAAAGTAAATTAGGCCTAGCGATTTCCCAGAGACTTGGAATCGTTAGAAAAATCGGTAGCAGTATACAAAAAACTCAGTGAGAATTTAGGGTCTCGTGAATCCTTGGCGATTCGCCTTACAAGGGAATCGATGCTCAGATCGGTTGGTCACTACACCTCACAACCCACCGATTCACTTAGCGATTTCTCAGTGATTCTACTTAACAAAGTAATCACTGGGCACGATTTTTTATTTTCTAAACCGAAACCCCAAATCGCCACAAACACAAACCCATTCACACTACCAAACCGTTGATTCCCTTCACTAAAATCTCAATTTCTTGCCTCGATTCAATCATCTTAAGCTCAATCGCATAGTATTTAAGTGATTCTCACCTCATCCTAGTCCCATTCAACCCAAAATTTTCGATTTTGGAAGTGTTGAGCCAAACGAGGGTTTTAGAGAACTTGCCTTAGTGCTTGAAAGGGCGATCTAGAGGAGTTCAAGAGCTTATATTTTGAGAGATTTACTCTGAAGAAGGTAATTACATCAACCCTATCTCTTTACTTTAACAAATTTTTGATTTGAAGGATTTTCATAAATTTTTCAATGTTTTTCAAGATTTTTTTGTTGAAATTTATTCAATTATCTTAAATAAATGATTTCATTGATTCCAATAGACTAGATATGGCAATGACATCAATCGTTGATTTACAAATTCAACAATTTTAGAATTTTGGTATATTTACAAGCATTTGCAAATGGTTTCGAGTTTAAAAAGAGTTTGGGGGTTTGTTTATGATATTTTTTAATTTAATTTGCATTGTTTTTGAAAAGGCCTCATATTTATCACATAATTGCTTTACGATATCTAGAAAATCTGTTTTAAAGTTATATTTGAGTCAACACTTCGATGCCAATTTTATTTTAAAGTTTCCAATGAGTTTCAAGCTAGCTTTCTAAATGGATTTGTCGTTTTAAAATAAAGTCTTGAATTTTACCGAATTATTTTCGACAACATTAATTCTATCATTTACATGTTTATCTAGTTTTTGGACTTGTGAGTTTTTAAACTTGAGACGATGGATGGAAGTGAAGGCACCATTAGTTGAAAAAATCAAATAAAAATCCAAGGATCCACCTACACCCATTAGGTCAACGTGGATTTCAATGAATAACCCCTAAACTAGAGTACCTATAAAACCTTCTCCAACACCTAATCAATGCAAACCCCGAATTATTTTTACCGATGAGTCAGATGGAGAGAAAGAGATTGAGAAGACACCTAGAATCTAATTCCCACCCCAACACCTAATCAATGCCAAAGCTCTTGATAGGATGCAGAGCGACATTAGAAAAAAGAGGAAAATCATACCAGAGAATGGTTTCAATGTTAAAAATGAAGCTAAATATAGGCATAGAATCTTAAACATAACAAGGAGCAGAATTGGGGGTTGTTAACTAGGGACTATTACGCCGATAATGATGCAGGGTCCTTGGTTGAAATGTGTTGCGAAATTCTAGTGAGAGAGTTTTACGCGAATGGGCATGGAGATGAGAATAAAACAATAGCCATAATTCGAGGAAGACCAGTGGACTACTCACTTGCAAGAATAAATCGGTATTATGATTTACTAGAATTCCTAAGAGACAAAATAATGAGTACCCAAAACCTGAGTATAGCTATATACAAGAATTTCCCCATGAAACCATTCACAATGGTTTAGAAGCAATTCTGAGGGACGAATTTCTTTTTGACAAGGATGGGTGCTTAAAAAACATACAAACCAAATACTTTAGGAAAATCACCAAAGCTTAGAGCTTTTTCTTAAATGCGAGCCTACAACCTAGTTTGCAAAACTATGATATAGTGAACTATAGGGCGAACCTTTTATACTACATAGTTCAAGGGACCGGCTATATTGATATTGGCAAGATAATTTATGATTCAATTAGGAATGTCATGAACACCAATAAAAATGAAGGACTGCATTTCCCTTAATAATTATGGAGTTATGCAAATAAGAGCAACTTCCAATGAGAGGTCTAGGGTTAGATGTTTACCCGGTTAGGACCATCACCAATGAATTCATTCAAACCACCAAGAAGGTGTCTGGATATGTTGATTTGGTGGAGGAATAGGAGAGAAACAAAACAAACAAGAGAACGACCACAAAGAGAAGGAGAATACAGGCAGAGAACTGAAGAGATTTGGAAAAAATGCATACTAGCACGTATAATGATCGAACAAACCAGAGCCTAAAACCACTTATAGAGGAATTCACTGGTATGTATGTAGACGAAACGGAGATGGCCTGGGGTCAATCTTGCAAAATCAAATGAGAACTCTAAGACATCAAAAGTTTAAGTTCCAGAGCTAATGTAAGATTACTAGGAGCATCTATGGGTCCGAGCGACGCATGACCAGGAGGATCAAGGCGAGGGAGCTAACATTCATATTCCATCTAAACAACTGAAAATGCCCAACTAGGTAGTCTTTTCAGAAGATAATTCGATGGCGGGAATGGATTATAGGTTTTATGATCCTGCAACGAGCCTCCAATCTCAACAGCCGGATGATAATTCGCCAATTGTGCTATATTTTAGCGTGATATTATTATGAATTACAAGACTTTTATCTCCAATTATACTCTAATTTTTTTTTTTGTATTTTCAGGGTAATTACAGGCTATTGGGTAAAAAAATGATTTCCTACCAAAATCCAGTGAAAACGTAAGATACAGGCTCAGTGCCTTCCTAGCACCTTTAGGTGCACACAAATCACTAAGGAATCGCTAGCCTTAACTTGACCATATGAAAAAAAAATTCATTAGGGATGTTTGATGAGTCATTATTTATGCACTTTTCATAGGTGTTTTGCAATGTAAGTCAAGTACAAAGTCGTGTTTTATGGCTCTATTTGTTTACTCTGGAGATTTACAGGGTATTTGAGTGTTTGTGCATGAGTTGGATGAATTCGGTGAAGAAGTCAAAGTTCGATTAAAAAACTAGCAAGCTTGATGCCCCCATAATGAATTGACGGTACCATGGAGAAGCCATGACGCCAAACAGGGCGTCAAGGCAGAATAAAGAATGGCGTCATAAATTAACACACAATGTCAAATTTACAATATATAATGTCACCAACGAGGCAAGGTTCAAAAATAGAAATACCAGACTGACTTGTTGTTTAAGACTTACCACGTCATGACTTGGCACCGTTCCCACATAATGGAGGCATCATCAATGATGTCAAACTCGCATAATAGAAGTTTTGCAATTTTTAGAAGGTTCTTATTTCCTGGGCTTTCCTATTCTTGTGCCTAGGCTCACCTATATGAAGGAGAAAGGTAGAGTAGCCATGTACAACTAGATTCTTTAATACTTAGGTCGGGGATGAAGCTCTCTAGCCAGTAGTAGGTTTGTTTTCATGTCTTGTAGAGATTTTCTTTAAACAATAGTGTTTTGTTTCAGTTTTATATCTTTGTGTTATGGTTTTTAACAATGTCTCAATGGTAGTTTGAAGTTTGTAAGTTCATTGCAAATCTCTAGGCTTTAATCCATTGACCTGCTATCAATTAGGTTGAGTCAGTGATACCAACCAGATTGAGAAGTGGCAATCACCTAGAATAAGAAACCTGACACATTTGTTATTCTAGGCAAATAACATCGAGAACTACGTCAAATCTTGAGAGCGGTTGCCCAAGATTATCTAGGGCTATATGTTCCTATAGAGCTATTAATGATGCTCACGTGCTAAATCTTGAGATTGGTTGCCTAAGGTTATACGGTGGAGTAAGAGAAGTATTTAGAGAGCGATTGCCTTATCTATCGAGAATAAGGGACTAGGTTATTGGTAACCCCAATACCCATAGTCTATCTAGTGAAATTGCTTTAAAACCCATTTTTCAAAATCAACGATGCAAGACATGGAAGCAACATATGGTTTCTGAGTTTCCCTCATTTACTTTCTTGTTTAGTAGACCCTTAGGATAGAAATCTTTCAAAAATCCCCCATATTTTCTTTTTATTTGTTGAACTCAGTTTGACTGAATCCTGTGGATTCGACCTAGTGCTTACCTCTACTACATTCCAGTAGGATTGGTAACTTTTTAGGGGTTATATTTGACACGCGCGACACATGATCAAATTTTGGCACCGTTGCCGGGGATTCAGTTCTAGATTGAGTTTAACTTTTCTTTTTCTTTTGTTTTTGTTGTATCTATTTTTGTATTCATACCCATGTCTCTAGCATATATTTTGCGGGTAACTCAACAATGGTTTTTTACTCCCCAAATTATGGTTATTATGATAACTCATACTATTATTGTATGAATGGGGTAAGTACATCAAATTTTATACATGAATTTTTTAATTGGCCTTCTATTGAGCAACAGGGTAATATGAAAGCTTATAGAGTTTATGCGGGTGTCTCTAATCCCATTGATGCTTTTCATTACTACCTGGAATATGAAAACTATCTTGAGTTGAGCTATGCATCTCCACAACCTAACTTCTACAATTCATGCCAAGACCAAAGATTCCTCGATAAGAAGAGCATTCTCTTAAAGAAATCTTGAAAAAACTTTGCCTTTGTCCATGAACAGTACTATCAAGACAATCTACGCTATCTAGAAAATATGGAACAACATCAAAAATAAGAGAATTCAAGTTTTCAAAATATGGGAACTCTAATTAGTCGAAATAAATGCTAGCCTTGATAATTTGATTAATGAAGAAGATTTCCCTATGCTTGTACATCGTGATCAAGAAACACTGGTGCTACTGGGAGGCAACCCAGAGGTAAAATTGTTTTTTAGATTTAATTTATGTTTCTAATTCAGTTTTTATATGGTCTTGTTTTTGTCCAATCATGCATGAAACTTGTATCAATTTCTTAATATTATATATCTATCTACCTTACTGACAACATAAATAGAGACTTAAAAGTAGGAATAAGTCATGTCTTGAGACCATAGTAGTTAGGTGGTTAAATCATTTTTGTAGGAAAGTTCAAATCTCTAGGATTCTTAAAACTAGAATAAAACTACATGGAGCATAATTGTTAATGATTTGACACTTTTAAAGGGAAGAAGTAGGCATGTTTGTTTTAAATTGATAAAAGCTTTAATGAAACTTGTATTGGGAAACTACCTTAATTATAATAAAGTGAGAAGTGCTAATAAGAGTTTTCAAAAATTTAAAAAATATAGAGAGTCAACAAGTTCCGTAGGAAATGGAGCATGGAACCTAGTGGTTGGAAAAATAACGAAAAATAGATATCCGCAGGAAATGGAGCAAGGACCGTACAAAAATAATAATAAGAGGGAGAATAAGGGAGGTGATATGTGTAGAAAAGAAAAGCATAAGTATTTATGAAAACTCCTCCGAAAACGATAAGCTCGAGTGCTTAAAAGCTAAATTAAGGGAGTTTTCCAATGTTTGATTTCATAATAGCCTATGTTTCAAAATAAGACATATAGAATCTTTTAAGTCCAAAAGTTTAGAAGTGGTGATTGAAAGTTCATTTGAAGAATCCACTCGAATTCATAAAATTTAGAGAACACTTGAACCTACTACTCTAATGGAAAGACCCAGAAAGCTTATGAGTAGTTAATGGACATAGTTTTGAGCTAATTTGAGTCTTGAAAAGTTGTTGTCTTGATAGGTAACCAAGTTAGAGTATTCAAACCAGCCTTCAAGATTCTTAGTCTGTTGCTAACTAGATTAACTGAAGTTTAATCGAAAAAACTCCATTGTTTTGTGAAATGGGTACAAAGTCTTAATAGTAGGATCACTCAATTTCGAAATGTGTTTTTTGTTGTTGTAGTCAGTTAACCCTTTGCTCAGGATGTGCAAAGTCTTAAGTTTAGGGTATTTGATGAGTCATTATTTATGCACTTTTTCATTGGTGTTTTGCTATGTAAATCAAGTTCAAAGTCATTTTTATGGCTCTATATCACTACAAAAAATAGTAAATTAAAAACGGAATATAAAGGGAATAGCAACAGAAATACACGGATTAGCAACGAAATAGCAACGGAAAGACAGTTAGAGACGGATTAGCAACGGAATTAATTTCGTTTGTAAAATCATCGTTGCTAAATATTTAGCAACAAAAATTATTTTCCGTCTCTAAATAGAGATGAATTAGATATGAAAATAGCACTGAAAAAATCATTCTAAAAATGCATTTCGTTGCTATTCCGTTGCTAATTAGCAACGGAATAGCAACGGTCTTCAAGTTTTCCGTTGCTATTTCGTTGCTAATGAGAAACAGAATAGCAACGGTATTCAAGGGTTTCGTTGCTATTCCATTGCTAATTAGCAACGGAATAGCAACGGTCTTCAAGTGTTACGTTGCTATTCCATTGCTAATTAGCAACGGAATAGCAACAAAATGCAAGTCATAAACCCAATTTTTTCATTGCATTTTGTTATAGCACGGTTCTTCTAAACAATAAAACCTGCAGATGGCCTTCTCCAACGCCCTGCAACCCCTTCAACGACTCATTGGGGGTGCTATAACATCCTTCAAAACCAAATTTCATACCATTCATTCACATAAAAAATCAAATATTATATACTAAATTAAACCCAAAAAAGAGAATTATATCTCAATATGCACAAAAAGTTGTTTGGATTTTATTTACAAACCCAAAAATTGTTTTTACAAATTAAAATACCTAACTTTCGTCACCAAGGTGCTCCTCATCCAGCCAATCATGGTTGTCCTCGTCATCATTATCGTGCTACCACTGTGGTGAACTAGCCGGAGCCATCCCAACCTGCTAATGATGCTCCTGAGGTGGTGGCAGCGGTGGTGGCAATGGTGGTGCCTGAAAGGTGCTTGCTCCGAAGTCCATGCGCATTCCCAACTAGCTCTGCACGAAAGCCTCAAACTGTGCAAGCCTTTGAACAACAGCATCAAGCTTTGAACGTCGCACCATCGGCTCCCGAGACGTACTGGCATTGGGATCTTTATATCTCCTCTTCCTCTTGGTAAGTGACCCGAGCCCATAAACACGCCCCTTTGAGCACTCTCCTGCTACATTTTAGTAGAATTGTTTCTCATCAATCGGTCAGTTCGATGTAGCCTGAGTATGCTCCTCACACCTCCTCACGAGCTCTGCTTGCGCGAAAACAAATTCGTTAAAAAAAATGAAAATAAATCATTGAGAAAATGAAAAAAAAATTAAATAGCCCAAAATCATTTATAATGCTTAAAAATCGCAAAAGTCAATGTAAGAAAAGAAGCAAGTAACTAATAGATAATTAAGAAGCAAGTAATTACTTGATATATTCCCTTCAATCATGTGCACACTAAGATATTTGAGATTGAGAATGCCAAAAATGACTTATAAGGGTTTTTTTTTCTCTTACTAGGGTGGACAGTGAGAATGCAAATGGAAGAAGGTTTGGAGATTTTTCAACATTTGAAGATCATCATGAAGTTAAGAGCTTTGAAAGCATTTTTAATGCACAAGAAGGTGTGATATGGAAAAATATAGTAGATAGCTTCATTTAATAGAGTACATGAAAATGATTCTCATTAGAAGTTATGGCAATTGAATAATTTACATGCATATATAAATCTCATTATAAGACCCTCATATATAAGCAAAGAGATGAGCTTCTCATAAGTAGTACTCTAAGCTAATGTTGCACCTACAAATATGATATAAGTGGAAGAGATTGAACAAAAGCCTCTGTAGAAGAAAGGATTTGCATGAAAAAACATTAAATTAAGCTTAAGTTGGTCGTGTTTAATTACTACAATGAAAAAATAAAGATTAAGTGTCTTATGCGATAAATCTGTTTGTTTACTATAATCTAATGTTTACAAATCCGTTGTTTTAATCCTATGCGACAAAAGCATACAATCAAACACACGTATTTAGCTATGAATGAGATTTTCTTGATCCCCACTTAATGTTGATGATTTTGTTAAAGTTTGCTTCACTTCGCTCTAATCCTAGAAAACAAAAACACTATGTCAAGATACCTTAAATATTTTTCAAAAAGAAATCACCAAGAACATGCATGGTCCATACAGTTGTGATAGGAACATCAGACAAGAACATGGTCCATAACAAAATTCATGTAAAAAAAGAAGCAAGTAATTAATAGCTAATTAAAAAGCAAGTATAATCATAACATTTATTTATTAGCAATTATAAATTTTATATTAACAAGACACTTACATGAAACCGTGCTGATCTGTTATCAATGAATGTCACTCCATCATGATCTTTCGTATGAACATGAAGGAATACATCATTAGGAGTAACCTCATCATTTTCATCACTATCCAGAGCCTACACATACACACAAAAGATCAAAGTTTACAACATATTAAGTCGCAACAAACTTATAAGTTTTAAGGAAACGTCAAATAACAATGACACTTACTAATACATCTTCATAAGTCCGAAAAGACCGTGTGCTACCAGTGTACTTCGAAGGGCCTGTACCAGGGCCGCCCTTTTCGTTTTTCCTCCACCAAATATGCATTGCACATTGATCCTTCAACCTTCGCTTTATTTCGCACATTATTTTTCAAGTTCTTAAGGTACCTAAGGAATTCATGTTGATCATTAACAATAGTTTCAGTATTGACGAACGACATAATCGGTCAATTTGTAATTAAGAATGAACAAAATTACCTCTGAAAATGGTACATCCAGCAAAATTGTACTGGGTCAGCAAGCCGACCCTCATAAGGCAAGTGGATTGGCGAGTGTTCCATTGAGTCAAAGAAACTTGGAGGAAATATTTTTTCCAGTTTATAAATTATTAGAGGTATTTCGGACTCTAAATGAGCCATATCCTGGACGATTACACTTTTAGATGTTACTGATCGAGAAAATAGACTAAACTCGCTAATGGCAGCCCAAACAACATCTAGAAGTTCCCGAAATGCAATCAAAATTAATATTTGAATGAAAACATGGCAATCGTGACTCTTCATCCCAAACAATTTTTGGCCCTTTTGATCTACGCAACGCTCAAAATTAGAAGCATATCCGTCGGGAAAATCCAAAGATCGGATCCACTCACATAATTTTTGTTTCTTAGGGATATCAAGAGCGTAGCATGCTAGCAGATACTTCTTTGACACTTCATCCATATGTAGAGAAGGTCGGTGACAAAGTTCCCCAACATTTTGTCTTGACTTCACATTATCCTTAGTCTTTCCCGGCACACTCATAATAGTGTTGAATACGTTGTCGAGCACATTTTTTTCTATGTGCATTACATCCAAGTTGTGCTGATCAAGTTCATCTTCCATTACGGCAAGTCCCAGATGCTCCATTTACTCCATCGCGAACCCCTAGCAATATTTGCATTTTTCGCATCAGCGCTGATTTCTGTTAATTTCATTAATCTCAAGGCCTTGATTTCCATCAAAATGTCTTCACCAGATAGTATCAGTGGAGGTTCATCATTTATTACTATTTTCCCTCTCAAAAACCCTTTTTTGTCTTTCCTAAGATTAGAGTTTAGAGGCAAAAATCGATGATGATAGTCGAACCATGAAGTTTTCCTACCATGGCAAAGTTGAAATGCTTCTGTATCGTCCATACAGTATGGACAAGCCATTTTGTCGTGTGTGCTCCAACCTGACAACATGCTATATGCGAGAAAGTCGCTTACTATCCACAATAGAGCAGTTCGCATCTGGAAATTCGATTTTGTTGAAACATCGTACGTCATTAAACCATTGTGCCAAAAATCTTGTAGCTCTCTCATGAGCGGTTGCAAGAATACATCTATTTTTGGCTAGGGTTGGTCGGTCCGGGAACGATAATCGTTAAGAACATAAATTCTTCTTTCATGCACATCGACGGTGGAAGGTTGTATGGAGTCAAAATCACGGGCCACGAATAGTAAGGCCTCTCATTTAACCCAAATGGTTGAAAATCATCCGTGCAGAGCCCCAAACGAACATTTTGAATCTCTGCGCTGAACTCTTTATTCACTTCGTTAAAATGACGCCATGCCATTGAATCTGAACAATGTTGCATAACATCGCTTGGGGACACGTGTTCCCCGTGCCAACGCATATGTCTAGCTATTAATTCAGAAGCAAACAAACTTTGCAATCGAGGGCCTAAGGGAAAGGAATACATTTATTTGCAAGGCCTTGTTTTTGTGTTCCTACCGCGACTACGTCGTTGTGTCATGTACCGAGAATGCCCACAAATTTTGCACGATGTTAAGTCAGAGTCATCTCCCCAATAAATCATATACTAATTTTCATAACAATCTATCTTCTCGATAGGTAGACCTACTCCTCGCATAAGTCGTTTTGTTGAGTAAAGACTGTCGACTAATGTGTTGTTAGGCAATGCTTCCTTGATAAATTGCATGAACTCATCGTAACAGCATTTAGAGACATGGTGCGCCAATTTCAGATAAAGCAATCTAGCCATGGCAGACAATTTCGTCATATTCGCACATCCCGACCACAATTGCTTGTTACTAGCATCAATAATGTCATATAATTGTTGTGCTTGGGGGTTGGGCTCCTTTTCCATGTGATTCCAGTTAAAACTAGGCCTCGTCGCGTTATGTGTCATATTTTGGTAAGTCGACGATGGTTGACCATAATCGACGCCGATTTCATCTTCGTAATTTTTTTCGAAATCGTAGAAAGTGGATGTCGTATCCTGACTTTCTCTCTCATCGTGTTCGTACCAATAATAGTATCCAGGAACGAACTCATACCTACATATGTGGTACTCAACAGTTTGGATGTCTAAGTAGGGTAGAAGTCGGCATTTATTGCGATTACATGGGCACCTAATCCAACCCTCATTATGATAAGTGGTTCAATTCGCCTTTGCAAATTTTGTGAATTCCTTTACCCTTAGAACAAACTCCCTTTGAATAAACCCGTTATCGAGGCGATTATACATCCACTCTCTATTCACTGTCGACATTCCCTACAAAATACGATGACTTAATTTAAATGCCAATGTCGCAATTCAATTTTTGTAATTGTAAGACTAATCAATGCCTTAAATTACATTTATAAAATGTTTGTGTAAAGTCTATTGCAATGCCTTTAGCTAGACTATGAATATATGTTACTTCTACAAAAATTTTGACAAAGTTTCCCTTATAACATAGAATACCAAAAAAATCAGAACCTAGTAAACATCATTGGGAGATTGCCTAAAGGTCTCACATCTCCCCAACATTTCACAATATCATGTAAACTTGAATTAAAAGGCTTAGGAGTGCACATTATAATTATACGAGAAACCACAAACAAAAAATGGTGCAACCAATTGACTTAGGAGTGACACTAAATTTGTAGAAACTAAATTATAATTGCAATAATAAAATAAATATATAGCTAAACATTGATCCTTACGATAACTCAATTAATTCAGACATTTATTGATTAAATCATACTTGTTAGGAAACATGAACATCATAGTAATATTAGTGAAGACATAAAAAATCAGAACAAATAACTACATAGCCCAACTAAGTTTTTCGATAGGAAGACATATATAGCCCTACTAATTATATTTATGTATATATCTTTTATTGATTCTATGTTATTAATCCAATTAAGTTGACACTTATTTCAATCTAATTGAAAGACTAACTAGTAGTATTAAAGTAATCCCTAGTTGAAATAAACTATACAGTCATAATCTTTGTGATTTAAATGGTCTAGTTACTGATGAAACATCCTATTTAATGTTCGCTAAACTTTGATCATCTATCCTCATTTAACAAGGAATCATTTCAATTAATGTTGGAAAGTACCCAATCAAAATAATATCAAACTGCAGATCAAAACACAGTAAGAGAGGTTTGGGAATCCTTTATATAAGCCTAAAAGTTTGTAATGCAAGATAACTTGCCCCCATTAAGTGCACTAAATCGATCGCAATTGCCTCCATTAAGTGCACTAAGTTTGTAATGCAAGCTGACTTGCCCCCATATAAGCCTAAAGGTTTGGGAATTTCGTTGCTAATCTGTTGGTAATCCGTTGCGAATGATAGTTTGCAACGGATTACTAACGGATTACCAACGGTTTCGGCCAATTCCGTTGTTAATCCGTTGGTAATTTAGAATCCATTGCAAGACTTAAATGCAATGGATTAGCAAGGGAGTTTTAGGCGGGCGTTTTTACCAACTTGCTAAATTCTGTTACTAATCCGTTGGTAATCCGTTTCTAATTAGTAAAACATTTTCCAACCCATATTTCGTTGCTATTCTATTGCTAATTAGCAACGGACACTTATTATGTTGCTAAATCCGTTTCTAATTTACTCTTTTTGTAGTATATAAAACCCTATCATCCCATTTATGTTATTGTTCAACTTCTTCTTTGTCCCAATAACGTCATACCACTAGTTTTGCATATTCTACAAAAATTTTGTTACAGTTTCCCCCATAACATAGACTACAAAAAATTTCAGAACCTAATAAACAACAGCGGGAGAATGCCTAGAATGTCTCACATCTCCCCAACATTTCACAATATCATGTAAACATGAATTGAAAAGCTAAATCCAATAATTTAACATTTCAAGAAATTCATAAAATGATTGAAATCACAATTTCTAAACGAAATGAATGCATTGAATAATTACAAAACTTACCTGAATTTCCCCCACTATATACATGCACAATCAACACAAAATGGTGAGTGAACTTCAATTAATAGGTAACAACCACACGAAAGGTTTTGCGGCACTATTGAAGTAATAAGTCCTTAAGCATTTAAGAATTCTTCCAAATCCACAAAAAAGGAGAACCACAACTGAATTGTTGTAATCAATAAACTATGCAATATTCGCCAACCAATTATGGTATAGTAATACTCGTTGAGATAGAGGAACAAGTAATTATCTTATTGTATTTGAATCTTGGTAGGGTTAGATTAGTACTTAAAAATTTAAAATACTTAGTGAAACTAATTTGTAAAAGAGGTAAAAGATAGTAGTTACGGCATTCTACCTAGTAGCAACACAATTTTGTATGCGTTGCGGTACATGATTGAAAAGTCCTTGAAGGAGAACCACAATGAGAATAAATAAAATGGTGATGAGTGCGGATTGTTACTAGCTTTTGATCTTGGTATCATCTTTGAAGGCATCCTCAGAAGAAAACTCATTGTTTGAGAACAATTACATCACAAATAGCTAACTAAGCTGGTATTCATACTACTTTATGCAAATCATCAAAATTTATGTCCTCAACCAAGGTTTTGTTTGAGCTTTATTTATTTTTGAGGTAGGGCTTAGGGTTTTTAATTGTTAGATTATCCAACTGTCTATAGATTTTATTTAGTTCAATATTCATCCACCAAAGTGAGTTTGATGGAATCAGTGGTAAGACTAAGGGTATAGCTGTTGTTCAACGAAAAACATTTTAGATTTTTTTAAGTGGGTTTGGGATTACATTTATGTGATTGAAATTTAAGCATTATGGGTTGTTAATCCAAGTTTTCTAGACTTGATTTTTAGGGTTCTATTGGGATTAAAGGTTTAATAATCTAATCTAATCTATCTAATCTCTTTGTCACTCCCACTGTATTGTTTTTTTTAGAATCAATGGTGGGTCACAAGACTATAAAACAACGCTCAAATTGGTGGGTTGTAGGTGTTTGGGGCTTTTTCAGGATAGATTGTTTGTTGGGTGTCAAGAAGTTATACTTATTAAGTGACACGTAACACCTAAAAATGTATATGTGAAAAATGTAGGAATGGTTAAAGTTTGTACTTGATAGGAGAATTCGGAAGAAAATGAGCGGGATTTGAGTCCAACTAAGATGTTGAATAGGTCACTCCCAATTACGAATGATTTCGAAAAGTCAGGATGATCGCCTTCACTACCTAAAAAACCAAAACCAATTTTAAGAATCAGACGAAAACAAACCATAGAAACATGCAAATGAAAAGAGAATTCTATGGATGATTGTAAGATAGTGGTGCTAGCTTGTATATAATTTGCAACATGGGATGAAACATCTCTAAACTTCCTTGAACTTTTTAAATCATATTAACTTCTCAAACTATAAACTAAGTTATATATGTAAATCAATTTTTACAAGTTCATAAATTTAAAAGGCAAAAATAAAAAGATTTTAAAGTTTCACAAACTTTCATTTTCCTTTTTGAGACCTCCATACACAACGATCTATTCAACAAACCACAAAACTCCTTTAAAGCATAAATCTAAACACACCAAGAAAACCCAACAAAAACTAACTTTGATAAACATTGTTGAACAAACCCATCTCTCAAAGTCTCTCATAAATCAATAAAAAAACATTCAATCAATCAAGTTTTGATTCAATGTTATGAACAATGTGTTTATATAGCAAATATGGGATATATAAATTCATAATGTGTTCAACAATGTTACACTTAATTCTTCACAAATCAATCTAATAAAATGAAAATAATACACATTACAAGAAAATTTGCGCAAAACAATCTAAAAGAATGACAAAAAGATACATTAAAAGGAAATTAAATCCATTACAATGGGTGTTTAAACCTACTAATAAAACCAACATTGGGCAAAACAACATAGATCAATTTTTCTTTGCCTTAAACCAATTAGGTTAGGATTCAATAAGAATGCCAAACATAGATCTCATTTTCTTTGTATTCCTATTCCGTTGACTTTTGTTGCTCTATTGTCATTACTACAACAAATTTGTATAGCTCTAGTCTAAGAAAATACACATACACACACATAACATGTGATGAAAGTAAACTATTCCAGTTTCTAGTAAAACTAAAACAATGGAAATATAAATGAAGAAGAGAAAAAAGGAAGTATTAAAAGTACCTTGGCGGATAAAACTTCCCCAAACAAGAAGAATCCTGCTAGACCTGAAGATAGGAAATTTGCCGCAAACTTTACGACTGTAGCTTGGAGAGACGAGAGAGCTTTCAGGCTTTCAAAATGGCAAAGCCACATAATCACATTGAAGAATACCACCGAAGCATATTTCGCAATCTGCAATTATCGACATCAACATTGTTAGATGTGAGAAAAGAACTAATGCATCCAATATGTTTATGCAAACTGCCTTGCCAATTGAATGATTAGAAGAATATAATATAAAAGATCTCTACTTTATCTGATAAGTTTCTTGATTGCCAACTATGGAACATTACTTAGGTTACATCCATCGAACGGAGTAGAAGAGTTTGATCCATGTAGCCTACCCTGACTAATTTGGGATTGAAAACTAGTTAGCTAAGACAATAAGATCAATGCATATTCATAGAACAAAATGAAGAAATGTGAAATCTGGAATCAAAGTCCAAATTCCAAATATATCAATAGGTCTAAAATACGAGAACAAATTTGAAGTTCGAAAATCCAATTCTCAAACCATAATAATCTCTATCTGAAAGCAAAATCATAGAGATGCATTGAACAACCGACCAGATATTAGGGCTGCATACTTGTATAGCAAGTTCTTAATCACTTACTGTTCTTCACTACTTCACAATTCAAGATAATCAGTGACGAACACAACCTTAACATCTAAAAACACAAAGACAGTCCGTCGAACCCACTATTTCAAGCAAATCAAATAAAGCATCTAAAATCAAATTTCCATTACACAGAGATAGATTGAAGAACTGGAAACATGTATTTAACCTAATCGAGTCACCGACATTAACATAATTGAGTGAGAGAACGAGAAATTGAACAATCAATAACATGAAGGACCAAATCAATTTCAAATGAAATGAAGTCCAAATCGCAAATAACATAATAGATATTTATCTTAATTGGATAAAAAATGTGACAAAACAAAGTGAAAGAATGCGAATGAGAGAGAGAGATGGAGAGAGAACCGTAGCGGCAATGACGAGGGAGGAGGCTCTTGGGCTGCTGCTTGTCTACTTTATTGTCATTGTTGACAATGCAGAAATAGAGAGCACTGATAATGGGGTGGGTTTAGGTGTCGAAGAAGTGGTGGCTGTTGAAGGAGTAGATGAGGATGCAGAGGGAGAGGTAGATGATGAGGAGGAGGAAAGCTTAGCGGATGATGGAGGTGGATGAGAATTGGGTCTTGTTGATGGAGGGGTGGCAGTGGTCGACGCCATGGCGAGGACATTCGCAGCACAGGTGAAGCCCTACAATGTGATGGTGTTGAAGGTGATTAGAAGGAGAGTCTGGGAGAGGGAGAGTCTGGGGGTGGGAGGTTGGGGTTCTCTTTCTAGGGCTACTGATTAGATTGGAGGATGAGGAGATTGTTACCTGAGAGATGGCTGATTTTGGGGGTTGTCGCAGGCGACGCTATGCGCGGTAGGGAGTTGTTCGAGCAAGGGAGTTGACGCTGTGGGCGGTGGTGTTGTCTCCTCCGTCGACGCCTCTAACTTGGAGTTGATTCGTGGGAGCGTTGTGGCAGTGAGGAGTTGAAAGGGAGTGTTATGGCAGTAAGGAGTTGAAAGGGAGTAATTACTTTGAGAGGGTTTTTTCTCACATTCCAATTTAGTAACGGAATAACAACGGATAACATTTAACAACGGATTAGCAAGGGATTTCGTTGCTAATCCGTTGGTAATCCGTGTAAACGATAATTTGCTACGGATTAGCAACGAATTAAGCAAATTTTGTTACTAATCCGTAGGTTATTAAGAATCTGTTGCAAACACACAATTGGAACGGATTAGCAAGGGAATTTTAAGCGGGAGATTTTCGCAGGTTTTTTTACCAACAAAATTTATTTTCATTGCCAAATTCAGTTGCTAATCAGTTGGAAATCCGTTTCTAAATGGTCAAACATTTTCCCTCCCATATTTTGTCATTATTCCATTGCTAATTAGAAACGTACACTTATTCTGTTGCTAATTCCGCTTCTAATTTACTATTTTTTTGTAGTGTATATTTAATTTGGAGATTGACACGGTATTTGAATGTTTGTGCGTGAATTAGACAAATTTGAGAAATAAGTTAAAGTTTGGTAAATAACTAGCAGGCTTGGCGCCACCAGAATGAACTGATGGTGCCATGGAGAAGCCACAATGCCAAGCAGGGCATCAAGGCAAAATAAGGACTGGCATAAAAAATGAACAGACGACGTTACATTTGCAACATATAGCATCACTCATGGCGCTAGGTTCAAAAATAAAAATACCAGATCGACTTGTTGTTCAAGACTTGTTATATTGTACTACGCCGTCACTTGGCACTATTCCCATATAATGGTGGCATCACCGTTGGCGCTAGACTCAAAGAATAGAAGTTTTGCAACTTTTAGAAGGTTCTTATTTCCTGGGCTTCCCTATCCTTATACTCAGGCTCACCTATATAAAGGACATACCTTTATAGATGAAGACACATTGTAATTCAAAGTGATTTAGGAGTATAGCAAGGTAGAGTAGCCACGTCCGACTAGGTTCTTTAATACTTAGGTTGGGGATGGAGCTCTCTAGCCAGTACTAGGTTTGTTTTCATTTCTTATTGAGGTTTTCTTTAATAATAATGTTTCGTTTCAGTTCTCTATCTTTATGTTAAGGTTTTTAATGATGTAACAATAGTAGTTTAGAGTTTTTAAGTTCATTGCGAATCTCTAGACTTAAATCCATTGACATAGTCTGTGATACCAACTGGGTTGAGAAGTGGCAATCACCTAGAACAAGAAACTTGACACACTTGTTATTCTAGGTGAATAATATAGAGAGTTAGGTTAAATCTTGAGAGTGGTTGCCTAAGGTTATCTAGGGGTTGGTGTTCCCACAGAGCTATTAATGCTACTCACGTGCTTAATCTTGAGAGCGGTTTCCCAAGGTTGTACGGTGGTGTAAGAGAAGTATTTAGAGAATGGTTGCCAATCTATCGAGAAAAGGGGACTAAAGTATGGAGACCCCAATACATATAGCCTATCTAGGGAAACTGTTTTAAAACCCATCTTTCAAAATCGACGATGCAAGACATGGAAGCAACATAGGGCTAGATATGGATTCCTAAACTTAGGTGTGTTTTACTATTTCTAAGTTTCAATTATTTACTTTCTTGTTTAGTAGATCCTTAGGATAAAACTCTTTCAAAAACCCCCCTAGATTTTCTTTATGTTTCTTGAACTCAGTTTGACTGAATCTTGTGGATTCAACCCCGTGATTGCCTCTACTACATTCTAGTAGGATTGATAACCTTATATGCGTTATATTTTACACGCATAACAGGTTATCAACATTATGTATGAAGCCTTGTGAAGACAGAAAAGAAAGACGAAGCTCAAACTCCCAAGAGAAGGCTAATGCCTTTACAGTGTTTAGGGGTTGTACACACGGTGTTGGCAAGGTGCTGGGTTTTTTCATGACATAATCGAAGGAAAAATAGAGTATTGTAGCATTTTCTCAGTGATTCGCGGCGCCTTGGGATTTTACACATATGATGTTAGATAGATCCGAAGATTAGCAGTTTTGTATTTTATGGATTTTCAAGATTTAGGATGAGATTACCTCTTATCACATTTATATTATAAATAGAAAACCCTATAGCAACTTTAAACTCTATCTTTCATTCTCTTGAATTTCACTTTAGATTGATCATTCGAAGAAAGGGAGAAGACTTCTCTTAGGTTTCATTATTAAGTTTTTATTTATTAGTTATCTATGTCGACGAGTGGCTAAGTTCCACATTCTAGACGAATGTGATTGAGTTCTAGGATTTAAGGATTCGGGAGGTTTATGCTTTTAGTTCTAATATTATTTAGTTCTAGTTTTTGTATTCTTGATTACATTGTTTTATAAAGGTCAGAAGGGTTTTTTTTCATGGTGTAAGTGACATGCACTCTAGTTTGGGTAAAAGCTATTACCAGTTATCTTACCACCGCTCGATAAGGGGGATCACGTTAGGTGGTAAGTGAGGCCATGTATGTTGGCAGTTGATGTGCCTTATTGTCGTTGAGATATGAGATGGTAGCGGTTCATGCTAGTTACTACTCATGGTAGGTGTTCTCACAGAGTTTAATACTGCTAGTTTGTTGAATATCTGCGGCATATCCTGTAGGTTTTGTAGTCTAGATAGTATGTGGTCGTGGCACATATTCCTTCCATTGACATGAGGAGACGAGATGGCAAGAGTTACTGTAAGCCTATCTATGGAAACTAGTACTAAAATAACCTTTTTAAAACCGACGAACAAAATCGATCCTTTGAATCTCAATTCACATTGTGTTTTAGAGTTTTATAGTTATTGAATTTCATTTTTTTAGTATTTGAGCTTATTATCCTTGCATTTAATTTCTAGTATAGTTTGGTTTTAATTTTAAGAAACACCCATTTTTTAAGCTAAAAAAGAAAATCCCAATCCATGTGGGTTTGACCTCGTACTTACCTCACTACAAATCCAAGGTAGTTAGTGAATTTGAGACTATTATTAGTGCCTTCGATAGGGCATACCAATTTTTGTCACCGTTGCCGGGGATTGGTGTTAGTTGTTTTCTTTTCCTTTTGTTTTGTTTAATTGTTATAGGTTAAAGATGTTCACTTTTCGCAGAAGATTTGGTTCCACTTGATCCAGAAGTTGACCGAAGATATAGAAAAGGGAAAAGGGATAGTAATAGAATGGAAAGATCATATGTGACTATGGATCTTCCAGTTGCAAAGGATGCTGGGCAGAACAACCAGTAGAAATCGAGGCGTGAACCGAGGCAAGATAAAGAGCTCACATTTAGGGAGACGAATCAACATCATAGATGGTCATTACCCTTATGTATCATGAATCCAGCTGCCACAGGTCAGTTTGATCTTAAATCAGGATTGATACACAAATTGCCTTATTTTCATGGCAAAGAGAATGAGGATCCTCCAAAGTTCCTCACTAAATTTTAGATGGTGGTAGTAAGAATGAAGTGTGCTATAGTTGAAGGTAACTTAGTGAGACTAAATGCATTTCTTTTTTGTCTCAAAGATGTTGCATAAGATTGATTATTTCACTTGCCACGCAGTTCTATCAGGAACTGGAATGAGCTACATCAGAAATCTCAAGAAGATTACATACCAACCAGGAAGATTACTCAACTTAGGAGGCAGATATCTCACATTGTTATGAAAGATGATAAATCGTCATCAAATTATTGTTAAAGGTTCAAAAGATTGTGTAGGGCGTGTTCTCAACATAGAATTAGTGAGAAGTCCTTAGAGGTTGGATGAATACCATCAAGCACAGAGTACCATTTCCTCAGAGGTTGTATCTAGAAAGGTTTGCGAACATGTTCACGGATCGCAAACAATCAAAATACCAAAAAGAAACTGTGAAACTAAGGTTGTAGTTTAGAAAGTTGAACAAGTGAAACCATAATTTGAAGTCTCTTGCAAACCCTTTGAAATAGTAGAAATATTTGAAGAAGATGAGGAAAACTTCTACGTATGCCACATAGACCACCAAAATAAGTGCGAGGATTCAGGTATCTTTAGTACTACTTACATGCTAGGAAATACTCAAATAGAGAAAGCTATGTTTGACTTAAGTGCATCTTTTAACATTATTTCATCATCGGTTTTCTCGTCTATGCATGACCAAGTTTTGAAGCACTCTAACATCATCATTAATTTAGCAGATGGATATTCAATCCGACCAATTGGGATGTTGGAAGACGTGAATGTTCACGTCAAAAATTTCAATTTTCTTGCTGATTTCCATGTCATTGACACGAAGGACACACACATGATCAATCATGCCTTTTTTGTTTTAGGATGTCCATTCATGAAAACGGCCAAAGCCAAGATAGATGCATTTAGTAGTTCAATTACTTTAGAGCATGATAGTAGGGTCATTTATTTTTTCCTGACCATTTGGACTTACCCACTAATATTTCCACCATGTACATAGTTTCGTCTTCTTCTGATAATGACTCACATTCTATATAAACCTTTTCCGACGATTTGATGAAGATAGGCGAAAGGAAAGAGAAACGAATAGGAAAAAGTAGGGAAAGAATTAATGAATACCCGATGGTTGGGTATCGATGGAGGACAACAAACCTCAGAAGATATATCAACAAAACAAGAGTCAAAACCACCAGAAAAAATCCTTATATCATGCAGGTTGAGCATGAAAGAAGAACTGGGAGTTGTCAAGTGATTGGAGAAAATTAAACAGCCACGCGCAGACTTGAACAAGCCGCCAATTGAAATTATTGAATTGGACTAGGGCTAGTCCAAGATTGTGGTAATGTCGAGCTACCGAAGTTAAATATCAGCGCTCCATGGGAGGCACCCCACATTTATTTTTTGCGAATTTAATTTAATTAAGTTTCAATAAATTTTTAGTTTGAATAAATTGTTTTATGATAGATTAGTTAATTGAAAAAAGTGTGATATAAATTAATAAGTTTCTCTTTTCTCTTTTTGATTTTTTGCAGAAATCTTATGACGGAAATTAGAGAACATCGATTATTTTGCTCGTGCAAAATCCGAAAGGCTTTTTATGATGTAATTCAAGGCAAGTATGATTTAAATTAATGCATTTCATTAGATCATATGCATACACATGCAAGTACACACAATGAACAACATGAATATAAAATTATAGGGAGAATCAGATTTTAAGGCTAGCGATCTCCCAGTGTCGTGAGCTAACACAGAGGGCACTGGAATGATGCTCGGCCAAATGATAAAAATGTGAATTCATCCCAGCGATGTACTAGCGATGTGAGAGAACATGTGAGGCACCGCCAAGACGTTTAAGGGTAACTTAGAAATTTCAGGAAAATTACTAGTGATTTCCCAGCGCCATGATGTTTCAACGTACAATGCTAGACACAAATTCCATTTTTTTAAAATGGGGCAGAATCCAATCTTTTTCCCTAAACTCATACCCTAACGCCTCCATATCTCTGTATACACCCCAAGACACCCTTCCAACTACTAAATCCTTCATTTTTAGCTCCAATCTCACTCATTTTCGATTCTCCATCAAGTGGTAATCATTTTGAGCCGTATAATTTAGTTATTGGTAAGCGCCTCAATGAAGCCGTGACTTAGGAGCTGAAAAATTCAAGCTCCTAAAGTGTCCATTAGGCCAAGAAAGCTCCCTAGAGCACTTGGGAGCTCATTCCCAAGTTGGTAATGCCCCAAAACTTTCTAATCTTTGTGAATTATATCGACGTGTTCTTCGGCCAATTCGAGCAAAATGTGTCTTATAGGTGTCAAATTGGACTCTAGAACTACAAGGCTTTTGATCGAGAGAGTAATTTTTGATCAAATTTGAAAAATCCCAAAATTCTTGACAAATCGACTATGTTTTTGAAAAATTTGGTATTCCAAATCAAATTTTTGATTTTTGAATGATCAAATGGCCTTAATTTGATTAATGTATTGTGAATTAAGTTTAGGGAAATGTGCGAAAGGTTGTAACCAAAATTCGATTGGTTTTTGTCAAAAATTGATTGACGTCGTCGACACTTTTATTTAAATTCGATTTGGGGGATTGATTATGAAAATGTATGTGTATGGTGAATTGACGAAATCTTATTTACATCAACTACGATTGATTGGAAATTTTTTTATATTATTTTGTCATTTAGAAAATGATTTTCCACTTAATGTTCTCGACAAATTGATTGACTTGAACTTCGAATGTTATAAGTAGTTTGACGCAAAATTTTATGTTTTAGTCAATATTCGTGTGATTGTCGAGTGTTTTGGACTGATATGCTCATTATTTTTTTGTGTTATGACTATTATGTTGGTTATTGTGTGTTTGTTGTTATATCTTTTAGTGATATGGATAGAGTATAGTATAGTGGTTTGGCAGAACCCAAGAGGAGGACAAGTGGTTGGCTACCGCCACTCAGGGCTAGAACCTACCTACCTAGTGCACTAAATCCCTTTGATGAGTTCTTATTCGTTAGTGATTAGGTCTAGAGGAGATTTCATAATGATTGGAATAAAAAGACGAAACCCTTAACTAAAGGGGGTTTGGTATAGAAAACCCTAAATATGATAGGAGAGTGACATTGATCATTAGAGAGCAGGGATGGGAGCTTTTCACCAAAGACTACCATGCCTTGACTAAGCACCCCCATAATCGAGACCTTATTCAGAGATGTGACCAGCTGGTTTGTGAGTTCTACTGGAATGGACACGATACCATACTAAAATAGAATGTTTGGGTGAGAGGAGTGATGGTTAGCCAAATCTTGAGGTCATTATAACCTATTGAGGCCTACGTACTTTTGAGGGCTTAGAAGGGTCTGATTTCCTCAATTAAGATATTTTTTTGACTGTCATTTCCCCTATTAGACTATGCGGGTAGCTCTGACTTATTTCCCTCACCATGATTGGGTCTATTCCATTTCTCAGTGCCCTAAACATCTCATTAAGACCCACTTTAAGAAGACTCTCAAGGCTTGGTCTTAATTTTAGACGCTTCTCTCTACCCCACAACTTAGCATGATGAGGTGACTCGGCCCCGATATGCACTACTACATCATATTTGAACATGTGTCCTACGCATTGATGTGGGGCATATTATTCATGGGGTCATCAGAGAGAGGATAACCATGATGAAGAATAAAATCTAGCCTTTCCCATCCTTATCACTGACCTATGCCGATGGGCAGAAATCCCTCTTGTCGGTCTAGCATTCGATATCCCACCCCAACCGACCATACACGATGACGATATCTTTGGGTTCCATAAATTATAGGAGGAGTATGAGGAGGATGAGGAGGATATAGCATATGAGAAAGCACGAGCAGCTACGCGGATGCAGCAGCAGCATGATGAGACCCAAGCAATGAGAGCCACGGGAAACAAGACAGGACCATCTACATCTGCACCACCACCACCAGAGGGAGTACCAAGAAATATTTCCAACAAGAAATGATTCTCCATAATTAGAGGGAGCTCAGTCGATTCATGTACCTTGGGCCGTCAGCAAGTCCATAATCACCCAAATAAGCTGGCTCCCCCGATTTCGAATAGTCCATTCATCATAATTTCAAACTGTCAGGTTTATCGAGCTCGTGAGGAGTATGGAGCCCCTTCTTCCTCACATTCTTCACAGAGAGTGTCACTCCTTATTAGACTCCGTAAAGGACCCCGTAGGAGAGCGAGCAGCATCAGGACAGCTTCAGTGGCTCTGAGAGTTGATTTCCTTATTTTTATATGTATTTTAGAGAAGAACTAAGAAACTTAACACTAAGTTAATTTCGTAATATATTTAGAGGGGGTACAATAGAACAATGATATAGTCTTGTAATATCATTACACAACACATCATTTGTATACATCTTTCAGCTTTTCATACAAAGTTATTTCGTTTCATTTCAATTCTTTCTATTTTCTTATCTTCCATTATTATGTTTCACTCAATCTTTGGGAAAGTGTATCAGTCTTCCTACTTTCGTGAACCCTGAGAACAAGGTTCAGGATAAGTTTGGGGGTATGCAGATTGATGTAGATTGATGGAGTGCATGAATGAACCTTATGTAAAGGAGTTATGGTAAAATTTTTGCAATTTTCTAAGTTTTTTCAAAATTTCTGGCGAAATATAAGTAATACAGTTTCATTTCATTTCATGAAAGAAGAAAAAGAAGAAGAAGAAGAAGAATAAGAAGAAGAATAAGAAGAAGAAAGAAAGAAAGGAAGAAAATATGAGTGAAATATTGCTTACACGCCCAAAATAGAAGGGGAATTGATCTTGATGACAATCCAATCAATCAAGTAATTATTAGAAAGTTTCATATAAACACGGTATCCACAGGAAAATAGAGTAGGGAGCCACGTGGTTAGAAAAATGAGAGTTCCACTTAAAAATGATATCTACAGGAAATGAAGCAGGAAGTCGTGTAGTTAGAAAAATGAGTATCCCATTAAAAATGGCATCCACAAGAAATAGAGCAGGGAGCCAGATGGTAGAAAAAATATGAGGAATGCACAAGATGAAAAGAAAAATTACGGTGTAGTGAAAATCATTTCATGTCTCTAAAAATCTTTTGAAATATCTAAGTCTCAAGTTTCCAACGTTTTGAATCCATTGATTACTTTTCTTTATCAACCAAGCTCAGCCATTATAATTTAAAAGGAAGTCATATTGACTCCAAACAATGTTTTAAATGTGTCAGTGGAAAGGTTGTATAAGTTCTATTTATGGAATCTTAAGATTCAATGCTCTATTTCGAGATTGTAAGTTTTTAGCTTGTTAGAAGTTTCGAGGCAGCTCGTGATTAATTGATGACTTTTAGTCTTAAGGAAGCCCAGTGTTTTGTGGAGTATTCTTCGGGAAAGTAACCAAAATAACTTAACTTGAAGTAATCGGCTTTGCTTGAGTGTTCTTGTTCCTATTTGGCAAATTTGTGAATTTAAGTTAGAGTTGGGCATAAATGAAGATGAAATGTATGATGCAACTGAATGTCTTATACTCCATTGCTCGGGACGAGCAACTGTCTAAGTTTTGGAGTATTTGATAAGTCGTTAATCGTGCTATATTTTAATGTGGTATTACTATGAATTATAAGACTTTTATCGCCATTTATACTCTAAAACCTTTGTTTTTATATTTTTAGGGTAAATATAGGCTATTAGATGAAAAAAGTGGTTTCCCACCAAAATCTAGTGAAAATGCAAAAGATAGGCTCAGCACCTTCCCAAAGCCTCAAGGTGCATACAAATCGCCAAGGAATTATTGGCCTTAACTTAAACGGATGAAAGAAATCATTGGAGACATTGCGTATGAAGCCTTATGAAGACCCAAGAAAAAGACGAAGCTCAAACTCCAAGGAGAAGGCCAACGCCTCCACAACACCTTAGGGTTATACAGACGACGTTGGCAAGACATTAGGCCTATTTCATGACAAAATCATAGGAAGATCATAGTATCTTAGCACCTTCTCGGCAATTTGCTGCGCCTTGGGGTTTTACACACATGGCGTTTGACATATCCAAAGATTTGCAGTTTGGTGTTTTGTGCGTTTGCAAGATTCGGGGTGAGATTACTTTTTATCACACTTCTACTATAAATAAAAAACTCTAGAATGACTTTAAACTCTCTCTTCCATTCTTTTGACTTTCACTTTGGATTAATCTCTCAGATGAGGGGAGAAGACTTCTCTTAGGTTTCATTAGTAAGTTTTTATTTATTTCATTTCTATGTCGATGAGCGGCTATGTTCCACATTCTAGACCAATGTGATTGAGTTCTAGGATTTACGGATTAGTGAGGTTTTGTGCTTTTAGTTCTAATATTGTTTAATTCTAGTTTTCGTATTCTTGATTACATTGTTTTATAAAGTTCATAAGGATTTTTTCTATTTTCATAATGTAAGTGACTTGCACTCCGATTTGGGAAATAGCTATTGCCAGTGATCGTACTGTCGTTCGGTAAGAGGGATCATATTAGGTGGCAAGTGGGGCCTTATTTATTGGCAATCAATGTGCCTTTGTATCGTTGAGATATGAAATGGTAGCAGTTCATGCTAGTTACTACTCATGGTAGGTGTTCTCATAGAGTTTAATGTTGCTATTTCGTTGAAAATCTACATCATATCCGGCACGTTTTGTTGTCTAGTTAGTATGTGGCTATGTCGCACGTTCCTTCCATTGACATGAGGATAACGAGATGGCGAGAGTCACTATAAGCCTATCTATAGAAACTAGTACCAAAATAACCTTGTTAAAACCAACGAATGAATCTGATCCTTTGAATTTTAATTCACATTGTGTTCTAGAATTTTATAGTTATTGAATTCCCTTTTTTTAGTATTTGAGTTTATTATCAACGCATTTGATTTCTAGTATAGTTTGGTTTTGATTTCAAGAAACCACCATTTTTGTTTAAGCAAAAAAAGAACATCTCAAGCCTTGTGGGTTCGATCTTTTACTTACCTCACTACAAATATATGGTAGTCGGTGAATTCGATACTATTATTGGTGCCTTTGATGGGGCATACCACCAGACTAAGGGGATGGTTGTGATGATGCAACATTTGGACGACGAATCTGATGATTCATTCTTCTTTGTGTTATCTTTCTCTGAGTGTTATTATGAGAGGTCTATGTTTGTAATCTTATGATATATTTGGAATAAGGTGGCGTGAATTTATGATACATTTGCTTTGGTGTGTTCACTTGATACAATTAGTTTGATATACTCAATTCTAATCCTATGATGTTTCAATTTATCAATTTATCAAATTTTCAATTACTTATGTAATTCATTTTTGTATTATTTATTTAATTTATTTGTTCATACTTCACGAGGTATTTTTATTTTTGTTGAAAACCTGACTTTATTTTTAAACCTTGAGGACAAGGTTTGGAAAGAGTTTAAGGGTATTAGGTGAAGTGAAGTATGAAGATGCGAAGTATGGAAGAAACGATAGGTAGAATCTATTTGAACGTTGAACATTGTGAATTGTTCAAGTTTTTCCACAATTCAAGTAATATTTTTCCATTACATTTTACATTATTTAGTTAGGAATATGGAATTTGAGTATAATATGGGAAATGAAAGTAATATTTTTATTACCCATGAAAATAGAGATTTTATTATGGAAAGGAATTTTTACACCCTATTTGACTTAACCTAGATTGCGTATACACTGGTGGAGTTTAGAAGGGATTGATTGCTTTGTGTTAGACATTATAATGGGTAAAAGATCGGAACAAATGTGCAAGATAAATAAGACATATTTCTAAGAATCTTGTTATACAAAGATTATTGATCAAACATTTTATAGATACATATATATACAATTATAATAGCAAACTTAAAACGGTTAACCGTGAAGCCTTTTTGCCAAAATCTCCCAAGTATGCCTCTATGTACTTAAATCAAATCATTTCAAAATCAGGGCAATAAGGTTATTTACTCACTCAATCCATTTTAATAGGCGGTGCTTGCAACTTTTTTCGCACAACAAGTTCTCAACCAACAAATACATTGCAGTTATGGTAGCTGCCTACTATTCTCTATAATCTTTCTGAAAGTGCTCCTGAATATTTTTTTTATTGGTTATAGCAACTTATACATAGTGTAGTATCCCTTATATCAATTAGGGTGATACCTGGCCTGTAACCCTAATTAAGTCTCGGTACACCAGTTAGACTCAATTAAGGTAACTGTACAGCCATCATTCTTACTTGATAGTCATACATACAGTATATCGTATATCGAATAAATAATTGAAAACGCAGCAGAATTAAAACTTTTTCGATAATACAAATGATACACTAAAATTGACATAAACCTCAGTATCTTAAACCATATTCTAACCCTGTTTATAACAAAATAGTAATTCAATATAATATATAAATAATAAGGAGAACAATTCACCGTATGGATGACTATAAACTCTTAATCTTCTCCGTTCCTGAGTCGAAGCGCACATCGTTAACCTGAGATGTCAATTGGGGAATGGGCACTCCAACTTGCTTAGTAAGTGATGCTCGTAAATCAATCAAATCTCATCTAATATCAACGATTCAATGAATAGCAATATGAATTTAAAACATATCATTCAGGCACATAAACAATAGATAACAACATGCAGGTTCAAAAGTTAACTGCTACCGTACTCGTGACTTATAAATTTGAGTTTAAAGATAGAGTCGTACACTCGCCTTACTCGAGAATACAACCATAAAATCCACTCGCTGCGCTACGTGTGATTCTGTTGGTTTATTCAAGCATGATCGAGCTGCTAACTCTAACTGGACAGTGTCTACAAAGGTAAAAATCCAGCTTACTGAGGATGAAAGAGCGGAACCCGTTTCTAGGCGTACCTTTTCCTTTTATTAAGATAAAGGGCGGAATCCATTTCCAAGCGTACATTTCCAACCTCAATCTTGACCCGCCTTATTGCACACTTTTGATCATTTTCACATATAAAACATTCAAGTCACAGTATGTTGCCTCAATCCTAGTCCATAACGCCAAATGAACTAAATATGCTAGTTTACGATGCATAATTGATAAGAATATGAGTCCCACTTATCTGTACCGAGCTTTCCTAACTTTATACTGACTTACATGATTCTTGAGATCCATACATTTTTCCCCATCGACCAAGAACCTAAAACAAATTGACTGTCATCAATTTAGGTCCAATACTCATTAATTAGAACCCCTAAACTAGTCTTAATCAAATCTGAACCCAATTTGTCACTTTTTATGTCAATCCGACCATTTCACGTTTTTTCAGGTAAAAATCCAAGTATAAATTCTCGTACGAATCTCGAATCCTTCAATTTTCATAAAAATTCATCAATTTCTATTTATTTGGTCAAAATATTATTTGTTTGGATTTTTCCTTATTTTTTTGAAATTTTTCTCAATTTTCTAGTTTTTTCTTTCTATTTTTTAATTTTGTTTTTTTGTTATAAGGTCGAGTCAACCTTAACGAGTCTGAACCAACCCTGCCCAAGCCAGGTGTGCACACGCACTGCCTGTGCGTATGCATCCCCGTACTCCAAATTGAAACCTGGGACAACGTTCATGCTTCGATTTTAAATTATTCTTTTTTAATCTTAGATCTAGCTAAGCCAGACCCCACGATAGATACCAGAAGGGGAGATCGTTCCCCTGCATCTTCTTCCTCAGCAAGCTGAGACTCCCTCCCTCCATCCTCCATTAATAACCAACAACCATCAGCAACATCAACGACAACAACAATGCAACAACAACGCACAACAACAACAACTCACTTTCATCTCCATCACCTCGGTCTCTTTCATCAGTCTTTCTCTTCTCTCTCGATCTCGATTTCTCACTGTGAAACAAATGAGACGATCTGGGTTTTAGAGATATATATTATATTTCCTCTGGATTTGTGCAACATGAATCTCGAGGCATAAATAGTTTTAATTTCTTATTTTGATCTTTCTCGAGATACGTATTATGTATCTCGAGGCTGATCTTATGGCTATCAACTAACTCATCCCTCTTAACCGACTCATTTATGATCAGTCACAATTTTTTTAAGATTCGCATGTACGAATCTCGATGCCAATCCAAAAGATGAAAACGAAAGTCACATCAATTTTCCTTGACTTGTAGTTACATGTATCTCGAGGCATGGAAAAACTTTCCAACTCCAATGTTCAACCCATTTACTTCCTCTATTCTCATGCTACGTATATCTAGAGGCAAATCTAATGCATAAATTTATTTGATTTAAACTTTAGGACTCATTTCTATATATTTATATATAACATATATATAAATATATATTCACCTATGTATTTTCGTGCCTAAAAATTCACTATGTGGGCCAACAACCACTTTTGGGCATGCACACTATTGTACGTCCCACGAGTGTCACCCTCGACCCCGCATATCACTAGGCGCCCACCAATTATTAAATATTTATTTATTTTCAATATATATTTATATATCTAATATGTATGCCTATAAATTCAGGCGTTTATAATTTTGTCGTGCGCGCCGAGTACACTCGTGCGTGCATGCTACCTCACGACTCATGTGCGTCACCCTTGACCCACACAAGGTATTAGACATCCCAATAATTTTTCAATTAATCAATTATACGCCAATTAATCGAATTATTTCCATGATCTGTTCTCTTCATCTGTTCACCTGTAGCTCCCTCTTTTTCCTACTCATCTTCCGTGATAAGTGGCAGCGAGTCCCGCGATTCAACCTTGAGCCTTTTGCCTTCATCTCCAATAAACTCTCAACCCACAGCGCTACCGACAATAAGCATCCATCACCTCTAGAAGAGGACGAGAAGGAGAACGAGGAGCAACATTGATGCTTTGGTAGTCGATCATATGAGTTGTGCTAGAATGTTCATTTTTTATGCTTTATCCTCTATCTTTTTGTTTAGTTTATTATTTTTAATAGGGGATTTTGACGGGTAATGTGCTAGGGTTTTCAATTGTTGTTTCCTTATTCTAGCAAACCCTATATTATGTATTTGATGGGTAATGTACAGGGGTTTTGTTTCAATTGTTGTTTCCGCATTCTAGCATATCATACATTATGTACTCTCTACTTTTGTAAGAGTTTAATGGGTTGTATCCCATGTAATTGCCAAGGCAAATATTGTCAACTAGAGGTATGTTTAAGGGACTATGGCTTTCTGGCTACGATTTCATTGATTATTTGTTTGTTTCTTTTAATAAGACTTTTTGAAGCCATTTGTTTATTTTGGTACATGTTTGTTTGTTTTATTAAGTTTGGAGGAGTTACAACAATGTGGAAGTGTTGTACTTGGGGACGCAAGAAATCAAGTTTGCAAGAAGGTTGCTAATCTTTTGGTTTGAAGTTTTTTTTCTATAGTTTAAATGTTTCAATTAGTTTCGATTTTACTTAGTGTCACCATGATCCTTGTATAATCTCATTTACTTGCTATACATTTTAGTACTTCAATGAAATTCCTACAATATCTTTATGCCATTAGACTTTTTTTTTCTTTTTTTTGTTAATTAACAAAGGGACCGGCTATGTGCACCCCACAAAACTCTATGGGCAAGCCACTTGAAATTTTCCATACCCTTTCTTGATTTTCCCTCAATTGGAATATCCTATTGACCCCTCTCAACTCCCAAAATGACTCACATATGCATCATCTCTTACACAATTGTGCACCCCACAAGTGCCAACTTTCGTCTCCGATGATCCCTTTTGACCACCAACGAGCATCGGTGACATGAAGTTGTATTTCAGAGGCCAATACCACCGTAAGAGTAGATATCTTCATGCATTTTGATGGAAGTTAATGGTTTGAAAGTATTGTTGGTTTTTTTTTATAAGGTTTGTACAATTCTTTTGTGTTGTAGTGCACTGTCCGTTGTTGTTGTTCGGTGTCTCTTGAGCTTACAAAACGAAGGATAAACGTCAAAGGGGTGCGATGTGCAAGACGGAGAGGTATCTCTTCATTTTTCCTTTGTTCGAGTAAATTTTTGTATTTTTTTTTGTTCTTATGTATCCCGCCATATGGCTCGGTCACACAGGACTGAGTAAACTTTTACTGTTCGATCTCGACCCACCAAGCAGATACATGTTATTCGGTGACATGTGACCGAACAGTAACATTTTGTTCGGTTGGATATGACCGAATCATACAATTTCCTCATTTTTTTATTATTGATTGAAGGTTGATTGTGATGATGTGATTTACCATTTTGTAGGGAATGTTATCTTCTTCTGACTTTGTGGACTACACTAATGACTTCATCCCCAATGCCTCATTTTTAAGTGGGGATGTATCGATAAAATAGGTTCAAATTCAAAGATCAAGTAAAATTTCGTTATTGTCACGAAGAGTTCTGATGCAGGGGTAATAGTTATCGTCGAGGGAGGTACAACACGGCGTGTGAGAGGTTTGGTACTTATGGGGTGACGTCCAAAGAGTTGGGAAAATGAAAGCCAGTAAAGAAGAAATTATTATTAAGAAGAAATTATGATAGATGACAAAGGGGAGGTTTTGAATGGGACATCAACGAGAAAATCTGGCACCAAAAAATATGGTTGTCTATTTGCTATAAACATAAAGGAACATAAAAACCATTTATGGCATGTGACGGTGGTGCGTGGGCGGCATAACCATGAAATCGATCATTATAAGGAGGGTCACTTATACGCTGGACGGTTAGTTCCGGAAGAGGGCATTGTGGTCATACAAAATATGCAAGGAAACATCAAGCCCCGAGAGATTTTGGACATGTTAAAGAGAAGTGATGAAGATAATTCATCAACCTTACACATGATATACAATGCAAGACAAAAATAAAGGGTGGCCTAGGCTTGAGGGATATTACAAATGCAACAACTCATGCATTCGTTGGACACACATGGTTATCTCTCCCGACATAGGAAAGATGCGGATTTTGACATTGTGACATACTTGTTTTGATATCATCCTGACTCCATTAATTAATTACGATGTTTCCGTTTGGTTTATATTATAGATTGCACGTACAAGACCAATATGTATCACATGCCATTGTTTGATATCATTGATGTGACGTCAACCAAGCTTACTTTAATCGTCGGGTTTGCGTTTATGTCAAAAGAGATGAAAGACAACTACATTTGGGCGTTGGAGAATCTTAATAACTTCATAGATGGGTAGGTTAAACCAAATGTGATTATAATTGATAGGGAGTTGGGATTGATGAAAGCAATTGAGTCAGTCATTCCCACGCCTACTCACTTCTTTACACTTGGCACATTAATCAAAGTGTGGCATCGAACATGAAGAGTTTTTGCATGGAATGAAGACTTCAACCTTTTTCAAAGTATGTGAAATGCTTTGATAAGTGCCACTTCTGAAGGTGTGTTCCACACAAGGAAGTCGAGTTTGACCACCGATTATTGTTGTCTACATGGATTGATTGATTATTTGATGGATATATGGTTTAAGGATTACAAGGAACGGTTTATCTGAGCATGGATTGACCAATCATTGCATCTTGGACAAACTACGACCGGCAGAGTAAAAAGTGCACATAGTACCCTGAAAAAGCATCTTAGACATTCACAAGGAGCATTTGAGGATTTATGGCGGGTAATTCATAGTATGGTTGTTGGCTAACATACAAAGATCAAGGCGTGTTTTGAGACGAGTTTGAATGTAGTGCAACACGGATTTGGTGATACCTTGTACCGTATGTTGTAAGGCTTCATTTCACAAGTGGTATTGGATAGAATCCAAAAAGAGTTGGAAATCGCATAAAATATTGGTACCAATCCAATAAGATGTCGTTGTGTTTTGCGCAAGACATTTGGACTTCCTTGTGCCCACGAACTTGTAACTCATCAATTGGCAAGTTCACCAATACCACTTGATGATATCCATATTCAATGGCAAAAGTTGAGCATGAATATAAAGCAAGCATTGAATCGAATATAGTACAATTTTATAGCGGAAATCCAAAGGGTGATTGAGAGGTTTCAAAGTGTCGAAATTGAGGATATGCATATGAGGATTGTGCAACAATTTTGAGAGATTGGTAGTCCCTCATCCATGTCGTTGGTTGTCCCAAGGGAGAAAGTGAAGACGACGGGAAAGCCATTACAGCTAGGCAAAGGAAAGAAGAGGAAGGCAAGTAAGGTCGAGCTAAAGGCCGAGAAAGATGACACATCCATGAAGAGAAATCCATCTCACTTTGAGTATTTACTTCATCCAGAGATGATACCAAAGAAGATTACTCATCTAGTGGCACACAAGGTTCATAGAACGCTTACATTAGTGCACGGTGTGTGTAGGGATGGTTATCACAGTATAGCACCTGAAGACTGGCTTCATCACATTGATAGGGTTGATAATGTCAAAGGAGATGGTAATTATGGATACCGTATCATTGTAGCCGATCTTGGTCATAACGAAGATGATGCATGGAAACAAATCCAGAATGATATGTATTATGAGCTTTAAGGCCACCAAAATCTTTGGCACGCAATCCTCGATGGGGATCACTATAAGACTATTCTACTATCCGTTTAACACTATGACGATACGAAGGATGCTCCATTTGACAAGTGGATGTGTATGCCTAACTTGGGTCTCATGATTGCTACGTGTTACAATGTCATTCTTGTGTCTCTATCACCCTTGGGTAATATAACATTACTTACTCTTAGGGGCGCACCACTAGATTCACTGAGTGACAGGGTTGTAAAAGGGATGACATATGTTAATAAACCATTTTATGCTAGTAAAGTGAATTAATTGTATTCCTATTTACACTTTTTTAATCATTACCCTTAGTTCATCGGTTTTTAATTTCTTTTATAGGTGTTATTCAATTTAGTTGCCCATTTTTCTCAATTGTATCCAGGGTGGCGAAAAAATATACAACTAGATGCATTACCATCGTGTGAGAACTTGAATTGAAAACTCCCAGTGACACCTGTTAATTCCCAGGACGGTACCCTTATTATCATTGCCTTGGACACACCATGATTGTACATATGTATTTAGTATAAGTGTGTGAATCCCTATTTTGTAACTAGACAGTCATGTTTTGTACATCAAATACACAATAATAGTCGTAATCTCATTGTAACGATAATTTTTTGTACACTCGTTACATTATATATAGTTGGATGATATTTTTGTACACCGTGAAATGAATTACTTGTAACCTTCGTAAATACATAAGTGCATTACTATTAATTATGTTATGTTATCTATCACCATTCATTATTTTAGTCGGTTATGTCTATAGATCCTTATAAATCGGTCATCAACAACCGATTTTACCCAATCTGTTCAGCCATGCATGACCGAGCCTTGTAAGAGTTCTCAGTGGTGTCTCACCGAACGAACTTCATAAATACAATAATACGTAAGTCGATGGTACACAACTAAACTATCTCATTTTATTCGTTCATTCCTTACTGAACACCAAATGTTCAATCGATAATAATATACCAAACTAGATCTTCTAGTTCTGTATATTACGACCGCATGATTTATTTGTAATACTTACATTTCGGTCAGTCGTGTAACGCCAAGATTATATAAAACTGCTTGGTCATGCATGACCAAACAACCATTGTTCACTCGCTCCTGCACGATCGAACGACCTAGTTTCCCAAATTAAATCCCGAATTTCATCAACTTCAAGTTAATAAACATACCTAACTCAAAGAACACACAATTTGACCAAACGTTCATTCCAATTATTTCTTATCACAGTCCCAAAAGCCAACACAACACAAATATAACAAAGCCGATTCAATTCAACTAAGAATTTAACATTCACCATATGTTCACCATTTGTTCACAATTCAATAACAAATATAATCAAAATATAACTAATTTAACATAGTACATTTTGATTCTTGGTCTTCTTTCCCACCCGTTGGGATGTTGCTGGCGCCATTCCCTTGCGCTTTCACAAACCACTGTCTCCCGATTTGCTTGGACATTGGGATTGGGTGGCACTGGATGTGGGGGCTCCCGACGGAGCAGGAGCACTAATGATTTTAAGGTGCTTTAACACCTCGTATGCCATCTTCAATGCGGATGCCATATCTCCTTCGCCATGGGGGCAACGCCTTCCATGTCGTCACGACATCCACAACCCGCCGTACTCACTACAGAAACAACATAACATGAATCGTCCCAAAGAATTTATTACGATGCTAAATTATAATTTATAATAAAAATAGTTATATGAAGAACTCACATCGAGATATCATCCTCTTAGATGTTACCAACAGTGGTTCTTGCGGGATTTAGAATGATCGGGTGTGAAATGTCATTAAACCATTCGATGTAATCCTTGGTCGCCTCCCATGGCACACATACACACACGCTGTCCTCTAGATCTAGCATACAATACGTGATCTTTCCACCTCTCCGATATCTCGGCATGAAAATTATACTTAACCACGTAACTAGCCGCCACCTTTCCTCATTGTGCTCTTATAGGATTGTATGGAGCCGAGGGGATGTGATGCATGTGACCGAGCTGTAACAACCTATTACCTTGTGAAATGAATGTGCATACCCAAGAGTACCTATAGGCATATTCAGTGAATTTATTAGCGAGAGAATACACGATATATATATATATATATATATATATATATATATATTAGAAACTAAAAGTTGGTTTGAATTATATGGATCGTCGGATCTTCTCGAAAGGAGTGTAAGTGTTGATGGTGTTAAACTTTGTATCACTTTAGGGAGTGTCATTTTAACACATTAACCACTTGATCGGTCCTGAGATAGCACGATGTGTATCTCGAGAAAAATCCATATATTTAAACTAAAACCTTATACTTATCTCATTTGATCGATTGAAATAAAGAAATAAAGGTTGAGGGTTTAGTATTCTAATCATAGGAGATAATATAGGGAGCTGAATCAACAAAGATTGAAGAGCTTAAACGATTTGAAAGCCATAGATCATCACTTTGGTAAGTATAATTTTTGTGTTTGTTGAAGTTTAATTCAATGGTAGTGATGATATATATGTGAATTATGTTGTTTTTTTATTGAAAATAGTTGATTACCTCACTAGAGGTCCTCCCTGATAAATTTTGGGAGTGTTTGTTGTTGTTTGGTGAATTTGTGGATAGAACAGTGGTTGTTGCCCTGTGTATTATCGAAATAGTACAGGGTGGAGCACGCTCCACCTATCAAAGGAGCGCGCTCCTTTCGTTAATGAGGATGTTCTTAACTGCTGGAGCGTACTCCACCTAATAAGGGAGCATGCTCCCACTGCAGAAAACAACAAATAAGCTGAGTTTTGGTTATAATTTCTTGAGGACTTAGGGACTGAACTAGGGGTTCTAAATGTAGGGTATAAGACCTATATTGATCATAAATGATTTGTGATAGGTGTTAGATTCTCGGGAAGGCGTGAGTGACCCAGAAAGTTAGGGAATTTGGAATGGAAATCAAAACCGAGGTAAGTATGGATTCGCTTATTTATCAATGTTGTCTTGCTATCCCAGTAAATATAGTTCATGTAGTTTATGAACTAAATGGGGGACTATGTACACTGTGATGGTTTTAATAAATGGAAAATGGTGTTATTTTTATTTACGAGAGTAAGTTCCTAAGACTGAGACTAGGTTATACAGGAGATGGGTTACATTCCCGACCTATATGTAACTTCCTACTTAGTTAAATAGATTGCGTGGATTATATACTCACTAAAAAGTTTCAGAAAGAATTGTTAGGCATTAATAGATTGGCTAGATAGCACATCGGAAAATGTGTTGGTCTAGTAATCGCATTAATGGCGTCGGTGGGTAATCGACCATAGTTCAATAAATAAAATGGGAATCACAGTGGAATAGTCATTGATGTTTGATTTGCATCCATTATTTATTGAATTATATGCTTTCCACACTCTTGTTATTTAACATTGGTGCATATTGTTATTGCATAATGTTCTTGATTATTATATGGAATGTTGATGATTTTTGTGAATCCTTACTTACTAAGCAAGTTGGAGCGCTCACCCAAATCTAATATTTCAGTTTGAAAACTAGCACTTCAGGCAAAGGGCAAGGAGAAGATTTAGGAGTCTTATAATATTCTCTACGATGTAATGAGTCTTCATGTACATATATACACTGTTTGATATATTTTTTTGTATATGAACAGGGTTGGGAGGTTTATAAATAAGGTTTTAGGTTTTGATAAACTCTGTATTTATGTATATTATTAATTATCAAAAAAGTTTTGATTTTCCGCTGCGTGTCTTTTGAATTGTTTATTCAATATTAATATATTGGTTAAGTTTATCAAAAACTGACGGAGAGGCTGTTGGCTCTAGTTAAGTATTGCTGGATTATCAGGGCTTAATTAGGGATTTCAGGCCGAGTATCGCTCTAATCAGGATAGGGGATGCTACACCTTGGTATTAGATACTTCAAAGTCCAAGGTTTATCACTTTTAAATTAAGTGGTAACTTTGATATAGTTTGGTATTATAGGCAAGGCTCTTACCTTTATGTCACTTTCTGATTGTTTTCGAAGTGATAGCACATTCCTTGGTACCTGAAACCTAAATTTATTGACTTTAAGAGTTGTCTCGAGTTAAGAATAAGCTTAGCGTTAGATAAATAGTTTTCATCGAGTTTTTGGGAAAAATAAAAATGAAAACATTATTATACATTATTTGCTACACTTATTGTTATTTATTGTATAGATATGATTTAGTTGTCTTTTCAGAATGTTACCCTAATGATTTTGTCTCTCCTTTGATTATAACACTTAATGGCAGATCAGGGAGAGGGTTCATAGAGGCCTGAACTTCAAGGCAACAGGGAAACTAAGGACCAATAGAAATCTAGAATTGAGTAGCAAATAAGGGAACTTATGAAGTCTAAGGCGAACCTTATGGCTGTAATGATGGCTCATATGGAACCACCAGGACAGCGACTTGAGACATAGCCTGCAACCAATCCTGAGGTTAGCAGACTTAAAAGAGCAGTTGAGACAGTAGCAGCTCCAGTCCAAGCAGTATTACCGCATATTTAGGTATCGAAGACAGCTGCCAGGGTGCCTGTGGATTCTTAAAAGGCTGCATTTCTCAAAACCCATAAGGAATTTATGTAATACAACATTATGAGATTCAATGGCACAATGGATGAAGGGGTAGGTGAGTCTTAGATACTAGAGATGGAGCAATGATTTGTTGCTGTAGATGTGAAGAACCAGTTTCAGGTTAAACTGGTCACATTTTTGTTGATAGATTCTACACGTTAGTGGTGGAGTTACTTAGAGAGGTAAGGGAAGACTGTCACCACTTAGCCACGTTTACGACTGTATTCTACTGGCAGTATTTCATGAAATCAGTCAGGATGAAGAAGAAGACTGAGTTTATTCAGCTGAAATAGGGAGCTATATCTCTACGGGAGTATGAAAGGAGGTTCACTGAGTTGAGTGAATTTTCTCCTAAAATGGTAGCGTTGGAGGAAAACAAAATTGATTTGTTTCTTGGTGGGCTAAATTACAAGATTAGGGTTATGGTTTCTTCTCATCCTCGCACTAGCTAAGCTTTTATATTTGAGAGTGTGATGGAGGTGGAAGCAGCTATTTTAACCAGACCTTCTAGAATAGTACTTATGCCACCACCAGTACCACAGTTTCTTGGAAGTCAGATAATACATGAATTTGCTTCTTTTAGGCCAAACAAAAGTAAGAGGAGTGTAGCTGGAACTGCTATACAATCAAGGTCTTCAGGGAAGACATTTATTAGTGCACCGGTTCCACCTGTTTTTTAGGCATCGGTAGCCAAACCACCTTTGCCACCACCTCAGTCTAGAGGTAAGGTCCAGACCAGAGCACAGTCATCATAGAAACCAAGTGGATCGGGGCAAGTTTCTTAGGCCAATAGTTTTCCTTAGAGGACTTCCACGATATTATATCGGTGTGGGCAGACAAGGCATATTTTGATAGAGTGTTTTATGCCACCGGCCATATTGGTAGGCAGTACAGCACCACCTACATAAAGGTGAGTCATGCAGCCGTTGAGGTAGATCCAGAGGCTAATCGGAGGCTTGTAGAAGGTATATTAAATATTTGCGTTCAAGATATGCATGTTTTAATTGATGATGATTTTACAGTTTCCTTTATTTCTAGTGCAATAGTTAATGAGTTGAAATTGATACCTATTAAAACCAGTACATTATTGATTTCGAGCACAGCAGTGAGTGAGAAGGTCTATCCTAACATGATCTGCAAAGGATGTGTAATCAAAATTGGGGAGAATGAACTTCCAATTGATCTGAGGGTAATGGAGTTCGTGGAATATGATGCATTACTAGTGATGGATTGGTTGTCAGCATACCATGCCATTATTGGTTGTTTCCATAAGAGGGTAATCTTTAAATCCCAAACCTCTCTAAAATTATAGTCTATAAAGGCTACAATCTTTCACGACTTGCAACTCCTGGAAGGGAAACTATTCCTCAATATTTAGAAGTTATGGCAGGAGTAGTCACATTTGGAGAGCCTTATTAGGGACTTAAGGTTGGTGAGATACCAATGGTTTATGAGTTTCCAGAAGTCTTTCCATCTGACTTTCCTGGACTTCCACTACCACGTGTTATTAACTTCATCGTTAATCTTATTCCTTGTACCAAACCTATATCTATTCCACTGTACCATATGGCACCGAAAGAATTACATAAGTTGCAGACTCAGCTTGAGGAGTTGCTACAGAAGGGGGTTTATCCATCCTAATATGTCACCGTAGGGAGCATCGGTTCTTTTGTCAAGAAAAAGGGATGTAACCCTACATATGTGCATTGATTATAGACAGGTTAATTGGTTGAATATCAAGATCAAATATTAATTGCCCCGGATCGATGATTTGTTTGATCAGTTGAAGGATGCCAGACATTTTTTGAAAATTGATTTGAAGTCTGATTTTCATCAACGGAGGATCAGGGATGAGGATATCTCGAAGACGGCTTTCAGTACTCGTTATGGGAACTTCGAGTTTACAGTGATGCCATTTGGGCTCACTAATGCTCCTGCTATATTCATGAATTTGATGCATAGGGTGTGTAAACCTTATCTTGACCAGTTATCATCGTATTTATCCATGATATTTTGATCTATTCGAGACTCAGGAAGAGCATTCGCACCACCTTATAGTTACATTACAGACTCTAAAAGATAATCGATTGTATGTCAAGTTTAGTAAGTGGGAATTCTGGTTTTCAGATGTCAAATTTCTTGGACATGTGGTTAATGTTGAGGGTATATATGTTAATCTAGTGAAGGTTGAGGCAATCTGGGATTGGACTACTCTTACCACAGTGTTAAAGGTTCGAAGTTTTTTGGGGTTAGCGGGTTATTACAAATGGTTTGTTGGTGGATTTCCTCGTATTGGTATGCCAATAACTCGGCTTACACAGAAAGTTGTTGACTTTGTTTGGTCAGATGAGTGCAAAGTTTCCTTCAATGGTTTGAAGGATAGTTTTACTACAAAACATGTTCTTACATTACCTGAATCAGGGAATGAGCTAGTGATTTATACAGGTGCTTCTCATTCAGGCCTGGGTTGTGATGATGCAAGAAGGCAGGGTTGTAGCTTATGTTTCAAGGTAACTCAAGGTTCATGAAAAAAATTATCCAGTTCATGATCTTGAGCTAGCTGTAGTTGTTTTTGCCTTGAAGATTTGGAGGCACTACTTATACGATGAGAAATTTACACTATTTTCATATCATAAGAGTCTGAAATACTTGTTTACTTATAGTGAATTGAATATGAGGCAGCGAAGATGGCTTGAGTTCCTCAAAGATTATGATTTCACTCTAGAGTACCATCCAGACAAAGCAAAAGTTGTTGTTGATGCTTTGAGTAGGAAAAGAACAGGTAGAGAGAATGTAGCTACTGACAGAGCTTCTCAATTTAGACTTCTTTAGGAAGCTTCAGTGATGATTATTCATGAAAGTCCAACTAGCACATCATCAACTGAGAGAGCTAGTTCTAAAGATACTAATATGTTCGTCTTTGCTCATATTCGAGCTTAACCAAATATTATTCAGCGGGTGGTTGATTATTAGAATGCTGATTAAGATTAGTTGAGGCACTTTCTAATGATGGTGCATTACGGTTCAGGGATAGATTGTGGATTCTAGCTCTGGATCAGTTGAGGCAGGAGTTGCTATGGGAATCTCAAATATCTTTTTACACTTTTCATCCACGTAACCTTAAGATGTATCATGATATGTGGTATGTTTATTGGTGGCTTGGGATGAAAATTGATATTGCTGAGTTCGTAAAGATATGTGAGATATGTCAGCAAGTTAAGGCTAAGCATAGGAAACCTGGAGGGTTATTGCATTCACTGCCTATTCCTGAGTGGAAATGGGAACATATATCGATGAATTTTGTTTCCAATCTACCTCTGAGTCACCGTAAGCATGATGGGGTATAGGTTGTAGTTAAGGTGTTAAGGTTTTATAGAGTTCTAGTGTTAATTACTTCGGATAGAGATCTGATATTCACATCCAGATTATGGAGTGAATTGCAGAGACAGATGGGAACTGTTCTTAACCTTAGTACGGCATACCATCCTCAGACTGATGGAGAGATTGAGCGGTTGATATTAGTGCAAGAGGATATGCTTCGAGCTTGTTTCTTGTAGTTTGGTGGTAATTAGAAGAAATACATTCCTCTGTGTGAGTTCTCTTATAATAATAGCTATCAGGCTAGTATGAAATGGCTCCTTTTGAAGCTCTGTATGGTCGGCCTTGTCATTCACCTGCGTGTTGGGCAAAGGTTTGAGATACGGCCTTTTTAGGGCCTGAGTTGATTCAAGACTACACAAAGAGAATTCAGTAGATTCTCCCTCGTTTGACTACAATACAACTAAGATAAAAGAAATGTGCCGATAAATATCATAGGTTTTTGGAGTTTTCAAAAAGACGATCTCGTTCTGTTAAAAGTCTCATCTATAGTAGTATTATATAGATTTGGGTTGCGAGGTAAGCTAGCTCCAAGGTACATTAGGTCGTTCAAAGTATAAGAAAAGAATTAATCCTATTGCTTACAGGTTAAAGTTACCTCCTCAGCTAGCCAGAGTTCATAATGTCTTCTATTTATCTATATTTCGCAAAACGGAGACTCAGTTAACTCCAAGGATTGATTGGAATGAATTTGATCATCGGGAAAACTTATCTTACGACGAGCATCTGATTCAAATACTTGATCATAAGATTCAGAGGATAAGAACCAAATAGATTCCCTTGGTTAACGTGAAATGGCAATTTTCACTTAGATGAAGAACTAACCTAGGAGCCAGAATCGTATATGAATGAGCAGTTTCCATTTCTCTTCAAAACTACAGGTAATTTTATGTTTACTTTAATTTCGAGGACGAAATTGCTTTAAATTGGGGACACTGTAATGACATGTTACTTTAAGCTGGTGCTTAGTGTTAATCCAAATCCTAATTAAGCCGAGTTAATCTCATGGTTAAGTCTGACGTACCTCGATTAGTGTGTACATATGTTTGCATGATGATTTGTCTTTATTTGATATATTTATGAATTTTATAGGTTGTAGTATAATAAAGTATTTATATATAAGCCTATAAATGAAAAATACGTAATAAACAATAAATTCCCGGTACACTGAGTGTGATGAGGGGGTCGTGAAATGAATGTGCACACCCGAGAATACTCGTAGGCATGTCTAGTGAATTTATTGGCGGGAAAATACACGAGATATATATTGGATATATAAATATACATATTAGAAACTAAAAGTTGGTCTGAATTATATGGATCTTCGGATCGTCTTTAGAGTAGCGTAAGTGTTTGATGGTGTTAAAATTCGTGTCACTTTAGGGAGTTTCATTTTAACGCATTAGCCACTTGATCAGTCTCGAGAAAGCGTGATGCATATCTTGAGGAAAATCCAAATATTTAAACTAAAAACTCATACTTATCTCGTTTGATTGATCGAAACAGAGAAAGAAAGGTTGAGGGTTTAGTATTATGATCATGTGAGATCATTCACGGAGCTGAATTAACAAAGATTGAGGAGCTTAAACGATTTGAAAGCCAGAGATCATCACTTTGGTAAGTATAGTTTTTGTGTTTATTGAAGTTTAATTCCATGTTAGTGATGATATATCTATGAATTATGTTATTTTTTTATTAGAAATGGTTTATTACCTTACTACAAGAAAAATGATATTAAGAAACGGAATTAGCAACGGAATTAAGTTCCGTTGCTAAGAAAAAATGGTTAGAGACGGAATTGAGACGGACTAATTCAGAGACGGAATTAGAGACGGAAATAGAGACGGAAATAGAGACGGAATTAAATTCCGTCTCTAAATAATGGCGCCAACATTCCCACCAAAACTTTCTTTTTTTATAACCGTTCATCAAATCTCGAGATTCGTGCATCCTTCCATCTCGATGATTCAAAAATAAAATAGCAACCACACAAAACTCCCTCTCTCTCTCCCGATTCTCTGTCTCTCTGAAAACCCTATCTCCCCCAAAATCCCTCTCTCTCTCTCCCGATTCTCTGTCTCTCTGAAAACCCTATCTCCCCCAAAATCCCTATCTCTCTCTCCCGATTCTCTGTCTCTCCGAAAACCTATCTCCCCAAAAATCCCTCTCTCTCGACGGCAGATATCTCTCTGAAACCACTTCACAAGGTACGCTCCGCGCCTCTTCTTCACCTAATCTCCATCGCCGATCTTCGTCTTCTTTGTTGTTTCGAATCGATCGAAGCGAGAAGTTTGTCTCGATCGATTGTGGTTGGTCGTTTTGGAAGTGTAGATTACGACCGATTCTTCATTTGAAGGATTTTGATTCTTTACTTCATTGGCGATTTCTTTGTGGTTTCGATGTGATCGAAGAGAGAGAATAGCTTTGATCGGGTGTTGTTTGAACGTTTTGATGTTATGACTGTGAATCTGTGATCGATTCTTCATTTGAACGATTTTGATCCTTTTTGATATTACGATTACGATCTAAGAACAGATCGGTGAGTTTCTTGGATGGATCTGACCGAATTGTTTTTTGTTGATCTGAAGTTTTGTAGGAAACCGCGATGGGGAAGGTGTATCTCGATCAGTGAGCGAGGACTACAAGAAGGTCTGTAGAGAAGGCTAAGAGGAAGATTAGAGCTCTCATCTCCGTGAAGCAATGTGCGCCTCTGATGCTCCGATTGGCGTAAGTGCTGAGACGATGATTTATAGGTTTTGGTTTCTTTGGTTTTCTAGTGTTTTTCCGGTGAACCAAGGATTAAGATATGTTTGTTTGATTTGATGGTGCAGATGACACTCTGCTGGGACATTCGATGTGAAGACGAAGGCGGAGGTCCGTTCATACGATGAGGCATGCATCAGAGCAAGCTCATGGAGCCAACAAAGGGCTGGAAATCGCTGTTAGGCTTTTGGAGCCCATCAAGGAACAATTCCCTATTCACAGACTATTTGGCTACAGAGGTATCGTTTTATGATAAAAGGGACTTGCTCATTGTATTAACTTAAAAAATCTGCACATCTGTTTTATACATATATATAAGGGAGCAAAAAATGACCTATGCAAAGACAGAATACATTGTCCAGTAAACTAGAGTTACTAGACGACTCCACCTCTGGTTGAAGATTCCAAAATTTTTAGCCAGTTCCTCATTCAATCCTGAACTGTCCAATTTTGAGGAGTTCGTTGCCCGATAGCCATTGACCATAATGAAACTTGATCAAGTCCCAAATCGTTGATTGCACTTCAACCTTGTATCAAACTCATTTTATAGAACATATATTAGCTAATGCATATATGGTCAAGGTTCGAAACTTGCTGGATCGCAACCATCCCAAAAAAGGATTTGGCGTTTTTCTGTATCACGATTCATGTACGTATCAAATCCTTTTGCTCCATTTAGAGTGGTCCGTCTATCGTATTTCTTGGAAAATCGAGGAACCGATTTGTTGTATTGAATCTTTGTGAGTTCGAGACAATGTTACGTTACAAATGCATAATGAGATAGGTAGGTTGGTGTTTATTGTTCTTCACCAAACATTTAGTTGTAGGGGCAATCTTTGCATCTAAAAATTTGATTCGCGTTTGTTTAGGATTGCTTTGATTCGATTCACAATGAACAAAAATCTTGTTTCCTTTCAATATAAGAAAAAAAGGATAAGCCATCACTTATACGGGAATAAGAATAGGATTCTTTGTGGGATTGGGTGCTTCATCTATAGTAGATTGAGCTGCTGGTTTGCTTCCCTACCCAAAATGGAAGTAGAAAAAAATATTGAGAGACTATAATGTAAAGATGTTGTGGATTGATTTTTCCCAATTTAGCGAATATTATTCGGATAATACATGTCTCTTGGTTGATTGAGAAAGGCTTTGCAGGGTATCAACTTAAGCTGGGATCCGTCCTCATGTGCTATTTTTTCTAGCTTTGGGGGATCCAACTAGGCAAACCTACAAAGGGCTAGGTTTTGATTGATTAAGATCGATGCTTTTCATTTTGTTTTTAAAGAGGGCCAATTTTATTTCAAACTTCTTAACAGTATTATTGATCCATGAATTGCACAAAGATATGGTTCGTTCTACTCTTCTTTATCTAGATTCTAGTCAATTCTTTCCTTAACATTAATACAGCTCCTGGTGACATTTTCATGAATATCTCTCTTTCACCACTAACATGCCATTTTCTGTTTAGGTACCACTCTCTTTGTGCGTACATGGGAGATGATGACATGTTCACTTTCGATCTTAGTGATGACCAACTTCGTATGAGACTTGGGCATATGTCAAATATACCTTGCCAGGTAATTTGACTTCTTGTAGTATCTCGTTTGAAGTGAAAATGTCTAATAGCTACACGGCTCGCGCATACAAGGAAAAATAAAAGCAAAGTGTGACTGTTGTCTTCCTTGTAGTTAAACCCATTTTAGTCATGGCAGATTAAGGGCATACTTGGGGTCCAAAGCCAGAGGAGATGTTTGCACAGTTGATGATTAAGACAGGATATGCCTTAACCTTGAACCCTAACAAAGAAGCGTTTTCAGTTATACTTTGTAGTTTATTTTCTTGCTTTCAAAATTTTTGCATCTTGTCTTTTCATTTGTGCAGTACATCTATCTTCTATTCATTGGAGTGCTGATTGTGATATCTGTCCGTGGCTTCTTAACAAATCTTATGAAGGTACTCTCGTTTCTTCCATGCGATTTCTCCTGGTTTAATTGAGTTATTTAACTAGAACAGCAACGCCATGATTTGTGAAGCATATCCCCGCAATATTAAGTATTTATAATGTTTTGAATTATAATCCATTTTGTTATCCACTTTGGCAGACCAAATAGACTGGGCAATGTATCTATTTGAAATCGAACTTGATTGGAAATGGAAGAGGCGTCCTTTTTTCATATATTACTTCATTGAACAGCCTATGCAGTCAATGTAGCATCCTTTCTTATGTATTATTGATGCATTTGGGAATGAACCTTTGTTCTTTCTGCTTTAAATTTGTCAGATGTGTTCCTGTATGATGTCAATTACGTTTTATATGCTTCTTTAGTTTTAGTTATTTTCTTTTTTGGTAGACCCCAAAACCATTAGGAAAGAATTACGTTTTATATGAGTCTTTGGATTTTATTTTATTTTATTTTTAGTTTACCCCATGTAGCTGGAAGAAAGGCTATTATGAGGATGATTATGCTCCTTCAGTTTTTATAGTCTTTGCAAGTGCTATCCATGTTTCTAGTTTCGTGTCACTAGTTATCTAATTAAAATAAGTCTGCTATTATGCATTTTGTGGTGTATTTCTTTCGCACTTGATGTCTGTAGATTCATGCTTTGTTAGTCGAGGATACTCCTCCTATTTTTTTAAAGTACTTCTAAATTCTAATTTTTGACATTAGAACTAACGAGCTATGCTTTATATACCGAAAAGACGGGCCTATCATCCTACACCTTGTGCTGTAACTTTAAATAACTCTAATTTTTGACTTACTCAAGCCTGTATTCTAGTCATTACCAAAAAAAAAAAAAAAAACTTGTATTCTTGTTGTTTTACTGCTCTAGGTCCTGATTTAGTTTTTTTCGCCTTCCTATTTTCCATAAAATTGATTTTTATCTACTGTATGTTGTTTAAAAAAGTGTGAAAGGTACATGACACTCTCTTACATTTGATTAAATGGTTTTCAGGTTGCTGAATTGATTGGTTTCCAGATATGCATGCATTCATGCTTAGAGTACTTAGAGGCTATCCCTTGGGTTGGAGATGAGGAGGAAGAGAAAGTGCCATGTACCAATTTTATGTTTAGTAGGGAAGGATGTGATGACAATCTTATTTGGCATTACGAAAAAATAAGAATTCTTTTAGTCAAGTCTGCCTATAGACTTGCTGCCTCGCTAGATAAGAGGGGTTTCTAAGGAAGGCCCTTGTAAGGGGACTCAAGCTCAAATGCCAATCCCTCTTAGACCTAGAAATCTTTGTGGAAATTTAATGCCCCTTGTAAGCTTAAGTTTTTTATTTGGAGATGTATGCAGGATGCACTCCCTTGCAAAAAAACCTTTTTTGAGATTGATTAAATGGTTTTCAGGTTGATTGATTAAATGGTTTTCATGTTGCTGAATAGATTGGCTTACATTTGAGATATTCAGATATTCAGAATATATTGATTAAATGGTTTTCAGGTTGATTGATTAAATGGTTTTCATGTTGCTGAATAGATTAGCTTACATTTGAGATATTCAGATATTCAGAATATATTGATTAAATGGTTTTCAGGTTGATTGATTAAATGGTTTTCATGTTGCTGAATACTACATAAATCAGAGACGAACAGAGACGGAATGCATTAATTCCGTCTCTGATCCGTTGCTAATCAGAGACGGAACAGAGACGGAATACAATAATTTCGTCTCTGATCCGTTGCTAATCAGAGACAGATCAGAGACGGAATGCAATTACAATTGTACCATTTAGAAAAATTTCCATTTCTGTTCCGTCTCTGTTCCGTTTCTAAATTTCGTCTCTAATCAGAAACGGAAACACATTTCCGTTGCTGATTGAATCAGCGTCGATGATTTTAGAGACGGAATAAATTTAGTCTCTGTTCCGTTGCAGAATTGAATTAGAGACGGAATTTATGCAAATCAGAGACGGAAATTTCCGTTTCTGATCTGCTGTGTTTTTGTAGTGTTACTAGAGGTCCTCCATAATAAGTTTTAGGAGTGTTTGTTGTTGTTTGGTGAATCTATGGATGGAACAGTGGCTACTACCATGTGTACTATCAAAATAGTACAGGATGGAGCGCGCTCCACCTAACAAAGGAGCACACTCCCCTCATCATTGAGGATGAACTCTGCTGGTGGAGCATACTCCACTTACTGAGGGAGCGCGCTTCACCCTAAAAAATAGCAAATAACCTGAGTTTTGGTTAAGTCTTCTTGAGGACTTAGGGACTGAACTAGAGGTTCTAAATGTATGGTATTAGACCTATATTGATCACGAATGATTTGTGATAGGTGTTGGATCCCCAGGGAGGCATGAATGACTTAGAAAATTAGGGGATTTGGAACAAAAACCTAAGCTGAGGTAATTATGGGTTCGCTTATTTATCAATGTTATCTGGCTATCCTAGTATATATATTTTATGTAGTTTATGAATTTAATGGGGGACTATTTACACTGTGATGGTTTTAATAAATGGAAAACGGTGTTTACTATGATTCACGAGAGTAATTTCCTAAGACTGAGACCAAGTTATATAGGATATGGGTTACCTTCTTGGCCTATATGTAACTTCCAACTCAGTTAAATAGGTTGTGCGGATTACATACTCACTATAGGGTTTCGGATAGAACTAGTAGGCATTAATGGATTGGTTATATTGCAAATTGGCCAATATGTTGGTCTAGTAATCGCATTAATAGCATCGGTGGGTAATCGACCCTAGTTTTATTAATAAAATGGGAATCACAGGGTAATAGTCATTGACGTTTAATTTGCATGCGTTATTTATTGAATTATATGATTTCCATATTCTTGTTAGTTAACATTGGTGAATATTGTTATTGGATAATGTTCTTGATTATTATATGGAATGTTGATGGCTTTGTGAATCCTTTTTGAGCAAGTTGGAGCGCTCGCCCAAATCTAATATTTTAGGTTCGCAACCCAACGCTTCAGCAAAGGGCAAGAAGAAGGTTTAGGAGTCTTACAATCTTCTCTACGATGTGATGAGCCTTCTTATACATATATACACTGTTTGATATATTTTTTGTATATAAACAGGGTCAGGAGGTTTATAATCAAGGTTTTGGGTTTTGATAAGCTTTGTATTTCTATATATTATCAATTATCAAAAAAGTTCTAATTTTTCGTTGCATATATGTTTAATTGTTTACTCGATATTAATATGCAGGTTGAGTTTATCAGCGACAAACGGAGAGGTTGCTGGCTCTAGTTAAATTTGGGTGGGTTACCAAGACTTAATTAGGGTTTCAAGCTGAGTATCGCCCTAATCGGGATAAGGGATGCTACACGAGCTATCGCAAGAACTTATCGAGGTGTTATGGCTCAACAATCCTCTTGTACTTGATGCTTCCCGTGTTGAAAGCGAGCTCCGCAATATCCTCGTCCGTCCAAATACTAGAGTAAGGGTCCAATGTAACCTTGAAAATCAAGACGTAAACGAATTCATTTATAAGTTAATAAAGTCACATAAATTCTAAACAATTAAATATTGCACACCCACCTTATTAGATTAGGCATTGTCAAGTGTTATAGGGAGCCTTAGGAGGTGGTCTACATTAAGCCCTTGCTCTTTCTTTACGACCCACCTACTAACACGTGGAAGGGTGTCAACCTACCTCGTGTTCCTGTGCGCTTCGTGAAGATCGAAGTAGTCGTACACTCATCCCTGCAAAGGAATACCTCAAGCAGCGTCAGAAGTCCCACAATCTGATAAACATCCACCCGAGTAGCTGCCCCAAGTTATCGGTACAGGTAGGCTAGAGCTACAGCACCCCATGCATACGTAATGATCTGGTCCAAATCCTCTAGTAATTGTAGAAGGTGTACCGACACCTTCATTCCTGAATTTTCAATGAAAAGGTTGCACCTGAGCATGTACCACAAGTAGGTTCGGGTTGTGCACTCAATCGAGGGAAATAATTGCATCTTCACGTTACGTTTCTTCGATGGCTTTAATTTCACACCCCATCGCCCCTTCAACCATGAGTTGTTCACTTTTAAATCTTTATTCAATTGTTTCTCTACCTCAGCCTTCGGTACACCAAAAGGTCGAGACACCAACTCGATTGCCTCATTAATGGAAAGGTGTCACATTCAACCACATTTCCCATCATAAGAATATGCAACAGCATGCTGACATTCGCTAGTGTGATCGACATTTCACCAAAGGGGAGGTGAAATGTGTCTGTCTCCATCTGCCATCTCTTCACAAAGGCACATATGAACATCTTGTACGCCTTCTCGTATGAGCACTGGGTGAGTGCACTCAGTCTAGACGCTTGGATGATCCTATGAAGCCCGGCTGCATCTCTGTGATACCTATGCAAATCCCAACTTGCCAATTAGGCACCTTGATTGATGCATCTAAGCAAGGGCCACTCGTGAAATATTAAAAAATTTATGATTAAACTAATGGAATTATTGAAACAACACAGCCAAATTAATTTGTATTATAATTGAAAAAATTAAATACATTATTAATCCATATGGCTGAAGCGACGTGATAGTTGAAACTTTTCAATACACTTCGATTTGTTAGTCCACCAAGAAAAGACTTTACAGAGTCATCGGCTGCTAGCTTTTGGACTGACTTCTTGCCTGATGTTGCAGCATTGGCCTTACTACCATGGCCTTTAGCACTTGCCCTTTCTCTAACCACCAACTCGAGTACATCCTCCTCTTCTTCTTCATCATCTTCTTCTTCGTTTTCCTGTTCCTTTTCTTCTTCTTGATCTTCACTCTCACCTTCCTCATTTCCTTCACTTTCACCTTTTTCCTCTCCATCTTCTGATGCATTCTCCTCTTCACTTTCTTATTCAGTGGAATCTTCTTCCTGAACAACTTGTTCCCTATCTTCTTTGCTTGAATCCTATGAAGACGATTCCACTTGAGGAACAGGGGTCTTGTAAAAAATAGTTCTCTCCTTTTCATAGCCAATTATTCCTGACTGATTCCTTTTCACATAAGAATTGACACTTAGATTGGTGGAAATCGAGAGCAATTTCCTATGCATTCTCCCAGCGATTCCGCTTCAACCTGAATCGTTCAGGAATCGTTGGGTCAGATTTCGAGAGTTTTAGATAACTACGAGACGTTTGAGTTAGTTTGGGGGTGTTTGCTACCTAGAATACTATAAATACGACCCTGGGGCTATAAAATAAGTTGTCCTTAAGTACTTAGATCAATGTTTTATTTCTATAGATGCCATTATTTATTGTTTTAGTTTATTGCTTTATTGATCATTGCTTTTGGAAAAGATTTGAAGATTTAAAGTATTTATTCTAGAGGTATTTATGTATGTTTTTTATTTACATTATTGTGATGTTATTTATGAATATGAGTAAGTAGTTTATCAATTTAAACAAAGTCCGAACGTGAACTAGATTCGTTTTGCAATGTAGTTATGATGAGATGATTATGTGCTTAGTGCTTTAAACCAATTGTACTCTTTGATTCACTGATTTAATATATTATTATCTACTAATTTTAATCGTGAGATTTTATTGCATGAATAGTCTAGAATGTGTATTGTGATATTTGGATTCATTATCTAGTTTAATGTAGCATTTAAGATTGTTTGAAAGATGTTATCATTTAGATGTCCTAGTTAAATTTTAGATCTAAATCTAACGTTGAAGTGGCTTTCCGAAAGTGCTGTTAGATTCAATAGTTCAAAGTTTTCACAAAGTGTAATTCAATTTTATTGCATGAAGTTAATGTCTTTGTGTATTCTAAGGGGTTAGCTTAATAAATTTAGAACTCAATTTTTCCACCGGCATAAGGAGAACTAATGGCTAGCTAAAGGATGTTTACTTACTGATGATTAGAGTTTAATGATCTATGATACTTTATAAAGCATGCTAATATCTATATGATTGAAGTAACATGTTTGAATGCAAAACGGATTGGTGTTTCATTGTTCTGATGTTTTTTTAGATTTTTATTTATTATTGAATTGAATTTAGTTGAATATTAGTGAATTTGAATTGTGATGGTTAAGTTAGTTTAATTACTTAACTATAATATATTATAGATTGGATTAGTGATTTATAATTCTCATTTTAATTAAATTAATTAGAGTAAAGTAAAAATAATAAAAACCATTAAATGACCTTTTTCCTAGAGAAGTTTGACAAATCCCTGTGGAGACGATCCAACTTATCACTACTACAAATAATAAGGATATACGAGAAATTTATTGTATATGCTCGACAAGTGTCATTTAAATGTGAAGCTGTAAATCGTTGTAACAAGGGTAGTTGTAACTAGGACAGTTACAACTGGGGCAATTGGAAATAGGACAATTGCAACTGGGGTAGATGTAAACATGTCAGTTGTAACTGATATGAAAATAGAAATTTCTTTATAACGAAGTTTCTATTCCGAATTTAGATCCTAATTAATTTATGTGAAGATTTTGAACAACTTTCTAAACGTGTGAAGAGATGATCATCACATCCATGCTATTTTGGGATTTAGAAAGCTCACTTCAACATTGGTTTTGAGGAAGAACACAAGTATATATCAATGATCATATTATGTTCTTCTTTTTATGGGTTTTAGCTTCAACAGTCGCAAGTGACAATTCTTTTGAACTTTTGTTTTCTTTTTCTTCATTGAGTTGTAATTACTAAGGGGATCTTGGGGTAAACCAGTCAAGAGGACTTGACATTACTAATGGGATCTTGGGGTGAGAGTTCATTGTGAGGGTAAAGGGTAGTGTAACAAGCTTGGTGAGGGTTCACTGGTTGGGGTCTTGCATAAATTTGTAACTCTTTATCATTAATGGATTCTTTACATCTGAGTGTGGCCCCGCAGATGTAGGTATTGGACCGAACTGCGTCAACATCTCTTTGTGTTGTGGTTTGCTTTACAATTCAGTTTTAGTTTTGCATTGTGTTTATTATTCCGTGATTGCCATTAACGATTCATAACTTGCGCACCCATTATTAATAAAATTGGTCAAAATATAAATATACAGAGAGATAAACTAAAAGAAATAACTAGAATACTCGAGCTTGCCATTTTCTTTCTTCAAATTCATTAATTGAAACTAACATTATCCAACATATTCAATAATGTCTAATAAGTAAAACTCACACTATCCAATACACCTGTAATAACTGAATGCATCATAATACAACAATTTAAATGAAACAGTAATATTCTAAAAAATAATAATATACAAGAATAATAAAATTCGTCCTGTGGTGGGCCCAAATTACGAAACTAGCTTGTTTTCGGCTATTATGACGAAATTGAATTACTTTAGGATATTACGATGTTAATTTGACAAACAGGGAGGAGTACGATTAGGGTAGATAATACAACCTGACGTTTTAAAATCCGGATGCAACCCAATGCAGTGTTTCAAATTTAAGATTTTTATCGAGCTTATTTTTTAATTAAGTTACCAACCAAATCCGGACGCAACCCAATGTAGTGTTTCAAATTTAAGATATTTATCTAGCTTATTTTTAAAATAAGTTACCAACCAAACACAACTTTTTTATACAACTAGCTTATAATCTAGATGATAAGCTAATTTGTGAATGTCAAACATAGCCTATATATGTCTACCACAATTTCTAAAAGTAAACATTTAGGTGAATATCCTCTACTTTTATTCTTGCCACGTTAGCTACACTTTCACAACCCATATTTGCATTTGAGAACCTTGTTTTAGGTTCAATCTATCCATCTTAGATGGCATCTATTTTCACTTCAATCCATGGTTGCATATAACAACATATTTTTAGCTTGAGAGGCAGACGAGAAAGCTAGATATAGCTTTTTCACATTTAGATTTTCAGCTATTTTGGTGACGTTTGCGCCCTTACTGCAAATACAATATTTTTTATCACTTCTTTTTAAAATTGATATAATGAATACTTGGGGTGGGTGTACAAACAAGACCATATCATAATTAATTAATTTAACTACATACATAATTAATCGGTTTCTACATTTTTTGACAAGAAACTATATAACTTAATTACTACTCTTTACACTGACAGCATATGTAGAAATGTACGTATAGATTATATATATACATGTATATATGTATTCATGGATCTCTATACAGAGCTGAGCTTGAAGGGGAACCGGCCCGGCCCCTGCCCTCCTTAGGCCCCTTTCAGACAAAAAATAGATATACCAAAGTTGTTTTTGTAAGAAAAGAATTACTTAGCGTTGAGTAAGTGATAAAATGTCAGTTAGCAAATTAATTGTACGTGTACCTACTTTTCAAAATAAATTTTAATTTTCGTACTTTCATAAATAGCTATTTCAACTTATTCTCTCTATCTTTCTAACTTATTTTCTCCTTTGCATTTTGTAATAAGTGTGGCTAGAATTTATTTTTAAGGATGATTAAGTTTTATTACTTAATTAATTTTAAATATTTTGAAGTTGTTTTGAGAGATTTTGATCATGCTATTTAGAGCTGCATCAATTGAGTGATTTGCATCATCTTACGTAGTTCAAAAGGATTCGTTCTTAATTTCTTTCCCACATTTATAAATATTGAGACCCACATAAGACATGAACTAGAGACGTGCACTTTGGCGTCCCTTAATTATATGCACATTGGGATGCACACACACACGTCAATGCAAAAATCAAGGGACACCAACAAATGCGTGCGTCTTTTGTGAGTTACATAAGCATTTTTGTTTGGGCTCCAAATTATAATTTCGCTCTAGCTCATAAATATTTAATTTTGAACGGCCCTGTGTCTACGTATCTAGCTAGTTATGTACCAATAATAAGTAATCATTACAGGCTTCTAAAAAGAAAGATGGCTTTGAGATATAGGGGCCTTAATACTTTGAGAGGAAAAGGCCTAATTAAAGTGAACGATGTTGATCTCTAATGAAAATGCTCAGAGAAGCACATGGTGAATAGGGTGCAAAAGAGCTCCTTTTTCATCTTTTCTCCTAACAATCCCCACCACAAGTGGTCCTAATAACTTATCTCATCACCCTCACCCAACTTTCTTTCCATCACTAAACTTAGTCGACATCAACCTTTAGTCTCTCTCAACTAATTTGAGAGCTTCGTTTTCCAAATTCAAAGATTCCAGACAGCCAACCAAGCCAACCCATCTTTTTCGCTCCCAAAACCATCTATCTATTTATACATTGTATGCCCATGATGACATGCTTCAAAAATTCGCAAGCCATTCCATCGATTTTTTTCCTTGTACATATCGATATTGTCACAGCTTTAATAATTGGTATCTTAGCTACCCTCAATTTCTCTGCAAGAACTGCAGCAATAGCAACTCATGCAAATTAATTAGTTATGGAAAACCCAGCACTTGTTTCACTACTACGCCAAGCCAATGGTGATCAAAAGCGATCCAAGTCGTCATCGAACAGCCTCCTTCGCATGTTCAAACTCTTCCCCATGTTGAGCTCCGGGTGCAAGATGGTAGCATTGCTCGGTCGTCCTCGCAAGGCCTTACTCGCCCACAACGTCACCACCGGCACTCTCTATGGCCACCGCCGAGGTAGGCTCACCTTGGCCCTACAAGACGACCCCCATTGCGTTCCTACCTTCATAATAGAATTGCCAATACTCACCACCATGTTCCACAAGGAGATCGCTACTGGCCTTGTGAGGCTTGCTCTAGAGAGCGAAACGAGGACTTCGAGAAAGAAAGTGTTGGACGAGTACGTGTGGGGGGTGTATTGCAATGGACGTAAGACCGGGTATTCCATCAGGAGAAAGCACTCCTCGGATGACGAGCTTTACGTGATGCAGATGCTGAGAGGGGTGTCGATGGGGGCTGGGGTGCTGCCTTGCCCAACCGAGAAGGAAGCGATGGTGGATGGAGAGTTAACGTACTTGAGGGGTCGGTTTGAGAAAGTGGTGGGGTCTAAGGACTCTGAGGCGTTTTACATGATTAATCCTGATGGGGGTGAGGGGCCAGAGTTGAGCATTTTTTTTGTGAGGGTCCAGTGATGCATGGAATTCAATTCTTTCCGATATACTTATATTATTGGTTTGCTTTTGCTAGGTAGGCTCTGTAAAAATTGGTCCACTAATTCTCTTTTTTTTTTCTTTTTTTTTCTTGGTTTGTTTCATCCTTTTTTCAAAAAAAGTTATAGCGGTCCACACTCCACCATCTAATCCGATATTATTGGTTGATGTAATAAATATTTTAATGTAGATTTTAGCTTATATTTATGATTTGAATTAGGAATGAAAAAGTATGTATTCTATCATGTGAGGAAAAAAATAAAAAAAGTATAGTATTCCCTATAGCAGAAGAGACTGTATGGCATTTCTAGTAAGGACATAATGAAATTTTTTAAGAAAATACTAGAATGACAACAACAATGTCACACCATAAGACACATTGGCTTACAAGAGCCCTCCATGCGACCTTATTCCGCGTGTTATGCATTGAAATTTGTGTATGTCTACATTTCGAGGCACACATGGATGGCTCTTGTGAGTTAATGTGTCTTGTGGTATGACATGATGTAGACATTCTAGCACTTCTCAATTTTTTAAGGGAGCGGCTAAATGGACTCCATTTATTGCTTAGAGGACCCCATTACTACAACATACCCCTTTTAAAAAAAAATTACTAAACAAACCCCAGTTTTTTTTTTCGAAATTCCAAAAATACCCTTGTCTTCAACCTAGAAAAAACCATTTCCCTAAGTCGTTTCTTACTTTCATACCCCAAATCAAACTTTCCAAAACCTAGAAATAATTACAGATTTATCGTCTGTAATGGTCGGTGAAGTCGTGCGAGGTTGTATTCCAATCAAATCGCAAGGATCCACCGTTCACCGAGCACCAAGAACGAAAGACCACCGCTTCATTGTTTAGCTTAATGCGACTGATTTGGTAAGTTTTGGACACCATAAGCTTGTGGGTTTTGTTCCTCATGATCTTCGGCGTCGTTTGAATCTATTTTTGTGGTCATTGATTGGGTGTAGTAAGGTTAGGGTTTCTTGGTTACGGTTCTAGGTATCCCGTAGTGGACGGTTGCTCAGAGTCGATACCATGTGATAGGTGTTGGTCATGTTGAACTGATAGCCTTTAGATGGTGTCGGTTTAGTTAAGTCGTAATGTCTTATATGGTTTCGGTCAGTACACGCCGATATCATTGAAGAGGTTTCGGATAGTTTAGACCGATAGCACTTCCATTGGTGTCGGTCATGTTAAACTGACACATTTGTAACTGAATTGTTATTCTCATTATTTGAATTGTGTACCTACTATACCAACATTTTACTTTGTCTTAAGTTATGGCGAGACCGAGAATAAGAATGCAGAGACCTCCCCGTAGTGTCAGTACTAGTGCCTCAGGGTCACAAGCTGCAGAGGGTGTGCTTGAGAGGAATCGTTTGAGAGGAAGCGTCCAACTTCCTCTTATAAGAAGCAAAAGAACCTTGATGCCAAATAGCGTCAAGTTAAGAAATCCAAGCTAGTTCAGCCGTATTTAGGAGAGGCTGATATTGAGGGCATTGATACGACCTTTGTAGGTGAAAGGGATACCCTAGTTAGAGGAACCGATGGAAGTGGGTCCACGAGGGTACCGAAGGAAGTCGTACACCATCAGGTAGTGATTCTGCTGAAAGTGGGAAAGAAGAGGACTATTTTGATAAGTCGACCGATCTAGCCTACGCATATGCCACTTCATTTCCTGGTAACCCCTCAGATTTAAGTCTCCTACCTTAGTTCAGGCACCACGTGCTCTTGGATATTTGGAGGAACAAAGTAAGTTACATTTGGAAATATTAATTTCATCATCTTATTTGTTATATAGTGAAACTTATTAACGACTCAAGTTTAGCACCACTGGGTTACATCTCATATAACGAAGGTAAAAGGATCTATGTTTCAGGCATTGTCGAGATATGGCAGCCCGAAACCAACACGTTCTACTTACCCTTTGGCGAGATGACGATCACACTTGAAGACGTGAGAGTCTTTCTCAGTATTTCGATCACCGGTAAGATCATGTTTGCACCTTAAAAGGATTGTAAAGTGGTGACATCGACGGTTAGTAGATTTTTGGAGGTGTCGGTGAGTGATGCTAACGAGGAGATTAGGACCAGGCCTGAGCTGACCGTTAGTTTGTCATGGTTGAAGGATCGATTCTCTGAACCGAAGAAAGAAAAAGAACATGATGGCAAAAGAGGTCGCGATGTATATCCTAGTCTCGAGGTCTTGGTCCGAGCCTACCTCTTATACCTCCTTGGAGCGGCATTTTTTGCAAACAAGTTTGGTACAAGAGTTTCTCTTTCCCTCTTCCAGCTTTTAGAAAACGTGGAAAAGATTAGTTCTTATGCATGGGGAGCCGCAGCACTTGCATACATGTACCATCAACTCGGCATTGCCAGTTGTGCCAAAGACACTCAAATAAGCAATTATATGACGTTTCTAGAATAGATCCCTCGCGATATATGTGCCTAGCCAAAAAGAATGATGCTCTATATATTTGTGCTTATCCAACTGGTGGAGTAGAAATTGCATCTTACTCTTCCTGCCAGCTTCAATTTTTCTCAACTTAGCCATTTCATTGTAAATTGTCTTCATAACAGTCACGTTGCCATTGTTCTTATTCTTGATGTTACCTAAAATATCTTAAGGGCGAGCACTAGTCTTGCACATGTCTCGCAATATGTCTTTCTCATCGATAGTAAGTCTCCCGGCAAAAGATTGTCCATTCAAATAATTAGTAAAAGCATGGTTATGTACCCCACACACAACCCATACGTGTTATAATCCATCAAGCTTGTGCTTTACATTGATCTTAAACTGGCATCCACATTTTTTGGATCCGGTCAATTTTTTCTTCTCCCCACTCGTCCTATCTTCTATTCCTTTCAATATTTGCTTTGTCTTTGAAACTTTCACTCCAAATGCCCCATACCTCTCACAACCTTTTGAATACTTAGCACGTCTACCCTAGCTAATGCCACCTGAATTAGACTTCAATATGATTACTACAAAACCACAACGCCTGGCAGCCTCTTGAGCGCATGCCACTATATATTCTCTCCTCTTAAACGACACATCCGGTGTAAAGATCCTCGTTAAGTCCGAGAAAGACTCAGTAGATGTACCTGCTGTATCGCACGTAGCAACATATAAGAAACAAAAATAGTCAAGAACTAAGGCAAGAAACAAATTTAGACGAAATATGGAGGGTGTTGCTCCAACATGTCCAATACGTTAAGCATGAGTTTCGGCTTGATAAAGCTAAAATTTAAGTATCAATAATGGCTTACGTGTGCCATAACCATAGGTGACTTTTCGGTTGAAGAAAACCGAAAGGTACCTGTATATTTCAGAGTTGATTAGCCAAGACGTGTAGTACACGTCTCGGTCCTGTTACTACACAGAGCACGGGGTTTGCAACCTCAAATGAAGGTTCTTCCTTGATGACCAAAACAAAATAAAAATCAGAAAAAATACCTCTTCATTGTCATGATGCTTCGTTTTAAGGAATCGGACGTCTTTCCTTCTAAACAGCGTAAAGAGTGTGAGGGCTGTGAGAGGGTTTTCAAACTCCCCAGTGGTGAAGGAGAAAGAGAGGGTGGGGTTTGGGGAAGAAAAAACCCTTTTATTTGAAAAAATGCCATTTCCTTTAAGGGCAATTTTGGAACTGCTGTAAAAATTTGAAATGAGGTCATCTAAGTAATAAATGGGGTCCGTTAAGCTGCTCCCTTTTTTAAATCTCTTTAACCCCAAAGGAAAATGCTTTAAAGTGATTTAGGGCATCTACATTTGACACCCAGTTGTTGAATTCATGCGCTTATGTTTGAGGTGTATCCAAAAGGGCCCAAGTTGTTGTCTCAATTGGGTCACTTTTAATTTCTTAACCAAAATTCTAACTTCTCAGCCATTGCCCATTGCTACAGACTTCCAATTTTTAGAATTTAATTTCAGAAATGTTGAAAAAGATTGGTTGAATCTTTAATTAAATGGTTGATTCAACTAGAAATAGTTGATTCGATATTAGAAATTCTTGATATTTTTATATTTTTGAGTTTAAACACAATGATTCTAGTGCATAATCATGTCTAAGGAGGTGATGAGTTGATTAGTTCAGCAATGTTAAGTTAGGGCTAGTTTTTGTTAATTAGTCGGTATCAGGAGATGATACAACCAAAAGGCTAATAATAGAATTTCCTAACTTATATATCACACACGGATTAGATGGTTGATCAAAGTTGTTATATGCAAATTAATTATAAAAAAACCAAGGGAAACGTTTATCTTTTTTGTTTTAGATTTATATTGTTGTACGTGGATTCGCAACCTGACACCAACACTAGTAGATGCCACTATTATTTGCATAAAAACCATACACTCTTTGCGATTACCGACCATTTATAAATATAAAAAATAGTTAGCTAGCATTATACTAAATAAAAAGGAAAATACTTTTGTAACTCCGAAAAGACTCACAAACGGCATGCACTTGTGCGTGTTCCTTGACTTTTTTTCGTTATGTGTGCATGCATACATCCCGATGCACATTAAAGGGATGCACACAAGCGCGTGTTATCTTGTGCTTCTCTTTTCTGGGTTAGTAGGGTCCAAAAACAATATTAAGCAAAAAGGAAAAAGACGGGGAAGTATATATAGGAAGATGTTGGGGTAACATTGTTTGGAAACCGAGAATCAACACCAAGTCGACGTGACGCCTAGCCGGCACTGGCGCGCAGGCCCTACCTCTCCCACTTTCTGTCAGATGAGCAAAATAATTTTCAACTGAAAATTAAAAAAAAAGTCAGTCGGTTGTACTGATTGACACTGATGCGGGTACGGCTGAACAATTGATTGACTTCTTATTATAGCGAGAATTTTGAAATTCTCTCCAAAATTTTGAGAGCCTTTAATACCCCACATTTCTCTCCCTCATTTTCGATTGCTCATTGAAACCCTAAAGGGATTAACATCTCCCATATTTACTTATTTTTACAGAGACTAAGGCTTCTTTTGGTTGATTTTTTTGAGTTTTACCCACAAAGCCAAATGAATCGACTGTGTCGTCCTCGTCTGGTTCAATTTTTTTGTCTCTTTCACGGCCACCAAGGGAATCTTGGTCGCTTTGATGCGATAAAGAGAACCACCATGACATCCCCTGGTAATGATAGCCCGTGCAAAGATTTTTCAGAACTCAAGTTGTTGTCAGTTAACAAATCTTCTTTTCCTTGTCATGTATGGAACATCCTGTTTGTTTTTATGGTAGGGTTTTATGGTTGATTCTATTTTGTAGAGCCTTCTTGTTCTTCATCTGGGCAGAGCCCTAATACAATACATCGATAAAAGGGTTTTTTTGGCAATTTGGGTCAGCAAAGTGCATGGGATCAAAGAGGAAGGATAGCTCAAAGGGAGGCTTGAGAACACGAAAGTGACAAAAACGAGGCTAATAGATTGTGAGACATAAAGCAAAGGTAACCGCCCAATTTTTTACCATGTTGTGCTCGGTCGATTTCATGCACTTGATTTTGAGTTGATGTTTCCTTTGATTTTTTTTAGGGTTTAGGGGAAGTTGAATCCTAAACCCGAAAAATGGTTTAAACCCTAAAAGGGGCTTGTGTGTTTAAGCTCTCAAATTGAAAGTCTATGGTTCCATGTTTGTGTGATGCATGTGAAAGGAACTCTCATGTGAAACCGCTCTATATTGATGTCTCAGACTGGGTTTAAGTTATTGTTGTAGGTTATGGGGTGGCTTTGTTAGGGTTTGCATTGTTGGAGCTTCTATCCATGTTTTCAAGTTATGACATTGTTGGTTAAAGTTTTTGTTCGTTTGGGGTTTATGGTGTGTTTTATTGATTCTCGTAATGTTGGAAACACTAAACCTTTTTAATATGCAAGTCCTTAAAATGGGTTGTTATTTTTGGATGTGTAAGGTATGCCAATAACAAATGATGGACGATGTTGGGTCGTGGGAGGCAAGGCCACTTTGAAGAAAATTGTCCATCCTAGGAGCATAGCCCTATGTGCTCTGCAGGGGTCATAGTGAATAGGTGCGTCAAGAAGGATGGCCCCAGCAAGGGTCAACTTTTTGTGTTGTAGTACTGGGAAACAATGCAAGTTATTTGCCTGGGATGACCTCCCTCCCCTTCGGCAACAATGCCTACTCATTCAAATAGAAGCCATAAGGACATTGAAGCTCGAAGTCAAATCAACTTTCTATGGGAGCAAGGTAGCAGTTCCGTAAGGGAAGGAAAACGTTCAGCTGGGAATGAATTGGAATGTGATGGAATGAATGGTTTTGTGTTAGAATTCAACGTGTTATTCACGGAGCGTGTGACCGTAGCTAGTGGAGTAGTGATCCTATCGAAAATGATAATTACATTGAAAAAGGGGAATGATCATTGTTTCGTTTGCATTTTGAATGGTTATGCGTTGTATGTGTAGAAGCTGACATTAAAAAAAATGGTTGGGACTGTTGTTTGTTTCATGTTGTGATGTTGGTATAAGAAGACCTTACTGGGCAATAAATGTTTTGAATGGTTATGTGTTTTTTTTTTGGTTGTCTCTTATTATGTTTGGCTTCTCTGATGATTTTTCATAAGGGAGAAACGACCATGAATGAATTGTGATATCGTTTCTCATATCGATTCATAAGTCATAATTAGTTAACATACTTGCGATCTAGCCGATCAATAATACGGGAATTCACGCTACTCAGAAAAAATGGAAAGATGAAAATCACTTAATGACACAGTTTACCACATTAAACAACATCCACATAATAATAAACCTGGTAAAAAACCCACATCCACATGATAAAGGCCACGAGCTGGCCAAAAGTATTGAAATGGACACGAAGCCCCCAACGGTATCAAAACATCAAAACCATAATCAAAGTTAATACATTTCCAAAATAAGTTGATTAAGATACTAGAGTAAAGTAGTTCATATACTAAATAACTACCATGAATCCACGCTGCTCACTTCTCGCCTCCCTCGCTTGTTGGCTGCTCATTGGTTGGCAATACATTTCAGCCACTTACGTGCACCCTGAGTTGTCCGACTACCCTCATGATGTTAGACATGTGATGTGAAATGTGCCGCTCCACTGCCCCAACACGATCTTCCATCAGGCGGTATTGATGCACCAGCTTTGTAGATAACCTATCCTCCATCTTTTTCATGCAATTAGCGAACAACTTTTCAAGCTCATTGTTGCTTGTTGTGCACTCACCTCGCGTCACTGTGGACGACTCCTTCTTAAAGTACATGCTCGTCTATTGGGCAACCAACTTGACCTCCTCAAGATCCTCTTCCAGAGACTTCTAGTAAGCAACCAACATGATGGACACATTCTTCAGGGTCGTGTTGTTCTCTAAGAATAGCTCATTCACTTCCCGCAGTCTTTCCTCCAAAGCCTTCATCTTGTGTAACAACTGTGACAAATCGAATTATGTATAATTAGTTTAAGGAGATTTGTAGGTACTACCCTCAATGACCTTCTCGGTCACCTTCATAGTGATATTTGCAACAAGTTGAGGCTTTTTGTGGGGGTACGAGGCAGACTAATTGGTATGGTAAACCGCCACCCATGTTTTCCTCCTCATCCATTGGTATACTATGATCCACTTGTTGATCCTCTATGCGCTGCTGAGCATGATTCAATTTGGTGGTCGGGGAAGTGTCAATAAAAGGGAAGTGTTGGTTATTGTCTTCTCCTTGCTTGTCAAAATAAGTCTCCTCCTCTCCATGCTTGTAAAGGTGGTCTAATGTTAACCCATCAATCCCTAAGACACGATCAAATAAAAGGCATGAATAAGAAGATTAGCAAAGTAAAGAGGAAAAAATTAAAACAAAGCAACGAAAATAGTGAAACTCCAAACTTCCATTTCAGCATCCATCTCCCCATTGTTATTATATGGATACATTTCCTTCTTCGGTGGTAAGGACTCCATATGTGCTAAGGACACTTCATCTTCTTCATAAGCTAAGTAATCAGAGTCATCCTCCCCCGATTCGTCATTGTACTCACACTCACTTGACATGTTTTGATTTCCCTCTGAATCGGACTCGTACTGAATAAGCACAACACCTTTACTCTCAGCCTTTATAAAAACCCGAATAATATAATCCTAGTCAGTTTGTCTTGTACGATTGCGACCTAACGGCCAGTTCTACGTGGCATTCTCAGTCACAACTCGGGTATCGACACTGAGGTAATTATTAAATTAATTATTTTTATTTGTATTTGATGTCATGCAATATATTATACTTCTTTAAATTAACCTATAAATGGCACTAGCTCTAACATTGGACGAGCGAGTTATATCATATTGAGATTGTACGCGCGGGTATTTAGATGAGTCGATCTGCTAATGGGGGACTTAGGTGGACTTACAACTTATGCATTTATTTGAGAAATTAGGCCTAAAATATTTTGTGAAATCAAAATACTCACCTAAGTCATGAAATACTTATCCTAGATATTAATCTAAGTTACATGATATGTCAAGCTACTAATTATATGATTATGCCTAGGTTGGTTTATAGGACCATGGGTAAATTAGCTAATCTAGTTCATAGCATCAATTGTCTCAAGTAAAAAATGCAAGTCCCTAAAGTCTTAATAGAAATTCCATGAAATATGAACTATGAGATTAAGTCTATGGAGGAATCCTAAGGTGGGCATATTTTAATTAAAACTCATCTTAGATCCCACATAGAGATGAGTACTAATTAGGATACTAAATAAACCTTAGGATGAGTGCTTAGACATCCGAAAGTCTATAAATTGAGGACTTAGTGAAGAGACCACTAACATCACCTCTACATGCATTTTCTTGAGAGAACAAAGAGATGAGACTAATAGCGCTGGTATTTTAAATAATAGGGAGGCTAAAGTAAGTTAATTGAAGCTAAAATTGAAAAAATTCTAGCCCTAGAAGAGTTTATGACCTAGGTACTTTCTTTTCTCTCTATTTCTTGCTCCAAGTAATGGAAATTAGGGGTTTTAGAGACCTAATTCCAATGATGAACTTTTAGAACTTTAATTCTCTTTATAATGCAGGGATTTTAAGTTTTAAATGGGGTTTTCGAAAGTTCTTTTATAGGATTAAGGCTTTGCTTTCAAACAAGCCATGTATCTTGTTCAAATTTGGAGTTTAAACAAGCCATGTATCTTGTTCAAATTTGGAGTTTTAACATTCAAATTGATAATAGATTGTTCTCTAAAGTTGTGGTATGTTTAGATCACTCATCTTCACTTCAAAAACAAGTATCTTGAATGAGTTTCAGTTATGGACATCAACTTCTTAGAATTTGATTCATGGTTTCTAATATTTAGTGTTTATATTGTTCATGAACAATACATGTTTGATGAAATGCCACAATAACGAGTTACATTGTATTAAGTGTTGGGAATTCATTGATTCTGATTTTTTCTAGATTATTTGAATAATTTGAAAGTATTATTAGGACCCTAATAGAGTTGAAAAATGGATGGAATTGTTGTCATGAGTTGGTGTCTTGAATTGAGTTGAATGGATGAATAGATGCCTTGTATTTAGCCAAATATATTGCTGAAATCCTAGATAGCATAAGTCCTTCATTTCTTCTTAGAATTGACCAATTTTTTATGAGTTATTCTTGGGTGTTAGGACAAGTTTTTCACCAAAAATCACATTTTATGAATGTGTGCTTTGAGAGTTATGCATCTTTTGGTCCAAAACTCTCTCAAGTCGAGTTGTTTAGGTATTTTGAGCATAACTCTCTCAATTTTAATCGGATTTGAGGGTACTGCACAATTTCAAAAAGCTAATACATAGAACAACAACTTGAGGTCAATAATTCTTAAAATTTAGTCATCTTCTTTGTTGAAAATGGGCTGAAAATAAGTGCTAATCCATCGAGATATTCCTTTTGCAAGTGTTTGGATGTCGGGACCTCTTTCAGGGGTCTCGACTAGTCCAAAAAATAACTGAAATCTTTCAAATAGCGTGAAATACTATAAATTAGGTTCCTCAAAAGTTTCAAGAGATTTCGAGGTGCTTTGAATGGTTTTCAAAATGAGTTTTGAAATAGGCAAAACTTAGTTACTTAATAAGCTAACTTTTTGACTTAAGGTGTTTCGGGCATCAAATGATGTCAGAATTGAACTAGAGTTTCCAGAACATGTTATTATATCATAGTAAACGTCTCCACTAAGTTTCATGATTTTTTGGTGTGTCTAACTCAGTTTTCAAGTCATGCTTCGAATAAGAGATTGATAAATACAAATAAAGACTTCAAGTTTTACTAAAAGTCTCAAATTTGGTTTGTGATCATATTAATGAGATTTTATCACTCAAAAACCTTGGTTTAAAGTTAATAGACTTCAATGAACCAACACCGAGAACTTTGGAAATTTCTAAGAGTGTTTTAGTTGCATTTCAAGTTGCATAAAAACCAAGTTCTTGAAAATCCCTAAGGGACTGTTTTGCAAACCAATGCATTAAACCAACTTGAAATGATTTCCAATGGACTGATGATTCAATAACACTTAAAAACAATAGGAAAAAATTTTACAACCTTGTAACACCAAATTTGGGCATTTTGGTCGAGTTAAAAGTCAAAGGGGTATTCAAAATGTTAAAAAAAATGTCTATCGGGGTTATTCCTTCGCATATAGCCTTTGTATATGGTAAGAAAAAATGATTAGGGACCCCGAGGATCTAGCATAGACTTGTTTATGACACATTGAAGTTGTGATTTGGTCTAAGTTAAATAGAAAACACATTGAAACAAATAGTGGACTGTTTTACAATGAATTAAGATAATCAAACTTAAATAAGTTGTAACACATACCAATTAAACTTTAATGGTACTAGGGGCATAGAGCGTTAGTGCCGGGTATCAAGAGTGTAGCATGGTTGTGTGGGAGCTACATTTTAGCAAGGTTTTTATTGCATTTTGAGGTAAGTAAACCAGTAAGAGCATCAACATGATTTCTTTTCAACTTTTTATTGTTAATCTCTTGAAAAACATGCCTTACTTGTATTCCATTATTGTTCAAGTGGCCTAGGGTCTAGGTAGTCCATTATTTGTGCCACCTTGTGGGTTAAGCATTTGGAGTCACCGTGACTTCTCATTGAGGACTATTCAAGGGATAAAGCATTCGGGGCCACCGTGGCTTACCTTGATAGTTAAGGGGCTATTAGAAGTGAATCGATGAGTCCGCAGTGCCTAGAAAGTCATGTCATGGTAGTTGAAATTGGCCTTGGGCCCATTGTTTCTACTTCAAGCTATGTTATGGTCTAAAGACCTGCAGTTTGGACCGGATTACCTATTTGTTTATCTTTTGCTTCCTTTCCACTTGATTTTTAACTTCTTACTTGATTAATTTGTTTATCATGCAACTTGTCATTTTATTTACAACTTTCTTTAAATACCCGCATGATTTAAAGACTATTGTAATTTATTACTCGAAAATATTATTGAATCTCTTCTGGCTTTACTCACTGGAATTGTCTCTGTTGTTGGTGACAATTGCAAGTCCCTCGAGTAGTAAGGGGAAGGAACATGTACTTGGTGATTACCTCTGAGCTACTCTCAGAGCCAGCCCCATTACTCTTAATTCGTAGGTTATTTTGTCATTTTGTTATATATATGAGTATGTATTAATGATGCTTTGATGCTTTTGGTTACTTGGGGATGTGAGATACACTTGATGATACATGTATATGCATATTGTACTCTTTATCACCAGTTATATGTAACCTAAGACATCTTATCCAAACTCTTCTCTCCGATTATGTCCATGGTGTCTTTTAGGACAGCCTCATACTCATATGCCGAAAGAGGAGAGAGACTCATTTCAACAAAGAGCATACAAATATGATTGCCATAAGGTAGTACCTTATGTGGATTCCATTTTCCCTTATGTTTATCATGTTAGGACTCCTTATTGCATGAGGAGCCATCCCTTGGTGTGGTCCATAGTTGTCGTAGCTCTCTTTCGCTTGAGAAGCTTTCCCCTGCCAAGTACAAAATTAGAAACATTCATATTCAATTCACGATATCGTTCAAATTCTATATGTATAAACTAAATTATATCACAATTCAATAATAACATACAAATTACTCGATACCTTCTTGCACACCTCAACCTTCTTTTTTGAATTCTTCTATAGTGTTCTCACTTTTTTAAGTCTCCTACTAACATCTTGAGATTTCAATGGAGGTTGCCTTTCGTGCATGTCCATCACTTGTTGAGAAGCCTCTCTCCCATTTTCGTTGGTACAATCTTGTGTTATTTGAAACCTTCCACTAAAAGGTTTGGAGCTTATTTAGAGTTCATTACATACAATGAAGACAAAGTAAATGGTGCGCCAAAACCACCTTCTTTTTTGACTTCTTCGAACAGCCTTTCTTTCTATTAGTGCAAGGTCTTCCTTTTCTATTGCGGTGGCTCGAGCACCTAACTATTACATTGTTGGTGCATGCTACATTTGAGTGGCCCTGCGTACGTTGTTGAACTCTATCATGCTATTCATCTGGCTTGCCTATAAGCAGATTTCTCAATTTTTCAATTGCGTCTAGAACTATCTTGAACTTTTTCAATTTTTGAGACCTAAAGTCGGCCACGCGGGCACATTTGGTTAGGATAACACCATATCGCTCAAAAATTGTGGTTGCACTTGCATCTAACTCTCCTACGCCCTTCTCTCTTTCATACGCACGCTTGACGTCTTTCCTCCAATGGTTCATGATGTATTGTGTTGGGATCTGAATGATTTCCCATTCTTAAAACACAAATAGAGCATGGAAAAAATATGCCTTGAAACTCAAATGATCTGCATATACAATGCACCTTCTGAGTGGCCTCCTTGTACACAACATTGTACGTCTTTAGGATCAGGTTTTCACATCCAGGCAACCTTACAAGCTGTCGCACATCATAAAAGGTATATGCTTCCTCACAGTTCAGTACTTTTGCCTTTGTAGTCCAAAATCATTAACAGTTCCACTTGGGATTTCGCAAATATGTTGTCTTTGTATATTTTCTACATTTGAAGCTCATATGGTACATTGCAAGTTAAAGGACACATCTTGTAAAACGAGATGAAGTGTGCATTTGTCTCCGCCTCACACTTCTTTTCCAACGCCTTCTCATATTGACTGAAGAATAGCTTCAACGAGTTCTTGGAAGCAATGTATCCATAAAGAAAAATGGTTCATCCATTCACTCCGCTATGTCGTCGACATCCCAGCCCAAAAAAAAAACTTTTTCACGTATATAGGCACCCATTTCTCCCTGATGCTATAGATGGTCTACAACTAGTCGCTAAAGCTTTTACCAAGGGAAGACCTGTGAACAGTTTAGCAAATGTAGCTTCAGATTCATCTTCGGAAAGTGTATCATAAATTTCCCGTTTCAAACTTGAGATGATTCACTCCCTGTCATGATGACCCCTTATCTTTTCAGGCATCTTCTTCATAATGTGCCATAGACATAAGTGGTGCCTAGCATAGGGGAATACTTTAGCAACGACATGCCCAATTGATGGGCATTGGTTGATAATGATTGCTTTTGGCTTGTTCCCCATACAATCAAGCCATGTATTGAATAGCCACTCGTAGCTTTATTTGCTCTCATCGGCCAATAACGCACAACCCAACAAAATAGATTGTTCGTGATGGTTCACACCAACGAAGGGAGCAACTGGTATGTTGTACTTGTTAGTTAAATAGATTGTGTCAAAGGACACTACGTCCCTAAAATACAAATAAGCATATCTATACCTATTATCGGCCCAAAATATATGTATGAGCTCATTATGTTCACCGAAGTACGTCAAATGAAAGAAGTTGAGATTATGTTTTTGCCTTTTCAAGAAGTGTTGTAAAATAACCTCCGCATCGCTAGCGCCAAGCCTAAGCCTTCGTGCGAATTCAATTTGTTTCCTAATGTCCCTCTCATTGAATGCCAAATTCTCAATCCCTCCAACACGTACATACTTGGCCATAAAAGACTTACAAACTGGGATCTTTGCATTATCGTTCAATTCCAGCCTCTTTTTAGTTGAAGTTGAAATGACCTTATTGCATTGAAAAACCTCGACTTCGATGGGCTGATTGCATGATTATGCTCTAAAAACCTTTTGGTAAGGTGCCATTTGTTTTCTGCGAATAACCTAGCAGTCATTTGAGTACGACACCCACACCATGAAGTTAGGCCTCCTCTTTTGTATTATCCTTTTGATTTCTTATCTCCTTCATTAGCTCACGTAAAAATGTACTTCCAAACCACACCATCCTTCTTTTTATCCGTTGACCGAACTTTGATTCCAGATCCAATATTTTGCCATATGCCTTAAAGAAAATTTTAACATCGTCAGGGGTATCGAACATCATCCCTACCTCAGGGGCAGTTGGAGTTTCGGAAGCATTCGCTTCTTCATCACCATCTACATCACTAGTAGCCTGACCAATGTCCCCAAGTGGTCTCTTTGTCTCAACTGATTCCCCTACCTTAACTGATCCCCCTGCATCAGCTGATCCTCTTGGCTCAGCTGATCCACTTGGCTCAGCCGATTTGCAGCGATCACTAGCCCCATTATCATAACTTAAATCAACTACAACTTCCATAGGCTTGTTCAAATCAAAATTAGGATCCATGAACTCACTTAAATATCAAGAAAACAAGTGTTCAAATATGCCATGTTGGTATTATGTTGCATTTTAAGTCGTTAAAAGCAATGAGATCTTGTTACACCTTAAACCCAAATCTAAATAGTGTTAATGCACCATAAGTTTGTACAAAATACCCTAAAACCATACAAAAAAGAATCGGCCTTAAAACCCTACCAAAATGCAATCAACCAACAAAAACGTTATATAATTAAGCCAATTAAGCTTTAAAGGTCAAAAATGGGTTTCGCCCATATAACAAGCCGAGCCATTAGTGCACCCAACCTCGCTCCACTAAGCCCTAGAAGGTTCACAATTAAAACAAAAAAACAAACAAGATACTCCATACATGACAAGGAAAAAAAGATTTGTTAACTGACTTACCAACTTGAATTTAGAAGAATCTTTGCACGGGCCAGCATAACCAGGGAATGTGATGATGTTCTTTTATATTGCATCAAAAGCACCAAGATTCCCTTGCTGGCCATGAAAGAGACAAAAACTCGAACCAAACGAGGACGACACAGTCGATTCGTTCGGTTGTGCGGGTAAAACCCCAAAAATTGATCAAAAGAAGCCCTAATCGCTGTAAAAATGGGAAAATAAGGATATGTTAATCCTTTTAAGGTTTCAATAAGCAATCGAAAACGAGGAAGATAAATGAGGGGTATTAGGGGCTCTCAAAATTTTGGAAGGAATTTCGAAATTTTTCCTACAATAAGAAGTTAATCAATTGTTCAGCCGTACTCGCGTCGGTGTCAGTCTGTATAGTAGAATAATTTTTTATTTTCGCTTGAAAATTATTTTGCTCATCTGTCAGAGAGCATCAGAGGTGGGGCCCACGCGCCAGTGCCAGCAAGGCACCACGTCGACTCAGTGTTGATTCTCGATGTCACAATGTTAGAGCATCTCCAATGGGACCATGGATTGAGGTGGAAATGGATCCACCTAGGATATAATCCACATCCAATTGAAAAAATGATATCCAATGAGACAATGGATTCATAATGGTCATCCATTGTGGCATGGAATCAAAGTGAATGGTGTATATTATAATGTCTACTTCTAGACATTATGGTAGACGACCACGTCAGCATTATTAATTTTTTTATATTTTTTATTTTTTTCAAGTTTTTATTAATATTATGAAAATTGAAAATAAAAGTGTCAACTCATCAATCCAAGGTTTAAATCCACATTACCATTAGAGATCATTTTAAGAGGCGAATGTCCATTTAGTACCACACAGGATAAACATCTTCTCCACATCCATGATGTGGCACCTATCCATGGTCTAAATCTATGTTATCATTGGAGATGCTCTCACCCCAGCATTTTCCGTATATATATATATATACTTCAACTAAAGTAAGCATTATAACAAGACATTTTCCAAAACAAAAAGCAATATAAAAAGCCGGGCCCAATGACGTACATTGTCATAATTAGTAAGAATTAAAGTACGTACTGAAGCATGTGAAATATCTTATTAGTTAATTACTAATTCTTTCATCCAATCTATAAATAAATAAATATATATATAAAGGAGTTATTTTTAGATTTTCCATCCTTTATTATTGTATAGTAAAATAAATAATGTATATTTTTTATATATAAAGGAAGATTCTCTGTGACAGTCAGTGAGAGCATGACACATGGCATATTTATGTATTTTCTGATTTCTCATCACCTACTTTTTAGATTTTTTCAGATTTTTTTTACATATAAAGGAATTGTTTTAAGATTTTCCATTCTTTATTAATAGTAAAACAAATAATGTATAGTTATTAGCCACTGTATAAATAATGTATATTTATTATATACATTAATAATTGACTTTGTTATATAATTATTATATACATGGGCGGTGACTATCATTGCGTTGTATAAATAATGTATATTTATTATATACATTAATAATTGACTTTATTATATACTCCATCCCGGTCACAAATGTAAGTAATTTAAGGTAAGGGCACAAGAATTAAAACAACTTTAATTACAAGTGTAATTTACATATACGCATTTGACAATAAATAATTGAAAAATTGAAGAATCATAAATATTTGAATTGTATAAGGGTATAATTGGTAAAACAAATAATAAATACATTGTCAAATTTCGAAAACGACTTATAATTTTGACTAAGACGAACTTTTTGCTAGAAAGACTTATATTTTTGACCAGATGAAGTAATTATTATATACATGTACATGGCGGTGATTATCATCGTAGGAATGGAAATTAACATTAGCTGGTGATCTACACGGTATGAAAATTAACATTACTATAGAAAAACAAGACCGAATATCTTAAAAATATGTATATAAAACAGTGATCTACAACAAATTATGCATTTAGCAACAAATTCACAGCAACCAAAGGAAGTTTTATTGTTAAACTCTGATTTTTTTAGCTGCAAATCATTAATTTTGTACCTAATTATTATAATAGCAATTTTTCACGATTTAAAAAACCTTCTTAGCAACAAAGCAATACTTTTATTCCTATTTATTTATTTAGGAAAATGCTAGAATGACACCCAAAGTGACACCCTTATGACGTGGCGCGTGGGCCCACGAAAAAATGAATGTGCGCAAAATAGTTTTTGATGCATAACACGCGTGGTGTGTATCTCGAGACGCACTCGAACAGCTCCCATAGATGGGCCCGCGCGCCACGTCACAGAGGTATCACTTGAGGTGTCAATTAAGGTGTCATTCTAGCATTTTCTATTTATTTTTATTATCTATACTATTATAATATCAAACCAGAAACGGTTAACCGTGAAGCCTTTTTGGCTAAAATTTCCAATAATGCCCCTTAGTGTTTTAATACAAATATTTAAATTCGGGATAAAATGGTAATTTAATTGATAACTACAAATTAATAGGCGGTTTTGATTTTGTATCACTTTCGACGGTCAAACTATTTGCCACCTATCTTTTCAAAAGTGCCCTCAAGTTCTTTGATGAAATAAAAGGAAGGAACTAAGAATGAGGATATTTTTGGAATGACACTAACTTTTAAAGAAAAATTCTCTCGGTTTCGTTTCCTACAAACAAGCAATTCAGATTTGAAGAATTTATAACCGTTTAGATATTCTATACAACACACCCACTTTCGTCCCTACAAAATAGCAAAAACACCACGTCTTCCTTAAAGATAGGACTTTTAAACTTTTTTTTTATTGCGATTTCCATAACTGCTGCGTTTTCTTCTCCATTCTCCGCCTAATACTTTTTTTTTATTGCTTTTCCTCTCCCCTTTTTGGCGATTATAACTTAATCAAGGGATTCGTGAAGTGAAATTGGTAAGTTTTGATCACCATTATATATTGCTCTTCTTCTATCAAATGTAACAACTTCAGCTTCGAAAAAAATGCAACCCCTTCTTCTCTACGCAACGTGGTCTCTCTCCCTTTTTTTTTTTATTGATGGGTCTCTCTCCCCTTCTTAGTGCAATCTTCTGTTGACGCATTTCAAAGTTGGAGAAACACTTGGGACGGGAGGACAATAATTACACGTCAATCTTCATCGGGTAGGCTCACATTTTTGGGACTTTCGGTATGTTCAACTTTGCTGTATATAGTCATTAGTGTGATCTTTTATTTTCTTTCTTTTTTTCATATTCATAATGATTGTAAGTACTATTTTTTAAAGCCATTTTTGGTACTATTTAAGTGTATTTGAATGTACATGCAGTTTTCTCTAAGGAAGAATAACTGAGTTTCAGAAAAAAAAAAAAAAAAAAAAAAAAAAAAAAAAAAAATGAACAACTGAGTAGCGGGTGCAAAGGAGGTGAAGTGGAAGAAAATGTACAGTGAGGAAATAGTGACTAATGGAGTATGAATTTGCATTTATTATTGTGAAGCACTTGAAGGCTTTGGATGTACACATAGTTTTCTCTAAGGACGTCGACATCATCACAATTAATATTGAAGAGAGAGGGTTGGATATGCGAATTGAAATAATCGAGATACTGCAGTAACACGAAGAAAATTATGGGACAAATTTGAGTTTGTCTACAATCTTCAAGTCTCGGTAGTTAAATGATCTCCTTGAAAGTTGGCAAGCAATTTTGGGGCCGGCCTTCTATAAAACCCCCGCAATTTTTGTTTTGTCTATACTCTTTCGTATAGGTGAACTAGACAGCTTCACAATAGAGGGAATCATCCCCATTTTTGTAAGGGGAGTGCTAAGCGTACATCACAATTGCACAACCCATTGCGATGTACGCCTAAAATTTTTCTATTTGTAAACATGTTTTGGATATTAATACAATTTCCTTTATTACAAAAATAATATTCTAATACCAAAAATTACCACATAGAATAAGATCTTTATGGCTTCTCCTTAATGATATTCTTGCATATATGATAAATATTTACTTTTCATTTTCATCTAGGGTTGGGGTTGGAAGGGAGTATAGGGACAAAACCCTTTTTGTTTCTATACCAAAAAAAAAAACTCTTTTGTTTTCCTAATTTTTTTAAAATTAAATCATTTTTCCTTTTTTTAATTATTTTAAATCATTTTTTGGAATGGATTTAAATCATTGATACCATGTTTCAGTGACAGTTGGGCTTTTTTTTGTCTAACATTGATCTATATATGTAATTGATTTATCTATATCTTTTAATTAATTTTCGGAATTGCAGTGAGTTTGTAAATCATTATGTTCTTATTATTTTAGGGAGCCATTCTTTAAAATCTGTTCCAAATTTTTTAATGCACGTGTGACTGCATGTGCAATTAAAAAAAATGACTTCTCATAGAGAATAACAAGTGCACTGATCATTTAACAATGAGGCATGTAATAATGAACTTGAATTCACTTTTTGAGATGTGAAAACTCTATTTCATTGTCTTTACAGCGGGATTGAAGGCTTGCATTGTTAAAACTTAAGCCAATTTTGGCTTTATTTCTACCAAAAAAAATATGAATTAAATGTGTAATGAAATGATACCTATTATCAAAGATGAAATGATTGACCATTTTATTTGTTTTACTTAAAAAAATAAATGATAAATTAAAGTAGTAAATGTTTGATAATCATATTCATAAATTTTAAGATAATTATGTTTTATTTGATGTGCGTCCCTGTTCACTAGTATATATAAAGGAAGATCTTCTGTGAGAGTTAATAAGAGCGTGACACATGGCACATTTATTTTTTTTTAGATTTTTCATCACCTATTTTTCAGATTTTTTTTACATGTAAAGGAATTGTTTTAAGATTTTCCATCCTTTATTATTTTATAGTAAAATAAATAATATATATTTATTATATACAACGCCTACAAACACCCGAACTGTTAATCCCTAAAACAAATCATTTATATTTATTAGCCGTTGTATAAATAATGTATATATATATTATATAAATTAATAATTGACTTTATTATATAATTATTATATACATGTACAGGGCGGTGACTATCATCGCGTTGTATAAATAATGTATATTTATTATATACATTACTAATTGACTTTATTATATACTCCCTCCGCTCACAAATATAAATCATTTAAGATAAGGGCACAAGAATTAAGACAACCTTAATTACAAGTGTAATCTACATATACGCCATTTGACATTAAATAAATTGAAAAACTAAAAAATCATAAATATTTGAATTGTATAAGGGTATAATTGGTTAAAAAACAATAAATACACTATCAAATTCCGAAAACTGACTTTAATTTTGATCAAAAAGTTTTTGCTAGAAAGACTTATATTTTTTTTACCGGAGGAAGTAATTATTATATACAGGTACAAGGCGGTGACTATCATCGTAGGAATGGAAATTAACATTAGCCGGTGATCTACACAGTATGAAAATTAATATTACTATAGAAAAACAAGACCGCATACCTTAAAAACATGTATATAAACAGGTGATATAATTACTAGAACAAATTATGCATTTAGCAACAAATTTACAGCAACGAAAGAAAGTTTTATTGTTAAACACTGATTTTTTAGCAGCAAATCATTAATTTTGTACCAAATTATCATAGTAGCAATTTTTCACGTTTTAAAACCTTCTTAGCATCAAAGCAATACTTTTTGTTCTTGTTTATAGAATATAAGAAACAGCAACAAAACTTTCATTGCTATATAGCGTTATTACGAACAAAAAACTCTTCATAAGGGCGAAATGGGTGTTCTGTTTTTGTTTTGCGTTCTCACACTCACCAAACAAAAAGAACAAAAGAGTGTTTACAAAAGTTTAAAGATCTCTCGCACGAGGATTTGAAGCACTGTCGCACTCTCGTCAGTCGACCAATCCTTCATCGAGAAATCGACCTCTTCGACGAGAAATCTCTGTGTTTCTCTCGCGATCTCTCCCGCGATCTCTCTCTCCTCTCGCGACTCTCTGTGAAGGAGCTTCGATTCGAACACTAGATTTGTGAAGGAGTTTCATCTCTGTTAGAGTAAATCATTAAGATATAAGTGTTGTATGTGCATCTCAAGGACTGTTATGTGGTTGTATATGTTGTACGTGTTGTATGTGTGTGTTCAGAGTGTCATGGTGTGAAGGGTTGTAGTGAGGACACATGGACGGTGAAGATGTATTTGATTGTTGATATATAAATGAAAAGTAACAGTAGCATCGACGAGTTTGTTGAGCTACTGATTTTCTCAAACCCTAACAATGGGGTTCGGGTTCTTTGTGAACTCCAACATGGTATCAGAGCCGCGAAGGCTAACGCCGGAGGTGGTTCGATCAAAGTGATCGGAACTAGGTTGATGAAGCTTGGTGCAGGGGTTAAGAGTGTGTGACAGAGATCTCAAGAAATCACATCTGGAGGTCCGATCTAGGTGCATATAGCTAGATCAAGAAGAAGGATCACTGGATCTGGAAGAAGAAGAGATAGATCTGGAAAAACCTTCACCAGATCTGTAAAAGATTGGAGGTGACTGTCGAGTTACAGCAACAGATCTGAAGATTCTTGAAATTTCTCATTTCAAGATACTAGATCTGGAAAGAAAAGCAACAGATCTGGAGGGTTTGTGACTACATCAGTGAAGACTAGTGTAGATCTGCAAATATGGCCTCTGGATCGTCCTCGTCGGTGTCGGTCTCAGGTGGAGGTTCAGGTTTGAACTCAGGAACGACATTTACTCCGTTTGGAAATTCGTTGAGTCAATTTGTTACTGTAAATCTTGATGGTTCAAATTTTTTGTTGTGGAAATCAATTGTTATACCTGCTATTCAAGGGTTTGAGTTAGATGGATACCTATTTGGAACACTTCCATCACCGGAGACAGTTTTGGCTGATGGTTCGTCTAATCCAGAGTATAAGTTGTGGTTTAGTCGAGATAGGTTCCTTTTGGGTTGGCTGATAAATGCGATGACCCCTGAAACGGCGATGCAGATCATAGGTAATACACCCAAGAAAACAGCCAACGAGTTGTGGGAAGCCATTAAAGCCTACTGTGGTTCTAACAATAGAGTCCACATTCAATCACTGAAGAAAGCAATGCATACAACCCGAAAAGGGAATATGAAGATGAGTGAGTATTTGTCAAAGATGAAAGGAATTTCTTATAATCTAGCAATCGCTGGATCGATGATGAGTATAGATGACTTGATATCATGTGTACTGATTGGGTTAGATCCTGAGTACTTGCCGATCACTACATTCTTACAAGGCAAACCTGAATTGCAGTGGCAGGAGTTATATTCCACCCTCATAGGGTTTGAGGAGACATTGGATCAGTACAATGTCGCTCAAAGCATCAATTCATTGGTGATACAAGATTCACATTCTGTGAATGCTGCTGAAGTAAAAGGAAATGGTTCCAAGCAGAATTGGAATAATAATGGTGGTGGAAATAGAGGCAATGGTGGTTTTAGAGGTCGTAATGGTGGTCGTAATGGTGGTTTTCGTGGACGAGGAGGTTTTCGCTCATCAAACAGTAATAGTAAACCCACTTGCCAAATTTGTGGAAAATTTGGTCATTCAGCTGTTGTTTGTTATTACAGAGCGGACATGAAATAGATGGGAACTCAATCTGGGCCTTCTCAACAGCAACAAATGAGGTCATCTACTCCAATATCCAATCCACCAGTCACATTTCTTACTACATCAGACACAAGTCAGGATGGTTCATGGTACATGGACAGTGGTGCCACCTCTCATGTAACTGGTGACTCTTCTCAAGTGGTGAATTATTCGGCTTATTCAGGTACACAATCTTTAATGGTGGGTAATGGTCAATTACTTAAAATTGATAGTATTGGATCTGCTTGCATTCCATAATCTGGCTCTAGGTTGTCTTTTCACAACACTATGTGTGTACTGAGTATTAAGAAGAACTTGTTAAGTGTATCACAGTTAACCAGGGACAACAATGTGTTGATTGAATTTCATCCGCATGTCTGTTTCGTGAAGGATATCCAAACCAATGAGATTCTTCTTCACGGAACTCTGCAAAATGGTCTTTATCGCATTTCTGGTCCACCTACACAGTCTACATCTCATGCTGCTTTGTTCGTGTCTAATAAAGGTGTGTCTTCACTATGGCATTCCAGACTTGGTCACCCAGCACAAAAGGTTCTTCAACAGGCTATGCATCATAAACTTCATCTTCCGGTTAGTTCATTATGATATGTGTCAATCATGTCCATTGGGAAAGAGTCATGCATTACCTTTTCATTCATCAAGTAAAATGTCGAAAACTGTTTTGGATTTAATCCATACTGATTTGTGGGGTCCTGCACCGATTACTTCTCCGAGTGGTTTCAACTATTATATACATTTTATCGATGATTCTACGAGATTTACCTGGCTGTATCCTTTAAAGCTAAAGTCTGATGCATTGAAAGCATTCCTTCATTTTAAGTCAATGGCTGAAAATCAGTTTGGTACCACTATCAAAAGAGTTCAAGCTGACTGGGGAGGTGAATATCGTTCTTTCCAGTCTGTCCTTGACTCTTGTGGCATAATTTTTCAGCATCCATGTCCTCATATCCATGAACAAAATGGTAGAGCTGAACGTAAGCATAGACATATTGTAAAGATGAGTCTTACCTTATTAGCTCATGGCAAGTTACCATTGAAATATTGGTGGGATGCATGTGCCACAACAGTGTTTCTTATCAATCGACTTCCTACCAAAACTTTGCATGGATTGTCTCCTTATGAAAAGTAGTTTCAAGTTTCACCAGATTACAGTCTGCTAAGAGTGTTTGGGTGTGGCTGTTTTCCTTACTTACGACCCTACAATAAACACAAATATCAGTTTCGATCTGAGAAGTGTGTGTTTCTGGGGTACAGTAGTCAGCATAAAGGATACAAATGTTTAAGTCCTTCTGGTCGAATTTATATCACTCGACATGTGGTTTTTCATGAAAATGAGTTTCCGTATGAATCCTTATTCTCCACTGGCAAACAGTCATTACCATCTTCAACTACTGAGTTGACTACCAATTTTCCACTGTTGGTTCCCAATCAGTGTCTAGCTCCTCAGTCCATGGATGTATCTGGGTCTCCTCAGTGTGTGTCTCCATCTGGGTCTTCTCAGTTCCATGAGTCATCTAATGAGTCACATTCATCAGCAGAAAATGTATCTACTAATCAGGAGGTCCAGCATGATGTTAATGTTCCAACAAATACACACCCAATGATAACTAGAGCCAAAGATGGGATCAGCTTAAAGAAAGTTTTTTTAACAAGTACTTCTGATCATGAGAGTGATATTCCTCAGTCAGTGGCTGCTGCTCTTCAACTCCCTCATTGGAAGGCAGCCATGGATAAGGAATATCAGGCTCTTATGCAGACTGGGACTTGGTCTCTTGTTCCTCCTTCTGATAATCAGAACATTGTGGGAAGTAAATGGATTTTTTCTGTCAAGAGGAATTCTGATGGGTCGATCAATCGATATAAGGCTAGATTAGTGGCCAAAGGGTTTAAACAAGTACCCGGAATCGATTTTGATGAGACATATAGTCCTGTTGTGAAGTCTTCTACCATCAGAGTTGTTTTATCCTTGGTTGTCCAGTTTGGTTGGTCTTTGAGACAAATTGACATTAATAATGCTTTCTTAAATGGTCATTTGGTTGAAGAAGTATATACAAATCAACCTATGGGGTTTGTGGATTCTTCTCATCCCACCGCTGTTTGCAAATTACATAAAGCATTGTATGGTCTTCGTCAAGCTCCACGTGCATGGTTTGATCAGTTAAAGTCCACTTTACTGTCTTGGGGTTTTTCCAACTCTAAAGCTGACCACTCTTTGTTTATCTTTCATCAAGACAAAGTTGTGTTGTATGTGCTGGTGTATGTGGATGATATTATAATTACAGGCTCAAATCCTACTTACATTCAATCCTTAATTGATAGGCTGAATGGTAGGTTTGCATTAAAAGATATTGGAGATCTCGATTTATTTTTGGGTATGGAAGCGCATAGGACTGCCAAGGGACTGTATTTAACTCAAACTGCATATATTAATCAGCTGTTGCAGAAAGGGGGAATGTCCAATGTCAAGCCAATTGAGACTCCCTTTTCTGTAGGCAAGCAGTTGTACAAGGATGGCAATGCTTCTTTTGCTGATAAAACTCTTTATAGGAGTCTACTTGGAGGTCTTCAATATCTTGTTAATACTAGGCCTGACATTGCTTATATTGTTAACAAGTTAAGTCAGTTTCAACAGTCTCCAACTGTTGTACATTGGCAAGCTCTTAAACGGGTGTTGAGATATCTCAAAGGCACGACAGATTTGGGTCTTTGGTTTAAGCCGAGCTCTGCTTTATATCTGCCTGGCTATTCTGATGCTGATTGGGCAGCATCTTGATGATCGCAAGTCTGTGGCTGGTTTTGCTGTGTTTTTGGGTTCAAATTTAATTTCTTGGCAATCTAAGAAACAGCAGGTGGTGGCTCGGTCGAGTACTGAATCCGAATATAGGGCTTTGGCTCATGTGGCTGCTGAAATTAGCTGGATTCAGTCTCTCCTATCTGAGTTGCAGGTTTTGGTCTATGCTACTCCTACTGTGTGGTGTGATAACATGAGTGCTTCTGCTCTTGCAAAGAATCCAGTTTATCACTCTCGCACAAAGCATATTGAGCTGGATATTCATTATGTTCGTGACAAGGTATTGTCGGGCTCTCTGGATGTTCATCATGTTCCTTCTTTGGATCAGGTTGCTGATATCTTCACGAAACCATTTTCCAGTTCTAGATTTCTTTACTTACGGAACAAACTAAGTCTCATTTCTCTTCCCCTTAGTTTGAGGGGGGATGTTAGAGTAAATCATTAAGATGTAAGCGTTGTATGTGTATCTCGAGGACTGTTATGTGGTTGTATATGTTGTACGTGATGTATGTGTATGTTCAGAGTGTCATGGTGTGAAGGGTTGTAGTGAGGACACATGGACGGTGAAGATGTATTTGATTGTTGATATATAAATGAAAAGTAACAGTAGCATCGACGAGTTTGTTGAGCTACTGATTTTCTCAAACCCTAACAATGGGGTTCGGGTTCTTTGTGAACTCCAACAATCTCGAACACTAAATCTGTGAAGGAGTTCGTCTTTTCACTTCCTTTGTTTGCTCACATTGTGTTTGATTGCATATCTGATTTGATTGCAAGTTCACTTGGTTTGTGCTTCAGATATGTGAGTCTTTGGCTGAACTTTTTAACTCCGTTGATTTGATTCATTTTGTGAGTCTCTGATTTGATTGCAACTTCGTTTGGTTTGCCAGCTCTCATGGTTTGTGAGTCTGTAATTGGTTTCCATGAAAACAAGGATCTCGTTCAGCGTCTATCGATTTTCTTCGTTTCACTTCTCGTACTGTCTTTGATACATTAGTTTCATTATGTTGAGGTTTTCAATCGATTGATGAGCCAATGCACGTCGATTTTAATCGATTTAGCCGATTTGGTCTTTTTTTGTTGGTTGGATTTGGGTTTGAGATCATGAAATTCAGATCTCTGTGCATTCATGTATGTGTGTGTGTTTGATTGATGGAGCTCGTTCTAATCTAGATTTTTCTTCTTCATTGGTAGAAGAGCTCTGATTTGGAAATTGAATTAGGTTTTAATGCAATGTGGTTTCTCTATTGTGGCTTTTGTTTTGATTCATCTTTGGTTCTGTTTATATTGTGAATTTTAGGTGTTAGTGTGAAATTTGATTAGAGAGATCATGGCTTTTCTTTTAATTTCTTATCTTCTTTGATCTTGCATTCGCTTTCGGTATTTTACTTTGATGTCTACTTGAATTGAAGTCTTTTGATTTTATTTCCGATTTCGCGTTATGATGTATTTGGCTGCTACAATGTTAAGTAGATGTGAATGATAAAGGAAAAGAAGAGTAGGAATGATGATAAGCAAACAATTGGATATTATTTAGAGATGTGAATCAAAATAACCAATTAGACTTAATTGCCGGAACTTGATAAAACTGGTGAAAGCGATTCAGATATGCTAGTAGACTATGTGTAAGACTGTAGTAGTTGTTGACAAAGTCATTTCCTCCTAGTGTGATGAGGGTTAGAGACTGACTAATAAGTCTTTGAGCTTGTGGATCCCTTACAAGGGAAGCTAGTCTTTGTTGGTATTCTTGAAATAGTTATAATTGCCTTCCAATCCTTACTATGTTCACCTGCAATTATAACGTATAATTGGATTAATTAGTGAGACAAGTAGCAATTACATGACTAAGAAAACTTTCATGCAAGTTTGCAATCATCAATTTAATGCACATTCATTTTTTTTATAGGAATTAATGCACATTCATGAAAATTGGACATATGTTTGAAATTAATTACATGAATAATACAATTGAACATATTAATTATTTTACAAATGTTGTAATGAAGACAAGTGTATATGGGCTTACAAATTGGGCTCCAGTGTCATTAAGGATTCTAACTCCAGCACAAGCAAAGTCCAACAAGTAGCTTTTCTCCTCTCAATTCCGGGCTCAAGGCACGCAATGAGGGCTCTGCACCCAATTATTGGCCTAAGCATCGCATCAAATTAAATCACATTATTTAACAATAAACTAGCTGGCCCTCCCTAATCTCTCTCTCTCTCTCATAACTCCTTAATTAAATCTCCAATACCACAACACATAACAACCAAATCATCGTTACCGATTGATTGATCGATCCTTTGGTACATTAATTTGTTACATTTGTCATGATTTGATTGTCTTCTCTATTTTTAGCTTTTGACTTCAGAGATGAGCTAGGCAGACAACATTCTAATCATATAGAATCCAATGAGCTATTTAGTAAGCATCTATATGGTCACCATGAGTTCTAGCAATGGGGATCATGGGCACGAAAAGGCCAGCATTGTTGTGTGGCAGTGGGATGCCTGACCATTTTTACATTGTCTTCTCTCTTTTTCTCAAGGGTAGGTAAGGACTTACTAAGCATAATAATCCTTGATTGCTTTACTACTCTTCTTCGCTTTACTTAGAAATGAAATGATTAGCCTTGCACCGTAATCATATAATTAATGTTGAATGTGTACATGTTATTTAAGATTCTTTAATGAATCGGTTGCAATGTTTTGTTTTAAGTTGGTGAGTTTTTTGTTCCCTTCACTATGTATCATTTTTTGTTCTTATACAAACCTTGCTTTCAGTAATCAAAAACTGTGTAGACTGTTGAGGGACAAGTTGTTCCTTAAAACAGCAAAAACCTTACATTCATAACGCGACATTCGTCTTTCAGAGTTGCCGAAAATCCTTACATTTTAGCATGCACAAGGGATTGGCCTAGCTGCATAGAATTAAATTGATCCAACACTCGAAACAGTCAATTTCGTCTAAAAACGCTCATTTGTATTCAAAACCTCACTCACTTCAATTTCGCCACCACTAACAACACTAGTACTGGTTGTACTAGTACTAGTAGTTATAGCAATGGTGGGTCTAGAGAGGATCATCATCATCAGTGGTACCACTAAGCCTCCTTAATGCTTCTTCTTTTAATCATTCTAAGGTAGGTAAGGTAATTAAACCAATTCTACTGTCTCAAATAAGCTGGTCTTGATAAACTTCGACTGAGTATGAAAAGGTATATATAGGTAACCTAATAAAAGAAGAGGCCCGCTAAGGGCACCCCACCATTTAATGAGGGCACCCAGTTAATGTGGGCACAAATCGATTTACCTGGGGCACCCAAAAATTAAACCCAAAATACCGAAAATGCCCCTCGTGCAAAAAACCCTCTCACCCACCCTCGTGCAAACCCTTGGGCACCCCACCACCCCACCACCGTCCTCTTGCTTGACTTTCTCCATTTCTCGTGAACGAACCACCTAGCAATCCCGAATCTAAGTTGTATTCGTTCCTCTATGTCTCTCTCCTCTGTTGTAGGACGTTTTTCGAGTTTGAAGACTACGAGTTTTGGTCGATTTCATATCCAAATTAGGGCTCGGTTCAAGTTTTTCGTTCACACATCGATAGTGTTGAAATCGATCGTTTGAATGTGCGTTGGTAGTCTAATTAAGTTGCATTTGATAGAGTAGTTGTTATGTTTGTGTGGCGGTGCATTCAATGGTTCATTTATTGGGCGTTCGTGGTTCTCGGCCACACGGGCCGAGAGATTTTGTTCTGATCTCGGCCACGCGAGCCGGAGATTTTGTTTACTGATCTCGGCCAAGCATGGCCAGAGAATGTAGAATAGCTCTCGGTTGTCCATAGCAGAGACTTTTATTGTCGTCTCGGTCACCACTTCACGAGAGTAAGTCGAAGTGTATAGTTTGTCTGTCGGTGATGTCCAATGAGAATGTAGAATAGCTCTCGGTTGTCCATTACAGAGGCTGTTATCGATTCTCGGTGGATGGTGACCAGAAGTGTGCATAACTCTCGGTCTGCGAGGCCGAATCAATCGCGTCCGTGAAAAAACATTTGAAAATTTGAGAAACCCTACCTTGACAAAAAACAGTTCCTTCAAACCATCATATGGTTATCAAACATTGTTACCTCGCTGTCGGATGATGACAATCCGCAATAATCGATCAACGCTCGCCAAATGCAATGTGGCTTTGGGGTTCAACCTTGTGGTGGGGTGCCTTTTTTTCTTTGTCAAAATGATTTGTAGGGTTTGAATCACTATATATACAAGGGCAAAATAGTCTTTTCCACTTTTGCAGAATTTTTTTACAAAAACTTTGGGTGCCTTCATTAAATGGTGGGGTGCCCTTAGCGGCCCTCTAAAAGAATAGGCTGAGAGAGAAGTTCAAATTACCGTTTCACCCTGTTAAACAGACCGATTTTCTTCTTTCCTTTCTGGCGATTCTTGAGTTTTATCGGTCTAGTCCTCTGGGCTCAACATCCCCTTGTTACTTCATTGGTTTGATGTTGTAGTGCTCATCATGAATAAATTTGTTCACTTCTTAATGAATACAATCAAACTCCATAAGTTCTTAATTACTCATTATACTCTTTTGCTTTATTATATAAAGTTAATATGAATTGGTTTCACCTGTAATTATTTTCAATTAGATCATTTTAAGTATAGATGAATTTTGCTTTCTCTGTGTGATACTCAAAGAGGTGACATCAAAAAATTTCTCAGAGGTCCTCGTCTTTCCTTTCCAGGGATTAATTGTTTCTAATCAATGGCTTGGTTTCTCATTGATGGTTTATTATTTCCCTTCTTTATTTCTATTTTTTCCCTTGCCTTATATTACTACTTCTTCTAGGTCTAGTGCCTTTTGCAGTTGGTTTAGAGACAGCTGGCTCAATAACCTACCCTGCTGCTCGTCGTGGTGTGACAGCATTGCGCCCGACTTTTGACACTGTCAGGCGAACTGTTGCATTTTCCGAGAGCCTGGTAGCTTAATTTACTTGTCTTGAGCTTCGGAGCTGTTTTCCTGACTGTTAAGCATGTAGTGTAAATCACTTTTGCTTTTACAGGATAAGTTGGGACCTTTCTGCAGAAGTGCTGTAGATTGTGCGCTTGTCCTGGATGCCATCCGTGGTAAGGATCCTGATTATCACTCATCCAGAGAGAGCTTGCTTAATGATCCATTTACAGTTGACATTACGAAGCTCACTGTAGGATATCTTGAGGATGCTGAAATGGAGGTTGGTAAAATTTTAAATGCCAAATCATCCAAATTAATCATATGAAACAATTTAGACTAAATACAAAGTTAAAATTCTGATTTGGTCTGTTATATTTGAAAGATGGAAATGGAAGTAGTACATGGTAAATGTTAATCGCCATAGTTGTTATAAGTGCTGCACATGTTGTTTTAATAGAGGGAGAATAGTATTAGAGTCGCTCTTTGCTTCTTCACTGTGGCTTGCACTCGCAACAACATTCATGGAAGTAAAAAGAATATGATAATTGATATGCAAGTGCAGTATTGTTTTGGTCGACTTTTAATGTTAGTGCTACTAGTAAATCTACTTTTTTAGATGGATCAGTGATAGTGAAAGCATTATGGATAACATAGGTTTAGAGATGTTGACCTCAATTTGGATGTTTAATCATCCTACTTTTGTTATTATAACATTTGCCTGTTTATTATTCTATTGAGGTATCTTTCTAACTTGTTTAATTGTGCCCTTTATTTGCAATTGCAGGAACTTGATGAGTAAACAAGACTTGAAAGAGCTAGGATTTGTACAGGGACAAAATGCTAGAGCTCTTGAAAAGGAAATCGAAGTACATAACAGTAGCTGCGGGAAAGCGATGATGATGATCATGGGTGGAGCGTGATTGTAACATTAAGTGATAGATTTTTTGAAATGATTTTGTAGTCTAGTGGTTCAAATTACCTTCTTATATGTGCTTTAGGAATAGATGAATTGGTGTCTTTGCAACTCATATGTGATTTGAAACTAAGTATAATTCGATTTCATTTTGTAGTTATTTGCGTAACATCAATGTTCATAATTAATTTGATTTCATTTGAATTCCATCCAAATTCGTTTACATTTGTTCTTGTTAGTACAGTTTCTTGGTGTTTTTCAAAAAATAGGGCACATTTACATTTTATTTCACAAAATAGGGCGGTGTACCTTTTTTTTTCTCCAGAGTTGGCAATAGCGCATTTTCAAAAGGCGCTATCAAAGCCACGTGGACTTTTTGCTGACGTGGACGGTCCACGTGGTCATCCTACGTGGACATCGGCCGACCGAATAGCGCCTATGGGTTGTACGGGTTGTCCGCCTCGCAATACGCGATATCCCGATGTCCACGTAGGATGACCACGTGGACCGGGTTACACGGATAGCGCGTATTGCGAGGCGGACAACCGGTACAACCCATAGGCGCTATTCGGTCGGCCGATGTCCACGTAGGATGACCACATGGACCGAGTTACACGGATAGTGGACCGGGTTACACGGATAGCGCGTATTGCGAGGCGGACAACCGGTACAACCCATAGGCGCTATTCGGTCGGCCGATGTCCACGTAGGATGACCACGTGGACCGGGTTACACGGATAGCGCGTATTGCGAGGCGGACAACCCGTACAACCCATAGGAGTTATTCGGTCGGCCAATGTCCACGTAGGCAGTCCACGTGGACCGTCCACGTCAGCAAAAAGTCCACGTGGCTTTGATAGCGCCTTTTGAAAAGGCGCTATTGCCTACTCTGAAGAAAAAAAAAGTATACCACCCTATTTTTCAGATTTAAACTAAAAACATTAGTATTTTTGTAAAAAATTCCAGTTTCTTTTTGTTCTAGGGAAAAACTCCGAAAAATTTACCAAAGTACATCATTTTTTACTTTAAAAGAGGTAAGTACGGGGGTTTATTTTTTTTTTCCCCACACTAAGCAATAACAACCTCACTGCCACCTCACCGCCACCTCACTGCCACCTCACAAATTTCCAATATTGGCTATTTTTGAAGTTTGTGAGGTGGCGGTGAGTTGGCTATCCATGTGTCATGTCCACGTGGGCACATCCACCCCCATTAATAAAATAATAATTAAAATTAAATTAAATTAAACTGATTTATATAAACTGTAAATTACAGAAAATAGATAAAAATAGATAAAAATTATGGAAAAATTCGGAAAAATTCTTTAAAAATATGAAAAATAGGGAAAACTCATTTCTAACTGGTTTACTTACCTCGAAATTCGTAATTCGTAATTCGTCCTCAAGACGTCCCGCTCACGCCTCGATTTGCGCACCCGACACCCGACTCCTACGTCCCTGGTGTCCATTTATACCAATTAAAATTTTAGGGTCGCATTACATGCAATTATAGTATGTGATTATAGATTTGTCATTTTTATTTTCATAAAAATTAAGTTTTTAGCACCCTTTTTCGAATTATACCGGGGTGCCAAACTCCCGAAAAGCCTCGAAATCATTTTTTTTCTAGCTTTCCCTATTTTACATATTTTTCGAGAATTTTTCAGAATTTTTTCATAATTTTTATCTATTTTAATCTATTTTCTGTAATTTACAGTTTATATAAATCAGTTTACTTTTTCCATCGAATTATACCGGGGTGCCAAATGCCCGAAAAGCCTCGAACTCATTTTTTTCTAGCTTTCCCTATTTTTCATATTTTTCGAGAATTTTTCAGAATTTTTTCAGAATTTTTATCTATTTTAATCTATTTTCTGTAATTTACAGTTTATATAAATCAGTTTAATTTTTCCATCGAATTATACCGGGGTGCCAAACGCCCGAAAAGCCTCGAACTCATTTTTTTCTAGCTTTCCTATTTTTCATATTTTTCGAAAAAAATTTTAGAATTTTTTCATAATTTCTATCTATTTTAAATTATTTTCTGTAATTTACAGTTTATATAAATCAGTTTGATTTTTCCATAATTTTAATTATTTTAATTATTATTTGTGAGGTGGCGCTGACGTGGCGGTGACGTGGCGTGGGTTTGTACAGATAGCGCATTTTCAAAAGGCGCTATCTATATACGTGGCTAGCCACGGTGATGTGGCGGCCACATGTACAGATAGCGCCTTTTGAAAAGGCGCTATCTGTACAAACCCACGCCACGTCACCGCCACGTCAGCGCCAACCAAACCAACCACACACAATAACGCATTTTGTAAAGGCGTTATTGCCTATTTCGGTTAATAAAAAAAAAATTTCCCTATTTTGTGACCCTACTTTTGGAAAAACTCCGAAAAACTCCAGCAGCAAACATTTTTGTTGCTGGAAGCAGTTTTAGCAACAAAAATTGTTGTTGCTGAAAACAGTTTCAGCAACGAAAGAAATTTGTTGCTGAAAACTTTTTTAGCAACAAATGCACTATTTGTTGGTGGGAACTATTAGGTACAGACTATCAGGCTCAAAGTTAGCAACGAAAACATTTCGTACCTAACCTATTTTAGGAACGAAAATTCTGCTTTTAGGAACAAAAGCTTTCGATGTTAAATGTGGTTTTTGTTGTACTATGATTTAACATTACAATAGGAGTGTATATAAACTAGTTTCTAAAAAAATTATAAGTAGCTCAGAGTACTATGTATATAAACAAGTGAAATCTACATTATTTAAATATGTGTGGAAAAATTAACATACATTAATTATTTAATTATAATTAATTATTTAATCTATAGTAAAATGAATATGTACATATCGATGGGTCTCCACATGGATTCTTGTGTGTTGATCTATTTATTATATACAGCGGTAAAATAAATATGTAGGTGTATTTGTTGTATGGTAGTGTTAGAACATCTCCAATGAGACCATGGATTAGAGTGAAAATGGATCCACCTAAGATAGAATCCACATCCAACCCAAAAAATGTTCTCTAATAGAACCATGGATTGATAATGTTCATCCTATATGACATAGAATCAAAGTAAATGATGTCTACCACAATGTCTACTTCTATACATTGTGGTAGACTGCCACGTCAGACAAATAGATTTTTTAAAATCTTTTTATTTTTTCAGGTCTTTATTAATGTAACGAAAATTGAAAATAAAAAGTGACAACTCATCAATTCATAGTCTAAATACATTGTCCATTGAAGACCATTTTGAGAGGTGAATGTCTATCTAATGCCACATAAATATACATCACTCCACATCCATGATGTGGCACCAATTCATCGTCTAAATCCACATTACAATTGGAGATGTTCTTAACGTGTCCTAATATGTTTTTCTTCCCAAATTTCCTTTTTAGCTATTTTTTGTTTTTCTATATTTTTTATATATTTTTAATAATTGTTTTCAATTTTTTTCCAAGTTTTCAATTTTTACGGGCTTTAGATTTTATTATGTGCCTATTTTTGGGATATTTAATTATCTTTTTTTTTCATATTTTTTACATATCCTTTTTTTACTTAATATTGTGGCTTTTTTTTAGTATATTGTGTTTTTTTTTATTATTTTTTTTTTTGTTTTTTAGGGCTATTTTTTTAGCTTAAACACTAATTGTAACACAACATAAACTAAGCCTCCTTACTTTAGCAATTTTTTTATTTTTTTCTTTGTCTCATAATCACGATAACACACTTAAATATATATATATATAGTATAATGTATGTGTTTTTTAGGCCTAATCTATTTATATTAATATCAACACAACATGAACTAAAACTTCATCTCTTAGCCATTTTTTCGATTTTTTTATTCATCTGTTAATTAGGATAACACATTTAATCTCTCTCTTTCTATATATAATCTATGTATATTAATATCAACACGACACAAACTAAGCCTTTATATCTTAGCTATTTTATAAATTTCTTTTTGTTCTCATGACATGATAAGAAGATCACATAATAATATGATATGGGATATGGTACTAATTTGTTATTATAAATTTCTAACTGAAATGTCTTCTTCTAACATTAATATACATGCATACTATATATAGTTGAGTTAGGAACACATTTGAGTATTGTTATCATTATACGAGTAGAAAATCTCGCGAGTACCCTACCCGTTTGTATCCCTAATAAGAATTTGGTAATTCTAATAAGGTTAGGATTGGGTAAGGATGTTAATGTGCATATTATAATTGGGTTTGAGACAGATATAGTTTCGTTATCCAAAAACGAGTAGATGTAGAAAAAAAAATCTCACTGACTACCTGTGACGGCCCCAACTACTAAACAAGGCACCGCCCGGCCTAATCTCATAATCAATCCAACTCAACTAAGACTTAATTACGTATTAGTCAGCTTTTCGTCTCTATATTCCTCCAAATTCATGTCTTGATCTATATTATCATTTTCATATAGTTTAAAGATTATGCGGAAGTCATGATAATTCAAAATTCCTAAGTGTGAAAAAGCAAGAAAAGACAGTTGCACAAGCACGTATATATAGGACACTATTCACTCAACCCAATGTACAACCCAAAATGACATAAATAATAATACATCAAAAGTCGAGACATACAAGTGAGTGAGGAGAGTCGCCGAACTGCTCAGAGGAAGTCGTCGATATTCTCCTTCCTTGGTTTGTTGCTGCTCGACGGACCTACACCCACGGTCACAAACTAGACGGCGAGTATAGTGATATTTAAATACTAACTGGATAATTATATGCCACATTTCCAAAAGAAACGAATGGTATTTAAAAGCATAAAGTAGCGAAATAAATTGCTGAAACAAGTAATGCAAGTAAATACCACAGTTAAAGATGTAGAAACAGACAAAGGCTAAGTCGAGATGATCTACGTCCGGTCGGCGGTGAGAACTATCACCTAACATTTCCTACTACTATATGAAGCTGTGCTCAACATATCTCACACGAATAGCGGAGCTGCGCTCTATGCTTTACAACATCAATCTCATGCTTGCCGACCACCCCGAGTCCCATACCTCATGTGCCACGCAAGTGTAGTGGTGAGTGCCGAAACCTCGGTAGACCCATGTCCCCGTGAACCGGGCATCTCTCGTGCAATGGACACTAGATAATCCCTACTTTACTTATAAAGATAAATAATTCTAAAATTCTAGGATTCCAAAACAAGTTAGGCTACAAAGCCCAAAGGAAATCGAATACAAGTCCAATTAAATCCAAATTATTCCATTAACATGTTTTTATCCATTTTGTTCAAGATTGACATCAAGTGTAGGAATCATACGCAACGAAACAATTTACAAGGCATCGTGTCACAATATTCATCCATGAATAGATACAAGAACAACATGATGTGCGAATTCAAGTAGCATTGTCTACCAATAGACCAATAAAGCAATATGAGAATGAAATGAAATATAAAATTCTCACAGTTGTACTTACAAGTCACACGCTTGTCCAAGTCTATCCGATCCCTCCACAATTTCGAAATGCGTGCCAAACGCTTGAGTTCTCCCCTTAGTTTCATAACATTCAATAATGTCTCAATTTAGGTCAAATCGAAGTTGAGACAAATTTCTAAAAACCTTTTTTATTTATTTTCGGCCATTCGGCCCATTTCGCGTTTTTCGAGGTAACACCCCTCGAAAAATGCTCGTCCAAAATTCCAAATATTTTATTTTTCATAGAAATTCATTATTTTCTATTTATTTTGTCGAAATATAATTTTCCGGAATCTTTCCAAATTTTTCTGGAATTTTTCACAATTTTCCTACATTTCTTTTCTATTTTCTGTTTTGTTTTTTTGGGCCTGAACCGGGCCGAACCGGTTTCGGCTCACCCGAGCCGAATCGGCCCGGTTCACCCACTCTTCTCCTATTCTCTTCTTTCTTTTTTTGTCTTTGGGCCTGAACCAGGCCGAAACGGGTTCGGCTCGCCCGAGCCGAACCGGCCCGGTTCAGGCCATCGACCTTCTTCTTCCTCAAGAGAGCACTGCGTACTCTGTTTTGTTTTTTTTTTTTTTTTTGTTATTTCTTCTTCGCTGGGACTTTGGGGTTGGCTCCCAACCCCAACCCAACTGAAGTTGATGGCAGGGAAGACACCCCTGCCATCTTCTTCCTCACACCCTTCGGCCATGGAGGCTGAGCCTTCCATGGCCGAATCTCCATGGCGGCCAACAACTCGACCACTGAATTCAACAACAATGTGAAAGCAACTCACCTTGCTTCACCTTCTTCGAGCTCGGTCTCTCTCTCTCTCTCTCGGTCTCTCTTTCTCTCATTCCTCTCCGGGTTTCTTCTTCCTTCTCTGTTTCGTTTTCTCTCTTTCTTTTTGTTTTTCCTTCTCTCCCTCCACCGACTTTGGAGAATCAAATGGGATAGATATTGACTTTGGGGTGTTAATTGACCCATATATATGGTTTATATCATTTGGGTGGCTTGAATGTGAGCCACACATCTCAACCCACATACGTATCTCGAGACACATCGGGTGGTCTTGCTCACCACACTTGTCTTACTAGTCCATGTTTGGTTGACATCAAACTTAAAACCACTTGTGTTGAACCATGGTGATGCGTGTCTCGAGACACATCAAGTGCCTTATCATTTTTTTTCCAACTATAAGCCCATTTATTTTTGTTTCATGCTTTGTGGTGTTTAGGTGGCCACATTAACATCACACATTTCCAAAAATTTCACATTTTATGTAAATAATTAAATCTTACCCCAATGTGCCACTACCTCGGTCCCACGTCAACACGCGACTCGAGGCGCGTCCCCGCTCGTCTCGGTGTCTGCATACCCGTAAATAACTTAGTAGTCTACACATGTACGGTACACTTGGCATACAACAAACAAATATAAAATGTACCTCGGCCCTTGCCTCGGTAAACAGACATATCGCGGTGTGGGTCCCACAGTACGGATCGTTGAGCCTGTGTAAAGACAATAACACAGTTAAAAACTTTGGGCCGTGACAACTCTTCTCAACGAAAGAAGATTTCGCCCTCGAAATTTAACACATCGAATTAACATGTATACCATACTCGAAGAGATACGGAAATCTATCTCGCATGTAGTCTTCCCTTTCCCAAGTGAGTTCTGTATTATCGTGAAACTGCCACTTGACGAGTACTTTTGGGATAGACTTGTTCCTCAACTGTTGTACCCTTCGATTTAGGATCTGAACAGGCTGCTCCTCGTATGCCATATCCTCAGTCAAGTCTATCTGGCTCAAATCTACAGTCGGACGATCACCTGCTCTCGACTCAGCTAATCGAAGCATGGATATATGAAACACTAGATGAACGCCTGACAACTGTAGAGATAGCTCAAGCTCATATGCAACCTTTCCGACCCGTTTCTTAATTCTGAAAGGTCCGATAAATCTCGGTGCAAGTTTACCTTTTACTCCAAACCTCTGAAGACCCTCCTGAGGGGAAACCTTTAAATAGACAAATGATCCATCGGTGTACGTGAGATCACCGCGATATCTGTCCGCATACTTCTTATGTCGATCCTGGGCTCCCTTGAGTCTCTAACGAATCAGTCATACCTTCTCCGTGTGATCGACAAAAATCTCAGGCCCTACGGTCTCCCGGTCCTCTGGCTCAGCCCAACACGATGACGAGCGACACGGTCTACCATACAAAGCCTCAAAAGGCGCCATCTCAATACTAGCCTGATAACTGTTGTTATATGCAAACTCACATAACGGTAGGTACTCCTCCGATGATCCGCCAAAAATCCAAGACGTAAGCTCGTAACATATCTTCGAGAACCTATATCAATCACTCAGTCGGCCCGTTAGTCTGAGGATGGAAAGCCGTACTAAACTGTAGGCGCATACCTTACTGCTCCTGCATACTCCGCCACATTGTGGACGTATACATAGCATCTCTATCTGACGTAATAGTCACTGGTACCCCATGCAGTTTAATAATCTCCCGCTCAAACAATATACTCACTTGATCAAACGTATAATGTGCAGTCACTGGTAGAAAATGAGCAGACTTTGTCAATCGATCAACAATAACCCAGATTGAATCATGTCTCCGGGCGGTTCTCGGTAATCCTCTCACAAAATCCATAGCAATGTCTTCCCACTTCCACCGTGGGATGGGAAGCGACTGTAGCAATCCTCCAGGTCTGCGATGTTCAGCCTTCACTTGCTGACATATCCCACAGTTTCGAATAAACGTTGACACATCCGCTTTCATCCCAGGCCACCAAAAATGCCTCTTCATGTTGTGGTACATCTTGGTCCTGCCTGGATGAATAGCGAATAGGGAACGGTGTGACTCCTGAAGAATCTCCTCCCTCAGCTCTGCCACTGCTGATATCCACAGTCTACCCCTGAAGCGCAAGCACTGGTCAGACGTCTCCGTCCAATCAACATAATCTGCATTTTGCGCTTACTCACTAAACCTGGGGTACAATCTGTCGGTCCTACCCTTTGCCATTCTCTGTGTAGATACAGTCTATACTCTCATCTTGTGCGCAAATCTCAACTCGAGTCTCAGTAGGAACCTTCCCATCTCCAACAGGTATCCTACTCAGCGCATTCGCGACTACATTTGCTTTTCCCGGATGATATTCCAAGGAGAAGTCGTAATCTTTCAGAAATTCTAACCACCTGCGCTGCCTCATATTCAGATCCTTCTGTGTGAAGAGATTATTCAAACTCTTATGATCAGTAAAGAGTGTAAATGTCTCTCCATACAGATAGTGTCTTCATATCTTCAATGCAAACACTACTGCTACCAGCTCTAAGTCATGGTTAGGATAATTCTTCTCATGTACCTTCAACTGTCTAGATGCATATGCTACTGTACCAGTACCTTGCATCAACACACATCCTAGACCTATATGAGAAGCATCAGTATAGACGGAGAATCCATATCCAACCTCTGGTAACACTAATACTGGCGCAGTAGTCAATAACTTCTTCAGCTGAGCGAATGCCTCCTCACATTCCTCAGACCAATGAAATCTCACATCTTTCTGAGTCAATTTAGTAATCGATGAAGCAATTTTTGAAAACTCCTTCACGAATCGGCGATAGTACCCCGCCAAACCCAGAAAACTTATGATCTTAGTCACTGAAATCAGTGCTGGCCAATCGATAATCGCCTTAATCTTGGCTGGATCCACTGATATCCCTGTGGCTCCGACAACATGCCCAAAAAATTTGACCTCTGACAGTCAGAATTCACATTTACTGATTTGACGTATAATCTATGCTCCCTCAACGTCTGCAACGTCTCTCTGAGGTGCTGTTCGTGATCCTCCCTCATCTTCGAGTATACCAGTATGTCATCGATGAAGACAATTACGAAACGGTCAAGGAACGGTCTAAAAACACGATGCATCAGATCCATAAACACTGCTGGAGCATTGGTCAGCCCAAACGGTATGACCGTGAACTGAAAATGTCCATATCTGGTGCTGAAATCTGTAATGGACCTATCATCGTCCCTGATCCTAAACTGATAATACCCTGATCGCTGGTCTATCTTGGAGAAATATTGTGCTCCTCTCAGCAAATCAAATAAATCATCTATCATCGGGAGTGGATATTTGTTCCTAATTGTAACTTTGTTCAACTGTCGATAGTTGATACAAAGTCTCAACGTACAATCCATTTTCTTCACAAAAAGGACGGGTGCTCCCCATGGCGACATAGAAGGTGTGCTGAATCCCTTCAGTACCAAATCCTGAAGCTGAGACTTCAACTCTTCTAGCTCTCGTGGTGCCATTCGGTATGGTTGTATGGAAATCGGTTTCGTACCTAGTACCAACTCAATAATGAAATCGATCTCTCACGAAATCCTCGGGAAAAACATCAGGAAACTATCTGACAACTGGTATATCTTCCACCCTAGGTCCCTGACTCTCTGGTATAACAGCGAAATCAATGCTTCTAGCTCCTCACTAGTCGCAGGTCGACCTCTCTTTCCTACAATCCTCGCTGCACTACCTTTATAAGTGAACGACGGACGTCCTGAGATCTCAAATATCACTGTCATGCTGAAACAGTCGATATGAGCGTAGTATGCAGCTAACCAGTTCATCCCTAAAATCACGTCGAACTCCAAACATTCGAGGACTTTAAAGTTAGCAGGTAGCTCTACTCCATCTATCTCGACAAGACATTTCTCCACAATACTATTAGGGTAAACTCTTTCCCCAGCTGCAGTACTCAATATCAAATGTACACTAAGCCGAACAGGTTTCAACCCCAGGATGTCTATCATGCGACCATCAATAAAAGATACGGTAGAGCCAGAATCAAATAAACGTATAAATCGTGATTGCAAATAGAAACTGTACCCTCAATAAGACCTCGTGTAGTGTCAGCGTCTAGCCGGGCTACCATGTGAACCTCCTCTCGGGCCTGCTGTGCGTACACTACTGCAGGATGCAGGCACTCTCTCATGATATGTCCGACCTGTCCACACTTATAGCATGTCAACTGTCTGCGCTGACCCTGAGTTTGAGTATGGCCCTGTGCCTGATACTAACCCTGTCTCTGCACCTGTTACGATCTCTATCTCGTATTTCGGCCTCTGCCTCTGCCTCGACCTCTACCACTCTGCGGCTGCTGCCGTGAAGCCTGTGGGGCGGGAAGAGCATGAACTATAGGAGCTGGTAAGGCTGGTCTGATGGGAGGCGGCAAGGGAAGTCTGCTCACGGTGCTATGTGCTGGAGTAATGGATGATGCGTAGCTGTCCTCGAACCCTGAGATCCTCGGTTCCATCCCCTTGTTCCCTTACCCCTCTGTCTCATGCTCTCATACTCTAAGACCTGCTCTACGGATAGCACTGGACCCGGTGCTCTGCCGTCAACAACTCTGCCCAGATAATATGTCTCATGCACTAGGGCTCGCTCATAGATCTCGATGAGTGTCCTCACGCCTGAACTGACGACGTAATACCCAATATCAGGTATGAGTCCATCACCGAAGTGATATACATCCTCGGACTCATCTCTCACCAAATCCCTAGCAAACTGGCGCATATAATCGTATCGGCCCATGTACTGCATCACAGGCTCCTCTGGCCCCTGTCTCAAGTCCATGAACTCTCGTCTCAATCGCGTCATGACTGAAGGCGAAAAATACTGCTGATAGAACTTCTGCTTGAAAGCATCCCATGTCTCGAACTCTCCGTGAGTGGCCACTGTCATACGCCACCACACGTCGGCGTCTCGCTCGAGCGTATATGATGAAATCTCTGCCCGAAGTCTATCCTCAATCCTCAGTACCCGATGAAGCTTCTCCTGAACGGGATCCATTTCTCAATCTTCTGAAAATCCCAAACTCCATCAAAATAAGCTGGTTTGAGTCTGATGAAGTCCTTCACCAGCTGAACTTCCACTGAAGTGCTAAGAGATGCAGGCGTGGGAGATGGTACTGCGTCAACTGTCTCCACCACTGGTGCGGTAGCGGCTATCGGTACTACTAAAGCTGCAGTAGGAAGTACCGGTGCTTGTACAATCAGTGTAGCAGTCGTAGGAGTCGATGTCGATGTCGGTGGAGCAAAACGAGCGGTCATCAAAGCGATGAAATCAGTCAACTGTTGGCCCTGAGCTGTCACTCACTCAGACAGTCGATGTAAATCCTCTACTAGAGTAGGAGGCGAACTGCCACTAGGCTCTGCATCTCCTCCCCCCGTGTATCAGCCATCGGGGTCTGCAATGGATAACGAACGCGCATCAGCTTCTACATGACATAACACATAAGTATATATATACATAAAGCAATTAACAAGTACATATAAAAAATTCCCCATCTCACTGTCACTCACTTCCCAACTAATGGTGTCTAGGCAATGAGTATCTGGTTTCCACAACTAAGGTTTGTATTTTATGCATTTTGGTATCTCAACCTATGTCTCTTATACCAACTGTGTTGGTATCATATTGCCTTAAGCCATATAGTTCTCTAAATTTGGCTCTGATACCAATTATGACGGCCCCAACTACTAAACAGGGCACCGCCCGGCCTAATCCTGTAATCAAGCCTTAATCCAACTCACCTAAGACTTAATTACGTATTAGTCAGCCTTTCGTCCCTATATTCCTCCAAATTCATGTCTTGATCTATATTATCATTTTCATATAGTTTAAAGATTATGCGGAAGCCATGATAATTCAAAATTCCTATGTATGGAAAACCAAGAAAAGACAGTAGCACAAGCACGTATATATATAGGACACTATTCACTCAACCCAATGTACAACCCAAAATGACGTAAACAATAATACATCAAAAGTCGAGACATACAAGTGAGTGAGGAGAGTCGCCGAACTGCTCAGATGAATTCGCTGATTTTCTCCTTCCCTGGTTTGCTGCAGCTCGACGGACCTACACCGACCGTCACAAACTAGACGGTGAGTATAGTGATATTTAAGTACTAACTTGAGAATTATATGCCACATTTTCAAAAGAAACGAATGATATTTAAAAGCATAAAGTAGCGAAATAAATTGCTAAAACAAGTAATGCAAATAAATACCACAGTTAAAGATGTAGAAACAGACACAGGCTAAGTCGAGATGATCTACGTCCGGTCGGCGGTGAGAACTATCACCTAACCTTTCCCACTACTATATGGAGCTGTGCTCAACATATCTCACACAAATAGCGGAGCTGCGCTCTACGCTTTACAACATCAATCTCATGCTTGCCGACCACCCCGAGTCCCATACCTCGTGTGTCGCGCAAGTGTTGTGGTGAGTGCCAGAGCCCCGGTAGACCCATGTCCCCGTGAATCGCGCATCTCTCGTGCAATGGACACTAGATAATCCCTACTTTACTTGCAAAGACAAATAATTCCAAAATATTAGGATTCCAAAAAAAGTTAGGCTACATAGCCCAAAGGAAATCGAATACAAGTCCAATTAAATCCAAATTATTCCATTAGCATGCTTTTTATCCATTTTGTTCAAGAATGACATCAAGTGTAGGAATCAGAGGCAACGAAACAATTCACAAGGCATCGTGTCACAATATTCATCCATGAATAGATACAAGAACAACATGATGCGCGAGTTCAAGTAGCTTTGTCTACCAATAGACCAATAAAGAAAGAAGAGAATGAAATGAAATATAAAATTCTCACAGTTGTACTTACAAGTCACACGCTTGTCCTAGTCTATCCGATCCCTCGACAATTTTGAAATGCGTGCCCAAACGCTTGGGTTCTCCCTTTAGTCTCATAACATTCAATAATGTCTCAATTTAGGCCAAATCAAATTTCTAAAAACCTTTTTTATTTATTTTTGGCCATTCGGCCCATTTTGCGTTTTTCGACACCCCTCGAAAAATGCTCGTCCGAAATTTGAAATATTTTATTTTTCCTAGAAATTCATTATTTTCTATTTATTTTGTCGAAATATAATTTTTCCTAATTTTTCTACATTTCTTTTCTATTTTCTTTTTGTTTTTTTTTTTTTTTTTTTCTTTTGTGGGCCTCAATCGGGCGCCGAACCGCCCGATTCACCACTATTCTCCTCTTTTTTTTTTTTTTTTTTTTTTTTTTTTTTTTTGTCTTTGGGCCTGAACCGGGCCAAACCGGGTTCGGCTTGCCCGAGCCGCACCGGTCCGGTTCAGGCCATCGACCTTTTTCTTCCTCAACAGAGCACTGCGTGCTCTGTTTTGTTTTTTGGTTTTTGTTGGGACGTTGGGGTTGGCTCCCAACCCCAACCTAACTGAAGTTGATGGCAGGGAAGACACCCCTATCATCTTCTTCCTCACGCCCTTCGGCCATGGAGGCCGAGCCTTCCATGGCCGAACCTCCATGGCGGCCAAAAACAACGACCACTGAATTCAACAACAACGTGAAAGCAACTCACCTTGCTTCAACTTTTCGAGCTCTCTCTCTCTCTCTCTCTCTCTCTCTCTCGGTCTCTCTCTCTCTCCTTCTCCTCTGGGTTTCTTCTTCCTTCTTTGTTTCGTTTTCTCTCTTTCTTTTTGTTTTTCCTTCTCTCCCTCCACCGACTTTAGAGAATCAAATGGGATATTGATTGACTTTGGGGTGTTAATTGACCTATATATATGATTTATATCATTTGGGTGGCTTGAATGTGAGCCACACATCTCAACCCACACACGTATCTCGAGGCATATCGGGTGGTCTTGCTCACCACACTTGTCCCACTAGTCCATGCTTGGTTGACACCAAACTTAACACCACTTGTGTTGAACCATGGTGATGTGTGTCTCGAGAGACATCAAGTGCCTCATCATTTTTTTCCCAACTATCGGCCCATTTTTTGTTTTTCATGCTTTGTGGTGTTTAGGTTGCCACATTAACATCACACATTTCCAAAAAATTCACATTTTATGTAAATAATTAAATCTTACCCCAATGTGCCACTACCTCGGTCCCACGTCGACACGCGACTCGAGGCGCGTCCCCGCTCATCTCGATATCTGCATACCCGTAAATAACTTAGTAGTCTACACATGTACAGTACACTAAGCATACAACAACAAATAAAAAATGTACCTCGGCCCTTGCCTCGGTAAACAAACATATCACGATGTGGGTCCCACAGTATGGGTCGTTGAGCCTGTGTAAAGACAATAACACAGTTAAAAAATTTGGGTCGTGACACTACCCTATACCATTTACATCCTTGTAAGAGATTTAATCATTCTAATAGAGATTGAGGTTAGTTCTATGAGGATATTTTTATGCATATTATAATCAAGTCCGGGATTAGTACATGTAGATAATGTTTCACGAGTACACTATCCACTTACATCTTATATATGTATATATATGCATATTATAATAGAGAATGTTTTATGGGTACCCTACCCACTTACATCTTAAAAGACTTTGATAATTCTAATAGGTTTAATGATGGATATCGGTGTTCATATCTATGCATAGTATGATCCAGTTTGGGATAAGTACGTAATATTGGTATCGTAAAATGGATATGGATAGAGAAAATTTTATAGCACCCTATTCATTTACATCCTTACAATGTTAGGAAAATCGCATCAAATTTATTTTTATCTAAGATATTGATACTCGGGCAAGTTGCAAAGTGTCGTAAAGCACAAAATGTCAACATTAGTTATTGTTGAGTGAGGTTTATACTTTTCTTAGATTTGATAGGTCCTCTTCTATTTTGTTGTGGAGTTGATTAAAACAATTTGGTGATTTTTTTAGAGAAAATTGAATTTCTCCAAATAATTACTCAGTACTTATATGTATAAAAAATATATTTTGAGTTGTATATCTCATTTTTCTCTACCAAGGAAATTGAATGATGTTGCTTCGAGACCATGGAAGTTTTTTTTTTTTTTTTTTTGTCTTATGTGGGAGTCGAGCTCACGATCTCCTTAAACTTTGTCTTTTTGTAAGTGATGTCTCATCCATCTAACCAAAATACTTTGGCGACTAGTTATATGTATAATAAGTTCTTTTTTATTTTTATTCTTTTCATCGAATTAATTTTTATCTGATATATTAATACTCTGTCTTGGCCGCGCGTGAACCGTGGGTCTACGACTAATATTTTATTTGTATATCGTCTACATCAATTAATGATTGGTGCAATTGAAAGCGGGCCGTTGTTCGATCTTTAATCAGTTATTACTCAAGTTCGAGTTCTGAAAATAGAAATACCAATGTTAGGAACTCCCCTATTTACATAGTACGTGACTCAAGGCGAATTCATAGTAGTTGGATAGTCTCGATATCACGTGATTTAAATGAAGAAAGAAAAAAAAATCACCATAATTCACAACATTCGTTAGACCTAGACACAATAAAGTTTTTTTTTTTTTTTTTTTTTTCCAGAGAGACACAAAGTTCTTAAGCAACAAAAGTCGACACATAACTGAAATTAATAATGTGCAAGTATGGTGCAGTACTAGCTATACAGTAATCCCGGCCGTTTGGAATTATATGAGTAATTAATAAAGCCACGTACATATTTAATAGAATATCCTTCAAAAATTACGTAAGTGTCTTTTTTTTTTTTAAAAATAATTACTTTTTCTTTTCGTATGCGAAAACAATAATTACTTTTTTCTTGAAAAAACACAATAATTACTTAAGTGTCTTGAAGATAATTATAGAGACGAATATAAATTGCCAAATCATTATATATTGCCAAATCATTATCTATTGTCGTCATGTTGGCCTCCTTCCCATGACATGTCGACATCTCCTCTCATAACAACTCATACGTGTTGTTCCTATTTGAAGTATAAGCAATTTATATATATATATATATCTATTTATACATTAAAAGCACAAATAGAGAAATTTTCCTTGATAACTTGAAATTCTAAACTTGCCCTTTTATATTTTCGGTACCTTTACATTTTTGTATTTGGATGACTATTTTAACGTTTTTTTTTGAAGAAATATAACTATTTAACTTAAACTCAAACTTATCTTAATTATGGTTATATATCTATAGTGAAATATAGAACTCTAGAATTTTAATTTATTAATATGTATGTTTAATATATAGTTTCATACGTTTCTTCAAAAAACGTTATTGTATATTAAATAGCCAATTTCCTTTTATACTTATTAAATCAACGAAAAATTAATTTGAAGTAAAACAATATATTTCATTAAAAATAAAATTGTATCCTATTTCAATTAAAATTAATTATTCTATTTAAAAGTTGTTTTATATTTTTAGTACCCTTACATTTTTGTATTCGGATGACTATTTTAACGTTTTTTTGAAGAATGATAACTATTTAACTTAAACTCAAACTTATCTTAATTATGGTTCTATATCTATAGTGAAATATAGAACTCTAGAATTTTAATTTATTAATATGTATGTTTAATATATAGTTTCGTACGTTTCTTCAAAAAATATGTCATTGTATATTAAATAGCCAATTTCCTTTTATACTTATTAAATCAACGAAAAACTAATTTGAAGTAAAAAAATGTATTTCATTTAAATTAAAACTGTATCCTATTTCTATTAAAATTAATTATTCTATTGAAAAGTTTATGTGTTGTATAATATAACTAATTAATATAATAAGCGATGTAATACATTTGCACTTTTCGAATAATAACAAGTTGTTGGAATATTGTATCCCCGCGCCGCGAGCGTAGCGAGCAAATTCGTTGGTGTGTAGCACCTAAGAGAACTAGTATATATATATATATATTATATTTGTAATTTATAAGTGAAGGTTTTGATCTAAATAGGAATTAAAAAATATTGGCGAAAACGTACTTTTGTGATCCTATTTCGTTTTTATGGAACTCCGGTTTTTCCACCGCCTAAAAGTTTAGAAAACACTTCCAAAGAACTCTTCACACGACACAAAAATGCCAAAAGCCTTCAAATCAAATCACACTACGTAATTTTATTATCCTATCAATCTTGGGACTTCCCAAGAGATCAGGATGGTTGAGATTTTGATATATTGTTAGTTGTCAAAACATTATCTATTTTACAAATATGTAAAACATGGCCAACAGACCAACATCTCCCACTCGCACATCGTGTGTAGACTTTTTTGTTGGGTCGGGTCAATCATACATATGGGCCCCGTGTTTTGATAATATAGATATCTGCCACTCGTACATCGTGTGTGGAAAACAACATTTAGTTCTCAATTGACAGTGTTTCATTGTAACGAATGGGCCGTGCGACCGTGAGATTAACCTGCAAAGGGGAGCTCTACACTAGCAACTCAATTAGAGTCAGCACAGAGACATCTACCCTTTTAAGAAAATATATATCTATCGCTTTGCCCCAGATCCATATAGTCATGTCTATTCAAAACATGTCTATTCAAAACATTATATTCTAATTAATATTGTCATCCAATTGATGCAACACTAGTGCGCGACATAGAATATAAAATAAAATGACTTGATTCCATATGGTCTTCCTTTGCCCTCCCTCTACTTAGTTTAAAATCAGCTGTTTTTCTAATGTAGCATTTTTAGATCGAATCATACTTGACCATAAGTTACTCACTAAAGTAACAAGCACTAACTCCTTACTTCATAATGTAGTCAAAAGTGATAAGGGCAATCTAATAAGTCTCAACTATATAAGAGCTTCATTCAATTAGACTCACATAGTGATGGTACAAGGATTTACTATCCACTTACTTCTAAGTGGTCGCAAAATACATGTAATTCTTTACATGTCACAGTGGAGCAACTTTTAATAAGAGTGTATATATGAAATTCTCTATATACAATGTGCAGATCTTAGTTCGGTCACTCCAAAAATGCCTAACCCGAAATCTGTATAGCTCGCCATAATGAGGCGCCAATCATTAGATCTCACATCTGGGTTTTTTTTCACAGGCTTAATAGATAGTGGAAAATCAAGTATGGTCTTGCAAAAATGACCTCATCTTGACTCCTATCGCGACGACATTTATCAAATGAGTTTTAATGTCTCATCTTTGCTCGCTACTATTAGCGCCAAATGCGATTGCTTGTATGAGAAAGCCAATCAGTGCTTCTTGCATACTTCTGGCCAATAATAACTTATATCAGAGCAAGAAATAATAAATTCCAATATAGCTTATTTATTGAATCGAAATAAAAAGTTATAGCAAACAATTTACAGTCTACGCAATCCTAAGGATTTTACATGACTTAGAAAAAATATCCCTAGCGATAGTTTTCGTCATTGGATCTGCCGTCATCATTAAAGTAGGAATGTGTTGAATGAAAACTTCTTTTCTTGCTATGATGTTGTAACAACCCGAAAATTCTAACTCGTGCCACGTGTTAATTTCAGGACAGTGACATGGACTCGACCTGACGTGGCGAGCGTGGTCAATTCTTGAGAGTCGACACCGATGTATGTTATTTATGTGTGGTGTATGTAATACCTATTTTATACTAAAGAAGTATCAAGTTTCAGTAAATTATTGGTCTGATTGTGTCGAAATGCGTGAAAAGACTCTTCGAGATGCGTGCGACGTGGGTACGGAGCTATTTAGAACGAAATAGCTTAGATGTAAAAATTACCAATTTATATAATGAGATACTAAGCTAAGTAATTAGCAAACTTACCCCATTCGGATAAAATGCCAATAGGCCGAATATGGACCCATCATGCCTCGAAATGCATGTTGAGGCATGAGGCATCGGATGTTAGGTAGTCGAGAACTAGTATGAGATCAATACACAATTATAAGTCATTAATATACTATCCAATTGAGTTAATGTGCCTAAGCTTATCTAAATAAAACAAAAAAAATTACATAAGCTTTTGTTGAGAATGATTTATTGTGGCCTTTGATTCTTTTTGAGATGATCCTAGGAAGTATCCTATTAGGAAAGATGAGTTAAAAATGGTGTCGATCAAGTGTAGAGCTAAAGTAAATAAGGGCCTTTGGATGTTATATGGATTAAGAATTGATTGATGATGAAATTAGATAATATAAAAGTGGACTTTAACTCATTTGAGCTCACATGCAAATCAAGAAACAAAAAAATTCAGTCCTATTGAAAAGGTGAAACTTGGTGATCCTTGAAAATCAAGGGAATATTGTAGAGAAATCAAGAAACCTAGCAAGGAGGAGAAGAAGTCAAACCTAGGTAACCCTTATTCTTCATTTTTCATGCTAAATTGAGTGTTTTCTTTGATCTATAATGAGCTAAATTTTTAGGGGTTTTACCCCTATCTATTAGTGAGATATTAATCTAGAATATAGTGGTTTCAAGCTCTTGAAAGACCGAAGTAATGATATTAAAAAATTATCAAGAGACGTAATGCTTTTATCTCTCAAGTTGGGGTTTTTAGTGTTGAATCATGCATGGATTGAGTTTTTTAGTAAATGGAGGTGTTATGCTTATGTTTTTACTTCAATATGAGTATCACAAGTGGGTCCGTAGTGTTGGAAAGAATTGGATTGAATTCATGTTTCATGTTCTTGGTGTTCTTGATAATGATTATGATGATGAGGGAATGAGTTTAAATCATTGATGGGTTGATTCCTTGTATTTTATATGTCTAATGATTGAGATTTTACTCCTATTTGGGTGTCTTAAATGGATTTGTTAATTATGGACATAAATTATGTGAATTAAATCAATGTTAAGTTCAAGAGGTTGCATCCAAGTGTTTGATAAAATGCCAACTAAAAGAAATGAACAATTTTGGGTAGATTTTTGGCAGATTTTGGGACCTTTTTCGATGGTCTACACTAGTCTAAAAGTCACCAAAATTTGCAAAGAACATCAACATACTACAAATTTGATTCTCCAAAATCTTCTAGCTATTTCGATAAGTTTTGAATAGTTTTTTGAAAATGGTTTTGAAATAGGAAAAAAACGATTTCCTAATTGAGCTGAACTTTATTTGAGCACATTCCGGACATCAAACAATCCTGGAATTCAACCAAAATTCTCAGAATATGTTATTATATCATTGTGAAGGTTTTCACCAATTTTCGTTATTTTCTGGCATGTTTAACTTAGTTTTCAAGTCGCATTTCAACTAAAAATCTCATACTTGCAAATAAGGACTTGGAATTTCACTTGGAGTTGCAAATTGAGTTTTTGGACTTATAAATGTAATTTTATTACTTGAAAACCTTGGTTTTAAGTGTTTGGACTTCGCGGAACCAGTATCGAGAATTTTAGGAAATTCCATTTATTTTTAAGTCATTTCCCAAGTTGTAGGAAAACTAACTGTCAAGTAATTATTTTGATGTCTCTAAGGGACTGTTTTGCAAACTAATGCTTTAAACTAACTTGAAATGATTTCTAATGATACTAAATAGTTCAATAACACCCAAAAATAATTAATAAAGCGTGTTGAACAATATTAAATAAGTCCGGACACTTTTGGCTAAGTTAAGTGCCAATGAGGACTTGAAATGAATAAAAATAGTTATTATACCCTTAATTGACTTGGAATTTATTGTAGGCTTCTAAATAAGATTGTTTATCACTAATATGTCAAGTTGTATTGCTCGCACAATAAGAACCCTTAATACAAAAATACCAAGAATAGAAAAGTGTAAAATTACAAATTTGCAAGTTAGATTACAATTAAACTACATTAGCAACAATGATGCTAAATGCAACTTAACGACTCTAACAAGTATATAACCAATCAAAATGGACACCAAGTACTTAGCTAACTAGAGTCGAGCGTCGGGTAGTTGATTGGGACGCGTGTCGGAGCTGCGAGAGCGCATGTTAGCATTGATAAGAGATTAGTAAACCAACTAGAGGATCAATTCCAATTCTTATCATATTCTTGGATTTATTTCTTGTTATTCCATTTAGTTGGACTCTATTCTCTATCGTTGAGTGTCTAAGGCTTGATTGTGTCAGGAAGGTACTCTTGAGTTTAGTGCTAGATGGACAAACGTGACCTTACCCTGAGTACTGGATCGTAGGTAGTAGACGTGGGTGAGGTATTCGGGGCACTATTGATGCCCCACGCTACACCGAACTAAGCCTATCGAGTTGGAGAGTCGCGCTCTAGGAAGTCGAGTAGTGGCACCCGCTCTCGATGGATTTAGACCACTTAGACGCATTCCCTTGACTCCTAGACACTTTGTATCGCAGTTATTACTTTCTAGTCCATTTATCATGCACTTTCATTTACTTTTCTGTCTTTTAAATTCCCATATGATACTTAGACTTATTTATTTAAATTCATGAATTGTGATTGAAACTCTACTGGCTTTACTCACTGGAATTGTCTCCTTCAGTGACAATTGCAGATCCACATACGAGCAAGGGTAAGGGGCCGGTGATTGGTGACTTTCTTTGAGGAGTCTCAGAGTGGCTTCTCCTCTTGCTTACTTGTAGGTTTTTTGCGCTTTTGTGTTGTAGCTATAAATATATATATGTATATGTTGTTTTGATAACACTTAGAGATCTCTTTGGGATTTGAGCGACACTGATACATGTATATTCATGATTTCTCTTTTACTATCACCATATGTATGCATGTTATCTATATACTACAGGGTTCCACACCATTAGGATGTCCGACTCTATATCTTTGAATTGTTTATATTTGTTTAAGTTTTGCTTCCGCTATTAAACTATTGAACTTACAAATTACAACGATTCAACTTTAAATCACCAAATAACTTATAATAATAGAAAAAAAAGGCTGACTAGGCCTGCGTTGACTTCGTGAGGGCCGACTCGGGGGTCTACGTAGGCTTAGGCCGGGTGGGGCCCAATTTGTGGGGATTGGGGCCGTCACAGATGTCTCTCATAAAGTTATACTTTGTGTCGATGTGTTTTATCTTTGCATGATATTTCAAATCCTTCATGTAAGCAATGGTTGCTTGACTGTCATTAAATATAGTCATTGATTTCGATGCACTTTTGATGACTTACAAGTGCATAACTAAACGTCTAAACCATATTGCCTCTTGAACCGTAGCAACGCAAGCGAAAAATTCTGCCTCTATGGTTGACAAAGCAATGCATGTTTGCTTTATACTACTCCATGAGATTGCACCATTATTCAATATGAAAACATATCCTGAAGTTGATTTGCGTTCATTTCGATCACCGCTCCAATCGGCATCAGAGTGCCTAAGTAACTGCAAATCATTGCTTTGGTGACACAAACACAAATTCATAGTGCCTTTCAAATACCTCAAGATCCTTTTCACTGCTTTCCAATGAGCTTGACTAGGATTTCATTGATATCTGCTAACTAAACCAATGGCGTAGCATATGTCGAGACTTGTACACATCATTGCGTACATTAAACTTCCAATCGCACTTGCATACAATACATTGGATATTTTATCTTTCTCTATTGGAGTCTTTGGGCACATTTCCATGCTTAGAATTTCAACTTTAGCAATTGGAGTGTCAATGGGGTTACAATTTGTCATTTTGAATCGTTTAAGAATATTCTTAATATATTGTCCTTGCAATAAAGCAAGAATTCTTTTAGAACGACTCCAATGAATCTTCACATCCAGTATGAAGTTTGCTTCATCCATGTCCTTCATATCAAAATAAGAGGACAACCATTCTTTAATAGCGACAACATAATCAATGTTATTTCTAGCTAAAAGTATATCGTCTATATATAAGGATAATATCACAAACTGTTGATCTAAATCTTTGATATATACACAATGATCTTCATCAATCATATTAAATCCAAAAGAAGTTAGGACTTGATGAAATCTTAAATACCATTGTTGTGAAGATTGTTTAAGACCATATATTGACTTTTTGAGCTTGCACACTTTGCGCTCTTGTCCTTTTACAACAAAACTATTGGTTGTTGCATATATATATGTCTTCATTCAATTCTCTATTCAGAAAAGCAGTTTTTACATTCATTTGATGTTATTCTAAATTCATATATACAACAATAGCAAGCAATAGACGAACAGAGGCAAACCTTACAACTAGTGAAAAAGTTTCATCATAATCTATTCCTTCTTGTTGTGTAAATCCCTTAGCCACTAAACGTGTTTTAAATCTTTCAATTGATCCATCTACCTGACATTTGATCTTGAGAATCCATTTGTTCCCAATTGATCTACGTCCAGGAAGCAGATCAACTAAATTTTAGACATAGTTAGATTTCATAGACTTAATTTCTTCATTAATTACTTTTAGTCAATGTTCATTAGCTGATGATGATAAAGCCTCATTAACATTACGAGGCTCATTTTCATCATGTAGGGCAGTTATAAAAGCCTAACCCTCAATTTCAAAACGTCTTTGAGGCACACTTTTACAGTTATTTTTACACAATTCTTCTGTATTTGAAACATCTATTGGAATATCACTCCCACTAGAATCAAGAATATGAGCCAAATTTGGATTAGTCTCAACTGCATTTGAATATAGTTCTGAGACTACATTCTCTGAAGAATCATCGACTTCATAAAAAATGAGATCTCTTATTACTTCATTTTTGCTATGAAACTCATTTTCTAAAAATGCGGCATCTCTTGATTCAAATTCAATAAATTTACCATTTGGTTGTTCACCAATGAATACAAACCATTTGGAATGTTCAGAATATCTAAAAAAAATAGATTTCTTTTCCTTTAGTCCCAATTTTACATATTTATTGGATGGAGAGTGAACATATGCAGCATAACCCTATGGGCGCAAATTTATAAGATTGGGATTTCTCCCACTCCATAGGGTATATGGTGTGGAAGCTACTGATTTTGACGGTACTAGATTTTGTTGTCACAGCCCAAATCTTTAACCCCGTTTTAATTCCTTAATCAGGATCACCGACCCTTGACATGGGACCTACACTGTGATAAGTGCACCGACTGAGGCACGTGGCCGAGGTATATCGTATTTTTGTCGTGCGAGTCAGGGAACCGGGTAGTTAGCATTTTGGTAAGTCTTATTTAATACTAATATGAAATAAGGAATTACTTATAAGCCTATGGTTGTGTTTGTTAATGTAAATCAAATTAAAGGCCTATAGTTGAGTAAATTAAATGTAAAGCATAGGATAGGTCTAGAGATACACATTGGCACATCTAGGAACTAGGTGAGTAATGAAATGGTGTCACTTGAGGTTGAGATAGTAGGATTTAGTGGGATATATGACAAAGGTGGACCATTAGATATTCCTAGGGATACATAAATCCATGAAGATTAAGGGCTAGGAAGGAACATCACCTTAATAAATATTATTAGTGATCAAACAACATGCAAACCAAATCACTCATTCATTTTTGCTGGAGAAGAAGAAGGAATTGCTGGAGAGGAGTGAATCATCAAGGTGTTGAAGGAATCCATGAGAGTTGGTGAGAAATTCTCAAGCTAGGGTGCTACATCAACTAGGTAAACATCTTTTTAGTTAAAATTAGAACAAGTTCTGGTTTTAGGCTGATTGAGTATTTGCAATTAATTTATATATTTGGATTCCTCATTTCAAGCTGATAATCCAGATATATTGAAGTTCTTAATTTGGTTTTGAAATCATAAAGATATGAATTTTTGAAATCGCAACACCAAAACTAGAATTCTGCATGTTGTATTAGGAATCAACCTGGGTGGTTTGGTCATAATCTACCCATTATCCAAACCACCGGCATTTAAAAGCTTATTTAAAGGGGAATAACTTTTCTCAAATGAAGGTATTTTGATTCAAATGTTTTTATGTCCAAATATGCTCTACAAATAGGTGCTGGAATTAAAAAGGAAAGTTTTGAAACTACATTTATTAAGGGCATAACTCCCTAACCACTTATTCAAATAATCTGATCTTTTAGTATGTTGTATTTGGATATATTTTTTGCCTTGTGACAAACATCAAATTTTTAGGAACTATAGATTATGAGAAATAGATTTGCTAAATCCGCTGGTCGGATTAAATTCCAATTAGACCTATGTTTAGTAAAATCATGATATCTCTTTCATTTCAAATCAGAATTTTGCAAACTAAACCTTTATGGAAAGCTAAGAGAGAGACCAACAAGAATTGTATTGATGGATGATTTTGATATTTTGACCATTTCATGCCTAAAAACTGCTTTAAAGTGTAGGACTGAAATTGAAACTTATTTTAGTCTTTAGGGGCTGATTTAGGAAGATTAATTTAAAGCCTATTGAACCAATTTGAATACACAATAAATAACACTAAATTGAGCTTAAACCCACTATACTTGAACTAATGAGACACCAAACTCAGGAACCTAGGAAAAAGGTACGGGAGAGCGAATACAAGATTTGGAGTATCGGGAGGCCAGTAAAGCTAGGACTTTACTTTGTTGTTGTGAGTATACCCAATGACAACTTTACTTGGCATTTCATTTCTATTAATTGTTGTCCTTGCATAGTCCTTTTGACTATCTTGCCTTTGTATTCTTATATCATGTGTTCTTTGTGTCTATGCTCACTTGATGAGTCTAGTTTGCATGATATCTATTCATTTGATTTGATTCATTGATTCTATCCCATGCTATGTCTATTCTTGTTGTTTTAAATGTGAATTGAATGATAAATAGCATGCTATTATGCTAGTGAATATCTTATAAATGTTTAAGAGGACTTGTATTCCTTATTTGTTTAGGTGTGTAGATGTGCCAATGCCTTGACAATCCATCCTTGGTATTTCTTGAAATTTTAAAAGTAGTTTTTGCATTTAAGTCCCGTACTCTTTCGAGGTGTGTGCGACTCACGGGGTTAGAGTCCCTGGGGATGTCGGCACATGTTACTTGACACTGTATGACCCTCGGGGTTAGAGTCCCTGAGGTGGTCTACACACAGGGGTTAGAGTCCCTGGTAACACTTGGGTTAGAGTCCCTTGTTCTATATTATTATTGAGTCGGAGTGACATGTTTCACTGCCGACCGGACCTAAATCACCACTACTTAGCCTAGTGTCAGTATCACTTGTTTAACTCTGGTATTTACTCGCATATGGTTTATTTTCCAGTTTTCCCATTTATATGCTTTTAAATACCATTTGAATATTTGGAAATGCAAATTAAACTTGTCATCGGGGATTACCGTTTTATTCTTGTACTCACCGTCCTTTTTATGATGGTGGGTGCAGAGCCGTCTACCAGCAGGCAGGGCAAAGAGAAGATCGGCGATTATCCCAGAGCCCGCGGCGCGTCACTGCATCGATTGTTGGTCTTCTTTTGGTATTTTGATTGTATATCTTATATATTTTTTTCAGATACTATTTGGGGTTGTATATTGGGTTGAGCGTTAGTTTCCCCGACTTGACTTAGAATATTTTACTGTTTCACTGCATTTTGAGGACTTTATATATGTGATGTCATTTCCTGGTTTTCCACACTTAGGTTTTATAAATGGCTTCTGCGTAAGTTACTAATTGCTTTTTGCATAATCAATAAGACTTTCGCTAATTAATTAACTTAATAAAAAATTTTAATTAACTCTAAATTTTATAAACTGGTAGGACTAGTGTATTACTTATCCTGAACACGAGAAAAGAGGTGTCTAGATTGTAAAGGCTGACTAATACGTAGTTAAGTCCTGCGTGGGTATGATTAGGGCTTAATTACGGGATTAGGTCGGGCGGTGCCCTAGATTAGGAGAGGGGCCGTCACAGTTTGTATCAGAGCCATGTTATTAGAACTTTAGAGATAAAAAAAAACAAACCTTAGAAGTGGAAACCGGATGATCCTTGCCTAGAAACTATTTTGTTGGGAATTGAGTGAAGGTGAGCCGGGGTGTTTTCTTTATATACATGTTAATTGCTATATGTATAGGAATACAAGATACGTCTCATAGTAGCTAATTCGCGTACAATTGTCAACATGCAGACACCAATGGCAGATTCGCGCGATGCCGGAGACACTGGAGCTAGTGGCAGTCAACCTTCCACCGTATCAGTTGATGATTTTCAGAGGTTGTCTGACCAGATAACCGCTCAGGAGAGACAGATCGCCGAGTTCATCGCCTACATGTCGGCACAGATGACTGCACTGGTTTCAACCGCCCCCGTCACTACAGCTACTGCTACACCACCCCCGACCACAGAGACTCCTACTGCACCAGCCACTACTACTACCGCAGAGCCACGAGCACCAATACCACCCGCAGAGCCAGCGACACCGCGTCCACTAGCACTACCGGTCTTCACAATACCGACAATAGAAGCAATAGTAGACACGCCCACACTCGCTATATCTGAGATCACTGGCTTGTCGAGGGACGCCAAACTAGTGAAGGAGTTCATTAGACTCAGGCCGGAGTATTTTTCGGGAGAGAGGGACTACGACAAGATCGAGAAGTGGATCCTATCGCAGGAGAAGCTGCATCTACTCCTGGGTATTGAGGAAAAACTCCAGCCAGTTCTTTCATACTATACCCTGGATAAGGGTGCTGATGTTTAGTGGCGCACTACAGTGGCGAGCCGAGGCAGTTTCACATCATGGGCATACTTCAAAGTGGAGTTCTACAAGCAGTATTTTTCGGCTTCGATGTTGCAGAGGTTGAATAAGAAATTTATGAGCTTGAGACAGGCCGAGGGGGGAGACAGTGATGATGTACTGCGACCGATATGGTTACATGAGGCAGTTCGCGGGATACTTGGTGAAGAATGATGCAGATGACGCCTTCTACTTTGGAGATGAACTAAGGCCAAATATAGCTAGACACGTCATTGGCACCGGGGCCCGCACTCTGCAGGAGATCTATGAGAGAGCACTCGCCCAAAAGACTTATGAGTTGGGCAGAGAGGAAGAGAGAGCAGCAGAGGGTTACGATCAGGGTTCAGACTACGACAGGAGGCGGAGGGGTAAGGGACAGAGGAGAGGGGATAAGGGTCCACAGAGGGGTGGGGCACCTGTTGCCCCTATTTCAGCAGTGCCCTACGCACCTCACCCTACACCCACACAGACATATGGCAGAGCTCCCTTACCACCTTCCACTAGACAAGCATTGCTAGTTCCACCGGCACCGCGACAGCAGCAGCTGCAGGGTGGCCAAGACGGAGGTAGAGGCAGGGATGGACCACGACAGGGTCAGCGACAATTACAGGGATAAGCGCGACAGGCAGGGCAGCGTCGTCAGATCACTTGCTGGAGATGTGGTCAGGTGGGACACATGTCTAGGGAGTGCACACAGCCGGCAGCACATCCCCCACAGCAGGGCAGAGAGATAGTTCACATGGTCGTACAGCCAGATGCTGGAGCAACACGAAGCCTCATCGAGGGTACGATTTTCGTTTATGGTAGAGACTTATATGCATTGTTTGACTCTGGATCCACTTTTTCTTTTATTGCTGGTCGCATGTTAGGCATATTAGGATTGACACCTGTTAGGCTTAGCGTACACCTGATTTTAAGCACTGCAGCCGGAGATAGGGTTTACCCTAATAGTCTAGTTCGAGGATGTCCGGTAGAGATAGGCGGGGTAGAGTTACCGGCAGATTTTAGAGTCCTCGAGATGTTAGAGTTCGACGCGCTGCTAGGGATGGATTGGTTGTCAGCCTACCATGCACACATCAACTGCTTCAGTAAGTCTGTCATATTTGAGATTCCGGGACGTCCGATGTTCGTTCATCGAGGTAGTACACAGAGACTCAACACCACGAGAGGTCGGCTTGCATCCAGTGGAGAGATGGAGACTCTGGTAGCATTGTACGCTGTAGTAGAGAGTCAGGGAGACTAGAGGAGATACCGATTGTTCGAGACTTCCCAGATGTTTTCCCAGAGGATTTACCTGGATTACCGCCACCACGAGAGGTAGACTTCATCATCGACCTAGTACAGGGTACCAGACCGATCGCGATACCGCCGTATCGCATGGCTCCGAGGGAGTTGGAGGAGTTGAGGACTCGGCTTAAGGATTTGGGGGAGAAGGGATTCATCACACCTTCGATGTCACCGTGGGGAGCGCCAGCTCTATTTGTGAAGAAGAAGGATGGCAGTCTGAGACTATGCATCGACTACAGGCAGTTGAACAAAGTGACAGCCAGAAACAAGTACCCACTTCCGCGAATAGACGATTTATTTGATCAGCTGAGAGGAGCACAATTTTTCTCCAAGATAAACCTGAGATCGGGGTATCATCAGCTTAGGATCAGGGATGAGGATAGGTCCAAGACAACATTCAGCACCAGATACGGACACTACCAGTTCACGGTCATGCCATTCATGCTGACCAACGCCCCCGCCGTATTCATGGATTTGATGCACCGAGTACTTAGACCATATCTCGACCATTTCGTGATAGTCTTCATCGACGACATCTTGATATACTCGAGGACACGTGAGGATCACGAGCAGCACCTCAGAGAGACTTTGCAGACATTGAGGGAACACCGACTTTTCATTAAGCTCAGCAAGTGTGAATTCCTGCTTGCAGAGGTCAAGTTCTTGGGGCACGTTGTTGGAGCAGCAGGGATTGCGGTAGATCCGGCCAAGATTCAGACGATCACGGATTGGTCGACACCGACATCAGTACCGGAGATCAGAAGCTTCCTAGGGTTAGCAGTATATTAGTGTAGATTTGTGAAGGATTTCTCGAAGATCGCTTCACCGATGACGAGGCTGACACAGAAGGATGTTGCTTATAAGTGGACTGAGAAGTGCGAGGCTGCATTTACTCAGTTGAAGAGGTCATTAACTACCGCGCCAGTGTAGTCCTGCCAAAGGCTGGATAAGGATTTCTAGTGTATACATATGTTTCTCATACGGGTCTAGGTTGTGTGTTGATGCAGGGTAGCGGTGTCGTGGCATACGCATCGAGACAGTTAAAGATACATGAGAAGAACTACCACACGCATGATCTAGAGTTGGCAGCGGTTGTATTTGCGCTGAAGACTTGGAGACACCTTCTGTATGGAAAGAGATTCACACTCTTCACAGATCACAAGAGTGAAATATCTCTTGACACAGAAAGAGCAGAACATGAGACAGCGCAGATGGTTGGAGTTCTTGAAGGACTACGACTTTTCTTTAGAGTATCACCCAGGAAAAGCGAACGTAGTCGCAGATGCGCTGAGTAGGAGACCGAGTAGAGATGCTGAGGTGGTCAAATGTCACATGATGCATGAATATGGGTTACCCGAGGCAGCGGTGACGGCATGTCAGACAAAGATTCCTACCGATACTCAGGTGATGATTCGCGCACAGATAAGACTACAGACCGTGTCTACACATCGAGTGTCAGAGGGTCTGAGGACCGACCGATTGTACTCAAGATTCAGCGAGTTAGCGCAGAGTGCAAAGTGTACAGATTGGGCAGAAACGACAGATCAATGTCTGAGATACCGGGGCAGGTTGTAGATACCAGAGGTATCGGAGCTAAGAGATGAGATCCTTCAGGAGTCGCACCGTTCCAGATTTACCGTACATCCAGGCAGGACTAAGATGTACCACGACATGATGAGACATTTCTGGTGGCCTGGGATGAAGGCAGACGTGTCTAAATTCATCATGAACTATGGTATATGTCAGCAAGTGAAGTCCGAGCATCGCAGACCTGGGAGATTACTACAGCCGCTTCCCATTCCTCGATGAAAGTGGGAAGACATCTCTATGGATTTTGTCAGAGGATTGCCGAGGACCCCGAGGAGACATGATTCAATCTGGGTTATAGTTGACAGGCTGATGAAGCCTGCTCATTTTCTACCGGTGGCATCGCATTACACGTTCGATCAGCTGAGCGTACTGTTCGAGAGATAGATTATCAGGCTGCACGGGGTACCATTAACGATCACGTCAGATCGAGATGCTACGTATACGTCCAGGATGTGGCGGAGTATGCAAGAGCAGTACGGTACGCGCCTACGATTCAAGATTTACGACTTTCCACCCTCGGGCCACTGACGGCGGGGCGAGAGATTGATTCAGGTCCTTGAGGACATGTTGCGGGCATGCGTGTTGGAGTTTGACGGATCTTGGGCGGAGTACCTACCGTTGTGTGAGTTCACTTATAACAACAGTTATTAGGCTAGCATTGAGATGGCGCCATTTGAGGCTTTGTATGGCAGACCGTGTCATTCGCTATCGTGTTGGGCTGAACCAAAGGACCGGGAAATAGTGGGGCCTGAAATTGTTGTTGACCACACAGAAAAGGTCAAACTGATCCGTCAGAGACTCAGAGGAGCACATGAGAGACATAAGAGATATGGAGATAAGTATCGCGGTGATCTCGCGTATTCTGAGGGAGCCTTTGTCTATTTAAAGGTTTCCCCTCGGAAGGGTCTTCATATATTTGGGGTGAAAGGCAAGCTTGCATCGAGGTACATCGGGCCTTTCATGATTAAGAAACGGGTCGAGAAAGTGGCATACGAGCTTGAATCGCCTCCACAGATGTCAGGGGTCCATCCAATGTTCCACATTTCGATGCTTCGACTAGCCGAGTCGAAGGTAGGCGTGCGACCGAATGTTGACTTGAGTCAGATCGACCTGAGCGAGAACATCTCTTACGAGGAACATCCCCTTCAGATCCTAGATCGGAAGGTACAACAGTTGAGGAGCAAGTCCATCCCGAAGGTACTCGTCAAGTGGCAATTCCACGATGACACGAAACTCACTTGGGAGCGGGAGGACTACATGCGAGATAGATTCCCGTACCTGTTCGAGTCAGGTAGAACCGTAACTTAAACTTAATTTCGAGGACGAAATTTTCATTTTGTTAGGAATATTTGTCACGGCCTCAATCTCTAACCCCGTTTTAATTCCTTAATCAGGATCACCGACCCTTGACGTGGGACCTACACTGTGATACGTGCACCGACCGAGGCACGTGGCCGAGGTATATCATATTTTTGTATTGATGTGCGCCTAGTGTTATGTATTTTGTAGACTTACTAAGTCAGTTTGTACAGTTGTAGGCGTCGAGACGAGAGCGGGGACACGCCTCGAGTAGCGTGCGAGTCGGGGAACCGGGTAGTTAGCATTTTGGTAAGTCTTATTTAATACTAATATGAAATAAGGAATTACTTATAAGCCTATGGTTGTGTTTGTTAATGTAAATCAAATTAAAGGCCTATAATTGAGTAAATTAAATGTAAATCATAGGATTGGTCTAGAGATACACATTGGCACATCTAGGAACTAGGTGAGTAATGAAATGGTGTCACTTGAGGTTGAGATAGTGGGATTTAGTGGGATATATGACAAAGGTGGACCATTAGATATTCCTAGAGATACATAAATCCATGAAGATTAAGGGCTAGGAAGGAACATCACCTTAATATATATTATTAGTGATCAAACAACATGCAAACCAAATCACTCATTCGTTTTTGCTGGAGAAGAAGAAGGAATTGCTGGAGAGGAGTGAATCATCAAGGTGTTGAAGGAATCCATGAGAGTTGGTGAGAAATTCTCAAGCTAGGGTGCTACATCAACTAGGTAAACATATTTTTAGTTGAAATTAGAACAAGTTCTGGTTTTAGGCTGATTTCAGATAGTTGATGATTGAGTATTTGCAATTAATTTATATATTTGGATTCCTCATTTCAATCTGATAATCCAAATATATTGAAGTTCTTAATTTGGTTTTGAAATCATAAAGATATGAATTTTTGAAGTTGCAACACCAAAACTAGAATTCTGCATGTTGTATTAGGAATCAACCTGGGTGATTTGGTCATAATCTACCCATTTTAAATCGAAATTGATCCAAACTAGCGTAATTTGAAAGCTTATTTAAAGGGGAATAACTTTGCTCAAATGAAGATATTTTGATTCAAATGATTTTATGTCCAAATATGCTCTACAAATAGGTGCTGGAATTAAAAAGGAAAGTTTTGAAACTACATTTATTAAGGGTATAACTCCCTAACCACTTATTAAAATAAACTGATCTTTTATTATGTTGTATTTGGATATATCTTTTGCCTTGTGAAAAAAAATCAAATTTTTAGGAACTATAGATTAGGAGAAATAGATTTGCTAAATCCGCTGGTCGGATTAAATTCCAATAAGACCTATGTTTAGTAAAATCATGATATCTCTTTCATTTTAAATCAGAATTTTGCAAAATAAACCTTTCTGGAAAGCTAAGAGAGAGACCAACAAGAATTATATTGATGGATGATTTTGATATTCTGACCATTTCATGCCTAAAAATTGCTTTAAAATGTAGGACTGAAATTGAAACTTAATTTAGTCTTTAGGGGCTGATTTAGGAAGATTGATTTAAAGTCTATTGAATCAATTTGAATACACAATAAACACCACTAAATTGAGCTTAAACCCACTATACTTGAACTAATGATACACCAAACTCAGGAACCTAGGAAAAGGGTACGGGAGAGCGAATACAAGATTTGGAGTATCGGATGCCAGTAAAGCTAGGACTTTACTTTGTTGTTGTGAGTATACCCAATGCCAACTTTACTTGGCATTTCATTTCTATTAATTGTTGTCCTTGCATAGTCCTTTTGACTATCTTGCCTTTGTACTCTTATATCATGTGTTCTTTGTGTCTATGCTCACTTGATGAGTCTAGTTTGCTTGATATCTATTCATTTGATTTGATTCATTGATTCAATCCCATGCTGTCTATTCTTGTTGTTTTAAATGTAAATTGAATGATAAATAGCATGCTATTAGGCTAGTGAATATCTTATAAATGTTTAACAGGACTTGTATTCCTTATTTGTTTAGGTGTGTAGATGTGCCTATGCCTTGACAATCCATCCTTGGTATTTCTTGAAATTTTAAAAGTAGTTTTTGCATTTAGGTCTCGTACTCGATCGAGGTGTGTGCGACTCACGGGGTTAGAGTCCCTGGGGATGTCGGCACATGTTAGTTGACACTGTATGACACTCGGGGTTAGAGTCCCTGAGGTGGTCTACACACAGGGGTTAGAGTCCCTGGTAACACTTGGGTTAGAGTCCCTTGTGCTATATGATTATTGAGTCGGAGTGACATGTTTCACTGCCAACCGGACCTAAATCACCACTACTTAGCCTAGTGTCAGTATCACTTGTTTAACTCTGGTATTTACTCGCATATGGTTTATTTTCCAGTTTTCCCATTTATATGCTTTTAAATACCATTTGAATATTTGGAAATGCAAATTAAACTTGTCATCGGGGATTACCGTTTTATTCTTGTACTCACCGTCCTTTTTATGACGGTGGGTGCAGAGTCGTCTACCAGCAGGCCGGGCAAAGAGAAGATCGGCGATTATCCTTGAGCCCGCGGCGCGTCACTACATCGTTCGCAGGTCTTCTTTTGGTATTTTGATTGTATATGTTATATATGTCTTTCAAATACTATTTGGGGTTGTATATTGGGTTGAGTGTTAGTTTCCTCGACTTGACTTAGACTATTTTACTATTTCACTGCATTTTGAGGACTTTATATATGTGATGTCATTTCCTGGTTTTCCACGCTTAGGATTTTATAAATGGCTTCTGCGTAAGTTACTAATTGCTTTCTGCATAATCAATAAGACTTCCGCTAATTAATTAACTTAATTAAAAGTTTTAATTAACTCTAAATTTTATAAATTGGTAGGACTAGTGTATTACTTATCCTGAACACGAGAAAAGATGTGTCTAAGTTGTAAAGGCTGACTAATACGTAGTTAAGTCCTGCGTGGGTATGATTAGGGCTTAATTACGGGATTAGGTTGGGCGGTGCCCTAGATTAAGAGAGGGGTCGTCACATTAGTACATGAGTTATGGTTAGCAATGCATATCCCCAATATGAAATTGGAAGACTTGCTTGCGCTATCATAGTTCGAACCATTTCTAATAAAGTTTGATTACGCCTTTCTACAATAGCATTTTGTTGTGGAGTGCTAGGGATGGTAAGCTGTCTAACAACCCCTTTTATATCACAATATTCTTTAAATTGATCAGATAAGTACTCACGACCTTGGTCAGTTCTTAACATTTTGACATATTTCTCTAATTGATTTTCAACCAGAGTTACATACCTTTTGAAGCAATCAAACCCTTCATTTTTATGTGAGATCAGAAAAACATGACCAAAACGAGTAAAATCATTAATAAATGTGATGAAATATGATGCACTATGTCGCGCTCTAACATTCATTGGACCACATTTGTTTGAATGCATTAATTACAATGGATTATCAGCGCTTACAACTATTCCGAATGGTTTTCTAGTTATTGTTTCAGCTAGACAATGTGTACAAATAGGCAAGTCAACCTTTGCGAGTGAGCCTAAAAGGCCTTCTCTAACAAGTATATTCATTCGATCTTGTCCTATATGACATAATCTAGCATGCCATATATTTGCATCTAAATTAACAAAGCTTGAAGATGCAGAAATAGGAAACAACCATTATTATTATCAATTTTAACATCGCCTTTGATATCCAAAATAATAAAACATTAGATAAGTATCTAAACCCATAAAGTGCGGTGTCCAAAAACATAGTGACACTACTGTTATTGAAGTTCAAACTGAAACTAAGACTAAGAAGGATGACTACTGAAATTAAATTTTGCCTTATTTATGGGGCATAGCGGACATCATGTAGAAGTAGTGTGTGCCCGTTGTGTAGCTTTAATTGACATGTGCCAATTCCTCGAACAGCTACATTCGCGTTATTTCCAACATATATACACAGTGCTCCCACTGGGATGCGGCGATACTCAACAAAAGCCCCTTAGTCTTTCGCTACATGGCTTGCTGCTCTTGAATCAATAATCCACAATGGATTAGAGTCAGCATATAAAGCATCGCTAAACATAAAGCAATTGTAGGATGCATTAAAAGAAAATACCTATTATTTTCTTGGTTCAGGACATTTCCTTGCAAAATGTTTTTTTGTCCATAGTTGTGACATGCCATCTCTTTCTTGTCCTTCTTTTTATTACCTCACTTGCGATTGACATTTTTCGATTTCAGAAGGTGATCCACAATGTGTTTGTCTTTCTTAGCTACTAGTTTTCCTTTAGATTTAAAGAAAGTACTCTGGGAGCCTTCATGCATAATCATTCCCTGAGTTGAAGTCTTAGGAGCTTCCAAGCGCTCTGCTTCCAACTCCACATGACGCACAATATCATTAAAACTCTTGATATTCTCGTTATGGCTCATCGCAACTTTTATGTGCTTCCAATTTTGAGGAAGCGATCGGATGGCTGCTTGGTTTTGTTGTTCATCTGACCGAACATGACCAGTAGTATCATATTCGACATCTCTCTCAGATGTTGTTTCATCGAGTGATGCTGACGTTCAACATATGTTTCAAATTTGATAGTGAGCTAACGCAACCTTATTGCGGAAGTCATCCCGAACCACTGCTTCAACACATTCTACATTTCCTGAGCAGTATCAAACTGCTCGAACTCGCACATTAGATCGTCTTGCATGCAGCTCAACAACGTAATGCGAGCAATGTTGTTGTTACATTTCCAGATTTGAAATGCATCACGAACCCTACAATGTTTAGTAGTCGTACCCTTTTCTAGCTCTAGGATCACATTCTCAAGAGTCTCCAAGACTTCTTGCACTTCTAAGATATATTGCACCTTTCAATGCCATATAGCAAAATTGTCCTCATTGAGCTTTTTGCCCTTGTTCAACTTAACAATTATACTTTTTGTCACTGAAGCCATGGATTCTAATGACAAAAACTATTCATTAGTTAGATTATTCAAAAAATAAACTTACACTAATTTGCCACTAACTTTATTTACACTAATTAATAATTATTTATGGGTATAAGATCGAGAGTTTGCTATACTTACAATCATCACTTATAAGCCCAAAAATATATTAATTATTAATATTTAAAATAATTTATGCAATTAATTTCCCACTTAAAACTCAATAAAAATAATTAATTAAAGAGTTGCATAATATAACCATAACAAAAATAAGAAATGCATACCTTGTGTACTCTTTTTCGTAGGAAAATAGGAAAAGATAGCGCTCCGCTGAACTCCTTTGCGAATTTGGCGTTGTTTTGCCTTTATCAGTTCATAAAAACTTTTCCAAAAATTATTGAAAGACATTTCCTTTTTGATGAACTCCACCATGGGTATTCAAGAAATATTGAGGGAGCCAATTGAAGCATCAAACCTCTATTCTTGTGGCTCACATAAAACCCATTGTCCTTGACTAGGTTATATATTTTATTGAATGTACCTATATGTTGGATGATTATGCGCATATGATCATATTTGTAATGTTGAAGCGCCTTATATGGATCGTCGCTTCCAGAATCTCGTCATTCAGATTCACGAGCCATATATGATAAAAAAACGTTTTGGTTATATTATGTACTACTAATTTCTTTCTTAAAAAAATTGTGATATAAAAATCAAGAAAATTAATTTTATACTAGTTTATTTTTAAAAAATAGCCAAATAAACTTATCACAAAAAATATATATGTATATTGGACTATACAATTCTATTTCTTTCTAACATGAACAAAGGACTTTTGAAGTCAACACTAGAAACGTGGAACACGATATAAAAGATTCTCTAATCCATTAACATTAAATATTTATAGCCAATCTAAACTTGCCACGTAGCAACCTAATAGTTTGACTCCAAGACCCGTATCAAATCCAATTTGATTTATGGAATGTCCTAGACACACAGACCTTCAACCCAACAAGATTTCTATAACTAGATATGATACGTTAAAAAAACTTTTAACACGTGCAAAAGACGTGTTAACATAGTACTTCCTCATCAGAATCATCGGGCTTACATTAATGCGCACGTAACTAAGAAAAACACGCAAATCTCTGTTTTTTTTATCATAGAACACGGGAATGCTTCAACAGAAATGTTTCACCATCTCGGACTCCGGCCATCAGCGACCTAAACCATCGTATTTCGGTAAGTACCCCAATAGGTGCGCTGTAACTGATCGACAACGAATTTCGACGAAAGAACCTAAAAACAACCACTTTTCTTGATCGTGTCTGTTGATCTTTCTAAGGCTATTTGCTTGATTAGCACACATGGGCAAAATTTTTATCAACCCAACACACCCACAATTTTTTTTACCAAACTAACACATTTTTGGCCACGTCACCGCCACATCGCCGGGAGTGATGGTGTGGTTGTATTGTTTTTATACAAAAACGTGACCTAAAGTCACGATTTGCACAGAATGCAAATCATGACCCAAGGTCACGTTTTTGCTACACATATACTCCAAACCCTTGAAACCCCGTTCATCCTCCTTCACTTCCCATTTCATTTTCTTCTCTCCGGCGACCGCCTCCGCATCCATCTCCCCGTCCGGCGCAAGTAAGATCGGCCGTCCGTCGCCCTCCGTGGTCTGTATCCCGCCGGTCGTTGGAACGTTGACGCGAGGACGCCTCTCCGTAGTGGTTGAGTGCATTGCCGCCGCCGCCGCCGCCGCTCGCGCTTTGCGCGCCGCGCCGCCGCTGCGCGCTGCTTCGCGCTGCTTCTAGCTTCTGCTGCGTTGGTGCTCTCCTCCCATTGGCGCGAATCGCCTCCTGTCGGCGCTGCTGGTAGCCTTCCCGCCGGTCAGTCCTCGCCTCCCCGGGCGCTGCTTTCGCCTCTCATTGTCCGTCATTGCCTCCCGTATCCTTGCTCATCGCCGCTTTTCACAACCGGTCTTGTTTGTATTGGTAAAAATCTTCTTTCAATTTTGTTCATTGATGAATTAGTTCCAAAAAGGCCTTTTCTTTGGGGTCTCATAAATTAATATATTGAATTAAAATCCATTGATAATAAGCAATTTTCTCATGATATGATATATATATCATGGCTTATATACATTATTGACGTTTTTTATTTAGATTAGCGACTAAACTAAGTTAATTTATAACAGAGAATTTTGCATAAGATCTTCTCGACTCTTACGAATGCCAATACTTTGCAATCCAATAACACTGAAAATATAACCGAAAATATCACCGAAAAATATGATCTTCTTGTTGCTTTATTGAAATCTATTGCATTGAGAACAATACTGTATCTCATATGTCAGTATAATAATTAATGCATAACAGTGTTATAGGCCAATTTAATTCAATGCCAACATTACCAGTAGTTGCATGCCATAATGATAATATATTGTTTCAGTAAAGGATAATGTAAGTAATGGCTAATGTAAGGTCCTTTGATGCTAATTAACTTGTGTCTATATATGCTAATTAACTTGTGTCTCTGTACGTTGAAACTGAAGTCACTGAATGGGAGTCACATATTTGGTACAGTTAAAAATGACTTTCATCATATTGTGAAAGAGCAAAAGATTGTTTCACGCACATAATTAATTATGTATTATATATTTAAATAAAATTGTTAATCTCTTATGGACTAATCAAGACCAACTTTTTATATTTGTGCTAAGTGAGTGTATTAATTATCATCACTTCTATTGATTAACAATTATATTCTACATATATAGATTCAATAATGGTTGATCGAAGAGTAACTTTGGTGTGCTATATGAATGGTGTCATGGTTGATGGACCATCAGGGATTTCGTACATGAAACTGCCTATTCGACATCTCAGATCGAAGATGGGTTTAGGGTACGAGGAACTTGTGAGTTTTATCTGTAATTCATTGGAGATAGACAATGAAAAAATGATATTAAACATGACATATCGATATCCCGTGTACATTGGAACTGGAACGTACAACTATCTCCCTTTGCGAATAGTTGATGAGTCGACTCTAAAAGATGCTTGGGAGATTGTGGCAGAATCTCCACCACCAAATTGCAAGGAGCTATTTTTAGATTTAGTTCCGAGGCAATCATATACTAGTTCCAATTGTAATATAGTGGTAAGTGGAGAATGACCTAGTACTCAACCAATTTTTGAACATAATTTTTGTGCGTCGCCTTTGATGACCGCAAATCCCGAAATAGACGAGGATGCTCGTTCCTGTGATGATCTGAATACTGAGGAAAATGATGACTATTGTGGTAGTGACGGGGATACTAGTGAAGAGAGTAGCGATGAATCCGTAGATGATGAAGGGGTTGATGCTCATCATGTTGATGATGGCATGATTCGATATACATTAAATCGAGTCATAGCCGATGATGGCTCATTATCTTGTCCTCCAATTTTGAACGAAGATGGGAACGATGATTTTTTCGATGAAGAGGCTATTGGAATTGATGGTGTGCACGTGGGTGTAGGTGAATTTGCCGTACCTTCATCTGTATTTATGGAATTGAGTAGTGAGGCAATGCAACCCATCCATGAGAATGTAATGATCCCTTCTAGGTCTTTATGGAATGAGGCATCAAAATTTCATGTAGGCATGCGGTTCATGTCTAAAGTGGATATCCAGCATGCCGTGAAATTGTATAGCATCAAAGGACACAGGCGATTTGTGGTAACTCATTCTACACCTAATGTATGGATTGTCCGTTGTAAGAAATATTTAGATGGATGTACTTGGAGGTTGCGGTGTTCGAGAAGAAAAGCCTATGGAATGTTTGAGATCAGTAAATATGCAGGACCACATACATGTATCTATGCTAAACTGTCCAAGGATCATGCTCATTTGGACTCCACCGTTATATGCCGTGAAGTAGAAAATGTGGTGAGAAGAGATCCGTCCATCTCAGTTCCAGTGCTTTATCAGATTATCAAGGACAAATTCAGTTATGATGTTCGTTATAAAAAAGTTTGGTTGGGGAAGAAGAAAACAATTGTTAAAGTCTTTGGATATTGGGAATAATCATATAAAATGTTGCCACGGTGGATGGCCGCTCTTCAAGAAAGCAATCCAGGGACACGTTCGGAATGGAGGCATGGCGAGCCTAATGCCAACAATGATGTTGTAATCAATTGGGTTTTTTGGTAATTTGCACCTTCTATTGCAGGCTTTAGACATTGCAGACCAATTATACTAATTGATGGCACATTCTTGTATGGAAAATACAAACAAAAACTCTTAATAGCCACTGTTGTTAATAGTAATAGTCATGTATTTCCCTTAGCATTTGCCATTGTTGATGAGGAAAGTCAAGACAGCTGGGGATGGTTTATGGCTTGTTTACGACATCATGTGACTGATAGAGATGGTATATGTGTCATTTCTGAACGACACCCTGGTATATTGTTGGCAATGAATAATCCTCAAAATGGATGGACCCATGAAAGAGCTCAACATAGATTTTTCCTTCGTCACATATGCAGTAATTTCAACATGAGATTTGGGAGCAAAGAATTAAAGGATATGGTGTACTTAGCCGGTGCACAACATCAACCGCAGGAATTTAAGGCATATATGAAAGAACTTCAACAAATGAATGATGAATGTATTGCGTGGTTTAATGACCTTGATCGAGCACAATGGACCAACGCATACGACAAAGGATATCGATACGGATGGATGACTACAAATCTAGCGGGTATTCATTGTGTCTATATTTTGTTACTATTATTTATTTAATGTGTTTGATTTATTACGTTGAGAAGCTAATACATATATGGATTTTTTTTAACAAATGTAGAATGCTTTAACGGGGTCCTTAAAGGCGCGCGATTTTACCCCGTCACCACTTTAGTGCATTTGACTTTTTATCGTGTCATGGCGTACTTTAACAAAAGACGTGACGAAATAGGTGCAGCCCTAGGAAGGGGCGAAAGGTACACAAGGTACGTACTGGATAAGTTGTCACATTGGGGAAAGGCGGCTGGAGGGCATAATGTTACATTAGTGAATCGTGAAAATGGTACATTTGAAGTCATCACTGCAGCACGTGGCTATCATTTGAGAAAAGGGTCTAACAAGCAAGTGGTGAAATTGGAGGCTCGTAGATGCACTTGTATGAAGTGGCGGTGTTTTGGCATTCCATGTTCCCATGTTCAAGCAGTTTGTGCCAGTGTTGCCATAGATCACTTTGTCGGACATTGAGTCATACTACGATTGTCCGTATGTACGAATCAATGTTATGTTTGCGAATTTCCAACCCATTCCTCACGAAGATTATTGGCTTAACACTAGAGTTTCACACACGTTGCTGCCTGATCCATCTCGAAAGCGAGTCAAAAAAGGTCGTCCTCAAACAAGACGTTTGCGCACTGAGATGGATTTAAGAGGCAATCAGAAACAACCACGTCATATGCAACGAGAGAAGGAATGGAGAGAAACCCAACAACGCTGCGATGTAGTAAGTGCAAGCAGGATGGACACAATAGACGCACTTGCTCTCGTCTTCAGCAAGAACAACCGCCTAATGTTTCATAGTGAAAGGCTCTTTCAAGTCTTATGTTTCGCATCCACTTATATTTTCCTTGTATTTGTTCACTTTCTTATGACTTTGTGGTACATGTACTTTGTTTCAATTAAACCATGTTTTCATATTATTCACACACTTTTGTTTTAACTTTATTGTTTCTTGAATGGAATGTATCGCTACTTGTATTGTTTCTTCATTGGTTTATGGAATTAATGACAACATTGTTAATGATTTGGGGTTCAAGCGCGATATGGATCCTGGCCCTATAAATGATTCGGTGTTGACTATGTAAGCTCTACATAGATCTACTCGCGTTTGGAATGGACCGGTAGTACTTCTTTTCGCCTGTTTGCATAATTTTATAGCTTCGTAGCTACATTTGAACTAATGTAACTTAAATCTCGTATTTCCATAGGAGCCTGGTATATTGACTATCAGACGTAATTCAGCTGCACTACATTGATTGGTCCCACTGGATGAACGAATAGTTGGGCATCTTCAAGAAGATGGGTTTTATGGGACGGCGCGAATAAGTTTCATATCAATTGATTGACATCTCATTACTGCCCTTGTAGAGAGGTGGAGGCCAGAAACTCACACGTTTCATTTTCCACTTGGCGAGATGACTATTACCCTACAAGATGTACAAATCATCTTAGGGTTACCTGTCGATGGATTACCAATCATTGGTCGTGTAGAGCAAGATTACGATGCCTTGTGTTCGACACAACTGGGCTTCCTATTCCCTGAAAACAACAGGACTGGAGGTCGGATCCAAATTCACCAACTTTCAAGATGGTTTCCAAACCTTCCAAATAATGCTGATGATGTGGAAGTGCAACGCTATGCAAGAGCGTACACCTTACAACTTCTTGGAGGAACTTTATTTGCTGACAAGTCTAACAATCTTGTTCACATCACGTATTTGCAATTTTTGGAGGATTTTGAGGCGACAGGACAATACAGTTGGGGTAGTGCACCTCTGGCTCACCTATATAGGCAATTGTGTCTTGCAGCCGACATTGATGGAGCAGAGATTGCAGGTCCGGTCATATTATTGCAATTATGGGCATGGGATAGGTTGCCTTTTCTTGCACCAATAATGGGAAACGTTCTTCGAGACGACATCATACCAAACGAAGAATTATTTCCACCTCCTCCATTTGGCCATAGGTAATTAGTATTTAACATAATAATTTCAATTTGAGTATATTTATCTACATGTACATTCATGCATGCTTTGTGTTGTTTTGTACATTTCTATAGGTGGAGACATGCCTTGGAGACCACAGGAACAACAATGCACGTGCTGACAAAATACAGAGAAATGATTGACATGCAAGCACCCGATGAAGTAAGAAATATACTTAATCAATTTTTCCAAATACCCTATTCTACAATGGTGAAATGCGAATTTTATTCATTTCAAGTTGTTTTTTATGACTTCAGGTAATTTGGGAACCGTATCCTGAGACAGTTATAAGGGACCTGCCTGCGTATTGTAGCAGTGGTCGTGCTATTTGGCGAACGAGGGCACCTTTGCTTTTCTTCTGTGTTGTCGAAATGTATAATCCTGATAGAGTCATGCGACGATTCGGTTTGAAACAAAGGATACCACCTTTACATAGCACAAGCATGGAGCTACATAAGATTGACTTGAGAGGGAAAACGGATAAGGATTGGAGTGCAGAACATAGTACTTATGTCTGCATGTGGAACGAACTTGCTTCCAATATTGCAACTGATGAAATATTGGAGGAGCCATTGGAATTTTACGACCCGTATAAGCTATGGTATCGTCGCATTACACGACGATTCATGTCTCGTCGTGGAGCTATTGCTGAGGCATTGGTAAGTACACTTTTTTTTTCAGTCATGAAGTCTTTCAAATAGTTGTTTTGATTTTACTTTCGCATACAACTTCATAAATATTTTATATGTAAGCACATGGAATGACATTAATTCATCAGTTGACATTGGGTGATGATGTGTCTATTGCACGTATTAGAGATGTAGCTGCATCGACTTTGACTGTAGTACATGCAGATTATCGCATGCATAATATGCCCACTTCATTTGAAGCTTCTCATCAATCTTCTCATGATGATACACGTTCGAGGCATGACACTCCAGTGTATACTCCATCAGTACCTCTCAACCAGTTCAAGACTCTATATACTCCATCAGTACCTCTCAACGAGTTTGAGACTCCACATACTCCATCAGTTCCTCCCAACATGGAATTCGAGGCTACGTAAGCCTTTCTATTTGACAGGGCACCTACATCTTCGCGCCATTTTAATGCAAGTCCAATAATGATGAATTTATCTCGGAGTACAAGTACTCATGATGGTGGAATGCGTGATATCGATGATATTCAAAGAGAAGATGCTCAAAATCCTGCTGATGTGGGCCATTCGAATGTGCCATTAGCTTTAAATCGTAATGTCCGAGTCGTAAAGAGAACACGTTGTGGGACTGGAAGTCATTATTTGGGGCCAGACTAGGACTTTTTCTTTAACTATAATAAGACTTTTTTTTTATTATTGCTTTGTAGTTGATCACCTTGCAATTTCTTCATTTATAGCAATTCAAATTGCAAGTTATTCATTTATAGCAAATCATATTTATGAATTTGTTGAATTAATATATTGTTTTGCAGTATATGATATGATGGGTTTTAACTAATTTTTTGTTGATGTTTTGTAAACTGTTTTCATGCTTCGAGTGTGGTTTATGCATGATATGAGATAAGTCAAATTATGATTATAGAGTTTTGAAGCTGAAAAATTGAAATTTTGTGTGTGATATTATTGGAAACAACAGCTGCATTTATAAACACTCCCATATTTGCTAATTGTGTATGTTGTTTCCAGTAGATAATTTGGAGCTTCACTTTTTGAAATAAGTCAAATTATGATTATAGAGTTTTGAAGCTCAAAAATTGAAACTTTGTGTGTGATATTATTGGAAACAACAGCTGCATTTACCTTGCACTCCCATATTTGCTAATTGTGTATGTTTTGTAAACTATTTTGGATACGCTTGTTAGCACAAAAGCATCGACAAAATTTAAAAAAACTCAGCTGGAGATTGCAGACCTATATGGATGGTTTTAGTTTGAGCTCTCTGCCAACATTTAAAAAAAAAACACCTCAGCAAAGAGGAAGTCGTGACTTGCAATCACGACTTCCTTTTGCTGGAAAACGTGACTTCAAGTCACGTTTTCCAGTGACCAAACTATCCTTTGACGTGGCGGGTGATGTGGCAGTGACGTGGCCAAAAATGTGGTAGTTTGGAAATTATTTCTATGGGTGTGTTGGGTTGATAAATACTATTCCTAAATGTAATAATCAAGCAAAAAATCTGATCTTTCTAAGCGTACTAGCAAACAATCCGATGGGTGTGCCGGCTCTTACCACGATCAAATTCCGACAACGTTGCTGGAAATCAGTGAAACCCCATTAAAAAAACAGAATTAAATAAATAATTCTAAAAGAATATAGGAAGTCCTCGAACTCAACTCAATGAGTACCCCAAAATCATCTAAGTGTGCAGGATACTAATCACCTAGTTGCTCTGATATCAATGAAAGATTTTTGTAAAAAAGAAAGCGTACCTTTGTCCTATTTCGTTTATATGAAACTCTGGCCTTTTCCACCGTCCAAAAGTTTGGAAAACACTTCTAGAGAACTCTTCACACTACACAAAAATGCCAAAAGCCTTCAAATCAAATAACACTACATGATTTTATTATCCTATCAATCTTGAGACTTCCCAAGAGATTAGGATGGTTGAGATTTTGAGATATTATTAGTTATTAAAACATTATCTATTTTACAAATATGTAAAACGTGGCCAATGGATCCAATTGCATATTTTTTGTGAATGTGGCCAACAATCAGCAAAGAAAAAGAGAAGGAAATTGAATCCTCAATCTCATTTAAGGCGATCTATGACAATTATTATTGATCTTCCAACAAACATTGACTTTACATTTTGCTTAAAGTACTCCATTACTCAAGCATATCCCGATTTGAATTTCAATAGGTAAACATACTTCGCTTTCATTTTTCAGAAATACCCAAAACACCTTAAAAAATTCAAACATCTCCTATCCTCACCCCCACCCCAAAGTGGATAGGATTGCCCGTCTAGAGACTATTTAACGCACAACTTAGTATTTCCAACCTCATCATAACATGCAATTTTACTCCAATAGAGAAGATTTCTGGAGAGAATACTTGCTGAGATTCTTAGTTTTAAAGGGCTCCATTGAAGAATCTAAAGCTTCATTAGAAGAACGTCTACCCTAGGTATCATTTCCATTCACTTTAATTTATTATTGATGCATATTTGAGCATGAATAAAGCATGTTTTCAAATGAACGAATTTGGGGTTCTTAATATACTATTTTCATGAACAAATTCATTTCTCTAATCTATATTTGATTGTTGGAATGAGATCAAATCAGTTTTGGGAAATTTCATACATATTGGGGTTTTTAGCATGAACTGAATTTTTAAGATTCTGATGTAATTTAGCTCTTTATTTCAAAACTAGTTAAAAATTTCAAATCCTTGTGAAGTTTCACTCATTCTACTATATTGGATTTCCATTAAGTTATGGGATTTTAAAAAGCATGGTGGGTTTGAAACAAAAACATGAACTTTCACGGATATGCATATAAATTCTTGATGGTTGATCATTTTAAACGAAGTGTAAGCTGTCTACTTTTCCCTGATGATGTATCGGACCCTTGGTATAGGAGAACGAGGGTCCGAGGGGCACATGAGGACGTCTTCCCATGGAAGAACCTATAATTCAGAAGTTCAGAAATCTGGGATTCTGTGCGAGTAGTGCGACAACCATGTTGAGGACTGAAAACTTGCACAAAACTCATTCGAACTAAACCAATCCAACTAAGCTTAAACCTACTCTAATTAGTTCAAACACACTCTAAAACACCCCTAAAAACCTCAGGAACTTAGAGAATCAATAACGGGTATGGGACGTGAGTTTCAGAGTGGTCGAGACGGTTTAGGCTAGAAGTTGGTGTGGTTTGAGGTAAGTAAACCTTTAGGCAACTTGTCTCCACTTCCTATCATTTATTTCACTTTTATACAATTATTTGGATTGTTTTAGCTACTTTAATTCTAATGATATCATGACTTATGTCCTTCTACTTCGTTAACGTTTGATGAATCATGGCATGAGGTTATTATGAGTTGCTATAACCTCTTTAGTGTTGAATGGACACTCCATATTGATATCATAGTTGTGAAAATTCCTTCTTGCTAATTTATATTCCATTGTATGATCAAAATGGCATGCTATTATACTTGTTGAAATGGTTAATCTTATCTAAGGTCCTATTGTTGATAAATACTCTTTTCATTGTATTGTTTCAAACAAATATATCACTAGTTCCTTGATATTCATAGTGAGTAGTCCACTTGGGTTAGGTTCACTTATTTATGAGATGAGACTAGGGGTTAGAGTCCTTGGGGTCGCCGGATTACACCTAGATGATGTGATGTAATTCGTAGCGAGTAGTATCCCACCTAGTGACACGTGTCGAGCGTGTATAATGAATTCCCCACCTATTCTTTATACTTTTATTTTGTAGTAGCGTTAGGTGAAATCGTATATACATGGATTTAATGATCTTCTAAGAGTTTTAAGAGGTTTTATTAATTAACTTCAAAGCAATAATTGAGAACACGCAATAAACTAAATTATAAGAACAAAATAACATTAAGATTAATTAACTCAATTTAAACAAACCTAAACCAAGGATAGAGAACTTCACTAATTGCATCTAACTAAATGCCAACACAAACTATAACAATATTCATAAACATAGTTATAGACATAGTTCAATCATAGATTTTTAGAAAGTTCATTAAATCTTTTTTATAAGTAAGCTATAGTAATTCAAAATTACCTAGTTTTCCTTTTATCACACTACAAGAAAAAACCAAATAAACAACAAACTAATCTGATGCTGAATTGGTACGTTTCTGTTGCTAAACCACTCTGCAACAAATCAGTGACATATAATAGCTGTTGTTAAACTCTTTGTTGCTGGTGCAACTCAACGACAGATTAGGTATTTTGTTGCTGTTCAGTGACAGATTTGTGACAAACGTCTATCGCTGAACAACAACAAAAATGGGTCTGTTGCTGATCGAACTCAAGTCAGCACAGACGTGTCTGTTGCAAATCTGTCGCCAGGCAGCAAAGACGCTGTCTATCGCAATTATGTTGTTATTCAATGACAGACATACGTCGCATGCTGATCGTGCCCATCAAGAAAGACTCGTTGTGACAAATTAGCGACAGCGCTGAGCTGTCGCTAATTGTCGAATGGTAATTTTTTCAAATAAAATTATAAACAGTAAATAGTAAAAGGAAAACCTGCAGTAAAATCTGCAAAAACAAAATAAAAGCTACTAATATTACAAAAATTGCAAAGATGTATGTATATTATCAAAATTTGACAAACAATGTCTACAAAAGAATGAGATTAACATTTAATGATTAGTACTATACTATAAAGTAGTAAATGAACATTATTCAACAAAATACAAACAACTACACAAGCTGGCTACACAAATTTACGTATATACAATGTGTACAAAACACTCTTATAGCATTCTTTCACCGATACATAGATAGGCACTATACAAATTCTTTAGCTAGCAGAGCGTATCCCATCCAAATCCTGAAAATTAAAAGGAACATGAACAATATTCGACAAGCAACCAAAATATTCCAACACAAATTAAAATAACATCACATCCAATTTAAGTGAAATCGAAGACTATAAAAACTCTTCTTAAGCAACTTGAGATGTAGGGTACTTATTTAAAAAGTATAGTTGAATCTCAATTTAAAAGGCTAGGTTAATGTTTAATATAGTCGGATTTGTCCCTAATCTAGCTTTCATCAATGTAATAAGTACACTATATATAAAGCAAAATCATTTGGATGGAATCAAAGAGAGTTGTAAGATTAAAAAGAGAGGACAAGGAAAAGAAAAAAGGAAGCCAAGTATAAGATAGAGCACTCTTTCAATTAAATATAAGGTCTAGTGTGGCTTTTAGCAAAACTCATTCTAACACAAAAGGTGCATTCATTGAGAATCCAATCTTTTCAATATTGGAACATACGAGGACAGTGAGACATCTAAATGTAAATTAAAGTAAAAATGTGCTCATGCAGTCTTGCATACTGGCCCAACTTTGTTTCATGAAAGATTGTTGATAAGCACATGTGCTTTGGTTCCCCTGTTCCTTATATAGTAAGACCAATATTTGATTATTTTTTTTCATTTTCCACTTTCAATGGCAGAATCAGTTTTAACTTGCACTAGTTTACATCAAATTTGTGCTGTTTGCAATCCAATATCATGAATTGAACCAAAAGATTTCCTAGATTAAGTTTAATTCCAACACTACTTATTCACAAAGTATAGTACTATTTCAAGAAATGTCTCCACTTTTTGTAACGAAGTCTTAGTTAAGGTTTCTTGATTAGATTCATAAGTTAAACTAGCTAGTAAAAACTTATGACACCAACAAATGTTAACTCTTACAAAAACTACCTATAAAGAATTTTTCATGAAAAAGCATAGTGGCATTATTATTTAATACAATCACTTGGTCTCTGTATTGTAAAACCAAAATACTCTCTTAATCAACCCCCATTCTCCAAAACATTAGATGCAGAAAAATAAACATAAAATTCAACATGAGAGTTGTAAAGTAATTATATCTTACACAGCAAAAACAAAGAAGACTTGTCAACTCCTTCTCTGTAAGCAACACCAATACCAAATGCCACCGCTACACATACCTGCAAATGAAGAATCACATCGACTACATTAGAAGGAAAAAAATGTGAAGATATACATTGACTCGTAATTAAAAACTCTCCATAAAAAAAGATAGAACATCCAACCACGAGTGCTCCGGCGAGGATGTACTGGAATCGGGATTAAGCGAGGTTGGGACTATGATTCGAAGGTCCACCGCATCAACTTCCTAGTCGTAAGGCACTCTACGAGTCTGCTATGCCTTCGTGCTAATCCACCGGGGTGAAGCTCAGGCCGACGGCGGTGTCGGTGTGCGAGCGACGTATGAAGGGGAAAGAGAGAGGCGGTGGAGTCGCGGATGAGGAGACCCGCGGCGGAGTTGTTGATGAGGCGAGCAGCGGTGGAGTCGCGGATGAGGTAAGCACCGACGGAGTCACGGATGAGGATGAGGAGAGGCGGCGGAGTCGCGGATGAGGAGACCAGCGGCGGAGTTGCGGATGTGGCGAGCAGCGGCGGAGTCGCCGACCAGGCGAGCACCGGCGGAGTCGCGGATGAGGAGAGGCGGCGGAGTCGCGGATGAGGAGACCAGCGGCGAGGAGTCACGGATGTGGCGAGCAGCAGCGGAGTCGCGGACGAGGCTAGCACCGGCGGAGTCGCGGATGAGGAGAGGCGGCGGAGTCGCGGATGAGGAGACCAGTGGCGAGGAATCGCGGATGAGGAGAGCAGCGGCGGAGTCGCGGAGGAGGAGAGCAGTGGCGGAGCGACGCTTGGGCCGATGGCGTCGGCGTGCGAGCAGCGGGCGATGCAAAGGAAGGAGAGAGGCGACGGAGTCACGGAGGACGATGATGATGAGAGTGGCCGACGACGGCGACGGTGGTGGCGATAGTGCTGGCGACGATGATGCGAGGGGCGGTGAAGGGGTTTGGCGGGGGTGGTTTGCGCAGAGAAGGGACGAGGATGATGGGTTCTGGTGTTTGATTATTTTTCTTTTTGTGACAGATCAACGACATATTATGTCTGTCGCTGTAATCTGTCGCTGATCTGCAGTAGATCAGTATACTTTGCTACAGATCAGCCGACATAATCATGTCTGTCGCTGATTTGTAGCAGATCTGTCACAGCCTCATTTTTAAATATTTTTCACTTTGCAATAGATCAGCAACAGAATCATGTTTGTCGCTGAGCTGTAGCAGATCTGTCACAGCCTCATTTACTTGTATCTTTATGTTTATCATATTGGCGGGAAATGTATGGCGGGAGAAATCAGCGACAAATTTGTGACAACATACGGTCTGTCACAATGTTTTGTCACAAATCCGTCACTGAATTGTTGCTTTTGGGTCAACCGAGTCAAATGGACTGTCTGATGCACAAGTGTTGCTGATCTGTTGCTGTTTAGCAACAAATTCTTTCTGTCACAATTTTTTGATGCTATTCCACCAAGTTCTTGTAGTGTCAATGGTATATGACACGTATCGAGTGTGTACAATAAACTTCCCACCTTTATTAATTATACTTTTAAATTTGTAATAGTGGCAAGTGGGATCATTTCCACATGGATTTATCAAACTCCTATAGGAAAAAGGTCTTTCAATGGTTTTTTATTTTTATTTTTTTACTTTAATTTAATTAATTTAATTAATTTAATTAAAATGGGAATAAAAAATCACTAATTCAATATATGATACTATAATAATTAACTAAACTAATTAAACTAACTTAACTATCACAATTCAAATTCACTAATATCCAAATCAATTCAATAATAAATAAATATCTAAACAAACATCAAGAACAATGAAACATCAATCCGTTTTGCATCCAAACATGTTACTTTAATCATATAGTTATGAACATACTTTATAAAGTATCATAGATCATTAAACTCTAATCATAAGTAGTAAACATCCTTTAGCACGCCATTAGTTCTCCTTATATCGGTGGAAAAACCAATTTCTAATTTTATTGAGCTAACCCCTTTGTATACACAAAGACATTAACTTCACACAATAAAATCACATTACACTTTGTGAAAACTTCAAACTACTAAATCTAACACTTTCTGAAAGCCACTTCAACATTAGATTTAGATATCAAATTCACCTAGAACATCTAAACTGTAATAGACCTTTCAAATAACTCTAGTTACTACTTTAAACTAGATTATGAATCCAAATATCATAATACACATTTTAGACTATGCATGCAATACAAAGTTCATGATTAAAATCTGCAAATAATAATCTATTAAATAAGTAAATCAAAGAATACGATCGTTTTAAAGCATTAAGCATATAATCATCTCATCATAACTAAATTCCAAAACTGATTAAGTTCATGTTCAGACTTTGTTTAGATTAATAAACTACTCACTCATATTTATAAATAACATCGCAATAATGTAAATAAAAGACATAGATAAATACCTCTAGAATAAGTACTTTGAATCTTCAAATCTTCTCCAAAAGCAATGAACAATAAAACAATAAACTTAAACAATAAACAATGGCTCATATAGTAATGAAATATTGATCTAAGTACTCAATGACAACTGATTTTGTAGTCGTACGGTCTTATTTATAGTATCATATCCCAAACTAACTCAAACAATTCATGGTTATCTAAAATTCATGAAATCAGGTCCAACGATTCCTGGTCGATTCTACTAATAACGTGAATCGCTGGCCAAATCCTTAGGATATGTCTTTTTGCTTCACGAATTTGATTAGCGATTCCTAGTACAAATCCCAAATCACTAAGGAATCACTGGCAGTGATTTCAAGTTCTCTCATGAATCGCTGAGGAATCACTGTGCAATACTTCTACTTGGTCAAATCCTTCATTTTCTTCCCATTTTCATCCATTTCATTAAATATTTCAATCACACACCGCCACATCATCACATGTCACATCAGCCCTGTGGGCCCCACTTCACTGCATCGGGATATGTGCAACATGTTTTTCGATGTAAATCCAACATAAGACTATAATATATGCATTTCACATCGTTGTTCGCTCCGGCTTCAATTATACACCTTACAAACCTTAAATAGACAAATATAAGCTAATATGACCATATTTTAGAGACTTTACCTTATAAAACATACTAAAATATCCTATATAATGTGTATATTTTGACTTATCAGTATATTCTAATCTCATCATTATTAGTACTAAGAACACTCAAAGCATACTAATAAACATATAAAATTCATGAGTACACTTATTACGAGATGATAACTAACGGAATATGCTGCTGTTACTCGACCTAAAACTTGAATTCACTTAAGGTTTCCCAAACAGGTAATAGACCGCTGAATAATCTTAGTTACTACTTAATATAGACAGGTAACAAACCGCTGAATAATCTTAGTTACTACTTAATATAGTTTAGTTACACAAATATGATGTAAATTATCTATTAACATTAGAACATATTGATCAAATACACATTGGCCACTATGTATGCAAACTCTAGTTTCATAGATTGTAATTCAATGATACAATCAATTAATACTATAAATTTAAGAATAACAATAATGATTTAAATTAAGCATTAAGATCATAACTTCATAAACTATATCTTTGCAATTGGTTTGGTCCATCCCATGGTATAGACTAATAAACTACTCACACATACTAATATAAAACATCATAAAATAATTAAAAGACATTAATGAAAAAAAAATTTATTAAAAAATTCGACTCCCTGCTTGAGTTCTCCATAACAATAGTAATGTAACACTAAAGTAAAACTATAGCATAGGATTGATGAAATAGGGTAGATAGCATAAGCAAAATAGAGGCAAGGTTAATTTCGAAGCCCTAGCCTCATATATATAGTATCCTACTCAAACTCAAATGCCTAGTTCTTATCCAAAAACCTCATCATCGACCTCGGTATTTCGGTAGCAATATGAATTTATTGTAACATCGCTGGGTAAATCGTTGAGGGTCTTCATAAAATACTCCTTTGTGGTACAACAATTCAGGTGGCGATTTAAGTGTTTCGCATACACCGCTGAAGTTCTTTGCTGCCGATTTGTCCAGCGATTTAAGTTCATTCTCCATTGCGATGGGACTTCGCATGGCTTCTTCCAGAGTTGGTCAAATTCTTCTCTTTCATCTTCAATTCCTTCATTTCTTCAATTCTCTTAAGTTATACATGAAATCACATAAAAAAGAGAAAACCTATTGTCACATAGTCCTTTATATTCAAAATAAGCACAAAATACACCATAAAACACTATCTAATTATTGACTTGTCAAATATCCCCAAACTCTGCACTTTGCTGTCCCGAGGAAATAAATACTTATAAATTATATTATCTTATTATCTTTCAATGATTTCAGAATAACTTAACTTAAAAAAAGTGATTAGCAATAGAAGTGAATTATTCATATGTAAATAAAGACTTAGGTAGAATAAGGAAAAATAAGATAACAACCTGCAATCATGACTCAACATTCACATGGAACACCTCAGAACTTAAGGTTCAATCAATACCAAGGCCAACCACTTATATAGGCTTTCTCAAACTCCACATGCAAACTTCAAGCCTACGATGTCTATAAATAAAAGCAAAATCATGCTATTAGAATCTCAAAGGTAAAAATTCTGAAACCAATCTACACTGTTGAAAACTTAACCACGAACGAAGTTAAAATGATTTTCCTTTAGGTTGTAATTTGGTAAATATATTGTAATAAACTATAGCTCCAACCTTCATAAGCTTATTCAATAAAACAAAGTATAGAGAATATATAATTTTCAAAGTAATGATTCTCACACTTAACATATATATATTAACAGTGCTTTTCACACCTTTTTTCAATCACCCGACTCTCTTCTCTATTTTTAAAAGAAATTTTTTATTCCTTCGGATATTGTTTTATGTAGGACTCTCATCTATTTATGAATAAATTGAGTACGCATTATGAATTTATTTTCCTTCAATTCAGGAAATTCACCCTTTTGTTGTTTTTAGAGTATTTAATCTCTTAATTTTTTTCTTTTCTTTGGATTCTCTTTTTCTTTCTTTCTAAACATTAAAAAACTAAGAATAAGTATAGACATTCCAATTAGGTTAAAGGTTATAAAGGTCTTTCGGCTATTAAATTTAACATTAGGTACCAATAAAATATAAGTCATATTAAGCTCAAATTGGCTAACTAGAGATAATATAATGTTAGGTGGGCTAATTAAGCTATTTTGGGTATAAACAAACAAGGCCTAAATCATTTCGTAATTGTGGTATCAGTATTATATTATATCGCCTTGACTGACTAGTAACCTTGTTCTAGGATTCTTAGGATTTGTTTCGATCTTCTACCAACTTTTATGTCTAACAGAAGGAAATCAATCCCTCCGAATACATCTAGTTAATACACAATCTGGTCAAGTCTATGAATAGGGCATAAATGGTTGATTCCTTTCATCTAATCAAGTTTCATTTCTTATGAGTAATTATAAAAGAATATCACTTCTATTTAATTTAATTACATTCCATATAATAATTCTCAATATAATTAAACTTATTTCAATTGAAAATGAAATGAAATCAAAATCGAAATAACCTCATAAATATCTACCTCAAATCTTTCATATAAGCATCTCTTACATTATTTACATACTTCACTTCACTTCAGATATAACTGATATCCTCAAAAGTCATTCCAAACTTAGTCCTCAATTTTTTAAAAAAGTCAGATTCTCAAAACAAAATCAAATACCTCATGAAGCATTAAAAAATATAATATGTGAAAACTGTTAAGCACGAAATTTATAAAAGAACAATTAATATAAAACACATGTCATAAATTAAACAAACAATAAAAAAAGATATCATGAATATACATATCATAACTCAAAATCTCATAATTTCCAAAATTCACAAAAATAATACCAAATTAATGACAAAAATTTTATCCTCACAAAAGATTCACTCTAAAAGATGTCATTGAAGAAAGAGAAGAAAGATAAAAAATCGCATCATCTCCTTAATCACCATTATCTTGCTCATCTGGGTAAGACCTGTATGTGGCGGCCCGGCCGCCCCGGGGTGACGTGTCTCCGTGTACTCTTTACTAGTTGGCCTAACTACACGTGTCCGGCACCTGCCCGTCCTCATCATGTATCGCAAATCATGTCGACATGTGTATTATCAAATTAATTAGTATATTATCCTTATATTCTTAACTTATTCCTTGTGGGAATTTAACTATTTCAACTATTAATTCATTTGTAGTTTATTCTAATGCTTAACCATACTAGTATGTTGTTTCTTACAAGTTAACATAAATCAACAGAAGCCTCAATTGATACGATTAGTATAAGTAATTTAGCATAGTAAACATTATTCAAAAGAGTAAATCCTACTGTAGAAAAGTAATCTGTATATAAGCGACAATACCACAAACAAAGTATATATACATGTACGGTGTCATCTCAAGCCTTCCAATACCTAAAATATACAAAATCTAAAAAAAACACGTAAGAGTAGGTCCTCGATAGCGGACAATCAGATGTAGTCGCCTAGGATCCCCTTGCCCCTACTGGTACTAGGGTCTGCACTCAATCATCACAAAAAGATAGATGACGAGTCCAATAAGTAAAATCTCAAGGAACTCCCATGCGCATTCGTATAATAAAGTAAATGAAATGCAAGGAATATTGTCAAGTAAACATGCGGAATATAAAAACAGACAACTGTAAATGACTCATCGCATGAATAGATAACGGACAAGCTAACAAATGTGTGTGCGCGCTCCAGATGGACTAGATTGTAATTTGGGTCACCAAGTTCCTACCAGTGGTCATGCCCAACTGGCCCGACACTTGGTCCCTCGCGGCGCTTGCCAAATCCGCTGAGTCACCGACACGTGCACCAAGGGCAAGCTCAAGTCGCCACTCACTGAGGGCCGGGTCATACGTGCTATAGTCCAGTGCATCATGAACACACAACCAGGAAATCTGGGGGAGTAACCTTAACCCACGTCAAAGTAACGGAATAGAGTATTGAACAACAAGGGATGATATAAATGAAATGTAAAAACAGAATCAAATACTCAGTCTTTCAATTGGGTTTTACAAACCTCACATCGCTTTTCGACTTTCCTAAACTCTCGTATCCAACCTGACAAGATCCCGGTACCGAGCTACGGTTTCCCCAAGTCCTTTAAGTCAAATTTGTATAGTTTCACATTATGTCCTAGTGTTTAGTCATGTATTAGGTGAGAAATCACCAAAACAACCCTTAAAACTCCATTTTGATATGCAGTTAGCAAGCTAAGGGACATGTGTAGCGCGCTACTATTCTTCGGGACGAAGAACTGTTAGCAATTTAGAATGATTAGCGCGCTAACCATTCTAGGTAGCACGCTATCTGTGCTCCAGGATATAATTCTCAATATCTATGCTCTGGGACAGAATTCTCGACTCAAGTCGAGAATTCTGTCATAACCCTCTCAATTAGCTACCTTATTGATTCTAACATGTTTCCCATATATAATTAACTTCAATCAACCCTTAAAACACCCAGAACCTCAATTTAACCCAAATTCCTCAAAATTCATGCATTCATGTCAACCCTCCAATATCATTAAAATCATCAAATTTAGCTAAACCAATAATCAATTCTCTATATATATATAGTCTAACAACCTATAATTCATTAATTTTTTCACTACAAATCAGAGACCTAATCACAAAAACTTGAATTTCATCAAACAAACATGTCAAAAACTAGGTTCATTGGAAAGTGGTGAAGATGGAGGTGATTACCTAGGTTTAGATCTCTTGAATTGATCTTCAAAGGTGTTGAATTTCAGCTTGAAATCCTTTCTTCTTCCTCAGATTGTCACAGATTTACATGAATTTCATGTAGTTTCGATCAAACACTCCACTATCTCATATATATATGTTTGGTCTTGATCAAGTGTGCGTACGTATCTCAAGGATTATCTTGTGGTTCACAAGCATGCTATGCTACACCTCTTGATGACTCCAATAGCACACTCCTTTCCTAGAGTAACTCAAAGTGATGATCTAGATGTCCTTCTCAAGTTCCCTTTTTATTCCATGCAACTATAAGCTTATTTATTCTATTAATTGCACATTACCTTAAGCCTTTTTAAAATCATATGGTTAGTATTTTATTTATCAAGTTTAACCAACTCATGGTCGCACTAACATTCGGCTACCCGATACCCGGTGTCCCGCGTCTCGACACGCATTTCGAGGTGCGCCATAGCCTATTGTTCGAATTTAATTTAATTAGTATATGGTTACATTACCCATTTCAATTTGATTTCATAATCATATTTCATGAATTTGTCGAGTTTTTCTAGTATATCCGTACTTAGCCTCTCGATACCCGCGTTGGCACACACTTCGAGGCAACTACCCATCACACAACCTCGCACGATATTGTTATTCAACATACAAACATGCGATGTATTTAACAAATAATTTAATAAATTGCATTACAAATAAGGCAATCCAACACATAATCAACTAATGTACCTAGGCCGACTTGTGTCCTAGTCTACCCGTGGCGTCCACGTGGATCTGAGCTGGCGTCCATGTCTGTAATTATGATATAAATAACGACGTTAATAAAATAGGCCGTTACACTGTAGCTGTTCGCAGGGTTGTAAAGTTGATAATCAACTATACCCTCCATTTATAGTCTCAATTGGATCAGTAGCACTAGATATTCTGCTTCTTGTTCGTTAAGTGTTCTAATCAATTGTTGTTCAAAGCCATACAAATTCAGTGTGAATTGTTTTGAAAAATCATTTCCTGGTTCCTCGAAGTTATCATTTGGTTATGTAGTAGTGAATACATCATTGACATCTTCGTCTCTTCTATGAATAAACTATCACTACAAAAAATGGCCAAAATATCGAGGGAAAAATCCCTTGCTATTCACTTACTTTTTCATCGCTAAGTTGATTTGCGAGGGATTTTGCGAGGGAATCGACCCTCGCTAATTTGCTCATTACTAATCCATATTTGCGATGGATGTCAGAGCCCGTAGCTAAATGGCGAGGGATTAGCAAGAGAAAGCCCGTTGCTATTCAGTGTGTTAGAATGCAAATGCCAAATAGCGAGGGATTGTCACCCGTTGCTATTTCTCTCGTTAATTGATAAAAAATATTTTTTTTTAAAAAAATTCTTGAAATTAAAACTATTTTAACAAAAATATAATAGATGCATTAAATTTGTGTTTTAGTAAAAATATTAATTATACTATTTTTTAGCAAATATTATTGTTTTTAAAATTAAAAAATAGTTTTTTTAAACACCAAAAATATAGTTCAAATTTTTTTTAATAACATTTAAAATACTCATTTTTTTTATGAAAATTAAACAAATTTAAGCAATCAAATCTATTTTTATTTAGTTTTTCAATAAATATGTTTTAATATTAAAACGATATTTTAAGCTGTAACATGCATTAAAATAAGTTTTTTTTGTCTACAAAAAAACAACTATTTTTCCATCGAAATTTTTTTTATAACAACTAGATAAAAAAGTTCAGACACAAAAAAATCAGGCACAATTTTAATAAAATTTAAGAAATAAATAAAAAATTTAAAATACCAAATTCGCTTTGTTCCTTCTCCGACAGCGGTGGTAGCGACATCGGCGAGTGGCGGCCGGCGGCGGTGACTACAACAACAACCCTGACCACAAGGCATCAACAAAAAATCAAACATAACACATAAAAATAAACACAAGAAGCCCTAAGTAGCAAAACCTTTGTGCATGTGAGACCAAAGAGAGTAGAGGGGTGGGGGCGATGCGATGGTGAAGTGATGAACGCCAGTGGGGAGGCGACGAATGGAGGCACTTGAAAAATCGAGACGCGTGTTGAGGATGTGATGGAAGGAGAGAGGAGAATAGGATGAGATGAGTGGATAAGAGAGGAGATGAGCAAACGCAAAGAAGGGGGAGGGGTAGGAGAGGGACGTCCATGAGAGGTGTGGGGGAGAAAGGGAGGGGAAAGGTGGGAGAGGAGGTGAGATGATTGGTTTGGAGAAGATGAAGTGATAGGGGGTGGGGAGGGCTCGAGGTGGGACCCGTGTCAATGCCTAGAGAGACATGCAGTTTGCCTCGTTTTCTCCCCCGAATTAGCAAGGGTTTTAGCGATGGAGCTCATTCCGTCGCTAAATCCCTCGCCAATTATGAGCACCCCAAAATTTAGTTAGGGAATCTAAGCCATCGCTATAATCCATCGCACATCCCTCGCTATAATCCATCGCAATAATCCAACGCCAATCTCTTGCAAATTAGTGATGACCACTATTCCCTCGCTAATTTTAGTCGCTATTTTGGCCATTTTTTGTAGTGTATCAGTCTACCATTATGTATTCATTGAGTCTCAATATACTATGCGGCTTGCATTTCTTCTTTTGCTCTTCATTTTTCTTCTTTAGTTTGTCTTCTCAATTCAGCTTGTTCTCTCCCATCCTCTTAATCTGTGTGTCCAAATATTTTCTTCATGTTCACAATTGAATCATCTGCGATAGTCTTATCTGGAAAGATATTCATTTTCAGTTCCTCCAAAGGATCTCTATCTTGCCTTCAAAACTCTGTGATCATTAAAGAAGCAGACCATCATTCTTATTTATGGTCATGACGTGACTGATCGTGCTATGAATCACGATTCCAACATCGATATACATCAAAATCTTCACTATATAATATAAGAGTCTCGACTTATAGTTCACAACCTCATTATGGTGATTCTTTGGTTGAAGGCAAGCTTCCACTATATAGCACCATGCCTTGGTGGTTTTCCTAAAGTTCTTATAGGTTATATGTTTAGGAGCCATTAGCATCGGTTATAAGTCCTTCCCTCGGAATTGCTTCTAATCATATTCTAATCATTTCTTGGGGAAAATGGATCTTGTTTCCATAAACGAATTATGGAAAATCGTTATTCTCCCTTCTATAAAATTTCGGCAAATCAAAATATCAGTTTATTATCGCTGGTGAATAATACGCAATCATCCCTCGAAGTATGAACTCATTTATGTTATTTTCATTACCATGCATATTGAAATAAAATTCTCTTATCAATATCTCACAATCCCTATCAGGTTGAATATTGTCAACATCTAAATAATTATAATCCATAGTCAAATTCCTCAATTCCTTTCTCTAATGATACTAAGTATATTACTTCCATACTTAACTTCATTCTTCACATTAAAACTTCTTTTCAGAATTTTGTTCTTTTGTTTATTCTGAAAATCACCAGTAAAACTCTTCAAAGCCTTATTATTAATTAAATTTCTCGAATCAAAATAAATCTTAGCAATTTTTTTTCACACTATCCTCATTACCTTATATCTTTTCACTTCTAACATTCATGGTTAATGGGGAAGGTTCCCTTCAGTTTCTAGTTCTAGGAGTAATAATAGAAACTCCGTAGGTGCTACGTAAACAGGTGAGACTTTTGACTTATACTTGGGTTGTTCAACCGCTACACTTTTACCCTTATCCTCTCTTGTGATTCTCCTTATTCCTCTTACTATTTCACGTTCAACCATTTTAGCTTTTTTTTAAAAAAATTCAGGAGCCCTGAAAAATACTCAAAAACATGTGATTCATATAAAATAAATGGTTGAAAATTTATTTGGAAGAATTCTATGAACAAAAAAATAACGAAAATCATTTATGAGAGAGTTTAATGTAAACCAAGTCAATTTGAAATCAAACAATTTTTTACAAGAGAATTTTATCCTATCAAATTCGAAAATCCAATGTTTGTTTTTTTTTTTCAAAATTCAACTTTATATAACCGACCTAGCCTAGAAATATCAATAAAAACTTATCAATGTCTACCAACAAAACCCTCCAAACTTATTTTTAACAATCATGAAACCATTTGCGATCCTGAAAATTGAATTTCACATCAAAATCAAATTTTAGACAAAAATTTCTGACAAAACTTCACAAATAGTTCAAGAATCCTTATAAATCAACTCTTTCGATTAAAATAGATAAAACCATTTAATGATAATTCACAAATCAATCCAATCAATAAATAGTATAAATTCTGAATGTTCTCAAAAACTCAAAAAACATTCCACACAAAACTTAGTTTCAAAATCAATATCATAAATTTGTAAGGGCATTGAGTGATTACTTCCTTGAGAGTGAATCTCCAAAGTAATAGATTCTACTAAAGCCTTAAAACTCATTCTTTAAGCTTCAAATTCAAATTTCTACCCATAACCTTAACAAGCTCTACAATCACTCAAACTCCCTCTATTTGGTGCTTAGGTAATGAGATTGAGGTGAGAAAAGATTATATAGACTAAACTAAGCTTATAAGATTTAAATCTAACCTTGAGATGGTTTTTTTTTCTCACGAATATGTGACACAGTTTGTGAAAAGATATGAGTTGGTTGTTTGCATCTTCAAGGTTTAGGGTTTAAGAACACAAAATTAGTGCCAACGTTTTGACTTATTTACTAAATCGTCGAAAAATCACTAGGTGAATCGCTAAAACGTGCTAAAAAATGAGGTTTTGTTAATCAGTGATTCCTAATTAATACACATCATCAGCATTTCGCTAGATAGGGATTGACGATTTAGGAAGCGATTTCAGGTATATCAGAAAATCGCTAGTACATCGCTATGGCCTTTTTTCATGAATTTCTCTTTCTACTGTCTGCAATTTTAGTAGCGTTGTAATGTCATTTTGAGGACACTAGCCCTTCGCTGACCAATATATTGAAATTTTTTGAATTTATCATTTTTTCAATTTGACTAAAAATGAGGTAGAATATTACATAAATTCATTTTCATAATATACAACAACATAACCTCAGTCCCAAATTAACTGGGGTCGGCTACATGGATCAAACTTTTCCATTGTTAACTATGGTCTGCCCATTTTAAATTCATTTTCATAATATAATGAATTTAAAATTCTTATTAAATATATATATATATAATAACTAAATTAAATAAGTAATTACTAAATTAACTAAACATACTTAGTCATCATCCCCCTATTTCTGAAGCTATTATAGAGCTTTAGAAGTCCAAAACCACACACAAAAAAAAGACAAAAGGGAAAGAGAAATAAAAATGCATTAATTAAATCCTAAAATCTAATACTAAAAAATAAATAAAAATAAAATATGGGATGCCTCCTGTAGAGCTTTTTTACTGTCGTTGGCCTGATTGGACCAATTAAGTTTTAGTTCGAGTCTATCTCAAGGAGTTCTATCTTCAGGTAAGAAATTGTGATTGGACTTCCTTTCAGTAGAACTTCTTCACCATCTTTGAAAATTATCTCTTCATCATTAACTCCCAAAGTGATTGTCCTTTTAGCTACATCCAGTAATTCGTTTGAAGTAGTAAGAAAAGGTCTCTAAAGGATTATATATATGTCATATTCTATACCATGTTCTATAATAACAAAATCTATTAGGAAAGTGAGTTTCCAAATTTTGACTTCCATATCTCTGAGTATACCTAATGTGTTTGCTATACATCCATCGACAAGGTGAACGGTGATGTTTGGGTCTTTGTCTTATCTTCTATTGTAAAAATTGGTCTCAATAAGGTGCCAAAATGGTGACAAATTAAACAACGCTCATGTGTCGTATAGAATATTTTTAAATTTCCAATTATTGTTTATAATAGGAATAGTGAAATCTCCTGGATCATTCTTTTCACGAATAGATTGATTGTCAGAATTTTCAATAGTAACTGTGGCGGCCCTTGCCGGCTCGGATGATGTCTCTGTGTACTCCTTGCCGACAGGCCCAACTATACGTGTCCGACACCTGCTCGTCCTCTTTATGTCTCATAAATCATGTCCACAAGTGTATTATATGATAATTTAGTAAATTATCCTTATATTATTTGTCTATTCCCGGTAGGAATCTAATTATTTCAACTGTTACCTAATTGACAATTTATTGAGATCCTAACCATACTAATAGATTGTATTTTAAAGGTTAATATATTCAGCGGAAGTCTTACTTAATACCATTTAAACATGGTAATTTAGCATGATTAACATTGTTCAAAGGCAAAACTTACTATGGAAAACCCTGAAAAGTACTCTGTATATAAGCGACATCACCACAACAGGTATATATATATGTACGGTGTTATCTCAAGTCTCCTAATACCCAAAATATACAAAATATCAAAAATAAACACGTACAAGTAGGTCCTCGACAGCGGGCAACTCAGATGTAGTCGCCTAGGATCCCCTTGCCCTTACTGGTACTAGGATCTGCACTCAATCATCACGAAAGACAGATGACGAGTACAGTAAGTAAAATCCCAAGGAACTCCTCTGAGCATTTATGTAATAAAGTAAAGAAAATACAAGGAATGCTGTCAAGTAAATATGCGGAGTATTAAACAGACAACTGTAAATGGCTCATCGCATGAATAAGAAACAGACAAGCTAACAAATGTGTGTGCTCGCTCTAGATGGACTAGACTGTACTTCGGGTCACCAAGTTCCCACTAGTGGTCACGTCCAACTGGCCCGACACTTGGTCCCTTGCAGCGCTAGCCAAGTCCGCTAAGTCACCGACACGTGCACGAAGGCAAGCCTAGGTCGCCATTCACTGAGGGCCAGGTCACACGTGCTACGGTCCAGTGCATCATGAACACACAACAAGGAAATTCGGGGGAGTAACCTCAACCCACGTCCAAATAACCGAATAGAATAATGAACAACAAGAATGATAGAAACAACATGTAAGCATAATAAATACTCAGAGTCTTTCAGTTGGGTTTTACAAACCTCACACCGCTCTCCGACCTCCCCAGACTTTGGAATTCGACCCGACAAGCTCCCTAACACCGAGCTGTAGTCCACTAAGTCCCAAAAGTCCAATTTTAATAAGTTTAGGTTATTTATAAGTGTTTAGACATGTATTAAGTTGAAAATAACCAAAACAACCCTTACCTTCAGAGTTCATCGGTCATTAGCACGCTAATTTGGTCTACCTAGCACGCTAGTTTTGAGTTAGCGTGCTTAGGGGGTGTACCTAGCGCGCTAGATGGGATTAGCGCTAGGAATTTTAACTAGCGCGCTACTGTTCTTCGTTTCGAAGATCAGTTGCACACTTAGGACGGTTAGCGCGCTAATAGTTCCAATTAGCGCGCTAATAGTTCCAATTAGCGCGCTAATTGACTTCTAGGAGAAAATTGTCAATTCGAGAATTCTGTCCTAGCCCTCTCACTTAGCTACTCTAATTGGGTTTTTACACTCTCCTCATCAAAATAACTTTAATACATAAATTAAACACTCCAGAAACTTCAAATTACATCCATTTCCACAATCATGCATTTACCACCATCTCCATTAACAACCAATTTCATCAAATCTAACTAAACCAATTATAAATTCTCCATATATACGATCTAATAACATGAAATGCATCATATTTGCACCACAAACCAGAGACTTAATCATCAAACTCGAATTTCACTAAACATACCCAAAAATAGGTTCATTTGCAAGCTTAGAAGGTGGAGAAGATGATTACCTAGGTTAGATCACTTGGTTTGATGCCTAGGTTGTTGAATTCCCAGCTGGAAGTCCTTATCCTTCCTCTGAATTCTCGGTTCTGTATGAAATGGGTGAGTGTTGTGACCAAACACTCCACTAACTCTCCTATATATATGTTTTATGGATTCAATTGTGCGTATGTATCTCGAGGCATATCTTGTGGTTCACAAGCATGCTGTCCTATACCTCCTGGTGACTCCAATAGCACACTCATCATCTAGTATCACTTATTATGTTAATCTAGATGTCCATTTCATGGACCCGTTTATTTAATGTAAACTATAGGCTTTGATTTATTCTGTTAATGTCACATTACATTAAGCCTTATCCGACCATATGGCTAGTGTTTTATTTATTAAATTAAACTAACTCATGGTCACACTAACCCTCGACTACCCATACCCGGTGCCCCGCGTCTCGACACACATTTCGAGGTGCGCCATAGCCTATTGTTCAAGTTTATTTAATTAGCATATGGTTACATTAATTATGTCAATTTGATAACCTATGGTTACATTAATTATGTCAATTTGATAACCTAGACATGTTTATGTAAGTTTATTAAGTTTTCTCTAGTGTACCTGTATCTCGCCCCTCGATTCTCGCGTTAGCTCGCACTTCGAGGCAGTTACCCGTCACACAACCTCGCACGCTCGTTATTCAATATACACACATGCGATGTATTTAACAAATAATTGAATAAATTGCATCGCAATTAAGCCATCCAACACACAATTTAACCAGTGTACCTAGGTCGACGTGAGTGCTAGCCTCCACGTGGATATGAGCTGGCGTCCATGTCTACGATTACAAGATAATTAACGGCATTAATAAAATGGGCCGTTACAATTCTTCCCAATTAATAAAATTTTGTCTCGAAATTTAACTGTAACTTAAATCTCATACCAAAAAAAGTTGAGGGTATTGCTCTCTCATCATCGACTTGAGCTCCCAGGTGAGTCCCTCTGTCCTATGATGCTGCCAACGAACTATGACCTTAGAGAGTTCCCTGTTCCGAGAATCTGTACTCTGCGGTCAACGATCTCTATCAGCCTCTCCTCGTAGGTCACGTTAGGTTGAAACTCAATATGTCCTTACTCAATAGTCGGTCTCGGTCCTGCCCTAGCTAGTCTCAACATTGATATGTGAAATGTAGGATGAACTCCAGCTAACTCAGCACGTACTAGACTGCAACCTGGTGCCAAACTGCTCCTGCATAGCCTCCCAAAGCTTCGATGTCAACCTAAGATCTCTATCCGATACGATGGAAATTGGCACTCCATGCAATCTAATATTCTCCCTCTCAAACGATATGCTCAGCTAAGGAAACGCGTATCTCATGGAAATCAGAATGAAATGAGGCAATTTTGTTAGTCTATCAATCACTACCCAAACTGCATCGTGACGCCTCGATGTCAGCGGTAGTCCACTAACAAAATCCATGGTGATGTGCTCCCATTTCAACTGTGGAATGGGCAATGGCTGTAACAATCCACTGGGTCTCATGTGCTCAGCCTTCACCTACTGACAAATGTGACAACTCCTGACGTATATGCCTACGTCAGCCTTCATCCCTAGCCACCAGAATAATTGTCTCAAATCATGGTACATCTTGGTCCGACCAAGATGAACTGTGCAGCGAGATCGGTGTGCATCTTCCAGAATCCCGTCCCGTATCTCCTGATCCGCAGGTATCCACAATCTTCCTCGGTATCTCAAACACCGATCCGTGGTTTCTGCTCAATCAGTGCACTCCGGATCCCGAGCCAGACCACTGAACCGCTCATAAAGTCTATCATCCCTATGACACTTGGCAATCCTCTCAATTGATACGGTCGGATCATCTGACCACAAATGTGCTGCTAAGTCGTAGTGGATACCTATGTCATGCACATAACTGATGCCACCTGTAACATACTATGCTCATGTGTTATAGCTCGCAAACCAGTCTGACTGTCAACCCCACTCCGACTCAATGCGTCCACTACGACGTTCATCTTTCCAGGGTGATACTCAATAGCGAAGTCGTAGTCCTTCAGCAACTACAGCCATCTCCACTAGTGCATATTCAGATCCCTCTAAGTAAAAGTGTAACGTAAACTCTGATGATCTGTATACAAGATGAACTTCTTCTCGTAGAGATAGTGCATCCAAGCCTTTAGTGCAAAGACGACCGTTGTAAGCTCCAGGTCATGAACGGGGTAATCTCCCTCATAGGGTCTCAACCGTCTGGAGAGATAGGCAACTGGTCTACCATCCTGCATCAACATGCATCCAAGACCAATGCCCGACGCATCTGTATAAACTGTCAAAGTCTTGGCCGGTTCCGACAATGTCAATACTGGTGCGGAAGTCAACCTCCCCTTCAGCTCATTGAAGGCTTGCTCACATTCCTCTGACCAATCAAACCTAACATCTTTCTTGGTCAGTCTTGTCATCGACGCTGCAATCGAAGAAAAATCATGTACAAATCATCGATAATATCCTGCCAGTCCAAGAAAATTCCGTATATCGGCAACAGACTCAGGCGTTCTCCAGTCAATGATAGCCCGCCCAAATTTTCTCTAAGTCCACCGAGATACCCTGGTCACTAATGACATATCCTAAAAGTCTCACCGCATTAAGCAAGAAGTTACACTTACTGAACTTGGCGTACAATCTATGCTTTCTTAGTGTCGTTAAAACTGCCCTAAGATGTCCCTCGTGATCCTCACGAGTCCTGCTGTAGATCAAGATGCCATCGATGAACACTATGACAAATCTGTCTAGATATAGTCTCAAGACCCTGTGCATCAAATCCATGAAGATCGCTGGGGCGTTAGTCACTCCAAACGACATGACTGTGAACTCAAAAATCTCATATCTCGTGTTGAAAGCTGTCTTCAGGATATGCTCTTCTCGAATCCTCAACTGATGATAACCTGAGCGAAGGTCAATCTTCAAGAAGAATCTGACACTCGCCAACTGATCGAACAGATAATCTATCCTAGGAAGTGGGTAAATGTTCCTAACTATCACCTGATTCAACTTCCTATAGTCTAAGCACATCCTCATCGACCCATCCTTCTTCTTCACAAATAATATTGGAGCTCCCAAAGGTGACATACTAAGGTGAATAAAGCCCTTCTCCAGCAATTTATCCTGCTGTCGTCTAACCTCCTCTTGCTCCGATGGTGACATCTTATATGGTCTATTGGCAATCGGCTGCATCCCTAGTATCAATTCAATGATAAACTCAATAGCTCGTGGTGGTGGCAATCGCGGTAGTTCATCCGAAAATACATCAACAAAATCTCTCACCACTAGTACATTCTCAATCCTGACCTCCGTCCTAATCTCCAGCTCAATTATCGCTGCAAATGCCTCCATCTCCTACGCTGTAGCTAGTCAGCCTCTAGTGATAGGTAAGTCAGTCGCAGACCCAACCAGTACAAACTCCATTATCTCAAGGATAAGAAACTTTATCCTCTTACCATAACAATCTATTCGTGCATGATAGGATGGCAGCCAATCCATCCCGAGAAGCGCGTTAAACTCTAGGTACTCTAATACTCGAAGATCGGCTGGTAACTTATGTCCTTCAACTTCTATCATCACGTCTCTACATATCAAGTTAGGGTATATCCTATCCCCAGCGGCTGTACTAAGGACAATGTGTGTGTCTAGTGTCTGTGTATCTAACCCTAACACTCCAACAACACGTCCAGCAATAAATGATAAAGTACTACCAGAATCAAACATAACATGTATAGGTCGCCTAAAAATATGCAAAGTACCATCGACGAGTTCTATGGTCGCTCCGCCATTAGGCTGTGCTACCGCATGATCTCTCTCTGTGGCCTGCTCTGGCTCTCGACGTAGTGACAGTTGCGTCCTGCAGTCAACCTTCAAGTGTCTCCTCTTACCACACTTGTGGCATCTGCGGTTATCCTACCTCCCAGTTTGTCTGTCTCCAGATCTCGGACCCTGACCCCGGTCTCTCTAACCCCTGTCATGTCCCCCCTGATCTCGACCCTAACGGTGCATCTGTGGCTGTGGCCTATGCTGATCTACTGGTCCTGATGTGATGGCATGAATCGGGTGTCTCTCCTCATACTGGAACTGACTACCCTGATGATCATCCCTACGGCCCCCGTCCCGTCTATCATCCCTCTTACCTCTATCCTGACGATCCCTCTGTCTCTACAACCTCTTATCCGATCGAGAACTCTGCCCTGTCTGTACCTCCTTACCAGTCACACGCCTGCCATCTCTCTACATCAGATATGTCTCATGTGCTAATGCTCTGTCAAAAATATCTTGCAGAGTAGATGCCCCAGATGATACAACCGCTGAAGCGATCTTGTCATCAACACTTTTGGTGAAATAGTAGATCTGCAAGCGCTCCATCCCGGCGACATCCATCGAAAACTGAAGTAAATGTCGAAACCTCTCTATGTACTGCATCAAGGTCCGGTTACCCTGTCTCATGGTCAAGAACTCCACCCTTAGTCTCAGTCTAACCTCCATAGGTATGTACTGGTCGTAGAATAGCTCTCTTAACTCAGCCCATGTCATCGGTTCTAGATGCGTATCCTGATACGTGGTCTACCATACTGAGGCATGGCCTTTCAAACATGCTCTCGACAGTCGTGCCTGAACACTCTCATCATTCATCATCAGCTTATGGAATCGTTGATGAGATACGATCCACTTCCCTGTAGTGTCGGGGTCACCACCTCCGAAAAGAAGCCTGCCCGAAACTTCAGAAATTCCCTCAACATCTTCGCCTTTGGAGTTAAGGTGAATACCGATGTAGTAGCAGTGGTAGTGGTAGTAGTCGTCCGACCCGTAGCCGCAGGTGGAGGTGTAGGAGTCGGTGTCTCTAAGGGAACAACAACGGCTATGGCTATCTCCGCTTATGCACCCTCTATTACTATCTCAACTAGTGTCTGGGCTGTAACCGGGACGACAACTGTCCCTGTAGGTACCGTAATTGTTACTGGCTCTCTAGGTGTAGCAACTAATGTAGCTCATGCTGTCAATGCAGCAGTCTGATCCCGTTGCAACCGAAACACCTCGGCCGTTTACCTCTCATGAGCCGAGAGTCGATCTTCCATATTAGGTGCAATTGGGGAATCTCTAGCTGTACCACTAGGCTGACCAATATCCTGAGGCGTCATCGACTGTCCGTCCATGATCTGCATCGAGAAGCGTGCTCCGGACCAGTCTCGGTAAATATATGTATATCTTATATATAATGGAAATATAACACATATATAAACTATAACTCTACCCGCGTCACATCACTTCCCAACTAAAGGTCTAAGGCAATAACATATGGTTTCCACAACTAAGGTTTATTTATTACGTCTTATGCTTTTTCATTGTAAATTTTTTCAAGTTCCTAAAACTCGGTCTCTAATAAAAACTGTGGCGGCCCCTACCGCCTCGGGGTGACGTGTCTCCGCGTACTCCTTGCCGGCTGGCCCAACTACACGTGTCCGACACCTGGTTGTCCTCTTTATGTCTAGTAAATCATGTCCACAAGTGTATTATTTGATAATTTAGTAAATTATCCTTATATTATTTGTCTATTCCCAGTAGGAATCTAACTATTTCAACTGTTACCTAATTGACAATTTATCGAGATCCTAACCATACTAATAGATTGTATTTTAAATGTTAATATATTCAGCGAAAGTCTTACTTAATACCATTTAAACATGGTAATTTAGCATGATCAACATTGTTCAAAGGCAAAACCTACTATGGAAAACCCTGAAAAGTACTCTGTATATAAGCGACATCACCACAACAGGTATATATATATATGTACAGTGTTATCTCAAGTCTCTCAATACCCAAAGTATATAAAATATCTAAAATAAACACGTACAAGTAGGTCCTCAACAGCGGGCAACTCATATGTAGTTGCCTAGGATCCCCTTGCCCCTACTGGTACTAGGATCTGCACTTAATCATCACAAAAGACAGATGACGAGTACAATAAGTAAAATCCCAAGGAACTCCTCTTAGCATTCATGTAATAAAGTAAAGAAAATACAAGGAATGCTGTCAAGTAAACATGGGGAGTATAAAACAGACAACTGTAAATGGCTCATCGCATGAATAAGCAATAAACAAGCTAACAAATGTGTGTGCTCGCTCCAGATGGACTAGACAGTACTTCGTGTCACCAAGTTCCCACCAGTGCTCGCGTCCAACTGGCCCGACACGTGGTCCCTTATGGCGCTGGCCAAATCCGCAGGGTCACCGACACGTGCACCAAGGCAAGCCCAGGTCGCCATTCACTAAGGACCGGGTTACACGTGCTACAGTCTAGTGCATTATGAACACACAACAAGGAAATCCGGGGGAGTAACCTCAACCCACGTCCAAGTAACCGAATAGAATAATGAACAACAAGGAATGATCGAAACAACATGTAAGCATAATACATACTCAGAGTCTTTCAGTTGGGTTTACAAACTTCACATCTCTCTCCGACCTCCCCGGACTCTCGGATCCGACCCGACAATCTCCCTAACACCGAGCTACTGTCCACTAAGTCCCTGAAGTCCAATTTTAATAAGTTTAGGTTATTTATAAGTGGTTAGACATGTATTAAGTTGAAAATAACCAAAATAGCCCTTAACTTCATAGTTCATCGATCATTACCACGCTAATTTGGTCACCTAGTGCGCTAAGGGGGTGTACCTAGCGCGCTAGATGGAATTAGCGCTAGGAATTTTAACTAGCGCGCTACTGTTCTTCATTTCAAAGAATAGTTGCACACTCAGAACGGTTAGCGCGCTAATAGTTCCAATTAGCGCGCTAATTGCCTTTTGGGACATAATTCTCAATTTGATAATTCTGCCCTAGCCCACTCACTTAGCTACTCTAATTGGGTTTTTACACCCTCTCCTCATTAAAATAACTTTAATACATAAATTAAACACTCCAGAAACTTCAAATTACATCCATTTCCACAATCATGCATTTACCACCATCTCCATTAACAACCAATTTCATCAAATCTAACTAAACCAGTGATAAATTCTCCCTATATATGATCTAATAACATGAAATGCATCATTTTGCATACAAACCAGAGACTTAATCATCAAACTCGGATTTCACTAAACATACCCAAAAATGGGTTCATTTGCAAGCTTAGAAGGTGGAGAAGATGATTACCTAGGTTAGATCACTTGGTTTGATGCCTAGGTTGTTGAATTCCCAACTAGAAGTCCTTCTTCTTCCTCTGACTTCTTTGGTTTTGCATGAAATGGGTGAGTGTTGTGATCAAACACTCCACTAAGTCTCCTATATATATGTTTTTTGGAATCAATTGTGTGTACGTATCCCGAGGCATATCTTGTGGTTCACACGCATGCTGTCCTATACCTCCTGGTGACTCCAATCACACTCATCATCTAGTACCACTCATTATGTTAATCTAGATGTCCATCTCATGGCCCCTTTTATTTAATGTAAACTACAGGCTTTGATTTATTTTGTCAATGTCACATTACATTAAGCCTTATCCAACCATATGGCTAGTGTTTTATTTATCAAATTAAACCAACTCATGGTCACACTAACCCTCGACTACCAGTACTCAGTGCCTGCATCTCAACACGCATTTCGAGGTGCACCATAGTCTATTGTTCAAGTTTATTTAATTAGCCTATGGTTACATTAAGTATGTCAATTTGATAACCTATGGTTACATTAATTATGTCAATTTGATAACCTAGACATGTTTATGTAAGTTTATTGAGTTTTCTCTAGTGCACTTGTATCTCGCCCCTCGATACTTGTGTTAGCTCGCACTTCGAGGCAGTTATCCATCACACAACCTCGCACGCTCTCATTATTCAACATACACACATTCGATGTATTTAACAAATAATTGAGTAAATTGCATCGCAATTAAGCCCTCCAACACACAATTTAACCAGTGTACCTAGGTCGACGTGAGTCCTAGCCTACCCGCGACGTCCACGTAGATCTGAGCTGGCGTGCATGTCTGCAATTACGAGATAATTAACGACATTAATAAAATGGACCGTTACAGTAACCACATTAACGGCATAAATCAGATTATTCATTTTATGACCATTCCAAAAAGTGATTGATTCTCCATCCACCCTCAAAGTAATGGTTCTATTCATGACATCCAATATAGCTTTGGTAGTAGCCAAGAGAGGTCGGCCTAGCGATAATAGAAGGTCTTCATTAATAAAATATGGCATAATTAGAAAATCAGTGAGAATGGTGAATTTTTCCACCTACTATTGGTAACTATGCCAATAGGTTTGACAGAAATGCCATCGGCGAATGTTACTCTAGAAGATGCTAACTCATCAATCTCCAGCTGAATTTGGAGAAAGAAGCGTAATAGCATAAGATTCATTTGTGCTTTTGTGTCGCACTGAGCTTGGTAATACTATGCTCTTTTCACCTTAATGTTCAAAGCTATATCACCTAAATCATTAAGTTTCACATATTCACTGCATTAACTTCATAATCTATAGAATTTGTTTCATTAGAAGTATCATGTTCTAAAGAAGTTGACTTAAACATAGAGTTAATATCACTTAATTCGGAATTTTCATCATAATTATCCATATCATTTAATAAGAAAGTGAATATTTCCTTCAAACTATATAGACATAGTTCCTTCAAAGATATCCAACTTAGTTGTAGCAGTCTTAAAAAAAGTCTTCCTAACAATAAAGGTGGAGAGTTGGGGGATTTAGTATCTCCCATTTTCATGATATAAAAATCTGCTGGAAATACTGAGTCGTCTATTTAACCAACATATCTTCTAATAATCCATAAATTTTAGTAACTGTTCTATCCACTAAAGTAAGATTGATAGATGTATCTTTAAATGGTCTTATTTACAATGATTCATATAGTGAAAGTGACATAATATGAATTGAAGCACCTAACAGTGACGACACATGCCTCTAAACAAGACGACACCCCGCCCAATCCCATCACTAAGCCTGAATTCTAGCTACGTAGGACTTAATGACGTATTAGTCAGTCTTTTTGTCCTATTCGTCTCATAACTCGCATTCAGAATAAGTATTTCAATTGTCTCATTGTTCGTGATTTTCAAAATTAATTAAAAGTTTTTGACTGTTTAATAATTCAGTGAAAGTCTTACTTTAAATACGAAAGCAAATGTAAAACACCTATATGTATAAATTGGGAAACAAATCACATGTATATCAAAATAGGCGGACGAACAGTGTAATACATGCATCAGTCAGGGAGTCTAGTCTCTCAACTCAATATACAACTCAAAAGTATATGAAAGACATGAAGTAAGTGAATACATGATGATATAACAAAAACCTATGAAAAAATCATAACATGTCACCTGAGGCTCGAAGATAGTCGTCGGTCTTCTCATTCTCGGGCTTGCTACTTAATGGATCTGTAATTGTCAACAAAGATGACAATTTCGGTGAGTAATCTTGCGGCCATTCTTTATTCCAATTCCAATTCCAATTTCAAATATAGAAAGAAAGATTATTGGATGCATATATGAAGCAAAAAAGGAAAGCTGAAAAATACATATGCAAGCAATTACCATGGTATACTAGAAAAGAGTAGACAGAGTAAATCCTATAAATCTAGGTTTGGTGAGTCGTCAGCTTCGTCACATAAGCTTATATATTACTCAAATTAGGCCATGAGTTACGTCACATCAGCCAAAAAGAGACTCCACAATTAGTCGTGAGCTATGCCACATCAGCCAATTGGTGGAGTGTCGACATCCCAGGGAATTTAATCCGGTGTACCGCGCTAAACTCGTGTATTCATGGAATCTAGACTCATAGATTATTGTAGGGGACTTAAAAAACCATAATCAGGGAATCCAAGTAAAAAAGTGCTATATAAAAGCATTTATGCATATAAGTAATTCTCAATGTCTAGGAATTCAACAAGGGACTCACGATATGACATAGCACATAGCATGCTATATACAACAATTCAACATGATAAGAAGTTAAAGGAATAACACAAATCGTAAAGTACACGTGCCATTAATTTATTCAAGTCATTTCAACATACAAGAGTATATTTAAGAAGGTCATAGTCATGAGGAGTTTAAACATGCAAAACTGTCCAAATGATTGTGTATTGGAATTGGAATAAAAAATGAAATGGAAATAAATGCCTCACAGGTTTACTTACCTCTAAAGCACGCAAATCTTAGCCTAAACAGACTTTTGACCACCCCAGACTCGCGTCCTGCACCCGATGTTGACTATTTAGGATCATGAGGTGTATATGTATGTATTAGAGTGAGTTCATTACATTGGATATGGTTTTAGACTTAGTTAATGTGTTTTAAGATTTTAAACAAAGTTGCAGATTTTCAGCTTTTTAGGACAATTGGCCCGCTAGGTTGCCTTATTAGCATGCTACCTGCAGGTAGCGCGCTAATTATCGCCATTAACACGCTTGCTACATTGAAACACAGAAGTTAAGCACTCGAATTTATGGGTTTCCTGTAAGGAATTGGCACTCTCCATCACTTCGAACCCCCGTTCTCCACCACCTAGGGTTCGCAACACCCTTCACGAAAAGCCATAATAGTATACACTTCAATATTATCATCATAACATAAAAAATTCAGTGCATTTAAACCAAAAACCTGAATTTTTTTTTGTGAAGAACACATGAAAATTTTGAAAACCCATATCGTGATCAATTCAAACTCAAATTTGGAAATTCTTGATAGTAGAGTTAGTGAAATCCCACAAGGAATCTAACTGTGAAGTTAGATTTCAAAAACAAATGCATTTTTGAATCATAATCAGGGAAAAACGAAATCTTTTTAAAACCCAAAGTTGGCCAAAAACTTGTAAAACTAAAAACTGATGTTTCGAGGATTCTCAAAGTCTTCATTTGGATCAAAACCAACCTAAAGAAAGACTTTAATACCATATTTTAACAAAAGCCCTATAATCCATTGATTTAGAATGGAGATTCTCACCTAGAGTTTAGTTCCTTAATTGAGTTTTATAATTGGTGCTAGTGTTGATTATTAGGCTCCCTAAATGGCATGAATTTCTCAGAATCCCAGCTAGCTTTGCCTCGGATTTTCTTATTCTCTAAGTTTGCACGAATTGGGATTTGAAAATGAAAGCTAAATGTGCTTTTTATGGCGTGTGTACTTGATAAGTGATTATTTTAACTTATATATAATATTAATGTAGTAGTATATTTAGTATAAATATATGAAATGATCTCTAAAATGATGTTATTTATGTATTTTCAGGTATACAAGGCATAAAAGAGATAAACGAGAGAATTCACGAAGAAACGGAGCTAAAATACATTAACATGGGTTTGACGCCGTGACACATGGGTGTGAAGCTGTGGGAAGGAAGGTGCACAGCGTAGGAGATGAAGGCACAGCGCCAAGGCACGATAAGAGAAGAAAAAAGAGGTCAAGACAGTCGAAGCTGTCACGACGTCGTGGAGGACAAGGGACAGCACAGGGGTGGTCTGCACAGGGCGCCGAGCCTACTGAAGGATGAAAGAACACACAAAGTGGCCGAAGCAGTCAAGGCCTTTTAGCTTTGTACACACAGCACGGAACCACTTATATACAATGTCGAGACTAAAGAAATTAGAAAGTTAGAGTTCTATTTCATGTGAGATTTTTTAGTAGGGTTTCTAATTGTTTTCAAACATGTCTTAGGAGTATAAATAGATATTAGAATGTGATAAACTCACCAATTACCATCCATTAGTAACCAATATCATAGAGTAGCATATGTTTACTTTATTCTTGAGTATTAAAAAGATTTGTGGAAAAGAAGACATTGAAGACTCACGTGTGGTGATTCGAGTATTATTTTTATTGATTTAATTGAAGTTATTTGATTATATCTCTGATTTCAATGTTATATGCATGTTTCTTTCAATGAAATGTGAGTAGTTCATTAATCTTAGAGATCAATGGATCCAATGATATGAATGCTATGCTATAAACATGAATATATTATAAAGTTAAAAAATGCAATGGTTAGAATTTGTATTGATTCTGAGCGCAATGCTACGAATATCTTGATCACGTGTTTGTTGATATTAGGTTTTAGAAGTTATCATGGCCATTGAAGCTTGTAAGCCGGATATGGACGGTACAACCGTAAAATACATAACATCAATAGATAGTTATTGATTAGGGAGGCACAAATAAAAAACTTTATTGGTTATGAATCTAAAGATTTGGAACTTAAAGCGATATGAAGATTACGTTATGCACTGATAAGTAGAGTTCTAGTTTGCACATTAGAATCTTTTTTGTCATGACAATGAGTTGAAGTGGATTTGAAGGAAACATGTCTATTCTAATTAGGCAATGCACACACATTATGAAGATGAGAAAGTGAGTTGAAAAGCATAGTATTTCATCAACTATGTGAAGTTGTGAACTAAATATTCTTAATATAAGAGTTTAAAAGTAATTTACATTATTTTGTTAGATTAGATTAGTTTAGTTATAAAACCAAATTAAAAAGGATTTCCTTAGCAATAGAGTAATATTGACTAGGTAATACTGAGTGCATACACATTTCCCTGAAGACGATATTTGTAATACCATAAGTTGGTCACTCTATTACTACAATCGAACCATTATACTTGCGACCGCGATTGAGTTTTTGGCGCCGTTGCCTGGGATAGGTAGCCACTTTGACGTAGTTAGTTTGAAAAATTGCTAAGTTTTATTGTGTAAGTAATATACTTTCAAGTTTATAAAAACAAAAAAAGGCTTAAGTTTCAAGTTTGACATCTGCACTTGATCTTTTGTGTTTTCATTTCAAGGATAATTAGTGCATGCGTAGCAAAGAAGAAAATGATTTAGTGCCTTACGACCTTGAGATTGATAGAACCAACAAAGGAAAGAAAAAAAAAGAAATCAATATGGTTGAGGATCAAGTACGAAACCAACAACAGGGCCGAGGGAATGACCAACCTGAAAGTGATCTGGTAGTGCAGGACAAAATGTAGGGACAGAGATGTCTTTGTGACTACTTCAAGCGAGAAGTTAAAGAGACTTACAACGTAGTGATGAGGCTTCCAGCCAACACCATGAAGTTCGAACTGAGACCGTCTCTAATCAACATGGTGCAAAATAGTTTGTTTAATGGGCTAGCCAATGAAGATCCAGTTGCACATGTAGAGAATTTCTTGGAGAAGTGCGACACCATGCACATTACTGCAATTACAAATGAGGTGATCAGGATGAGACTTTTACCATTCCCCTTTGGAGAAAAAGCTAAATCCTAGTTCCAAGGACTAAACATAGGGAATATGACTTCATGGGCAGAAATAAATGAAAGATTTCTAGACAATTCTTTCCCTCTGTGAAGGTCAGTGAAAGCAAACTGAAAATCAACCAATTCAAACAGGAAGATGTCGAGTCTCTTAGAGAGGCTTGGGAAAGTTTAAGGAGATGCTGAGGAGTTGTCTAAGACATGGATATGTGAAATAGGCACAACTCCAGATTTTCTACTATGGGATGAACTACAGCACCAGAACACTAGTAGATGATGTAGGAGGTGGTTCTCTACTAACTAAGGATAACGATGGAGCATTGGATCTTTTAGTTTTATGTCTCATAACTCTACAATTGATAATTGTTCGAAAGTGCAAAAACCACCAGGCATAGTTAAATGGGACAACAAGGTTCGCAAGTACAAGCGATGCAACAACCCATAAATTACCAAGCCATAGTGGTTAACCAAATGGACATGCATCAAGGAATGGAGTATGAAGACATCAACTTCATGAATAACCACGGTCATGGAAACAACTTCAGGCTGAGAGGAATGACTCCTAAAAGGTTTTATCAAAGATACAATAACAACGACCTCATCTTCTCATACGAAAATCCTGATAACGCACTAAAGTTACCTTTAGACTTTGATCAACAAGTTCAACACGGGAAGCAAATGCAGAGCAAAGAGATGACTTCGTTAAAGTTAATTGAGAAACTCTTGCACGCCATGGACATGAGCAATAGGGAACGTCATGAGAAGCACGAGAAAGAGATGGAAAATGTGAAACAAATTATGAAGAGAATGGATGATGAGAGATCAGAATCCATCAAGAACTTCAAGAGACAGATTGATCAATTAGCTATTGCTTTGAATTCAAGGAAGGAATGACAATTTTCGAGTAACACATACATTAATATTATGGAGAACATACATGTAGTCTAATTAAGAAGTAGGAGAACAACTAATAATCCAGTGCAACTAAAAGATATAACAATCGACACAAATAAACAAGTTGATGAAAACTTTAAAGGGATGTAGAACACTTCGAAAGTGACATATTTACCGAAAAAGAAGTTGCACCAGAAGACGAATCATAATCGACTCAAAGGAAAGCAGAGGGAGATAAGCAGAAAAACGATGCGGTACCGGGGAGAGTAACATTTCCTGACAATCGACGACTAATAAATCGACTTCTCGGCGATTCAAAAAACATAAAGATCAAGAATAGTTCAAGAAGTTTGTGGAGATGTTTAAGAAGTTACACATAAACATCCCATTCGTAGATGCATTGAAACAGATGCCAAATTATACAAAGTTTCTGAAAGACATAGTGACAAGAAATGTGCGATTGAAAGATTATGAAACAGTAAATTTAACAGAATAATGCAGTGTTATTTGACAAAAAAAGTTACCACCAAAGTTGAAGGACCTAAGAAGTTTTTCCATTCCATCACTATAGGAGTACAATTGTTTGATAAGGTTTTATGTGATTTGGAAGCAAGTATAAATTTGACGCCCTTATCGGTATTCAAGAAATTAGGTTTTGGAGAAGTGAAATCGACCAATATGACGTTGCAATTAGCACATCGATCAACGACCTATCTAAAAGGAGTGATTGAAGATGTGTTTGTAAAAGTGGATAAATTCATTTTCCTTGTTAACTTTGTAGTACCGGATATGAAAGAAGATTCAGAGGTGCCATTAATCTTAAGGATACCCTTTCTAGTAACTGCATGAGCATTGATAGATGTTCAAGAAGGAGAATAAAGGTTACGAGTAAATGATGAGGAAGTCCTATTTAATATCTACAAGTCCTTGAAATTCTCAAGTTAGGGAGAGCACTATAAAAGTTTCGAATTTAGAGATGTAATTTAAGATTACATTTTTGAGGTAGTGAAGGAGTATACTCCAGATGACCTGCTGGAGCAGTGTTTAGTCCAAAACATAACCACAAGTTCTGCAGTTAGGGGTGAACTTTAGGAGGTAGTAAATGCTCTATCATCAATAGGACCCCAAAAGTTCATAAAGGTTTTAAGAAATTAGAAATAGAAGGGGAAAGTGCAGTTATTGAACCAAAATTGGAATTAAAGCCTTTGCTAGAGCATCTGATATACACATATTTAAAAGCAAATTCAACATATCATATTATTATTTCGACAACTTTGATAAATTTAGAAGAAGAAAAATTGCTTCAAGTTTTGAGATAACATAAATCAACATCGGGATGGACAATTAAAGATTTAAAGGGAATTAGTCTAATTGTTTGCATGTATAAGATCTTAATGGAAGAAAATCATAAACAATCAATTGAAGCTCAGAGGCGGTTAAATCCACTAATGAAAGAAGTGGTGAAGAAGGAGATTTTGAAATAATTGAACGTCAAAATCATCTACGCTATTTCAGATAGTTCAGGAGTTTTACTAATACATGTGGTACTAAAGAAAGGAGGAGTGACCATTATTCAGACTGAAAATAGGAAAACCTTATCCACTAGAATAATAACTGGTTGGTAAGTTTGCATTGATTATCGAAAGTTAAATAAAGCTACAAGAAAGGATCACTTCCCTTTACCATTCATTGATTAGATGTTGGATATATTAGTAGGATATGAATACTAATGTTTCCTAAATGGGTACTCTGAATAAAATCAAATAGCTATAGCACCAGAAGATCAGGAGAAAACGATGTGTACTTGTCCTTATGGAACATTTACATTCAGATAGATGTTATTGGACTGTAAAATACCAGCAACATTTCAAAGATGTATGATGGTTATTTTCTCTGATATGGTTGAGGATATCATAGAGGTATTTATAGACAACTTTTTTGTATTTAACACATATTTTGACCTATGTTTGCAAAATTCGGCCTTGGTATTAAAAAGATGTCAAGACACAAACTTGATACTTAATTAGGACAATTGTCTTTTCATGGTCCGAAAAGGAATTGTTTTGGGATATATACTATATGCTAATGGATTAGAGGTTGATAGAGCGAAAATAGTGCTACTTGAGAAACTGTCTATACCAAGAAACGTTAGAGATATAAAAAGCTTTTTTTGGATTGGCGTGCTACTTAAGATAATTATTTTCCGCACGAGGTATGGGCATTACCAGTTCAACGTCATGCCTTTTGGGCTGACAAATGCCCCGACGATGTTCATGGATCTTATGCACTGAGTATTGAGAGAGTATTTTGATAGATTCATGATGGTGTTCATCGATGAAATTCTCATCTATTCCAAGACTTGTGAGGATCACGAGGGACACCTCCAGACAGTCCTACAGACTTTGAGGGAGCAGAGACTGTATGTTAAGTTCAAAAAATGCGAGTTTTGGCTCACAGAAGTTAGATTTTTAGGGCATATTATAGGAGCCAGCGGAGTGTCAGTGGACCCTACTAAGATTAGAGCAGTGATCGATTGGCCTACACCAACATCAGTGATAAAGATTTGCGGTTTTTTGGGATTGGCGAGCTACTACAAACGTTTTGTCCAAGTTTTTTCCAAGGTTGCTCCGCCGATGAAAAAGTTGATGAAGAAGGAAGTAAAATCTCAGTGGAATGATAGTTGTGAGTAGGCTTTCCAGACTTTGAAGGAACGATTAACTACAGTTCTAGTATTGGTATTACTAGAGTTGGGAAAGGGTTTCGAGGTGAACACCGATATTTTTCAGGTCGGTTTGGGTTGTGCTTTGATGAAGAAAAGTAGAGTGATAGCTTACACGTCTTGATAGCTGAAGATTCATGAGAGGAATTACCCTACTCGTGACTTGGAGTTAGCAGTAATGGTTTTTGCATTGAAGATTTGGCGTCATTACCTCTATGAAGAGAGATTCATGTTGTTTACCGACCATAAAAGTTTGAAGTACCTCTTCATTCAGAAGGAATTGAATATGAGACAGAGGCATTGATTAGAGTTCCTAAAGCATTATGATTTCTCTTTGGTGTGCCACTCAGGGAAGGCCAATGTCATGGCAAAAGCATTGAGTCGGAAATGAGCAAACCCAAAGATAGTGACTTGCCACATGACACATGAGTATGGGTTACTCGAGGCAGTCGAACCGACCACTACCAAAGTGTTGATTTGTGGGCAAATGAGGACTCAAACAATGTCTATATAGAGTGTACTTGAGGGTCAATAAGCAGATGAGTAGTACCATAAGTTTAACGAGTTAACTCGGAGTCCTGATCGCCCGAAGTGGAGTCAATCGACAGACTCATGCCTGAGATTTAGAAGGAGACTATGGATTCCATTAGTAGCTGAGATTTGCGACGAGGTACTTCAGGGGGCTCACCGTTTACGTTTTACGGTTCATCCAGGCCAGACCACGATGTATGAGGATATGCATAATCTATTCTGGTGGCTGGGAATGAAGATCGATGTTTGTGATTACGTTCGAGCGTGTGAGATATGCCAGTGAGTTAAGGCTGAGCATCGGAGACCGAGAGGACTATTACAACCACTTCCCATTACTGGGTGGAAGTCAGAGCATATTGCCATAAATTTTATCAGTGGATTACCTCAATCTCAGCGTGACCATGTTACCATATGGGTGATTATGGATAGACTGACTAAGTCCATGCACTTTTCACCAGTATCGATAGGACATAGAATGGATAAGTTAGCTGCTTTATATGAGCGAGAGATTCTTAGATTACATGGAGTTTCATTATAAATCTTGTCAGATAGATGATCACAGTTCATATCGTAGATTTGGCAGAGCATGCAGGCACTGTCTAACACAAGATTTGATTTGAGTACGACTTATCACTTACAGACAGATGGGCAGTTAGAGTGGTTGATCAGAGTGGTCGATTTAGGTGTTAGAGGATATGCTTTGTATTTGTGTGTTGGAGTATAATAGTTATTAGGATGAGTATCTTCATCTGAGTGAATTTGCTTATAATAATAGTTATCAGGCTAGCATTGGGATGGCACCGTTTGAGGCACTCTACGACAGACCATGCAGATCTCCATCATGTTGGGTAGAGTGTGGTAGTTATTAGGCCAGTGGTTGTGGTGGATCATACAGAGAAGATATGATATATCAGACTACGTCTAAAAGGTGCATAAGAGAGATAGAGAACATATTACAAGTACCACAGTGAGTTAGAGTATCATGAGGGAGCTTATGTATATTTAAAGGTATCACATTTGAAGGGTAACAAAAGATCCAAAATCGAAAGAAAACTTGCGCCGATATTCATTGTTCCTTTCAAGGTCAAGAGGAAAGTCGACAAGGTTGCATATGAGTTAGCGTTACTGCCTCAGTTAGCCGGGATCCACCCCGTATTTCATATTTCGATGCTTCGGCTGGATAGATCGAGAGGAGGCGTACGAACAATGGTTGATCTGAGTCAAATAGATCTGAAAGAGGACTTCACCTATGAGGAGCAGCCTATTCAGATATTGGACCGTCAGGTGAAGAGAATGAGGAATAAGGACATCCCGGCGGTCCTTTTCTATGACGGATCACATAATTTAAGGGTTATTTAATTATCTAATTTCATACTAGGACCCAGCTCAGACCCACGTGAACGTCGTGGATTAGTTTAGGGTGCGCTTATCGATGTACAATTTATAATGATATATTTGTGTGATGCTTGTTTATTATGGTAGTTTTACTATGAATTATACCATTACGCTATGTGTACCATTGATGATCTTGTTTTGCGTGAGTTACGAGTGCGGCGAATAGCGCCTCGAGATGCATGCGACGTGGGTACGGGAACATGATAGTTTAGATGCATAAATTATCAATATATAATGATATTCTAAGCTAAGTAATCAAACAATTTGACCCAATTTGAACAAAATACTAATAGGTCAAAAATGGACCCGACGCACCTCGTGATGCGCGACGGCAACGGGTAGCTCATTCGACAAGTACCTAGCCTAATTTTGGTACGTGTACTTCAAATAAACATTTGGCTAGAGTAATGTGACCAAATAATAGGCCTATGGTAAGTTTAATAGGCTAAGCTATTTAAATTATTAATGTGCCTAAGATGTGTAATTTGACTAAATAAGGGTATTTGCCCTAAGTGAGAAAATTATTTAGATAATCTGATATTAACTTATTTAATTGGCACATAAGAGATACAACAACATGGATGAAGTTAATAGGAGCCCTTGATGGACCTCGATATGACTATAGGCCAGCTAGTATAAATACAAGACTTAGTGCATTTTTCTCAACATGCAAGCGTAGAGAACCTTTGAGCATGCAAGAGTGCAATCCCAAATTTGTGTGCTGAAAACTCAAAGTATTGGGAACTCAACAAAAGGGCTTTGGAGCAAAATTTTTCAAAGATTCAAGGTTTCAAGCTTACGTAACTTAAACCCTTAGTTATTTTCTTCACTTTTCTTATAGTGGTGTATTGAGATACAATAAAAAATGGGGGTTTTTGCCAATAAATTTTTAGGAGATTTCTTTGGTGATTTTTAGAGTTATTAGACTTAATATAATGAATAAGATGCTTGGAAAATCTTGGCTTTCAAACTATTTTTTTGGGTATTTTAGTGTTCTTAATGAATATAATGGATTGCATGTTGATGGTGGTGATGATTTGATGAATTTATTGAAATTGTTGTTTAGTTGTTGTTAAAGGATAGAAAGAAGAGAAACAGAAGAAAAAAATCAGTTTGGGGAGGCAGAGTCTCTCTCCCCCCACCCCCAAAAAAATCAATTTAGGGGGAGGGAAGCTCGTACGCACGCTTCGTGCGTGCGTACAAGCTTTGGTCGACCCGACCAAACCAACTCGGGCACGTTTCAGGTAGGCCCAACCACATTAATTTACTAAAAATAAATTTAAATTAAATTAAAATACAAAATAAATACAATAAATTATAGAAAAATATGTAAAAATAAATAAAATTTTCAAAACAAATTTAGAAAAATTATGTAAAATATGAGGAATTGGAAAAAAAGGTACAAAATTGGGTTTCGAGATATATTCGGGCGTTTGACATCCTGTGTAACCCGAAAATAAAAAATGTGTCATAACTAAAAATTAGAATAAAAATTTAAATTTTTGTTCCCACAACATAAAATCAATTAATGTGACTATAAATTATTAAAATTGGTATATACGACACTCGAGGCCTAGAGAAGCTTAGGGGATCGACAGATGGGTATTCCGAGGACGAACGAGCGGCTAGAACTGGGTATTTATCGCATATTTGGTAAGTAAACCCCACCAGAAAAACACGTAGCATTTATTTACTATTTTATTTCATTATTCTGTTAAATTATGCCAATTTGATTTATCTGACAACTCTACTCCCGTGTGTGTTTATATATGGTCGACGGGATGTTATGACCCATCATCGGCTTCCACGTGATTAGCGATCTGATAAGTCGGTATTTATAGGGTTTTAGTAGTCTATTTCAGTGTATTTAATATATAAAGTCTCTGAAATATATATTTAATTATACTTATTTGTCATTTTCATGTGAAACGGAGTGCGTAGTTGAATCTGGGGCGAAAAAATACGCAAAATAGTTTATTTATATGCAGTGTTTCAGCTCCATGACGATCTTCCTCGAGTTATGCATTGCACAGGTTATTAGTAGGTGACTAGCATACCAAGTAATGCAGGGGAGTGACACAGTCAAGCCATTCACGCATCAATAGCTGTTGATGAATCCTTGAGATGCGTGTGGTTATGTCTCCCATGAACTTGGTCTCACTCGTGCGTCTCCTCATCACACCAGCCGATTCCACATGTCAATTCTTGATTCGTCCGGCCTGTCCACGTGCGTTCAGCTCGACAAACTCATTAATGTTTTTCTCCTCGCTTAAGCTTCTATCAGATTTTCCTCGATATGCAGTTATGCACCAACTCCAACATATTCACACAACCCGTGCAATTCTTCCTCACCCCTTACAGCCCGCCATGTGTCACGTTTCCAGTAGTAGAACACGTCATTGGCAGTAATTTCAACCAATCGGACGTTGCCACGTCATCTGCAGAAGCAGATGAACGAATCATCTTGTGACACGTGTCCGAAAGCCTAAAATGAACGCCCAGCAGCTCTGAAATTCTCCTCGGTGCACGCGTTACGAGACCAACCAACAAAGTTAGTTTCTCTCAATTTCAGAGACCGATTTTGAGTGGCTTTTCATATTAGGACTTTATGGTATTTTGAGGAACATGGACTTTTATTGTTTGGAGGCTCCAGTCACTCAACTTTTCATCTTTTTCTTTGGTGATTGTGAAGACCATGTCCGGCGAAACAAACCCTTCCCTAAGTCGGAGGGGAAACAAGTCGGGATTCTTGATTCATGGCATAACTTATAAGATCTATTATTTTATTATTTAATTTAATTCAATTTCTTCTATTTCATTATTGTTAATTTTCATGAATATGGTTTAAATCTAGGGTATGTATATGGCCAATGCATGCTTTTAGGTTGATAATCTATAGTTAATTGGACCAATTATATCCGTAATTGTACTTTTGGACCAATAAAAGTGACAAACACTCGCCAGATTATCGGTAAAACCTTTCCATTCTTGAGTGTGCAACAATTGAATCTAGGTTAAACCTGAAGCACACGCGATTTGGTTATCTAGGATTAATATTCCCATGGATGTTTATTATTGCGGTTAGTGTGTTAAACCCTATTGGCGGATGTCTAAGGTTATTCATTAATTAGGGAAGTAGCTAGTGGCATAGGTCCCAACTATCGAGATTAGGGGAATTAAAATTTTTTGGCGGATGTCGATTTTCCATAGCTAATCTAGGAGAACTTGAATTGATACTTTTTAGGGAAAGATTGAAGACCATGATATGCCATTGAATCTTGATTCTAGCTTGTGGAATGGTTAACCTAGGTGTTTTCTTTCATTGATATCATTTTTTTTTTGCAAATTTTCATTCTTACTAGTTTTAATTAATTTTTTCTTTGAAATCTTTAAAACCCCCCATTTTTAATTAACTTAGAGTAAAACTCAAGTCCTGTGGATTTGATCCTGTATTTACCACTACTGCATCCTTGTGGTTGGTAACTCGATTACGGGTCATATTTGGCACGCATGACACGTGATCAAATTTTGGCGCCATTGCCGGGGACTTAGGCCTTACTCTGACTTTAGTTTTCTTTTTTTTTTCTTTTTTCTTAGTTTTATGCTCCCATGACTTACTCGGTCAAAATCAGTTGGTTCACTATTACCTTTCGATCTTGAACCAGAGAGAACATTTCATAGGTGGAATAGAGATACCCAACTTAGGCAACAACAAGGCCAAAACCCTCTTAACATGGCTGAAAATCGCCAAGTCACTATGGGGCATGCCAATCAAGAGTTTCAGGCTCTCTTGGCACAACAACCCCTGCATCAACTATAGGGACAACGCCGGAAATTTCGAGTTGAGGTCTAGGTTTATTCATCTCCTACTGTCCTTTTATGATGGCGACAATGAAGACCCCATTACTTTTCTAAAGGAGTTTCAGACTAGCTGCAAGTCAATGAAACCCTCTAATGCGGATGAGGACATGGTTAAGCTTATATCTTTTCCATTTTACCTTAAAGACAAAGCCAAAGAATGACTTTTCTATCTTCCGCCTAGTTGCATTAACTCTTGGAATGAGATGACAACTGCGTTTTTAAATGAATATTCCCCTGAGGATAGAGTTGCTCAGCTCATCAAGGATATATGCAACATCAAAATGAAATCGGGCGAATCATTTGGTGCATATTGAGATCGCTATAAGCGATTGATTGCTAGTTGCTCGCAGCATGGCAAGTCTGAGAAGGCCATAGCCCGTTTCTTCTATGTTGGCATGTCGCCCCTAGAAAGACGCACGATTGATAATGCATGTAGGGATCACATTTGAAATAAAACTCTGGCCCAAATGAAGCAATTGTAAGAGAACATCGCACAACAGTCACGCCTTTATGGTGATCTTTTAAGAACCAAGGTTATTATTTACTTTGATCACGCTTCCTTGAAGTACTTGATGAGTAAAAAGGATGCCAAACCTAGGCTCATTAGATGGTTACTCCTACTATAGGAGTTTGACATCACAATTAAAGATAAAAGTGTTGCAAAGAATCTAGTCGCAGACCATTTCAGCAGTATTGAGAATGGTGAACGTCTTACCCTTCTTAAGGATGATTTCCCTGACGAGTACATCTATTTTGTTATGGAAGATCTTCCCTGGTTTGCCGATTTGGTGAACTATATCACCTCTGGCGAGCTATTTCCTCATCTTTCAAAGGCTTAGAAGAACAAAGTTAGGAGCGATGCTAAGTATTATGTATGGGACGACCCATACTTATAGAAATTCTGCTCTGACCAGGTTATCAGGCACTGTGTTTCTCAGACTGAGATTCACTCCATCTTGGCTTTTTGCCATACTTAGGCGTGCGGTGGCCACTTCAATCTCCGTAGGATTGCTAGTAAAGTTCTTGAGAGTGGGTTTTACTGGCCTACTATTTTCCATGATTCATACATGTATACCAAGACTTGTCCTAACTGTCAGAAAACTGGTAACCTTGGTCATCGGGACCAAATTCCACTTATCCCGATTCATATTTGTGAGATCTTTGATAAATAGGGTATAGACTTCATAGGACCGTTTCCAGTGTCATTTGTTAATGTTTACATACTTTTGGCGGTGGACTACGTGTCTAAGTGGGTGGAAGCTAAAGCGACTTACATTAATGACTCTAAAGTGGTATGTGAATTCCTTAAATCGAGGATTTTTACAAAATTTGGCTGATCAGTGATAAAGGCACTCACTTCTGCAAACATATTATTGAAAATCTTCTGCGGAGGTACAATGTCACTCATAGAATGACTATGTCGTATCATCCCCAAACGAGTGGCCAGGCAGAGGTCTTTAATAGGGAGATCAAATCCATATTAGAAAAGATGGTGAATCATATTCGTAAAGATTGAAGTATACATCTTGATGATGTTGTTTGGGCTTACTGAACAGCGTTTAAAAGGCCAATTGGAATGTCCCCCTACCGCCTTGTGTTTGGTAAACCTTGCCATCTGCCAGTCGAGCTCGAGCATAAATCTTACTAGGCTATGAAATATAGCTTAATATGAAGCTCGATGAAACAGGAAAAGAGAGAAAGCTCACTTTCCAAGAATTGGAGGAAATAAGGAACGACGCGTATGAAACTGTGCAAATTTACAAGGAAAAGACCAAAGCGTTTCATGATCGCAATCTCCCTAGGAAATCTTTTCGTATTGGTCATAAAGTGCTTTTATTTCAATGACGTCTTAAGATTTTTGCAGGTAAGCTGAAATCGAGGTGGACAGGATTGTATGTAGTGATAGCAGTGTATGATTACGGTGTAGTGGAGATTTAAAGTTTGGAGACTGGTTGTGATGGCCCCTTCTTCTAAACAGGTTACCGCCCGACCTAATCGTGTAATCGAGCCTTAATTCTAACCACGTATGACTTAATTATGTATTAGTAAGCCTTTCGTCCCTAAATTATTCTATTAACGTGTCTAGATATTATTAAGCTTCAGAGTTAATTAAATTTTTTTATCATTTTGATATTATAATGTAGTTTAAAGGTTTTGCGGAAGTTCTTATTATTCAAAAATCCTAAATGTGGAAAATCAGGAAAAACAACGTCACATGCATGTATATATCATAAAGATAATAACACAGTATGATATATAAGTCTCAAAACTGGGAATTATACGCTCAACACAATATACAATCCAAAATGTACAGTAAAGATATAAACATAATAATCAGCGAAAGTCGAGTCATACAAAATGAGATAGGAGAGTCGCCAAAATGCTCAAGGAAAGTCGCCGATCTTCTCCTTCCCCGGTCTGCCGTTGCTCGACGGACCTACACCCACCGTCACAAACAAGACGGTGAGTATATTAATATTTAAGTAATAACTGGAGAATTCTATTCCACATTTCCAAAATATAAGAAAGGTATTTAAAAGCATAAGGTAGCGAAAGAGTTGCTGAATCAAGTAATGCAAGTAAACACCACAGTTAAAAATGTATAGAATGACACATGCTAAGTCGAGATGATCTACGTCCGGTCGGCGGTGAGAACTATCACCTAACCTTTTCCACTACTATATGGAGCAGCGCTCAACATATTCCATACAAATAGCGGAGCTGCGCTCTACGCATATAAATCATCTATCTAATTCTTGCCGACCACCCCGAGTCCCATACCTTATGTACCGCATAAGTGTAGTGGTGAGTGCCGGAACCCCGATAGACCCATGTCCCCATGAACTGCGCATCTCTTGTGCAATGGACACTAGATAATCCCTACTTTATTTTTCAAAGATCAATAGTTCCAAGTCTCTAGGATCTCAAAACTTGTTAAGTTACAAAGCCCAAGGAAATAGAATACAAATCTAATCCATTTCAACTTATCCCAATTGCATGCTTTTGATCAATTATCTATCTAGAATATCATCAAGAGTAGAAATTTGAATCAATGAAACATTTCACAAGACATCATGTCAACAATATTCAAACATGAATAGAAATAAGACTAACATGATGTGAGATTTCGAGTAGCATTGTGTACAAATAGACTATAAAATGATAAGAGTCAATAAAATGAAATATAAAATTCTCACAGCTTTACTTACAAGTCACAAAGCTTATACTAGCCTATCCGGCCACCCGACACTCCAAAACACATTCCCGAACTCTCGAGATCTCCCCTTAGTTCCTTGGAGTTGTTTGATAGGTTTTAGATTGGGTTTGGACCTCTACTTAGAGTTTTAAAACCATTTATAGTGTTTAAGCTATTTTTGAAAATTGTTGATTTTTGTACTATTAGGGCAATTAGCGCGCTAATTTTGAATTAGTGCGCTAATTCTTACTTAGCGCGCCAATAAGCCATAGCTAGCGCGCTAATAAGACATATCTAGCGCGCTAATAAAATATATCGCGTTAGATTTCCTACCTAGCCGCTATGTGCAACAGAACCCAAAGTTCTGCAATCATAATTCTAAGTTTTTTCTACATATAGGCCATGTTGATGCCTTGGGAACCCTGATACAGATTACTAGAGTTCCCTAACGTCAAACACAACACAAAACATAAACCCATATAGACTAATTCATGAATTCATCGAATTGACCAAACTATGTTAATGGAGTGGTGAAGTTAACCAACTTGATAAACTTAATCTTCTTATTCACCAAACCTTCAACAAGCTCCTCTCCTCCACCAAGATCACCTCAGCACACCCTCTATTCCTTGACGAACCAATGAAATGAGAAGAAACTTAGTTGCTAAGTTTGATTTGTGATTTTTTATGGGAATGGATATGGTCGAACCATAACCACACATCCATTTCCACATACGTATCTCGAGACTCAACTAGTGGACCACTTTGCACACTTATTCGACAAGTCAAGCTTAAGTGACACCAATAGTTGACTCCTTTGGCCTCTAGGTTGGGCAATACGTGTCTTGATGCACATCATGTGACTATTTGATTTATTTCACTAATTAGGCTCACTAATTTAATATCAAACATGGCCACATTAAAGCTACTATAAAACCATAGTTAGCTCACATTAAACTTGCATCATAAATATCTACCTCAGTTCCTCGTCGACACGTAACTTAAGGTACGTCTCCGCTCGTCTCGATACCTATATACCCATTTCAATGACTTAATAGTCTACACATATAAAATACACTAGGCATGCATCACGACAAATATAAAATATACATCGGCCCTCTTGCATCGGTTAATGAACATATCACGGTGTGGTCCCATAGTACGGGTCGATGATCCTGTTTAAGGAATTAAACACAATTAGAAATTTTGGGCCATTACAACTCTTCCCAACTAATGAAAATTTCGTCCTTGAAATTAAAATTCGAACTAGGACTCATACCCGACAGAAACAAGTACGGAAACCTATCTCGCATATAATCCTCCCGTTCCCAAGTGAGTTCTTTATCATCGTGAAACTGCAACTTGACGAGTACTTTAGGGATAGACTTGCCTCTCAAGTTTTGTACCAATCGATCCAAAATCTGCATAGGCTGCTCCTCATATGAAATATCCTCACTCAAGTCTATCTGACTCAAATCTACAGTCAGACGATCACCTGCTCTCGACTCAGCTAATCGAAGCATGGAAATATGAAAGATTGGATGAACTCCTGACATTTATGGAGGTAGCTCAAGTTCATACGCAACCTTCCCAACCCGTTTCTTAATATTGAAAGGTCCGATAAACATCAGTGCAAGTTTACCTTTCACTCTAAACCTAAAAAAACACTTCCGAGGGGAAAACTTTAAATATACAAAAACTCCCTCGGTGTACGTGAGACCACCACGATATATGTCTGCATACTTTTGTTGTTTATCCTGGGCTCCCTTGAGTTTTTGGCTAATCTGTCGTACCTTCTCTGTTTGATCAATAAAATCTCAAGCCTCACGGTCTCCCAGTCTTCTAGCCCAGCACAACACGATGGGGAGCGACACGGTCTACCATATAAAGCCTCAAAAGGCACCATCTTAATACTAGCCTGATAACTATTGTTATAAGTAAACTCACACAATGGTAGGTACTCCTCCCATGATTCGCCAAACTCCAAAACATAAGCCCGCAACATATCCTCAAGAACCTGAATAAATCTCTCAGTCTGCCCATCAATCTGAGGATAAAAAGTCGTACTAAACTATAGGCACGTACCATACTGCTCTTGCATACTCTGCCATATCGCGGACGTATACATAACATCTCTGTCTGACGTAAGAGTCATTGGTACCCCATGCAACTTAATAATCTCTCACTCGAATAGTAACTCAACTGATCAAACGTGTAATGGGCAATTGGTACAAAATGAGCAGACTTCGTAAGTCTGTCAACAATAACCGAGATGGAATCATGTCTTCGGGCGGTTCTCGGCAATCCTCTCACAAAATCCATTGAAATGTCCTCCCACTTCCATCGTGGAATGGGAAGAGGTTTTAGCAATCCTCCAGGTCTGCGATGTTCATCCTTCACTGGTTGATAAATCCCACAGTTCCTGACAAACTTAGACACATCCGCCTTCATCCCAGGCCACCAAATATGCCTCTTCATGTCGTGGTACATTTTGGTCCTGCCTGGATGAATGGTGAATCGGGAACGGTGTGACTCCTGAAGAATCTCCTCTCTTAGCTTTGATAATGACGATATCTACAATCTGCCCCTAAATCTCAAACACCAGTTAGACGTCTCCGTCCAATCAACACAATCTACACTCTGCGCCAACTCACTGAACCTCGAGTACAACCTGTCGGTCCTCTAACCCTCTGACACTCTCTATGTAGACACGATCTGTACTCTCATTTGAGCACAAATCTCAATCCGAGTTTCGGTAGGAATCTCCGCATTTCCAATAGGTATCCGACTCAGCGCATCTGCGACTACATTTTCTTTTCCTGAATGATACTCCAAGGAAAAGTCGTAATCCTTCAGAAACTTTAACCATCTGCACTGTCTCTATTCAAATCCTTCTGTGTGAAGAGATACTTCAGACTCTTATGATAAGTAAAGAGTGTAAATTTCTCTCCATACAGATAATGTCTCCATATCTTCAGTGCAAACACTACTGCTGCCAATTCTAAATCATGTGTCGGATAATTCTTCTCATGTACCTTCAACTGTCTGGATGCATAAGCTACTATTCTAATACCTTACATCAACACACATCTCAGACCCATATGAGAAGCATTAGTATATACTGAAAACCCCTGTCCAACCTCTAATAATATTAATATTGGTGCAGTAGTCAATAATCTCTTCAACTGAGCGAATGCTTCCTTACATTCCTCATATCACTCAAATCTAACATCCTTGTGGGTCAATCTAGTAATCGGTGAAGCGATCTTCAAGAAATCCTTCACAAATCGGCGATAATACCCTGCTAAACCAAAAACACTCATAATCTCAGTCACTGAAAGTTGGTGCTGGCCAATCCATAATTGCCTACATCTTGGTTGGATCCACTACTATCCCTGCTGCTCCGACAATATGCCTTAGAAACTTGACTTCTAAGAGCCAAAATTCAAATTTGCTGAACTTAGCATAAAGTCTATGCTCCCTCAAGGTCTGCAACGTCTCCGTGAAATGCTTGTCGTGATCCTCTTTAGTCCTTGAATATATCAATATATCATCGATGAAGACTATCACGAAACGGTCAGAAAACTTGATGCATCGTATCCATAAACACTGCTAGAGCATTGGTTAGCTCAAATGGCATGACCGTGTACTAAAAATTTCCATATCTCGTGCTAAAATCAAATTTCCATATCTCGTGCTAAAATCTGTTATGGACCTATCCTCATCCCTGATCCATAGCTGATGATACCCTGATAGCAGGTCTATCTTGGAGAAAACTCTTCTCCTATTTTCTAATCAAATAAATCATCAATCCTCGAGAGCGGATATTTATTCCTGATGGTGCTTTGTTCAACTGTCTATAGTCGATACAAAGCCTCAAAGTACCATCCTTCTTCTTCACAAAAAGGATGGGTGCTCCCCATGGCGACATGGAAGGTGTAATGAATCCATTCTCTCCCAAATCCTGAAGCTGAGTCTTGAACTCCTCTACCTATCACGGTGTCATACAGTACCGTGGTATGAAAATCGGTTTAGTGCCCAGTACCAAGTCAATAGTAAAATTAATCTCTCGCGGCGGCGGTAAACATGGTAAATCCTCCGAAAATACATCAGGAAACTCTCTAACAACTGATATGTCCTCCAGCCTAGGTCCCTTACTTTCTGGTACAGAGTATAATGATATCAAAGCCTCATTCTCCTTACTAGTCGCAGGTCGACCTCTCGTACTTATTGTCCTCGCTAAACTGCCTCTATAGGTGAATGTCGAACTCCATACGATCTCAAATATCACTGTCTTACTGAAACAATCGATATGAGCGTGATATGCAGCTAACCAGTCTATCCCTAAAATCACGTCGAATTCTAAAAATTTGATGACTCTAAAATCAGCAGGTAACTCTACCCCATCTATCTCGACCAGACATCCCTCAATAAAGCTATTAGGGTAAACCCTATCCCTAGCTGCGGTAATCAAAATCAAATCTATACTAAGCCTAACAAGTGTCAACCTTAGGATGTCTACCATACGACCAACAATGAAAGATACAGTAGATCCAAAATAAAATAATGCATTTAAATCTCTACCACAAATGGAAGTCGTACCCTCAATGAAACCTCTTGTGGCGTCGGCGTCTAGCTGGGCTACCATATGAACTTCCTCTCGGGCCTACTGTGCGTAGTCTGCTGTTGGATGTGGGCACTCTCTTACAATGTGTCCGACCTGTCCACATTTGTAGCATGTAATATGTTTGCTCTGACCCTGAGTCTGAAACAGACCCTGTGCCTGATACTGACCATGTCTCTCTAACTGTCCCTATTTAGTATCTCGGCCTCTACCTCGGCCTCTGCCACCCTACGACTGCTGTCGTTGAGCATGTGGCATGGGAAATGTAGGAATGGCGGGAGCTGACAACGCCGACTTGATGGGAGGTGGCAAGGGAAGTCTGCCTATTGCGCTTTATGCTGGAGCAATGTATGATATATGAGGCACAACCAGTAGGTGATGAGTGGCTGTCCCCAACCTTTGAAAATTTCTATTCCATCCTTTGCTCCCTTACCCCACTGTCTCCTCTTCTCATACTCCATGGTTTGCTCTGTTGATAAAACTGGACCCGGTGCTCTCTCATCAGCGACTCTGCCCATATAGTATGTCTCATGTGATAAGGCTCGCTCGTAGATCTCAAAGAGTGTCCTAGCGCCTGTATTGACTACATGATAACTAATGTCTGGCCTAAGTCCATCACCGAGATTGTACACATCCTCGGAGTCATCTCTCACCAAGTCTCTGACAAACTGTCTCAGGTAATCATATCTATCCATGTATTGCATCATAGGTTCCTCTTCCCCCTGTCTCAACTCCATGAATTCCTTTCTCAGCCTCTTCATTACTGAAGGTGGAAAGTACTGCTGATAGAAATTTTGCTTGAAAACATCACATGTCTCAAAATTTCCATGAGTACTTACTGTCATACGCTACCAGACATCGGTGTCTCTCTCTCGAGTATACGATGAGATCTCTGCCCGAAGTCTATTCTCGATATTCAGTATCCTATGAAGCTTCTCCTAAAAAAGAATCCATTTTTCAATCTTTTGAAAATCCCTTACTCCATCGAAGTAGGATGTCTTCAGTCTGATGAAATCTATCACAAGCTGAACTTTAAATGATGTGCTAGAAGGTGTGGGCATCGGAGATAGTACTACCTTAGTTGTCTCCACTACTGGTGCAGTCATCCAGGAATAGTCTGCACTATCGACGCTACTAAATCCATAGTAGGAAGTGCTGGCGCCTGTAAAGTTAGTGTAATAGTCGTAGCAATCGATGTCGATGCTGGTGGACCAAAATGGCTTGTCATCAAGGCGATGAAATTGGTTAACTGCTAGCCCTGAGCTATCACTTGGTCAGACTACCTCTGTAAATCCTTCTTAATAGTAGAAGGCTGACTGCCACTAGTCTCTGCATCTCCTCCCCCTCCCGTATCAGCCATCGTGGTCTACAAATGGATAGTGAACGCGAATCAGCTACAATGCGACGTAACGTATAAATATATATATACAAATAGAAATTATCAAGTACATAAAAGAAATCCCCATCTCACTTTCACTCATTTCCTAACTAATGATTTATAGGCAAAGGTAATTTGGTTTCCAAAACTAAATCTGTGTTTTATTCGTGCTTATGTTTTACCTGTCAAGAAAAATCCTGATTACTTTGATACCAACTGTGACGACCCCTTCTTCTAAACAGGGCACCGCCCGGCCTAATCCCGTAATCAAGCATTAATTATAACCACGTAAAACTTAATTATGTATTAGTCAGCTTTTCGTCCCTATATTATTCGATTCACGTGTCTAGATATTATTAGGCTTTAGAGTTAAGTAAATTTTTTTTTTATCATTTTAATATTATCACGTAGTTTAAAGGTTATGCGGAAGCTCTAATTATTCGAAAATCCTAAGTGTGAAAAACCAGGAAAAACAACATCACATGCATGTATATATCATAAAGATAATAACACAGTATGATATATGAGTCTCAAAATGGGGAACTATACGCTCAACCCAATATACAACCGAAAATGTACATTAAAGATATAAACATAATAATACAGCAAAAGACGGGTCATACAAAATGAGATAGGAGAGTCGCCGAAATGCTCAAGGAAAGTCCCCGATATTCTCCTTCCCCGGTCTGCTACGGCTCGAAGGACCTACAACCACCATCACAAACTAGACGATGAGTATATTGATATTTAAGTAATAACTGGAGAATTATATGCCACATTTCCAAAATATAAAAAAGGTATTTAAAAGCATAAGGTAACGAAAGAGTTGCTGAATCAAGTAATGCAAGTAAACACCATAGTTAAAAATGTATAGACTGACACAGGCTAAGTCAAGATGATCTATGTCTAGTCGGTGGTGAGAACTATCACCTAACCTTTTCCACTACTATATGGAGCTGAGCTCAACATATTCCACACAAACAGCGGAGCTACGCTCTACGCATATAAATCATCTATCTCATTCTTGTTGACCACCACGAGTCCCATACCTTGTGTGCCACGCAAGTGTAGTGGTGAGTGCCGGAAACCCGATAGACCCATGTCCCCATGAACTGTGCATCTCTTGTGCAATGGACACTAGATAATCCCTACTATATTTTTCAAAGATCAATAGTTCCAAGTCTCTATGATTTCAAAACTTGTTAAGCTACAAAGCCCAAGAAAATAGAATACAAATCTAATCCATTACAACTTATCCCAATTGCATGTTTTTGATCAATTATCTATCAAGAATATCATCAAGAGTAGAAATTTGAATCAATGAAACATTTCACAAGACATCATGTCAACAATATTCAAACATGAATAGAAACAAAAACAACATGATGTGAGATTTTGAGTAGCACTGTCTACAAATAGACTATAAAACGATAAGAGTCAATGAAATGAAATATAGAATTCTCACAGCTTTACTTACAAGTCACAAAGCTTATCCTAGCCTATTCGGCCTCCCGACACTCCAAAATGCGTTTCCGAACTTCCGAGATCTCCCCTTAGTTCCCTGGTGTTGTTTGATAGGTTTTAGAGTAGGTTTGGACCTCTACTTAGAGTTTTAAAACCATTTATAGTGTTTAAGCCATTTTTGAAAATTGCTGATTTTTGTAATGTTAGGGCAATTAGCACACTAATTTTGAATTAATGCGCTAATTCTAACTTAACGCACTAATAATCCATATCTAGCGCTCTAATATTAATTAGCGCGCTAGATTTCCTACCTAGCGCTCTATGTGCAACAGAACCCAGAATCCTGCAATCAGAATTCTAAGTTTTCTCTACACAAAGGCCATGTTGATACATTGGGAACCCTTATACACATTACTAGAGTTCCTTAACATCAACCACAACACTAAACAACAACCCATATAGTCTAATTCATGAATTCATTGAATTAACCAAGTTATGTTAATGGAGTGGTGAAGTTACCTAACTTGATGAACTTGATCTTCTTCTTTACCAAACCTTCAACAAACTCTTCTTCTCCACCAAGATCACCTCAGCACACCCTCTCTTCCTTGACAAATCAATGAAATAAAAAGAAACTTAGTTGGTAAGTTTGATTTGTGATCTTTTTATGGGAATGGATATGGTTGAACCATAACCACACATCCATTTCCACATACGTATCTTGAGACTCAACTAGTGGACCACCTTCACACACTTATCCCACAAGTCAAGCTTAAGTGACACCAATAGTTGACTCCTTTAGCCTTTAGATTGGTTAATACGTGTCTCGATGCACATCATGTGGCTATTTCATTTATTTCAATTATTTAGGCTCACTAATTTAATATCAAACATGGCCACATTAAAGCTATTATAAGACCATAGTTAGCTCACATTAAACTTACCTCATAAATCTCTACCCCGATCCCTTATTGACACGCAACTCGATATACGTCTTCGTTCGTCTCGATACCTATATACCCGTATGAATGACTTAATAGTCTACATATATACAATACACTAGGCATGCATCACGACAAATATAAAATATACCTCGGCCCTCTTGTCTCGGTCAATGAACATATCACAGTGTGGGTCCCACAGTACGGGTCGATGATCCTATTTAAGGAATTAAACGCAATTAGAAATTTTAGGTCGTTACACTGGTAGTGTTTTTAAAGTGAACAACCACAGATTGAAGCTCTTCTATGAAGACTTTCAGAGTCATAATGTGGAAGGCGTATCACGTGCAAGACCAATCTATATTGGTTGACAGACTCAAACGAAGTCGAGCCAACGAGTTTAAACAAAAGCGCTTTTGGGAGGCAGCCTAAATTTTGATAAGTATTATTTTGTTTATTCATTTTAGTATTTTTTTATTATTATGCATGAACTCGTATCATTTTCTTCTTCCTATATCTATCATGCTCTTTCACCATCTTGTTTGTTTTTATGTGTAGATTTCTTGACTTGTTTTGAACCTTAGGGATAAGGCTTGGAAAAAGTTTGGGGTATTTTAGGGATTGTGCATTTTGTTGGATGGATTTTCTTGCTAAACACCACAGGTATGATCGTTAATTTTCTTAAATTATGCGGTTGAAGTATGGTAATGGTGGTGTTATTCTCATTCTCTTATCTTTCCATTTCTTTTTCCTTTTCATTGATACTTTTATCTTCCATTTCATTAGGATATGATACACTTTCATGCATAAATTTAGTATAGTTTTTATTATTAGTAGTAGTATACATGTGTCTATCTATGTTTGTTCTTGCATTTAGGCCTTACGTAGTGTCATATGTTGCATTTAGAGTCACCCAAAACTTTGTTTCATGCCTTTGGTTATGGATGAGTAAACTATGGTTGCCTTTTTGACTTGAAACTTAGAGAAATCTAGGAGAAACACTCAATCAAGCCCCTAGCTCATCATTTTTATGATTTCATGATTAGGGAATTAGTTGATGATTAAGCCTTGTGTTAGATAACAAAGGGAGTAGACGGTCAAAATTGTGCAAGTTATAATATCTTAACTCATATTGGAGAATTAACTTAATTATAGTGGAAGTGAGAATGGATAACAAGAGTTTTCTTAATATAAATAGGCCCATAGGTTTCCATAGGAAATGGAGCAGAGAATCTTGTGGTGTAAAAAGTGAGAAAAAGGTCCACAGGAAATGTAGCAGGGACCGTATTAATGGAGAAAAAATGTGGAAAAAAATAGAGAATATAAAATGAATAAAGGTGGAAGTTATGTAAACTCCTCAAATAAAAGATTTAGCTCGAGTGCTTTCACTAGATTAAGTGAGATTTTAAACTTGCGTCCTTGAATTATAGACCAAGAAAATTCGTGAGTAGTTGATGACCTTTGTCTTGATCGAATCTATGTCTTTAAAGTGTGATCTTAATTGTGTTTGGGTTGCGAGTCTTGACATATCATAACTCTTAAATTGTTTAAGTGGCTTGTTAACTTAGCGACCATGTAAATCAAATGAACTCCATGAATTTTGAATCAAGGATAGGAGTCTAGTTTAGTTTGCATTGTCATTTACATTTTTGCTCGGAATGTGCAAAGTCTTAAGTTTGGGGGTATTTGATAAGTCGATATTTATAGGGTTTTAATAGTCTATTTTAATGTATTTAATATTTAAAGTCCCTAAAATATATATTTAATTTTATTTATTTATCGTTTTCAGGTGAAACGTAGTGCGCTGTTTAATCCGAGGGAAAAAAATAAGCGAAAAAGTGTATTTATATGAAGTGTTTCAGCTACCAGAGGATATGCCTCAAGTTACGAATTGCATAGGTTATTAGTAGGTGACTAGCAGACCAAATAATGCACGGGAGTGACATTGTTATGCAACTCATGCATCAGCAGCTGTTGATGAATCATCGAGATGTGTGTGGTTGTATATCCCATGAATTTGGTCTCACTCGTGCGTCTCTTCATCACATCAGCCGATTCCACATGTCAGCTCTCAGTTTATCCAGCCTGTCCACGTGCGTCCAGCTCGACCAACTCATCAATGTTTTTCTCCTCGCTTCAGCATCCATCAGATTTTCCTCGATACGCGGTTATACACCACCTCCGACACATTCGCACAACGCGTGCAATTCTTCCTCACACTTTCCAGCCCACCACGTCTCACATTTTGAGCAGTGCAACACGTCATTGGCAACAATTTCAACCAATCGAACGTTTCCACATCATCTGCAGCAGCAGATGAACGAATCAGCTTGTGACACATGTCTGGAAGCTTAAAATGAACGCCTAATATCTCTTGGATGCTCCTTGGCATACGTGTTACGATACTAACCACCAAAATTAGTTTCTCCCACTTCCAGAGACCGATTTTGATTGGTTTTTCGTTTTAGGACTTTAGGGTATTTTGAGGAACATCGACTTTTATTGTTTGGAGGCCGCAGTTGCTCAACTTTTCATCTTTTTTTTTGTGATTGTGAAGACCATGTCTGGCTAAACAAACCCTTGCCTATGTCGGAGGGGAGACAAGTTGCGATTCTTGATTCATGGCATAACTTTTGAGATCTATTATTTCATTATTTAATTTAATTTAATTTCTTCTATTTCATTGTTGTTGATTTTCATGAATATGGTTTAAATCTAAGGTATTTATATGGCCATTGCTTGCTTTTATGTGGACAATCTATAGTCAATTGGACCAATTGTATTCGTAATTGTACTTTTGGACCAATAAAAGTGACAAACGCTAGCCCGATTGTCATCAAAACCTTTCAATTTCTGAGTGTGTAACAATTGAATCTAGGTTAAACCGAAAGCTGACGCGATTTGGTTATCTAGGATCAGTATTCCCACGGATGTTTATTATTGTGGTTAGTATGTTAAACCCTACTGGCGGATGTCTAGGGTTATGCATTAATTAGGGAAGTAGTTAGTGACAGACGTCATAGTTATCGAGATTAGGGGAATTTGGAATTTCGGGCAGATGTCGATTTTCCATAGCTTATCTAGAAGAATTTGAATTAATAATTTTTAGGGAAAGATGGAAGACCATGATATGCTGTTGACTCTTGATTCTAGCTTGTGGAACCGTAGACCTAGGTGTTTTCTTTCTTTGATATAATTGTTTTTGCAATTTTTCGTTCTTACTAGTTTTAGTTAATTTTTTCTTCGAAATCTTTAAAACCTCCCATTTTTAGTTAACTTAAAGTAAAACTCAAGTCATGTGGATTTGACCCCGTATTTACCACTACTACACCCTTGTGGTTGGTAACTCGATTATGGGTTATATTTGGCACGCACGACACGTGATCACGATTTGATTGTTGCTACGCTTACATTCATGACCTATTCTACCCGTGAGATTTACTCCGCAAGTTGATGACTTGATAGATGGTGTCATGAGGAGTTAACTCCGACACAGATTCCTCTCTTTTGAGGCAGTTGGCCGAAAGTTGTAAACTCCTTCCTCATTAACCTTGGAGCGGTGGCGGGGATTTACTTCGTCACCAGAGTCTCCTCGGTTAAGTGTTATTAGTCCCAGAGTTTGGCAGATATATATACCACACACGCGTCTAATATTTATAGATTTCTTAGGGACTTATCTTCATGCTACTATCCCTTTTCAGTGTATTTCTTATTGACTAGCATGATTTGTAGCAGCTTTATTTACATTATTCAATGCAACTTGCATTTCTTCTGGGGATTTACTCACTAGACTCATCATCAACTTTTTGCATGGATGATCGAGTGCAAATCCTACGACGAGCCGAGGGAAGGCCGTACTTGGCGACTTCATCTGATCATCGAGAGCCTTCGCTTGCCCATCTCATAGGTATTTGTATACATTATGTTACCGCTTTTGGGTATATTTTGGGAGACTTGATACACCAATACGTGTAAATTGATCATGTTATACATTTTGTCGCCTTATATATACATGGTATCCTTTTGATGGGTTTTCTACTGCTTAGGGCTTATTAATGAAGTAAATTTATGATATTTCGCATTTGCTTTATCTAAAATGAAAGACTTCCGCTATTATTGATAACTCACGCATTTAGTTGAAAAGACTAAGGAACAACTAAATAACTTATCAAATAAGTTAAATGAGATAAATGAATAGACTTACTAAACTAAATTAAGAATATATTTTCATAAAACATAGGATAATTGAAATAGTTAGGCTAATTGAAAAGGTTGAGTACTTGTCACGGGCCATTATGGACAAGCAGGCAGATATCGTGACATAACCTAGTGACGTGTCCGGCGATATGGCGGGGCGTAGATTGCCTTGGGATTTGGGGCCGTTATAGTTGGTATCATAGGCCAGGTTTAGATGAGCCTAGGGAAAAGTTTAATGAAATCGAATAAAACTTAACAAACAACTGATTGGAGCACATCCGCGCTTGCAGATTCGAGATGGACGGACAGTTGATTCCACTTATTATGGCTGATGGAGGCCAGCCGAGCGACCCTGCGAGAGTCGACTCTGATCAGAGTCTACGCGACACCGTCGCACTTCATGGCACGTAAATCGAGAAGATCTTGAGGCTGTTTAGATCACAAGCAGGGGCCACACAAGCAACTGCGACATTTGCCACCACCACTACTACTATTGAGATAATCGTCGCCACGTCTAATCAGGATACGCTGCTTGCGGCAGCTAGAGTTGAGATCCTCGCGGAGTTGGTTACCCCCGCAACTACACCAGTGATTACCTTAGTGGCCACTCCCATACTTATAGCAGAGCAGCAGACATCGTTTAAGATGGCCTTGACAATTGAAGCTATGTTAGTCAATGAGTTTTTTAGATTCCAGCCAGGACATTTTTACGGAGGCGGAGACCCAAAGGTAGCTGGCAAATGGGTTCTTGCTCATGAGAGGCTTCATGCACTATTGAGGATTCACGACAGTATATGAGCCAGAGTCTCAGGCTACATATTGAGGGAGACGTCACGTTGTCATGGACTGCATACACATGGAGAACCGACTACTTGGGCCTAGTTTTTCTTAGTCTTCTATGATCAATACATTTTGATTGAGGCCCAACTATGACTGAGAGAGGAGTTCTTAACATTTAGGCAGGGATCTTGCACTGTAATTCAATATATGGAGATGTTTAAGTAGCTTTTGTCGTTCGTTACAAATATAGCTGGGACCGAGTGACTTCAGGTCCACTACTTTATACGGGGGCTTCGGCAAGAGATCGATAGTGCCATCGTGTCGACAGGGGCCAGGACCCTACATTAGTTTTATGAGTGGGCATTGGCTCATGAGAAATATGCCAGGAGGAGTGACACCGCCCCTACTCCTGTATATCAGGAGGGTCAGAGCAGCCAGGTTAGATTAGATAGGAAGGGCCAGAGGAACCGTCAGCCGAGAGATCAGCGGGGATAAAGGCGCAGACATGATGATAGGCAAGTAATTGGCGCTTATACAGTAGTACCTGCTCAACAGCATCAGGTCATGGTAGTCTAGTCGCCTCGAGGCCAGGCTCAGGGTGATGGCCAGATGGGCAAAGACAAATGGCAATAGTGGCTGGGACAAAAACATTGATAGGGTCAGCAGTTGCAAGGCCAGGGTAAGAGGCAGGGTGGACAGGTTCAGGGCCAAAGGGCTAGAGGTCAGCAGGGTCAGGGATATGGGAGTAAGTAACACATAGTTTGTTTTCGATATAGATAGAGGGGGCACTACCTGAATTTGTGCACCAGTGAGTTCGTACAACCAATCACACCTCCACCTGTACATGCGAGAGAGCAAGTTCATGCAGTAGCAGAGCCTGACTGGACGTTTCACGACATCTGGTCGAGGGTATGTTGATTATTTACGGTCGTAGCATGCATTCATTGATTGATTCTTGTTTTACATTATCGTTTATTTCGGGACAGATAGTAGGAGAGTTGGTGTGGACACCAGAGATTTTAGGCACACACCTTGTTCTCAGCACGGCTGATGGGGATAAGATTTACGCTAACTAGATCTATAGAGATTGTCCAGTTCAGGTTAGCCGTCACCAGTTACCCATAGATCTCTAAGTACTTCAGTAATTAGAGTTTGATGCGCTCTTAGACATGGATTGGTTGGCGGCTTACCATGCTCGGTTAGACTATTGTAGTAAGATCGTCACCTTTTTTAAGTTAACTGGAGTCTCGATCGCGCTATCGATCACTAGGGGTAGATTAGCTATCACCTAGGATATGGAAATTTTTTTAGGGACTGTACAGCTAGTTGAGAGGCTAATAATAATACTTGAGGATGTCCTAGTAGTGTGCGAGTTTTTGGAAGTTTTTCCTGATAATTTACGTAGATTACCTTCACATAGGTGGATAAAGTTTATGATAGAGCTAGCGCCAGGTACCCAGCCTATATCAAGCTGACCGTACGGTATGTCGGGAGTAAAACAAGTCGAGTTGAGGGCTCAGTTGGAGGACTTGTCAGAGAAGGGTTTCATACACCCGAGTATGTCTCATTGGGGAGCACCGGTCCTTTCTTTGAATAAAAAGGAAGGTAACATGAGGATGTGCATCGATTATAGAAGACACAATCAGGTGACAGTCATAAATCGATACCCACTGCCCAGGATCGACGATTTGTTCGACTAGCTGGCCGGAGCGCAGTTCTTCTCAAAGATTGATCTTAGGTCACGTTATCGCCAATTGAGGATTAGGGAACATGATATACCTAAGATGATATTTAGCATACGTTGCGTATTGTTTGAGTTTACCGTTATGCTATTCGAACTGACGAAAATGCTAGGAATATTCATGCATTTGATGCATCGAGTCTTGAGGCCATTTTTGGACCGATTTGTGATAGTCTTCAATGATGATATCTTGATTTATTCCAATACTCGTGAGAACCACGAGAGGCATTTCAGAGAGATGCTGAGGACTCTGAGAGGGCACAGGTTATACGCCAAATTTAGTAAGTATGAGTTTTGGCTTTCTGAAGTAAAGTTCGTAAGGCAAGTGATCAGTAACAGAGGCATATCGGTGGACTCGGGTAAGGTTCATTCTATCATCGATTGGCGTACACTCAGGAGCTTCTTGGGACTAGCAGGCTATTACTGACGCTTTGTACCAGAGTTTTCTAGGATTTTGGCGCCTATGACTAGATTAACCAAGAAAGACGTCGAGTTTTTGTGGTCCGATGCGTGCGAGGCGGCCTTTGTAGGGCTGAAGAAGACGTTGACTTCCCAACCACTGTTAGTATTACTATAGTCGAGCAAGGAGTTGACAGTTTGCACAGATGCGTGTGGCACCAGACTGGGATGTGTACTGATGCAAGATTTCAAAGTAATTGCTTACTTATCACGTCAGCTGAGGACATGAGAGAAACTATCCAGTGCACGATTTGGATCTTGCAGTGATCGTGTTTGCACTAATGATATGGAGACATTACCTTTTTGGTGAAAATTTCACCCTATACACAGATCATCTGAGTTTGAAGTATCTCTTCACTCAGAAGGATCTAAATATAAGACAATGACGATGGTTAGAGTTGTTGAAGGATTACAACTTTTCTATGGTGTACCAATCTGGGAAGGGGAATGTCGTAGCAGATGCCCTTAATAGGAGAGGACCAGATAAAGAGGTTATGACTCACCAGTATGGTATACTTGAGGCAGCAGTTACCATGAGTTTGTCAATGGTCTTAGAGACAGTAGGTGCACACATTCGTAGACAAATGAGAGTTCTGACAGTTTCCATCCTATGAGTCCTAGAGATTCAGCGAGCAGATACTATGTATCAGAGGTTCAAAGACATGGCACAGAGTTATGGCTTCTCAGATTGGAGAGAGTTAGTGGATTGGTGTTTATGACACAAAGGTAGACTATGGATTCCGGCAGTAGTAGAGTTGCAAGATGGCATTCTTCATGAGGCTCACAAATCCAGATAAACAGTTCACCTTGGCCGGAACAAGATGTATCAGGACATGAAGCGCTTGTTCTGGTGGCCCAGGGTGAAAGCAGATATTGGCCTGTATGTGAAGGGACGTGAGGTGTGCCAACAGGTGAAGGCTGAGCACCGGTGGCTTAGAGGACTTCTACAGTCGCCACCGATCCCTTAGTGGAAGTTGGAACATATTACTATGGACTTCGTCATTGCATTACCACGGACTTCACGTAACCATGATGCTATATGGGTTTTCATGGATAGATTGACGAAATCAGCCCATTTCATTCTAGTTTCCAATGAGATACACCCTTCCACAGCTGTGCACGCTTTTTAAGTGACATATCAACAAATTACATGGTGTACTGTATCGATAGTATAAGATAGAGACAGTCGGCTGATGTCACAGTTATGGCAGGCTATGTAGGAGCAATATGGTCTACACTTCAATACAACATGACTTACCACCCATAGAGTAACAAGCAGTGAGAGCGGACTATACATATACTAGAGGACATGCTCAAAGCTTATACGTTATAGTTTGGAGGAATATGCGAGGAGTACTTGCCACTTTGTGAGTTTGCCTACAACAACAGATTTCAAGCCAGTATTGGGATGCCACCATTTGAGGCATTATACGGTAGACCTTGCAGATTAGCAGCTGCTGCCCAGAACCGGAATAAGCAGTTACTATTGGGCCTGAGGTTGTTGTAGACCACACAGAGAAAGTTAGGCTGATTTGTCAGAGATTACAGGTTGCTCAGGATAGACATATGAAATACGCTAATAAGTACCGCAACGGGCTGAGCTATGAGGTAGATGATTGGGTGTACTAGAAAGTTTCTCCTTTGAAGGATCACCAAAGATTTGGGATCAACGAGAAACTTACACCGCGATATATTGTGTCATATCAGATTATCAGTTGGGTTAGGGAGGTTGCTTATCAGTTGAGGCTACCAAGATAGTTGGCAGGGGTTCACAACGTCTTCCATATTTTTATGCTGAGATTAGCGAGATCAGGGTCGAGACCTATGGTAGATGTGAATCGTGTTGAGGTTAGGCCAGACATGACGTACGAGGATCACCCAATCGAGATAGTAGACTATAGAGTCCAGGTTCTCAGGACTAAGCAGATTCCCAAGGTTCTCGTCAAGTGGCAGTTATATAGAGACGGATGCCTTACCTAGGATAGAGAGTTTATTATCCACCAGAAACACCCCCAGCTTTTGTACAGTTTATATCTTACTTTGAGTTTGGATTTCGAGATGAATTCCCTTTTAGTTCGGAAGATTGTGACGGCCCGCCTAATTAAGGATTATTTAATTATCTAATTTCAGACTAGGACCTAGCTCGGACCAAGTGGACGTCACAAATTAGTCTAGGGCACGCCTACTGAGGTACAATTTATAATGATATATTTCCACGACGCTTGTTTATTATGGTGGTTTTACTATAAATTATACCATTACACCATGTTAACCATTGATTATTACGTTTTGCGTAAGTTACGAGTGCGGCGAATAGCGCCTCAAGATGCATGCAACGTGGGTACCGCATAAATTATCAATATACAATGATATTCTAAGCTAAATAATCAAACAAACTTGAACCAAGTTTAACAAAATACTAATAGGTCAAAAATGGACCCGGCGCGCCTCGTGATGCGCGATGGCGCTGGGTAACCAATTAGACAAGTACCTAACCTTATTTTGGTATGTGTACTTCAAATAAACATTTGGCTGGACTAATGTGACCAAATAATAGGCCTATGGTAAGTTAAATAGGCTAAGCTATTCAAATAATTAATGTGCCTAAAATGTGTAATTAGACTAAATAAGGGAATTTTGCCATAAGTGAGAAAATTATTTAGAAAACCCTATATTGACTTACTTAATTGACACATAAGAGACACAACAACATGGCTGGAGCTAATAGGAGCCCTTGATGGACCTCGATACGAATGTGTGTGACTTGATTAAGGGCTAAGACTATAGGCTAGCTAGTATAAATACAAGACTTAGTGCATTTTTCTCAATATGCAAGCATGGAGAACCTTTGAGCATGTCAGAGTGCAATCCCAAATTTTTGTGCTGGAAATTCAAAGTATTGGGAACTCAATAAAGGGGATTTGGAGCCAAATTTGTCAAATATTCAAGGTTTCAAGCTTAGGTAACTCATACCCTGAGCTATTTTCTTCACTTTTGTTCTAGTGGTGTATTGAAATACAATAAAAAATGGGGGCTTTTTGCCAACAAATTTTAGGAGACTTCTTTGATGATTTTCAGGGTTACTAGATGAATAAGATGCTTAAAAAACCTTAGCTTTCAAACTAATTTTTTTTGGGTATTTTAGTCTTCTTAATAAATATAATGAATTGCATGTTGGTGGTGGTGATGATTTGATGAATTTGTTGAAATTGTTGTTGAGGGAGAGAAAGAAGAGAAAAAGAAAACAAAAAAAATAGTTTGGGGAGGCAGAGACCCCCTCCAAATCAATTTGGGGGGAGGGAAGCTCGTACGCACGATTCGTGCATGCGTACGAGCTTTGGTCGGGCCGACCCAGTGATAAGTCGGTATTTATATATATTTAGTACTTTATATTAATATATTTAAATATAGAAATCTCTAAAATATATATTTAATTATATTTATTGGTCATTTTCATGTGAAACGAAGTGCGCGGTTGAATTCATGGCGAAAAATATTCAAAATGGAGTATTTACATGCATTGATCGGACGCTGGACTATTTACCTCCAGTTACGTGCTGCGCGGTGGGTAGAATAAAGGATTAGCAAACCAATTAACACGTGGCAGCATACTATTGGTCCAGCTCACCTCAACGTGCCACATGTCGGTCGTCCATTGGCCCAGCTCCCCAAGCATTCCATGCATTTCCAACAGTCAGCCATGTGTCGCCTACGCATTAGCCCAGCTATTTTCCCGCTGCCACGCGGCTCTAATCAGGTTCTGCCATCTCATCAGACACGTCGTCACAAACCAACAGCAGCTCATTCGTTCCAGCAGCCATCAGTTTTTCCTCGAAATTTGTGCCCGTGCGGTCACTTAGTTTTTCGCTGATTCTATGCGTGTTTCTTCCCCTGACGCTCAGCCGACACTTGTCGCGCTCTCCCTTGTCCACCACGTCATGTAGTAGCTCTTCAACCAACCAGAACGCGCCAAGTCAGCTGATCTGCACCAAACGACCAATGCGCGTGCGACATGTATACAAGACTCCAAATTGAACGCCCAGTAGTCCTTGGATGCTCCTCGGCGCACGAGTCACTCCTCTAACCCTAAAAATTAGTTTCTCTCACCTCTCGGGAAAATTTTTAGTGGTTTTATATATTAGGAACCTTAGGTATTATATTGGGGAACACTGACTAATATATTTTTAGCATCGACTTCTCTCGACTATTGCCTAGGTTGGCGGGGAAACAAGTCGGGATTATGGATTCATGGCATATTATGTGAGATATTTTATTTTATTATTTAATTTAATTTAATTCTCATATTTCTTTGTTGTTGATTTTAATGAATATGGTTTAGATATAGGGTGTGTATGTGGCCAGTGCATGCTTTTAGGGGGACAACCTATAGTATCCGTGTAATTGTACCTTTGGACCAATAAAGTGCGAACACTCACCCGTTTACCGTAAAACCCTTTCGGTTCTTGAGTGTACAACAATTGAATATAGGTTCAACCGGAAGCGGATGCGATCCGGAAGCGGATGTGATCCGGTTATTTAGGATTAGTGTTCCCACAGACCCATATTACTACGGTTAGTGTATTAAACCTGATTGGCGAATGTCTAGGGTTATGCATTAATTAGGGAAGTAGTTAGTGGCAGACGTCCTGGCTATCGAGATTAGGGGAATGAGGAATTTCTGGTGGATGTCGATTTTCTATGGCTAATTTAGGAGAATTTAAATTAATAGCTTTTTGGGAAAGATTGAAGACCATGATTGTCATTGAATCTTGATCCTGATTTGTTGAACTGTAGACCTAAGTGTTACTTAGGTGTTCATTAATTGTTTTCAATGTTATTTTAGTTATTTTATTTATTTAGTGTATTTTAGTTTAGTTAGTTAAATTAATTTATTTTAAAACCCCTGATTTTTCTTTTTGTTGTTTTTAACCATAGAAAGACCACGAATCTCTGCGAGATCGACCATTTGCCACTATTCTACAAAATAGTTGGTTTATAAATTTTTATTTTATTGACGCGTTCGGCGCGCGTCACCCAAGCCCTGCCCAATGGGGCCGAAGTGGGCCCAGTCGACCCGGGCTTGGTTCAGGTGGGCCCAACCCCATTAATTTGCTATAAATTAATTTAAATTAAAATAAAATACAAATCAAATACAATAAATTATAGAAAAATAAGTAAAAATAAATAAAAAAAATTCAAAAAAATTCTGAAAAATCATAAAAAATATGAGGAACTGGAAAAAGGTATAAAATTGGGTTTTGAGATATATTCGGGCATTTGGCTCCCCGTGTAACTTGAAAATAATTATTGTTTCATAACTAAAAATTAGAATAAAAACTATAATTTTTGTTCCCATAACATAAAATCAATTAATGTTACCATAAATTATTAAAATTGGAATGTACGACACTCGAGGCCTAGGGAAGCTTAGGGGACTGACGGACGGGTATTCCGGGGATGAACGAGCAGCTATAACCTTGTATTAATCGCATTTTTGGTAAGTAAACCCCACTAGAAAAACACGTAGCATTTGTTTACTATTTTAGTTCATTATTTTGTTAAATCATGCCAGTTTTGCTAATTTGACTACTCTACTCCCGCGTGTGTCTGTATATGGTCGACGGGATGGTATGACCCCTCACCGGCTTCCTTGTGATTAGCGATCCAATTGTTGCTACGATTCCTGTCATGCCCTAGTTTACGTGTGAGATTTACTCTGCAAGTCAATGACTTGAGAGATGGTGTCGTGAGGAGTTAACTTCGACACAAATTCCTTTCCTTTGAGGCATTTGGCAGGGAGTTGTAAAATCCTGACCAGCAGAGTTCCTCATTGACCTTGAAGCGGTGGTGGAGAATTACTTCGTTACCAGAGTCTCTCGGTCCAGTGTTATTAATCCCAGAGTTCGGTAGATATATATATATACCACACTCGCGTCCGACATTTATTTATTTCTTAGTGACTTATCTTCATGCTTCTATCCCTCTTCAATGTATTTCTTATTGACCATCATGATTTGTAGCCGCTTTATTTACATTCTTATTAAATGCAACCTGCGTTTCTTCTGGGGATTTATTCACTAGACTAGTCATCAACTTTTTGCATGGATGACCGAGTGCAGATCCTATAACGAGGCGGGGGAAGGCCGTACTTGGCGACTTCATTTGATCATCGAGAGCCTTCGCTAGCCCATCTCGTAAGTGTTTGTATACATTATGTTATTGCTTTTAGGTATATTTTGGGAGACTTCATACATTGATACATGTATATTGATCATATTGTACATTTTGTCGCCTTATATATACTTGGTATCCTTTGATGGGTTTTCCATTGCTTAAGGTTTGTTAATGAAGTAAATTTATGATATTTATCATTTGCTTTATCTTAAATGAAAGACTTCCGCTATTATCGATAACTCACGCATTTAGTTGAAAAGACCAAGGAACAACTAAAAAACTTATCAAATAAGTTAAAAGAGATAAATAAATAGACGAACTAAACTAAATTAAGAATATATTTTCATAAAACAAAGGATAATTGAAAATAATTAGGCTAATTGAAAAGGTTGAGTACTTGTCTCGGGCCGTCATGGACAGGCAGGTAGATAACGTGGCATAACTTGGTGACGTGTCCGGCGACATAGCGGGGCCCAGATTTTCTTGAGATTTTGGGCCATCACATTTTCAAATGGTAGCATCACGGGGACGAGGAGCTGACTTGGGAACTAGAGTCCTATATGCGCGAGCACTTTCCATACCTATTTTGATTTTCGGTAAGTGTTACTTCAATTTATTTTAAATTCGAGGACAAAATTCTTATTAGTTGGGAATACTGTAATGACCCTAAAATTCTAACCAGTGCTACGTGGCATTTCAGGGCTGTGACCTGGACCTGTCATGACGTGGCACACTCGGTCAGCCATCAAGAGTCGACATCGAGGTATTTCAATTTTCTGTTATGCGTGTATTACCTATCCATATAAGCTTTTACATAGTTTTAATTATTTTTACTGGTGATCGTTACAGTTAAGTCTCACTTTGAGAAGTGTTCGACGCACGGGTATATGGATTGATGCATGTATTAAGGAAATTTAGGCTAATGCAGAGTCTACTTATTAATCAATAGTCTAAGGTTATAAAGAATCATTATTTATTAAGTATGGAATTTGCCTAATTAGACTATATAGCCGAAGTAAGAATGTTGAAGAAATTAAGCCTAAGTTAACTCACCAATTACTTAATCTCCTTAGTGATTTTTTCTAAGTCACAAAGTATGGACAATTTCCTATCCATATATTAGAGTGAGGTGTTTTGGAACTTTATTGACCACACAATAGAAACTTAAGCCCCAAGTCTTTCTATTGGTTGTCACTTCTTTTTGGTTCCCATATGAATAACAAGAGAAAGAGAGATAACGTGAGGCAAAAAAGGGAAAGAGTGGTGTAAAGTAAGAATCGATGGTTTTAGTGTGAAAATCTTTGAAGTTCCTCATGATCAAAGAGAAGCCAATATTAGGAAGCATGCATCCGATTTGGTGGAACTTATAGAGGTCGGTTAAGCGAGAGCTTGGAAGACAACCTTATCAAAGCCTTAGGTACGTTCTTCCCCAAATCTCTACATATTTGACTCAATCTTTCTTAGTTTGCTATTTCTTAATTTTTTGGACTTAAAGGGATAAGATCAACCCTTGTTTACTACAGGTTTCATAGTTGGAACTAAGACTTGTTATTATGTTGATGTTTTTATTTGAAATGGTCTTGATGGTAGAAAACATCTTGTTGGGATTGAGATGTATGTTGTGTTTGGAGTTAGTAGTTAGGTAAGGAAGAAGATGAATAGTAACATCATTGAATGGAAATTTAGTATTCATTGCTTGGGTTTAAGCTTATTGTTTGCAATATGAGGAAATGATAGTTTAAGCATGTTAAAACTATTATGGATGTATTTAGGTCAGCTTTGTAGACTTTTCTAGGATTTAATGAAGATTTTGGGGGAATTTGATAGGTATAGCCAAGACTAAACCCGATTATGCAACTTGAGCTTGCTCAAGTAGTTTTTTTTAGCATGCTCAATAATATCAAGACAATGAGAAGTGTTACGCTCTCTCAAAGTGATTTCGAGTTTGCTCAATAGTATTAAGTCCGCTCTAAGTTTTTGAGTTTACTTGATCTGTTTAAGACAGCTTTAATTTAGTTTCGAGTTTGCTCAAAGTCTAATCGATATCAATGAGAGCATATTTAACACAATAAATAAACCAAACTTATTAATATCTAACATACTTAAACTACTTTAAATTGATATCAGGGACCTAGCTTAATAGTGTCGAGTATCAAGGATTGGCTTAGAGACATGTGAGAGCCATGTGAGCGCATTTGTGCATCGATTTCAGGTAAGCAAAACCAGCCAGGAAGTGCGCAATAGTTCATTTGAGCTTATATTTTATTGTTATTGCACTGTGTCCCTTTCTTGGAATTTCCACCCTTGTATGAGTGTCCAATGGCCAAGTGAGTCATGAGAGTTTCTCTGATGGAGTGGTCACTGGCTTGCAACTAGGACCATGACCTCGAGCCACCAAATTGTTTGGTCTAAATGAGATGTGTTTTATCAGGGGCACCATTGATACACCTCATTCGCGATGGTCTACGTACAGCAGGTGCTGTCGCGTCCTAGGACTCGAGTATACTTAGCTTTGCCACGACTCTATGACCTCGACCCAGTGGCACCCGCACTCGGTGGTCTTATAATACTTGGGCACTTCTCTATTGTTTCTTGTAACACTCATTTCTCGTTGTACTTTCATTTTATAGTCTTATTATCATGCATTACTTATAGCTTTCTTTCTTTCCACATGACTTTTAGATTGCTTTATTTATTTTGAATTACTATTCAGATCCTACTGGTTTTTACTTACCGGGCTCGGTATTCTTGTGTTTGACCGAGTGCAGATCCACAGACGAGCAAGGGCAAGGCGCTGATACTTGGCAATCTACTCTAAGGATATCGGAGCGGCCCTCCCATATTCACTTTTGTAGGTTTTTAACTTTTTGTATTACTTATATATGTTATTTTATTACATTTGGGATACTCGTTTGGGTTGAGAGATTCACATGACTTGTATATCATTTTGTATACACTCTACATGGTCAATTGATATTTATGCTTGTTTATATATAGGGTTCCACACCTAGGTTGTTTGACTCTTTATTTTCTTACATCCTAAGTTATTTAAGTTATTAATTGTTTTCGCTAACTTGTAAAACTTGCAAAATACAAATTACTAAACTTAAAATTATGAATTTACTTATATTGATGGATACAGAGGCTGACTAGGCCCGTGTTGACTTTGCAAGGCTGATTCGAGGGTCCACGTAGGCTTAAGCCGAGCAAGGTCCAATTTGTACGGGACTGGGGCCATCACATAAAACTAGGGTCGATTACCCACTAACACTATTAATGCAATTGCTAGACCAACACATTGGTCGATGTGTTGTCTAGCCAAACCATTAATGTCTAATGGTTCTATCCTAAACCCTCTAGTGAATATGTAACCCACAGAACCTATCTAACTGAGGAGGAATTATATATAGGCTAGGAGATCAACCTCACATTCTATATAACTTGATCTCAGTTCTAGGAGTTACTCTCGTGGATCACATTAGACACCATTTCTCGTTTGTTAAAAACATTACAGTGTGCAAAGTCCCCCATTTTAGTCCATAAACTATATGAACTACATATACTAACATATTCAAGCAACACTGATAAATAAGCAGATCCATACTTACCTCGGTTTAGGTTTCAGTTAACAAATCCCTAAACTTTTTAGGTCACTCACACTTTCCCAACAACCCAACACCTATCCAACCTATTTTTGGTCAATATAGGTCTAATACCCTATATTTAGAACCCTTAAGTTAGTCCCTAAGATCTTAGAAAATTCTAACTAAAACTTAGCAAAGTTGTTTTCTGGGGGAGCGGGGTCCCTCAATTGGTGGGGCGCGCTCCACTAACTGGGTTCGTCTTAATTGACGAAGGGTGCGCTCCTCTGCTAGGTGGAGCACGCTCTTGTTTCGAGAGTGCACAGGGCAGCAACCACTGTTCCATCCACCAATCACTACAACAATAATAATCACTTCCAAAATACATTAGGGAGTACCTCTAGTGAGGTAACAACCCATTTCCAGTGATCAAACACAACAATATACAGAGAAATCATTACTAATTATCAAATTTACCTTAAAACTCAAAACTAAACTCATTAATAGTGATGATCTCTAATTTTCAGTTACACTCCTCAATTCATGTTGCAAATCTCTCATCTGAATCGATTCCTCAAGGTCAAAACACCAAACCCTTAGCTTCTCTCTCTACTCACTCTCTCAATCGATCGGTGAAGATAAACATGAAGGTTTTAGTTTAAATATATATATTTTCTTCGAGATACGCATCACGCTATCTCGAGGCTGATCAAATGATTGATATGCTACCATGACACCCTTAAAGTGACACACATGTTGATACCATCAACACTTACAATCATCTCGTGGAGATTCGACGATCCGTAGAATTCAAACTAAACTTATAGTTTTTAATATGTATTTATATATCAAATATATAAAAAATACATATACCTTATGTATTTTCTCGCCTATAAATTCACTGGACATGCTTATGAGTATTCTTGGGTGTGCACATTCATTTCACGACCCCCTCGTTGCACTTCGTGTACCGGCTATTTATTATTTAATTATGTATTTTCTAATTATAGGCTTGTAAATAAATTCTCTTTTATATTACAACCTATAAAATTCATTAAACATTACAAACAAACACAAAACCATCCTACAAACCCACTTACATGCTAATCAAGGTATGTCGAACTTTACCACGAGCTCAAGATAACGGGTCGTTACATATTATAAAGTTAAAAAGTGCAATGGTTAAAATTTGTGTTGATTCTGAGCATAATGCTATGAACATCTTGTTCATGTGTTTGTTGATATTAGGTTTTAGAAGTTATCATGACCATTAAAGCTTTTAAGCTGGATATGGACGGTACAACTATAAAGTACATAACGTCAATAGATAATTATTGATTAAGGAGGCACAGATAGTAAACTTAATTGGTGATGAATCTAAAGATTTAGAACTTAAAGTAATGCGAAACTTAAGTTATTCACACTGATAAGTGGAGTTCTAGTTTGCACATTAGAATTTGTTCTGTCACAACAGTAGGTTGAAGTGGATTTGAAGGAAATCTACCTACTCTAATTAGGCATTGCATACACATAATAAAAATGAGAAAGTGAGTTGAAAAGCATAGTATTTCATCACCTAGGTAAAGTTGTGAACTAAGATATTCTTAATATAAGAGTTTCAAAGTAATTTACATTATTTTGTTAGATTAGATTAGTTTAGTTATAAAACCAAAATAAAAAGATTTCCTAGCAATAGAGTAATTTTGACTAGGTAATACTATGTGCATAAACCTTTCCCTGAGGATGATATCCGTAATCAACGTAAGTTGGTCACACTAGTACTATAATCGAGCTGTTATACTTGCGACCATGATCAATACTTCAAATGCATCCTAGCCATTTTATCTATCCCATTGTGTGCATCTTTAACAAAATTTAGGGACTCTTATTAACCCCAACACTCAACTTACTCTTCCTTTCTAACACCAATTTACACTAGATCATAAAATCCCACCAATGCACGATCTCGAGGAAAGATCTATGGTATATAAATTAGTGTTTAACTTAGGTCCTTTTATTTGATTAAATTCATACCATACGTTAAATAAATTGGCTAATTAACCCTTGTACACATTAAAATTAAAACTTATCATATCACTCTGGGACTCACGCAAGTCTCGAGGTGTGTCTCTGCTCGTGACTCGATGCTTATAAATAGATAAAGAATATGATTTTAATTAATCTACACACATAAATTGAAAATTATATATTTACACACCAATTTTGTGTGTAAAAACTATATCGATCTTGATTTGCCAAAGTCTCCAAAATTGGTTCCTAATTATTTGTTTTTGTTTGTTTATAAGTATTATGCTTTGTTTGATAAAACAAAGCGGGGCTCTTTTGAAGTGTTTTGCTATTCACCTAAAAAAAGCGAGCTAATATGCATCCTAAGACAGTCATGTGAGACCTACAATGGGATAGGATGAAGGTTGGGTGGTTGGCAAGTGAGTTGGAGCTCCAAAGTCGAAGAACTTTTTACAAAATTCACTAAGTAAATGTGGTAAAGAGGGGTAGAATAAGATCCTTTCATTAGCATTGAGATTCACATTGGAGATTAAATCATAGAAGAAATGTGAAAAAAGTAACAAATAAGCTTCAGGAATCATAGAGATCTGCCTCGCGATACTCAAAAAGGCATTAAGCGATGAAGTTGAAACACTTAGATCTCTCTCCTGTGTCACTTAACTAAGTGCAACATTCAGTATGGCGCTGATTAACTAGTCTGCCTGACTTGCCAACGTCTCCTTAAATGCGCCTCGAATGATTTACCAGCTTTGATTTCCAATGCTTTAGACTGTCGATGTTCCTCGATGTGTGTTGTGTGTCACTTTACCTCATTTGGATCAATAAATATGGAGGCAAAAATGTAAAAGCACACCATTGAGGGTTTTGACACATGTGGACCATGTTTGACCAACCCGTACAACACACTTGGCGGCCCTCTCATAATGGATTAGAGGAGAAATCAATAAATAACAACAAAACAAAAATATATGGACTCCTTCCCCAAGTTTCCGATCCTCTCTCTATCTCTCTCTCTATCCCTCCCTCTCTCTCTCTCTCTCCTCTATTAACTATTCACTCCACCACTTGTCTCTCTCCCTTCTCTATTATATTATTCTCCCTCTCTCATTATTCTCTTTTTCTTCCATTATTAAGGCCATGAGGCATGAGGCTTAGAATTAGGGATTTTCAAGGAAGATTCTACATCTACAAGGGATTTATTAGATTTTACCTACTTTAAATTCAAGTTTAGTTTGTGTTTTAATATCCCTCTTATCATTGTTTGATTAGATGACTTGGATTATAGTTTGTGTAGTTGCAAATAAATATTCTTCGATTTTGAGTCTATTAATTTGTAATGTAAATTAAGAATACCGTTAAACTCTTTGTGAAGGGAGTTAAATCCTGTAATTTCCCAGGTTTTGAAAATTCTACTATATGTTTTCTTCATCTATATTGTAAATATGGCTTACTCAATATAATACATCATTAAGTCGTTCAACCATTCATCACCTATATTATTTAGCAATCTTGTCTTGATAAGATTTATTGCCGAGAAAACTAGCTCTTTCAACCATTATAGTTGCCAATGGTAAGATCAATGCTAACTCGATTAGGTGGTAAACCAATAAAAAATTAAATGCTTTTAAGTTTGGACCATTTTGACGACACTATATTTTTTTAGGTTGCACTGTACAATATAAAATTGGCATGATAAAATTGTAACGACCAAGATTTCTAACCCTTGATTTATCCTTTATCAAGATCACAGACCCGTGACGTGGGACTCACTGACCGATATGAGATTTGACCTTGGTGGGAGATCGAGGTATATTTATATTTGTTTGGTGTATTCATAGTGTCTGTGTATATATATAAATGTTTAGATTATTAAATCCTAGTTTTGATTATAGCTTATAGGCGTCGATACGCGAAGGGACATGTCTCGAGATGCCTACAGGCATAGGAACCAAGTAGATAGTGATTTGGTGAGTTTTTATTAAGGTGTACACACATTAATGGGAATAAGTTATGTGAATTAAGTAATTTGGTCTATTGTATGATAAATTAAATCAAATCAAACACCTAAGTTGTGAAAATAAGACATAAGTCAGATATACCTCGAGATATGTATTTGAATGTAATCCATGAGATTCAAGTCAAGTATTGATGTTAGAATGAGTGTGAAAGCAGAGACGGTAGGTTGGTTTGGAGCCACTACATTTACATGTAGATACACAATCAAAATGAGATGGATGACTAGAAATAAATCATACGATGATGTATATATGTATATGGTTGATCTTCATTTTCATGCAAACTCAAGATAAGATTCTGAGGTGAAAACACTTGCTCATATTTGAGAATTCAAGGGTTCAATATAGGTAAATTCATCAACATTAGGATCTACAACAACAAGACTTGAAGATCAAGATCCTAGGTGAGCAAACCCACTACTATGCCCTCATTTTCATTCATGCATGTGAGATTTAAGTCATGAGTCATAAGGCTTTTGTTAAGAAAAGGAAATTGAAGTCATTTCATGTTAGTTTTTATCAAATTAAAGACACAATAGAAGTTTTAAGTTAAAATTTTAAGCTTTTAAGATTTTGGTCAAAATTAGGTTTTCTACATGACTTGAAGATCTGAAAATTCTTATTTAATCAAATTCCTTATTTTCATAAACTAAATTGATATTCAGATGCTTCATGAAACTTCACTCAATCTACTATATTGAATTTTTATTTTTTGGTAAGGAATGAATTTGTTATGAATTTCACAAGTTCATGAAGTTCTTGAAAACAAAACTAGAATTTTGCTGGTTCCTATTCCGAACTAGTCTTTGTAATTTGGACATAACTTTTTTATTTTTGATCTCAAGCACCATGTGAAGATTTGGACTCCTTCCTATTCAAAAATGCTCTGCAACTTTGATGTTGAATCTAAAATTTTTGGGTTTCACAGTTTTTATAATGTCTTGATGTTTTAAGAATAACTCCCTAATTTCTTATTTGATTGATCTCACCTTTTAGTATGACATTATTGGGTATGTTTGCAGTCTTTAGAGAAAAGAATTATGATTTTTGAGGCTATGGTTTAGGAGAAATAAATTTTTGAAGTTTACTGATCGGGATATAAAACTATTTTGAGTGATTGTGGTAAAACTTCCATATGTTTCTCGTTTCTGATTGAAATCACGCAAAACTTATAGTTTCGGAAAGCTAAAACATAACTCTAAAATTTCTCTTCAGACTATAATACATAATTTAAAAGTTTTGATAATTGAAATCAACTCATAATTTGTTGCACAAAAATTTGTGCTAAAACATAAACGAATTATTAAGGGCTGATTTAAAAAATTTGTATTTAAAACCACTTAACCAATATAAAACATGTTAAATTCAATTTTTTATGACACCTCAGGAGCTTACAGAGGACTTACGGGGTGTAGAACGCACATATGGAGTGGTTAGGAGCCAATTTAGGCTAGGAATTGTGTGTATTTGAGGTAAGTATACCTTTCAGGCATTCATTTCCATTTCAGTTCCAATTTTCTTTTGAAATACTATCATTTGGATTGATTTTCCTATTCTTGAATTCTCAATTCTATAATACTACTTTAGGTGATGCCTATATTTAGTTTAAGTAACTTAAAATCTATGTTTGATTGGGTTAATGGCAATTTGTATTATTTGGTTTCTTATCTTGATTTGGACTCTTGAATGTTGTTGATATTCGAACTGGTATGTTATGAAATAACATGCTATTATACTATCATCTGGTGATTTACCTCCATGTTTCATATGTTGGTCTTATTTTGGGTTTACGAGGTAGGTTATTTTATAGTGGTTGTAAGGCAGTCCACATATTTGGGTTCCCTAATTCCGATTTTAACAAGTGAGCATAACACACAAGATTAAAGTCCCTGGGGATGTCCGGACTCTTGAATGGCTGATGTGATGTAGCCCAGGCTGACTGAATCTCAATTTGTGTGACTATCATGTCTATTTTTTTAGCATACCTAGTGTATGTTTGCATACATTCCTTTCGGCTTTTCTTTCGTAGCTATCGTATGCTTTTAGTTGTTATTTCTTGTATATTTGGAAATGTGAATGAATGGCCACAAGATTTACTCACTGGAATTGTCATCTTTGGTGACAATTGCATATCCGTCAAGTAGCAGACCGGGGAAGGAAAGAACCGGTGACTACCTCTGACCCTCGCTACTATCTGCTACGATCTTTTGTAGGTTTCACTTATTTTTATTTATTACATATGTCTTTTATATGTTTTGGGTTGTATATTGGGTTGAGACACTAGTCTCCCTAACTGATGCATGATGTTTCACTGTTGCTCGCCACTTTTGATATACATATATATGATATATTTCCCGGTTTCCATATATAGGTGCTTTATAATTGCTTTCACAATATTATTACAAATTCTGCTAATTTGTTAAAATTTATAACAAAAATTTATTAACTCTAAAAATCATGAATAACGAGAAACAAATAATACTTATCCTGAACACGAGCTACGAGGAGAATAAAATAAAAAATGATGAAAAATATGTTGTTAAGTCCTACGAGGCTCGGATTAGGGCTTAATTGTAACGATCCTAAAATTTTAACTTGTGCCATATGACATTTCAGGACCATGACCTAAACCTAGCGTGACGTGGCATACTTGGTCAACCCTCAGGAGTTGACATCGAGGTATATTATATTTCTTTGGTGATTGTATTGTCTAGTTAAATATAAAATGTTCAATTTAATGAATTTAAAACATTTATTTATTCGAATTGTCGATTCGCGAGTGAGGTTCATCTAGGCATGCGTATACGATGGGTAAATGGTAAGTGATACATTAATAGAACCTAGGCTAATCTGAATCTTCATTGCCGATTCATAGTTTAAGTTATGAATTCCCTTTGTTTTGGCATAGTGTAAAAGGTTAGATAAACTATTTGGTTAATAGCCTAAGTCTAAAAATTTAATGAGACATCTAAGTGTAATAATACATATAGCCTAAACTTAAGCTATGGGATATTATAAGACACACAAAATATCAAATTTAGACATTGATTTAATGGAGTAAGACTAACATTAATCTCATTTTTCTTAATAGCCTATGTTTGTGGTATCTCATTTATTTTGCTAAGTCTTGAATTAATTTAATATCATAGGTCGAAACTAAAAGTATTTGGTACAATTATTTAAATGGGCGTGACTTAAGTGAAAAAAGAGGAATAGTTCAAGAAATTATTTTATTTATATAACTTAAGTCTCTAGATTACATAATAAAATAATGTCATGCCTAGAGATGAGATAAATGAGAAACTCTAGGATGATGTAGAGGAGATCTAAAGTTGCATGTATTAGATGAAAAACAAGCCATGAATTGGCCTAGAGATGGTCACACATTTAAATCAAAGGCTAGGATAAATAATTGGAGACTTGTATATATAGGACGCTTAGAATCCATTAAGTGTCAAAAATGCTCCAAAAGCTTACTTGAAGATCAAAGCTTGAGAAAAAAGAAGTTGTTAGGGTTTTAGATTGGAAGCAAAAAAATAAGGGGAGTAAGATTTTTTGGTGGAGCATCCAAGTCTCCAAGGTGAAGTAAACCTAGGTATGCAACATTTAATCATCCCTTTGATAGTTCATAATTAGGGATTTTTGGGGTTCTTTGCAATTCAATGCAAATGTGAAATTTAGTGTTTTCTATAACAAATTGCTTATCTATATTCTAAATTTCTAAGAGTTGTGAGTTTACCAGGAAGATTTTGAATGTCTTGAAATTTCTATGGGTTTTATGTGTTCATGAATGCAATTTGATCTTTACGGATGTTAAAAAGTTGGTATTAATGTTGATTTGGGTTAATTAGGAGTCATTGGTGTCAAATCAATGAGCAAGAATTGCTTGGTTTGGATCAAGATTTACTGTTGAAGCTTAGGTCATTTTCGTGTATGTTGGGCTATTAGAGAAGATGATGAATAATTTATGTGGCCATAGAGGGACGTTTGTGCCCACAGAGATCATATATACCATAACGAGTTTATGGCCACAGGCGACACCTATGCCCACAGAGGATATACGTACCACAAGGAATGTGTGTACCCACAGAGGATATGTAATGACCTATTATCTTTAGTAGCTGATTATCATTAATCTGAATTCTAATTAACCTGAGTTAGGCTTGTGGTTAAGCTCAACTTGTCTCGATTAGTGTGTATGTGGATTTGCGTGCCGTTTGGTGTTTGTATGGATTGTATTATTAATTATAGAAATAGATTTATTGGCCTATAATTGAATAATTGACAAGTAATGGGACACATATTACCGAGTGTGGGTCAAGGCTGACGCATACGAGTCGTGGGGTAACATGTTGGCGCGCACGACGAAGTTATAGGCATGTTAATATAGGCTTATATATTTATATATTAATTGTATATATAAATATATATATATATATATTAAAAATAAATTAATGATTAATAATTGGTGGGCGGCTAGTGACACGCGGGGTCGAGATTGACACTGGTAGGATGTACAATTGTGTACATGTCTGAGGGTGGTCGTTTGCACGCGTAATGAATTTATAGCGTGAAATACAAGTTATCTATGTATTTATATATAGTTATATATATAAATATATAAATGAATTCTATAGTTTAAATAAAATTAAAGTATACATTGGATTCACCTCGAGATACGTGTCACGCCTTTTTATACGTGCGATACCATCTCAATGAAAATCAATGTGCATGGATATGCACATGTCAATTTGGTGTCACATTAAGGAATGTGACTTTTTTTCCTTTTTTGGATTGTTATCGAGATCCGTGCTTACGAATCTCGAGAAAACTTCTATTTGATCTTATGTAAGTCAATCAAGAGGAGATGAATTGGTTGATAGCCAACAAAATTGACCTCATGATATGCAACACATATCTCGAGAAAGATTAATATAAAATGAAAACAACTAAATCATCTTATCTGCCTTGATATTCATGTGATGCGAATCTCGAGGAAAGTTGGTATTTATCCCAATCAAAACACCGCCTCACCCTTATTGTCAAATCAAACTAGAGAAGAGAAAGAGAGAAATTTGAGAGAGAGGGAGAAAAACGAAATCGATAGAGGCAAATGAGGATTGGAGAGAAAAGATTGATGATGGGTAAGGTTGTTATTGTTGTGCGTTGGAAGTTGTTGTTGGGTTATCTATTGTTGTTGTTGTTGTTGTTGTTGTTGTTCTACGAGATGAGTTGGGATGGAGGCTCGAACAAACTGTTGTGTTGCTTGTCTGAGGAAGGAGACGGAATGGGAGCTATCTCCCCTCCCAAAAGTGTCTTGGCTAGTGATCAAATGAGAAATATAAAGACAAAATGATTTTCGATCAGCAGAGACAGAGAAGTCTCGATGAGGAAGAAAGGTGTAAGCCCTAGAACCGGGCTGGTTCAACTCGATTAAGCCGAACCCGATTCGGCCAGGATCAGGCAAAACCACTTGCCAAAATATAAGAAAAAAAAAATAAAAAAATTGGAAAATAAAAAAATTCCAAAAAAATATGAAAAGAATTCTGAAAAATAATATTTCTCCACATAAATAGAAATTGATAAATTTCTATGAAAAATGAAGAAATCAGGATTCCTATGAGTCTTTATATCGGGATTTTTACCTTAAGAAAATATGAAATGGTCATATTGACCTAAAAAGTTATAAATTGATTCCGGATTCAAATGGGACAAATTTAGGAGTTGTAATTAATGAGTATTAGACTCAAATTGATGATAGCCAATCTATTTTAGGTTCTTGGTCGATGAGGAAAGGTGTATGGATCTCATGAGTTGAGTAAGTCGGTATAAAGTTAGGAAAGCTCGGCACAGGTAAGTGGGACTCGTATTCTTATCAACTATGCAACGTAATTAGTAGATTTAGTTCATATAATATTATGGACTAGGAATTGGGCAATGTACCGTGACTTGAATATATTTGTTTTTAAATGTGAAAAATCCTCGATAGTGTCGATAAGGCGGACCGAGACTGAAGGATGTGAAGGTTAGCCTAGAAATGAATTCCACCCTTTATCTTAATAAAAGGAAAAGGTTAGGCAGGAAATAAGTTTTGCCCTTTCATCCTTAGTAGGCTGGAGTTTTTCCTTAGTCGCTCACTATCCATTTAGGGTTGGTAGCTCAACTACACTTGAATACATCGACAGATCACATAATGACTAACATGGGGGTTCTGTGGATTGGATTCTTGGGGTAAGGTGGGAGTATGATTTTTCAGTTATTAAAAGTTGATAGCCCAATTACATTTGAATCCACTAGCAGAACCCCATGTCGGTCAACATGTGGATTTTGCAAGTGTATTCTTGTGTAGGGCGAGAGTATGACTCTAAAATGAAAAAATAAAATACAAGTCACGAGTATAGTTGCAATTGACCTTTGAACTTGCTTTCCATTATCTATTGTTATATCATTCTGAATACCTGAATAGATATGTTTCGGATTCATATAGTTATTCATTAATTCATTGATACTAGTTGATAATTGATACGTTTATGAGCATCACTTACTAAGAAGTTGGAGTGCTTATTCCCCAATTAACATTTCAGGTTAATGACGTGCGCTTCGACTCACGAATAGAGAAGATTAGGAGTTTATAGTCTTCTCTATGTTTAATTGATTTCCCTATTGTTTATATATTGTATTGAATTACTACTTGGTAATATACAGGTTGGGATATGATTTTACAGCCGAGGTTTATGCCGGTTTTTTATATCTTTTGTTTTATAGAAAAAGTTTTAAATTTTGTTGCGTTTTGTTTTAATTATTATTTCAATTATCGAGATATATAGGTTATGTTTATCAGGTATAGAGAAGAGGCTACTCACTCTAGTTAAATCTGGCTGGTGTACCAGGGCTTAATTAGGGTTTCGGGCTGAGTATCGCCCTAATCGGGATAGGAGATGCTGCAGGATGTATGTGCCCATAAAGGGCATCTGTGACCACAGGGGATGTTTGTACCAATCAGGGACGTATGTGTTCATATGGGATGTTTATACCCATGAAGGGTTGTCACAATCACAAGTCTTGTGACCACAAGATATGTAACAACATTGTTTGTTTTCAATAATGCAATAGAAAAAGTCTCTAACATGCATAAACTACTTTAAATTGATACCAAGTAGCTAATAGACTTATATTAGGTGTCGGGGTTATATTGAGACTCATGTTTGGAGCCGTAAGGGCGTGTTTTCAACGTAGTTGAGGTAAGTAAACCAATAAGGATCTCCATAGCAATTCATGTTCGTTTCTTCATTCTTTAAATCGTGAATTAGCTTTTCCATGGACTCTTACTCCTATTATGAGTGTTTGAGGGCCAAGTAAGTCAGGAAGGTGTCTCCGACTTGCAACCGAGACCACTAGCCCGATCCACTAGATTTTTTTGGAATGAGATATGTTTTATCGAAGGCACAATTGATATCTCTCATTCCCGATGGTCTAGGTTCAGCATGCATTGACGCATTATAGGACCCGAGTTTGCCTAGGTCTGTCACAACTCTATGACCCCGGCCCTATGGAACCCGCACTCGGTGGTCTGGACTACTTATAAACCTCTTTTTTTTTAGTTTCCTTTACACTCATTTCTCGCAGTTGTAACTTCTAGTCATATTATCATGCATTTTACTTATTCACTGCTTTCTTTATCTTCTGCATGATTATTATACTGTTTATTATTATTCATGTATTATTGTTGATATCCTTCCGACTTTACTCAATGGACTTGTCTCCTTTGGTGACAATTTCATATCTGCAGGCGAGCAAGGGCAAGGCATCAGTGATTGGTGACTTACTTTGAGACATAAGAGCAGCCCTCCCGTTTACCATTTTGTAGGTTTTTTGTATTGTATTTACTTATATACTTGATATTTTGTACACTTGGGATACATTATGGGTACTGAGAGATACTTATGACTTGTATATCACTTGTTTACTTTCCACACTTAGTCACTAAATATATAAGTTTATATATGTGCAATGTTCCACACATAGGTTGTTCGACTCTTTCTTTTACTTGCTGAGTTATCTAATTTGATAAATTGCTTTGGCTAAATCCTTAAATCTTGGAAAATAATAATAACTCGACTTAAATTTATGAATTTACTAAAATTGATGGATCAGAAAGCTAACTAAGCTTGCATTGACCTCGCACAGGCTGACTCGGAGGTCCAGGTGGGCTTAGGCTGGGCAGGCCCAATTTGTGGGGAACTGAGGCTGCCACATTAATATCGAGATTAGGCTAGGCTATGCAGTGATTAAATATTCAAGCCATCACAGTTGGTATTAGAGCATAGTTCTTGATAAGTATCGAAACAAACTTGAATAAAACACAAACTTTAGAGTGGAATACAGTTGATCCTAACTCAAAAACCATTAGTTGGGAAGTTGAGTGAAAGTGAGGTTGAGGATGACTATATGTATATGTTATGATTACATAAGTTGATCCTAACTTAGAAGCCATTAGCTGGGAAGTTGAACGAAAATGTTGGGGATGATTATATATGTATGTATACGGTATTTGCATAGTAGTTGATTTCTCGTCGCGATCAACTTACAAACATTGATGACAGACCCACGCGAGGACAAAGATGCTAGAGCCAACGGTAGACAGCCTCCTACTATGGCAGATGACTTTTAAAGGCTTTTAGACTGAGTTACTGCTCAGGGATAACAGTTGACCGAGCTCCTTGCTTTGATGCTAGCATATTTGGCTACACCTGCCACTCCTACTACCGCTACTACTATTACCGCAGTGCTTCTAGCACCTGAGACACCCACTGCACTGGCCACCACTACCGCAGAGCCATATATACCTATACCGCCAGTACCATAGCTACTGGTAGAGCCAAAAGTACCTCTTCCACTGGGTTATCGATTGTGAACATACTGACTGTGGATGCTACTGAGACCACTCCTACTCATACACCTACCACCACTAGCTCAATCCTGACCAAGGGTGCCAGGCTAGTGAAGGAGTTCATCAAACTCAGACCAGTATAATTCTCGAGGGAGAGGGATTTCAAGAAAATAGAGAAGTGTGTGTTGTCACAGGAGAAGCTACACCATTGATATCTCTCACATCATTTCATGTTCGTTTCTTCATTCTTTAAATCGTGAATTAGCTTTTCCATGGACTCTTACTCCTATTATGAGTGTTTGAGGGCCAAGTATGTCAGGAAGGTGTCTCCGACTTGCAACCGGGACCACTAGCCCGATCCACTAGATTTTTTGGAATGAGATGTGTTTTATCCAAGGCACCATTGATATCTCTCATTCCCGATGGTCTAGGTTCAACATGCATTGACGCATTCTAGGACCCGAGCTTGCCTAGCGCTGTCACGACTCTATGATCCCGGCCCTGCGGAACCCGCACTCGGTGGTCTGGACTACTAATGGACCTCTTTTTTTAGTTTCATTTACACTCATTTCTCGCAGTTGTAACTTCTAGTCATATTATCATGCATTTTACTTATTTACTGCTTTCTTTATCTTCTGCATGATTATTGGAGTGTTTATTATTATTCATGTATTACTATTGATATATTTCCGACTTTACTCAATGGACTTGTCTCATTTGGTGACAATTTCATATCTGCAGGCGAGTAAAGGCAAGGCATCAGTGATTGGTGACTTACTTTGAGCCATCAGAGCAGCCCTCCCTTTTACCATTTTGTAGGTTTTTTGTATTGTATTTACTTATATACTTGATATTTTGTACACTTGGGATACATTATGGGTACTGAGAGATACTTATGACTTGTATATCACTTGTTTACTTTCCACACTTAGTCACTAAATATATAAGTTTATATATGTGTAAGGTTCCACACATAGGTTGTTCGACTCTTTCTTTTACTTGCTGAGTTATCTAATTTGATAAATTGCTTTGGCTAAATCCTTAAATCTTGGAAAATAATAATAACTCGACTTAAATTTATGAATTTACTAAAATTGATGGATCAGAAAGCTAACTAAGCTTGCATTGACCTCGGACAAGCTGACTCGGAGGTCCAGGTGGGCTTAGGTTGGGCAGGCCCAGTTTGTGGGGAACTGAGGCTGCCACATTAATATCGAGATTAGGCTAGGCTGTGTACTGATTAAAGATTCATGCCATCACAGTTGGTATTAAAGCATGGTTCTTGATAAGTATCGAAACAAACTTGAATAAAATACAAACTTTAGAGTGGAAACCAGTTGATCCTAACTCAAAAACCATTAGTCGGGAAGTTGAGTGAAAGTGAGGTTGGGGATGACTATATGTATATGTTATGATTACATAAGTTGATCCTAACTTAGAAGCCATTAGCTAGGAAGTTGAACGAAAGTGTTAGGGATGACTATATATGTATGTATACAAAGATGCTAGCGCCAACGGTAGACAACCTCCTACTATGGCAGATGACTTTTAGAGGCTTTTAGACTAAGTTACTGCTCAGGGATAACAGTTGACCGAGCTCCTTGCTTTGATGCTTGCATATTTGGCTACACCAGCCACTCCTACTACCGCTACTACTATTACCGCAGTGCTTCTAGCACCTGAGACACCCACTGCACTGGCCACCACTACCGTAGGTCCATATGTACATATATCGCTAGTACCATAGCTACTGGTACAGCCAAAAGTACCTCATCTACTGGGGTTATCAATTGTGACCATATTGACGGTAGATGCTACTGAGACCACTCCTACTCATACACCTACCACCACTAGCTTAATCCTGACCGAGGACTCCAGGCTAGTGAAGGAGTTCATCAAACTCAGACCAGTATAATTCTCGAGGGATAGGGATTTCAGAAAAATAGAGAAGTGTGTATTGTCACAAGAGAAGCTACACCTATTAGTGGGATTTGAGGACAGATTGTAGATAGTACTTTCCTACTACACTTTGGAGAAGGGTACAGACATTTGGTGGCACATAGCAGTGGCCAGTCGTTGCAGTTTCACTTCTTAGGAGTTCTACAAACAATACATTCCAACTTCGATGATGAAGAAGTTGAATAACGAGTACAAGAGTTTAAGACAAGCTGAGGGAGAATCGGTGCTGTCGTATAAGAATAGATACCACTATTTGAGGCAGTTCCCTGAACATTTGGTTTCAGATGTTGTAGATGATGGTTTCTACTTTGGGGATGGACTGAGACCACATATAGCTTGATATGTTATAAGCACCGGGGTCTGATCCCTACAGGAGATGTATGATTGGCCACTTGCCTTTGAGACATATTAGTTAGGTCAAATAGCCAAAAGGCCAAAAAATGCCACAGGCCAAAGTTTTGATTATAAGAGGAGGCGAAAAGGCATGGGATAGAAGAGATGAGACAGGTGATCCCAAAGGGACACAACACTGAAAGCTCAGATATCTCAATACCCTATGCACCTCCCCCCACCATTGCATAGAGTATAGTTGGCAGAGCGCCTTTGCCACCTCCCATCACACTAACACTTTTGGCACTGTACACACCATGACAGATGCAGTAGGGTGGCTGAGGCAGAGGCAGAGGCCGAGATGGGCTTAGACAGGGTCAGGAGAGGCTTATAGTCAAATCAACAGTTTGGTCAATGCAGGCATATCACCTATTATAGATGTGGCCAAACCGTTCATATGGTTAGGGAGTGTATATAGACTACAGATGTTTACGTACAGCAGTGTCGAGATGAAGCCCACATGCTAGCATAGTCAAATCCTGAGGCGACACGTGGACTTATGAAGGCTACGGTTTCCATTTGCAGTAGAGATATGCATGTTTATTTGATTTTAGATCTACAATTTCGTTCAATGTTGGTCTTTTGATAGGCATCCTGGGATTAACACCTATTAGGGTTAGTGTACATTTGATATTGAGTACTGTAGCTGGGGATAGAGTCTACCCTAACATTATTTGTGAGGGATTTCCGATAGTGATTAGCGGGGTAGAGTTACCAATAAACTTCAAGGTACTAAAGTTTTTAGAGTTCAACGCGGTGTAAGGGATGGATTGGTTGGCAACATGTCATGCATGCTTCGACTGTTTTCGCAAGAAAATGATTTTTTAGATCTCTGGACATCGGACATTTATATTTATAAGGAGCTCATCAAGGACAGTTGGCACGAAAATTCAACTTGCAACTAGTAAGGAGATATAGACTATGTCTGCATTATATAGTGTGATAGAGACTCAGGGACCCAGACTTGAGGATATTCCGGTAGTGTGCGAGTTTCCAAATGTATTTCGGAAGATTTACCAAAGTTACCACTGCCACGAGAGGTAGAATTCATCATTGATTTGGTACCGAGCATCATACCAATTTTGATACTACTATACCGGATGGCTCCAAGAGAGTTGGAGGAGTTAAGAATTTAGCTTTAGGATTTGGGCAAAAAATGATTCATTACACCTTCAATGTCATCGTGGGGTACACTTGTCCTTTTTGTTAAGAAGAAGGACAACAGCCTGAGACAAATCACCGACTAAAAGAAGTTAAATAAGGTTACCATCAGGAATAAGTACCCATTTATACGAATCGATGATTTGTTTGATCAGCTGAGTGGAGCACAGTTCTTCTCTAAGATAGGCCTGAGGTCATGATATCATCATCTACGAATCAGGGATGAAGATGAAGATAAGACTGTGTTTAGTACCAGACATGGACATTACCTGGTCACGGTCATGTCGTTCGGGCTGACCAATGCACTCGCCATGTTTATGGAATTTATGCATCGGGTGTTGAGACCGTTTCTAGACCGCTTTGTCATTGTCTTTATTGATGAGATACTTATCTAATCGAGGACTCGAGCGAATCACGATCATCACCTCAAAGAGACACTTCAAACTTTGAAGGAGCACATGCTTTATGTTAAGTTAAGCTAGTGCGAGTTTGGGTTGACTGAGGTAAAGTTTTTGGGTCATGTCGTCGGAGTTACAAAAGTATCTATGGATCTAGACAAGATAATTGCATTTATGGATTGGCTAGCACCGACATTAGTGACATAGATCAAGAGCTTCCTTAAATTGGCCAGTTACTACTGCCATTTTCTAAAGGGTTTTTCAAAAATTGTTTCACCAATCACCAAGTTGACCCAGAAAGAAGTCAAATTTGAATAGTATAAGGAATACGAGCACACATTTGTGGACCTAAAGAGAATATTGACCACCGCTCTAGTGTTAGTGTTGTTGGAGACAAGGCAAGAGTTTAACGTGAACACAAATGCTTCTCATTCAGGTCTAGGTTGTATGTTGATGTAGAAACAAGGAGTTGTAGTGTATGCCTCTAGACAACTGAAGACACATGAAAAGAATTATCCCACACGTGATTTGGATTTAGCGGCAATAGCGTTTGCGCTACAAGTTGTCAGATGTCATATGATGCATGAATACATGTTACTTGAGGCATCGACGATAGAGTCAGTCAGAGATTCCTATTAATTTTGAGTTGATGATTTGCACACAAATGAGAGTACAAATTGTGTCTACATAGAAAGTGTTAGAGGGTCAGAGGATCGACAGGTTGTACCCGAGATTCAGTGAGTTAGCGCAAAGTGTAGACTGTATAGACTGGAACTAGACAGGAGACTAATGTTTAAGATATAGAGCTAGATTATGAATACCGTCGGAAGTAGAGTTGAGATATTAGATTCCTTAAGATTTACACTATTCCAAATTCATTGTTCATCCAGGGAGGACCAAAATGTACCATGATATGAAGATACATTTTTGGTGGCATGGGATGAAGGTGGACGTGTCTCACTTCATCAAGAACTGTAGAGTTTGCCAACAGGTGAAGGCTGAGCATTGGAGACCTAGAGGATTACTTTAACTACATTTCGTTCCACAATGGAAATGGGAAGACATCGCCATAGGTTTTGTTAGAGGATTGTCGAGGACTGCCAAAAAGCACAATTCCATTTGCGTGATTGTGGATAGACTAATGAAGTCTACTCATTTCCTACCAGTCGCAGCTCATTATACATTTGACCAATTAAGTATATTATTTAGGAGAGAGAACATTAGGATGCATAGTGTATCGTTGACTATCACGTCAATTAAAGATGATATGTATATGTCTAAGATAGGTGGAGTATGCAAGAGTAGTATGGCACACGCCTTCAGTTCAGCACTGCTTTTCACCCTCAGACTGACGGACAGACTAGGAGGTTGATTCGAGTTCTTGAGAATATACTTCAGGTTAGTGTGTTAGAGTTTGGAGGATCTAACGAGGACTATCTACCATTATGTGAATTTGCATACAACAACAGTTATCAAGCTAGCATTGATATGGCGTCGTTTGAGTCTTTATATGGCAGACCATGTCGCTCCCTATCGTGTTAGGCTGAGCCAAAGGACTGGGAAACGTTGGGCCTAAGATTATTATTGTCACATAGAGAAAGTGAGGCAGATTCATCAGTGACTTTCAGCAGCTCAGGAGAGGTAGAAGAAGTACATAAACAAATCGGGGCAATCTCAAGTACGACGAGGGAGCCTAAGACAGATGTTTGGGTTGAAAAGCAAGCTTGTGCTGAGATTCATCGGGCCTTTTAGCATTAAGAAACGGGTTGGGAAAGTCATGTATGAGCTCGAGCTTCCACCGCAGATGTCAGGAATTCATTTAGTCTTTCATATCTCTATGTTTTGACTAGCCAAGTCGAAAGCACGCGTGCGGCCGATGGCGGACTTGAGTCTGATTGATTTGAGCGAAGATATATCTTACGAGGCATAGCTGATCTAGATCCTAAACTGAAAGGTACAGTAACAGAGGAAAAAAACTATCCCGCTTGTGTTCATTAAGTGGCAGCTCCACACCGATTCGAAACTCACTTGGGAGCTGGAAGCCTATATGTGAGAACGATTTTCTTACCTATTCGAGTCAGGTAGATTTTTTACTTAAGTTTAATTTCGAGGATGAAATCTCCATAAGTTTGGAAGATTTGTAATGACCCAAATTTCTAACCATTATTTTATCTTTAATTAGGATCACCGACCTGTTATGTAGGACCCGCTGACCGATACGAGATCTGACCTTGGTGGGGACCGAGGTATATTTTATATTTGTTTGGTGTATTCCTAGAGCATGTATATGTGTAGATTATTAAATACTAAATTTGGTTGTTGTTTATAGGCATCGAAACATGAGCGAAGACACGCATCGAGATGCGTGTAAGCTTGAGAATCGGATAATGTGAATTAAGTAATTTTGACTATAGTATGATAAATTAAATTAAATCAAACACCTAAGTTGTGAAAATAAAACATAGGCCATGGTTATACCTCGAGATACGCATTTGAATGTAATTCATGAGATTCAAGTCAAGCATTGTTGTTAGAATGAGTGTGAAAGTGGAACTGGTTTGGTGATTTGGAGCCATTACATTTACATCGAGATACACAATCAAATTGAGATGAATGGATAGTAATAAATCATAGGATGATATACATATATATATGGATAATCTTCATTTTCATGCAAACTTAAGATAAAATTCCGTGGTGAAAACACTTGCTGGAATTTGAGAATTCAATGGTTAAAAAGATTTGAATTCATCAACATTAGGATCCACAACAACAAGACTTGAAGATGAAGAACCAAGGTAAGCAAACCCACTACTATGCCCTCATTTTCATTCATGCATGTGAGATTTAAGTCATGAATCATAGGGCTTTTGATAAAAAAAGGAAATTTAAGTCATTTCATGTTAGTTTTTATCAATTTGAAGACACAATTGAAGTTTCAAGTTTAGATTTTAAGCTTTTAAGACTTTGGTCAAAATTAGGGTTTCTACATGACTTGAAGATCTGAAATTCTTATCTAATTAAATTCTTTGTTTTCATAAACTAATTTGATATTTAGATTCTTCAAGAAATTTTACTTAATCTACTATGCTGAATTTTTTTTTTTGGGTAAGGTATGAGTTTGTTATGAGTTTTACAAGTTCACAAAGTTCTTGAAAACAAAAACTGGAATTTTACATGATCCTATTTCGAACTAGTCTCTGTAATTTGGCCATAACTTTCTCATTTTAAATCTAAATTGACTCATTATGGTGGCATTGAAAAGCTTAGCCATAATGCTAAAACTTTAATCCTATGTGAGGATTTGGACTCCTTCTTATTCAAAAACTCTCTGCAACTTTGATGTTGAATATGAAATTTTTTGGTTTCACAGTTTTGATAATGTCCTCATATTTTGAAAATAACTCCCTCATTTCTTATTGGATTGAGCTCATATTTTAGTATGACGTTCTTAGGTATGTTTGCAGTCTTCAATAAGAAAAATCATGATTTTTGAAGTTATTCTTTAGTATAGTTGGTGTGAAATTCGAGAATTTCATAAACTTGATTAGACGACTAATTAAGCATTTTCAGATTTTAATTGAAGTTTTCGTATCCGAGGTGGAACCTACGCATTACAAACCGGATATCATAATGTAAAATATTATTTTTTCAATGATGAATTCCTAGTGTCTGTATTATATAGTATTTTTTCGTGAAGTCATGGTGTGTCAAGGTGTATCCTCAATTTGTCATAATCGGGGTTGTAGGTGTGTTTCTGAAGGGCACGAGTGAAAATAAATTATTAGTTGCTCGAAAACTAGTAAACAAGTGTTAAGTATCATGCAAGGACTTTGCCTCAGTTTACGTACAAGATGGGATCAGTGGTATTGTGAAATGAGAATGAAGTGGGTGCAAGACTTCGCCTCGAGTTTCATATCACTTGGTAGTGGTCGCGGTTGAGATTGGGTCTAAATTGGTGTAAGTTTAATTTAGTATGGCAAGAAAATTGGTTTATAACGTTTTAGTATGTCATGGATAAAGTTAAGATTTTTGGGGTTTTGGTGTGACCAAAATAACTTTTATGGACATTTTATGAAGATGGACTATTTTTTCATAAGTTTGGTTCAATTTAGTGACAAACTGGATAAAAAATGAGCACTGAAAGCCAAAACATGTCAAAATAGGGATTTTGGGAATTAATAAATAAAAAGAAATTAAGTTGCTGACAAGCAGCTTAGGGTTTAATATATAAACAAAATAAAATGATCAAATGAAACATTTGTTTCATTTAATTCAACAGAGAATGAAAACAAATTTTGTTCTCTAAACCCTCTCACTTAGGTTTTCACTCCTCGAGCTCCCTATGTTCAATTTTTGCCCAGTTTCTTTCAACAAAACTGTAGAGCGTTGCGAGATGGTCAGTTCAAGCTAAGTTTTCAAGGTGGAGACGAGGTATTTGGCCCGCAATTTGGTAAATACTTAATGCTGGGCATTTTCCACAATTCAATTTGAATTCTCGCGATTTCTCATTTTCTTTCGTGGGGTTTTAATAGAAACTGGTAGAAATCATTGTGAATTGGCGTATTGGGTTTATTTAGATCAATTTGGAATAAATCCCATTGGTGTGGGTTAGGGTTTTGATGAATTGAGCTAATGTGATTCAATCGATAACTATTTTGGAGATGTTTTATAGTTGATATTGATTTAAATTGGGATTCAGGATGAATTCATTATTGGTTTTCATCCAATCTGACTCTATGGGTTGTGAAAATATTTTGATGTTGGTATCAAGTGGTTTCGTGGTGTTTTTTGTCGAGTTTTGAGGATTTATTAGCAAAAAGATTGATTTGGAGAAGTTTTTCAGTTCAAAATAAATAAAATTTGCCTAATTGACAGGCCGCATTAAAAAATTCATAACTTCTCCGTTTGTAATCCAATTTGAGTGTTCGTGGAGTCTATAGAAAGTAGGACATGATTACTACAAGTTCCTTTCAAGTCATCATGAAAAATATTGTGTTTTTTTAGGTCAAAAGGTTACCCCAAGTTGGCTAATTGAAAGCTAGTTGAAACAGTTACAGTTATATAAATTAATATTTTTGAAAAATGTTCTCAAACGTACTGTGGTCGCAGTTTTTATTGGGTTTCATGATTTGTTTTCACTTGAATCTTGACCCATACTATAATTGGGTTTGCAGGAAAGGTATTGGAACCATTTTCAAGGTAACTTGACATTTTGAGAACCTCGAGAAGTTAGCTCAGAGTTGGTTAGTTATAAGTAAACCCTACAATGGTCTTTACTATTTATGGAATTTATCTTTGTACCTGCATTTGTGCTTAGTTTGCATTGCATTTAGCATAATTTTTTATCATGCATACATGGAATTCGAAAAGAGTTTCCCCTGCTTCGGTCGTAAAAGTGTAAGGTGCTCCACTTCAAAATAGACGTACTGCAGGCGTCTAAGGCGGGTAATGTCAACTCTGGGGTAGCATGCATTGAACTCATATGACTATTCTAGGTTCATTGTGATTGGGCCTGCTTGTTATGAGCTTAGAACAGGAAATGAGGGATCCACGTTGTTATATAAATTTGTTGTTATTTGAAAATGCAATTACATGTCTCCATGTACTCAAAATAATAATTCCAGGAGTACAAATCAATATAGGAGTTTACTTACTTGACATCCTCAAGTTGTTTTTGATGATGACAGATTCTCGGTGAAGACAATAAATAAACAAGACTTGAAGAACTTTGGTGAATGTTTTCATGTTTTAAAGTTTAATTCTCGTTGTATTTATGTTATATATATTATTGTTTTGGGTTTCGGGGTGAGTGTAGGTCATGAAGTACTTTTGAATAGGTTATAAGAGTCTCCTATTATAGTTTGAAGTAAGTTAAGAGTCCTTTTAGGCCTCTCCCCAACTCTGTTGTCTATTAGGTGAAAGTTTTCTGATAGGCCATTTTTAAGGGAGGTGCTGACGAAATTTTTATAAAATATGAATATTTGCTCCAATTAAACAAATCATGAATTGAGTTTGAATGGGGATATAAATTTAGTTTTGGAGCATTATTAAGGATTGAAATAAAAATTATTTTGAGGTTGAAGTTAATTGAATGAATTAGATGCCTAATTAGGGGAATTAGGTTAAGTCATGACTTAGTGAGACGGGTCTTGACAGAGTTGGTATCAGAGCTATGATTAATCTTAATCAAATAAATGTAAGAAATAATAATGTTGAGTTTAGGACTGAGTCGGTCGGGAAGCTAGGGTTAAGGCTCTTGGATTACATTAACTTACATGAACTTAAGTGATGGTCTTGAGGAACAAGGTTCAGTAATGAGGTCACGATTAATTGGGGTTGGGGGTACATTTTTATTATGAAATGTTCGTTGTATATTATTATATTATCGCTAGATATGCGATAAGAAGTTTATTCTCATGGTTTGTTTGGTACTTAACTCGTATGAAACGATGAGTAAAGTTATGAACAGAGAGTAAAAGAGAGAATAGACTTATGAAATAAAACTGAGCGTGACTATAAGTGAAATAGACTCGAGAAGTTTAAATTCACAAGGAAATGTTGTAAGTAGTTTGGTACTAATATAACTAAGAGAAATAGTCAGTTATAAAAACCAATAGGAAATTGGTTGAGCAAGAAGTCTATATAATTCAGGAACCTATGTACTCAACATAGATTTCTTGGAAAATGAATGTATCAAACTATTACAATTATAAAACGCTCAGTAAAGAACCAAAATAGACTTAAAATAAGTCTCAAACAATTGAGAATCGTTTGTATACATGAAAAAAAAATGAAATTGAGACTTTTGAAAAGCACAAGATATGAATATCTTGAGTTTAAAATGAGGTTAGTACCAGTTGAGTTGGTAACTCGGGAAGACCTATTCTACAAAGCATTGCTTTAATTTATAACCAAATGCAGGTTGTTTCCAAAAATAATCTCAATAATGTAAAAGGAGACATGCGGTTTTGAAAAATAGAAATTGATTAGACAAATTGAATCTTGAATTAAAAATCACAATGAGATTGTGATAACTCTAGTTAAGTTGTCTAAGTCAGTTTCTATGAAAGTAAAATGATTTGAGGCAAAGTATTTTCTCCTTTCTGAAATAAAACATAAAGTGATTATATAAGTCGAATAATGAAATAATAAAATGAATGGGAAATACACGAGTTAAAAGTAATCTTTGTTAACACCAGATTAGGTGTTATAAAACAAAAATCAGTAAAATTTCTAACTTGAAAATGAAAGATGTAGTGATAAGATCAACGTGTTAGATGTTGAGATTGGGGAATCGGTATGAAAATAGCTAGGATTAGCTATTAAGCAAACCACGAATAATTGTGTTTTAAGATTAAAAGTACCAATAGTCATTTCTAACCAAATTAAGTTATGATATCTATCACTATAACTTAAAATATAACAAAAGAAGAGATAGATGTACTGATTGAGAATCAATAAGTGATTTTTATAGGAAGTCAGTAAGAACTCTTATATAGTGAGAAAGTAATGTTTATACGAAGTAAGTAAGAACTCCTAAATAGTGAGAATTTCCATTGATAAGATCTAATGGATTAAAATAAAATCTTTTAAAAGTCTGATTAATTGTTAAGTTGTTTGAGGTAATGAGAATTCAAATTATTCGATATCTTTAGTTGAACAATAACGGAAAAGTGAATTCGTTAAAAGAAAAGTGATGAATAGTAAGATACAAAGTTATCTTACACGGTCTCTTGAAAAGTACCGCATTTCTTTTAGAGAAAACAAAAAGTCAAGAAATACGAGATCAATGTAAACAACTTAAGGCAATTTAACTAAAAAATTTCTCTGTTTCAAATCAGGTTAGCCAAGGAAAACTTCAATTAATTGAATGATCATAAGAAGCCGTATTATCCTTAGCTATTTTTTTGAAAAGAGAAAAGATATAAATTTTCTTTCTAAGTCAATATTAAGGAGCTATAAGTGGTTTGGTTATTGAGTGAAAATTGTGGTAAGTTTATAAATGGACTAAAATTTAGATTAATGTGAGAATAGTTAAGATTGACAAAAACTGAATAGAATGGACTCTGTCTATACACTAAAATTAGACGTAGAGATGACTTGTGATTTATAGAAGTGACACGAAAAGACTCCTTTAGTCAAGGCTAGATACTGGAGTAGTTGTGCATGACCAAAAGTCTAAGTAACTCCGTTTCAAAATTATGATTCATTCACAGAGTAGAAGACTGATGTGATGCATCCACTTTTCTTTGAATAATTGAATGAATCGGTGTGGTTTGGTATAAAAGACTCTATGAAGTTTTGTTGAAGTCAATTAAAAGCTAAGTATATGCAAATAAATGGTCAAAATATTCTCACATTCCTTTGAAAGTGGAAATTTCAGGGAAACGTGTCCCAATAAGACTTAGGATATAAAACTATAAGTTTGAAGATATTTAACATATCTTCACAAGGATCTTACAAGGAATCAAATTCCAAAAGTTTAAAGTGTTGAACTAAAATAATATATCACTATTATTAGTGAATACATTGTATATTGATTCAAATGTTGTGTTACACCACGTGATTAGTCAGTGGTGAAATTTGAAGCATGGTTGTTTTAAATTGGAGTTTATGTAAGATATCTGAATGACTGTGAAGATTCTAGTGAAATGAAGATACACGCACAACTAACAATTCAGTTAGTTAGTATTAATCTCTTTGGTTGGAAATATTAAATAGAGTACAGTGTATCTGGCTTAACATGTTTGAAGAATTGAATATTCTTCCATTGTAATTTGAGAAAAGTCAGAATTATAAAATTGAATAAAGCCAAAAGCATGTGTTGAGTAGTGGTAAAAAAAGATAGCATATTCATAACTTGTATGAGATATAATTTAAAAGTTATACTATGAGAGTATACTCATTGAATATGTTGAGCTCTTTTAAAATGAGTAAATCTACTCAAAATAAGGATAATTGTCTCTATTCAAGTAATGAAAGAAGTTCGTGAACAGTAAGTGATTAAGACGTGAGAATGTAAAATCTCAAAAATTGGAGAAATAGTGAATAACAGAGTAGTGATCAAGCCAATTTAGAGGTGATTGGTAGTTAAGCAAATGTAATGAGATTCTTGGTGAACTCAAGAATAGAGAATGATTTGACAAAGTTAGAAAAGTTGTGAATTTTTCTAACTAGTCAAATGGAAAGTTAAGTGAATTGGCTGAAGAGTTGGAATTGGTAATTCCTTTCTAGTCCACAACCTAAATAATATTGTGAGTAGATATTTAGAGAATGAGTGAGAGTTGCACAATGTGTCGGGTTTTATTTTATGATTAGATTGTAATCTGAGATGTCTTGTCATGGGGTGATAGATGTAATTAGAGATCTATAGTCATAGGATGGTTTATGTAATTCCAAGTTTCTGTTAAGAAACGATGGAATAGTGATGAATCAGATAGACACGCAACTCTACTTAGTATTTAATGTTGTGCTCAAATATTATTTGTATTACTATATAATTTTGGACTAATAATAGTATAAAAATTGATTGGTCGACGATTCTAAAGAAAATATGATCAGTGATGAGAAAGTCAATTGGGATGTGTATACTAGAGTTTGGTGGATAGAAAAAGAATTATCAACGATTTGTAGAATTGTTATCAGTTAAGAATGAGTAGTACCATATGAAAAGCAAGATACGTTAGACTTTGCTAAGTATTGATGCTTGGATTCAAGGCATGAAATGAGTAGTGAAGAAAAGTAAGGCTATTGGATATTCCACAAATCTGATCGTTTAACTCGTCAGAAATTCACAAATTGTAAGAATTGGCAAAGAAACGGCGATAACTTTTCATTAAACCAAGGAGCTGGAAATAAAAATTTGAAATATTTATGATCTCTACCACTGAGTTGTTGATTACAATGAAAATGATTGGGTCCACTTAATGGTTTCATCTTGGAAATGATTTTTACAAGTTCGCATTAAAAGAGTTGTATATGAAGGATCATATTCTCATATCTCTTTTGGTTCAGTAACTTGTAAGTTTAAATTTCGAGGATGAAATTTCCAATTAGTTGGGAAGAATTGTGAAATCCGAAAATTTCATAAACTTGATTAGACAATTAATTAAATATTTTCATATTTTGATTGAAGTTTTGTTATCCGAGGTAGAATCCATGCATTACGGACCGGAGATCATAATGTAAAATCTTGTTTTTTAGATGATGAATGCCTAGTGTGTGTATTATATGGTATTTTGTCATGAAGTCGGGGTGTGTTGAGGTGTATCCTCAATTTTCATAATCAGGGTTGTAAGTATGTGTCTGAAGGGCATGAATGAAAATAAATTATTAGTTACTCAGTTTAGTGCAAGATGGGATCAATGGTATTGTAAAATGAGAATGAAGTTTGTGCAAGACTTTGCCTCGAGTTTTGTATCAGTTGGTGGTGGTCGTGGTTGAGATTGAGTCAAAATTGGTGTAAATTTAAATTAGTATGGCAAGAAAATTGGTTTATAACGGTTCAGTATGTCATAGAAAAAGTTAAGATTTTTGAGGTTTTAGTGTGATCAAAACTAGTTTTATGGACATTTTATGAAGATAGACTAATTTTTCAAGCGTTTAGTTCAATTTAGTGAAAAATTGGATCGAGAACGAGCACTAAAAGCCAAAACATGTCAAAATAGGAATTTTTGGAATTAATAAATGAAAAGAAATTAAGCTGCATACAAGCAACTGAGGGTTTACTATATAACAAAATAAAACGATTTGTTTCATTTCATTCAACAGAGAATGAAAACAAATTTCACTCTTAAACCCTCTCACTTGGATTTTCAATCCGCGAGCTCCCTACGTTCGATTTTTGCGCGGTTTCTTTTCGCAAAACTGTAGAGCATCACGAGATAATAAGTTCGAGCTAAGTTTCCATAGCAGAGACTAGGTATTCGGCCCAATGCTGTGTATTTTTCTTAATTCAATTTGAATTCTTGCGATTTCTCATTTTCTTTCTCGAGCTTTAAATAGAAATTGGTAGAAATCATTGTGAATTGGTGTGTTGGGTTTATTTGGATCAATTTGGAATAAATCCCACTAGCGTGGGTTAGGGTTTTGATAAAATGAACTAATGTGATTAAGTTGATAACTATTTTAGAGATGTTTTTATAGTTGATATTGATTTACATTGCGATTCAAGATGAATTGATTATTGGTTTTGATCCAATCTAATTCCACGAGCTGTTGAAATATTTTGATGTTGGCATCAAGTGGTTTCGTGGTGTTTGTTTTCGAGTTTTGAGGATTTAATTGCAAAAAGATTGATTTGGAGAAGTTTTTCAGTTCAAAATAAATAAAGTTTGCCTAGTCGAGAGGATATTTTGGAAAATTCAGAACTTCTCCGTCAGTGATTCGATTTGAGTGTTCTTGAAGTCTATGGAAAGTATGACATAAGTACTACAAGTTCCTTTTAGGTTATCATGAAAAATATTATGGTTTTTAAGGTTAAAAAGTTGCCCCAAGTTGGCTAGTTGATAGCCAGTTGAAACAGTTATATAAATTAATATTTTTGAAAATTATTCTCAAGCATACTTTGGCCGCAGTTTTCATTGGTGTTTCATGATATGGTTTCACTTGAAGCTTGACTCGTAATATAATCAGGTATGCGGGGAAGGTATTGGAACCATTTTCAAGGTAATTTGACGCATCGAGAACCCCGAAAAGTTAGCTCAAAGTTGGTTGGTTGTAAGTAAACCCTACAGTGGTCTTTACTATTTATGGAATTTATTATTGTACCTGCATTTGTGCTTAGTCTGCATTGCATTTCGCATCATTCTTGATCATGTATACATAGCATTCGGATATAGTTGCCCCTACTTCAGTTGTAAGAGTGTGAGGTGCTGCACTCCAGACTAGACGTATTGTAGGTGTCTAAGACTGGTAATGTCAACTCTAGGGTAGCATGCATTGAACTCATATGACTATTTTAGGTTCATCGTGAGTGGGGCTGTTTATTATGAGCTTAGAATAGGAAATGAGGGATCAACGTTGTTATATAAATTTGTTGTTATTTGAAAATACAATCACATGTCTCCATGTATTCAGACTAACAATTGCAGGAGTACAGAGCAATGTAGGAGTTTACTTACCTGACATCCTCGAGTTGTTTTTGATGATGTCAGATTCTTGGTGAAGACAAAAAATAACAAACAAGACTCGAAGAACCTTGGTGAATGTTTTTATGTTTTAAAGTTTAATTGTTGTTGTATTTATGTTATATATATTATTGTTTTAGGTTCCGGTGTGATTTTAAGTCGTGAAGTACTTTTGAATAGGTTATAAGAGTCTCATATTATAATTTGAAGTAAGTTAATAGGTTTGTGATTTAGATTTGGTTTATTTTGAGATTATAAAGTTGTAACTAAGGCATCGGACACTTTAAGTTAGTACTTAAAGTTTGAATTTATATATATTGTGAATTGCGGGGAGTTATGAGTCCATTTAGGCCTCTCCCTAACTCTTCAGTCTATTAGGTGAAAGTCATCCGACATACCATTTTTAGGGGAGGTGCTACCGAAATTTTTACAAAATATAGATATTTGCTCCAATTAAACAAATTATGAATTGAGTTTCAATGAAGATATAAATTTAGTTTTGGAGCATTATTAGGGATTGAAATAAAAATCATTTTGAGGTTGAAGTTAATTGAATGAATCGAATGCTTTCAGTTACCGTTTCTTGTATACACTCAAGACATCCCAAATACATCATATTAGCAACTTCACATACTATATTTATAGTATATTAAAAAAGTGTGTCGACCATAAAAGTAGGGGCAGGGGCAGGGGGAGGGGCAACATAAAAATATGTAGGTGTAGGGGGAGCGTGACTGTGTTAGGCGCATGGTCTCAAGTTCGATTCCCCACAGCAGCCAAACATCGGGCAATTGGTAGTCTCTTTCTGCAATCTTAGGGCTCCTGAGACTATAGTAAGACAAGGCCACATATAGGGACGAACACATGTATATGTTTTTTTTTCTCTTTCAAGGCGGGAGGGAGGGGGGAAGTTGTATACACATCCTAATTGCCTCCCTACCCACTTAATCAATTCATCAATTGGCACCGTCACAAACGATTTTTGATTTTCTATTTTATTCAACCCAATCCTCATTTCGTATCCTGTCCTACCACGTCATCTTTAAACGCACACATATATCTCTATTATTACAGAGCTTCCATGTTTATGTGAATAAGTCTACTGTTATTTATGTACAAATAATAAGTTTATAATCAGAATTATATTTTTGCGCACTGTTTTTTTTGTGCACAAACTTTACTTTTGCCTTTTTTTTCTTCTCAATAACTATAAGTTCTCATCATTGTTTATTGCTCTCTCTATAATGTTTACACTTGATTATGTGAGAGTCATTCCGCAAAGTATCCACTGACCATGGTGATTGAAAGCTTTTTCTTTTCTTTAAGGTATTTCGGCTTTTTTACTTTTAATTTATTTTATAAATTAATGACATAATATTATTTTTTTATCTTTAGCATATTATCAATGTTGATTATTATACAATGAAAAGTAAGAATGCAATCCACCTATTAACACTTCTAATTTATCTTTAATTAAATTTATTTAATATTAATAAATATTGACTACATTTTTATAGAAATTAAAATTAAAACAAAACTATAATTTTTAAAAAATAATTAAGTGGTTAATCTTCGAATAGTTAAAAGAGAGAATTCTATAAAAGTTTGATTTTCTAGAGGATTTTCACAATCTAAAGAAATATTTTCGCCCATCTTGAGTCAGAGGCTGCATCCGTCCCCTGGCCACGTATGTATAATAAGATGCATGCCTAATATCACTTGTTTGATTCTTAAATAAAACATCGATGTCTAATTTTCTAATCAATGATGAATTGCATAGCTAATTAATACAGGAAGCATAACATTTTTCAGTTGTTTGCTTTCCAAGCACGATGCCAATATGATATTGGCAAGTTCGTGATCTCAAATTGTTAGACCCTTAGAAGGGTGGCCTCCAAACCTAGTCTCATCCACCATGAAACTCATACTCAAGATCTTTCTTGAGAAAACCAACCCATCGACCTGTGAGTCGGATGAGATCAACAAGTTGTATTGAACTAAAAGTTTAAGAACATATATATATATATATATATATATATGTATTCCTTACCTTCCTAGTTACCTGTTGTGGAAACAACACCTCGACCTCCATTCTCGATATCGAAGATGCGGTCCATCGTGACCTTGTAATGGGATCACTCCTTCTTGAAGTCTGCAAAATAAATCCCAGAGTGGGGGGCTCTGGGGAAATAATCTGATGCGCCAATCTGTAAAATCTCAAAGGGATACCTTTTTTCAGGATTTTGTACATACCTCTTGTTTGAGTCGATTTCACTATTTATTGTTGTGTGATCACAACGTATATTAGATTTGAGATAACAACGTATCTCAAATATCAACTTCCATATGATTGTCTTTATCCTTATTAGTTTATAATTATATCTCATATAAGATAATTTACAACAACCTTCATGCCTTATCCAGGCTGACTCAACAATGAGCTGTAATATTTATCAAGATCATAAGTTTATTTCTTGTTGATTTAAGTGATGCATATCTTAAGGCATAATAGTGCTATACTATATCACTTGCCCCTACTCCTCTGTAAATTTATTTGTAGAGTAAATAACACTACTAGGATATCGATCCATTTACGCATATCTAGAGGCACAACGATGTTATACCACATCTGTACAATTATTTAGGGTGTCTACTAGGATATCGATCGTTGTCGTCATCATGATTTGTACATGGTCTACCATGAATGCTCATTGATACTAATTGAAGTAACTACTCATTAATGCAAAATCCAAAACTATAAGCCACAAATCCAAAACTTATTGGCCAGCTCAAAATCATACAGGTTGTTTTTATTTTTTTTAAAGGTTGTTGAGATGCAGCTTTATTATTATAGTTATTTTTTGTTGTGATACTGATGGGAAAGGAAAGTAGGTGTCTACTAGCATTCATTGGTCGTCCCATATAGAAATGACTACACATCAATACTAGCATCTCAAGTTTTCTAGCCAATCAACTAGTTAACAAATTAATCTTATTTAATACGTTCCCCCCTCTATCTTATTTTGAATTTTAAATTTAAATTGAAAGCTAAACTTTGGAACCAAACTTGAAATACCTTTTTTGTGCTTGGGTTTCATTATAAAAAGGGGAGAAATGCCTTCTCTCTTGTCTCATCTTCTACAACTTATTCTTTTTCTTTTTTTCATTTCTACAATGTTTTTTTTGTTTTATACTCTTTGTCTTGCGTTTGAACCATCTCTTGTAGAAGTTGTTCAAGGCATCAGTTTTCAACATCATGCGATGATGAATCCTGACAAAGGTACTTCTAGTGAACTATCTTTTACTCATAGATCACTTTCTTTAGACGCTTGTTGTCATCTAACATTATTTGATACCATAAGTGATGCTCAACATGTTAGTAACTATACCAACTTAGAGGCATATGACCTTGTTTCTTCTTTGTCTAAACAAAAAAATGTAGATGACCTTGCTTTTTTATATGGTATTGCAAAACTAGAATATTTTGTGAGGTTGTCACCCCTTTAAGCCGATCCTGTCATGTAGACTCTAGACTTTGTGTAATCGAAAGTGTTTTAGTGGTTGGCTTAAGATTCCCACCAGATCCATTTATCACCAAACTTCTTTTTAGTTACAACCTCAGTCCTACTCAAATAGTTATCAACTCTTGGCGCATCATCAAGTGTTTTTTAGTGCGCTGTAATCAACTTAGATTTCCTCCCTCGGTAACTTTGTTCAAAAATATCTTGTACGTAAGAAATAGTGATGCAACACATGCATGAAAGATTATTTTTTATCACCGAAGGTCTATCATACCCATTGTAGACACCCTTTCATTTCGCCACTCAAAGCATAACTGGAAAAATAAATCTTTTTTATGTTAAATGGAATGTTGGTTCATGGCACACCATTTTTCCCCATAAGTTGGGCATAACCTTAGATCTTCCTCTTAAACAATATCCTCTCACCAAAGAGGATAAAAGGATGAAAAAAGCACTCTATTGTGAAGAGCACGCCCAAACTGTGGAAGTTGATCTATTAGGAGAGCCAATACTGATCGATCTTGGCCTTAGCCCTGTTAAAGGAAAGGGTATATATTCTTGTCTCTCTTTTGTTTTTTTCTTTTTTCTCTTTTTTGTTTTTGATCATCTTTTGTCCTTTTCTTGAAGCATTGGAGATTCAGACCCAAATAACATAGAGGAGAAAAAAAAAGTCAAACTACTAGTCAGAAGAATAGGTGACAGGAGAATGTAGGATCTTGTTCCTAAGAAATTAAGTTTGGAGTGGTACCTCAACCTCCTTCTGCACCTCCACAACCAACTGTGAATCGGTATGATGAAAGCCATGTTCATTCTTAGGGAGTTAAAACTTCTGATAGCGTTGTTGACTGTGACATTATTGCTGTGGAAATGTGTTACAAAGCTTGCACCCTATATAATCAAGCTTGAGCAACTATACTGAGTCAGGAGTCTCTTGATAGCCATTTTAATCTCGCTAGTGCATAGGTAAGTAAACCTTTTTTTTGTTTTAAATTCCCCTCCTCCTTTTTTTAGATTATGTTGTATTTAAATGAGGCTTGTGACCGATCAAAGAAGATTTTAAAGCTGAATCAAGATCGCTAATCTTCCTTAATGAAAGAGAATGTTGAAAATGTTGCTTTAAGGAGGAGTGTGAAAAACTAAAGGAGGAGAACACCATGCTGAGAGACACCCATGAAATGGAGATTCGCAAAGGCATCTCGGCACATAAAGCTTCTATTGATTATCGTGCTATGCTGAAGGACTTCATGATTGAAAAATGGTGATTTTCTGATTACCAACTGATGGAATAAATGCGTTACACATCTGAAAGACAAATATCATATTATCGACGAGGAAGCTAAAGATCCTGATTCATTAGATCTGAAGGAGGATGTTGGCACCTCAACCACCATTCAGGGTGAAGACCAATTTTCTTGAAGTGTTCGTGACACTCCATCTTGGGATTCTTTTTGCTGATCAACTCTTTCATTCTGGCTTCTAGGTCTTTTTTTATAATGCAACCATATATTGGTTATTATCTTAGCCTTTTTAGGCCTTAAATGTTATGCTTTTCCAAGCTTTAACTTATGCCTTTCTAGGCTTTAACTTTTATGCCCTTTTAGGCTATAACTTTTATAAATGTTCGTGCCTCTTTTTTAAGATAACCATTTATTGGTGGTCTATAAGCCTTTAACCCTTTTTTGCACAAGCCTTCTTAGGCCCTTTTTTATGTAGTTGTTTTATATGTCGAACACTCAGTCTTTTTTTAAGAACGAGTGTTGTATGTCGAACACTCAGTTTTTTTAAGACTAAGTGTTCTATGTTGAACACTCAATTTTTTTAAAATATGAGTGTTCTATGTCCAACACTCGGTTTTTTCTTAAAGACTGAGTGTTTTATGTTGAACACTCAATTTTTTTCAAAGACTGAGTGTTCTATGTTGAATGCTCAATTTTTTTAAATACTAGTGTTTCAAGTCCAATACTCAATTTTTTCTTAAATACTTAGTATTCTATGTTGAATACTCAGTGTAACGCCCCTAATTTTTCAAATATATAATATAGTCCCAACATAAAATAAATTAATAGATATGCATAGTATTAATGTATTTGTGTGACTAATGCTTGTATTATATGATACCTAGTTACTTAGAGGTGGAATTAGCCTAAGTGAAAGGAAAAATGAATTATTAAATGATGTAAATAAAGAATAATGGCAAGGATTGTAAATATATATGAGGGCATATATGTAAAAGACATACAAAAATGAACTTAATGTGAGCTATATGATCATCCTAACACTTAAGCTCATCTTTATGAGATGAAGGGTTGGACTTAGTCCACCAAACCTTAGCTTCTCTAACAAGCTATACAAATCACTTTTAAGGCTTCTAGCCACTTTTATGTGAATAAGCTACAGGAGAACTTGAGAAGAGAACCCTAGGAAGCTTTGTTGGTGGATTTGGTGGAGGAAAGGGAACTAACATCAAGTGCACAAAAAGCTAGGTAAATCAATCATCTTCCTTCTCTAATCTTCCACTCTTTGATTTTTTTTCATAAGGTTTAAGGTAGGAGATGAATAATGATATTTGGGTTTTGAGTACGTATTCTCGGATGTGTGTTGTATCCAATGTTTTCAAGTGGGTTTAAAAAACTTTTATTGTTCAACTGTTGTTATTCACTTTCCCAAAGGTTGTATATGTGGATTGGGAGCCTTCCTTGATAAATTGATGCAAATATGTGATGAACACATGGGTTTTCATGATGGTTATGTGTTGAATCCGAGATTGGTGGTGATTGTGGCTATGGCTTTGATTGTGGAGTACTTTGATTTTTGGATTTGACGAATCCTTGATGGTTTGGTAAAAAAAATATTTCAAGTTTTCAACAAGAACAATTAATAGATTTGAGCCTTGATGTTTTTAAATCAAATCGATGGTTTTGTTGTTAGAAAATGTGTTTTGGGACCCTATTTACTAAATTTTGAGCCAAATGAACATCGGGGAAGGTCCAGGGAAGTTTCGGAGGTCGTTGGGACTCAATCGGAGAGTCGGAGGGCAAACAGCCCGCACAGCGTCGCGGTTGCCGTCCTTGCAAAATCCCAGTTTTTACCTCGACATTAAACGACCATAACTTCTTCGTTTTAACTCCGATTTTGACGTTTCAAAAACCATTGGAAAGTTTATGGAAAGCTTAACAACATGAGGTTAATAAACCATCAAAATCAGTTTTAAAGTTATTTGAAAATGTGTTGGAAGTTAAGAGCACCATTAAGGTCTAAAATGTGTGTTCGAGTACAAACTGAGTACGGGCCTACCCATGGTCCAGAATTCTCAATAAACTTATCCAAGAGTGTTTCGAACCTAATAAAGTGTGTATAAAATATAGATACTCGAGGAACACCGTGGGAACTCATAGAAGGTTCGGAATTAGGATTTAGCAGCGCTTGAGGTAAGTGGGGTTTGCTCTATTATCATTCATGCCATGGTAGTAGATATGCTAGGATTTAATTTCAGTAATTGGTCTATGAATTACTTGGAATCTGCTTGATATCTTTCATTGATATGTTGCTTATCATGTCCCTTTTTGTCACTCTATCTCTTGGATGCCTGTGGAACTAATATACGTCGAATGAATATATTTGGTACAGCAGTTGGAGGGTCAGAAGCAACCAGTCCCTCCTTCGATATGACTCTACGGAGTTTCGCTAGACTTGTGAACCCCATGCTATCTGATCCGCAGTGTTGCGGGAAGGATAAGCTATGCAAGGTCAATTGGTCTTTAGACTTGTGAACCTCGTGTCGTCTAAACCGTACCATTAGGGGAATGATAAGCTAAGACCTACTACATGATATGACTATTGGCATTCAGATTTGTGAACCTCTTGTTGCCTAAACCACAACATTGGGGGAAGGATAAACTATTGCCCATTATCAAGTTGGATATATCAGTTGCCACTTCTTCTGACTCTAAAGGCATTCAGTATCATTGTTATCCTTGTTGAAGTATCGGTTGGGCATTGTTGTTCTTTTATCTCGCTATATTATTATTTTTGATTATGTATGTCTTTAATGCCTGGAAAATGATAATGGATCTTATGATCTGAACTGTTGAAACCTAGTTTGATTTTATTACTAGGTATTACTTGGATAATTAATGGTAGAGCAGACTTCTGCTTTACTAAGCCCGTTGATATATTTTACTTACCCCACTACTTCCCCCTCTTAGGTACCTCAGCTGCAGCTCAGGACAAAGGAAAGGGCAAAGCCTTAACTTAGAAGGTTTTTTCTTATTTGCAAAGTTTAATAATAATTATCTATTTGCTTTCATACTTTATGTAATAAAGAAGAGATTTATTTGGGTAGATGTTTGAACCCATAGTACCTGATTCAGTTTATGCTTAATTTGGTATGCAAGAGTTCTACATTTAGTTCTTCATTTTATTAGACAATAAAGTTTTTGTTATATTCAGCACCTATTAGCCTGGTTTAGTTTATTTTGTAGAATTTCATGGTTTATTTTCGAAGGTTAAGGATGACTAAATCATCACCCGACATCACTAGGTTATCTCGAGGGTTTTGGCGATGGTTTAGGCTGGGCAGTCCAAGCCCACCGGGGTTTAGGTCGTCTCAGTTGGTATCAGAGAGTAGGTTAAGCAAACCTAGAAACAAAGTGGGTTAAGGTTATCCAATTTTATAAGTAACACCACAATTAGTATCTAGCATAGGCATTTGAACCTAGGCATTTGAACCTAGGGAAAATCACCGATAGTATAATATCCTTAAGTAATGGCGCCTAGAAGGAAATGTGTAGTTCTATCTAAAAATTGGGAATAGGACTTACAGTTGAGATCATAATCGGAACCAAAGTGGTTCTACACAAGTCATCTTAAAATCTAAGTAAGTGTTAAAGCTAGGAAAGGTTGGTTAAGATTAAGTGATGAAATTATTTGTATGGACATTTGATTTCCATCGACTTAATATGTACAAGTGACCAAACATAAGGAGGGAAAGGTTTGAAAATGAACCATTATATGTCTCCTATTTATATCATTTAAATATAATGCTCATTTCATTTTATCTCCTATTTAATATGATTGGAACTAACTCTCTTGAAATACTCACAATGCATAATGAGTACTAGAGGAGGAATTTCCTATGCTCCCTGAGATACTAGGAGTACTAGGGAGACTGATGATGGGCAGTGGCATGCTCAGATGGAGCAACGTATGGCTGAGATAAGTGAGAATCATCATAAGCAGCTTGAGGACATGAATGTGGCGCATGAACGTAGGATTGTTGAACTAATGGATGTTATCAGGGGACAGCAGGTGCAACAGGCACCACGGGTACCTTGCAACCACCACTACCACTGCAAGTACCTATTGGAGAGAATGTTCACGTAGATGAAGTCACTAACTCGACAATTGTCGTAGTTCCAGTACCAGTGGTAAGGCATGATGATGAGACATTAAGGATGCTCAAAATCCAAAAGGAGTTCATGATATACGATGCACCAAAATCTTTTAGGACTCTAGAGAGTATAGTCGCTAAGGCATGGATCATGAATCTTGAAAAGATGATGAAACTTATGAAGATTGACGATGCTATTATGGTACCATTAGCATCCTTCTTTGTCACGGCCCAAATCTATAACCCCTGTTTTAATTCCTTAATCAGGATCACCGACCCTTGTCGTGGGACCTACACTGTGATACGTGCACCGACCGAGGCACGTGGCCGAGGTATATTGTGTTTTTGTATTGATGTATGCCTAGTGTTATGTATTGTGTAGACTTACCAAGACGGTTTGTACAGTTGTAGGCGTCGAGACAAGAGCGGGGACACGCCTCAAGTAGCGTGCGATATGGGGAAGGGTAGTTAGCATTTTGGTAAGTCTTATTTAATACTAATATGAAATAAGGAATTACTTATAAGCCTATGGTTGAGTTTGTTAATGTAAGTCAAATTAAAGGCCTATAGTTGAGTAAATTAAATTGAAAGCATAAGATTGGTCTAGAGATACACATTGGCACATCTAAGAACTAGGTGAGTAATGAAATGGTGTCACTTGAGGTTGAGATAGTGGGAGTTAGTGGGATATATGGCAAGAGGTGTACCATTAGATGTTCCTCGAGATACATAAATCCATTGAGATCAAGGGCTAAGAAGGAACATCACATTAATATATAATATTAGTGATCAAACAACATGCAAACCAAATCACTCATTCATTTTTGCTGGAGAAGAAGAAGGAATTGCTGGAGAGGAGTGAATCATCAAGGTGTTGAAGGAATCCATGGGAGTTGGTGAGAAATTCTCAAGCTAGGGTGCTACATCAACTAGGTACACATCTTTTTAGTTGAAATTAGAACAAGTTCTGGTTTTATGATAATTTCAGATGGTAGATGATTGAGTATATGCAATTGATTTACATATTTAGATTTTTCATTTGATGCTGATAATCCAGCTATATTGAAGTTCTTAATTTGGTTTTGAAATTATAAAGATATGAATTTTTGAAGTTGCAACACCAAAACTAGAATTCTGCATGTTGTATTAAGAATCAACCTGGGTAATTTGGTCATAATTTGCCCATTTTAGATCCAAATTGATCCAAACCAGTGACATTTGAAAGCTTGTTTAAAGGGGAATAACTTTTCTGAACTGAAGGTATTTCGATTCAAATGTTTTTATATCCAAAAATACTCTACAAATAGGTACTGGAATTAAAAAGGAAAGTTTTGAAACTAAATCTGTTAAGGGCATAACTCCCTAACTACTTATCCAAATAGGCTGATCTTTTAGTATGTTGTATTTAGGTATATTTTCTGCCTTGTGACCAGAAATTAAATTTTTAGGAACTATATATTAGGAGAAATAGATTTTCTAAATCCGTCGGTCGAATTAAATTCCAATTAGACCTATGTTTAGTAAAATCATGACATATTTTTCATTTTAAATCATAATTTTGAAAACTAAGCCTTTCCGAAAATCTAAGAGAGAGACCAACAATAATTGTATTGATGGACGATTTCAATATTTGGACTATATCATGCCTAAAAGTGCATTAAAATGTAGGACTGAAATCAAAACTTAATTTAGTCTTTAGGGGCTGATTTAGGAAGATTGATTTAAAGTCTATCGAACCAATTTGAATACACAATAAACACCACTAAATTGAGCTTAAACCCACTATATTTGAACTAATGAGACACCAAACTCAGAAACCTAGGAAAAGAGTACGGGAGAGCGAATACAAGATTTGGAGTATCGGGAGGGCAGTAAAGCTGGGACTTTACTTTGTTGTTGTGAGTATACCCAATGGCAACTTTACTTGGCATTTCATTTCTATTAATTGTTGTCCTTACATAGTCCTTTTGACTATTTTGCCTTTGTATTCTTATATCATGTGTTCTTTGTGTCTATGCTCACTTAATGAGTCTAGTGTGCATGATATCCATTCATTTGATTTGATTCATTGATTCTATCACATGCTATGTCTATTCTTGTTGTTTTAAATATGAATTGAATGATAAATAGCATGCTATTAGGCTAGTGAATATCTTATAAATGTTTAAGAGGACTTGTATTCCATACTTGGTATTTCTTGGTAGATGTGCCTATGCCTTGACAATCCATACTTGGTATTTCTTGAAATTTAAAAAATAGTTTTCGCATTTAGGTCCCGTACTCGATCGAGGTGTGCGCGACTCACGGGGTTAGAGTCCCTGGGGATGTCGGCACATGTTACCTGACATTGTATGACACTCGGGGTTAGAGTCCCTGAGGTGGTCTACACACTAGGGTTAGAGTCTCTGGTAACACTTGGGTTAAAGTCCCTTGTGCTATATGATTATTGAGTCGGAGTGACATGTTTCACTGCCGATCGGACCTAAATCACCACTACTTAGCCTAGTGTCAGTATCACTTGTTTAACTCTGGTATTTACTCGCATATGGTTTATTTTCTAGTTTTTCCATTTATATGCTTTTAAATACCATTTGAATATTTAGAAATGCAAATTAAACTTGTCATCGGGGATTACTGTTTTATTCTTGTACTCACCATCCATTTTATGTCGGTGGGTGCAGAGTCGTCTACCAGCAGGTCGGGCACAAGAAGATCGGCGATTATCCTTGAGCCCGCGGCGCGTCACTGCATCGATTGTCTTCTTTTGGTAATTTGATTGTATATGTTATATATGTCTTTTAGATACTATTTGGGGTTGTATATTGGGTTGAGCGTTAGTTTCCCCGACTTGACTAGACTATTTTACTGTTTCACTGCATTTTGAGGACTTTATATATGTGATGTCATTTCCTGGTTTTCCACACTTAGGATTTTATAAATGGATTCCGCATAAGTTACTAATTGCTTCCGCATAATCAATAAGACTTTCGTTAATTAATTAATTTAATAAAAAGTTTTAATTAACTCTAAATTTTATAAACTGGTAGGACTAGTGTATTACTTAATCTAAACAAGAGAAAAGAGGCGTCTAGGTTGTAAAGGCTGACTAATACGTAGTTAAGTCTTGTGTGTATATGATTAGGGCTTAATTACGGGATTAGGCAAGGCGGTGCCCTAGATTAGGAGAGGGGCCGTCACAATTGGTATCAGAGCCTAGGTATTAGAACCTTAGGGATAAATAAGAAAAACACGAACTCGTATAAAACACAAACCTTAGAAGTGGAAACCAGATGATCCTTGCCTAGGAACTATTTTTTTGGGAATTGAGTGAAGGTGAGATGGGGATTTCTTATATGTACGTGTTAGTTTCTATATGTATATATATGCGTTATGCCACGTAGTAGTTGATTCGCGTTCGCTAACCACTTGAAGACACCAATGGGGGATTCGCGCGAGGCTGGAGACATCGAAGCTAGCAACAGTCAGCCTCCCACCGTATCAGTTGACAATTTTTAGAGGATGTCTGACCAGACAACCGCTCAGGAGCGACAGATTATCGATTTCATCGCTTACATGTCGGCGCAGATGACTACACTGGTTTCGACCGCCCCCATCACCACAGCTACTACTACAGCACCCCCAACCACGAGACTCAGCAATACGAGAGTTCGGCTTGCATCTAGTAGAGAGATGGAGACTCTAGGTAGCGTTGTACACAGTAGCGGAGAGTCAAGGACCCAGATCAGAGGAGATACCGGTTGTTCAAGACTTCCTAGATGTTTTCCCAGAGGATTTACCTGGATTACCGCCACCGCAAGAGCTAGACTTCATCATCGACCTAGTACCGGGTACCATGCTGATCGTGATACTGTCGTACTACATGGCTCTGAGGGAGTTCAAGGAGTTGAGGACTCAGTTTAAGGATTTGGAGGAGATTGGGTTCATCACACCTTCGATGTCACCGTGGGGAGCGCTAGTTCTGTTTGTGAAGAAGAAGGATGGCAGTCTAAGACTATGCATCGACTACAGGCAGTTGAACAGAGTGACAGTCAGAAACAAGTACCTACATCCGCGGATATACGATTTAGTTGATCAGCTGAGCGGAACACAATTTATTTCCAAGATAGACCTGAGATCAACTTATCATCAGCTTAGGATCAGGGATGAGGATAGGTCCAATACAACATTCAACATCAGATACAGACACTACCAGGTCACGGTCATGCCATTTGGGCTGACCAACGCCCCGCCGTATTCATGGATTTGATGCACTGGGCACTTAGACCATATCTCGACAGCTTTGTGATAGTCTTCATCGACGACATCTTGATATACTCGAGGACACGTGTGGATTACGAGCAGCACCTCAGATAGACGTTGCAGACATTGAGGGAACACCGACTTTTCGCTAAGTTTTGCAAGTGTGGATTCTGGTTTGCAGAGGTCAAGTTCTTGGGGCACATTGTTGGAGCAGCAGGAATTGAAGTAGATCCGGCCAATATTCAGACGATCATAGATTAGCCGGCACTGACATCAGTACCAGAGATCGGGAGCTTTCTGGGGTTAGCAGGATACTACCGTAGGTTCGTGAAGAATTTCTCGAAGATTGCTTCACCAATGACGAGGCTGACACGGAAAGGTGTTGCTTATGAGTGGACTGAGAAGTGCGAGGGTGCATTTACTCAGTTGAAGAGGTCAATAACTACCGCGTTAATGTTAGTACTGCCAGAGGCAGGACAGGGATTTCTAGTGTACACAGATGCTTCTCATATAGGTCTAGGTTGTGTGTTGATGTAGGGTAGCATTGTCGTGGCATACGCATCGAGACAGTTAAAGATACAAGAGAAGAACTACCCTACGCACGATCTAGAGTTGGCAGCGGTTGTATTTGCGCAGAAGACTTGGAGACACCTTCTGTATGGAGAGAGATTCACACTCTTCACTGATCACAAGAGTCTGAAATATCTCTTCACACATAAAGAGCTGAACATGAGACAGCGCAGCTGGTTGGAGTTATTGAAGGACTACGACTTTTCCTTAGAGTATCACCTAGGAAAAGCGAACGTAGTCGCAGATGCGCTTAGTAGGAGACCGAGTAGAGATGCTGAGGTGGTCAGATGTCACATAATACTCGAGGCAGCGGTGACAGCATGTCAGACAAAGGTTCCTACTGATACTCAGGTGATGATTTGCGCACAGATGAGACTACAGACCGTGTCTACACAGATAGTGTCAGAGGGTCAGAGAACTGACCGATTGTACTCGAGATTCAGCGAGTTAGCGTAGAGTGCAGAGTGTACAGATTGGGCAGAGACGACAAATCAATGTCTGAGATACCGGGACAGGTTGTGGATACCAGAGGTGCCGGAGCTGAGAGATAAGATCCTTCAGGAGTCGCACCGTTCCAGATTTACCGTACATCCAAGCGGGACTAAGATGTACCACGACATGAGGAGACATTTATGGTGGCCTGGGATGAAGGTAGACGTGTCTAGATTCATCAGGAACTGTGGTATCTGTTAGTAAGTGAAGTCCGAGCATCGCAGACCCGGGGGATTACTACAGCCGCTTCCCATTCCTCGATGGATGTGGGAAGACATCTTTATGGATTTTGTCAGAAGACTGCCGAGGACCGCGAGGAGACATGACTTAATCTGGGTTTAGATGAGAGCAGAGCCAGAGGCTATTTTCAAAATTATAGACCTACAAAAGGTCTTCGAAAAGAAAGCGTAAATTTGCGAAAAAAGCCCCTAATACATTATGAAATCGTGAATTTCCGTTTTCGGGATTTGTAAAAATATCCGGACCACCCAATTAGGCTTAATGACTCATAATAAACGTGTATAACATGTTATATAAGGGTTGGTTAGGTCCCGACGAGTTTAAGGGTCGCTAACACAAAGGGACAAAATAATTGTTTTGAGGTCCCTGAAGTTAGCGCGCTAATGATTTCATTAGCGCGCTAAGTTTAGAGTTAGCGCTAGGTCTCAAAGATTAGCGCGCTAATTGCATATCCGACAAACTTTTTTTTCACTGGAAAACACACTTTAATTTGAATTCTTGATCTATTTTGGACCCTTGGATCCCTAGAACGGTCATAAACTGTCAAGATGGAATACCTAACACTATAAAACCACCAAGAACATGGTTTTGTCAAGAGAAGGAAGAAACACACTCAAAAACTCAAAATCTACAAAGAGAAGAACTTTGACTTTTGTGAAGAAGCAAAAGGAGATCTTTGTGGGCGTTCTTTAGTTCTCTAATCCAAGACTTTTGAGGCTTTAAAAGGAGTACAAGAATCTCTTCAAAGCTGATCTCTTTTGTCATTCTCTTGTTTGTAAGAAAGTCCTAGATCTAAAATCTTGCTTGTGCTTAATCTACATAGTTTTGTGTATTTGATTTGAAAATCATTTTGTTGTGTGTTTGAACACCTTCTTCTTGGGTTTTGCACTTAAATTTATTTTATCAAACCCTAAGATTGATTTGAACAAAAGTTTTGCACTTAAACTTGATTTTTGTTAAACTATTGTTCTTAGACTTGAAATCGGTTTTACACTAATATATTAAGTTTTTAAAACGATTTCACATTTGGGATTTGCAACAAAATCGGTGACATATTTGCATATTCCATTTATTCTCATACTTGCATGCATAAGAGTTGTTAGGCTCTAGGAGGCTTGCTAGTGTTTGAGTTTGATACCACAAGGTGATTTAGAGTATGGCAAGTACATATCACAGGCTGATAGTGAGGAATTTCTAGATTGGAAACTTTCGGCAGACGGAGCATTAAGGTTTAAGGATAGGCTATGGATTCCATCGCATGTGCAGTTTCGAGAGGATTTACTTTGGGAGTCGCATCGATCGTGCTATACTATTAATCCAGGGAGCACTAAGATGTACCATGATATGAAACAAATGTACTTGTGGTCAGGGATGAAAGCGGATATCGCGAGGTATATTCAGGATTTTGTGACTTGTAAGCAAGTGAAAGCAGATCATCAGAAACCCTAAGGGATGCTGCAACCTTTACCTATTCCTGAGTGGAAGTTAGAACATATCTCTATGGACTTTGTGACCAGATTGCCAACGATTGGGAATAAACATGATGCGGTTTGGGTTATCGTAGATCGTTTGACTAAGTCTGCACATTTTATTCCAATTTTCATGGGGGATCCAGTAGACAAGCTGAATGGGAAATATCTTGATGAGATATTGAGGCTACATGATGTCCCTGTGTCTATCGTGTCGGATTGAGATCTACGGTTTACTTCTAAGTTTTCAAAGGGTTTGCAGACTAGGATGGGAACTAAGCTCAATCTCAACACTGCATTTCATCCTCAGTTAGATGGCCAGACTGAAAGACTTATTCAGATACTTGAGGATATGCTCAGGGCATGTGTGTTGAGTTTTTGTGGGATTTGGGAGGATTATCTGCCATTATGTGAGTTTGCAAACAATAATAGCTTTCAGGCGAGCATTGGTATTGCTCCATTTGAGGCACTTTATGAGAGGCCTTGCAGTTCTCCGGTGTGTTGGGCAAAGGTTGGTGATGCGGTGTTGATTAGACCAGAGATTGTGCAGGATCACACCGAAAGGATTAAGAGAATCAGGCAACGGCTATGTACCACATAAGATAGGTAAAAGAAGCATGTGGATAGGGATCATCGAGAGGTTCTTATCAAGGAAAAAGATCACGTGTTGCTTAAAGTTTTACTAATGAAGGGACATTATAGATTTGGGCTTAAAAGGAAGCTTGATCTAAGGTATATTGGGTCATTTGAAGTGATCGAACAAGTGGGATCAGTTGCCTATAGATTGACTTTGCCACCTTAATTAGCGGGAGTTCATTATGTGTTCCACATTTCTATGTTGCGAAAAATGCCGACTAAGCATACCCCAGCAGTCGATTGGAGTCAATTGGACTTGAAAGAGGATATGACATATGGAGAACAACCGATGCAAATCCTTGACATGAAGGTTCAAAAGCTTCACAACAAGGAGATCCAACTTGTATCCAACTTGTTAAGGTGCGGTGGCAATTCCATGGAGATGAAGAACTAACTTGGGAACGAGAGGATTATATGGCAAAGCATTTCCTAGATCTCTTCGAATCTTAAAGTATGACTTCTTTTTAGTTTTGAGGACAAAACTTCTTAAAATTAAAAATATTGTAATGCCCCTAATTTTCCAAATCTATAATATAGTCCCGACATAAAAATAAATTAATAGATATGCATAGTATTTGTGTATTGGTGTGACTAATGCATGTATTATATGATACCCAGTTACTTAGAGGTGGAATTAGCCTAAATCAAAAGAAAATGGAATTATTAAATGATGTAAATAAAGAATAATGACAAGGATTGTAAATATACATGAGGGCATATATGTAACAGACATAAAAATGGACTTAAGGTGAGCTCTATGGTCATCGTAGCACTTAAGCTCATCTTGATGAGATGAAGGGTTGGACTTAGTCCACCAAACCTTAGCTTCTCTGGCAAGCTATACAAACCACTTTTAGGGCTTCTAGCAACGTTTATTTGAATAAGCTACGGGAGAACTTGATAAGAGAACCCTAGGAAGCTTTGTTGGTAGATTTGGTGGAGGAAAGGGAACTCACATCAAGTGCACACAAAGCTAGGTAAATCATTCATCTTTCTTCTCTAATCTTCCACTCTTTGATTTGTTTTTTTTCATAAAGTTTAAGGTAGGAGATGAATCACGATGTTTGGGTTTTGATTATGTATTTTCGGATTTGTATTGTATCCAATGTTTTCAAGTTGATTTACAAGGGTTTTAATGTTCAAATGTTGTTCTTCACGTTCCCAATGGTTGTATATATGGATTGGGAGCCTTCCTTGATGAATTGATGCAAATATGTGATGAACACATGGGTTTTCATGATGGGTATGTGTTGAATCCGAGATTGGTGGTGATTGTGGAGTACTTTGATTTCCGAATTTGACGAGTCCTTGATGGTTTGGTAAAGTTTTTTTTTTCAAGTTTTCAACAAGAATAATTAATATATTTGAGCCTTGATGTTTTGATATCAAATCGATGGTTTAGTTGTTAGAAAATATGTTTTGGGATCCTATTTACTAAATTTTGAGCCAAGGGAACGTCGGGGAAGGTCCAGGGGAGTTTCGGGGTCGTTGGGACTCAATTGGAGAGTCAGAGGGCAAACAGCCCATACAGGGCCGCGGCTGCCGTCCTTGCAAAATCCCAATTTTTACCTCGATTTTAAACGGCCATAACTTCTTCGTTTTAACTCCGATTTTGACGTTTCGAAAACCGTTGGAAAGCTTATGGAAAGCTTAACTATATGAGATTGATAAACCACTCAAAATGAGTTTTTAACTTATTCGAAAATGTGTTGGAAGTTAAGAGCACCATTAAGGTCTAAAATGCGAGTTCGAGTACAAACTGAGTACGGGCCTACCCATGGTCCAGAATTCTCAATAAACTTATCCAAAAGTGTTGTGAACCAAATAAAGTGTGAATAAAATGTAGATACTCGAGGAACACCGTGGGAACTCATAGAAGGTTCAGAATTAGGATTTAGCAGCGCTTGAGGTAAGTGGGGTTTGCTCTATTATCATTCATGCCATGGTAGTAGATATGCTAGGATTTAATTTCAGTAATTGGTCTATGAATTACTTGGAATCTGCTTAATATCTTTCATTGATATGTTGCTTATCATGTCTTTTTTTGTTACTTTATCTCTTGGATGCCTGTGGAACTAATATACGTCGAATGAATATACTTAGTAAAGCAGTTGGAGGGTCGAAAGCATCCGGTCCCTCCTCCGATATGACTCTACGGAGTTTCGCTAGTCTTGTGAACCCCATGCTATCTGATCCGCAGTTTTGCGGGAAGGATAAGCTATGCAAGGTCAATAAATCTTTAGACTTGTGAACCTCATGTTGTCTAAACCGCACCATTGGGGGAAGGATAAGCTAAGACCTACTACATGATAGGACTATTGGCATTCAGACTTGTGAACCTCTTGTTGCCTAAACCACAACATTGGGGGAAGGATAAGCTATTACCCATTGTCAGTTGGATATATCAGTTGCCACTTCTTTTGACTCTAAAGGCATTCAGTATCATCGTTATCCTTGTTGAAGTATTGGTTGTGCATTGTTGTTCTTTTATCTTGCTATATTATTATGCTTGATTATGTATGTCTTTAATGCATGGAAAATGATAATGGATCTTATGATCTTAACTGTTGAAATCTAGTTTGATTTTATTACTAGGTATTACTTGGATGATTGATGGTAGAGCAGGCTTCTACTTTACTAAGCCAGTTGATATATTTTACTCACCTCACTACTTTCATCCTCCCCCCTAGGTACCTCAGCTGCTGCTCAGGACAAAGGAAAGGGCAAAGCATTAGCCTAGAAGCTATTTTCTTGTTTGCAAGGTTTAATAATAATTATCTATTTGCTTTCAGATTTTATGTAATAAACATGGGATTTATTTGGGCAGATGTTTGAACCCATAGTAGATGATTCAGTTTATGTTCAATTTGGTATGCAAGACTTCTACATTTAGTTCCGCATTTTATTAGACAATAAAGGCTCAGTTATATTCTGCACCTATTAGCCTGGTTTAGTCTATTTTGTAAAATTTCATGGTTTATTTCTGCAGGTTAAGGCTGACTAGATCATCGCCTTACATCACTGGGTTATCTAGAGGGGTTTGGCAATGGTTTAGGCCGGGTGGTCCAGACCCACTGGAGTTTGGGTTGTCTCACTCAGTTTTTTTTTCACAAGTGTTCTATGTCCAACACTCAATTTTTTCTTAAAGATTGAGAGTTATATGTTGAACACTCAGTTTTTTTCTTAAATACGAGTGTTCTATGTCCAACACTCAGCTTTTTTAAAGACTGAGTGTTCTATATTGAACACTCAGTTTTTTTTAAAAAAAAATACGAGTTATCTATGTCTAACACTCAGTTTTTTTCTTAAAGAATGAGTGTTCTATGTTGACACTCAACTTTTTTAAATAAAGAGGTCGAACACTTAGTGTTTTATGCTATAGAAGATATGATTGAAACACGAATATGAAAGAACTTTTTCCTACTAGCTAGGCATTTTTATTCAAAACTAAAAATGAAAATCAAACACTGCATGAATCAATAATTAAGAATGGCAATTAATTCTTAAAGAAAAAAATTCTTACTAGCCTATTGGTAGTACTTATGTAAATTGATGATACTCCACGACCTTAGAACTTCTTGTCCTTCTAATGTCTCAAGCCTATAAGATCCAGGCCTAGTAACTTTCTTGACCCTATATGGCCATTCCCAGTTAGTTGACAACTTTCCCCTTGACAAGGTGTTTGAGACTTCAATCTTTCTTGGGACATAATCTCTGTGTTTAAAGGTTCGACCTTTAACTTTTGCATCATAGTACTTGGCCACCCTGTTATTGAAAGCAGCCACCCTTACTGCAACTTGGTCTCGAGTTTCATCTAAAAGACCCAAGTTATGCCTCAGACCTTGCTGGTTTGATTGCTCATCAAGATTTTGGATTATAAAGGATTGCATCCCAATTTCAACAAGTATTACAGCTTCTGCCCCATAGGCAAGTTGGATAAGTGTTTCTCCTATTGTTGTCTTGCTAGTTGTCCCATATGCCCATAAGACACTATGCAACTCATATGCCCAAAGTCGATTGGCACCGTCCAACCTTTTCTTCAGACCATCCAGGATAATTCTATTTGTCAATTTAGTTTGCCCATTACCTTGTGGATGGGCAACTAAAGTAAACCTCTACTCAATTTGTAACTCTTTATAATAGTCATGAAACTTGGCATTATCAAACTGCTTTCCATTGTCAATCATCAGGACTCGAGGAATTTCATATCTACAGATGATCGATACCCAAAAGAATTTATGAATCTTTTACTTTGTAATAGTGGCTAATGCTTCCAATTCCACCTACTTTGTGAAATAATCAATGGCTACCACCACAAATTTTCTCTAACCAGATGCTGGTAGGAATGGCCCTAAATTATCTATTCCCCGTATTGCAAATGGCAAGGATGATGTAACATGCATTATGTGCTCTGCAGGCGGGTGGTGTAACGGTGCATACCTCTGACACTAATTGCATTTTCTAGCAAACTTTATCGAGTCTTTTTGCATGGTCGGTTAATAAAATCCCTGGCCAAGTATTTTATGGGTCAATGCTCGTCGTCCCAAATGTTGTCCACATATTCCTTCATTGACCTCACGCAATGCATAATCTGCCTCCATTAATGACAAACATCTCTAGCAACGGTAAAGTGTATAATTGTTTGTACAAGATTCCTTCAGGGATTGTATACCGTGCTACTTTCATCATTTTTTTTGCTTCTTATGGATCTTTAGGCAATAACCCTTGCTCTAAGTAATCTTTAATTGTGGATATCCAACAGTCTTCATTATCCATGACAACAACTTCTTTTAGCTTTGATACTAGGCTTGGGAAGAGTCTCAAAGTATACAGTATCATAGTTTTTTTTCCTTCAAGGAGAGCTAGCTTTGACAACTCATTTGCCTTTGTATTGTTTTCTCGAACAACATGGTAAACTTGACAATAAATAAAATAATTATTGCCACTCTCACAAGATCATAATATTGCATCAACTTTGGATCTTTGACTTCATATTCTCCTTGTAACTGCATGACTACTAACTAGGAATCACTATTAAAATTTAAATGTTTAACACAAAGAGCTTTAGCTAACCCCAGTCCGACCAACACAACTTCATATTCTACCTCACTATTTGTGATTGGAAAATCTAACTTTACAGCATACTTGGCTTCGAACCCATCAGGGCTGATGAGGATCATGCCCACGCCACTTCTCATATTGTCGCATGATATATTGATGTACAACGTCCAGTACTCTTTGTTATCACCTTCTATTTTATTTGAACTTTCTTATTCCTCACGAAGAGTACATTCAACGATGAAATTTGCCAAAGCTTGTTCTTAAATAGCAACCCTTGGTTTGTAGGTGATATCATATTCACCCAACTCCACAATCTAATTTATCATTCTTCCACTGAATTTTAGGCTATGTATATATCCTTCTCTGCGGCTAGTTTGTCAAAACCACAATTTAATGGGACTGAAAAATAAGGGCACAATTTCCTTGCCGCCATCACCAATGCCAACACGAATTTCTCTGCTTGTTTATATCTAGTTTATGATCCTTGCAATACCTTACTAATATAATAACTGGTTGTTGTGTACTGGTTTCTTCTCTCGCAAGAACAACACTCAGTGCTACTTCAGAAACGGCTAGATAAAGAAATAACACCACTCACATAATTATTTCTTCAAGTCTTCAAAAAAGTTTTAACAAGTTGAATTCCACTTGACGTTTTTAGGATTCTTTAAAGTATTAAAGAATGGAACACATCTGTTAGCCGACTTCGATATGAATCTCCCAAGAGAAGCTACTCTTCTGTGAATCTTTGCACTTGCTTAACATTCTTTGGAGCCTTTATATTGACTATCGCCTTAACATTATCACGAGTAGCTTTAATGCCTCTCTTAGACACCATCAAACCTAGAAACTTTCATGAAGCAACGCCAAAAGCATATTTAAGGGGATTCAACTTCATGTTGTATCTTTTGAGAACATCAAAGACTTGTCATAAGTCTTCAACATAAACTTCTTGCTTCAGACTCTTTACAAGCATGCCATCAACATATACTTCCATGTTCTTTCGAATCAGTGGTTTGAACATTTTATTAACCAGCCTTTGATAGGTTGCGCCAGCATTCTTATAATCCAAATAGCATCATTCTATATCAATAAAGATCATGCTTTGTAATGAATGATACCTTTGTTTTATCTGACTCCAACATTTGAATATGGTTGTAACCATCGAATGCATCCATGAAGTTGAGAAGGTCGTGATCCACGGTTGCATCAACAAGTATATCAATTCATGTTTATGGAAAGAAGTCTTTGGGATAAGCTTCATTTAAGTCAGTAAAGTCAATACATATCCGTCATATTCCATTAGTCTTCTTTACCATTACTGGGTCTGCCAACCATTCTGGGTATAGAATTTCTTCAATAATCTGGGCCTTTAATAGCTTTTAAACTTCTTCTGCAATTGTTTTTGCCTCTCTTGAGCAAATGCCTTTTTCTTTTGCCTTACTGGCTTTCTAGTTAGATCAACATTCAAATGATGAGCGATTACTTCTGCATCAATACCAATCATATCACTTGGTGTCCATGCAAAAATACATTTATTGTCATGCAAGAATTTTTCCACTTCAACTCTAACCATTGGGTTCAAACTGGAACCTACATAAGTCAACTTTTTTGAATCATCCTTGTATCTGACAACATGGATTAATTCTTCAGCCCGTTATGATCTTATTTTTCTTTCATCATTAACATCAAGTGAATCTACAGGCAAAACTTACCCCCAACACCATTAGGTCTAACAGCCATCAAGTAGCTACTTCTGGCCCTCTTTTGATCTCCTCTCACTTATCCTACGCCATTGGGGGTTGGGAACTTCATCTTCAAATGATATGTTGAAGGAACCACCTTAAACTTATTAAGTGTTGTCCTTCCAAAATATTATATTATAGGCTCAGGGTGCCTTAGCAACTAAAAAATTCACTATGTTGGTTACCCTTCTTGACGCCTCCCTAATAGCAACTGGAAGAAAGATGGAGCCTTCAACTTTAAGTTCAACCTTGTGGAAGCTATATAAAAGTGTTGAAAATGGAGTAAGTTAGCTATCAACATATCCCATGTTAGATAAAGCTTTATGGTATAAAACGTCCACATAACTTCCATTATCAACAAGCATACGTTTGACAGTAAAGTTTCATACCATGATCTCAATTACTAAAAGATCATCATAGGGGAACTTAACTCCTACCAAATCATCATCAGTAAAGCTAGTGTTGCATTCCAATCGTGCTTTCTAGGGCGGTATCTCGACCATGAGAGACACTCTTGCATATGCCTTTCTAGATGGTGAAGTTATTCCTGAGGCTGTTGGTCCTCCAGATATGACATTGATCACACTTCTAAGTTGTGTTTGTCTTCTTCCTTTATTTTCATCTTTTCTACAATCATCATTCCTTCCTCCTCTAAAATCGCCACGCTTTCTAGCATCCTTGTTTTTCACAAACTAGTTAAGAGGGCCTTTTCGGATCAAGAACTATGTTTCTTCCTTTAAATGCTTACAATCCTCAGTATCATAACCATGATCTTTATGAAATCTATAATATAGAGATTTATCTCTGGCTGTTGCATCAGCTTTCATTGGTTTTAGCCAGGACTAGGCCTCAATATTCAATAAAATTTGTCCACTTGAATGGTTCAAATGGGTAAAAGTCAAAAACCTATTAGCACTATTCGGTGAAATTTCGGGGTTCGATGTGAACCTTGGTTTCTTATTCGAATCACAATTCATGTTGTTTGCTCCATTCCTCTTTCGATCATCTCCTCTATCTTTCTCTGGTTCTATTATCTCTTCAATCACCATGTACTTTCCTACCTTCCTTTGTAGCTCAGCTATTATGGTAGGCGGGTTATTGGCTAAAGAAATCTTGAGGTGTTTATTGGTCGTCCCATTAGTAAGGGCCACTACAACAACAGACTGGTCCAAATTAGTTACCTTTAGAGCCTTCTTTGTGAATCTCTTTAAGTAGTGTGTAAAAGTTTCAGTATATCTTTGTATGATGCTCATCAAAGAAGCAGAACTCCTAGCATGAGTTTTACCACGTATGAATTGGTTTACAAACAACTCACTCAATTGGTCAAATGAATGAATAAAGGTTAGAGCAAGTTGCATGTACCAATTCTATGTTGGACCCTTCAAGGTTTGAGGAAAAGCTTTACATTTTACTAGATCAGATATTCCATTTAAGAGCAACACATTATCAAAATTCAAAATGTGCTCTGTAGAATCTCCAATCCCATCATACTTGTAATTAGTTGGCATATTAAATCCCTTTAGTAATGGTTCGTCAAGAATATCTTGAACAAATGGAGGTGAACCGGCATAATATATTACCAAATGTGTATTAGCTTGAGGACGAGGGCCAAGGCGTTCCAACACCCGTCGCTCCACCTGCCTTTCTATCCTTTCACCATGATCATATATATTATGACCTAATCTAGAAGAGCCACCAGAGATTTCTCTTTAAGGTAAATTGTGATATGTTCCACTCGAAACTTCTACTTACTCTTGTAACTTGCTTACTTGCTTCCTTAGCTGGCCACTTCATTTTCAGCAGGTGGTTCTCCGACCTTTCCCTTTCCTCGTTCAATCCTTCGTCTTTCTAACTCCTATCTAAGATCATTCTCTCCCCTGTGAGAGGTGTTATGGGTTTTTTCTCTTGACTGTGATCTTCGTGGAGGAGGTTTGTGGTGCGATTGTCGGTCTTCTCTGACTGGTCTTAACCAACGATGAGATGGGTCTCTCACCTTGTTATTATGAGTGTTTCGAATAGTGAATGCTATAAGATATGGAGATGCGTGTTCTATGTTGAAACTCAGTTTTTTCTCGAAAAACGAGTTTTTTATGTCGAACGCTCAATTTTCTTTCAAAGAACGTGTGTTTTATCCCGAACGCTCTGTTCTTCTAAAGAACTAAGTGTTCTATGCCAAACGCTCAGTTTTTCCAAAGAACTGGGTGTTCTATGTCGAACACTCGATTTTTTTAAGAAGCAACCCTCATTCTAGTGCTAATAATGTTGTGGAAACAACACCTCGACCCCAATCCTTGATATCGGAGACGCAGATTGCCATGACCTTGTGATGGGATCACTCCTTGTCGAAGTCTGTAAAACAAATCCCAGAGTGTGGGCTTTCGCAGAAAACACTCCGACGTTCCAGTCAGTAAAATCTCGAAGGGAGACCTTTTTTAGAATTCCATATGTACCTATTGTTTGAGTCTGATTCCCAATCTATTGTTGTGTAATCACAACATATCTAGGATTTGAGATAACAACATATTTCAAATCTTAACTCCCCTTTGATTGTCTTATCATTATTAGTTTAGAAGTCTATCTCATATAGGATAATTTACAATAACCTTCTTGTCTTATCCAGGCTGACTCAACAATGAGCTGTACTATTTATCAAGCACAAGTTTATTCCTTATTGATCTAAGTGATGCATATCTCGAGGCACAACAATACTATACCATATCACTACCTTAGAACGAAACTATGTACAATAATTATCTTTGACAGTTAATATGATTCATAGACATTACCAACCAATTAGGTGGCCTAATAATTTGATATGAGATTTCAACATAAGAGGTCATGGGTTCGAATTCCGTCGGAGTTAGTTGTTTCTTCCTTATAAAAAAAGTATGATTCATAAAATTTCACCAACTTTTAAAGCAACTCCACTATCATATGGGTCAACACAATACGCTAAAAGCGTGACCTAACAAACACCAAAAGCATCGATCGTCTTTTTTAGTGAGTTGGTCGCCGCTTCCATCAAGTTAATTCATTTTTCTTTCTACAAAGCCAATGGCCCTTTTGCTGTGGAGATATGGATGTGGTGCCACCTATAGATATGCTATTATATTGGTCCCCTACGTACATCACTACAAGAACATGGTGGAATAGCATCAAAAAATAGTGACAGACAGAATATGTTGCTAAATAGCAACAAATCAACAACAGCTGTGCATCGGACAGTTTGTTTGACTCGGTTGACCCAAAAGCAACTATTCAGCGATAGATTTTTGACAAAACGTTGTGACAGATTATATGTTATCACAGATCTGTCGCTGATTTATCCCGCCATACATTCCTGCCCAATCTGACAAACATAGAGATACGAGCAAACGTGGCTGTGACAGATCAGCGACAGACATAAACTTTGTCGCTGATCTATAGCAGAGAAAAAAAAAAAAAAAAAAAAAAAAACCTATCATCCTCGTCCCTTCTCTGCGTAAACCATCCCTAAACCCTATTCACGGCAATCTTCATCTTCATCGCCAACATCATCATCATCGCCATCACTATTGCCACTACCACCGTCGTCGTCATCCCAATCTATTTCATTACCGCCATGGTTCTCCTCCTCCATGACTGCACCGCCTCTCTCATTCCCCTTCAACACCGCTCGCACACTAACGTCGTTGGCCCGAGCTTTGCCCCGGTGGACTTGCACGAATAGCATAGCAGACTCGTGGAGTGCCTCGCGACCAAGACGTGCGCGCAGTGGACCTTTGAATCGCAGTCCCAGTATAAGCTCGCTTGATCTGATTCCAGTACATCCTCGCCGGAGCATTGCATAGCTCGCATTCCTTCATCATTGATGATGATGATTCGCTCAAACACCAAACCCTAGCTAGGTTTGCACATTTTCTTCTTCTTCTTTGCAATTTTGAACTCTGTTGATTCCTTATGTTTTGTTCTTCTACTACCGTAATTAGAAAATCTAAATTTTGCCTTCAATATTTCAACGAAACCCTAACTAGGTTATGCTTCCAGCATTCGGGTCTCGTTAAGCCACTTAATCTTCGTGTGGAAGCAGTGTGTTAAGAAATTATTGGTTTTATTGTCAGTTTACAGAGTAATTAGTTAAGAGTGACTACTTGTTTTCTCATACTATCTATAATCCCATAGCACATTTTAGATTGTTTTATGCATCTTATATTGGTATGATCCATAAATGCAGGATTAAATGATTCATTGGAAAAGGTTTTATTATGTAAGTATGAGGTTGCTAGTTGCTTTAGCAGACAATAGTTGAAGGAATATTTAAAGTTGAATAGAAATAAAGAGGAGGCATAACAAATGAAAAGAACTTTCTGTTATTTTCTTGTGTAGTGTGAACTACAATCATTGTGTCAAAAGAAGTAATTCTCGAAGACATGGATTGAAGTTAGCATAACTAAATTAGCCGCAGTTCACAAATACAAAATGAAATAACATCCTTGCATGAGTTGGTGATGAGTTTGTTTGAGCTATATATTGAAATTCCTTGCCACTTTAATTATTTTGATGAAGAAAATTTATTATGTAATGACTGAAAATTAATTTATGGCAGCTTTAAATTGTTGTTTCTTAAATTTCTTCTTTAAGAAAAATGTCTTCGAATTCTAGAGTCTTGACGGATATACTTTTGATTTTATGGGGAACATCATGCGGTAATTAAGTTTACCTTGACCAAATGTTTACTTGAGAAAACCTTTAATGTGGAGGCTACCATACCAGTTTAATCCCATTACTTCACAGTTTAATGTGTTATATTCTTTTTTCTCCTTTTAAATTAATAAATATGTACATTGTTTAACTTATTGTTTGGTTGTGCATTTCAACAAAAAATGATATCTTATTGAGTTATAACTAATTCTTATATTGTTTATTAATTGTGATTGTCATTTAGTTGGTACGTAGCTATATTTGAAATCTCGAGACTATATATATTAGGAATTGATGAATATTCGAATTAATTTTAAAAATAAAGAAAATTATATTAATTTATATACTTCATTAGTAAGAATTGATAAGATTTATCCACTGTTTGCCTGGAAAACTTAGGATTAAGATGTCTACTAACCGAGAATGGATGTATAGTCGTATCGAAAATGGGTATACTCGATGAGAGTTCATTAACGGCGTGAACGAGTTCATAGCGTGCGCTAAGACGCATTGTAGGACATTCGCCACTGAGGGCGAGATTCGATGTCTATGCAACCATACGAAGTATCGTAATCGTTCATACTATGATGTTGACACCGTATAATTTCATATACTTCGTCGGGGATTTGTTCTGGGATATCACTGTTGGTCGGAACACGAGGAAGAAGAATATATGTACACTCAAAATGTACATGACGAACCTAGCAATACAATGAGATATGATGACAACGAAGGGACACATGCAGCCAATTATTGTACATCGTATCATGAGATAGGCGCAACTTGGCGGGTTCAAGTTTCAATTGGTGTCATGTGGAACAACCTCCAAATCCTTATTCGCAAAACTTGTATGATATGTTAGACGCAACAAGTCAGCTGCTATGGCCAGGGTGCGAGAACATGACCAAATTGTCAGCAGTCGCGAGACTCCTAAAAATCAAATCAGAACATCATATCTCTGAAAAGGTGTACGATGAAATTCTTCAATTTTGTAAAGATGCATTGCCGACTAACAATTGTTTAGTCGATAGCTTTTACAACATTAAACGACTAATGCAAAGGAAAGGGCTACCAGTACAGCAAATTGATTGTTGCGAGTCCATGTGCATGATTTACTGGGGCGAGGATTCAGAGTTGACGACGTGTAAATTTGGCGGTGAATCAAGGTATGAACAAATCAAATGTGAAGAACGGAGTTGCGTGACGCGGGCTCGAGAAAAAAAATGTGTTACTTCCCCCTAGCACCTCGATTGCAGCGTTTATTCGCGTTTGAAGCGACTGCGAGGCACATGCGGTGGCATAGGGAACACGTTTCAGACGGCATTGTCATGCAACATTGTTCCGATTCTATTTCATGGAAGCATTTCAATGATGTGAACACCAAATTTAGCGCGAAAATTCGTAATATTCGTTTGGGGTTATGTACGGATGGTTTCCAACCATTCGGCCAATCCGGAAAACAATACTCATCCTGGCCTGTAATTTTAACTCTTTACAACCTACCCCCTCAATGTGCATGAAGAAGGAGTTCATGTTTTTAACGGTCATTGTGTCGGGCCCGACTAATCCTACAAATCAAATTGATGTCTTCCTACAACCTTTGATAAAGGAGTTGCAAGATTTATGGCATGAAGGAGTACTTACCAATGACATTTCCACCAAAATGAACTTCCAACTTCGAGCTGCACTTATGTGGACTGTCAGCGACTTCCCTGCTTATGGTATGTTGTCTGGCTGTAGCACATATGGAAAGAGAGTTTTTCCTTACTGTATGGATGACACGGATGCATTCCAATTAAAGCACGGTGGAAAAACTTCTTGGTTCAATTGTCATCGTCGCTTCCTACCGCGTGGCTCCACTTTAAGAAGTGACAAGATCGGCTTTAAGCGCGATACAACTTGTTGAAAATGACCGCCAGCAATTAAATCTTGAGAAAAAATTTTGGCTGAAATTCAAGCTTCGGGACTAATGAAAGTAACTGAAATCGAGTCCGTTCAGGTGAACAATAAGATTGCCAAGTATTCAGGGTGGAGGAAACGAAGCATATTCTGGGACTTACCTTATTAGAAGACGAATCTCATTAGGCACAACTTGGATGTCATGCACATTGAAAAAAATTTCTTCGACAATATTTTTAATACAATCATGAGTGTTCCTCGGAAGAGTAAGGACAATGCCAAGTTGAGACTAGATTTAAAAGATATTTGCAATCGATCTTCCCTCGAATATGACCCCGCGTCCCGCTCATTCTCCTGGAGAAGGCGACGAGCACACTTTTACATCTCGTAGACCCCCAGCACGACATAGGACTTCATCCGCGAGGTCATCCACTAACAGGTTGCGCTCATCGATACCACCTGCGATTGAGGATATCCCAAACTTTTTCAGACCACCTAATGCCCTTACAGAAGGCGAAAACCCTCTTATTCATCTCATTGTTGAGCATGGCTTGTATGTTAATCTCCACAATATATACTTAGTCCATAAAAATACATATTTCTTAGACTAACTTAAATGTTGAAATGGTAGGTTACACCATTTTTCTGTGGCGGCAGGGAAGATGAGTTTAGTCTTCAAGAATGGATATATGAAAGAATGATGGAAATGGGAATATGTTCCACAATCCCAATGAGATATATATTAGCTTAGGTGGAAGGTCAGTAACTTCACATCATACATCGAGGTGAATTTATTTAAACTAGTTTCTGATTATAGAAATGAGAATGTGTCCATTACTTGCTCATTTATAGGTGTTCTTCACTTGGGATTTGCAAATGTCATTTGCGATATATGAAGCGTGGTGTCGGAAGGCAGCCATTCGGTAAACTGGCAATATATATTTAATCGCGAAGAAGAGAATAACACAAAAGAAAATGAGCAACGGATGAAGCATTCAAGAAGAAGTCCGAGCAGATGATCGTGAATAGAAAGTCCGAGGTGGGAGGGTCGGGCACTGGTATTTCGTTGCATAGCGCTGGAACTATATCCGCGACACACCATGGTGATATGTTGGTACGTATTACATACATAAATAGTTTCGTATATAGATGAGCGCAAATAGAAACTACTAATCCTAGAACTCACATGAAGGAGAAGAAGCTTAAACATCATCCCACACGCAAGGAGATGTTTCCACACCTCCACACCTATGGCCATTATAGCCAAATTTTTGTCGATCAAAGATCCGCGAAGATTGATGTAAGTAATACGAATTGCATATAAATAGTTTTCGAGACAACACATGTAGTACATTCATTTATAAGAAAACAGTAGAGTTAACTATTAGTTTATTAATTTAATGCAGGCTGAACTCACTCGGAGATTGGAGGAGATATCCACCCAGTCCCCCGACACATCGATTGACGAGGATGCGGTTTATCTTGAGGTGGTGCCGAAAGTCAAGGGACGTGTCTACGAATTAAGGTCACAAGGTTATCATCGCATCATATCTTCAGGGGAAGCAAGCTCATCTCGAAGACCATCGTATGGACCTCATGAGTTGGAAGAGCTCCAGCGAGACCACCAGAGGTCGCAAGAAACATTGCTGAAGGAGCGAATGGAACAACAAGACCAAATGCAGAGGGACAAGATGGAATGCCAAGAAGAAAATCAAGAGATGCAGGACCGTTTAGCATGTATGGAGGCATTGTTGATGCAACACCTTGGTGTTAGGCTCCACGTGCCTCCGACACCGCGACCTCCACTATCACTAGCTACAGAGCGTTCTGGTCCTCAAAGTGACGACCGACAGATCACCTCCGAGTCCACCGACACCTTCTCAATCTGCGCACCTGCATGACCACTAGCCTGGACATTGGATCGATCCAGGTAGAGAGCTGCTTGAGAATAAACATCATCTTTTGGATGATCATGATGAGTTTATGTCGCAACTTATGCTGCCTCCGCGACCACCGCTACGGCAAGAGTGATTTAATGTTCTATCTTTTTTTGATGGTGAGTTTTTAATTATGAGTCAATGTATATATTCACATTTTTTTCCTTCTAATGTAGTCGATGTGATTTTTCATTTGCAAGTATGTGCAGCGGTGGCATTTGGTATTGGTGTTGCTTACAAAGGAGTTGGCAAGGCTTCTTTGTTTTTGCTGGGTAAGATATAATTACTTTACAACTCTCATGTTGAATTTTATGTTTCTTTTCAATTCATTGAATTTTATGTTTTTTGCTTTTATGGAAGCTCAGAAGTGCATCATTTTCTTGGTAGTTAGTAATAGATGGAGCATGAATTCAAGTGTACATTTTAGCTAGTAGGTATTATGCAGTTGAGTGTGATGTGTTTTTTGTAAGGTCATAGTTTGGAATGGTTTAGTTCAATTCGCTTTGTGCAAGTAAATCTACCTAGTTACAATAGAATATCTTCATTTACTTTATGAATTGGTATTGATTATTGAATTACTCACTTTATGTGATACATACTAGAATACTACTACAACAACAACAACAACAACAACAACAACAACAACAACAACAACAACAACAACAACAACAACAACAACATAGCCTCAGTCCCAAATTAACTGGGGTCGGCTACATGGATCAAACTTTTCCATTGTGCTCGATTAAGTGCAATTGATTGTGAGCTTTTCAAACCATTCAAATCCCTCGTAATTAATGCATCCCATGTTAACTTTGGTTTGCCCCTACCTCGTCGAATTTCTACAGACATACTAGATTACTAAAATAAATAAATCTCAAATGTTTGATACTTATCTGCTTTAGTTGATGATATGGAGGTGAGTTGGGGGGTTTGTTCATGATTTTTTTGCAAAGGTATTTTCTATATATACGTTGAGAGGAGCTTGTTTTTCTCTCCCATGTATTGGCTTTGCTTACATTCTGTGAAATGTTGTACATCACATGGCTTACACTCTTTTCTAATTTTGTTGGGTATATTATGTTACTTGGCAATAGGATTTTATGCAAGTGAGGAATGGTCAACTTCAAATGTTGAAGGTGGCATGATTTTATTCTCAATCGTATACTACATATTTTATTACCACTCACAGTCTTGCACATCATTTGAAATTAACGCTGGTTATAGCTAGTGATCTTCGTGTTCTCTCTTGTTATTTGTATGTTGCCTATGTTGTTCGTCGGCTTTTCTTTTTTGTTTTCTTTATATAATTTTATTTTTTGAAAATATATGTATATTTATCTTTATAGGATTTGCAAGAGACCGCCAATTCTTCTTATTTTGTTGTTTGATGGGATGGAATGTGCATGATATATTTCCTTCTTTGTGAATTGAATCTGTTTGTATGTTTGTCTGTCTGTGGTTTTTCTATGAATGTATCATAATGCTATGCATACATAAATATTTGTGCTTCAATAGCATTCGCAAAAGTTTTTCATGGATTAGTAAAGAAGAATGACATGAATGAGTGAATGGTTTGGAAATTTATAAATGCATATCATATATACCTGTTATGAAATATGGTTGGGTGAATCATTAATAGAATTGAAAATTCTTAAACTGGGTCCATTTGAGATAATGCTTTCTTAGTGTATGAGTTGGCTTTAAGCAGGAGAGCCATATGAGCAGACAAATTTAAAGTGAATGTCCTACATGTATACAAATTTGTTCCCATCTCCATATTCAAGTGAAACCTATCCGAACTCTTTGTTTGATCTTTCATGTGTTAATATGATGTGATCGGTAATACCGATAAGCATCGCACAAACACCTCATATTTGTGTGCTCTAAAGATTCTAGAGGTCGACTGCACAAATCCGTAGGATAGAGAAAAATAGAATGAAAATAAGATTCTATGCAACCCAATTCTTTTGGTACCAATTTTTCCATACTTTACCATTTAAGTAGGGATGCAATTAAAGAAATTGTTCATGTGTTCAATGCTTTCATTTCGGTTGCAACTTGCATGTTCACTCCTAGTTGAATATCTCGAGTTGTTAATATGAATTGGATTTAGCGTTTTAGTTCATGTTAATATGATATTGTGAATTTTTTAGGAGAAATGAGTTCTTCTAGGCATTCTCCCACTAATGTTTATTAGGTTTTGATATTTTTGGTAGTCTATTTTATAAGGGAGACTCTGCCGAATTTTTTGTAGAATATGAAAAACTAATGTTGAACTTAATGTCATACGTTGGTCGCATGTCGAATAATATTGATGTTCCTTTTAATTTTCAGGATTTGGATGGGATCACACTCTACTAGCTAAAGAAGTGTAGTGCCTATCTATGTACTAATGAAAGAATGCTATCGGAGTGTTTTGTACACATTCTATGTATGTAAATTTATGTAGCCAGCTTATGTAATTGTTTGTCGATTGTTGAATAATGTTGATCTACTACTTTATAGTATAGTAGTAATTATGAAATGTTAAACTCATTCTTTTGTAAACATTGTTTGTAAAATTTTGATATTTTACATATATCTTTCCAATTAAAGTAATATTGGTAGCTTTTAAATTGTTTTAGCAGATTTTACTGTATGATATTTTTTACTATTTATTGTTTACAATTTTTTTACAAAAATTACTATTAAAAAATTAGCGACAGCTCAGCGGTGTTGCTAATTTGTCGCAAGCGTCTGTCTTGTGATCATCGGGCACCAATGATGTGATTTTTGATGACAGACACGTCTCATCTTGATCGACTTCAATCAACAACAGACATGTTTCTGTTGTTGTTCAGCGATAGACGTTTGTCACAAATATGGCGCTGAACAACAACATAATTCATAATTTGTCGTTGAGTTGCACCAGCAACAAAGATTTTAGCAACAACCCCTATCTGTCGCTGATTTGTTGCAGAGTGGTTTAGCAACAGAACCATACCAATTTAGCATCAGATTAGTTTGTTGTTGATTTGGTTCTTTCTTGTAGTGCATGTCACATTACGTTAACATATATGCATTACATTTGTAGTACAAATGATTCTAAACAAGTGGTGGCCATGTAGCATGATTATTTCAGCAAAAGAACATTGCATTTGGTAGACTGCATGAGGGGGGATACACCATGGGCTCTGTTTGGTAAGCACAAACTAGCTCATCAGCTAGATTATAAGCTAGCTTATAAGCTACTTTGTTAAACCAGGGGACTTGCAAAGACTTCAAAGCGCGTAACACTGCCACTTTCCTAAAGGAATTTTTGCTCTCTACACTGCAAGAGTCAGCAAATATCCTAAAGGATACGATGAAGTAAACCCACCTTTCACTTTGCAGTAGTGAAAGATGAAAACAAGAGCAATTGCTGGTGAATTTCGAGATAATTTCTTCCTCCCCAAACCTCCCCTCTTATAGAGCACTGGTCATTACCAGTTAGAGTGAAAATGGGGTAGTGGAGTAGTGGAACAGTCAAGCATTGATGCAATGGAGTAATGGAGCAGTCAAGCATTGATGCAATGGAGTAGTGGAGCAGTAATTCCTTAATGGAGAGCAGTTTCAACTGCACCCACTCAGCCACTCTACTAACTACCCATTTAATCTCGAAAATGGTAAAAATTAATGGTAAAAATTTTTACCCAAGGTTAGCTTGCACACATATTCACACACGCGCACGTGCCTCGTGCCAAGTGCTAAGTTCGCCTATAAAAGCGCCTAAAATGCGCATATGCGCGCGCCGCGCGCCCTCGCGCGCGTGTGGCTCACCGTGCATAGCACTTGTATTTTATTTTACACACACTATGGTGCAAGAGTACATATATACTCTTTAAACTTGAAGTTCCTAACCAATGTGGGACTAAACATTTAATTTGAAAATGTTCAACAATCCCCCGCCATTTTCAAAATAATCAGATCATTCAATCCACGAAATCTCAAGCATTATATGCATAACTAATGGTATCTTGCGATTTGAACCACTAACTTGTGAAAAGTTCATTACATTATATCAGAATTACATGGTAGATAAACTTTGAACCAATGATTCTATTTGATATGTAGCATAAACATATCACGCATATAACTTACACCAACAAAAAGCCATAAATATCCTGACACATTCAACATTGGCCTTGTGTCCCGTATCTTCTCGTGAATGTCTTTGGAGCCAAGCCCTTGAACTCCTTGAAGCGGCCGCACTTCACATTCACATAGGTAGTCTCCATTCTAGTACCCCCGCAATTTAAGTACCTTTAGAAGACTATTAAGAGATCATCTCAACCTCCTCTCTTTACATGCAGGTACCGAGCACTAACAACCTTGGGATGGTTATAAAAATTTAGTACTCACAGTCACTCTTATAATGAAATTGACTGCATTGAACTCAAGACTTAACGTAATGTTAGGCGTCGAGTTGAGTTTCCACTATTGGTGACCTGTAATTTATGGGCTTGAGACCCATCCCTCTTGATGTTTTATTCACCAAGTCTCTTGGCAATCCTTTAGTAAGGGGATCTGCCAAGTTTTGACTAGATTTCACATAGTCAATCGTGATAAATCCTCTTGTTATCAATTCTCTGACACAACTATGTCTTAGTCCAATATGTCTGGACTTACCATTGTACATTTGGCTATAAGCCCTTGCCAATGTGGCCTGACTATCACAATGGATAGAGATTGGAGCTACCGGTTTAGGCCACAATGGTATCTCGTGTAATAATTCACGTAGCCATTCAGCTTCTTTTGAAGCTGAGGCCAATGCAATAAACTTTGATTCCATGGTAGAACCAGCCATTAAAGTTTGCTTCTTTGAAGCCCACGAGATCGCACCTCCAGCAAGTGTGAAAATCCACCCACTTGTAGATGCATGATTTTGATCTTTCACAATCCAACTTGCATCTGAAAACCCTTCTAAGACCGAAGGATATCCACTATAGCATAAACCATAGTTAATTGTTTTCTTCAGATATTTCAAAACTCTTCGAATTGCAAACCAATGCAACTCGCTTGGATTAATTGTAAATCTACTCAACTTGCCTACTGCCAAGGCAATATTCGGCCTACTGCATGTCATTGCATACATTAAGCATCCAATTAATCTAGAATACTCCAGTTTGTGAAACAGATTGCCCGTATTTTTCACTAGCTCAATACTTGAATCTAGTGGGGTAGAAACAGGGGCACAATTCAAGTGATTGAATCTATTGAGAACTTTCTCAATATAATGAGATTGAGTTAGAGTAATATTCCCCTCATCTCTTACAATCTGAATTCCGAGTATGACATCAGCTTGCCCCATATCTTTCATTTCAAACGGCTTGAAAGAAACCTTTTGTCAACCGAACTTGTTCCAAGTCAGTTCCAAAAATCAGCATGTCATCTACGTAAAGACAGACAATGACACCATTGCCTTTTCCATCAAACTTGCTATATGCGCATTTATCAGATTCATTTATTTTGAATCCAAATGCAAGTACAACCTGGTCAAATTTTTGGTGCCACTGTTTTGGTGCTTGCTTTAAACCATACAATGATTTTCGCAATATGCACACTTTATTCTCATGACCGGGCATAATAAACCCTTCAGGTTGTTCCATGTATATTTCCTCATCCAATTCTCCATTTAGGAACGCTGTTTTAACGTCCATTTGGTGGATGACCAGCTTGTTTATAGCTGCAATTGCAATAAGCAATCTGATAGTAGCAATTCTAGCTACTGGTGAATAAGTATCGAAATAGTCTATTCCATGCTTTTGGGTGAAACCCTTAGCAACCAGTCTCGCTTTGTGTTTTTCAATGGATCCATCAACTCTTCTTTTCCTTTTGAAGAGAAATTTGCATTTAATGGGTTTACACCCGGAGGTAGATCAACTAGCTCCCAAGTGTTATTTCCCATTATTGAATCCATCTCATCATTTAATGCCTCTTTCCAGAAAGCTGCATCTCTTTCTTTCATTGCCTCCTCTACTGTTTGAGGATCAGCTTCCGTATTAAAACAATACGGAATTTGTCTAGTTACTGTTTCTCTACTTCCTTCAACTAGGAATGTATAGAAATCAGAACCAAATGACTTAATTTTCCGAGCTCGTTTGCTCCTTCGAAGTTCAGGAACTTCTACTAATTCTTTGTCATTTTCAATTTCTATGACTTCCTTCCCTTTTTGGTTTTCTTCGTGAATACTTTTGGTGACAGATTTAAATCTTGTCTCGTCAAATAATGCATCCCTTAATTCAATTACAGTGTTTATTGAAATCGAATTATTAGGCTCGATTACCATGAACCTATATGCCTTACTGTGTTGTGCATATCCAATAAATATGCACTCCACTCCCCTTTCACCCAATTTCCTCTTTTTGGGTTCAGGTACTTTTACTATCGCTTTACTGACCCCCAAACTCTTAAATAATTAAGATTTGGTTTTCGCTTATTCCAAAGCTCATATGGGGTGACTTTATTCCTCTTTTGTGGAATTTTGTTCAAAATATGGCATGCAGTCAGCAATGCCTCTCCCCAAAATCCACTACTCAAACCAGAGTTTGATAGCGTAGCATTAACCATTTCGGTTAAAACACGATTTTTACGCTCAGCCACACCATTTTGTTGTGGTGTATAAGGGGCAGTAGTCTCATGGACTATTCCAGTGGATTCAAAGTACTTTGGATCATAGTACTCTCCTCCCCTATCAGACCTTATACATTTTATAAAGGTCTCACATTGCAATTCGGTTTCTGCCTTATAGGCCCGAAACTTGACCATTGCCTCATCTTTGGAATGCAACAAATAAACATAACAAAATTTGCTATAATCATCAATAAATGTCATAAAATATTTATTGCCTCCTATTGAGGGTGTACTATGTATGTCACATACATCAGAATGTATCAAGTCTAGCAACTTTGAATTTCTTTCAAAATTAGGAAATGGATTTCTAGTTATTTTTGTTTTCATGCATGTATTGCAATTTCCTTCATATTTATCAAAATAAGGCAGTAATTCCAGATTTACCATATCATATAATTTTCTGAAATGAACATGTCCTAATCTATGATGCCATAAAAATGAAGGAGACTCAACAAGATACGCAGAAACAACATTCTTATTAGATAAAGCGATTACATTGAGCTTAAACATGCCCTCATAAGCATACCCCTTCCCTACATATACCCCTCCTTGGAGAGTACAAACTTGTCAGCCTCAAAGACAAGCCTAAATCCAAACTTATTCAAAAGACCACCCGACACAAGATTCTTCCTCACTTCTGGTGCATAATACACGTTAGTGAGTGTTACAATTTTGCCAGACGTAAACTTCAGATCAACACTACCTATGCCTTTAACGGAGGACGGTAGCATCATTTCCCATGTACAAGACAAGTATTTTCATCTATCGCCTCCATGGTCTTGAAGAACCTCTTGTTCTTGCAGACATGTCGAGTAGCACCGAATCAACCCACCAAGCCATATCATTTTCAACGACGTTGATTTCAGATATCATAGCAATGAGATCATCATTGTCGTTACCGCACCTTTGGGCAGCGCTAGAGGAAGCATGATTTTTTCCTTGCTTCCTCTTCCAATGATAACATTCGGACTTGAGGTGGCCATCTTTCCCGCAGAACCAACAAGTGACTTTTTGCTTCCTTTGATTCTGATTTTGGTTGTTCGGTTTTCCCGAACCAGCAGGCTTTTTGAAGCCACCAGGCTTGTTAGGCCTGTTCAGGAAGGGCTTTTTGAACTTAGCTGCTTCCATCACATGCACCTTTGAAATCTCCTGAGCATTCTGCTCTTTTTCATTTTCCTGCATGCGACAATCCTCTTCTACACGAAGATGGTTAGCAAGTTCATCAAGAGATATGTCCTCTTTTTTATGCTTAAGAGTTCGTTTGAACTCCTTCCAGGATGGGGGCAGTTTATCAATAATAAAAGACACAACAATTGTTTCATCCATTACAAGATTGTGTTGAGAGAAATTATTTCTAATCCTCTCAACTTCACGGAATTGTTCCATGACAGACCTTTCATCAACCATTTTAAAATTAATAAACTTTGATATAAGGAATTTCTTACTTGTCGCATCCTCCTTATGGTACCTTGCCTCCAATTTCTCCCACAGCTCCTTGACAGAGGGGACGTCATGGTAGAGGTCGAACAGTGAGTCCTTCATGGCGTTCAGAATGTGACCTCTGCAGGTGTGGTCACCCGTCTCCCATTTCTGCCTCTTCCTGATCTGCTCGACAGTTTCATCGTTGGACTCCATAGGTTTTGGTGTATCCAAAACATACACCAGATGAAGCGCCACCAGCAGGAAATGTACTCGCTTCTGCCACCTCAGGAAATCGCCTCCATCGAAGCGATCCAACTTCACAATGTTAGCCGACAGTTCTTTGATTGAAGTCATTGCAACGACAGACGAAAACTTCCTTTAGATTGTTAAACCAGGGGACTTGCAAAGACTTCAAAGCGCGTAACACTGCCACTTTCCTAAATGAAGTTTTGCTCTCTACACTGCAAGAGTCAGCAAATATCCTAAAGGATACGATGAAGTAAACCCACCTTTCACTTTGCAGTAGTGAAAGATTAAAACAAGAGCAATTGCTGGTGAATTTCGAGATAATTTCTTCCTCCCCAAACCTCCCCTCTTATAGAGCACTGGTCATTACCAGTTAGAGTGAAAATGGGGTAGTGGAGTAGTGGAACAGTCAAGCATTGATGCAATGGAGTAATGGAGTAGTCAAGCATTGATGCAATGGAGTAGTGGAGCAGTAATTCCTTAATGGAGATTAGTTTCAACTGCACCCACTCAGCCACTCTACTAACTACCCATTTAATCTCGAAAATGGTAAAAATTAATGGTAAAAATTTTTACCCATGGTTAGCTTGCACACATATTCACACACGCGCACGTGCCAAGTGCCAAGTGTTAAGTGCGCCTATAAAAGCGCCTAAAATGCGACATATGCGCCGCGCGGTGCGCGCGCGCGTGGCTCACCGTGCATAGCACTTGTATTTTATTTTACACACACTATGGTGCAAGAGTACATATATACTCTTTAAACTTGAAGTTCCTAACCAATGTGGGACTAAACATTTAATTTGAAAATGTTGAACATACTTTACTAAATAATTAAGTTGTGTTTGATTAGTAGCTTATTTTTTAAATAAGCTAGATTAAAATTCCAATCTCTAAACGCGAGTGTTTTTATCAAAATATTGTCAATCTCTTTTTTTTTTCTTTCGGTTTTACCCCTGTTTGTCCAACCTATTTGAACATGTGTGCGAAAAAATTTGCAAAAATTGGCACGAGAATCCGTTCAAAATGTCAATGCGTAGCACTGGTTGCGGTGCTCGTGCTACCTATTCTCATCACACCAAATCTTCTCTATTCAACATATAAAAATATTTTTTTTCTAATTACATAAAAAAATCAATATTGTGAAAGGGACGAATGAATTACAGCAATTGTGAATGATGGCGTTCATTCAATTAAATATTTATCCTTAAAATATTAATATATTATTTATTTATGTATTTATTCATTTATGAAGCTTAATTTATTTATTTTTAACAACAGTCAATTATATATTTATTTAAATAAATTAAATATTCATATATTCGTGTATGTTGTACATTCAATTAAAATTATGTGTTCTTTTATGTCATTTGACACATGTAAGCTACTCAATCAACTAGGTTTTGTAAACGAGTTTTATTGATTAGCTAGATTATCAGTTATCAGCTATGAGCTACTAAATTATTAGTTATCAGTTAGATTATCAGCTTTTAGCTAGATGATCAGCTATCAACTGAATTTTCAGTTAATTCGGACAAATAAAGCCCATGTGCTTAAAAACTTTAGAAGTAGCTTGTGTGATCAAAAGAACCTTTTAAGCAGCTGGAGGACGCGTGCTCATCACGTGCACAAGTCCATCTGGGAAATTGACATTTATTAATTCAGTTCTTTCACTAGTGATGGAAATATATTAGTCATGCTTCATGAATATATGTCATCAAGGAGAAAGATTTGACAAATCTTAGATGAAAACATGGTACATGCACTTTTGCTGTTAAATGGCGACTTGCGCAAATTCTTCCCAATTAGTTGATTTTTCGAATGCACGAGTTAAAGAAAAGCCTTGTTTTTTCTTTCTTTCTTTCTTTCTTTTTAGCAAGTAAAGAAAAAGAATCGTTTCTTTATCAATGTTTACCCTAGTATAATAAAACGCAAATAACCCAAAAGAGAATTATCTCAATTCTCGCTAACCACAAAACACAATTTTATTCATAAAAAATCAACAAAATATCAACAACCAAATAGTATATATAAAAAAGCTACTAATACAGCCTAAAATCTCTTACTTCTAATCAGACTCCATTTAACTTTTTTTCTAAAATATAACACTTAAAATATAAATAAATAAATAAATAAATAAATTTAAAATAAAAATCAAATCTTCTACATATAGAAAGAAACTGTTTTTGTGAGAAGCACTCACAAATTGACACGTGGCATGATGATATCACTGTTTCTATTTTGATTAGGACACCTGTTACAATACCTATTCTAATAGAAATACAAAACCTATTCTAATCTCAATATATTTTTTTGATCGCCTATTTGTTTTTTAAAAACTTATTTTCTCGTTAAATTTGATTTTACCTACTATATTAATTTTCGATCTTGGCCCCATGAAACGAGGTATCCCGACTAGTTTAAAATAGAACTAAATTGACATTCTTCATTATTCACCCTCGATTTGAGAAAAATTGTCTCGAATTTCGGTCTTTTACTAACACTTGCCATGCATATCAATTATGTCCTTGCGACGTATTATTACTACAAAATAAGACACAGAGTATCCTCAATTGAAAATCTGAAACGATGCTTTGATAGTTAGAGCATCTCCAATGGGACCATGGATTGAGGCGGAAATGGATCCACCTTTGATACAATCCACATCCAACCCAAAAAATTGCTCTCAAATGGAATCATGGATTGATAATATCTATCATATGTGGCATAGAATCAAAATGGAGGGTGTCTACCACAATGTCTACTTCTAGACATTGCGGTAGACTGCCACGTCATACAAATGAATTTTATTTTTATTTTTTTTCAAGTTTTTTATTTTTTTCAACCTTTATTAATATAATGAAAATTAAAAATAAAAGTGTGAACTCATCAATTAATGGTATAAATCCATTGTCCATTGGAGACCATTTTGAGAGGTAAATGTCTATTTAGTGTCACATATGATAGACATCCTCTCCACATCTATGATGTGGCACCAATCCATAGTCTAAATTCACATTACCATTAGAGATGTTATTAAGACATCTTGCAAAAAATCATCAACCAACTCATCATTAGTGTCTTCAGTCAACAAATAAGAGTGCTTCGTTGCAAACTTAAATTTTGTGTTTTAAATGGCACTAATAAAGTATTCATCAACGTGTTTTAAATGATAATATTAGATTACTCTCGTCGACGACACCATAACCAGTCATTATTTCAAGCACTAGTGGACTTGTAGATTACAGAATAATTTCGACGACAAAACCTTCATCTTCGAATACCATATTGCCTTCGACGAAGTCTTGGTCATCATCGTCGAATTTTGGCACCTCCACAAAGTTGTTTACTGAGTGAAAGAATATTAGATCTATTTCTCCATCATCATAAAGAATACTAGTAGATCTTCCTCTTCATATTCAACGCCTTCTTGTCCTCTTCCTTAGACTCTGCTATTTTGTCGCCTAATGTCTGGTCCCGTATTATTTTATAAAAAAATGCGTCCAATCCAATATTTTATGGGATTGGACACATTCAGACAAAGGGGAGCAGAGGCACTCAGATAGGATTGCAAGTGGGTCGAAGAACCCCGTTCCCTGCAGGGCCTCACCACGGTAGGGCAACAATTCCCCCTTTTTTGCTATCCGCGGGGCAAAATTATGCTCCACCATGCAGGGCAAGGCGACGACGAAAATTGTTTTCACCACGCAGGGATTCCCTTCATAAAATTCTGTATTTTTTAATATTTTGTTAAAAATTATGTGATTTTTAACAAAAAAAAAAACACATGTAATGTATGGAATAGAACTTAAGATCTCTAACTATAAAATCCATTTTTACCAACTAATCCTACTAAGTATATTGTATCATAAAAATATTTGCTTAAGGGACCCTCACCCTAGTGAAATTACTCAACTACCCTTCTATATAAAAGGGTTTTTACTTACCAATACTCCACCAACCCCACTCACCCCTACCCCACTCACCTCTCTCTCAAATCGCATTCTCACCGCCAACCCAAATTTGACAAAATCTGAGCAAAATCACGTCAATTCGACACCGTGGGTGCATTCCACATCTCTTTCAATGTCGATTTTGAGGGTTTTTTTTTTGTTTTTTAACTTTTGAGTCGGTATTGTTTGTGGGATTGTTGTTGAGTTTAGGGCTTCGATTTGGAGGTTGAGGCTTGCATTTTGGGTGCAAAGTTTCGATAGGATCACAAATATTGAGCGATTCCGAACAAAACCCACTATTTTTTGGTCATTTCCTAATATTTTTTAAGAGTTTTGAAATTTTTTCTTTGTTCTTACTGCCCCGCATGTGTCGGACACATAGAGTCGATACCTCTGACGAAGTGTCGGACACACAGGAACGACACCTCTAAAGAGGTCTAGGCCGAATTCCTCAGTCACCCACTGAGACCTAGTTCTTTTTGCAGTCTTGGTCAGGGTCAATCGTTACCTCTTTAGAGGTATCAGCCATGTGTGACACCTCTTCAAAGGTGTCAGCCTTGTGTGTCCGACACACGCGGGCGACACTTCTTCACTTCTAGTACACGGTGCGGCCACACATCCGACCTTGTTCAACGAAAAAAAAAACTCATACAACACTTGGTGACCTAGTACAAGTGCTCTACAATGACTAAAACCGAGAAATGAAAAGGATTGACGAGTGTTGGTGTAACGGCCCAAAATCTCTAACCGTGTTTACGTCCTTAAACAGGCTCAACGACCCGTACTGTAGGACCCACACCGTGATATGTCCATTGACCGAGGCAAGGGCCGAGGTATATTTTATATTTTTTATGATGTATACCTAGTGTATTGTATATGTAGACTATTAAGTCAATTTTATACTGGTGTGTAGGTATCGAGACGAGCGGGGACGTACATCGAGTTACGTGTCGACGTGGGGACTGAGGTAGCGACTTACGGGGTAAGCTTAATTTATTTGAGGTAAATGTGAATTTATATTGGTTTCTTAAGTAGCTAATGTGGTCACATGCAAATATAACTATTAATGTGTCTATAGTTAGTGCACTCAAACAATACGCATTGGATGTGATCGAGACACACATTCACTCATCATGAGACAAAAAGTCAACATGTTGAGTTACTCACTAGTGACTTGATGGACAAGTGGGATAAGGTGGTCCATGAGATGAGCCTTGAAACACGTGTGCACACAATGATTAATGGCTAGCATTCAAACATATCACTATGGTCAAATTTTAACATATAAGTCAATGAAATGGTTTCTTATCTTCACAAATCGTTGAGTAGGCAAGGAGGAGAGAAAGAAGAGTGATTTCTGGAGCGCACTTGGTAGAAGAGATGAGAGATCCATTTAAGTTTTGGTGAGGAAGAAGAAGAACAACAAGCTAGGTACATTTTCCACACCATAAACTTGTGATTTTATACAAATTGATGTTGTTGTTGTTGTTGTTGTTGTTGGGTGTTAGGGACCTCATGTAACGTGTATGAGGGTCCCTAAGGCGAAAACATGGCCTATGTGTGGCAAAAACCAGGAATTCAAAGTGCATAATTCTGGGTTCTGCTGCACATAGCGCGCTAGGTAGAAAATCTAGCGCGCTAATGTCCAAAGTTAGCGTGCTAATACTGATTAGCGCGCTAGATAGCAGAGGAAGCGCGCTAACATGGCAATTAGCATGCTAATTCCCTAGCCGGTACTAAAAATCAACCAAGTCCAAAAATGGTCTAAACACTATAAATGAGTCCAAACACACTATAACACCCGCCAAACAACTCCAGGGAATTAAGCGGAGATCCCGAGAGTTTGGGCACGCATTTCGGAGTGTCGATGGATCGGATAGGCTAGGACAAGCGTGTGAATTGTAAGAAAAGTTGTGAGACTTCGATATTTCATTTCATTCTCTTATTGATTTATTGGTCTATTTGTAGACATTGCTACTTGTAATTTTACATCATGTTGTTCTTGTGTCTATTCATGGTTGAATATTGTGACATGATGCCTTGTAAAGTGTTTCATTGATTATAATTTCTACTATTGATGTTATTCTTGATAGATAATGGATCAAAAGCATGCTATTGCGATAAGTTGGATTAGATTGAACTTTTATTTGATTTCCTTTGGGCTTTGTAGCCTAACTTGTTTTGGAATCCCAGAGATTTAGAATTATTTATTTTTGAAACTAAAATTGGGGATTATCTAGTGTCCATTGCACGAGAGATGAGCGATTCACGGGGACGTGGGTTTACCAGGGTTCCGGCATTCACCACTACACTTGCGCGGCACACGAGTTATGGGACTCGGGGTGATCGGCAAGAATGAGATAGATGATGTATATGCGTAGAGCGCAGCTCCACTTTCGGTGTGGAATATGTTGAACACAGCTCCATATAGTAGTGGGAAATGTTAGGTAATAGGTCTCACCGCAGACCGGACGTAGATCATTTCGACTTAGCTTGTGTTAGTTTATACAACTTTAACTGTGGTATTTACTTACATTACTTAATTCATAAATTATTTCGCTACTTTGTGCTTTTAAATACCATTCGTTTATTTTGAAAATGTGGCATATAATTCTCCATTTATTACTTAAATATCACTATACTCACTATCTAGTTTGTGACAGTAGGTGTAGGTCCGTCGAGCAGCAGCAGACCAGAGAAAGAGAAGATCGGCGACTTTCTCTGAGCATTTCAGCGATTCTCCTATCTCATCATGTATGATTCGACTTTTGTTGTATTATTACTGTACATTTTGGGTTTTATATGGGGTTGAGTGTATAGTTTCCCATTTTTGAGACTTATATATACATGCATGTGATGATTTGTATTCCTGGTTTCCCACACTTAGGAATTTTGAGTAATAAGAGTTTTCGCATAATCTTTAAATTACAAGATAATATGAAATTGATAATGACATTTTAAGGAACTCTGTAATCTAATAATATCTGAACATTTGTATCGTAGAAAATATAGAGACGAAAGGCTGACTAATACGTAATTAAGTCTTACGTGGTTGGGATTAAGGCTTCGTTACTGGATTAGGCCGGGCGATGCCCTGTTTAGCCGAAGGGGTCGTCACCGTTGCGGTAAGGGTGATGGTAATGGAATGAGCATAGGAATGCAGGTGGGGCAGGGAATCCCCATTCCCCACGGGGATCTGCCCTGATGGGGCGGAGATTTCCCACCAACTAGCCCCCACAGGGCCGAGGACGGGCAATTTCATCCCCACCATCAGGGGCGAGGCGGGGCCAGTATTAGCCCTCCCCACTATGAGGATGGGGATTCCCTACAAAGATTTGGATATTTCATGTAGGAATTGCATCAAAATCATTAAATCTTATATTTCTTTTTTTATATGGTGAATGTTTCACATAAAGTTTGAAAATCGACCTACAATTGCAAAAAAAAAAGCTTTTAATGATTTTAATTTCGGATCTATAATGTATTTGATCTTTTTTTTTAGATATTATGTAAGCAAATTATGGGGGTGGGAATCCCTGTCGAGTGGGGAATGAGGGTCAAAATTTCTCAAGTGGAGAATTTCAAGCAGGGAATCTCCACCCTGTCATAAGTGGGGATGGGGATGGGGATTGCATTCTTCCCTCCTCCCCCGAAATGAAACTTTAAACTCATCCTCAACTGCTATCTCACTCACTACACTCACATTCTCTTCTTCTTCTTAATTTTCACTTTTTATATCTCACCCAAAATAAACCATAAACTCATATCATTTTCTTTTCTACTTTCTAATCTCAATACCACATCTCATCTTTTTGTCCATACACTTAACAATTCTATCAATTCACCATCAAATACAACATCTTAATTAAAGTATTTGGTTGAGATTCTATTTATATTTTTAATTCTTAAAATTTTTATTTGTGTTGAATCTTAGCTTTTAAAGATCAAAGAATCAATTTTGAAATGCATATGGAACAAATTGAGTTAAGGGAGAGAAAAAGATGATGTTCAACAAGGGGTTGGAAGTTGATGATCACAAAGATGAAAAGAGGACTTTCTTTAAGGAGAAAGGGGGACAAATATAAATTAGGGGTACAGTGGAGTTTACTAACAATTAAGGGGGTGCTTAGAGCATGAACTAACTTATCGGGAGCTATAAATAACATTAAAATAAATAGGTGGGTTGATATAACATATAGGGGTGCTAATAGCAACTCCCTTTTAAAAGTAGTTAAGACGTAAAACGGTCAAGAAGTGAAGAGCAAAATAGACATTTTCACAAAATCGATGGGGCGTGAGGATTACCCGCCCCGCAGGAATCTCCGCGGGGAATTTGCAAGAACAAATCCCTGCCCCACGCCCCGGCGGGGACAGTAACTTCAATCCCTACCCCGCCCCCCATTTGCAACCCTACACCTAGACAAACGGGACCGAACTACTATTGTTACCCCTACGTCCACCTAAAAAATAAACCTTACAAAACAAACCCCATTACTTTCAATATCCGAGTCAAAAAGAAATAGCCCGCCAACAATGAGGGAAGCTAACACAGTACCACAATCAGAAGTAATAATGTTACTAGTTTCCATCTCCTTCTACTCGGATAGATCGCTTAACTATATAAAGTGATTAAATGAATCCCAATTCAATATTACCTGTTCGAGATGTTTCAAACAGGTTAATACTAATTATGAAACTCATTTTATTAAGATCTTATCCTACAGCAGAATGCCACATGGCTGTCCAAACTAACCTGAAGTCCTGTCACCACCAAATGCGTTCTCGAGAAATCCAGTTTCACTCAGATGACTTGTATCATTCCATGTTTTAATTAACCAATCCTCCTCATTAGATAGGTGAAGCACGCTTACTGATGTATTACCTATCTTTCCAGGAGATTTTCCGTTCGGAACAGCCTTTTCATATAGTGTTCTGACAACACCTCCGTGAGTAACAACCACAACACATTCTCCTGCAGCTCAATTTCAAGAAGAAAATTATCATTCTACTGATGAAAGGAAGCAACAAATTCATACATACTGCGAAATTATTATAAATGTTAAGAGTTTCAAGACAATTTAATAGTCAGTTCCAAAGGATGTTATATTGCTTGAGAAATAATTTGAGATAAGAAATTCAATAACAGCATATGGTATTACAGAAAAAATTGTTGGCTTTGATGCACAAATCATGCCTGGAACCTGCAACGTTTCATTTTAGTTCAAGAATTTATATATAGCTTAAAAAAAGTCATGCTCGAAGCATTTGATTAGCTCCTTTTGTTGAAGAAAATATACCCGATTACATTTTGAACACCGACATTAATGTCAGTCAGAGGACCAAATATTTGACAAGAATCTTTTTGATATGTGATTGTGATTATTTGTCACGTTACTTAGTTGACCGTTGGGGATAGCAAACATTTAAATCCTACTACTGGAATGTGTTCCCTACATGGAATTCTAAAGGCTATAACAAAAGCAAGCTTTCAAAATAGGAAAACAATTCGCTGAAACCACAGTGACGCATTTTAGTGGGTGGACATGATCATGTAGTCATATAACCATTTTTCTTTTTCTTTCTTTTGGCAACATAGCAAACAATTTTCTTTCTTTTAAATAATGAAGAGGATATCCTGATAATTAATCAAATGTACTCCCATGCCAAAAACACAAAAAGATCAACCACTATTCAACCATAAACTCCATAATCTCAAGACTAATTCACCAAAACCAATTTGAATTAACCACCCAAAAGGAAATCAAGCTTAAAACGATTCCCACACACTAAACCAATTAAAAACTGTCTTTGAACAACCACCTCCTTCCTAACCAAACTAATCATAATGAAGCAAATACAACAGTCTATTACATTTTGAGTCATTTTAGACACAGCAGAAAAAGATTGATATTCAACATTATCGACATTAATGGGTAGGATGTCTTGCTACCCAAAAGTATAAGTGACCAAATTATACAATAATTTTCCAGCAAAATTCTATATCAATAAAGATATACTCAACATATCAGCTTCTCAATACATAAGAGTCCACTGAGGAGAAAACTCTCTAGGGGGATTCTTCTTTTGTAATGCCACAACCACAAGCCTCCCAATAACTTCGAACTTCTAGGAAATCAAGGCTCTCCAAATACACACAACGCGCAGAAAGGGAATAATATATATGCAGATAGAAAAGAAGAATGCCTACAATAGAACAATTGTGAAGGATCTAATGACCACGACATGATCTCTAAAAGAAATGAAGATACACAAATTCTATCGAATCAAAATGACATGATCTCTTGAAGAAATGAAGATACGCAAATTCTATCTAATCAAAATAAGAAGGCTCAAAAATTTCTCTACTTGCAAGAGGTCTAGGAAAAAGGAAACCTCACCAGGAAAAGAAAGAGGAATCAAGTCTAGAGTTCATATTTCGTAATAAGGCCAGCAATAGGATGTTAGAGCACAGAAAGATTAAAGGAATGGGAAGGAAGGTATCAAGCAAGAGCCACTACACTCCTTACCCCTGCCCACTTTCAAGGAAGCAGGAGAGAAGTGAGTGAATCAAAGATATCAAACAACCATGCATCGTACACAAATGGAGAAAGTAGATAATAAATGTGGCGAGAGCGAGAGAGAGAGAGAGAGAACAACGCATTAAAGATGCATAAGAAGTAAGAGTTGATGGAATGAGTCATGCCCTAACTATTCACCTGTAATCTTTCCTTGTTCTGTTCAACAAAACAATTTGGACCGGTAACCACATTGAGACAAGGAACTAAAACCAGGTTCTTTTTTTTCACATGACAAAACCAAGCTCAAGAAAAATGAAATATAAAAACCAGAGGTAAGAGATAATATTGGTTTAGGCCTCCCTCGACTATGTAACATCGAATAAATATTGAGAATCTCCAATACAAGAAAGTAGAAGGAATCAACCAAGAAAAACAAAGCCTCAACCTTAAATTAGTTGGGGTTAGCTACATGGATCAAACTCTTCCATTGCGCTCAATTTAGTGCAATAAACCAAGAAAAACAAAGAAATTCAATGGGAAGGATAGAGGGCTCTCCTACGACTCAAACTATACAGAAAAGCGAGGAAATTATATCATAATAAAAAAACACAGTCCACCAGAAAATTTCCCATTGATGCTCATGATTGCCTTGGCCATGGCATATCTCATCACTTTAGTAATCCTCTGGGGCTCCTGATATTATTGCCCAAATGATTTCGAAGCGAATTGATTTGTCACATATATGATAAGTTAAATAACAGTAAATCAAAAACGTTGACTACTACAGTACAACATCAAGATTACAGCGTTTTATAACTCTAGGGAACCAATGTCAGGACTGCTAGCAAAAACCCATAAATGTTCTGCTATGTGAATGGAAAAAAAAAAAAAAAAAGTCAAAAACTTGCCGACTACTGCAGTACAACATCAATGCAGCAATTGTTCTATAACATCAAGAAATATAAAAACTATGTCATTGAATGTATGTGAACCACATAACGATGTTCTCGATTATTGGAACCAAAAACCATTAAACGTGAAACAAATAAAGTGCAATCAATTATGATATGATAAAAAATTAAGACGCTAGAGTAATCCACTTTGGACACTTACTTTGGGAACCTAGTGGGCCCAAATGGGTGTCCAGCCGTGTGATACACCTCGAGGTGTGCGCATAACACCTCAAGAACCTCGAGATGTACGCTAACGCTCCTCGAGGTGTATCACATGGAGGGACATCCACTTGGCCCCACTAGGTGCCCAAAGTGGGTGTCCAAAGTGGGTTACAAAAGCATTTTCCAAAAATTAAATAATGTCCAACCAACAATATAATTTCCACACACAAAACTTAAATATCAACGGTAAATTGAAAGAGAAGAAATAATAGACAGAAATAAGAATTGACATACATAGACTACAACTCAAAATTAACCTTTCCTACCTTGATGTCTGTCGCCAATTCTTTGCAATGCAGATGTACATCGCTCATAAAGCTGATCAAGACTCTCTCCTCCACCCTAAATGACAAAAAGGAAGAAGAGTGAACTCAAGTAATGGTTTCTTTGATTTATTTATTAATTTGAGAAGAAACTCTTTTAGGAGGGATTTCTAGAATCAGTAAGTATTCTCGAGTATCCAATTGCAAAGAACTCCAACTTTCAAAGTCAAAACCTAGAAATACTGAAAAGGAATCCAATCATCAAAGACGATTGCTAGCTGCTATACACATCCCTTTGCCCCCACAATTGAGAGAAGAACTTTAACAATAACACATTCCATTGATTCTCTTCTAATTCCAAAGGGAGAAATGTTGGAGAAAATGGAAGAGAAGAAAGGTTGAACAGAGGAGAGGAGACAATAAGAACCGGAAAAAGCAAGGAACCGAAATTGGCCACACAATTTTAATTTTTATGTTGACTGCATTTCAATGATATGGCATGTTTTAAATGCACTCAAATAAGTTGAGATAGAATAAAATACTTATCCTAAGAAAAAGCAACATACATTCTAATCTATTTAACTAATCAACAACTAAAAGCTAACTTATAAAACAAAATAAAATATATAACAATGAAAAGATAAAATCTAAATCTCCAAATCTGAAGCAGCACAGAAGCAACTTCAACACTCTGTTAGCATCAGGGGCAGACCCCCAATCACTAGGGTGTATGTTAAGGAAGAATAAAAAGACCACCAGATCGCCACTCCTTCCAGAAGGGTCTTCAGTTGCAGTGCTGGACCCCACCATTTAGAGAAATTGGAAACAATTGTAAGTGCGTGTGTGTGTTTGTGTGTATGAGTGTGAGTGTTTGTGATGTGGCACAAATGGGACTGAGCACGAGCATGTGTGCGTGAGTCAGTACTTATAGGGCACTGTTCACAGTAGGGGATCATATCTTTTGAATTGTAGTAGACATTGTCATAACCACCATTGAGCTTGTGAAATTACTGAAAAAAAGGGTAAATCAGGATTCACTTACAGGGATCTCTTGGTCTGTCCTATGAGATAAAAAAGCTTTATAAGCCTTGCGCTCAAGTTTGACTGCTTCACGGAATACTAGACCTTGCAGATCACCTAGATGTCTTTCTCTTAGATCAGAGTCCTTGATAACCTGAAATACATTATTACTTCACTGTTAAATACCAAGAACTTCAAACTTAAGGTCACGAAAGCATAGAAACAAATAAATATATAAATCCTTGTAACATAAGAATTGAGTCTTTAATTTTTGTAAACCAAACAATAAACACAGTCACAAGCAGAAGACCAACTCTAAATCTACAATTCATTGCAGAAGAGAAGTTGTCCATTTAACTTCGAGAAAATAATATAAATTTGAGAACTGATATGTACTTTGCAAAATTAAGCTTTTCTTGATCAAGTATATGCTTCTAGGAAGGCACACTGGTTGGCTAATGACAACGGGCAATAAGAAAAGAGAAACAACATCTTTTATATATTTCCCATGCTTCAATTAAGAACGCCATTCATGCGTTTCTAAATTATGTTCCACTTTTTTTAAACACCATACAATGTCTTCATCAAACTTAACCTATTTTCATCATATTTATTCTTTATTCCTAATGTCTTTCGACTCAGCCCTACGAGACTTGGACAGTAGTTCCTTTAACAGTTATATTCAATTTAATTAATTCAACAGGCAAGTAGGCTAACCAATATTTCAATTCAGTTTCTCACTTGGAAACCATTAGTAATTAGAAAGTACAGTATTAGTTACACAAATGCATGCATACAGGAGCTTCACATATTTTAGTTGGACTAGATACAAAAAGAATAGAACATAAAGAGAGATGAAACTCATTGAAGATTAGTTTGCTTTATAGATCTCGTGATGAACGTATGTAGCTACAATTTATAGATCTCATTATGATAAATCATATCTTTCACCTCAGCTACCTCCAAACTATAATACATATGCAGTAAATGAGTTTAGGAAGCACAATGTACCCATGATATTGACAGGAAAAAACAAGTAGGCTTACTTCATGATAGTCATACCTGAAGGGAACCACAGCTACTTGCAATTATATGTGCTGTTTCAAATGCTCGTTTTAAATCAGACGAGTACACCGTAGAAATCTTGGTTTCTTTAGACAGTCGGTTAGCCACCTTAAAAAGAGGCACATTCGTGACAAGCTTTTCCAAGGGATGGTCCATTCATGCATACAAGGAATAAAAGGGCATAATACTCACCGCAGCAGCTTGCCGCCTCCCGACTTCATTTAGTTCAACATCTAAGTGCCCCTAATAAATAGAAGAAAATTAGTAAAAATCTGTATAAATAATATAAAAAGTTATTAGACATATGATTCATCATAAAATATAGCATTTGAAAATAGCCTAATACAGACTTCTAAGAATTTTGCAAAGTGCAATCCTCAATGCAGATATTAACGATATTGCTTTTAACTGCTGCAACGTATTAGGGACATCAACATTCAATTATCTATTTTTCGTTATTATGTTTCTTGCTCTTTAAGTTATCCTATAGTTGTTGATAAGTTAGATTAGGATACAAGTTTCTATTTTTTAGGATAAGAGTTTGATTCCAAATTTAGTTCTTGTTACTTAAGTGTATTAAAATACACGTGCAAATCTGTTTATATACAGATCGCAGCATCAAGAAATAATAGAACAAGATTTCAGTTCTTGTTTTTCTTCCTTTTATATAGATCAGTCTTTCTTTTCTCCTCTATTCAATTTTACTTCTCTTTGATTTTCTCCAACAAATTGGTATCAGAGCCCTTATTTTCTTAAGGGACTTGTGGTTGAGAGAAACTTTTTTTCTGCATCCAAGAACTTCCATGGATTCAGATTCAATTCTTGAAAAGCCTTTCACCTCGCTTGCACCACCGGTGTTCGATGGTGAGGGTTATCATATATGGGCAGCCAGGATGGAGGCACATCTAGAGGCGAATGATCTCTGGGAAGCCGTTGAGGAAGACTACGAAGTTCTTCCCTTACCCGCAAATCCAACAATGGCGCAAATCAAGTATTACAAAGAGAGAAAGTCAAGAAAATCTAAGGCAAGAGCTATGTTATTTGATGCGGTCTCTTTTGAAGTCTTCGTAAGGATTATGTCATTAAAGTCGGCCTTTGAAGTATGGAACTACCTAAAGAAGGAGTACGAAGGAGATGAAAACATCAAAGGAATGAAGGTTCTCAACTTAATCAAAGAATTCGAGCTTCAGAGAATGAAGGACTCAGAGACAGTGAAGGAGTATTCTGATAGATTACTTGGAATCGCGAATAAAGTGAGATTACTCGGTTCTAAATTTTCAGACTCTAGGATTGTGCAAAAAATCCTTGTAACCACCCCGGCAAGGTTTGATGCTACTATTTCATCACTTGAAAATACAAGAAATTTGGCCAACGTTAGTTTGGCGAAATTGTTGAGTGCTACGCAAGCACAGAACAAAGAAACCTCATTAGATCCAAGGGTCTGCATTGAAGGTGCATTAGGCTGCGAGAGCTAAATTCGATCAAGGACAAAAAGGAAAGAAAGTTGAGAAGAACAAGAAAGGAAATTCAGGTTTTGATTCTCCTAACACTAATAAGGGAACAAAATATGATTTTCCTCCTTGTAAGCTTTCTTGTGGAAGAAAGGGTCATCACCCTTCTAAATGTTGGAAGCGACCAGGATCAACAATGTGAGAAATGTCGAGAAGATGGGACATCATCGAGAAAATATGTAGAAGCAATCCACAACAAAGACAAGTGACTCAAGTCAACCTTCAACAAAAGAATGTTGCACAAGTTGCAGATCAAGAAGAGGATGAGCATCTTTTTGTTGCATCTTGTTTTGCAACAAGTAGTACAAGTGATAAGTGGCTTGTAGATAGTGGTTGCACAAACCACATGACTTTCGATCGAGACCTCTTCCGAGAATTAGACGCTTCTGTAACCTCCAAAGTTCGAATTGGCAATGGCGAGTACCTTGCGGTCAAGGGAAAAGGCACCGTTGAAATTGAAAGTATTTTGGGTACAAAACTAATCAACATGTATTATTTGTACCTAATATAAGCCAAAACTTGTTAAGTGTTGGCCAACTTCTTGAGAGAGGTTTCAAAATAATATTTGAAAACAATCAATGTTTGATCAAAGATTTGAAAGGTGAAGATGTGTTTAAAGTTAACATGAAGGGGAAAAGCTTTGCATTAGATCCTTTGGAGGAGGAAAATGCAGCCTATTCAGCCATGAAAACTAATGCAGAATTGTGGCACAAAAGGCTTGGACACTTCAATCATAAAGTTGTGATGACTTTGCGAGAAGAAGAATATGGTTCAAGGACTTCCTCATCTTGAACTAGATATTCGAGATTGCATTGCTTGTCAACAAGGAAAGCAAACAAGACTTCCCTTTAAACAGCAACCTGGAGAGCCACCGAGAAGTTGAAGGCGATTCATCTTGATGTGTCTGGACCTTATAATACTCCATCTTTAAATGGGAGTAAGTATTTCTTAATTTTCATTGATGATTACTCAAGAATGTGTTGGATCTATTTTCTTAAATTCAAATCAGAAGTTGCTGGTGTGTTCTGGAAATTCAAGCAATGGATTGAAGCACAAAGTGGTCACAAAATTCAAGTCTTGAGATCAGATAATGGCAAGGAATATACCTCAAATCAGTTCAATCTATTTTGTGAAGAAGCTGGAATTGAACATCAACTTTCTACTCCATATACTCCACAACAAAATGGAGATAGTGAGAGGAAAAATCGTACCATATTGGAGATGGCCAGATGCTTGATGTTTGAGAAGAATTTGCCGAGAGAGTATTGGGCAGAAGCATCACATCTTGCGATCTTTCTTCTAAATAGGCTGCCTACAAAAGCAGTAGTTGGAAGAACTCCATATGAAGTATGGTTTGGATTCAAACCTTTTTTGAAAAATCTCAAAGTATTTGGATGTCTTTGTTTTGTTTATGTTCCTCAAATTAAAAGGGACAAACTAAACAAAAAGGTAGAAGAAGGGATCTTTATAGGTTATAGCCTAACTTCTAAAGCATACAAAATTTTCCAACCAAACACCAAGAAAATTCTGATCAGCAGAGATGTGTATTTCATGGAAAATGATGAGTGGGATTGGAAAAGAAAGCATCCAATTTCAAAACCTATCCATGTTTCAAAATTACAACTCAATCCAGATGAGTTGGTTGATGATATACCAGTTAGAGGTATGAGATCACTTTCCGAAATTTATCAATCATGCATGTAGCTTTACTTGAACCTTCAAACTTACGGGAAGGCGCAAAAGATTCAAGATGGGTTCTTTGCCATGGAGGAGGAGATAAGCATGATTGAGAAAAATCAAACTTGGCAACTGGGTGAAAAGGCTTGAAGATAGAAAAGTGATAGGCGTAAAATGGGTGTTTAGAACTAAGTTTGAATCGATGGTTCAATCAACAAGCATAAAGCTAGGCTTGTTGTGAAAGGCTATGCTCAGATTTTTGGTGTTGATTTTTCTGATACTTTCGCTCATGTTGCTAGATTGGAGACAATCAGGTTGTTGCTTGCAATAGCCACACAAAAGAGCTGGAAAGTTTATTAACTTGATGTCAAATCAGCTTTCTTGAATGGCTTATTGGAGGAGGAGATCTATGTAGAGCAACTTTGAAGGATTTGTTGCAAAAGGAAAAGAAGATGATGTGTACCTTCTTAAAAGGCCTTGTATGGCACGAAACAAGCTCCAAAAGCCTGGTATAGTAGAATTGATGAGCACTTGACGGAGTTGGGTTTTAACAAAAGCCTCAATGAATCGACTCTCTACATCAAAGGTGATGAAATCAGTTTTGTGGTTGTTTCACTTTATGTTGATGACTTGTTGATCACGGGAAGTAATGAAGAACTTGTGAGAAAGTTCAAAGAAGAAATTATGCAAACTTTCGAGATGACAAATCTTGGAGAGATGTCTTACTTTCTAGGGATGGAAACAAAACAAAAGAAAGGAGAAGTCTTCATTTGTCAAAGAAAGTATGCCAAGGAGATTTTGAAGAAATTTAAAATGGATGAATGCAAGAGTGTTGATACTCCCATGTGTCAAAAAGAGAAGCTATGCAAAGAAGACGAAGCTGAAAAGGTTGATGAAACCTACAATAGAAGCTTAGTAGGTTGTCTTATGTATCTAACTGCTACAAGGCCTGATATCCTATATTTCGTAAGTCTATTATCTAGATTTACAAATTGTGCGACTGAAACGCATCTCAGAGCTGCTAAAAGAGTCCTTAGCTATGTGAAGGGGACATTGAATTATGGAATCAAATTTTGTGCAAGTCAAAATTATGTGTTGCATGGCTACTCTGACAGTGATTGGGCAGGCTCACTTGATGATATGAAAAGCACATCTGGTTATTGTTTCAAGTTTGATTCAGGAGTGTTCTCTTGGAGTTCTACAAAGCAAAGTACAGTGGCTCAATCAACAATGCGAGAAGCTGAATTTATCGCAGCAACAACGGCAATGCAAAATCGAGCTTTATGGTTAAGGAAAATGTTAGAAGATTTACATTTGAAGCAAAAGGAATGCACAGTTGTTTGTTGACAATCAAGTTGCCATCGCTATCTCTAATAATCCTGTTTTTCATGGGAAAACAAAGCACTTCAACATCAAATTATTCTTTCTTAGAGAAGTGCGAAGGAAGGTTCGATTAATTTGAAGTATTGCAAGTCGATCTTCAACTAGCGATATATTAACAAAACCTCTGTCAAGAAGCAAGTTCGAATTTCTTAGAGAAAAGCTTGGAGTTTGCACAACCAAAGCAAGGAGGAGTATTAACGATATTGCTTTTAAGCTATTTACAACGTATTAGGGACATCAACATTCAATTATCTATTTTTCGTTATTATGTTACTTGCTTGCTTTTAAGTTATCCTTTAGTTGTTGATAAGTTAGATTAGGATACAAGTTTCTATTTTTTAGGATAAGAGTTTGATTCCAACTTTAGTTCTTGTTACTTAAGTGTATTAAAATACACGTGCAAATCTGTTTATATACAGATCGCAGCATCAAGAAATAATAGAACCAGATTTCAGTTCTTGTTTTTCTTCCTTTTATATAGATCAGTTTTCTTCTCTCCTCTATTCAATTTTACTTCTCTTTGATTTTCTCCAACAGCAGAACTAAAAGGTATATGCTATTTTTCTGAATCCACTTTGATTCTTTAATTGTGGATTGAAAATACTAATATAAGATGCCAAACTGACTGCAATGAAGTTCATTCATCAGGCAGAGTGCGTGCGTTCAATTCAAGATCGCTACAGCCTACATTATATTCCTTTGGTTTTTCCAGGGTTATGGGGTTAGGGCGCCTAACTAACTCCCATGAGAATATGGAATTAGTCGGACCAAAGTAAGGAGGGGATAAAAAAGGTTCGGATACCCATGGCTATCACAAAATCAAAAAAAAAAAAAAAAAAAAAAAAAAAAAAAGAGAAAACATTGATTGATCAATAATGAAGAATTACAAAGAACTTGAACAATTTGATAGACTTTGGAGGGGTCTCTCTCTCCCAGAACCCTCTGAACAAAGAATTCTCATAAACAATTTGCAAGACAACCGCAATACATTTTTCCCTCTTACAACAACATCGCCTCAATCTCAAATTAGTTGGGGTAGGCTACCTGGATCAAACTCTTCCATTACACTCGATTTAGTGCAATTGATGGTGTGCTTTTCAAATCATTTAAATCCCTCCTAATCAATGTATCCCGAGTTAGCTTCGGTCTACCCCTACCCCATCCAATTTCTTCAGTTTCTATTAAGTTGAGTTTTTCTAGTGTAGGCATTTGTAAGTATCAAAACCATCGGAACCGCCCTTCTCTAATCTTTGTGTCAATTAGAGTTACTCCTACTTTTCTTTGAATTTTTGTATTTCTTCTTCTATCTTTACAAGTTGCACCACGTATCCACGTAAGTGTCCTCATTTTTGCTACGTGCATTTTGTATACTTGTTTCTTCACCGCCCAACATTCACTTCCATAAAGCACAGCTTGCCTAATTGCGGTCCTATAAAATTTTCATTAAAACTTGGTAGGAATATTTCGATCACATATCACACTTGTTGCATTCATCAATTTTTTCCATCCAACATGAATTCTATGTATGACATAATTCTCAATATTACCAGCATTTTCTACGATTGATTCTAAATATCTAAAGTGGTTCACCTTAGTAACTTCTACCTCCCGTAATTTTACCACCTTACATGTACTCCATCTTGAATTCAACTATTTCTAAACTGTAAAGACCTAATAGAATGAATTAGAATTACTAATGTATCACGAGACCACAATATGAACTCTATTATTTTCTTCGATACCTGTCAATTACATAGTAAGCAATTTATGGTACCTTGACGAGGCTTTCCATATTTCATTAGCAATAAGGGCCATGTGCTTTAAATGTGCCTCTTTTCCTTAGCATAATGTTCAATGTGCCTCTTTTCCTTGGCATATCATTTAATGTGCCTATTTTCTCTAACTGATTATAGCATTCTACTGCATCATCAACAATGAAAACAGGTAGCATCGCTTTTTTAGAAGCTATATCGCAATGGATCCAAAATGATTTAGCTTTGAACAAATGTCATAAACATATAAAATCAATGAAACGAACGACACCTGAATTCTTCCATCTGCATTCCACTCAGTTTCGCCGTGACGAACAATGATGACCTCCGCGTATCCAGAATTAGCCGATGCTTTTTCAGATTGGATATTGCAATCAGGCTGCAAGCAAGCACTGACCAAGAAAAAGCATACACAAGTTTTATTAGATTAGGATGAATATAACACGGTGATTACTGTGATTTGGCATGGGTTTGGGAACAATACCTGGATTCTGCTACTGCTAACCCTGATTCGGCCATTTTAGCTTACGCAGTTCTTCCCTATTTTCCGCTTAGACCTACTTTTTAATCGAGAACCCAATTGGCGTGGCGTTAACGCCAAAGAAATTACCGAGCTTCACAATACCAAGCACATTCTCGCTTGATGGTGTTCCAAATCAAAATCTGCTCATGGTATTTTGTTAGAGTATCTCCGACCCACGTGGCTCAAATTAATCTTAAACTTCAACTAGTTCTTGAATGGCACATGTGAATTTGTTTTCTTTTTGTAATTTTATTAATTAAAATATGAAAATAAAATAGGTAAATATTTAAAAAAAAAATCTTATCATCCAACGTGGATGTCCATTTGAATGTCAAGAAGTGACATTCAAAATAGACCATGTCTATCAATGTCATCTTGATATTCAAAATACACATTCCATTGGAAATATTGTTTTTACTCCAATGTCTATATAGTCTTAGGTAGAACACATTGACATTCAATCCGCATTCAATTGGAGATGCTCTTAATGTCCCTTGGATACACATGAAAATATGTCAGTGGACATATCTTGATGTTATACTGAAAAGGACGCAACAAAATACGGTATAGGATTTTTATTTTGGGAGCGACTACTAGCAACCATATACCATATATCAGCCCCCATTTAATTTAGAGTCACACTATAGGCACTCAACCTTGCAAAAGGGCACCTTATTTTTTTGAATTAGTTTATATTCTTTATTTACCTTATGAAACGGGGGTGCGTTATACAAAGAGGTATGATTTTATAGTTTTCGATGTTTTTTTTTCTCATTTATGGTTTTCAAATATGGACGTGATTGTCTCAACCATACAGGATTGAGACATAGGTTGTAGTGTCGATTGATGCCAATCGACAGTACACTTAAGGTCTCAGTTTGGAGTGACCGAACCTATGGTGACTTTGTGAAACACCAAACCGCGGTTCACCAAATCAAAGGGCATTTTAGGATTTTCTATAAATTTACACCCCGAAACCTTAAACCTATTACTGCAGTAAGTAAATCTTATTGGAACTTGACACATGTCGAACGTGTACAATAAGTTTCTCTTATCCTTATTATTTTAGTATTGATAAGCGGGATCATCTCCAGAGATTTATCAAACTTCTCGAGGAAAAATCTTTCAATGGTTTTTATTATTATTTTTTATTTTAACTTTATTAATTTAATTAAAACGAGAATTAAAATCAATAATTCAAACTATAAAACTATAATGATTAACTAAACTAATTAAACTAACTTGATTAACTTACTTAAATAATTAACTTAAATAACACAATTCAAATTCACTAATATTCAAAATAAATTCAATTCAATAATAAATAAATATCTAAACAAACATATATAACAATGAAATAATAATCCTTTTTGCATCCAAACATGTTACTCAAATCATATATTCATTAGCATACTTTATAAAGTATTCTAGATCGTTAAACTCTAATAATAAGTAAAAAGTTTTTATCAAGCCATTAGTTCTCTTTATACTGGTGGAAAAAGCCACGCTCTAATTTTATTGAATTAACCATTTGAATACATAAAGAAATTAAATTTAAGCAATAAAACCGCATTACACTTTGTGAAAACTTCGAACACTAAATCTAATACCTTCAGAAAGTCACTTCAATATTAAACTTAGATCTCAATTTACCTAGGACATCTAAATGGTAATAGACCTTTTAAACCATCTTAGTTACTACTTTAAACTAGATATTGAACCCATATATCACAATATACATTCTAGACTATGCATGCAATACAAGGTTCCATGATTAAAATTTCGCAAATAATAATCTATTAAATCAGTAAATAAAAAAATATGATTGGTCTAAAGCATTAAACACAAAAATCATCTCATCATGACTACATAACAAAACATATCAAGTTCGTGTTCGAACTTTATTTAAATTAATAAACTACTCACTCATATTCATAAATAACATTGCAATAAGGTAAATAAATGACATAGATAAATACCTCTGAATAAGTACTTTAAGTCTTCAAATCGTCTCCAAAAGCAATGAACAATAAAGCAATAAACAAAAACAATAAACAATAGCTCCAAGAGCAATGAAATATTGATCTACGTACTCAATGGCAATTGGTCTCGTAGCCCTATCATCATATATATAGAATTCTAGATAGTACACATCCCAAACTAACTTAAACGTCTCGTGGTTATCTAAAATTCTTGAAATCGAACACAACGATTCCTCAACGATTCCACTTATTATTCAAATCGCTGGGAAAATCTTTGAAAAACTGCCTCTGTGCTCCACCGATCTAACTAGCGATTCCTAGTGTAATTCCCAAATCGCTGAGGATTCACCATCGGTAAATTCCAGTTTCACCATCGGTAAATTCCAGTTCTCTTCTGATTCGCATATGATTCTTTATATATTCTTTTCACTTGATCAAATCCTTCATATTCTTATCTTTTTACTTCATTTCTTCACATATTCCAATTATAAATTGAAATAATAAAAACAAGAGAAAACCTTATATAATATAATCTTTTACATCTAAAATCACCTTAAAATACACTATAAAACACTGTCGAATTATTGACTTATCAAATACCCCCAAACTTAGCACTTTGTTGTCCCGAGCAAAGGAATACTTTCAATTATTTCTCTTTTCTTCCCCCGTTCTGATTTCATAATTGTGTACTCTTATTCTTAAACATAAATTATCATTAAATAAAAACATATTACCCTCACAAAAAATGAAAATTATGATAGAATAGAAAGATTTAAAGAACCACCCCTTATTTGACAATTCAGCATTCTAGTTATGCAATACACCTCAGAATTCAAAGTTAAATCAATCACCAAGGCCAAGCCATTATATAAGTTTTCTCAATCTCCACTAGCAAGCATCAAGCTTGCGATAACTAATATAGAATCTTAAGATACAAAAATCATAACTCAATCTCATTTTCAAATAATATTTAAAAAATATTACCAAAATCAAAGTCGGTATGAATTATTTAGTCACCAATAATCATCATTTCATATCCATTTGTTGAAATGTTAGAATAAAAAGATTAATTGCACTCAACTTAGCTATAAGCACTTGATGAGTCATTATGTATGCACTTTTTTATAAGTGTTTTACTATGTAAATAAAGTTCGAAGTCGTGTTTTTATGGCCCTATGTGTTTACTTTGGAGATTTACAGGGTATTTGAGTGTTTGTGAGTGAATTAGACAAATTCGGGAAAATAAGTCAAAGATAGGTAAAAAACTAGCAGGCTTGACGCCTCCAGAATGGACAGACGACGTTAGTAAAAACTTACGGCGCCAAGCAAGGCGTCGTGATAGAACAATTGAAGGCACCAGGTTCAGAAATAGAAATACCAGACTGATTTAAGGACTAAAACTTTTCATATTAAGCCACGCCGCCATCCGATGTCATTCCCATATAACGGTGGCGTCACCGACATCGCCAACTTCACATAATAGAAAATTTGAGATTTTTTAGTAGGTTATTATTCTCGAGAGTTGTTATTCTTGTACCCAAGCATACATATATAAAGGAGGCACCTCTATGGATGAAAACACATTGTAATTCAGAGTGATTTAAGAGTAGAGCAAGGTAGAGTAGCCATATCCGACTAGGTTCTTTAATACCTAGTGTTGGGCATGTACCCTATGTCAATCTACAAACATTGTTTATCTTATAGTTTTAGTTAATAAAAAAGAGGTTTTCGTTTGTTGTTTTTATTATAAGTGATTGCATGTTTACTTTATAATAAGATCCATGGGTATTTGTTGAAATATCTTAAATGTCCCTAGACGGTTATTATACTGGGAACTATAATGAATTAAGACTAGTGCGAATCTTGATTGATGGTCATTAAAATGAATTGAGATGTTGAAATGACTTATGACTTCTGGAAGTGACACGGACGGACTCTTTTAGTCAAGGTAGGACACTATAGTAGTTATGCATGACCAAAAGTCTAAGTAACTCTGTTGCATAATCACGATTTATTCACAGTGTAGAAGATTAGTGTGATGCGTCCACCCATCTTTGAATAATCAAATGAATTGGAGACAGTCGGTATAAAAGAGTCTATAAAGTTTCATCGGAGTCAATTGGAGGCTGAAGTATAGGTAACTAAATAGTCAATATATTCTCACATTAATAAGATAATGAAAGTTTCAGGTTAACAAGTCTCGATCAAATTAAAATATCAAATTATAAGTTCAATGAAACTTAATATATCTTCAAAATGATCTTACAAGGAGTCAAATTCCAAATGTTGAAAGTCTTGAACAAAAGTAATGTACAACTAATATCATAAACCTGTTGTACATTGGTCCAATTGTAGTGCTACACCACCTGATAAGTCAGTGGTGAAGTGTAAAGCACTAGTTATTGTAAATTGGAGATAATGTAAGATATACGAATAATGGTGAAGATACAAATGAAGTGAAAAGCTATGTACAACTTACAACTCGGTTAATAAAATTTATTTCTATTAGGTTGGAAATATTAAATAGAGTACAATGTATTTAACTTGATATGTTTGAAGAATTGAATATTCTTCAATTGTAATTGAGTGGAAATGAAAAAAAGATTACATATTTATAAACTTGTATGAAATACAAGTTAAAAGTTATACTATAAGAGTATAATCATCAAATATGTGATATCTCTATTTAGAAACCTATGTCTACTACAGTTAAGGATAACTGTCTCTATTCAGGTGTTGATGAACAGTAAGTGATTAAGAAGTGAGTTTGTGGGAGATCTGAGTAAAGTGAAAAGAATGAGGTTCTTGATGAACTCATCGTTAGAGAATGATTTGACGAAGTTAGAAAAAATAATTTTCTAACCAATCGAAGAAGTTAAGTGAATTGGCTGACAAGTTGAAATTGGTAATTTTTTTCTAATCCACAATTTGAATAATATTGTAAGTAGATATTTAGAGAATGAGTGAGAGCTACACGTCAGGTTTCTAGTTTTGATCGGATTGAGAATTCAAGATCTTTTGTCATGAGGTGACAAATGTATTATGAGATCTTTAGTCATGGGATGACTTGTGTAATTCTAAGTTTCTAGTGGGGAATGTTGGAATAGTGATAGATCAGATAGACATGCAACTTTACTTAATATCTAATGTTGTGATCAAATATTAATTAATATGTAACTTTAGATTGATGATAGTCTAAGAGTTAATCGGCTGATAATTCAAATAAAAAAAATGATTAGTGATGAGAAAGTAAACTGGGATGTGTCCAGAGTTTGGGTGGATATGAAAAAAATTATCAACAGTTTGTCGAATAGTATTCAGATTAGAATGAGTATTGGGTTATGAAAAGTAAGATAGGCTAGGTTTTGCTATGTATTGATACTTGAATGAGATTCAAGGTATGAGATGAGAAATGAAGTAAGGTTATCAAATATTTCACAAAGTTAATTGTTTAACTTGTCAAAAATCCACAAATTGCCAAGATTGGCAAAGTAATGGAGATAACTTTTCATTAAATCAAAATGTTGGAAAATGAAAAATGAAAATGATTATGATCTCTACCACTGAGTTGTTGAATACAACAAAAATGATTGGGTCCACTTAGCGGTTCACCTTGGAAATTGTTTTACAGGTTTAGATTAAAAGAGTTGTATATGAATGATCATTTTCTCATATCTCTTTTGGTTCAGTAACTTGTAAGTTTAAATTTTGAGGACAAATTTTTTTATTAGTTGGGAACATTGTGACATTCGAGAATTTTATAAACTTAATTAGACGGCTAATTAAGTATTTTTGGATTTAATTTAAGATTTAAGTATTCGAGGTGGGACCCACGCGTTACGTATCAGAGATCATAAATTTAATATTATTTTATGTGTCATATGCCTATTTGATTTATTATACACTATTTTGACGTGAAATATGGTCAAGTGGAGCATATACATGGTGTCCATAAGTTTCGGAGCGCGGTGGTAATATTTCTCTAATTTTGGTGAAATTGAAATATTTTTCGAAATTTAATTTAGACATTAATTGAAGAGATAACCATGAAATTAAATAAAATAATTAATAAATTGGTAGGCACCAATGACACGCGGGGACGAGAGTGAAATGCGTGGGATGTACAATAATGTGCACGTCAGAGGTTGGTCGTTGGCGCACGTGGCGAATTTATAGGCACGAAAATACATAGGTGTTTGTATATTTATATATATAGTTTATATATAAATATATATATATAAATCAATCCTATAGTTTGAATTAAATAAAGGAATACATTGGATTCGCTTCGAGATACGCGTAGTGTAATCATTGAGAAGTTGAAATGGTTGGACGGTTTGGTGGTTGTTAGAGAGGTGTATACATGCCTTGAGATGCGTGACATCCAATCTTAAGGAAAATCAAAGGTATGGTTTTATTTCACCATAAGATCTACCTCAAGATACGCGTTACGTATATCGAGGAGATCAAAATAATTAATCACAATGAGTCGGTAAAGAGTTGGTGATTATCTCGTTGACAACCACAAGATTGACCTCGAGATACGTAATATGTATCTCAAGAAAGATAAAAAAGAATAATGAGAATAAATTATTAGATTTGTCTCGAGATTCGCGTGATGCAAATCTTTTGGAAATCTAATATATAATTTGCAAGCCGAATAGAACCTATTCCTCAAATTGTTATCTCCCTTGCCCAAAAACACCTTTGGGGTTGGGTCCGAACCCAAACCTAATAAAAAATCAAATTAAATTTTTCTTGGTTTGTGAAACAGGCTACTGAAGGAGGATGAAAGGGGGTTTGACCCGAACCCAACTGAACCGGATCTGGTTCAAGGTCAAACCACCCAAATTATAAAAAAAAGAAAAATGCTATAAATTCTATAAAAATCCAAAAAAATGAGAAAAAATTCAGAAAAAATATATTTGAGCCAAACAAATTCATATTGTAGGTTTTTATGAAAAATAAGGATTTTAGAATTTCTTGAGAATTTATGCTTGGGATTTTACCTCGTAAAGTGTGTTATGAAATCGAAAAAATATCCAAAATTTAGAAAATTGTTTTAAAGTCTACTCTAGGTTAAGTTTCGATTCTGAATCATAATTTGGAGTCAAAATTGGGATTCAGACATTTGAGGAGTTGATTTGGAGTGATTTCTGGGTTTTCGAGTCGTGGTAGGATCAATAAATATTTAAAAAAATCAGAAAAATTATATTTAGGCCTAGATAACGTAATTTTTGATGTCGAACAATAATTTTGAGTCAGAAATGAAATTCGGGCATCGAAGAATATATATTTTGGAAGTATTTTAGGGGTTTCTAGACACAAGTGAAATTATAGAATTGTTACGAAAACTTACTGGACGTATAAATGAGTTGTAGGATCGCGGTTGGAGCCCTGTGTGGACTAATTTGGCGACTCAAAGCGCAAGGGAGTTGTGATATCCCGTCTGTAAAGTTAAGTTAATCCTATAGTAAACTTTACATTGTATGATTATAATTTCGTATAAATTGCATTGATCCTTGATATTGCATTTTTATTGTACATGAATACATGGATAAAGAGGATAAGGGTGATTTAAGTCTCCTTATAGTGTATACTATACCGTGGTTATAGAACACTATATTATGCTTGAGGGGCTGGAGTCACTGATACTTTGCATCATGTGGTTATCACGAGATCACGTTGAACCAGATGATACTCATATAGTCTATAGGAATGAGACTCATTTGGTTATCCTCTCCGGGCATGTGTCATATTTATTGTTTACTTACCATTTTCAAAGAACGTTATTTGTTTGTGGTCTGATAACAAAAGGGATGGATTCACGGTTTTATTTAAACTCATTGGATTATATTCTTCATTTAATCTCTTCGATTATTATGCATTTAATTATTACAGGTATACAGGATAGTGTGGGATGTACTTATATCACATTATTAGATTTTTATAATTAGATAATGACAAGTTCTAGCAGCGACAAGGGAAAGGGAAAGCTTTTCGATTGTCTGTGACTTGATTGTTTTTTTCTTTCTATGTATGTATTGTTTTTGAATATTAAATGGGTTTTTGGGTTCGAGTGTGATTAAGATCTTATTTGAAAAGGCTGTAACAATTTTGGGACGAATTGAGATAATCTTTGGAGTTAATGTAATGCTAATTTAAGAATTTTGATACTTTAAATCAAGTTAAAATGAATATATAATTTAGTTGATGCAATATATATTATTATGGGTGGATTGTGAGTCCTTCATCATTTCCACCAAAGCTGAGCAGGTTTTGTTGAAGATATTTTTATGCCAGGATTTTTGGTGTAGGCTTAGAAAAAGAGGAGGTACTGCCGAAAGATTTTTATTAAATTTTGAGGATTATTGAATTCATCTAAACGTACTTTGAGGTTTAAGATTCACTTTAGAATCGACTGTGGTTAATAAAGTTTTATAATTGATGATTGTAAGATCTTAATCTTAATTTTTTATTGATGGAGAGGTTAAGGCTACTAGATTATCAAGGGATCAAGGTATTTATGCCGGTCAGATGCTCTAATTAGGTAGGGTTTGACACAGAGAATGTCGGTTGACCAAACTTAGATTTGCATGGTCATTCTATCTGTCATTCATTGTAGAAGCTTGTCAACTGTTTGTATACTTTCTTTTCAGCTTCTTCTTATTCATAGCTATTGCATGCTTTCAGCTACCATTTTTTGTATATTTTGAAAATGGGGATGAATAGCCTTCAGATTTCACTTTATACTTTATTGTACTCACCGTCCTTTTTATGACACTGGGTGCAGATCTATCAAGTAGCAAACCAGGGAAGCAGAAGACTGATGACTACTTTTGAGCCCTCGGCGAGTAGATTATGTTACTTTTATAGGTGATCATTTTGTGTATTTATTATTTACGTATTTACATATTTTTTGGGTTATATATTAGGTTGATAGACTACACTTCCCTATTGATACATGTATTACTCTATTTGGTTTCATGTGATCGTCTATTTACCTAGTTTCCACAGAAGATGTTTTTATAATACTTCCGCAAATTTTATTAAGTCTTTCACTGATAATATTAAAATGATTAAAAAGTCTTAATTAACTCTAAAAATGACAACTAATGAGTAATAAATAATACTTATCCTAAACACATATAACGAGGTGAATGAGACAAAAGGCTAACTAATACATTGTTAAGTCATAGGGCTTAATGATGGGAATAGGCCGGGCGGTACCACGTTAAGGGAAACGGGCAGTCACATAGTCTCACTTATAGTGACTTTTCTATACACATGTAGCTTTGACTTGTTACTGTATAACTCCTTCAAAACTTTGGCATACCTAGAAATATTGGCTACGACATCTAGTAAAGGGGTATTGATCTCTACTTTCCTGAGGGTATCTAGGATTCCTTCGTGTTTTCTTTGATTTTTTAAGACGTTGGGCAAATGAAAGACGAACAACAACGAGTTTTATGATTGGTTGTACTCTTGGCTCCTCAATTCGTGTGGCAGTAACTTCTATTTCATGCTTAACATCAGTCCTTACCTCTTTTGAGTTGCTTGGTAGCTTTGATTGCTTTGGTCCTTCAAGTTCTGCTCTACTCCTCAAAGTGATCATGTTAGCATTAACCAAATGTTGTATAACTTGTCTCCCTTCCCTACTTGCTTGATTCTCGGATCTAACTTGCTCGATTTTCCTTGCCATCTCACTGAACCTTGTGTCACACTGTTGGTTATAAAACTCAAACAACTTATGAATCTCTTCGAAAGTAGCTACCTTATCTTGTGAGGTGATAATTGTTATTTTAGCATAGTTGATTGGTGATCATTTCAATGGAAACCATAGCCCTGATCCTCATAACCTCTTTCACGACTCACGGAACATTTTGACGAACTTGGATCTCTCCAGAGGTGATCCTAGAAATTTCTCAACTGCGTCGACTTGATGTCTCTCCCTAAAATGTGAAGGACATTTATTTGTAACGTATGTGTACTCTCAACGTGTATCACAAGCTCGAACTTCCCCTAATTCTTGCAAAAAATTGCTTGATCATTAATTTCAATTCTGACATTTCTCTTTCTAGCATATCCTCTTGCTAATTGACACCAGCTCGACTCCGATAAATATTTTTTATTACACCATAATGCCTAGATTGACTTGCAATTTTCTCAATGTTTCATTTTGCTTCAGTAGGTGTAACCTTCGAAATACTTTCGTTGCTAATTGTGTCCACCCATCATTTCTCATCATTAGTCAGTCCTTTATATAAGTTCTATAATAATAACTTTTTAAAGAAATCATGATGTGGGAAAGTATGACAAAGTGTTTTGAGTCTCTCCTAATATTCAAAGAAAGATTCTCCTTCCTTCATGTAAATAGTGGAGATTTGTCTTTTAAAGAAGGCAATTTAGCTTGTAGGCATATAATGTTCTTGAAATTTGAGGTGTAGATCATTCCAAGAGTTGATAGCTCTAGGTGATAAGTGGATTAACCAGTCTTGAGCATTGACTTTTAGACAGAATGGAAAAGCTTTAAGCTTAGCCAAATCAGTTTTGGCGACAGTAGGTTTCATACCTACACCAACCTATTCGAATTCCGCTAAAAATTTATCTGGGTCCTTATCATCTTTTCCAAAAAATATTGGAAATCTCAAGATAAGTCCAAGTCTTAACATGAACTCTCCGGCTTGGGAAGGGAATTCTATATAGAGGGGTTGAATATGTGTTGGTTGCTTTCCCTAAATGTGAGTTTTTTTTTCTTGGCTCATCGTTCTTTTTTTATGTTTATGTTTACATAGGAAATCCTTTGATACAGTCCCCAACAATGGTGCCAATAATTGGTTGACGCGTTGAAGGCACCAATAAGTCTTGAATTCACCGACTACTATTGGTTTATAGTGAGGCAAGTACGAGGTCGAACCCACAGAAACTGTGAAAAATACCTAGGCTATGAACTAAAGGGAAATAGGGGTTTTCTAATGAGCTTATCCTAAAAGAGATTTAATTAAGAAACTATCCTAAGACAACTAAAACATGCATTAGCAATCAAAATGGTAATTTAAACAATATAAAGAAAGACTGGATTGAGAATAGTTTCATATCTTGCAAACATTTGAATTAATCATTAGTTACTAAAAAACACATTTTTCCTATCAAATTCTTATAGACAAGCTTAAATGAATTCATTTATTTTTTCACGGCCGGTGTCGGGAACATGCAGCACTACCCTATGCTAACTAGACCGCAAAACCCTGAGAGCTATGCAATTTTTTAACGAACTAGTAGCATTACACTCTATGAAAACACTTGCCCTAAGTGGTAACTGTCACCCCCTCAATAGCATGACCCGAGTAGGCTGGGCTGGGCAGCGAGAAACCTAGCAAATAGCTGAAATCCGGAGGACTCGGATGGTTCCATGAGGTTTGGTTACGGGATAGCATGCGGAACAGATGAGGCAGCACACAGGCGTGAATGGGGTCGCGCATTGGTGCGCGCCTAGGCACTGTGCCTGGGCGCAGACGAGGTTGCGCCTTGGCACGTGCCTTGGCGCAGGCACTGGCAAACCTTGGCAGGTTCCTTGGGCATGAGCAAGACCGCGCCTTGACACGAGCAAGGCCGCGCCTTGGCAGGTTCATTGGGCACGAGCAAAGCAAGTTCCTTAGGCACGAGCAAGGCCGCGCCTTGACAAGTTCCTTGGGAACGAGCAAAGTGGATTACTTTGGCACGAGCAAGGTCACGCCTTGGCACGAGCAAGGTTGCGCCTTGGCACGGGCAAGGCATACCTTGGCAAGGGTTGACAAAGCTTGACTTGGGCTTTGACCAAGTCAAAGTACGTTTGGTCTCATTTCTTGATGTTTCCTATTGGAGTTGGGGAAACGTCTTAACATCTACTATAAGGAGAGGTGTGCTCTCCTATGGGCGGCATGGGCACAGTAGCAAGGAAGACCCTCGAGCATGCCTTGGGCACCATGCTAAGGCAAGACCCACGGACCCATAGTCCGAGCCACCGAGCCGGTGGGACTCGACAGAGCCCCGACTAACGCCAGGGTGCCTAGACTTGGCTAGGTACCACCGAGCAGTCCCTGTCCCTAAGCGAAACATGGACCAAGTCACCTTGAGGCACGGATGGACCAAGTCAAGGTGGTTTCAGGCAGTTGGGTAACTACCTTGGTCACGTCCGAAAATGTCCCAAGCATGTGGTAATTGACCAAGCAGTTGTGGCGATTATGGAACCTGGTGGCAGCAAGGGAACAAGGCAGTTGGGTAACTGCCTTGACTACAAGGAGTGGGGTTTCACTTAGTTTACGAATCAATGTAATCAGGACAGGTGTCCTTGACGGTTATGTAACTACTTGTTGGTTGATCTATAAAGCCATGGGCTCTAGGCTTGGGGAAGCACAAAGTACCAGTGTTGTATTCCCATTGAGAGCTTAGTAAAATGTTTCCTTGTTGCTATTGCTTGCTGTTCATTTACTTTGAGTATTAGTAGTGCTGAACTAAGGTTTCCTTTAGGAACTACGGGTTGGGTTGAGAGAGAAAAATTTCCTTAGGGTAAACCCCTCACTTAACAGCCACGTGACAGTAACTAACTTGAACTGCCATACACCTTATACTACAAAAGCACAAGGGCACATCGATTTCCACTAGACAAGGCTTATTTGTCACCTAACATAATCCCCATTACCGAGTGGCGGTAAGATCACCGACAAAGATCTCCTATGCTCACACATGCATTGGCCACTACACACGAGGAATGTGATTAATCTAATCTAGTTTAAATATTAGATTTATAATCAATGCAATCAAAGTTAAAAGAATCAAATAAATAAGGTTTTCAATTCAATCAACAAAACCTCATAAATCAATTTTGCAAATGCGAAAAACTCTCAATTTATAGAGGATTTAGTGATTAGTACTCACAAATAAATTAAAGCAATGAAAACAAATTAAATAATACCTTTAATGTGACTCAAGAACTCCCGCAACTCGTTAAATCTAAAAACAAAACATAGCCAAAAATAAAAGTCTTATTCTCCTCCTCTCCTTCCGAACGTTTAAACTCTATCTATTTATAGGGGAACAAAATAAAACAAACTAGCTAGTGGAATCTTGCAAATCCACCGAATTCAGAATTGTAAATCTTTTGATTTTTCTAGCATCGTACGTACAAAACATCAAGGTGTTAAGAATCACTAAGGAGGCACTACGAAACTCAATTTTCTATTTGGTTTTTCCATATTCGAGTCCAGCGACAGCACCAGGCGATGCGAAGGCGTTGGGCATTTTCTTAGAATCTAAGCTTCATTTTCCTTCAGGGTCCTCGCAAGGCTTCAAACGCAATGTCTTCAGTGAGTTTCCTCTTATTCGATCAAGTTTTGTCCAGCGATTGCTTGGCGATTTCAATACAACTTAAGGCGATGGGCCTTAGTTAAGCTCTTTTAGTGGATTTTTGTGGGAATTTTTTTTTAATAGCCTATATTTACCCTGAAAACACAAAAATAAAGGTGTAACAGTATAAAATAAAGATAAAAATCACGGAATTCATAACAAAAGTGTATCAAAACATAATATAATTAGCGACTTATCATGGTGTTCAAATCTTTTAATGGCTCATTGACTAGATCTAAAGTAACAATCTCTATGTCCTTTTGAACAAAATTCTCATGGTAAAGTTTTAATATGTGACCATTAACTTTACATATTCGTCATGTTTCCATACTTTCTATTTCAATAGCACCATGAGGGAATATATTTGTAATTACGAAAGGTCTCATCATTCATGAATAAAGTTTTTCAGGAAATAATTTAAGACGTGAACAAAAGAGTAAACACTTTTTGCTCTGTTTTAAAGGTTTAACATTTAGTTTATTATCATTAAATGCTTTAGTTTTATCTTTATAAATTGAAGCACTCTCATAAACATCATTTCTATTAGGGCCCGTCTCACTAAGTCCTGGGTTAGCCTAATTTTCCTAATTTTGCCTAATTAGGCACCTAATCCATTCAATTAACTTTACCTTTAAATAATTTTTAATTCAATCCTAAATAATGCTCCAAAACTAAATTTATATCCTTAATGAAACTCAATTTATGATTTGCTTAATTGGAACAAACTAGGACATCATATGGATTATCTTTTATATTTTATAAAAATCTCGGCAGCACCTGCCCTAAAAGTGACTTGCCGAAAAATTCACCTAATAGACAGTAGAATGGGGAGAAGCCTAAAAGGACTTACAACTCCCCGCAATTCACAATATTTATCAATTTAAATCATTTAAACTAAATTAAGGTCTCCAATACCTTATTTATAATTTTTTAATCCCAAATTAGACCAAAATCCGAATCATACAACTATTAACTTATTTTAAACTAACTTAGGGAACTTTCATAACATGTTCGAGAGTATTTCATGTCCTTCGCTCACCCCAAAGCTCAAAACAATGTATATATATAAACAATTTATGACAAGAATTAACCTTTTAATTTGAGAAACAATCACCACAATCTTAGAGTCTTGTAAGTTATTCCTTATCTTCACTGAAAATCTGACATCATAAAAAATAACTCAAAGATGTCAGGTAAGTGAACTCCTATACTACGCTGTACTCTTACAAATTTTAGTCTGAATACATGGAGACATGTAATTGCATTTTGAAATAACAAGAATATTAAATAACAATGTGAATCTATTTGTTCCTTTTTTCTAACTATACTCAGACATCGACTTCCAAATATAGTACAAAAATGGTACTAGGTGTTCATGAAACGCAAAGGCAATGTGTCGGAGTAGATTTTCGAGCCTGATGCATCAGCTCAGTCGTCTGCATTTGTTTAATCTTAAAATTTTTAAACCGATAATTACGGCTAATCATGGATTAACAAAGACTAATTATGGTTTAGGTCGTGAGTTGGGAGTTAATGACTAGTGAAATTGAGATATTTAATTAATTTTATTACTGTGTTATGTGTGCATAATGTTGTGTATTATATATTATTTTATTTTACGAAACTCAACTTGATCGGATAAATTTGATATTTTGTGGCGTTTTATCTCGAGATGCGTATCAAAATGAGTCGCGAGAGAGTTAAAAAATGAATTGAACTATTGTTTCGAATTTCGCGAAAAATAATTGTATGTAAGTTTAAAAATCCAAATTTGTACATTCAAATGAATTTAACGAGCCAACGTGGGTCCTACGCCTCGATTTGCGTGCGATACGAGTTGTCTGAGAGTTTCGGAATGCATTAGTAAGTTCTCTAATTTTTGGCGGAATTGGGGTATTTTTTGGGGTTTAATTTGGACATAAAACAAGAGATAATCATGAAATTAAATAAAATATTAATAAATTTTTGGGTGCTTAGAGACATGCAGAGTCGAGGGTGACATGCGTAGGACGTACAATAGTGTGCATGCCCAATGGTGGTCTTTGGCGTGCGTGGTGAATTTATAGGTGAGAAATATATAGGCATATATAATCATATATGATTGATATATATAAATAATAAATATATATAACCTATAGTTTGATTTTAATTGTTTAAATCATTGGATTCACCTCCAGATACGCGTTGCATGAGCATCGAGAAGAAGAATGGTTAAATGTTGGTTGTTGGAGAGGTGTGTCCATGCTTCGAGAAGCGTGCGGTCTCAGCTCAAGGATAATCAGGTGGTTCATGGAGGTAATTGTATGGTTTATTATAAAACCATAAAATCTACCTCGAGATATATGATATGTATCTCGACGAGATCAAAACAATTGTTTTGTTTAAGGCAGTTAGTGGCCATTATCTTGGTAATAACCACAAGATTGATATCGAGAGAAAGATAAAAAAGATAAAGGAACTAATAGATCTGCGTGGAGATTCATGCAATGCGAATCTTAAGGAAATCTCTTATTTATCATCTTAATAGAACCTCACCTCTTCCAAAATTCATTTCGATTGCGGTGTTCTTCATTCTTCCTTCACGTTTCTACCATCATCTTCATCAACTTCACTGTCTATCCCACTCTCTTCTCTGGTTACTGATCTCAATTGAAGGTTGAATATGGAAGTCATGCTGTTATGGATGATTATGAGTATCGATGAAGGTAAGGTAATGGAGATTTGGTTTTTGGTTTTTGAATTTCAATTTCATGGACTGTAAATCAAGTGATGGATTGGTTTTGGTGTTTTTGAATTAGTTGAGAACTTGGTTCTGTTGTTGTGTTATTATCATTGGTTGTGAGACAAGGAGAGGGGGTGAGAATCGATTGATCAAAAGAAAAAAACAGTGGAAAAAAATAGACGAGATAGGGAAACGCAGAGGGAAGGAGAAATAAGAATGATGGAGGAAGACAGTGGGGAAAGGGGGAGCCGTGAGTTCCCCATCCCAACCCTAATGGGATTGGGCACCGCAATGATAAAAAACAAAAAAGAACAAAACGTATAATAGAGATTTTCAGGTTATCGTGAAGAGAAGGGAGGAAGAAAGGGGGTTTAATCCCCAGACTAGATCGAACCGATCTGCTTCAGGGATCAAACCCCTCCTTATAAAAAATTGGTTTTTAATTTCAAAAATAAAATGAAATAAAATTCTCTGGAAATTAAGGAAATTATGAAAAATAAGATTTTTGGATAAATTAATAAAAATTGGGGATTTTATGAAAATTGAGGATTTTGAGATTTTCTTGAGAATTTATATCGGGGATTTTGCATCGTAATGCGTGTTATAACACCGAAAATGCCCAAAATTTGGAAAATCATTTTAATGCCTAGTCTAGGTTAATTTTCAATTTTGAACCGCAATTTGGAGTCAAAATTGGGATCTTAAAATTCGAGGAGTTGATTTGGAGGGATTCTGGGGTTTTCGGGTCGAGGCAGGACCGATACATATATAATAAATTGGAAAAAATATATTTAAACATAGACAACGTAATGTTCGATGTCGAACAATGATTTTGAGTCAAAAATGAAATCCAGGCATTGGAGAATTTATTTTGGAAGTGTTTTAGGGATTTCGGGATGCGATTGGATCAATTAAACTGCCACTAATTGGAAAACAATTGTAGAATTGTTATAAAATCTTAACGGACTTCTAAATGAAATGTATGACTGCAATTGGAACCTCATGAGGACTAATTTACCGACTCGGAGCGTAAGGGAGTTGTGATATCTCTTGTGTAAGGTTAAGTAAATCCCTTAGTAACCTTTACATTTATGATTATGATTTCGTACAAATTGCATTGATCATTGATATTGCATTTTTATTGTACATGCATACACAAGTAGGGAGGATAAGGTCGATTCGAGTCTCCTTATAGTGTCTACCTGACTGTATGTATAAGGTATATTAAGCTACCTTACTGTGTATACAGGGTAGAAATTTAAAATGTCCACCTGACTGTGTGTACAGGGTAGAACTATATTATGTTTAAGGGGCTAGAGTCACTAATACTTTGCATCACATGGTTATCATGAGATCACAGTGAACCAGATCATATTTTGATAGACTCGAGGAACGAGACTCGTTTGGTTATCCTCTTCAGGCATGAGTTCTTAATACTGTTAACTTTTCACTTTCGAAGGACGTCATTTGATTGTGGTCAGATAACAGAAACGGGATGGATTCACAGTTGTATTTAAATTCCTTGAATTATATTGTCTAAATCTCTTGGATTATTATGCATTTGATTATTACAGGTGCACTTTATAATGTGGGATTTACTTATCTGACATTATCGAATTTTTATAATTGGGTAATAATAGGTTTTAGCAGCAACAAGGGAAAGGGAAAGCTTTCCAACTGTATATATGTATTATTCTTGAATATAAAATATTGTATAAATGGGTTTTAGGGTTTGTGTGCGATTAGGATTTCTTTTGGAATTGTTATAATGGTTTTAGGACATATTGGAATGCCACGGAGCTAAGTTAATGATAGTTTAAGGATTTTGAAAATTCGAGATAGGTTAGAATGAATTAATGATTTTTATGAATGCAATATATATTGTTGTGGGGTAGATTGTGAGTCCCTTGACATTTCCACCAAGCTGAACAGGTTTTGTTGAAGAGTTTTGAAGGCTGAATATTTTGGTGTAGGCTTAAAAACAGAGGAAGTGCTGTCGAAAATTTTTTACGAAAATTTGGAGATTATTTAGTTAATCAATTTTACAGAATTTTGAGGTTTGAGATTTACTTTAGAATCTTTTGTAGTTGATAAAGAATTATATTTGTTAATTAAGATGATAGATCTTTAATTATTTATTGACGGTGTGATTAATGCTGCTAGATTATCGGGGGATTAAGGTAATCTAAGGCAGTCAGATGCCCTAACTAGGTGGGGTCTGACATCATCTACTACTAAACTTAGGGAAATAGATTCTAAGTATGACTACAATTAGCTTAGGGAAATAGCCGACCACACTTCAACCAAATCCCTTTCCATCAATGCATGCTTGCCGAAAAACTTATGTGCCTTGAGTCTTGTGTGTTCCAGTCTATCTAGCCAGGAAACTTAGCCCCGAGTCTTGCTCGTGAGTCGTAGCACTAACAAGCCATTATAAAAAATGACATGAATGCATGACTAAGAATGATGTGAAATGCAATGCAAACTAAACACCAATGCAGGTACAAAGATAAATTCCATAAATAGTAAAGACCATTGTAGGGTTTATTTACAACCAACCAACTTAAAGCTTAATTTTTGGGGTACATGGAGCGTCGGATCACTTTGAAAATGATTCCAGTAGCTTCATTATATACTCAATTATATTAAGGGTCAAGCTTCAAGTGAAACCAAATCACGAAACCCAATGAAAACTGCGGCTAAAGTATGTTTGAGAACAGTTTCCAAAAATATTAATTTATATAACTGTTTCAACTGGCTTTTAACTAACCAATTTGGGGTAAAGTTTTAACCTTGAAAACCATAATATTTTTCCTGATGACCTGAAAGGAACTTGTAGTACTCGTGTCCTATTTTCCATAGACTCCAAGAACACTTAAATCGGATCACCGATGGAGAAGTTATGAATTTCTTAACATGGTCTTTCAACTAGCCAAACTTTATTTATTTTGAATTGAAAAACTTCTCCAAATCAATATTTTTGCCAATAAATGATCGAAACCTGACTACAAATACTGTAAAATCACTCGATACTAACATCAAAATATCTCAATAGCGCGTGGTGTCAAATTGGATCGAAACCAATAATCAATTCATCTAGAAACCTAATTTAAATTAATACCAACTATAAAATATCTCCAAAATAGTTATCAACTGAATCACATTAATTCAATTCACTAAAACCCTAACCCATGCCAATGGGATTTATTCCAAATTGATGCAAATCAATCCAATATACCAATTCACAATAATCTCTACCAATTTCTATCAAAACCCCGCAAAAGAAATAAAAAATTGTAAGAATTCAAATTGAATTAAGGAAAATTCCTTGAATTGAATATTTACCAAATTGCAGGTTGAATACCTCGTTTCTATCAAGAAAACTTAGCTTGAACTGACCATCTCGCAATGCTATACAGTTTTGTAGAGAGAAAGCTAGTGAAAATTAGACGTAGGGAGATTGCGGAGCAAGAGACCAAGTTGAGAAGGTTTAAGGAATGAAGGAACGAAACGTTTTGTTGAACGTTTCTAATGAAATTGATTTCATTTGATTTTTCTTATACATTTATGTATAAAGCCTCACCTGTTTGTTAGTAGTTTAATTTATTTTTATTTATTAATTCTTGAAGTCTTTATTTTGATGTGTTTTGGCTTCTGACGCTCATTTTCGATTCAATTTTTCACCAAATTGAACCAAACTCTCGACAAAATAGTCCATCTTCATAAAACATCCATAACGCTGGTTTTGATCACACCAAATCCCAAAAACCTTAACTTTGTCCATGATACACCAAACCTGTATGGACCAATTCTTTTGCCATATTAAACTAAACTTATACCAATTTAGACCCAATTTCAACCTTAACCACCGCCAACTGACATAAGCTCGAAGTAAGGACTTGCACCAATTTCGTTCTCATTTTACAATACTACTAATCCCGACTAGCATGCAAACCGAGGCAAAATCTTCACATGAGGATTAACACTTGGTTAATTAGTTTTTGAGCAGCTAATAATTAATTTTCACTCATGCCTTTCAGACACGCACTTGCAACCTCGAGTATGACAAACTGAGGCTACACCTCAACACCCCTGACTTTGCGATAAAATACCATATAATACACACATACTAAGTACACAACCTACAAAAATAAAATATACCTAATGATCTTTGGTCCATAATACGTGGGTCTCAACTCGGATACTTAAACTCCAAATAAAATTCGAAAATACTTGATTAGTCGCCTAATCAAGTTTATGAAATTCTCGAATTTCATAATTCTTCCCAACTAATTAAAAATTTTGTCCTTGGAATTTAGACTTACAGGTTAACAGAACTAAAAGAGATATGAGAAAATGATCCTTCATATACAACTCTTTTAATTCATACCAGTAAAAATCATTTACGAGGTGAAATCATTAAGTGGAACCTATCACTTTCATTGTAATCAACAGCTTAGTGGTAGAGATCATAAACATTTCAACTTTTCATTTTCAACTTCTTGGTTTAATGAAAAGTCATAACAGCTTCTCTGCTAATTCTGGCATTTTGTGAATTTTTGACGAGTTAAATGATCAACTTTACGGAATATCCAAAAACTTTACTTTCATTCACTACTCATTTCATGCCTTGAATCCCAATCAAGCATCAATAAATAGCACGATTTAGCCTATCTTGCTTTTAAATTAAACTTTTTTCAACTGAAAAACTATTCCATAAATTGTTGATAATTCTTTCCCTATCCACCAAACTCTAGTATACCCATTCAAATTTACTTTCTTATCACCGACCATTTTTTTATCAGAATTGTTGGCTAATCAATTCTTTGGCTATCATTAGTTTAAATATTTATATAGCGATGCAAATGTAAGCTCAACATTAGATAGCAAGTAGAGTCGAGTGTCTATCTGATCCATTATCATTTCAGCGTTTCTCATCAGAAACCTGGAAGTATATTAGTCATCACATAACTATAAATTTCTAATGACATCTATCATCCCATGACAAGAGATCTCGAATTTCAATCTGATCAGAAAATGAAATCGGACACATCGTGCAACTCTCACTCATTCTCTAAATGTTTACTCATAATATCATTTAGAATTATGGACTAGAAATCAATTACCAAATCCAACTTGTCAGCCAATTCACTTAACTTTTTCTTTGACTGGTTAGAAAATTAACGAATTTCCTAACTTCGTTAAATCATTTTCTATTCATGAGTTAACTAATAACCTCATTTCATTCACTTAGCCACCAATCTCCTTTAGATTTCCTTGATCACTACTCTGGTTTCCACATTCTCATATTACCGAGGCTTCATTACTTGAATAGAGACAATTATCCTCAATTTGAGTAGGTATATGTTTCAAAATAGGGATATCAACATTTTTTTATTATTATACTCTCACAGTATAACTTTTAACTTGTATCCCATATAAGTTATAAATATGATATCTCTCTTTACCCCTACTCCATACATATATTTAACTTTACTCAATTACAGTGGAAGAATATTCAATTCTTCAAACAATTAAGTTAGATGTAATATCCTCTATTCAATATTTCAAACCACAAGGGATCATACTGACTAACTGAGTTGCAAGTCGTGCTTCTCTTTTCATTTCTCATTTGTATCTTCATCGTCATTCATATATCTTATATAAACTCCAATTGAAAATAACTTAGTGCTTCAAACTTCACCACTAATTGATTACATGGTGTAACACAACATGTGAACCAATATACAACATATTCACTTATATAAATTACATATTACTATAATGGATCGAATTTCTAATTGGAGTTTAATCCCTTAATAAGGATCAGTGACCTATGACGTGGGATTTGCATCGAGATACGTACTGTGACCTAGGCGATAAAGCCGAGGTAAATGTTATATTTGTTCTGATGTATGCCTAGTTTATAATATATGTGTAGACTACTAAGTCACTCCTACCGGTGTTTAGGTGTCTGGAATGTGAGCGGTGACATGCTTCGAGATGCATGCTGATGTGGGGCTAGGGTTGAGAGAGATGAGGTGAGTGTGGTTTAAGTTATGTGGCATAATTTAATTGAATTAGATGTGGTTATAGTTTGATTTACATTAAATGTACTTAAGTTAGAAAGTTAATACAACAACCACATGATGACTCCTTGAGGTACATGTTAACACATCTAAAGACCAATTGAGTTTCAATTGGTGTCATCATGGGTAAGTAAATGGAGAGTTAGTGGTTGTGAAATGAAATGTAGGCCATTAGATCAGTATCGAGATATGTGTGCAGATCAAGATCAATGGCTAGAAATCAATCTTATATATACATGTATATAAGTGGATTTGTACATCAAAGGATTCTCATTTTATAACTTAGACAAGAAGAAATGGTGGAGAAGAAGCTCTGGATGAAAATCAAGGATTTATGAAAGATATTTTGGTGAGTTTGAAAGTGTAGATTGAAGTGGAAGTGTTTAACGATTTGGTAAGTTTAGCTACACCATTAACTTAGTTTGAGTTTGATGTAATTATGAGTTGTAGTTGCTATGGTGGTTGTTCTGGGTCTTTAGGTAAGTTCAAACAAAGGTCCCAAGGTGTTGGTGTTGGCCCTAAGTGGAGAAAAATCAGAATTAAAAGTGCAGAATTCTTTGAATTATGAGTTTTCCTGCACATAGCGTGCTACCTGCATGTAGCGCGCTAAAAAAATTGGGCAGTGCGCTAATTGTTCATTAGCGTGCTAGATAGGTTACCCAACGCACTAGGTGCTTTGAGAGCACAAAACCAACAATTTTATAACTTCAACTTAAACACTTTAAACAACTTTAATACCCTAATTAAAGGTCTAAATATAATCTAAAACATATGAAATGATATTAAGAATCTAGGAAAAAGTCTCAGGGGTTCAGGTACGCGATTCGAGGTGTTGGGAGACCGAATTAGCTTAAGAAAGTGCGTGGATTGTAAGTAAACTAATTGTGAGATTCATTTACATTTCATTTCAATATTGATAACTATTCTTAGTTATTCGAACTAAATTATTCTTTGTACTCTAAATGCCATGACTTGTCTCGCCTCATTTCATGAGTATGCTATCATGGCATCGATTGTTGGTTAATGATTTCATTGACTCTATATCATGTGCTATGTCATTCTTGATTATTAAGATATTTAGTTAAATGAAATAGCATGCTATTAGGTAGCAGTTTACGGTATTGTACATTCAATTTCCTTTGTACATTAGATATGCAATCCTATTGTTGGATTTCGAAGTCTTGTCATTCCTTAAATTATGAATGTAGTTCTTAGATCTAGGACCATGATATGATAAAGATGTTCGCGACACTCGGGGTCACTAGACTTTCAGGGTTGTCGGGATCTTACCACTAGCTTGTGTAGCATACGAGGTATGGGACCCGAGGTTGTCGACAAGTATATATCACATGTGAAGGGCATTTCTATGTGATTAAAGAGGTGCAAAGCTGAGATACCCGAATAAAGGCATTTGTGATAGGACTCATGGCCGACCGGCTCTAGATTATTACTACATAGCCATGTGTTAGTTTCATATTGATTAACTGAAGTATCTATTAGCATGATCTCGTTTTCAGCATAGTTGCTATTGTTATGCTTTTAGATACTTATTGTATATTTGGAAATATGGATAAATGTCTCTCAATGTTACTTTTTACTTTTCTGTACTCACCATCCTTTTTATGACGATGGGTGCAGATCTGTTGAGTAGTAGATTGGGTAAGGGGAAGATCAGCAAGTACCTCTAAGCCAATGGAGTGCTGCTACCTTTACTATTGTAGATTTTTGGTTTGATGTATGGCTTTTATATGTCTTTTAGATATTTTTGGGGATGTATACATTAGGTTATGAGATAGTTAATTGACCAGACACCTGCGTATATGGTTATCACCGTTTTGTTCTATATATGCATGTGATCGTTAATTTCCTAGTTTTCCATATACTTAGGATTAAAATTAATTACTTCTGCTAATTCGTTAATATTTTCGATGAATAAACTTTAAATTTTAAAAAATTTAGTTAACACAAAATTATTAGTATATATGTAAATGGTGAAATGCTTAGTGGCAAAGTAGCTAAATTAGACAAAGGTTTTGAAAGGTTGAGTAATACGTTGTTAAGTCCTATATGGTAAAGGTTATGGCTTAATTATGAGATTAGGCTGGGTGATGCCCTAATTTGAGTAGGAGTCGTCACAGGTGGTATAAGAGCCTAGGTTTATACAGCCTAGGCAGTAGAATATAGTTTGTTGTATAACGTGATACCAACATTACAGTTGGTATCAGAGGCCAACATTTCCCAATAAGCTATACACAAACTTAAATAAAAACATAAACTTTAGATGTGGAAACTTGATGATCCTTATCTTCAAACTATTAGTTGGGAAGTGAGTGAAAATGAGATGTGGATTTCTTTTATGTACATGTTAGTTTCTATATGTATATATATGCGTTATCTACGTAGTAGCTGATTCGCGTTCGCTATCAACTTGCAGACACCGATGGCTGACTCACGCGACAGCGGGGATGCAGGTGCTAGTGGCAGCCACCCTCCTATTCCATTTGCTAAGGAATATCGGAGGCTTTCAGACCGAGTAGCTGCTTAAAGACAGCAGTTAGTTCATTTCATTTCCATGATGATAGTATGTTTTGCTCTGCTAGCATATACACTGGCGCCCATACTCTAGAGACAATTGATACACCATCTCCCACCCTTACATCTTCGAGTTCGTCAACGGAGGTTCAACTGGTGAAACATTTCATCAGACTGAAGTTTGTTTACTTTGATGGTCAGCGATATTTTGAGAAAATGGGTTTTATCTTAGGAGAAGCTTCATAAAGTCTTGAGGATTTATGATAGACTTCGAGCCGATATTTCATCGTTTATGCTGCAGAGAGACGTTGATGTTTGGTTGCTTAAGATGATAGCTTCTGATGGAGACTTTGAGTCTTCGGATGCCTTCAAGAGGAAATTATATCAGCAGTACTTTCCACGTACATTGATGAACAGAATGAGGAAGAAGTTCATGAATCTGAGATAGGGAACTGATGAGTCGGTGATAAGCTACAAAGACTGATATGGCTATCTGAGATAGTTTGCTGGAAATTTTGTGAGAGATGATTTTGAGGTCGTGTACCATTTCATAGATGGACTAAGGCCTAATATAGGATTTAATGTGATCAGTTCAGGTGCTAGGACCTTGGGTAAAATATACGAGAGTGCACTTTCTCACGAGACCTTCTACCTGAGTAGAGTTGTTGATGGGACACTATTGGGACCAACATTGTCAACGAATCAGACTGCGAAGTTTGAGAGGAGGAGACATAAGGGCAAGGGACAGAGGAAATGGGAGAGAGGTTCTCAAGGATCAGGGACAGCTACATCAGTTGTGCCCTATGTATCATCCACTATGCCATTGTAGAGTAGAGTTGGTAGACCTCCCTTGCCACCATCATTCAGACCTGCGTTGCCAGCTGCTACTACTTTACTAGCTCTTCCAGCACCACTAGCAACACGTTAGCATCAACAGCAAGGTGGTAGAGGTCGAGGCAGAGGTAGACGCAAGGGCCGACATGGTTCCTGATAGAGATAGTCTCAGGGACAGGCCTAAGATCAGGCTCAGGGTCAATGCAGGTCGATCACTTGCTATAGGTGTGGCCAAGTTTGACATATAGTAAGAGATTGTCCACAGCTAGCAGTAGTATTCCCACAACAGAGTCGCGAGGGAGCACACATGAGCTCAGCGAGATGCGGAGGTTACTCGATGACTTATTAAGGGTAAAGTTTCCATATTTGGTAGAGATTTATATATTCTATTTGATTTAGGTTCTACAATATCTTTCATTTCTGGTCACAAGATAAGCATTTTAGGGTTGACACTAGTTAGAGTTAGCATGCATTTGATTTTGGGTACAGTAGACGAAGATAGGGTTTACCCTAATTGTCTTGTAGAGGGATGTCTAGTAGAGATAGGCGGAGTAGAGTTACCTGCAGACTTTAGAGTTCTTGAGTTCTTAGACTTTGATGTGTTATTAGGGATGGATTCGCTAGTAGCGTATCACGCTGATATCGATTGATTCGGTAAAATAGTGATATTTGAGATTTTAGGGCATCCGATGTTAACATAAAGTGGTAGTAAACCGAGAGACGAGGGCACTAAGGTCGACTTGCGACTAGTGGAGAGATGGAGACTCTGGTATCATTACATACCGTAACAGAGAGTTAGGGACCCATACTTGAGGAGATTCCTGTTGTGCGTGAGTTTCTAGACATGTTTCTAGAGGACTTGTCAGACCTCATCTAATTAGGGCATTTGATCAGCCTAGATTACCTTAACTCTTTGATAATCTACCAGCCTTCACATTTCCATCAATATACAATTAATAATAAGATCACATTATCATCAATTATAAAATATTATCGACCACTAAGGATTCTAAAGTAAATCTTAAACCTCGAAGTCCCGAAAATTTCTTTTGAACGCACGTCCTCTATTTTAAGCCTAAACCGAAAAAAATCGGCCTTTAAAAATCTTCAACAAAACCTGCTCAGCTTTGGTGGAAATACCGAAAGACTCACAATCTACCACATAAAAATATTTATTGCATTCGCAAAATTTTTTAATTCATTTTAACCTATTTCAGATTTTCAAAATCCTTAAACCCATTGCCTTAGTTCCACAACATTTCATTATGTCCCAACATAGTTCCAACCATTCCAAAATAGATCCTAATCACACTCAAACCCAAAAACCCATTTATACAATATTTTATATTTAAAATAATGCATACAGAGAGATAAATGAACTACCACATGACAAACAGTCAAAAAGCTTTTCCCATTTCCCTTGTCGCCGCTAGAACCTGTTATTATCCAATTATAAAAATTCGATAATGTCAGATAAATAAATCCCACACTATCCAATACACCTGTAATGATCAAATGCATAATAATCCAAGAGATTAAACAAGAAATATAATCCAAAGAATTTAAATACAACTGTGAATCCATCCCGTTTTTGTTATCCGACCATAAAAGATAACGTTCTCTGAAAGTGGTAAGTAAACAGTAGTAAGGACTCATGCTCGGAGAGAATAACTAATCGAGTCTCGTACCTCGAGTCTATCAAGGTATGATATGGTTCAATGTGATCTCATGATAATCACGTGATGCAAAGAATCAGTGACTGTAGCCCCTCAAGCATAATATAATTCTAACATGTACACAATCAAGCAAACACTATAAGTTCTACCCTGCGATACACAGACAAGTAGCTTAATATACCCTATGGACACAGTCAGGTAGACACTAAATAGTTCTTCCTTGTAATACAGTCAGACAGATAGCGTAAGGAGACTTGAATTGCCTTATCCTCTCAACCAGTGTATGCATGTACAACAAAAACGTAATATCAAGGATTAATGCAATTTATATGAAATTGTAATCATACAATGTAAAGGTTACTATGGGATTTACTTAACCTTACAAATGCGATATCGCAACTCCTTTGCGCTCCGAGTCATAAAATAGTCCACAAAGGGCTCCGATCGCCGTCCTACAATTCATTATTACATCCTGTAAGCCTCTACAACAATTTCACTATTTTTTTCAATTATCTCCAATTTAATTGACCAAATCATATCCCGAAACCCCTTAAATCCTTCCAAAATAAATTCTTTAATGCCCAAACTTCATTTTTGACTCAAGATTATTGTTGGGCATCGAAAGTTACTTTGTCTAGGCTTAAATATATTTTTTCCAATTATATATATATTTCAGTGTTTCGACATCTCAAAAACCCCAAAATCCCTCCAAATTAACTCCTCAAATGTCCGGATCCTAATTTTGACTCCGAATAGTGATTCATAATCGAAATTTACCCTTGACTAGGCTTTAAAACAATATTTTAAATTTTGGACATTTCGGGTATTGTAGCATGCACTATGAGAAAAATACTGGGTATAAATCCTCGATAAAATTCTAAAATCCACATTTTTCAAAAAAACCTCTAATTTTTATTAATTGATCAAAAATCCCGTTTTTCATAATTTCTATAATTTCCAAGGATTTTATTTTATTTTTTTCCAAATTAAAACATTTTTTTATAGATGGAGAAGTGGGTTTGATCCTGAATGGGGCCCGGTTCGGCTGGATTTGGGGGTCGTCCCCAACCTCCCCATTGAATAGAATTTCGTTTCTTCTTCTTGTTTGTCTTGGGTCTAAGAAGGGGAGTTCTAGCTCCATCTCTCCAGCGTATTTCCTTTCCCCCTCCCCTTCTTTATTCTTCTTATTCTTTCTTTCTTCCCCCACCTTCTTTTTCCTCCCTCTCGAACTTACTGTCTCTCACTGTGTTTTCATTTTTTTTTCTTTTAATCAATAGATCCTCAACCTTTCTCCCTAAAACCAAAACCAAACTTCTAATTCATCTCGATACCCTATTGTCCAAAACCATAAATCAGATTGAAACTCTTACCTCATCTTCTATGGTCACCATAGTCGATAGTCATGACTCCTTTCCAATTCAATTTCAATTTTGAAAACAATGGCAAGAAGAAGAGGAATTACACTAGAGAGATGGGAGAGAAAGAAGAAGAAAGTGGCGAATGATGATGAGATGAAGGAGACACCACAGTCAAATCGAATTTAAGAGGAGATGACATTCAGTTAAAGGAGATAAATAGGAGTTTCCTCGAGATTCATGTGACATGAATCTCGAGGGAGATCTTATGTTTCCTTTATATTTCTTTCTTTTCTTGAAATATGTTTGTGTATCTCGAGGTCTATCTTTAGGCTATTAACAAGATAATCACCACTAATAGCCTTACTGAAACTCAATCATATTTGATCTCCTCAAGATACGTATCACGTATCTCGAGGTAGATCAATTGATTTTATAGCAATCTACTAAATCACTTGATTTTCCTTGAAATTGGACAACATGCATCACAAGGCGTGAACACATCTCAACCACAACAAACAAATCGTCCAACCATTTCTCTTCCTCGACACTCACGCTAAGCGTATCTCAAGGCGCATCCAATGTATATTTTTATTTAATTCAAACTATAGAATTGATTTATATATTTATATATATAAACTATATATGTATATATATGTGCACTTATGTATTTTTGTGGCTATAAATTCTCCACGCGCACCAACAACCATCCTCGGGTATGCACACTATTGTACATCCCACATTTGTCACCCTCGACCCTGCATATCACTAGGCGCCCACAAATTTATTTTTTATTATATTTAATTTCGTAATTATCTCTTCTATTTACATCCAAATAAATCCCCAAAAAATACTCCAATTCTGCTAAAAATTGGAGAATATACCAAAGCACTCCAAAACTTTTAAACAACTAGTCTAGTATGCGAATCGAGATGTAGGGCCCACGTCGTCTCGTTAAGTCCATTTAAATATAGAAATTCAAATTTTTAAACTTAATTACAATTATGTTTTGCAAAATTCGAAACGATAGTTGAGGTAAACGTTTGAACTATCTCGACACTCATTTTAATACGTATCTCAAGATAATACCCTGAAATTATTAAAATTGGTGAAAATTCTCCAACGCGCTCCAAAACTCACGGACACCTCATATACACCCCACTTGACCCTATTTCACTTTTAAATAGTGTATAATACATCAAATAAGTACACAACACACAAATAATATTAAAATTTATGATCTCCGATCCGTAACACATAGGTCCTACCTTGAATACTTAAATCTCAAATTAAATCTGAAAATACTTTATTAACCACTTAATCAAGTTTATAACATTCTTTGATGTCACAATCTTCCCAACTAATAAAAAAATATCATCCTCAAAATTTAAACTTCAGGTTACTGAACCAAAAGAGATATGAGAAAATGATCATTCATATACATCTCTTTTTAACCCAAACCTGTAAAACCATTTAAAATGTGAACCGCTAAGTAGACCCAATCACTTTCGTTGTATTCAACAATTCGGTGGTAGAGATCATAACCATTTTATCTTTTCATCTTCCAATATCTTAGTTTAATGAAAAGTTATCTCAGTTATTTTGTCAATTCTTGCAATTTGTGAATTTCTAACGAGTTAAACAATCAACTTTGTGGAATATCCGATAACCTTACTTCATTTCTCATCTCATACCTTGAATCTCATTCAAGTATTAATCCATAGCAAGACCTAGCTTATCTTGCTTTTCATAACACAATTTTCATGCGCATCTGAATATTATTCTACAAACCGTTGATAATTCTTTCCATATCCACCCAAACCCCGGTACACATCCCAATTTACTTTCTAATCGCTAACCATCACTTTTTATTTCAATTATCAGTCAATTAACTCTTAGACTATCCTCAATCTAAAATTACATATTGATGCAAATAATATTCGAGCAAAACATTAGATACTAAGTAGAGTCGCGTGTCTATCTGATCCATCACCATTCCAACGTTCCCAACTAAAAACTTAGAATTACAAAAGTCATTCCATGACTATAGATCTCATAACACATCTGTCATCCCATGACAAGAGATTTCTAATTCCCTATAGGATCAGAAGAAACCTGACACCTCATGCAACTCTCATTCATTCTCTAAATGTCTACTCATAGTATTGTTTATATTGTGGACTAAAAAGCAATTACCAATTCCAACTCGTAAGACAATTCACTTAACTTCTTCGATTGGTTAGAAAATTATCTTTTCTAACTTCATCAAATCATTCTCTAATGATGAGTTCATCAAGAACCTCATTCCTTTCACTTAAATGAGACCTCATACAAATTCACGTCTTAATCACTTACTGCTCACCAACTTCTCCCATTGCCTGAATAGAGATAGTTATCCTTAGTTTGAGTAAACATACGTTTTTAAACAGAGATATCAACATATTTAATGATTATATTTTCATAGTATAGCTTTTAACTTGTATCGCATACAAGTTTATAAATATGTTATCTCTTTTTCTCTTCTATTCAATTACAATTGAACAATATTCAATTCTTCAATACTGTCTTCTATTCAATATTTCCAACATAACAAAGATAAGACTTACAAACTGAGCTGTAAATCACACATTTCACTTCATTTCATTTATTTCTTCACCAACATACAAGCATCTTATCATCTCCAATTTACAATAAATAGTGCTTTAAACTTCACCACTAACTAATCAAGTGGTGTAGCACTACAATTGAACCTGTGTACAACATATTCATTGATATTAGTTGTACATAACTTTGGTTCTAAACTTTTAACATTCTGAGTTTGACTCATAAGATCCTTGTGAAGATATATTAAGTTCCATCAAAATTATAGTTTGATATTCTAATTTGATCGGGACTCGTTAACCTGAAATTTTCATTTTCGTACTAATGTGAGAATATATTGACCATTCAGTTGCCTATACTTCAGCCTCAATTGACTCCAACAAAACTTTATAGACTTTTTTATTCCAGATGTCACCAATTCATTTGATTATTCAAAGATGGTGGATACATCACACTGATCTTCTATGTTATGAATGAATCGTGATTATGAAATAGAGTTACTTAGACTTTTGGACATGCACAACTACTCCAGTGCCTTACCTTGACTAAAGGAGTCCGTCCATGTCACTGCCAACTGTCACAAGTCATCTCAATATCTCATCATTTTTTTATACATTGAGTCTATTCCATTCTGCTTTTGTCAATCTTAACAATTCTCACATTAATCTCGATTTTTGTCCCTTTATAAACTTACCACTACTTTCGCTCAACAACCAGACCACTTATAGCTCCTTAATCTTGACTTAAAAAGGCAATTTATAACTCTTCTCGTTTCGAAAATATAGCTAAGGACGGTGTGACTTCTTATTATCATTTAATGAATCGAAGTCTTCCTTAGCTTATCTTAATTCGAAATAGAGAAATTTTGTGACTCAAACAGGTAATTTGTTTGTTATTGCCTTATGTTATTTCCATTAGTATCGAATATCTCGACTTTTCTTTGTCTTAAAAACAAATTCGATATCTTTCAAGAGACTATGCAAGATAACTTTAAATCTTATTATTCATCAAATTACTTTTGATGAATTGCCTTTTTATTATTATTCAACTGAAGAGATAGAATAATTTGAATTCCCAAACTCTTATTAACTTAATGACTAATCAAATTCTTAAAGGATACTATTTCAATCATTTAAGTCCTACAAATAGAAATTCTCGTAATTTAGGAGTTTATATTGACGTCCTTTACATATCAATTACTGATATTTAATCAATAACATTATCTCTTCATTTATTATATTTTAAGTCGTAGTGATAGACATTATTACTTAATTTGATTAGAAATGACTATTTGGTACTTTGAATCTCAAAACAAAATCACTTATCTTGATGTTTATAAGCTAATCCAAGCTATTATTAGACCATTTTCTCCAATACTTTAACTTCTGACAAGTTGATCTTATCACTACAATTATCATTTTCTAGTTAAAAATTTCGTTGATCTTTGTTTCATAACAACATTAATCTGGTGTTAACAAAGATTACTTCTAACTCGTGTATTTCCATTTATTTTATTAGTACTTTATTAGATTCATAGAATCACAATACTCAACGTCACTTATAGATAAGTAACTTGAGTAATAAACAATTAAAGTTTTCATTACTTCTACATAGAAGTCGTTTGATTGTTTTAAATGTGGTTCTACTCCATTTTTCTCTTGATGTTTTGTTTCAAAAAGGAGACAAAACTTTACTTTAAAGTATTTTATGTTCTTCAAAGTCGCTTAAGGCAACTTGACTAATCCAATCACAATCTCATTGTGATTTCTAAGTCAAGATTTAATTTGTCTAATCAATTTCCATTTTATGTTTTCGATAACCATGTGTCTATTTTTCCCTTGTTGAGACTATTTTCAAAAGCAACCCTCAACGAAATCATCAATAACCTCAACAACAACAAAAACACAACTCACCCTGGATATCAATTTCTCTCTTTCCTCAGATCCAATCTCGGCCTCAACCCTCTCTGTTTTGAATCGTAGAAATGGGTGGTGAGGCGTATGTGTGTTCTATTTTATTTTCCAATTATATTAGATTTCCTCAAGATTCATATCACGCGAATCTCAAGACAAATCTAATAATTCCAATTTGAGAATTCATGTCTCCTTTTTCTTTTCATTTAAGATTCATTCTTAAGCAGGTTTTAGTTGATTATGAATCCAACCAATATTTTATAGAATAGGTCTTCCCAAGTTAACTGTACAACCGGTACTAACCTTATTCTAAAACCTAAGATATTCATATCTTGTGCTTATCAAAAGTCTCGATTTCATATTACGTTTTTCAAACGATTCCCAATTGCTTGAGACTTAATTTAAATATATTTTTATATTTTCCTGAGCATTTAAAAATTTTAATAGTTTGATACTTTCAATTTCTAAGAAATCCATGTTCAATGTTTACGTACATGAATCTTTTTGACTTCCCTTTCGACCAATTTCCTATTGGTTTCATAACTGATACTTTCATTAGTTATATCAGTACCGAACTACTTACTACACCTTTGTGAATTCAGATTTCACAAGTCTATTTCGTATCCATTTACGCTAAGTTTCATTTCACAAGCTTATTCTCGTTTCTAGTCTTACTCGTCATATCTTACGAGCTAAGTATCGAACACAAAAGTAAAATAAACCTCAAATCGTATATTTAGCGATAATATACACATATAATACAAATATAACACAATAGTAAAGTTTTTAAACTTTTTTTTAACCCCGTTCAGTCACGTTCATTCCTAACTAATCGCGCTCAATCACCCTTTGCTTTTCAACCAAAGGTTTATCCTCAATTGAGCCAAACCTAGGCTCTGATAGTAACATTGTCAGACCCCACCTAATTAGGGCATCTGACCGACCTAGATTACCTTAACTCCTTGATAATCTAACAGTCTTCACCTCTCCATCAATATACAATTAATAATAAAATCTTATTATCATCAATTATAAAATATTATCAACCATTAAGGATTCTAAAGTGAACCTTAGACCTCAAAGTTCCATAAATTTTTTTTGACAACACCTCCTTTATTTTTAAGCCTAAACTGGAAAACTTGGCCTTTAAAAATCTTTAACAAAACCTACCCAGCTTTGTTGGACATGGCGAAGGACTCACAATCTACTACATAACATTATATATTGCATTCACAAAAATTGTTTATTCATTCTAACCTATTTCAGATTTTCAAAATCCTTAAACCTTTTGCCTTAGTTCTATAGTATTCCATTCCATCCCAATACAGTTCCAGTAATTCCAAAATAGATCCTAATCACACTCGAACCCAAAAACCCATTTATACAATATATTATATTTAAAATGATCACCACAATCTTCAAGTCTTGTTTGTTCTTCCTTGTCTTCACTGAGAATTTAACATCATCAAAAACAATTCAAAGATGTAGGGTAAGTAAACTCCTACACTGCTCTGTACTCCTGCAAATGTTAGTCTGAATACATGGAGACATGTAATTGCATTACCAAATAACAAAAAATATAAATAACAACGTGAATCCACCTGTTCATATTTCCTAACTATACTCGTACGTTGACTTCCAAATATAGTACAAAAAACTGTACTAGGAGTTCATGAAATAGGCAACAGGTCAGTGGATTTTTGAGCCAGATGCATCAGCTCCGTCGTCCACATCTACTCCTAAACGTAGGGAAATAGATGTTAGGGAATGTGCCCTAGGTCAATCTACAAACATTATTTATCTTATAGTTTTAGTTAATAAAATAGAGGTTTTATTTGTTGTTTTATTATAAGTGATTGCATGTTTACTTTATAGTAAGATCCATGGGTATTTGTTGAAATATCCTAAATGTCCCTAGTCGGTCATTATACTGAGAACTATAATTAATTAAGACTAGTGTGAATCTTGATGGATGGTCATGTGATGATCATGCGTATAAGGATACGAATCAAGATCATGAGTACTTATTATGGAATCAGATACTGGACCGACTCGCTATGAGAACACCACATGAATTAAGTCGTAGGTGTTACTCATGATAGGTATATCATTTAGTCATTCGACTTGAGATTACCATAGACTTCAATATTACGAGCATGATAATTTGACACAATCAAATGTTGTCTTTAACCGAATAATTATAAAGATTGTGATTGGTTACCGTGTGAATAATATGTGAAGGTGTGGAATCAAGATAGAATTTGTCAATCTCGTATAGAGAGAGATATCACTGGATCCCTCGATAAGAACGAGTGATAATGGTCAAGTCCACGTGAATTGATATTATCAATGTCACTTGGATGTTTTCCAGTTTACCTAAAGATCGGGACTAGTATGATTGAACATTAAGGGTGACTTTCCATGCCTTATGTTTAATTAAAGGATATCGCACGACAAAAGGATATGATATACGTTATTAATTAGGTTGTATCGATGTTGATATTCATGCTACTTGGGTAGTCATAATGTCTTGCTAGAGACCGCTTATGACTTGTGTACCAAAATGGTTTTTGGTTCACTGCCAACATCGCATGAACCTATTGGGTTGCACACAAAGAATGGCTTTGCACAATTTCAATTGGTCTAGAGTAATGAATTTTATATGATGAAATTGATGACATAAATGCCCTTACAATTTGTTATATGATAACTTATTAATAGGGGCGTATATGTAATTTGCTTAAACTACGTAAATACAATAGATGTATTACGAATAGGACTTCAAGTGAGGGTTTATCTACACATAAATAAAGGGTGGATCCCAAAATAATGAAATAAGATTTTGTTTTACAATTTTTGAGTTCTCTGGATTAAGGGAGAGAAAGAAAATTTATTTTTAATCTCTCTTGGAGCTAGCACTCCAAATTGTGGTAGACGTTCCTGAAAATCAAACAATCAAAAGGAAATCACAGAATAAGGTATGACTTACTTTCGTAGATTTAGTTTAACGAAACTTATTTTTTGATCCTGTTGGGATTTTTCGAAACTTGTTTTGAATTTTCCCCTGCGTATGAACCCCAAAAATCCAACAGTGGTATCAGTGCATTAGGCTCGGTTCTATTAAAAGGTTGCATGTTTTCAATGATGTATATATGATATGTGTGAAAACATAATCTTGATTAATATTTATATGATATACATATAGATTCAGTGGCAATTGTTATCGAGAATTGGTTTTAAAGCATGTTGTTAATTCATGTATATTGATACATCGCATGATATGATTCAATGATAGTATTCATGTTTAGAATATTTTGATTAACATATATTTTATATTGAGCGATGTGAATGTTGTATGTTCATGGTAGACTTCATGTTTAGGTTAATATGATTCTGATCTTGAACACATATTTCATTTTTTTCAATAATTATGCATGTCTCCGTGATAGAGATCATGATTAGGTTAATATGATTAATTTAATATGATTCTGATGTTGAATGCATGATTAATATCTCAAAATTGATTTTGACCATATATCTTATTGTAGTAATCCGTTAGTATATTCCTATAAGATAGGAGATAGACTTATAATTGGATTAGAATTACAAATCCTATAAGATAGGTGAGAAATAAAACAAATCCCAATTGGATTAGGATTCAAAGTATCTTAAGTTCTAATTGGATTAGAATAAGATATTAGTTAATGGTAGGCCCGAGATAATTTAAAATGTTTTGATTAATATTTTTCAGAATTAAAATGGGGCAGTTTTGTTGATTGGATTGACTAAAATTATGAGAAATTTTAGGCGATTTTCAGTTTTTGCAATTGAAATTTGTTGTCTAAAAATAATTCATACAATAGTCAATATTTGTATGATTTCCTAACTTTTTAGTGATTATTCACGCATTAAAGTATATGATATTTATCTTATTTAATTATGATCACTAAAACAAACAAAAATCCCTCTTTCAAATTTTAAGTCAAGTGTCATCCATTCTTAAACACTTGTCAAGGCTTCGATCACATAAATATGGGTCTGCCTTCGCAGAGTGTATTGTGTTATCTTGGTGAGGCAAGTTGAGTAACGGTTACTCTATTGTTTGAAATAGTTAGACTTGATAAAGCTATCAAAACGGTTTTGGGCTTTAGGCACTAGATGAGATAAAAAATGCTAAGACATAAGATGTCATCATCTTATAAAATAACTAAAAGTTACATATAATGTAATTGGTAATTGGTACCTACCTAAATAACCTAATTCGAAGTGTCATGCCTTAGCTGTCTTGGAATTAGTTGAAACATAGATTTTAGTCCCTTAAATTAACATAGTATTTTCAAGGATGGTTGTTAATTTAGTGGGAGTTTATTCCTCTATACTAAAATGAACTTTTGCATAATCTTTGTTGTAGATTTATAGCCTCTTCAAATCACACTAATCCCTTGTCACTGTGATCCATCCTTGAGAAGGATAAGTTGTCTGAGACAAACTTTCTTGACTGGTTCAGAAACTTGAGAATTGTTCTTATGCATAAACGCAAGTTGTATGTCCTGGATGATCATATTCCTGAGGAACCACCAGCTAATGCTTTAAGTGTTGTGAATGATGCACATACTAATCATGTCAACGACTTAACTGATGTTGCATGCATTGTGTTGGCAACCATGGTTCATGAAATTCAGAAGGACATGGAACACATGGAAGCTTACGACATGGCTACGACGCTGAAGGAAATGTTCCAACATCACGCTAGGCAAGAAAGGTTCAAGACAGTCAAGAACCTTCATTCTTGCAAAATGGCTGAGGGTACGTCGGTTAGTCCTCATGTTCTGAAAATGAAGGGTTATATTAACCATCTTGACAGACTTGGATTTCCCATAAGCCAAAAGTTGGCTACGGATTTGATCCTGAATTCATTCCTTGATAGTTATTCACAATTTATGATGAACTATAACATGAATAACATGGAGAAGTCTATCTCAGAGTTGCATTTGATGCTTAAAACTGCTGAGCAGAATGTCAAGAAGCTCATTGCTAGTGTGTTGACGGTTAAAAAAGAAAAGGCTTTAAAAAAAAAGCAAAGGCAAGGCTAAAGTTACCAAGGCTGTTGTGACTGTCACAAATCCTTTGGAACAAGTCAAGCCCAATGCTACTTCTACTTCACAGTCCCGGAAGGAAAAGGAAAAAGAAGGAAATTGTCATTTCTGCCATGCACCTGGACATTGGTTCAGAAATTGCAAGCTCTATCTTGAAGATCTAAAGAAAAAAAAAAGAGTGGTGCGACTACTGCTTCAGGTATTTACATTATTGAAGTCAACTTGTCTACTAGTGATTTCTGGGTATTGGATACCGGATGTGGATCTCACATTTATATTAATGTGCAAGGGTCTCACCAAAAGTAGAAAGCTGAAGAAAGGCGAAGTCATCTTACGAGTTGGAAATGGAGCAAAGGTTGCTGCGTTGGCTGTAGGATGCTATGAGTTAATTTTACCTAGTGGACTTATCTTAGTGTTAAAAAATTGTTATTATGTCCCTGCCTTGAGCAGAAACATCATTTCAGTTTCATGTTTGGACTTGGATGGTTTTAATTTTATTATTGCGAATAATAAATGTTACATTTCTTGTAAAGACATTTCCTATGCGAATGCTGATTTGTGTTATGGTCTTTATATTCTAAACATGAAAAGGTCCATAAATACTCCCATTCTTAACGTAAATACAAAGAGATTCAAGTCAAATGATTTGAATCAAACCTACTTTTGGCATTGTCACCTTGGCCACATTAATGAGAAACACATTTCTAAACTCCATAAAGATGGACTTTTATATTCATTTGATTTTGAATCATATGAAACATGTGTATCTTGTTTACTAGGCAAGATGACAAAGAGTCATTTTACTGGACACAATGAAAGGGCAAGTGATTTATTGGGTCTAATACATAGTGATGTATGCGTTCCTATAAACACAATGGCTAGAGGTGGTTATCAGTACTTCATTACATTCACTTGATGATTTCAGTAGATATGGTTATGTATATCTCATGAAACATAAAGGTGAATCTTTTGAGATGTTTCGAACATTTCAGAACGAAGTGTAAAATCAACTTAGTAAAACTATTAAAGCACTTCGATCAGATCGAGGTAGTGAATATTTAAGCAAAGAGTTTGATGATCATCTTAGAAACACTGGGATTATCTCACAGTTAACTTCCCCAACAACTCCATAATGGAATGGTGTTTCTAAGAGGAGAAATTGAACTTTATTGGATATGATTGGATCTATGATGAGTCATGTAGATCTTCCTATTTCCTTTTGAGGTTATGCCTTAGAAACTGTCGCGTTTACACTAAATCGTGTTCCTTCTAAAACGGTTGATAAAACACCACATAAGATGTGGTTCGGGAAAAGACCAAGTTTGTCTTTCCTTAAGATTTGGGGCTGTGAGGTTTCCGTACGACGACAAATCTCAAAAAATTATCAGCCAAATTTACCAAGTGTGTATTCATTAGTTATCTTAAAGAAACTAAAGGATACTACTTTTATAATCCCATTGAGAATAAAGTGTTTGTTGCTCGGAATAGTGTCTTTATGGAAAAAGAGCTTATTTCAAAAGACAACAGTGGGAATAAAGTAAGTCTTAAAGAAATTCAAGAACCACAAATAAACACTCAACTGCCAATGGGAGATCAACTCAGTCTTGAACTAATTGATCCTCCACAGGTATCACAAGGCCCTCGTAGGTCTTATAGGGTAAGACATAAGCCTGTGAGATTTGGATTTCTTATTACTGATTGTAGTGAGGGAATGCTTATGGATCAAAATGAACCTACTACTTATCAGGAGGTTGTTTCTAGCCCTGAGGTAGATAAATGGCTTAGCGCCATGAATTCTGAGATGCAATCCATGTATGATAACCAAGTTTGGAACTTGGTTGATTTACCTGAAGGTGGTAAGACCATTGGATGTAAATGGGTTTTCAAGAAGAAAACTGACATGGATGGCAATGTGCATACTTATAAAGCACGGCTAGTAGCAAAATGTTTCAAACAGACTCAAGATGTTGATTATGATGAAACATTTTATCCTGTAACGATGCTTAAATCCATTAGAATTCTAATTGTCATAGCCGCATATTATGACTATGAGATATGGCAAATGGATGTCAAAACAGCTTTTCTAAATGGAAAGTTACTTGAGGACGTGTATATGATACAGCCTGAAGGGTTGTTCATCCTAAGATTTCTAGGAAGGTGTGTAAGCTTCAAAGATCTATTCATGGATTAAAGCAAGCTTCTCATAGTTGAAATCTTCATTTTGATGAAGCAATTAAGGAATTTGGTTTCTTTAAAAACAAAGATGAGCCTTGTGTATACAAGAAGGTCAGTGGGAGCGTGGTTGTTTTCCTGGTACTGTATGTTGATGATATATTACTCATTGGAAATGACATCCCAACCTTGTAGAGTGTCAAGTATTGGTTAGGGAAATGTTTCTCATTGAAGGACTTAGGAGATGCAGCCTACATCCTTGGGATTAAGATCTATAGGGATAGATCTAAAAGTTTGATCGGTCTAAGTCATAGTGCTTATATTGATAAGGTACTGAATAGGTTCAATATGCAAGACTCTAAAAAAGGGTCATTGCCAATGTCTCATGGTATAAATCTCAGCAAGACTCAATGTCCGAAGACTAATGATGAGCGAAAGCGCATGAATACGATTCCATATGCATCAGCTATTGGATATATCATGTATGTCATGTTATGCACTCTACCTGATGTATCATATGCTTTAAGCGCAACAAGCAGATATCAGTTTGATCCCGGTGAGAGTCACTGGATAGCCGTAAAGAACATTCTTAAGTACTTGAGAAGGACTAAAGAAGTGTTCTTAGACTATAGAAGTTTGGAAGATGAGCTTGTTGCAAGTGGTTATACAGATGCAAGTTTTCAAACTGATATAAATGACTTCAGATCGTAGTCTGGATATGTGTTTACTTTGAATGGAGGAGCAGTGAGCTGGAAAAGTTTGAAATAAGAAACTGTCGCAGATTCTACAACAGAAGCTGAATATATTGCAACGTCCGATGCAGTTAAGGAGGCAGTTTGGATCAAAAAGTTCGTCTTAGAACTTGGTGTGGTTCCGAGTATAGCTAACCCCATTTGCTTGTATTGTAACAACAACAGGGCGATATCACAGGCCAAAGAACTAAGATCACACCACTGATCAAAACAAATACGTAGACGTTTTCATCTCATTCGAGAAATCATTGAGATGGGAGACGTGAAGATTTGCAGAGTTCCTACAGAAGGCAATGTTGTAGAAATTTTAATAAAGACTCTTCCACAAGCGAAACATGATGGTCATGTTATGTCATTAGGTATTATATACATGAATGATTGGCCCTAGTGCAAGTGGGAGATGTCAGGGCATGTGCCATAGGTCAATCTACAATTTTTTTTTTATCTTATAATCTTAGTTTATAAAATAAAGGTTTTATTTGCTGTTTTATTATAAATGATTGCATGTTTACCTTATAGTAAGATCCATGGGTATTTATTGAAATATCCTAAATGTCCCTAGTCGGTCATTATATTAGGAACTATAATGAATTAAGACTACTGTGAATCTTGATTGATGGTCATGTGATGATCATGCGTATAAGGATACAAATAAAGATCATGAGTACTTATTATGGAATAACATACTGGACCGACCAGCTATGAGAACACCACATAGATTAAGTCATAGGTGTTACTCATGATAGGTATTTCAGTTAGTCATTCGACTTGATATTACCATATACTTTAATATTAGGAGCATGATAATTTGACACAATCAAATGTTGTCTTTAACCGGACAATTATAAAGATTGTGATTGGTTACAGTGTGAATAATATGTGAAGGTGTGGAATCAAGATAGAATTTGTCACTCTCGTATAAAGAGATATATCAGTGGGTCCCTCGATAAGTTAGACTGATAATGGTCAAGTCCATGTTAATTGATATGATCAATGTCACTTGGATGTTTTTCAGTTTACCTAAAGATTGAGACTAGTACGATTGAACATTAATGGTGACTTTATATGCCTTATGTTTAATCAAAGGATATCGCACAACAAAAGGATATGATATACATTATTAATTAGGTTGTATCGATGTTGATATTTATGCCACTTGGGTAGTTATAATGTCTTGCTAAAGACCGCTTATGACTTGTGTACTAAAATGGTTTCTGGTTCACTGCCAACGTCGCATGAACCTATTGGGTCACACACAAAGAATGGCTTTGCAAAATTTAAATTGATCCAGAGTAATGAATTTTATATAATAAAGTTCATGACATAAAAGCCCTTACGATTTGTTATATGATAACTTATTAATAGCGGCGTATGTGTAATTTGTTTAAACTACGTAAATACAATAGTTGTATTACGAATAGGATTTTAAGTGAGGGCTTATCTACACATATAAATAAAGGGTGGATCCCTAAAAATGAAATAAGATTTCATTTTACAATTTTTGAGTTCTCTAGATTAAGTGAGAGAAAGAAAAATCATTTTCAATCTTTCTTGAGGCTAGCACTCTAAATTGTGGTCACCTTTTGCGTATGTATTTCTTATAGAGGATGCGCATTTAAACGTCTTAAAAATCGAACAATCAAAAGGAAATCATGGAATAAGGTATGATTTACTTTCGTAGATTTAGTTTAATTGAACTTATTTTTCAATTATGTTGGGGTTTTTCAAAATTTGTTTTGAATTTTTCGCTGCGTATGAACCCCAAAAACCCAACAATAGATGTTAAGTACGACTACTACTAGCTTAGGAAAATAGCCGACCGCACTCCAACCACATCCATTTCCATTAATGCATGCTCGTCGAAAAACTTGTGTGCCTTGAGTTTTGCGTGTTCCAGTCTATTTGGTCTGGAAACCTAGCCCAGAGTCTCGCTCATGAGTCGTTGCACTAATAAGCCATCGTCTGGAATGACATGAGTGAATGACAAAATGATGTGAAACGCAATGCAAACTAAACACAATTATAGGTACAAAGATAAATTCCATAAATAGTAAAGACCACTGTATGGTTTACTTACAACCAACCAACTTAATTTTTTGGGGTCCTTAGAGCATTGAATCACCTTAAAAATGGTTCCAACAACTTCCAAGCATACCCAATTATATTATAGATCAAGCTTCAAGTGAAACCAAATAATGAAACGCAATGAAAACTACGGCCAAAGTACGCTTGAGAACGTTTCAAAAAATATTAATTTATATAACTATTTCAACTGCTTTCAACTAGCCAACTTGGGGTAACTTTTTAACCTTTAAAACCATAATATTTTTCATGATAACCTAAATCTAACTTGTCGTACTCATATCCTACTTTCTATAGACTCTAAGAACACTTAAATCGGATCACCGATAGATAAGTTATGAATTTTCCAACATAGCATGTCAACTAAGCAAAATTTAATTATTTTGAATAGAAAAACTTCTCCAAATAAATATTTTCGAAATTAAGTCATCAAAACCGGACAACAAACACCAAGAAACCACTGGATACTAACATCAAAATATTTCCACAGCCCGTATAGTCAAATTGGATCAAAACCAATAACCGATTTATCCTGAACCCAATGTAAATCAATATCAACTATAAAAACATCTCCAAAATAGTTATCAATTGAATCACGTTAATTCAATTCATCAAAACCCTAATATACGCCAATGGGATTTAATCCAAATTGATGCAAATCAATCCATTATACCAATTCACAACAATCTTTATCAATTTCTATCAAAACCCAATAAAAGAAATAAAAAATTGTGAGAATTCAAATTGAATTTAGAAAAATTATTTGAGTTGAGTATTTACCAAATTGCGGGTTGAATACCTTGTTTCCATCATGAGAACTTAGCTACAACTCATCGTCTCGCGATGTTCTATAGTTTTGCAGAGAGAAACCTGGCGAAAATCAGACGTAGGGAGATCGTGAAGTGGGAGGTCGAGTTAAGAGGGTTAGGGAACGAAGGAACGAAACGTTTTACAGAAAGTTTCTAATGAAATTGATTTCATTTGATTTTTATATATATTTATGTATAAACCTTCAGCCGCTTGTCAGCAACTTAATTTCTTTTTATTTATTAATTCCCTAAGTTTCTATTTTGACGTGTTTTGGGTTCCGATGCTCATTTTCGATCCGATTTTTCACCAAATTGAACCAAACTCTCGATAAAATAGTTCATCTTCATAAAACGTCCATAGCACTAGTTTTGATCACACCAAAACCCTTAAAATTTTAATTTTGTTCAAGACATACTGAACCTTTATGGGTCAATTCTCTTGCCATAATAAACCAAACTTACCGATTTGGACCCAATCTCAACCTCAACCACCGCCAAGCGACATAAAGCTCAAGATTAGGTCCTGCACTAACTTCATTCTCATTTTACAATACCACTGATCTCGACTTGAAGCAAACCAAGGCAAAATCTTCACGTGAGGACTAACACTTGGTTAATTAGTTTTCGAGTTACTAATAATTAATCTTCACTCGTACCCTGCAGACACGCACTTGCAGCCCTGAGTATGAGAAACTGAGGCTACACATCAACACCCCCAACTTCGCGACAAAAGACCATAGAATACACGCACACACTAAGCACACAACCCACAAAAATAAAATATACCTTATGATTTCAAGTCCATAATACGTGGGTCCCACCTCAAATAATTAAACTCCAAATAAAATTCAAAAATACTTGATCGGCTTCCTATTCAAGTTTACGAAATTCTTGGATTTCACAATTTCATATTTCTTCTAATTCCTAAACATTTAACTTACGTTGTTGTCTTGCATCATCATAATTCGTATTAAAAGTCTTAATTGCCCAGTATGTTTTATGTTCTTATTCTACTGGCAAATTACATGCTTTTCCAAAAACTAACCTATAAGGTGTCATACCTATAGGTGTCTTAAATGCAGTTCTATATGCTCATAGTTCATCTTGTTGGACAAACTATCTTTTTCAATATTGATTTGATTTCTTTGTTTGAAGTTTTAGTTTGTCCACTAGTTTAAGGATGGTATGTAGTGGATGTTCTATGTGTGATGTTGTTATTTGTTAAGTAGAGTAGCAATTATTCGATTGCAAAAATGTGAACCTCTATCACTAATTAGTGCTCTAGGGGCTCCAAAAATAGTAAAATCTTTGATTTAAGGAAACTAACTACTATTTTAGAATCATTAGTTTTAGTAGCTTTAGCTTTTACCCACTTGGACACATAATCTATGGCAAGTAGAATATAAATATTTCCATTTGACGGTGGAAAAGGTCCCATAAAATATATTCCCCATACATCAAAAACTTCACAAAAAAGTGTGGGAAATAAAGGCATTTGATTCTTACGTCCTAAATTTTTGGTTCTTTGACAATCAGGACAAGTTTTTGTATAAACATAACGATCATGGAATAAATTAGGCCAATAGAATCCTGAATTTAATATCTTACGGGCAGTACGACGTGGACCAAAATGTCCTCCACAAGCATAAGTAAGTCAATGAGCCATAATGGAGTGTGTCTCTGAAGTAGAGCACATCTTCGAATGGTTTGGTCAGAACAAAATTTTCATAAATAAGTTTCTTCCTAGAAATAATGCTTAGGATAATTTTGAATCTTATTCTATTGGGCTCTTATCAAATAGGGTGATAACTTATTAGTAGTAAGATAATTAACTACAAATATTATTTTAGGCTCTTGTCAAATAGGGTGATAACTTATTAATAGTAAGATAATTAACTATATATATAAGCGTACCATGGATTATTGGCAACTATATTGTATAAATATTCATCTGGGAATTCATCTCTTAATGGTATTGGGGGTTCTCCATTTTCTAGTCAATTTAAATGGTCGGCTACTAAGTTTTCAACACGTTTCTTATCTTTTATAGTAAGGTCGAATTCTTGTAACAATACAATCCATCTTATTAACCTTGGTTTAGAACTTTTCTTTGCCATCAAGTATCTTAATGCTGCATGATTAGAGTAAAATTTTACTTTTGTTCCCAATAAATATGGTTTAAACTTTTTTAAGCCAAACACAACTGCTAAAAGTCCCTTTTTTGTAATGTTATAGTTTAGTTGGGCAAGATCAAAAGTTCTAATGGCATAATATATAACATGAGAATCCTTTCCTACCTTTTAACCTAAAACACCTCATATTGCATAATTACTTGCATCACATATTACTTCGAAAGGTTATGATCAATCTAGTAATTTTATCACATGTGTGGTAATTAAGGATTCTTTAACCTATTAAAAGTTGTCTTACATTCAGTTGTGAATTCAAAAGGCATATGTTTTTGCAAAAGTTTACAAAAAGTTTATGTTATTTTGGAAAAATCTTTCACAAAATGTCTGTATAATCATGCATGACCCAAAAAATATCTTACTTCTCTTACAATAGTAGGATACGGTAATGTCTTTATAAATTGTATTTTAGTGGGATCCACTTCAGTTCTTTTTTCTGACACTATATTGTTGGACTAAGTGGTTAGTCACTTTTACTCCACCCAGGATTTTGATGGATACAAACAAAGTGAAAGTATACTAATAAGTTTATCAAGTGTGTTTCAGTTAGTCAAAGATATTAGAATATCACATCTCAAGTGTTCAGGCCATACAAGTTCAAGATTCGGTCCACAGGAGGAAACGAAGACGAAAGATCGTATTACATGTTGTAACATTGATGTAAGGTACACAGGTTCATTTACGCAAGCCTAATGCATTAGTTCATGCATATCATGTTTGTCAAATCTCTTTTTAAATTTCAAGTGATCATTTGGAGTTTTAAATGAAACTCACCACTTAAATCGGTCCTATAAGTTCAAACCAAGTGAAACCATGTTTTTATATTCACATCGTAGTTTCAAAACCATTGTGGAAGTTTTCGAAAATGAAAAACTTGTTTTGAAAGGTTTTTGGAAAAAAAATGTGTATTCACATAAAAGCCCCTATGTAAGTCATGAAATCGGGATTTTCCATTTTCGGGATTTGTGAAAACATCTGGGCCACCTAAACAGGTTCTATGACCCTTAACAAACATGTATAACATGTTACAAGAGGTTTAGTAGGGTGTCGGATGCGATAAGGGGTCGCTAACTCTAGGGCCAAAAATATTTATTTTGAGGCACCTGATAGTTAGCACGCTGATAGTGATATTAGCATGCTAATTGCTGAGTTAGCGCGCTAATGTTCAACATTAGTGCGCTAGCTTAAAGGATTAGCGCGCTAGGTCCCAATATTAGCGCGCTAATTGCCTTTTCGACAGCTTTTTTATAAAACTGAAAATCACACTTTAATTTGAATAGATGATCAAATTTGAGCCCTTGGAACTCTAGAACGGTCAAAAACTGTTAAAAAGGAATAAAGATTAGTCTCAAACCACCTAGAACATTCTATTGTCTTGTCAAGCAAGAAAACTCTATTGTGTTAATTGATTTCAAAGAATAAGCTTGAATTTTTGTGTGCTATCACTTGTAATCTTTCGAGGCTACTAAATCACTCTCGAAACTAGCATTATTGAGGCGTTCTAAAGCTTACAACATCCACTCCAAAACTGATTTTCAAATCACTCTCTTGGGGTTGTAAAAAAGTCCAATTTCCTAACTTTTCTTGTGCTTAAATTTCATATTTTTATGTGCTTGACTTGTGGAAATATTTTTTGTGTTCTTGAACACATTTTTCTTGGGTTTTACACTTAAATTTGATTTATTAAACCCTAGGACTGGTTTGGACAAGAGTTTGCACTTAAACTTGATTTTTATCAAACTTCTTATTCTTTGGATTTGAAACCGGATTTGTTTTAATCGATTTGTTTGAAACGGTTTCATATTTGAGATTTGCACAAAATTAGTGATATACTTGCATTTCTCATTTGTTCTCATACTTGCATGCATTAGAGTGGTTAGGCTCTAGGAGGCTTACTTGTATTTGAATTTGGTGCCGCTTTACTTTGTAAAGTGAATTTGATTATTTTCATATATTCTTTGTAAGTGGCTGATTGTAAGACTTAATGGGATCTAAGTCGAATGGAAAACCTAGTTGAGGCTAGGCATAAACCCTAGTTGCGGCTAGGTAGGAAGTCCTAATTTGTAATTAGGCAGTCTAGGCTTGTACGCTTAGGTTGTAGCACTTATTGGCAATATAAGTAGGGGTTGGAAAATCCTAACCGAGGAGGTTAGGTAGTGGATGTAGATCATTGGATCGAACCACTATAAATTGCGTGTCTCTGTCCATCTCTTCTATCCCTTTCATCTTGCATTGCATTCATACTTGCGTTTGAGTGAGCATATATCATATTTATTGTTGAATTATTTTAAAAAGGCGATAACTTCTCAATACACCCAATTCACCCCCTTCTTGGGTGTGGTTTCATATATGTCTTAATATAAGTCCTTGATTAACCATAAAATGGCATTTGTCATAATTTAATACTAAATTATTCTCTATGCATATTTCAAGTACTTTAGTTAAATGGAGTAAACATTCATCGAAAGAATTACCATACACAGTAAAACCATCCATGAAAACTTCAATAAAATGCTCCATGTAATGAGAGACATACACCTTTTGTATGTAGCAGGTGCATTACATAAACCGAAAGACATACATCTATATGCAAATGTACAAAAAGGACAAGTAAATGTTGTTTTTCCCCAATCTTCTGGAGCTACATGTATTTAATGAAATCTTGAGTATCCAAATAAGAAACAATAATGAGTTCTTCATGCTATTCTTTCTAAAATTTGATCTATAAACGGGATCGGGTAATGATCTTTCCAAGTTTAAGCATTTAGTTTCCTATAATCTATACACACCCTCCTACCATTTTGGATTTTGGTTAGTACTAATTCTCCATGTTCATCTGTTATTAATGTAATCAATGTCTTTTTAGGAACTACTTGTACTAGACTAACCCAATTACTCTGCTATTAAAAATATCATTCCTGCATCTAATAACTTTTATGACATCCGAGAATTTTATAAACTTGATTATGCGTCTAACTAAGTGTTTTCGGATTTGATTTGGGATTATGCGTCTAATTTTAATATTATTGTTGTGAGTCGTGTGCCTATTTGATGTATTATACACTATTTCGATACGAAATAGTGTCAAGTAGAGTGTATACGTGGTGTTCGTGAGTTTCAGAGTGCGTTGGAGAATTTTCTCCAATTTATGATAATTTTGGGGTATTTTTTGGAATTTAATTTGGAGTTAAAAATAAGTGAGAGTCATGAAATTAAATAAAATAATAAATAAATTGGCGGGCGCTTAGTGACACGCGGGGTCGAGGGTAACACGCGTGGGATATACAATAGTGTGCATGCCCAAGGTTGGTCGTTGGCTCGTGTGGCGAATTTATAACCGCGAAAATATATAGGTGTTTATATATTTATATACATGAATATATATAAATCAATCCTATAATTTTTATCAAATTCAAGTAAGCATTGGATTCACCTCAATATACGCATAGTATGATCATCGAGGAGATGAAATGGTTTAACATTGCGGTTGGTGATGTGTTCACACCTCGAGATGCATGTTGTCCAATCTTGAGGATAATCAAGTGGTGCATGGTTACAAAACCATTTTGATCTACCTCGAGACACGCGATACATATTTCGAGGATATTAATATAATTATTCACAGTGAGTCATTCAAGAGGTAGTGATTATCTCGTTAATAATCATAAGATCAACCTCGAGATACGTGCGCATCACGTATCTCAAGAAATATCAAATTACATAATGATAATGAATCATTAGATTTGCCTTGAGATTCGTGCAATGCGAATCTCAAGGATATTCTAATATATATCTCCACCTCAATAAACTACCTCATTCAATTTTTAGAGATAAATATTAACCTTGAGATACGTAGAATGTATCTCGAGTAAGTTCAAAGTTACATTCTAAAATTGAAATCATAAGATTTGTCTCGAGATTTGTGTGATACGAATATCGAGGAAATCTAATATATAGTTTGCAAATGAAACAGAAGCTCATCCCCCTTTTAGTTTATAGAGAGAGAGATGGATCGATTGAGACCAATAGGAAGAGTGGGAGGAGGAAATCGACCGAGAGAGAGAGGAGATCAATGATGGAGGTGGGGATAAGGTGATTGTGTTGTTCGTAGTTGTTGGTTTGTTGTTGATGTGCCGTTATTGGTTCTTGATGTTGGTTGTTATGTGTTGTTAGGGTTGTTAATAAAAGTGGGAGGAAAAGGATGGCAGGGGAATGATCTCCCCTGCCCAGTCCCAACCTGATGTTGGGTTGGGAGCCCAACCCTAAAGAAATTGAATAAAAAAATGAACTTTTAAAACTAGTTGTTGGAGGAAGAAGATGGGGTTTGACCCAGACTTGATCGAACCGGGTTCCGCTCAGACGAACCGGACCAGTCTGGTTAAGGGGTTAAACCCCAATTAAAAAGAAAAGAGGAAAAAATGCTAGAAATTTAGAAAAAAAAATTCCAAAAAATAGACAAAATTCAGAAAAATATTATTTGGATTAATTAAATAGAAATTTGTTTTTTTATAAAAAGTAAGGATTTTGTGATGTTCTCGAGGATTTATGCCAAGAATTTTACCTCGTAAAGTGTTACGAGATTGAAAAATATCCAAATTTTAAAAAATTATTTTAAAGCCTAGTCTAGGTTAATTTTCGATTTTGAATCACAATTGGAGTCAAAATTGAGATCCGGACATCCGAGGAGTTGATTTGGAGGGATTCTAGGGTTTTCTGGCCGAGGAGGACCAAATAAAATATAATAAATTAGTAAAATTAAATTTAAGCCTAGACAACGTAATTTTTGATGCCGAACAATGATTTTGAGTCAAAAATAAAATTCGGGCATCGAATAATTTATTTTGGAAGTATTTTAGGGGTTTCGGGATTAGATTAGATCAATTAAATTGGAAAAAATTGGGAAAAAATTTGGAATTGTTATCGAAACTTATCAAACTTATAAATGAATTGTAGGACTGCAATTGGAGCCCCATGTGGAGTAGTTTACCAACTCGGAGCGCAATGGAGTTACGCTATCGCAGTTATAAGGTTAAGTAAATCTCATAGTAACCTTTACATTGTATGATTATAATTTCGTATAAATTGCATTGATCCTTGATATTGCATTTTTTTTTACATGCATACACGAATAGGGAGGATAAGGTCGATTTGAGTCTCTTTATAGTATCGACCTGATTATGTGTATAGTGTAGAACTATATATTGTCTACCTGACTGCATGTACATGGTATATTAAAATACCTGACAATGTATACAGGTTAGAATTATACAGTGTCTACCCGACTGTGTGTATAAGGTAGAACTATATTATGTTTGAGGGGCTGGAGTCACTGATACTTTGCATCACGTGGTTATCATAATATCATGTTGAACCAAATGATACTTTGATAGACTCGAGGAACGGGACTCGTTTAGTTATCCTCTTTAGGCATGAGTCCATATTATTGTTTACTTACCACTTTCAGAGAACGTTATCTTATTGTGGTCGGATAACAAAAAGGGGATAGATTCACGGTTTTATTCAAATTCATTGAATTATATTGTTCATTTAATCTCTTAGATTATTATGCATTTGATTATTACAGGTGTACAGGATAGTGTGGGATTTACTTATTTGACATTATCCAATTTTTAAAATTGAATAATGACATGTTCTAACAGCGATAAGGAAAAGGAAAAGCTTTCCGACTGTATGTGACTTACTTAGTTCTTTTCTTTATGTATGTATTGGTTTTTTAATATATTATATTGTAGAAATGGGATTCTAGGTTTGAGTGTGATTAGGATCTCCTTTGGAATGACGGGAACAACTTTAGGACTAATTGAGATAACTTTTTAGTTAAAGTAATGTTAGCTTAAGGTTTTTAATACTTCATATCAGGTTAGAATGAATACATAATTTCGTAAATGCAATTTATATTGTTATGCAGTGGATTGTGAGCCTTTCGACATTTCCACCAAAGCTGAGCAGGTTTTGTTAAAGGTTTTTGAAAGCCGAGATTTTCGGTGTAGGCGTAAAAACAGAGGAGGTGCTGTCTAAAAATATTTACAAAATTTTTGAGGATAATTTAATTCATTGAAATGAACTTTGAGGTTTAAGATTCACTTTAGAATTCTCTTTGGTTAATAAAGTTTTATAAATGATGGTTACAAGATCTTAATCTCAATTGTTTATTAATCGAGATGTGGTGGCTGCTAGACTATGAAAGGATTAAGGAAATCTAGGGCAGTTAGATGCCCTAATTAGGTGGGTTCTGACAATTTTAGTATTTCATTCTTTACTACTTATTGGTGGATTTAGTCTATGTTGAGGTTGTCTAAAAGGCTTTGTATTTTTTTCAAGATTAATCTTATACATACATGTAGCTGGAGGTATTCTCTTAATATCAGTTATTGTCCATCCTATTGCTTTCTTGAATTCCTTAAGAACATTAATTAATTTCTCTTCTTCTAGATTTGAAAATTTACTAGATATTATGACTGGTAAAGCATTGTTATTCCCTAAATGGGCATATTTTAAACGATCTTGTAAAGTCTTTAAATCTAATTCTGATGCTTTGACTATATATGGTAAAAGTTTTGAATGATTTATAGGTAGATCCATATAGTAAGAGAGTTTAGGGAGTTTATTATACGATTCTAAAGTATTAATTCTCTCTCTTAATTCTTTATCTATATCATCATCTTTATTTAAATCTTCTATCACTACTTCAAGCTTGTCTGCTTTATTTTTTCTAAAAGATTTGTCTATTAAGGGATTCAACATATCTACGGTGCATACGAAAGAAACATCTAAAGGATATTCATAGCGTCATAGATGTTAAAGTTCATTGTTTCATCATTTACTTCCATTGTTAAAGTTCCATTAGAAACGTCTATTTTTGCTTTTGCCATTTCTAGGAATGGACGTCCTAGAATAAGAGAGGTTTAATTAGAGAATTGGTCTTTTTTCATATCTACAACAACAACAACAACAACAACAACATAGCCTCAGTCCCAAATTAACTGGGGTCGACTACATGGATCAAACTTTTCCATTGTGCTCGATTAAGTGCAATTGATGGTGAGCTTTTCAAACCATTCAAATCCCTCCTAATTAATGCATCCCATGTTAACTTTGGTCCTTTACCTCGTCAAATTTCTACGGTTTCTATTGAGTCAAGTTTTCTAGCTGGGGCATTTGTAGGCCGTCTTTGCAGGTGACCAAACCACCACAACCGCCATTCCCTAATCTTTGTATCAATTGGTGCTACTCCTACTTGTCTTTGAATTTCTATATTTCTTATTCTATCTTTACGAGTTTTACCACACATCCACCTAAGCATCCTCATTTTTGCTACGTTTATTTTATGTAATTGTTGTTGTTTTACCACCCAACATTTACTTTCATAGAGCATAGCTGGCCTAATTGCGGTCCTATAAAATCTTCCTTTTAACTTAGTATGAATATTTCGATCACAAATCACCCCTGTTGCACTTCGCCATTTCTTCCATCCAGCTTGAATTCTATGTGTGACATCATTCTCAATGTTACCATCATTTTGTATGATTGATCCTAGGTATCTAAAGTGGTTTACCTTAGGAACTTCTACTTCCCTTAATTTTACCACTCCGTCATCTCGATGTCTAATGTTTCTAAACTCACAGTGCATGTATTCGGTTTTCGTCCTACTCAACTTAGAGCTTTTAGATTCTAATGTATTCCTCCAGAGTTCTAATTTTCTATTCACTCCATCTTTAGTTTCATCTACTAAGACAATATCATCTGCAAATAGCATACACCATGGTATATCCTCTTGAATATGTCTAGTTAGTTCATCTATAACTAAAGTAAATAGATATGGGCTTACAACCGATCCTTGATGTAGTCCTATCGTAATGGGAAATTCTTTTGTAGCTCCTCCAAATGTCTTTATACTCGTTACTACTCCATCATACATATCCTTAATAGTGTCTATGTATCTAGCATGCACTCTTTTGAACCCACCAAAGAACATCTCTAGGGACCCTATCATATGGTTTTTCTAAATCTACGAATACCATATGAAGATCTTTTTTCTTTTCTCTATATTTTTCTAACAATCGTCTTTTTTCATATATAAGACATAAAAATCAGCTGGAAAAACTAAATCATTGACCCTAACCAATACATCTTTTAATACTCCCACAGGTTGATATCTGATAACTGTACTACTACACCAGTTTCTTCTAAAGGTACGATTGTCATTTGCAACTTGATTGACAAAAGGGATAATGTTAATTGATGCGCCCAGATCACACGATTCTTTAGAAACTCTTATATTTTCTATTGTATATGGTGGTGGGTTTTTAAGGTTAAAAACGTTGTGAAAGTTTTAAATTTTTATTTCGAAACCCCAACAAGATCAAATTTGAATTGCAATAAAGCGATTAACAAAATAAACTATACCTCAAACACTACTTTGCTTCTTAGTGTTGATCGTTGTTTAAGACACTGTAAGAGACGAACATCCTCTATTAGAAACCTCTGCACAAACGACGGCGAGAATCTAAGTGCTAGCCAAAAAGAGAACACAAAAATAATTTTTGTTCTCCCTAAAAAACCCTAAAATGGCTGAGAAATCTAACTTGTTTACTGACAAGAAAAATTAGATTCTAACCCTAATTTCTCCCGTAATGTGAATTCACTTAATACACATATTTAAACAACCCTTATATAATTCTGGGGTTAGTGAATTACTAGTATACCCCTACTTACAGTGGTATTAATATGACACATCATAAGGACTTTTATATTACGAGTTTTATCATGTAAAATTCATTGTTCTAAGTCATTAAAAATGCCGCAAAACCATTCTTTATTTGCGACCCAATAGGTTCATGAAACGTTAGCAGTAAACTAATACCATTTTGGTACACGAGTTATAAGCGGGCTCTAGTAAGGCATTATGACTACCCAAGTTGCATGAAGATCACATCGATACAACCTAATCAATAGTGTATATCATATCATATTGTTATACGATATCCTTTAATTAAACATAAGGCACGAAAAATTCACCCTTAATGTTTAATCGTACTAGTCTCAATATCTAGGTAGAATGAAAACATCCAAGTGATATTGATCATATCAATTCACTTGGACTTGGCCAATTTTAGTCTAACATATCGAGCGATCTACCACTACAAGAAAAAAAATAAACAGCAACAAACTAATCTGTTGTTGAATTGGTACGGATTTGTTGCTAAGGGACTCAACAACAGATCAAGACAGATCGAGGTGTTGCTAAAGTCTTTGTCATGCAGATAGAAGTTAGCAACAGATTTTGGATCAGTTCTTGTTCAAAGAATAGATTTGTGACGAAATCATTCTTTGACAAAAAAGAAAAAAATCATTGCAGATTGGAAAAGGAGGTTTTGTTGCAAATCTGTTGCAAATCAAGAATGACAAAGTCTGTCTTGATTTGCACATCAAGACAAACGGATGTTGTTCTTGATTTACCTGATCAAAAAAACCATCTTTTGTCGCTGATATGTTGCAAAACAGCGACAGATCAGCAACAAACAGCTTTTTTTTTGATCGTAAATCAAACAGAGACTTGATGGTCTTTTCGATTTGGAATAGTAATTTTATTTTAAAAATTACAATTCACTGTAAATAGTAAATGAAATTCCTGCAGCAGTAAAATCTGTAAAAAATAAATTTTCCTACTGCAATTAAAACTAAAATTGAATAATTGTTTGTATATTATCAAAATTTGACAAAAAATATATACAAAATGTGGAGATTAACATTTCATAATTAACTAGTAGTATATTATATACTACTAGATGAACATTATCCACCAAATACAAAATACTACACAAACTGACCTTCCAACACAAATTAATTTACATATATATCTACAATGTCAATCCCACACCCTTACTCAATTGTGTCACCGATACAAGATAGACACTATACAATTTGGAGTGCGTGTCCTATCCAAATCCTGAAAATGAAAAGGAATAACTTGAACAATATTCGAAACGTAATCAAAATATTCAAACACAAATGAAATAATTCTAAAATTAAGCCTTGCTCATCGACCTCATACATAAAAGATCGGCCACAGTGACACACTAAAATTTCCGACTCAAAAGGGAATGAAAGAACTTCCATACATGACATTCCATGCATTTTTTTCAATTTCTATTATGTATATAGAAGCATGAGAACAAATCTCAAAATATGTCACTAGGTTATGTGTTGGGTTGCATGGAGACACTCAATTTGTTAATAAAAAGGTTGCTAAGTTGAGATTAGTGGGTAAAATTTAGGGAGGACAAATCTCTTAATTTATGCATGTAAGGGAATTTGACAAAAAATTGAAAATACATGCATGTATACAAATCGTATAAAAGTCACTCGATAATCCATATAGCTCATGTATGTGATTCTAACTCTGAAAATTATGAAACTATAATCATCATGGATGATTCAAATTCAAGGTATATTTGAAAAAGTTATTTTATTTTAATAATAATATCCAACCTTCCGAGGCCTAGTCAGCCTTTTAGAAATAATATATTACATAGAAAACATACTTAATATATAATTAAACAAAGATTTATATAGTCTAGTTGCAATTACAACTTTATTTTTGAAATCCATTGCAATTACAACTTAACTAATTACTTAATGACTTATTGACCATAAAAGATATTACTTAATCAACCGACTAATCACAAACAAATGACGAAGATCGTTTACTTGGAAAACATGGCGTACTACTTGTCTTGAAGGCACCGTTAACTTACCCCATAATACTAAATAAATCAATTTTTTTTTCATAAGAGACGTCCAACTTTTTTAATTCAATGAATCACATATAATACTAAATAAATATTCAAAATAGGGAATGGACTTTTGAATATAATCCTAAGTAAATTTTGAAAAGTCCTATTTTATAACAATAGTGCCTACAAGAAACTTGTCTTAAACAATATATAAAGCATTTGTTGCCAACAAGTATGGCAGAAGTATCTTAACAAGGATGATTAATTGTTGCACTGAATCTCGGGCTTGCTTGGTTACACAAGGGTATCCTAATAAAAGAAGTTACTAACATCATATAGAGTTGACTCGCAGAATAATATATATTTGGTAGATAATCATATAGAGTTGACTCGCAGAACAATCTATTGCATAAACAAATAATTCAGTTGAGTCATAATTTAAACATTTATAGAGATACAGTTTATATAACGTGAACATCATATGTCAAGCAAGTTGATAGATATATTGGACTAAAGACTCACACCAATCGCTCAAACTCATTTTCGCTACCAATGTCTGATGACGATGTGAACTCATCATCTTCTTCATCGTCCGCATTTGTCTCAAATTCATCGTTGTCAGACACAATTTCACTTGTCGGATCAACAGCTGCCGATGCAAAAGGATCTACATCTACTTCCACGATGTCCATATTCTCATTTTGATCCGCTTGAAATGCATTGTCCGAGATTGCCATTTCTGAACTAATCACATTGCTTTCATCTACGAACCTTGGTTGAAGCTTGCATATAGCTAACCAATCACTTCGTAACCCTCTTCCGATAGAAGGGTAAGGAAGATAATAAACTTGATGTGCTTGCATTGCCAATATGAAAGGCTCGTACCTATTGAACCGACGGTTTTTATGAACTTCTACCAACCCCAGCTTACGAAGAAGTCGTGTACCATTTTGAGTAGGATCAAACCAATCACATTTAAACAGCATTGTTCGAAGCGACCCATCATGGTAATCAATTCGAATTACGTCTCGGAGTACACCGTAATAATCAGTATCGTTCCCACCTTTGACGCATACACCACTGTTTTGGGTTGTTTTGTTAAATGCACCGTATGAAAGTGTGTCAAACTTATATCCATTAACGAGGTATCCAGGATAACTCGTACATGAACGCATTGGTCCTTGAGAAATTTGATGAATAGCCTCTGGCACATCGTTTTGTGATGCCTAATAGACGCAAATTTACAATATTATAATCAACCAAGAAAGGTAAAGGGACGTATGCGTATATAAACAATTACGTACATATTGCAAGAACCAGCCTGCAAATTGTTGCTCAAGTTTGATCTCAATATCTTCATCGGTGATGTTCGGTTCTTGAAAATGAACGATTGACTTGAAAATGCTACGACAAATGATACGAGATTATACACTGCATAGAATAAATGTCAGGAAAAATGACCCTGATTTTTAATACCTTATGAACGGAACTACTTCCGGGCAATTTAGTAACACATATTGATGAGCTGCAACATACTCCTCCGACGTGAGGTACCGTTTCCTTGCTTTGCCCAGCGGTCGCCCCGGATGAAGGAAAATCGACAATGCACCATTGTTAGCAACACTCGGCCTACTCCACCAAAGATCATTTCGTTGGATTCTTTCGTGCGCAGTACTAATATGATCCTCGAAGTAGAAGGAACAAAAATAAGTTGATTCCTCAACTAAGTAAGCATTACATATCGACCCTTCAACTTTCGCCTTGTTTCTAACATTGTTTTTCAAATGCTTGAGATACCTATATGATGAGAATAAACATTTGGACATTATGTCCATCAAATTAGACCGCAATAACCAATATAACTTAGCTAAGATGTTGCGTATTTCATACAGTAAATGTAGATTGCATGGAGATTTTACCGTTCGAATGGATACATCCACCGGAATTGTACTGGTCCGGCGATATGGGCCTCGTATGCCAAGTGTATGGGAAGATGCTCCATTGAGTCAAAAAAACTCGGTGGGAATATTTGCTCCAACTTGCATAATATTTTAGGAATGTTAGAGTGCAATAGCTCGATTTGCGCCATATTAAGGTTCCTAGCAGTCAAGTCTCGGAAAAATAAACTTAACTCGCTAATTTGGAATCCACACTTTATCCTCTAGTAGTTCACGAAAGGCAATAGGAATTAATCTCTGCATGAACACATGACAGTCATGACTTTTCATCCCAAACATCCTCAATTTGTTGGCGTCCACACATCGACTAATATTTGAAGCATATCCATCAGGAAAGCGTAACTGTCGTACCCAATCACACAATACTTCTTTCTTACGTTTATCGAGTGTATAAGACGCTCTGGGATATGAATTGGACGCAGGGTCATATTCGAGGAAAGGTCGGTTGCAAATATCTTTTACATCTAGTCTCGACTTGGCATTGTCCTTACTCTTCCCAGGGACACTCATAATTGTATTAAAAATGTTGTCGAAAACATTTTTTTCAATGTGCATGACATCCAAATTGTGCCTAATGAGATTCGTCTTCCAATATGGTAAGTCCCAAAATATGTTTCGTTTCCTCCACCCTGAATACTTGGCAATCTCTTTGTTCACATGAACATCTTCGATTTCAGTTACTTTCATCAGTCCCAAAGCTTCAATTTCAGCCAGAATTTGTTCCCCCGATTTTAATTTCGGTGGTCCTTTTCGACAAGTTGTATCGCGTTTGAATCCGTTCTTATCACTTCTTAAGGTGGACCCACGCGGTAGGAACCGACGATGACAATCAAACCAAGAAGTTTTTCCACCGTGTTTTAATTGGAATGCATCTGTGTCATCCATACAATAAGGACAAGCTCTCTTTCCATGTGTGCTCCAGCCAGACAACATACCATATGCAGGGTAGTCGCTAACAGTCCACATTAGTGCAGCTCGGAGTTGGAAGTTGGTCTTGGTGGAAATGTCGTAGGTAAGTACCCCATCATGCCACAAATCTTGCAACTCTTTTATCAAAGGTTGTAGGAAGACGTCAATCTGATTTGAAGGATTTGTCGGCCCCGGTACGATGACAGTTAAAAACATGAACTCCTTCTTCATGCACATTGAGGGGGGTAGGTTGTAAGGAGTGAGAATTACAGGCCACGATGAGTATTGTTTTTCGGATTGACCAAATGGTTGGAAACCATCCGTACATAAACCTAAACGAACATTACGAATTTCGGCGCTGAATTCGATGTTCACATCATTGAAATGTTTCCATGCAGTAGAATCAGAACAATGTTGCATGACGATCCCATCTGAAACGTGTTCCCCATGCCAACGCATATGCCTCGCAGTCGCTTCAGACGCGAATAAACGCTGTAATCGAGGTGCTAGGGGGAAGTAATACATTTTTTTTCGAGCCCGCGGCACGCCACTCCGTCCATCACTTCTAGTTTGTTCGTACCTTGACTCACCGCAAAACTTACACGTCGTCAACTCCGAATCATCGCCCCAGTAAATCATGCACATGGACTTGCAACAATCAATTTGCTGGACTGGTAGCCCCATTCCTTGCATTAGTCGTTTTGTGTCGTAAAAGCTATCGACTAAACAATTGTTACTCGGCAATGCATCTTTACAAAATTGAAGAATTTCATCGAACGCCTTTTCAGAAATATGATGTTCTGCTTTGATTTTTAGGAGTCTCGCGACTTCCGACAATTTCGTCATTTTCTCGCACCCCTCCCATAGCGGCTGACTTGCTGCGTCCAACATATCATACAAATTTTCCGCTCCAGGAGTTGGCCGTTATTCCGCATGGCTCCAATTAAAACTCGGACCAGCTAAGTCGTGCACCATCTCATGATACGATGTACAATAATTGACCGTCTGTGTCCCTTCGTGGTCATCAATTCTCATCGCATTGCTAGGTTAAATCAGGCACATTTTGAGTGTACATATAATCTTCTTCTTCCCCGTGTTTCGACCAACAATGATATCCCGGAACAAAGCCCCGACGAAGAATATGAAGTTCTACGGTGTCAACATCATAGTATGAACGATTACGACACTTCGTATGGTTGCATGGACACCGAATTTTTCCCTCAGTCGCGAATGTCCTGCAGTGCGTCTTCGCGTATGTGATGAACTCGTTCACGCCGTTTATGAACTCTCGTCGAGTGAAGCCATTTTCAATACGACTATACATCCATTCTCGATTAGTAGACATCTTGATCCTAAGTTTTTTCAACCGATCACTGGAAAATATCTTATCAACTATTAAAAAAATTTAACATATCTAAATCCTACAAATTAACTATATATTCAGAAAATAATCCAAATTAATATTCTATAAATTGGAATATAAAAAAACCATGAGATTTTTAATATAGATACATACCTACAAATTTTATTCCTCACCATCATGATTTGAGCAATCTGTCAAGTGTATTGGTTTTTGGTTTTTTGCTCCTAATTTTTCAAGGGATCGGCTTCCTTTTGTTTGGAATGGTCAAGATTGTCTTAAGAAATTTGTGTTTCTTTGGCTTTTTGGCTTAGATAACTGATGGTCGTGTTAGTGAAGTCCTAAACTACTTGTTGGTAGTTGGGCTCCTAGTGGGGATCCAGTTAATTTTGTTTTACCCTACATTTGTTGGTTTTCGGTTGTGTCGTATTCTACTTTTCTTGATTTCATGATTCCTTAATGTTGTTTTACCAATTTACGATAGATATATACTTCTCACAATGACTGATTTGGAAGTGATGTACCATGTTAGATTAAGCAACATGAACCCTTTCCACTTTGATGTTTGCAGACGGTAGCTTCTTTTCCCACATGTTGTCATGGAATAAATTAAAAAGTCAAATAATAAACTGAATAAGATTTTGTGATGGTTGATGTTATTTCATGAAACTCTTAAAAATACCGTTCTAAATAATTTTTGTTCATCTCAGAGGAAGAGCAATTCAATACATTTTGTTGGTCTATGCGTTTGTTTCTCAGGATATTAGGCATTTTGATTTTGCAGGGCCAACTTGATATTAAATTTTTTTTCTGTAATTTTTTAAATTTTTTCCAATTTTTTTTGTAAAGTTGAACTATTTTGGTATGACATTCATACTTTGAAAAGCGGGAATTAAGTTGAACTATTTTGGTATGACATTCATACTTTGAAAAGCGGGAATTATCTCTGATTTTTTGTTAATCTTTTGTATCTCACATTATTGTCAAAAATTAAGTAAACAAAAAGAGAATAACAAAAGTTATGGATTTTTTAGTTGATCGGATTTGTTTTTTCTATATATGCTTGCTGACCACGCTGCCATTTATAACATCTTAAATAAATAAATAAAGTAAATGTGTTGCTACCTCATTAGGATAAGTTTTACATTCAAGTTGCTAAATTTTAACTCCATTAGTTTGGTGATGTGCGTGATTAAGGTGAAATATATAAACTATATAAGATAACTTAAATATGCACGTTACAAGGAAATAAAAATTTTAGAGAACAAAATATAAAAACATACAAAGGCACAAAATGCACAAGTTAAAACGTCGTTACCCAATCGTCGTCACTGCGCGGACTCTAAACAGAGTGGAAAGGCGTTTTGGACGCGTTTAGATAACGTCGTTACCCACTCGTCGTCACTGCGCGGACTCTACGTGGAGGGTAAGTGGCGCCATTTGGTTACTTACATATAAATAAAATTGCTTAGTTGTACCTAAATGCAAGTTCTAATTCGTTGTACTTGTTGTTCTGTTGTTGTATAGCAACAGATTGTTCAGTTGTTGATTTGTTGTTGTTTAGCGTCAGATTTTTCTGACGTTGATTTGTTGCTGTTTAGCAACAAAAAATTACACAGTGTCGCGTTGTCGCTACGTTCGAAGGCGTATAAGATCTCGTTGATATGTAAAATCAAACCATAGATATATAAATTTTGGTACTCATATAAAATCGAAAATCAACAAAAATAGCAAAATAGATTTTCAAGAAAATGCAAACCGCAAATGATACCCGAAACTCAGTTAAGGAGGAGCCGATCGAGGGCGACCAGCGGCTGCGGAGGAGTCGGGCCGAGCAGCAGCGGCGGCGGAGGCGGGCCAACCAATGCGGCGGGTGAAGATTGCGGAGGCGACAGCAGCGAGCGGCGGCGGCGCGGAGTTCGATCTGCGACGCCGCGCGTAGTCCTAGTTGCGGCGGCGCTTACAACCGAAAGCAAGCAGCGCTAGGACGGGCAGCGCGGCGCGAGGAGAGCAGCAGCGCGGCGCCGGGACCGAGCACCGTTGTCGCAGGGTCCGAGCAATGCGCGGCGGTGCACGCGGCGAGGCGAGCAAGATGGCATCTGAGCTGCTTGCACGCAGAGGCGATCCCGCGCGACAGAGCGCGAGCCATGCGGATCTGGAGAAGGAGGAAGCGGCAGCGACGGATCTAGAGTAGGGGGGATGCGCGCGACGAACAACGCGGCGGTGGTGGCGCGCGATGACGACGGCGACGCAGTCGGTGCAGCGAAGGTGTGAAAAGTCTGTGCGGCGACGCTCACTGACGAGCGCCAAGCGGTGGTGCCGCGTTAACACGCAGCGACGATCTGTGCAGCGAAGGTGCGGCGCGAAATGGTTTTGTAGTGACGATCGAAATGGGTTTGGAGGGAGGAGGAGGAGAGAAAATGGTTTGTTAAAACCATTTAGATATTAGTGACAAATCAAGCAGATTAATGCATTCCTGACGTGTTTGTTGCTATTTTGTTGCTGATCAGCAACAGATCAAAATCTGTTGCTGATCAGCCTACGTGGCATTTGTTGCTATTTTGTTGCTGATCAGCAACAGATCAAGATCTCGTTCTTGATCAAATTACGTGGACATTTTGACTTACATGGCATTTTGCATTTGTTGTTATTTTGTTCTTGATCAACAACAGATCAAAATCTGTTGTTCTTGATCACCTACGTGGACACTCATGTCTATTCTTGTGATTTGTCATTGTTCAAGAACAGATCAAGCAACAAACTATATATATAATGCATTTGACTTGCATTTGCATTATATTTCGTCACTCCCACATGCATACCACCGTCGTAAAGTTGTCGTCGCTGCTCAGTCCATTGGGTGGGCTCATACAGGGTCTATTTTTAAGATCCTTCTAAGGTAATCTTAGCTGTGAGACCTCGAAAAAAATAAAATAAGACAAACTAGGGGATTTGGTTAAGGGTTAATTAATTAAGACAACTTCGACAAAAAAAATAAAAATAAATAAAACAACACAAACTTAATTACAGGGAAATTAGCTTCATTGGAAAATTAATTGATTGGAGAAGAAATAATTATATATACACATAATCCCTTGAAAATTCACGATTTAATCAAAATCATGATGATTTCTCATTTTTATTTAAGGGAAACACATTGTTTCCCGCTTTGCTTTATATTACTTTTCTTTGGCTATATAAAATAAAATCTCATTCATATCAAAACTAAAACAAAAAAAAAAATTCTTCAAGTGCTCTTGGAATTCGCACAAACGCGCAATATGATGAAGTCAATATATCAATTGAAATTGAGAGATATCTTCAAATTAAATCAAACTATACACTATATATATATATATATATATTTATTGAGAATTGAAACTGCTATACTTACCTCTAGCCGCAGCAACAATACTAATGATCATGAAGAGATTTAAAAGGAAACATCGCAGCAAAACGTCCTCCGGACCCTTTAGCCTGAAAGTTGCCATGTATATATGCGTGATGATGATATGATATATACGTGAAGCAAGGTACTTTTGATATCCACTCTATTTCTTCGTTAATTACTAATTAATTAATGGAATCTATATATATTTTGTATAAATGTTAGACATACATATATGTAAGATAATTATGTGGACATCATGTTTTAATTAGTTCCCTGCGTTGCATTGATTTAACGCTATCTAATTAAAATAAATAAAATAATAAAACCTCGCTTTCCTGTGAAGTTTGCAAAATATCTGTAGACACCATATCCTGCTTATCACTACTAAAAATTTATTATGCACGCTCGACACGTGTCAGTGGACATACGTTTTTGATACCCACGGGAGAATAGAATGAACAAAAAAAGATTAAAAAAAGTAAATCGTACCGCAATCGCTAGTTTGCTTCTCTGTATTAATTGATGTTTAAGATGCTACCAAATATGAATATCCTCTATCAGAAATCCATAACTCGTTTATGTTCTCCTTAAAAACTCTACAACGGCTGACAAACCTAACTATTTTTCTAAAAATGAAAATTAGGCTACAACCCTGCTAATTTATCTAAATTTTTTTAAAATTTTCAAAATTATTTTAGAAGTTGAAAATTCATGACAATATTTTACTTTGAATAAGAGGCAAATACCGCGCAGCGGCGGCGACGCCTCGCGGTCGATCGTGACGACGGTGGTGGCGGCGGATTTTCGGCAACGATGCGGTGGTAAATGGAGTTTGCAGGGACGAGGAGGAGAGCCTCTGGTTTGAAAAAACCATTTAAAATTTAGTGACATATCAGCAACATACTAGTCTATTGCTGATTTATTTGTTGCTAATTTGTCGTGATCAATGACAGATCGCAACAATTAGTCTCATTCTTGAGAATCATTTTGATTTATCGCCGATCAATGACAGAATATAATCTATTCTTGATCAATGACAGATCAATGACAGATACTATGTCTCATCGATCTATAGCGATCATCACAGATTTAGCTACAGATCAATGCGACAAACTAGGTTACGTAGTGATCTGTCGCAGATCTGTCACAAAATGGGCGGAAATTAATGGCGAGAGAAATCGAAACGATCGTGACAAAATACAATTTGTCACAAATTTTGTCACAAATCATCGATTTGTTGCTTTTTGGTCAAACGAGTCAAACTATCTATCGATCTGAAGCTCGTTCTTGATTTGTTGTTGTTTAGCAACAGATTCAGTCTGTTGCAATGTTTTGATGCTATTTCACATTTTTCTTGTAGTGTACTGATATCTCTCTCTAAATGAGATGGACAAGTTCTATCTCAATTACACACATTTACACATTGTTCACATAATAACTAGACTATGTCTGTCGCTGATCTGTAGCAGATCTGTCACAGATTTAGCTACAGATCAGCGACAAACTAGGTTCTGTAGGTGATCTGTCGCAGATCTGTCACAAAATGGGCGGGAAATTAATGGCGAGAGAAATCAGCAACAGATCAGTGACAAAATACAATTTGTCACAAATTTTTTCACAAATCATCAGCGATTTGTTGCTTTCTGGTCAAACGAGTCAAACTATCTATCTGATGCAGAACTGTTGCTGATTTGTTGTTGTTTAGCAACAGATTCAGTCTGTTGCAATGTTTTGATGCTATTTCACATTTTTCTTGTAGTGTACTGATATCTCTCTGTAAATGAGATGGACAAGTTCTATCTCAATTACACACATTTACACATTGTTCATATAATAACTAGACCTGATCAAGGGCCCGGGTGCCCTCCCGGCCGGCCTAGACCCCCGAATAAATCTCCGGGCTTAGGCAGCTTCTTTCTACAAAAAGCTAGGCCCGGTCCAAGCCTGATTAGGCTCAATTTTATCTGGGCTGGTAACGACCTAATATTTATTGACATATTTATTTAGTTTATTTTCAAATTTAGATGCCAGCTCAGGGCCCGTGGACGCCTTGGATAGGTTAGGATACTCCTGATTGGGCATAAATCGTTATTTTTGTCTATTGGTTACCTATTTGCAATGTTAATTTATTTAAATATTTCATATCGCATTGCATGTGTGAGTTTATAGTGGTATAGTGTGTGAGGATGTGTGACGAGTATTCGCCTTACAAAGCATGTCGACGCAGGTATCAGGTAGGGGAGTAGTCGGGGATTAGTGGAAACACAAATCGGTTAATTACGTAACCAATTACACTAACCATAGGATAATTGTACTTATGTCAAGTTAATTAAATTAATTTGAAAACATATGTCTATGGTTTGATTATAAATATAGTGAGATCTAAGGGCAACTATAAAGTGGGTAGAACTAGACTTGCATGTAATTATTTTAAAAGACCATGTGCAAAATGGGAAATGTACTATTCCTTGTGTATATGGATCAAGTGGAGACTGGGTGCATGATAAGTGTCACATTTAAAAATGACAAGTGGTTGCTAGTAGAGATGTAGCGAATTATGTGTTGGAAAGATATTAACCTTAGATGTGTCTTGAGATACCCACTTGAAGATCCAAATAAGGGATAATTATGTAAACCCCAAGTTTCTCATTTTTCTCTCATTTGAATAAAAAAACAATAGAGAGGAGAGAGAACATGATGCTAGGAGGAGTAAAAGAAGAAAGGTGAAGGATTTGGCGACTTTGAGTGTGAAATTGTTGAAATTTTTTGGGATCCAAGAGAGGTAGAACAAGAGTAATGAATCCATTAAACCCATAGGTATGTTATTCACCAAATCTTGATAATGAGTGTTCTAAGATTGTTTTTCTTCATGAATCTTGGTGTATTGAGGGTCCATAAGAGTAGATTGACCCTCAATAGGTAAGAATCCCTTATTAGGGAATCTTTTTAAGTTATTGTTGTTGTTAGGTAGTGAATATGTGAGGAAGAAGATGAATAGTAACTTTATGGGAAACTTGATTTGGTGTCTTTTACTTATGTTTTAACCTATTTTATTGCATGATAAAGAGAAATGAGGTGCAAACTAATTTTGGGAGGATTGTATAAGTCCGAAGGTCGTAAGGGTTGAGACCTTAAGATGAACCATGAGATTGGTTGAGTTTTTTTTACCATATAGAGTGTTCTGCCCAGAAAGCATACTCAAAGTTTAACAGCATACTCAAAGTTTCAAGTATGCTCAAATTTTCATTATGCTCAAACATTGAGTAGACTCAAACTTTCAATAAACTCAACTTTTTGCTTGCTCAAACTTCAACATGCTCAAATCTTGAGCATGCTCAATTCTTACTGATTAGGTTAAATAACTTGAGCTAGCTTGTAAATGATCTAAAAAACATTCTAAACACCCTCTAATGACCCCAGTGGCTAAAGGACCGTAGTACGAGGGTCTAGAATGAGTAGGGGATGCATTCGAGCATAGAGTTGGAGTGCAAGATCGAGGCACTTAAAACCCAATTGAGAATCACTTTGAGTATTTACTTATTTTCATTATTATTTTTACTTTATTTCAGTTCAATCATCTTTGTCCTTATTGTTGTTCATTTTATATTCTATCACTGATTTGGTTTGGTTAGACGCTCGGTTGAGTTTACTCCTGTCGGGTATTCCGTTGTGTTCATGGCACGCTTAACCATAGCATGTGTACCCATGTCCTTAGTGGATAACGACCCAAGCTACTATTTTGGTACACGTATCGGTGCATCGTGGGTCTATGTCGGCCACCGAGAGGACCAAGTGATGGAGCAGTTGAATACACTCACCGGGGGATCCTAAAGATCCAAAGTATGGTGTAGTGTGACTAGGATGGACACACACATTTGCGCTCTATTGTTATTTCTCATGCGATGATCAGTTTACAGTTGCATGTTTAATTTTCGCATGTTTATTTAATAGTATTATTCGGTACTTTACTACTTAAATGCTCAGTGAATTTCCTTGAGATTTTATTCACTTGGCTCGTCATTTATTTTGTTGTGATAACCGAGTGCATATCTTAGTGCCAGTAGGGCCAAGGGGGACCTAGGAGACTATCTCTAATTGCCTATAATTCGGGACTTACTAGTACGAGTTCATTTTGATGTTTTGTTTTACTTTTGGGGTTTGTTGTAGACTTGAGAGACACTGTACTTGTATATATTTACTTTTCATGATATATTGTCGCCTTATGTACAGAGTACTCTATATCGGGTTTTCCACATTAGGATTTGATGCTCTATGAGACATGACTTTATCATATTATCCATGTTTTACATGTCAATTAAGTCTTCCATTGACTTATGTTGTTTAATATTGTAAAACACAAACCATTTATAACTTGGATAAACGACAAACAAAAGGCTAACTAAATAATTGAATAATTGATTGATCTAATCACGAGTTAACGAGTTAGGAAGCATATCGAGGAGCGCTAACATGGCAGCAGACGATAGTGGCGAGTAGGACAGTGACGTGTTAGGGTTGCAGAGATGGCAGCGAGACCAATATTTTGTGCACCCGGTGACCTCGGGGTGCAGGGTTACCACATTAGGCTTGGGTTGTTTTAGAAAACCCAAGCCTGGCCTAACCCAAATGTATTGTTTATATATGCGTTAAAAATATACTCCCTGTAGGTGCTTGGGATTATAATGGACTATACATGGAAAAGTCGGAGTTGGCCTTTATGGGTACAATTCTGTGCAATCAAATGCAAACTCTGAGGAATCAAGAACTAGTGTTCAAGAACCAGAGGGCCTTAGCAAAGAGCATTCAATGATGGAGATACGATGTTTAGAAGACATAGAAGACAAGGAGGCGTAGAGGTTTTTGTATTGTCCACACGGATGAGGCTATCGATTAACAGTAGTTTTAATGTTCCAATACTGCCACGTCAAAACTACCACCTCTATGACACCGCTGTAAGTTACCAGTCCTATAGGATTAATCCAGTTGTGGATGATGATTATGCAACTTCTGAACGACAACATTGATTTCTTTATTTAATTTATCTTCTTTGTCTTTAAGTGATATTATGTGAGGTCCTACTTGTATCTCTGGTGTTATACTTCGTGATCTATAGTGAAATACTATTTTTGATTTGTGATAGGTGATATGAATTCTTGTGCTAAATTTTATAAAGTACTTTGGTGATACATCTGATGCTACATTTGTTACATTGGTGATGTTTATTCTAATTTTTATGCACTATATTTGATGAAATTTATATATTGAGTTTATTCTTATCTTGATTGTCCTATTTATGATTATATCTATTTCTTTATACTTCACGAGATATATTTATTTTGTTGAAAACTCGACTTCATTTTAAAACCTTGAGGAAAAGCTTTGGAATGAGTTTGGGGGTATTTTAGGTGAAGTATAACAAAGATAGCAAAGAAAGCAAGGAAAGAAAAGAAAGATATAAAACAAGTTCAAAATTGATGCAAAGTTTAGATTTTTGCTCAAATGGGTTGACGAAATTTTTCATATTTCTTCCGAATTCAAGTAAATATGAATTTCAATTTACTTTATTTTTAGTTGGAAATAAATGGAATTAAAATATAATAAATTTTGAATGAAAGTGATATTTTATACCTAAGTGAATTCTATGATAGGAGTCAATTTGTATACCTTTTTTATTAACATTACTAGTTGATGTACACCAAATTGAATGTCTTGTGTTAGTCATAAGAATGGGTAGAAGAGCGAAACAATAGTGCAAGATGAACAAGACAGAATTCTAAGAATCTTGTTATACAAAAGCTATTGATTAAGTATTTTCATAGTACATATATAAAAAGTTATTATGCCATGAATGAAAGAATAAATGGGTTAAAAACCAACAAATTCTATAAGTTAGAAAGCATACTTTCTTCAACTTTTGTAGATAGTGAGAAGTGTTAACAAGAGTTTACAAATATATAGAGAATCATAAAGATTCCATAGGAAATGGAGTAGGGATTGTGTGGTAAGAAAAATGTGAGAATGTCCAAAGGAAATGGAGCAAGGACTCAAAAAGTAAAAGAAATACAAGAAATAAAAAATAATTAGGAAGAAGTAGAAAAAAATGAGAAATGAAAAGGTGGACGTTCTTAAACTCTTCAAAGAAAAGATTTAGTCCGAGTGCTTAATGCTAGGGTTGAGTGAAGTATTTCTTAATCTAACAAGTTTTAAATAACATATTCATTGGTATCTTGAAAAAATTATTATTGATTTTGATTGTGGTGCTATCATAAAGTATTTTGTAAAATCAAGATTAATCTAGTGGTTTTTGTGTTTTGAGATTCTATACTAGTCATCATAAGTTTGATGCTTATCAATGGAGATTGAGAAAACATATATTATATACTAGCCTTGGTAATGAACTTTAAGTTCTAAATGGTGTTGCATTGGGTGGTTGAGTTGTCATTAAGGGATGTTTCGTTTTGTCTAAATCATTATATTATATCATAACTTATATTTACTTGTGGGTAATATGTTTTTATTTGAAGTTCACTTTTATTTTAAGATTTCTATTATTTAAAGTTAAGATGAATTGGATTGAAATCAGTTTATAAAGAATGAAAAGTGAATATAATTGAAAGTATTCATTTGCTCGGGATAGCAAAATGCTGAGTTTTGGGGTATTTGACAAGTCAATAATTAGACATATTTTATAGTGTAATTTAGGTTAATTTTAGATATAAATGATGATATCACACTACGTATTGTGATTTCAGGATTTAATCAAGAAAACGAAGAAATGGAAGAAAATATAAAGAAGTGCAAAATAGTCAACTGAAGATCAATGTCATCGATTAGCCAGCGATACAAGAATACACTAGTAATCACCATCTAAATCGGCAACAGAGAAGAACCAGCGAATCATCAACGAATTGAGAAATATACGAGAAATCCTCAACTGAATCGGTGGTGCACAGAGACCAATTTATAGTGATTAACTCAACGATTTGTGTTCAAATTAGGAATTGCTGACAAATCACTGAGGTCGATTATGGTTTTTTTAGATTACAACAAAGGATTTGATTTTCTCTATGATATGTATACTTAGGAAAATATAAATAGGACCTCATAGCTTCGAAATTGAGATATCTCTTTTGGCCCTCTGCCCTCATAACTTTAGTTTTATCGAGTTTATGTTTGAAGCTACATTTGAGCTTTGAGTTATTTCATTAAAAGGTAGTTATTTATTATGTGTTTTAATTTTTATTATTATGTTATTTATTTCCCGCATGAGTGAGTAGTTTATTAATCTAAACCAACCCTATACATGTATATATACTTTGGATTGCTATATAATTATAATTAAGGAATCATGAATTTAATGTTTTGAATCTAATTGTACACAACAATCATGATTTTAATAAGTTGTTTTTGCGTATTACAACTAATGAAGATTGATATTGCATGCATAGTTGCAAATATGTATTGTGATATATGATTTTATGAACCTACATCTATGATTATTGACAACAATTATAGAAGTAGTAACTATGATTAATCTATAGAAGACGTTGCACCCCTATGTAAGACTTCAGTCTCCACTCGGGCCTCTCCACTATTACTGGCATGCTTTACTCGTCACCTTTTAGGGTTTAGGTTATTCTCCTTCAACTGCTTCCAGTAATAGGAAGTCATACGCTTCCTTTCAAGTTGCGGAGCCTCTGCTCGGGACACTGCAGTACTGGCAGCCGCAACTGGATTCAGTGTTGTGAAAGATGGTTTTGCGCGAACATTTTTTGTTTCGCCGACCCATACCTAAACATTGAAGAAAATGGTTGTATTGTCCTAACAAGCAATTCAATTTCATAAATGTTGATTGAACAGAGGCAAGAGCAATTACTAGGGTATCGATGGAAAGGGACCGATAGTTCTTAGTTGGTATCGATTTTCATCGACCAATACCTTCGAAAGCATGTCGGTTAAGTTGTGCCGCTAACATTTGAACCCTAATGGTGTCTCTAAAACCCTTTGCAAGGTCTCAGTTCTGTGCGACCGTTCATTTTGATACCCCAACTGGAAACCTAGCAAACCTTAAACCATATTTCCAACAAGCAAAGGACATAAAAACATCGCCAAAACACTCAAAAAACTCTTGAGGAACATAACCCATAAACTTTTAGGGCGAAAACTTACCCAATACACCGAGACCATACGAAGAAATAGGCAGAGCTTCGACGCTTCCTCGACCACCGACGACTGCTAATGTCGCAAGGTTCCACTCAGTAACATACTCGAACTGCACTGGATACTCATAACAAGGGTTTTGTAAGGTCGGAATAACGAATATATGATGGTGGTAACGACTTTGGTTATGGGGTATGTGTTTCGAATGTGGGTAGAAAATGAGTAACATTCATTGAGAGTGTAGTAGTTTTGGAATAATTTATAATAAAAAAAAGTAAGGTAAACAAAGCAAAAAAAAAAAAAAAAAAATCAAAATGGAGAATTAGAAGCAAAAAGTGGTGCAAATTGCGGACTTCTATAATTATCACCAAAAAAAAAAAAATAACAAAAAGAAACATGTAAGATAAGGCAGTCGACCTTTCATTTTAATTTTAGTTTTATTTTTATTTTTTGGCAATCAAAAATTCCTCAAATGCACTAGCTTCAAAAATACAAGGAATCAAGGCGCCGCAATGGAAACTCCAAAGAAACGAGATTTTTTTTTTTTCAGAAAAATAAGGAGATTGATATCTACAAGACTAACATTTTACATATATAATACAAATAACAGTTTGTTCAGTACAAAACCAAGAGATTTCTCTCTTCATACAGATGGCTTTCACACAAAAAACACCATTAGAGCACAAGAGGAGATATCCATACACCAACGGGATCTAGACAACACCAGGATTAGCGTGAAAGACGAGTGAAACAATCAAGTATTTTTTTCCAAGCACATAAGTTCCCACAGAAGCGAGTTGCACAGATTCACGGCCTCGAATCTTTTAGTAAACCACCCTTTTCAAGCTCACTGACTAGGTCCCTTAAGGACGGAACTTTCATCGCCAGAGTTCTGTACAGTCTAGAATAGCGGGCTCGTGTACCATCAGGAGTTCTAGCCAGAGCCAGCAAACTAATTGCCTCCGGAAGTTGAGCAAATACATTTTTCATATCCTCCAAGCTCATGTTAGCCAGAACAGTGGGTCTTGGTACAACTCTGATAATCTCCCCTCCTTTAGGATCCTGCACTCGACCATCTGCTTTGATGACAAGTTCTGAATTGGAATTTGCTCCACACTTGATGATAAAAGGACTTGTTGAACCCGTATTGAACTGCAAAACGTTCCATTGAGTCACATCAGTCTCTGCACCATTGGATCCCCACTCTGCAGTTGGTATGAGCCCTAGTACGTCTTGTTGGTGGTCAACTTGCTCGGGGACATTCTATGGAGAAGAATAATTGTTTATCAGTAAAAAGAGAAAACGAATGTCCACATATAAAACAGAAAAGGAAAATGTTAGGGTGCATACTTTTTCTGCATACATTTGCTACATAGTTTGTGTGCTTTTCATGCTTACATCAAGGAGGGTGTGCAAATAACAAAGTTTATCCAAATAACTCAACCTTGTAGCAAATATATGTAGCAAAAGCACGTCACCCAATCACTGTTCTATTCAGAAGGAAATTATGGAGTCATATTAACGAAACTACTCAGAAATTACAGTATGGAAGACACTAGATGTAAAGGAAGTTTGACAGACAAGGCAAACTATCAAAAACTCAATTCTTCTTTCATTCCTTATATGCATACAAAATATGGAATCCAACTAAATTCCTATGCTCCTAATACTATTACCATCTGACTATCCAACCACTTGTTAGGATTTAGAACATAAGTTTGAATTAAGGACTTCACAAATGTCAGCCAGCGGCGACAAACTTATAAACACATTGGTTGGTGACATGTTTCCAACAATCAGGCCAATGTGTCACAATTACTAGCTAACTCTGATACTAGACATGATAAATAAAAATGTTGATAAGCGGTCAGGAAGTTGAAATCCATCCCAACACAAATCACTGCTCTAGACTCAGGAAATCAGCATACATTTGATTTGACACAGAGTATCCATTCGTAGGTATACTACCCAAGAAGCAGAATAATTATTTCCATGCACATGGTTATGTTCTCCTCAAATATTTTAAATTTTCAAGCTATTGAAGCAACATTTAAATACTGCCTCCAATTTGGCTTAGGAAACAGAAATAATTTCAACTGCATAATTTTTACTACAAAGGATTAACTATTTGAAGATTTCATAACTAAAATAGAAATTCACAAAACTACAAACTTAAAGAATAAAACATTGTTTTAAAAACTTAAGTTTGGTCTGTCTAGATATTGTTTCTGTTTTTTGTTTTTTGTTTCTTTTTATTTAATTATTTTATTTTATTTTTTATAAAGGTTTGATCTGTCTGGTTTGTTGTTTTTGAAGACCAAGAAAAGATAAAAACAATTGAAAAATTATGCAAGGAGAGAAATCAACAATGGAGACCAAAAATCTTTGTTTTGGTTCACCTCAAAAATCAGCCCATAAAACAATAGACTATAAAAACTGAATTTGATTCTCTTAATTTCACTAAAACAGTGCTACATCACATATAGTTAAAAACAAAAATGAATTATAGAAAGTCCTAAATAACTCTACTTTTAATTCTAATCTACACACCAAAAAATTAGCAACTTCCAATAGAATAGGACAACTAAAAAAACTCTTGCACACATAAATAGAAACTCCTAAAATCTAGGACTAGAAAATTAGAATGTGCACTAAATAAAACTAAATAATAAAAATAGAAACTATTGTGTAGACTAAAGCACTAATATCAATACTCTTCCTTGCTTTAGGATCCACAAACTTCACTATCATTGAGGAGCTCGAACTTGTCGACTTGAATTATATCAGGAGGATGAACCAATCTGAATATAACATTGAAACTTCCACATTGATTTGTTGAGAATGTACCAATAAATCTTGAACTTTAGGATAACCACCAATTCTTATATCTCCTTTAATTGAACCACCAATCTTTCTTTTAGAACGAACATCCAATGTGTTAATTTTTCCAACTCCATTAACACATGTTGTTGGGTACAAAAAAACCAGTAACATCATGAACTTGAGAATTTCCTTCGTTGAAATTAAGCTTCCTTGTTTTCAGTGGAGTATCAACAAAGTACCTCACATTCTGAAACATTTTCCGTTGGAGCTTAAATAATAATGGCTTTCTTCCATGCAATGATTGCCTTCTTTGAGGTCTTGCAACATCTTTCTTCTTTGTATTCAAAATTTTTGGAAGGTGACAAGCATCAAGTTTTTTGTGCTCGAGTTCTGCGGAATTGACTTCATTATTGTCAGTCTTCTGCTCCAATTCCATTGGATCGAATGAGAAGCTTTTACCTCTCATTTTAACTCTCAAAATCTCATGACCAATAGCATCAAAAATAGCACAACGCAAATCTATAAAGGATACTTTATACCCTTTTTCAATCAATTGCCCCACACTAAATAAATTCTGATCAATATCAAGTATGTAAAGAACATCCGAAATTAATTTTGTACCCAAACTTCTTGTGATTGTAACGGTGCCTTTTCCTTTTGCTAGAATGTGACCACCGTTTCCAATTCTGACTTTCTTGACTTCAATTGGCTTCAAGTATCTAAACAAATTTATGTCGTGACAGTTTGTGCAATCAATCAACCAACTTTTGTTGGAATCTTCAATTAAATCACAACTTGCAACAAAAATTCGATCTTCATCATATAGATCAACAACTTTGGCCTCAACTTCATTATTTTGAGACTCACTTTTGCAAATCACAGCTTCATGTCCAAGCTTATCGCATTTGGTGCACTTTGCATCCGGTCTTTGCCAACACTTGTATGGTGGATGACCTTTTTTCCTACAGTGATGGCATGGTGGATAGTTTCTCCAAGAGTTTTTACCCATGTTTTCTCCACTTTTTGTTGGACCTTTTTTGTAAAATTTCTTGTGATCTTCATGCATGGCTTGTAGAGCACCTTCAACAACACGATCTTCTCTCATAAATCTTCGTTGGTCTTGTGCTTGCATGGCGTTCAACAACTTCGCCAATGTGATCTTGGAAAGTTCTTTCGTGTTCTCCAAAGTAGTGATAGATGCTTCATATCTTTCTGACACTGTGACGAGGATCTTTTCTACAATTCTTGAATAGGGAAAATCCATGCCAAGTAGCCGCACTTTGTTGATAACATTTAGTAATCTATACGAGTACTCTTTGACAGTCTCAGATTCTTTCATATTTTCCAATTGGAATTCTCGAATTAGATTGAGAACTTGCGTGCCTCGAATCTTTTCGTCTCCTTCATACTCTTTCTTCAAGTAATACCAAATTTCTTTCGCGGATTTGAGCGACATAATTCTTGATTTGAGTCGTTGTAGGATTGTGAGGCAACGGAGGGATTTCATAATCTTCTTCTACCGCTTCCCACAAATCCAAAGCTTCCAAGTAAGTCTCCATCTTCACCGCCCAAAGTTGGTAGTTTTCTCCATTAAAGATTGGAGGAGCAATTTTGTCGAAACTATTTTCAGAATCCATTCCACAGATCCCTTGATGTAAGCTCTGATATCAATTGTTGGTTTTGAAGACCAAGAAAAGATAAAAAGAACAATTGAAAATTTATGCAAGGAGAGAAATCAACAATGGAGACCAAAAATCTTTGTTTTGGTTCACCTCAATAATCAGCCCATAAAACAATAGACCATAAAAACTGAATTTGATTCTCTTATTTCACTAAAACAGTGGTACATCATATATAGTTAAAAACAAAAGTGAATTATATAAATTCCTAAATAACTCTACTTCTAACTCTAATCTACACACCAAAAAATTAGCAACTTCCAATAGAATAGGACAACTAAAAAAACTCTTGCGCACATAAATAGAAACTCCTAAAATCTAGGACTAGAAAATTAGAATGTGCACTAAATAAAACTAAATAATAAAAATAGAAACTATTGTGTAGACTAAAGCACTAATTTCAACATGGTTGAGTAACTCTCTTGTTATCCAAGAAGTGTCTAACTGTGAAGAGAAATATTCTGTATGGAAATAAAGTAATCCATTTCACACAGGTGACCACTGGAAATGCACCAAATAAAGTCCAAGATTCATATATTACGCTCGCCTAACCGCAAGACAAATTCTAGTTTAAAACACATTAAAAAGCATATGAGTGTTTTACTCTGGAAAAAAATGTAAATAGGCTATTATTATCCCAGTACCTAGATATGCCACATGGAACGTGTTTCAGCATTCCATGAAAAGAGAAAGAAAGAAGGATTGGTACAAACAACTTCATCTATAACTGGAAGACAAGAAAAATAGAAGTCACAATCAGTGAATTACAAATCCACAACGCAAATGAGGGACGTAGACAGCAATCAAAACATGAGATTGTAACCTTCATGATAAGAGGGTTTACACTTTACACACACACACACACACACACACACACACAAAAAAAAAAAAAAAAAAAAAAAAAAAAAAAAACTCTCAAATGCAATTGAAAATGTGCATTAATTAAGGTCAATTGTTCAAATGTATGGACTCTCCGGAAATTGTATTTAAATTCTGGCTAAATAGATCACACAGGTATAAAACTATATTATTATATACTATAAAGCTTGACTTCAAGCATTCTAACTAATCTTTCCTACACTGCAGTACAACAACAACAACAACAACAACAACAACATAGCCTCAGTCCCAAATTAATTGGGGTCGGCTACATGGATCAAACTTTTTCATTGTGCTCGATTAAGTGCAATTGATGGTAAGCTTTTCAAACCATTCAAATATCTCCTAATTAATACATCCCATGTTAACTTTGGTCTGCCCCTACCTCGTCGAATTTCTACAGTTTCTATTGAGTCAAGTTTTCTAGTTGGGGCATTTGTAGGCTGTCTTTGCAGGTGACCAAACCACCGCAACCGCCCATCGCTAATCTTTGTATCAATTGGTGCTACTCCTACTTGTCTTTGAATTTCTATATTTCATATTCTATCTTTACGAGTTTTACCACACATCCACCTAAGTATCCTCATTTATGCTATGTTCATTTTATGTAATTGTTGTTGCTTTACCGCCCAACATTCAGTTCCATAGAGCATAGCTGGCCTAATTGCGGTCTTATAAAATTTTCCTTTTAACTTAGTAGGAACATTTCAATCACAAATCACCCCTGTTGCACTCCGCCATTTCTTCCATCCAGCTTGAATTCTTTGTGTGACATCATTCTCAATGTTACCATCATTTTGTATGATTGATCATAGGTATCTAAAGTGGTTTACCTTAGGAACTTCTATTTCCCCTAATTTTACCATTCCGTCATCTCGATGTCTAGTGTTTCTAAACTCACAATGCATGTATTCGATTTTCGTCCTACTCAACTTAAAGCCTTTAGATTCTAATGTATTCCTCTAGAGTTCTAATTTCCTATTTACTCCATCTTTTGTTTCATCCACTAAGACAATATCATCTGCAAATAGCATACACCATGGTATATCCTCTTGAATATGCCTATTTAGTTCATCCATAACTAAAGTAAATAAATATGGGCTTAAAGTAGATCTTTGATGTAGTCATATCGTAATGGAAAATTCTTTTGTAGCTCCTCCAAATGTCTTTATACTCGTTACTACTCTATCATACATATCCTTAATAGTGTCTATGTATCTAGCATGCACTTTTTTTCTTTCTAGAACCCACCAAAGAACATCTCTAGGGACCCTACCATATGCTTTTTCTAAATCTACGAATACCGTATGAAGATCTTTTTTCTTTTCTCTATATTTTTCTAACAATTGTCTTACAAGGAAAATCGCCTCCATAGTTGACCTCCCAGGCATGAAACCAAATTGGTTCTCTGATATTGTTGTTTCTCTCCTTAGCTTATTGTCAATTATCCTCTCCCAAAGTTTCATAGTGTGACTCATAAGTTTAATTCCCCGGTAATTTGAGCAACTTTGAATGTCTCCTTTGTTTTTGAAGATTGGCATAAGCGTGCTTCTTCTCCAATCCATTGGTATCCGTTTTGATTTTAAAATTTTATTGAAAAGTTTTGTTAACCAAATCAATCCAATTTCTGCTAAGCATTTCCAAACCTCTATGGGTATTTCATCTGGGCCACATGCTTTCCCTATTTTCATTTTTTTCAATGCCTCTTTAACTTCTACAATTCCAATATTGCGTGTATAGTTTACATTTCTTTCTTGGTGTAGGTTTTCCTCTTTGATAGTATCAACCTGGCCATCATTAAACAAACTATCGAAGTAACTTCTTCATCTCTCCTTAATATCATCCTCGCGCGTTAAAACATTTTGATTCTTGTCCTTAATACATCTTACATGACTTAGGTCTTGTTTCTTTTAATCTCTTAATTCGGCTAGCCTATATATATATTTTTCGTCATCTCTATTACCTAACCTTGTATATAGATCTTCCATGAAATTTGTTTTAGCTTGACTAACTACTTTTTTAGCTTGTTTTCTAGCTTCTCTATATTGATTGTACACATCTTCATCTTGACACTTAGGTATTTTCTTATACATCTCTCTTTTAGTTTTAATTGCTCGTTGGACATCCTCGTTCCACCACCATGTTTCCTTATTCGGTGGTGCCAAGCCTTTAGATATACCTAATACATTTGATCTCACTCTTCTTATGCAACTACTCATTTCTAGCCACATTGTATTAGCATCTAAGTCAAGATTCCAAACATTTTCCTTTAGTAGTTTTTCTCTAAACTCTACTTGTTTACTATGTTTTAGGTTCCACCACTTTATTCTAGGGTCGCTAACTCTTTTATTCATATTATGTCGTCGTGTTAGCTTAATATCAAGTACTACTAACTTATGTTGGGTAGTAAGTGCTTCACCAGGTGTTTACTTTGCAGTCTCTACATATTTTTCTATCTATTTTTCTTGTTAAAAGAAAATCTATTTGACTCTTGTTATGACCACTACTAAAAGTAATTATATGCGACTCCCTCTTCCTAAAACTAGTATTTGCTAAGACAAGATCGTATGCTGAAGCAAATTCTAAGATTGATTTTCCTTCTTCATCTCTATTACCGTAACCAAAACCTCCATGAAATCTCTCAAACTCATCGTTACTTGCCCCGACATGCCCATTTAAATCTCCTCCAATAAAAACTTTTTCATCTAATGGTATACTTTGCATAAATCCATCATATCATCCCAAAACTTGCGTTTGATGCTCTCGCTTAATCCTACTTGTGGTGCATAGGCGCTAAGTATGTTAATTTTTTCGTCTCCAATTATTAATTTAACTAGAATCAATCTATCCCTCATTCTTTTAACCTCTACGACTTTATCCTTATAATCATTATCCACCACAATTCCTACTCCATTGCATTTTCTATATACCAGTGTACTACAATTTAAACCCTGTGCTTCCTATTTCTCTACTCATTTCTCCTACCCATTTTGTCTCTTGGAGGCAAGCAATATTGACTCTCTTTCTAATCATGGTATCTACTAGTTCTATTGACTTCCCCGTAAGTGTTCCTATGTTCCATGTTCCTAAACGAATTTTTTCTCCCCTTTGTATTTGTTTTCCATTTCTATTTCTATTTTGTCTAAAAGATCTAGTATCCGTATCTATGATTTTGTTTTTGTTTTCGTGTTTGTTTTGAACAAGATTCTTTACCCACACCCGTCCTTTGTGTGGGAACCTTTGCTCATTTTTCTTCACATCCAGACGACGATGTGAAGGGACTAGCTTCTTTACCCACACACACGTCCTATGTGTGGGAACCCTTGCTCATTTTTCTTCACACCCAGGCGACGATATGAAACACACCCTTGCTCATTTCTCACTGCACCCGGGCTCCGATGCAGCGCGTCGCTAGGTGGGAACGCCCCAACGTTTATATATGTTTGATCAATTTCATGAAAAGTGACAAAAGTTTTACACTGGCTGTCAACCTATCGCAATCCTCCTCCATTTTCCAAAAATGGAGAATGAGCTTGGGGCCTCCCTCCCCCACTTTTCGGGTATGAAAAGTGAGTTTGGGACCTCCCTTACCCATTTTTCGGTATGAAAAAATGGGCGTCAGAGTCCTCCTTTATCCGGACTTGGGACCGGCTATGTAGCGCACATAGTGTACAACATAGGTGGAATTTTTCTACACCGCAGTAGTTTTCAAAAAATAAAAGAAGAAACAAGCCAAAAGAATAACAGCGGGAATGCAGTTCTAAATTTCTAATGAAATTAATTAAAGTAGCAAACATCGACATTCTGCTTCCAAAACAACCCATAGCATTCAATTGAGACAGCCCTGCATAATAGCTATACCCTTGAGACTAATAATTTTCATCATCTTATCCAACCACATTAAATAATATGTCTGAAATCCTACATTCAAGAAAAGGCCGCATTCTATGACTGTCCACAGTTTCCAATATAAACCTTTAAAAAAGACAATTGATTTTCACAGTGCCATTTGAAGGTCAAACATTCATATTGTGGCCACAATTTTCTGAAATTTCAAATCCTTTCTGGACCATACATATGAATCAGGTGCTACATCACCAATTTCAGGATGTAGGAGTACCTCTATCACAGTGCGGGCATCTGCTATCTGCCTTTGAGCACAGGGTTGATCAACATCAAGAAGAGATGGCATTCTTTCCATTTGCTCATCCAGGGATGCCAAAATCAATTGCTTCTTACACCTAGGCAACGAGCTAACTGAAGCTTGTTTCATTATATCCTGGCAAAATAAGAAGTATAAACTATATCACTAGTCGTTAACTCCACAAAAATTGAAACATGTGTAATTTTCAGAAAATACCTTGACTTGTTTCATTATGCCATCCAGAGAAATAAGAGATGCCAAACGTGCATCCTCTACTGCTGTTGAAGGATTCCGAATAGGTGAACCGCCTTGTTCTACTGTTAATAAAGCTGTATCACTTCGCATTTGTTGCATGATCTGAAATAACATTTATAAAATAAGCAAATTCTCAAAATAACAAAAATACACTATATGCCAAACGCGCTAAATTCTCCAATAATTTGCTTAATGGACTAACAATATTTCATAATTTGTCACAAAAGGCTAGTCATCAACACAATGATTTCAGCAACTATGTAATGATACTAATGAACAAGGATTAAAGTTTGACATAGTTTAGATATAGATTAGAACAATACAAGGATTGCAAGTCAACACTTAGCCGTAGGCCATTACTTAAGCAATTTAAGCACATTGCAAGGCGGCCTCGTAGGCAACCACTAGGCTAGAAAATGGTTTTTAAAACAGTCAAGAGCTTAAAAACAATTAGTAGATTGATGTTTCAGACACTGTAATGAATTGTCTTGTAATTTCATAATAATGAATGAGCTTTCATACTTGGATTGAAGAGTACAACTCCCTTGGTAGACGTCTTTTGGGGGAAGATGAAGATGGAATGAGTGGGAGGAATGGATTGAAGGAGCAAGGAGAGGAGGATGGAAGGAGCAAGGAGAGGGGAAAGGGGTTTTGACGTTTAGAATTGGGAGGGAGTTTGTGAGGTGCAGAGATTGGGTCAAGGGTATGTTGCGAAATACTTGAAAATTAGCGGGATGCACTCATAGAATGTTTAAAATGAGTGGGGATTGTAATAAGGTGGGGGCTGAGATAAAGGAGTAGGGGGCATATAGCAGCTCCTTAATATATATATTTTTAAGAAAGTTCCCTAAATACACTAAATCGAGCACGGTGGAAGAGTTTGATCTATGTAGCAGACCCGAATTAATTTGGAACTGAGGCTATGTTGTTGTACAGTTCCCAAAATAAATATTAATTGTCAAGAGGTCTATAAATAAATACAAGTCATGTTACCTATGCACTAATTCAGATCTAGATATAATTTTAACACTTATATTTTTTGAAATTCGTGAATGTTGGGCGGTAAAGCAACAACAATTACATAAAATGAACGTAGCAGAAATGAGGATGCTTAGGTGGATGTGTGGTAAAACTCGTAAAGATAGAATACGAAATATAGAAATTCAAAGGCAAGTAGGAGTAGCACCAATTGATACAAATATTAGGGAAGGGCGGTTGCGGTGGTTTGGTCACCTGCAAAGACGGCCTACAAATGCCCCAACTAGAGAACTTGACTCAATAGAAACTGTAGAAATTCGACGAGGTAGAGGCAGACCAAAGTTAACATGGGATGCATTAATTAGGAGGGATTTGAATGGTTTGGAAAGCTCACCATCAATTGCACTTAATCGAGCACAATGGAAAAGTTTGATCCATGTAGCCGACCCCAATTAATTTGGGACTGAGGCTATGTTGTTGTTGTTGTTGTTGTTGTATATTTTTTGAAATTCACTTGTAATAATATTCATTCAATACCAAAAGTATCTTTTATATCCACAATTAGTTATTATGAGGGGCTCTAATAGGATGGTCCTTAAAGAACACCTAGAAATACAATACTTAAGTTTTTAAATAAAAACAAATTGGGTAAAACAGGAATTATCTTTTGTACCATGAAAAGACATAAAAAAATATCAAGTTTTATTGCTCATAGTAGATTGTTTAATGTTAAAATAATCATGAAAAATCCCAGCAAAGTTATTGATCTGCTGATTTGGCATTTTCTCGCCTCTTTCAGAGATTGAGTCATTCCTTGAAGGGTCATGGGAAGGAAAGTGATGAGAATTGGGAAGAGTTACATTTCAGGGCGGCGAGCGTCATAAGACTCAGTTTGGCAAAGAATGTACTTTCGACCATGAGGAATATTTCTTCGGCGAAAGGTCTTTGAGAGAAATTGGAGACTTTGTATATGACGAAAAAGCATGTCAAATCGTCCTAAATGAGTGGTACCATCACTTGAAGATGGATGAAGGTACAAGTATTACGGATCATCTTAGTGCTCTTAACGAGATTGTCTTGGAACTTGAGGAGTTGGGAGAGCAAGTAAGTGATGAGGATCAGGCGCTCAAGCTCATCTGGTCACTTCCACCTTCGATTAAGCACATGAAGCCAACACTGATGTACGTGAAGGAAACCGTCAGTTTAACAGAGGTCACTACCATGTTAATATTTAAAGAGAAGTTGATGAAGGGTGGAGACAACGGTTCATTTGAGAACTCTGGTTTGGTAGTTGTTAGGAAGGGTTTCAAAATTTAAAGGAAAGTGGTCTGTTGGAAATGCGATCAACAAGGAAATCTCAAGAGTGACTGCGAGAATAGGAAAGGAAAAGGAGCAGGTTCAAGAAAAAGCTCCAGTTCACCAAAGGGGGATTCTGATGTTGAAGGTGATGAAGCTGACAATTTGTTAGTTCTCGAGACCGATAGTAATTATCCTATGTGTCCAGCAAAGCATAGGATTGGCGATCAGAAGGGAGAATGGGTAATTGACAGCGGGACCACATGGCATGTATGCGTATATAGGGCATGGATCGGTAATAATGCAAGTTGTATAGGTGGCAAAGTTAGGTCGATGGCTGACGGCTCTCTGCAACCGATATTGGAAGTCGGTGAAGTTCAGCTAAAGTCGTTTGACGAACGCGTCATAACACTCCGGGACGTTCGACGTGCCGAGTTGTACTCAAAATCTAATTTCTCTTTCCAAATTAAATTCTGAGGGTTACAGGTACTCCAGGCGAGGTGGAGTGTTACAAATATTTCGGAAGTCTTCTTTGATAAGTCCAAACAAGCTGGATTGGACTTGGTTCATTCTTGGTTTTGAGGATGGTGACTCGGAAGGGCTGGTGGCAAGATCAAGGTAGTGAATTTTCGTCAAGGTGAAGATTTGTTAGACGGTGGCTTCAAATTCCTTGTTAGAGTTGGAGATGAAGATAAAAGTCTTAATGTGTGACACGTATCCATTATAGTTGGTTTTCAATAAGGACTATGCATGTGCGTCATATTGGACCTATATTTTAGTTAGAGTTTGTGTTGGACTCTAATTAAAGTCCTTAACCAACTTTATGTAACATATGTATAAATATAGCAATGTATGTGCGGTTAGAGAGATATAGTGTTGCGTGAGTTGTTTTGAGAGCCTAGAGTTGTGTCATAGTGTAAGGCCTGCAAGCGGGTACGCAAAACTGTGAAATTAAATCTTCTAGGGGTTTCTATATGGGTTTAGATGGAGGAAGTTTTTCCTTTGTGTACTAAACTATTGATAGTGGATTCCCTTGTTTCTTGCTTGTGGTTTTTTCCCTGATTTTCGGGTTTTCCACGTTAATTCATGTGTTCATCTTCTCTTTGTGGTTTGTTTATATTTGGATGTATTCATGTGACTCGATCTTAGGCATTCTGCAGTGATTCGTCACATCAACTATGAATTAAAAACCAAATTAATTAAGATATTTGAGCTACTAAAGGGTTGATAAGGATATTCAAAATGCAAAAATGTTCAAGACAGACATTAAGTGCAATTATTTTAGTTGCATTCATTATTCACAAGACGCTTCATTAGATTGAACATAAAACTGAAAACCATAAGCACGACTGCGTTAGTTCTGAATATCTTATTTAGGAAATTCAAAAAGTGAAAAACGCTGGATAGTATAAAAAAATAAACATCACTACCTTCCTTCTCTTGTGATCAACGGACTCCAGTGCAGACCGCAACTTTGACACTTGAGCAGAGTCCTCTGCCTCTTCCATCGCCAATGTACCAGCAATATCCTAATTCAACAATGAGATCCATTGAGCTAGCAGCAGTAGTAGAAAAAAAAAATCCACATCAAGAGCATATGAAGTATATTGGAATAAATTAAAACAATAATTCACTTTACGAAAGTGTATAATTACGAGTGGTTTATGTAATTCTAGAATCAATTTGAATAATCTTAACACAACCATTAAAACATAAAATTGTACAAATCATCTCCATGTGATATTGCAATCCTCAAATTAGTCCCGCAATTAAATTTAGCTAAATTAAGTCAAACAAAAAATTCAAATCCTTAGAAACACAGTATGATTAATTCAGAAAAAGAAAACAAAATATGTTTATTGCAAAGTTCTGTACCCACAATGTGGCAATAAAGACTAGCATAGTTAAGGCAGAATTAAAATAAAACTATAGATTTCGGTAAAAATTTAAGCTACGAAAAGTAGTTTAAGGGAGAAAACAACTACAAGTGGCAGCTAAACTGGCAACATCAATAAAGGGTCCGCACAAGAAAAACTTTAGCTAATGATGCAAGTCAAATGCTAGAATGATAAGTTTTTAATGACGAAAAAAAAATTCAATGTGGACTGATGATATCCCCAAGAAATTGGATACATAGTTAAGAGCACTTTAAGTAGAAAGTCATCAAAGTAACAGAGACCTATTGAGCACAACTAATAGCACCTATGCATAAACTACATAGATTCGAACATTAATTTTCCTCACAACATTAGGTAAACCAATTCTTAGACGAAACAAACGTCTGATTTTGTCGAAAAGATGCAACGTTGTGCAGAAACAATGGACTGGAAATCAACAGGACGCTACAAACAAACAAAAAAAGGAGAAGAAACCCACTCCAAGCTGGCAACAAGGAAAAGACATAACACAGAAACAAACAAAACATCCACAATTTCATGGCCATCCAGCAACACCATAACCAGCTGCAAACATTCTGGTTGGTGTGGCCAAAATTACGTGAACTGCTAACAAAGAGAATCCAAAAAAAACTTCCCCCACTTTTTTCCATTTTTGCCTCTAATCATTAATCATTTCTTTCTTCAAGGATCTCCCACAAGACAACAAAGCACCACAGATAAACCATACACAAGCTTAGTTGGCCTGCCTATTCTGAACTCTCTTCCTCCAGTAATTAATAAGAAACACCTAAAAGTATAACAACTTGTTGGCGAAAGTCAAGATAACTAATGATCCAGTACTGAGTCCCACTTCACTGCAATTATGATAAACCACATTATAAGGGGTAAACTTTCAGTTCAATTCTATCAGAAAATTAGGCATCCATGCGCGCTATACACACCCCACGCTTTAAGTAAGGCAAGCCAATGAAATTAAATGGTGTTTTTTTTTCCAAAAATACCCTAGAGGAAAATGACATTTTTGCTCCCCCACAAAGGATCGAATTCCTCTTTTGCATCTTGCAACCGTGAACCCCAGGCTCGTCAAACACCAAGTACACCACCCTCCCTCGTCGGTCGGCCCACCCTCCCTCATTGGTGTTCAACCGTACACCCCTGGCTTCATGTGGTTTGGACTTGTGGTTTTTGTTTCGCAGGGTTTCTCCCATGTTCAGATGATTTGAGGGTATTTTTAGGTTGAAATGGCACAAGAACAGTCACTGGAAATGAATGCACAACACCGTGATGTAGTTTTTCATCATTTTTGTGTTTTTTTTTGTGTGTGTGTGTGTGTGTGTGTGTGTGTGTGTGTGTGAATTTTTTTTTTTTTTTTTGTGCATATAGGGTGTCAAAGTTGTGAACACTCGGTTCATGAGTAGGTCGGCCACACAAAGGCTGAAACCCATGGGGGGGGGGGGGGATATGATTCCATATCGCTCCCCCATGTGTATGTCTAGTGTTTGTTGCAGCCACACATGACTCAATCATGTCCAATCGAGACTGAAGTGAGTTGTCTCAGTACCCAACCACCGAGACTCTCATATCGCTCTCGGCCTTGTGTGGCCGACCATCACGGGAATCCTAAAAACCACGTAACCGAGACAAAAACAATGAATTTGTGGGGTGGTGGTCCGGATCTAGGGTTAATGTGGCGCAATGAGAAAGGGACTGTTTTGTTGTTTCGATTGGTGGGTGCCTCGATTCACATCAAAAGGGCATTCCATCAAAAAAAAAAAAAAAAAAAACGTAGTGCACTCATCAATTCAACGTTTGACTCGTAGTGCCCTCAAAATCGACTTGCCCTACATAAAGTGTGGGGTGCCTATAGCGCGACACTATTTTAAAGGTTTAGTGTTTTCAACACGATAAAAGGAAGACAATATTAAGCTTGCAGGATCAACATTGAGTCATTGAGAATGAGTAATGGCGAAACAAGCGGAATGATTTTATATCACAGTCTCCTGGGGTGCTCCACTTATATTTAGACTTCATGGGTCAAGGCTAAGAGCACATTAGTTTACATATGCATGTAAGCACCGCATTGAGAATTAGTAACTTGTCAATGGCATGTAGTCAATGCCTTGAAGTTCAAGTCAAAAGTTTTAATAGCAATTTGGTGTCCAAACTCACCAATTTGAAGAATCAAGATCAAAATGGAACATGGTACTTATGATTAAACTCGGTGGATCGAGAACCAGGAAATCGCGAATCAGGAGGAATGACTAATTCTTCCTACATCAATCTTTTCCTAAGTATGGGGCGCAATAATGCATTGCATATGAATTAGGGTTTAGGGTATAGGAGTTAGAAAGGCGCCCAACCCCATACTATGGGAGAAACCAAAGGGATATAATGAAGCTAGTCCTCACGTTGCACTCCTTCTTCTCCTTTGTTTTGATATCATGTTATTTTTTACTACCATGAAATCTCTCAAACACTTTTAAGATAATTCACGTGGAACGGTGTGCTTGTGATGCCATTGTTAGTGAGAGGTTTGCATAGGGCTCAAATAGGGAACAATATGATTCCTTGAAATCATTTGAGAGATATTTTATGGTGTAGTTCATGCACATGCATTGCCATAGATGGTAAAGATGACTCACTTATACTGTTCTCCATTAACAATTCATGCATTGCAGCAGGTTTACGAATAAATATTTCAAACCCATTAAGAGAGTACCTTCAAGTGCTGCAATTGAGAACTGTAGACCCGCTTAGAATACTCAGACAAAAGTTGTCCAAGAGCATCAGTGTTGGGTGGGAATGCAGCTCCAAGGCCCGCCATCCATCCATCCATAATAGCTGTTGAAAGAAGCTCTAACTGCCCAGTTGTTCCTCCTATGGCATCACCTCCAGTAACAGAAAGAAAGTCAAAACTCTCAGCAAGCCATGATCTGATTTGACGCTGCAGTTCACCAGCTGGAGTATGAACAAAAAGGGCTGCAAGAGACTTGTTTCCAATTGCAAAGCTTTTTGCTTCTTCTGTTATTTCTCTAAGCTTTCCTCCAGTCACATGCTGCTTCCAACTATCCTGAACAGATTAATTGAGAGATTCAAAAGAAATACAAAGACACCATGGTAGATTAGCAAAATTTGTCACATATCTAAGTGATTCAGAAAATGGAAACACAAAATTAGAATCAATACCAAATACTAGTCAAGCATTTGTAAAGGGAAAATAAGCTGTGGGGAGAAATGCTTCACAGTCAAACAGTATCTAATGGACATTTAAACCGCACCTGATCAATTCCACGCATTTTTAAGACTATATATGAAAATTTGGACTTCTTTTCTTGTTTTATGTTCACTTTAAATCCCTGTATGTGCTCATCAACCAGGGACATCCTTGTGCTGTGATCGTAATGATGTGGAGACCTTCCAGGACTGTTACTCCTGCTGGAGCTCCTACTGCGGCCTGTATTAGCCTTCTCTAAGAATCGCTCAACAGGAGAAACCTTCAAGTTTAGAGTCAAAAGCGGATCACTAACAAGAAAGAAGAGGAAAACAATATTTACTTAGAATTAAAGTTTAAAGAATAGATAGCGGTGAACGTTGAATTACCTTAATTGACTGAAGCTCGGGGGATTTAGCAAGTAATGATCTAATATATAAAATCCTTACACGAGAAACAAGCATTGTATCCATCACTCTCTTAGGCTCCATTTTACGAATAAATGAAAAGACTGCATCTTTTATTTCAGCAAGTATTTCATGCTCTCTTGCAGCCCCCGCTTTTATGACAGCAGCCAATACCTGTTTAAATGATTAGTTAGCGAAAGAATCAAACGACATATTGCACCTAAATAAAATAAAATCAAATTCAACCGTAAATGATATACATGTATGCACAAACAATGAAATGTAAAGAACCACGACTATAGGTGGAAAAAATGGAAACGCCGGAGGTGCCTCTGGAGTCGATGCTAACGAAACCCTCCCCCCTCCCCTCTCGGAGGAGGAGAGTCGTTCAACGAAGAAAGTAAAAAAATAGAGAGGTTGAGTCGATTGGAGCAGAAGGTGACGAGGGCTTTGCCCTCTCCTTCAGAGAAACCTTAATGCGAACAGAAGAACCACCCCTCTTAAAGTTAGACATTGATGAAATTATTGTCCATCCTAATGAGGTGGATAGGTCATTGGTGAACAACATTGTGCACATTAACTTCCCTGACCGAGTAAGGAATTCAATGGTGCAATCATTGAAATATGTAGTTACCGTCAAAGTGTTGGTCGCTCAGTGTTTAAAGTTCTCTCCAACAGGCTTGGGGTGTTGTGGAGACACCTGGGGAGCTTCAAGATCATTGACCTGGAAAAGGGATTCTTTACGATCCGCTTCTCCTCGCTCAGGGATTACCATTGCGCACTACCGGAGGGGCCGTGGACAATCTTCGGCAATTACCTACAAGTACAGCCCCGGTTACCTGTGTTTGATCCTTTTGAGGAGAAACTCACCTCCGTTGCAACCTGGATCAGATTCTCAGGCCTTCCTTTCAAGTACTATCATAAGAACATATTAAGGGAGCTGGCTGAATCGGTGGGGGAGTTCATCAAAATAGACTACAAAACCCAATCGGGAAAGAGAGGTCAGTTCGCCCGCATGGCAATCCTGCGGGACCTTACCAAGCCGCTGAAATCGTCGATCTTAGTTTGATGGATATAATCGAAGAATCGAGTACGAGAACATGCCCCTTGTCTGCTACAGATGCGCAACATATGGACATATGGTCGACCAGTGTCCGCTGTCCAAAATAAAGGCTAGTGACGCCGAGAAAGTCTCCTCCTCATCGACCATCGGCAGAGGAGGTTCGCCAGAGATCCTGGTCTCCAAGGACCTTGCGGGCCCCTGGATGCCCAAAGGAGACCGAGACGTGTTAAGGCTGTATCAACTACAACCTAGCATAATCATCAGGCTACCAATAGCCCGGCTCTGACGTCTGACAGATATGGTGTAATGGTCTCACAAGAGGAAGATCATATGCATGAGAGGAGCCCGTCAATCGTTCCACATCAGAGGAAACCTCAAGCACCTAATGAAAAGAAGGGAGCCCCCTTGGCCCTATCACTGAGCCCAACACTGAAGCCCATAAGCCCAGCTGAGCCACAAGTGCCCAAGAAACAACCCACAGTACAAAACAAGAAGGCTCATGAGCCATCCAACCATGCTCATCCTGCACAAAAGGAGAACAAAAACCCAAACGCCCTTAACCCAATACACACCCTGCCCCAACACAAGGAGCCTGACCAGTCTGAGGAAGCCTTGATGTACGTCGACGAAGCCCCCTCTGATGCCTCCCTGAAACCCGGTGATGCTGAAATGGAAGAAGAACAAGTAATTGATCCTAATGACCATACACTGGTCAAGTTTGCTGACAAAGACTCTAATCCATCCCCCCACCACGGCGCATGGGAGTCTGACCACCAAATGCCTGCAACTAGACGGGCAACCACCGGGGGCCGCCCGTCGGATAAATCAAAAGGGATTCATTTGAAGAATGATCCCAAATTCAAGTCCCGACCCTCAAAAGGCAAATTGAGTCTCCCAAAATCAGCCCTTGCTGAGCTATCGGTGGCACTTGATAGTGAAATTAACACGTTGGAAGTGGGTGAGGAACCCTTCCCCATTCCATCTAGCCGTCTCCAGTATCCTTGGCTATCACCCACCTTTTGATGTAATTAGTTATCCATAACTAGTGTGAATCTTGATTGATCGTCATGCGATGATCATGCGTATAGGGATACGAATCGAGATCATGAGTACTTGTTAGGGAACAAGGTACTGGACCAACCCTCTACGAGAACACCACATGGATTGAGTCTTAAATGTTATTCATGATAGGTATATCATTTAGTCCTTCGACTTGAAATTACAATAGACTTCAATATTAGGAGCATGGTAATTTGACACAATCAAACATTGTCTTTAACCGGACGATTATAAAAATATTGATTGGTTACCATGTGAATAATATGTGAAGGTGTGTAATTAAGATAGAATTTGTCACTCTCGTATAGAGAGAGAATCAGTGGATCCCTCGATATGATAGACTGATAATGGCCAAGTCCATGTGAATTAATATGATCAATGTCACTTAGATGTTTTCAGTTTACCTAAAGATCGAGACTAGTACGATTGAACATTAAGAGTGACTTTCCATGCCTTATGTTTAGTCAAAGGATATCGCACGACAAAATGATAAGATATATGTTATTCATTAGGTTGTATCGATTTTTATATTCATGCTACTTGGGTAGTCATAATGTCTTGCTAGAGACCGCTTATGACTTTTGTACCAAAATGTTTTTGGTTCATTGTCAACGTCGCATGAAGCTATTGGGCCGCTCACAAAGAATGGCTTTGCACAATTTTAATTGGTCCAGACTAATGAATTTTATATTATAAAATTCATGACATAAAAACCCCTTACGATTTGTTATAAGATAACTTATTAATAGGGGCGTATGTGTAATTTCCTTAAACTGCCTAAATACAATAGTTGTATTACGAATAGGATTTTAAATGAGGGTTTATCTACACATAAATAAAGGGTGAAACCCAACGAAATAAGATTTTCGTTTTTGCAAATTTCGAGTTCTCTGGATTTTGGGAGAGAAAGAAAAACGTTTTCAATCTCTCTTAAGGCTAGCACTCCAAATTTTGTTCACCATTCGTGTGTAAATTTTTTATAGAGGATGCGCTCTTGAACGTTTTGGAGATCGAACAATCGCAAAAGAAAATCACGGATTAAGGTATGGTTTACTTTTAGATCTAGTTTAATAGAATTTATTTTCGATCTTGTTGGAGTTTTTCAAAAATCGTTTTGAATTTCCTGCTGCGTATGAACCCGAAAAACCCAACAAACGACACACCTTCTTGTATGGAATTGTCAAGGGGTTGTGGACAGGAAGTTCCCAAAGTACCTCAGATCGCTCTATTCCATGCATCAGGTGAAAATAATGGTCCTTGTGGAAACCAGAGTGAGTCGGCCGCAGCGATCGGTAATAATAAAAAAAAAAAAAAAAAAAAAAAAAAAAAAATTTGGGTTTTCCCGAGTGTCACATCGTGTTGAAGCTATGGGTTTCTATAGGAGTTTAAGTCTTGTGGAGGCACGATGGAGGCACGATGTGAACGTTACTCCATTCGTGTGTAAATTTTTTATAGAGGATGCGCTCTTGAACGTTTTGGAGATCGAACAATCGCAAAAGAAAATCACGGATTAAGGTATGGTTTACTTTTAGATCTAGTTTAATAGAATTTATTTTCGATCTTGTTGGAGTTTTTCAAAAATCGTTTTGAATTTCCTGCTGCGTATGAACCCGAAAAACCCAACAAACGACACACCTTCTTGTATGGAATTGTCAAGGGGTTGTGGACGGGAAGTTCCCAAAGTACCTCAGGTGCCTCGCTTTAGCCCATACAAAGCTTTCTTTAGTAGATAAACTTCATCTTCATCGCTCTATTCCATGCATCAGGTGAAAATAATGGTCCTTGTGGAAACCAGAGTGAGTCGGCCGCAGGCAGATCTGGTAATAAAAAAAAATTGGGTTTTCCCAGGTCACATCGTGTTGAAGCTATGGGTTTCTATAGGAGTTTAAGTACTGTGGAGGCACGATGTGAACGTTACTCTGCTTATGAATCATTGGCAATTCGTCCACCTCATGGTCCAAATTGGTTCGTCTAGCTCCTTGTTGTTCACAAGCGTTTATGGCAGTCCTAACCCGACAATCAGAAGGAGCCTCTGGCATATCCTGGAGGACATTGCATTAAATACTACCTCTCCATGGCTCATTGCAGGTGACTTTAATGCAATCATGAAGTTCGCTTATATGAGAGGCGGCTCGAGGCCGGCGAGGCTGTGGAAAAAAATGCCTCGTGGGAATCCAACTCTGGGCTTGTAGAACCAGAGACGTCGGGGCACGGCCTTCACATGGTCCAGAGGTCTTATCTATGAGCGCCTCGATAGAGCTTTCTCAAACTCTGAGTGGACGCCTCACTTTCATCCTCTCAAGGTGGACCATTTAGCGCAAGTATTCTCTGATCATTGCCCGCTTTTACTTGTTGTGAACTCGTTATCTAGTGACAGGCGCCCTAGTAGGAGATTTCGCTACATGGCTGCGTGGGAGTCCCATACCCAATGGCCGGAGTTTGTGAAATCCAACTGGCAAGTGGGGGCAACCATTGATGAAGCAATGTCGTAGTTCTCTACTCTAGCTGATGGCTAGAACAAAAATTGCTTTGGAAATATATTCCGAAGAAAGAGAAGGCTCTTAGCAAGGCTTGCACGGATTCAGAAAGCTATGGAAAACCACACTACGAAGAACCTGCAAAACTTGGATAGATCCTTGAGGGAAGAACTAGAAGCAATCCTAACACAGGAGGAAATAGTCTGGCAACAAAGGGCTAACGCAAACCTGATCTCTCTTGGCGATAGGAACTCGTCCTCTCTCCACACGCGGGTGAATCGAAGGGCGAGAAAACAAGTAATTTCCAAACTTAAAACTCTCTAACAATCTCTGGTGTTGTGATCAGGAGATTGTGAGGAGGGAAGCCTTTTCTTTCTTTAAGGAAGTTTACTCAGGTGATTCCTGCAATGGGCTCATCCCCCCGCTGTGCAAACAGTTCCCGCCTGTTCCAGAGGCTATAAGGGAGTTCCTAGCCTCAAAAGTTACCGCTGAGGAAGTACACACTGCCCTATCTGATATGCCACAACTAAAAGCTCTAGGTCTTGATGGGGTTACGACTCTCTCCTACCAATCCAACTAGACTACAGTGGGCCCATCCCTAGTCTATATGGTTGCAGAGGCTTTGGAGAAGGGGTTAATACCGCCAACATCTAACAGATCGCACATCACCCTGATTCCGAAACTCAAAAACCCTGAGAGACTAAGCCAATTAAGATTGATCAGCCTACGTACCACAAATTATAAACTCATTATGAAGGTTATGGCTAACCGTTTGAAGGCAGTAATGCCGCTGCTTACTAACCATGCCCAATCTAGCTTCATTGCAGGGAGACACATCTCGGATAATATTCTCAATGCCCAAGAACTTATTCACTCGATGAAGGATGCCAAGGGGAGAGCAGGCTCAATGGCCTTAAAAATAGATCTGAAGAAAGCCTATGATCGGTTGAGTTAGAGGTTCATCAAAGACACATTCGATGGCGTTGGTATCTCCTAAAACCTCACCCAGGTGATAATGCAAGGGATGAGCACAAGCACGTTCCATCTTCTCTGGAATGGAGAGATCTCGCCCCCTTTCTCATCCTCCAGAGGAGTGAGACAAGTTGATCATGTTTCTCCTTACGTGTTTGTACTTTGTTTGGAGAGATTAGCCCATTCAATTTTGAAAGCGGTGAGGGAGGAGAATTGGAAGGATCCGGGCTTCTCAGGTACGGCAAAGGAGGGAATTTGCATCTCGTACTTGTTCTTTGCGGACGACCTTTTCCTCTTTGATGAGGCCTCTGCAGTGCAGGCTGAGGTCATTAAACAGAACCTTAAAGATTTTTGCGCCTACTCAGGTCAGAAAATGAGCGAGGAGAAGTCCAAAATTTTCTTCTCGCCCAATGTTCCGGAAAACCTGATCGACGACATCAGCACAGTCCTGAGCTTCAAGAAATCAAATGACTTAGGTACTTATCTAGGGGTGCCTCGGATTCATGGACGGGTACGAAAGGCCACGTAGAACAGGGTACTAGAGAAGGTCAATAACCGGGACGGGAACTAGAGTCCCCATAAAATCTCATTTGCAGGAAGACTAACACTCTGCAAAGCCTCCCTATCCTCAATTCCATGTTACACAATGCAAACGACTGGGCTTCCGAAAGGCATTAGTGAAGGTGTGGATAAGGCTTATAGAGGTTTCCTTTGGGGCTCTACCAAAACTAATAGGAAACCGAGTCTGGTGAATTTGAACAACATGTTCCAATCCAAAGCTAAGGGTGGGCTGGGAATCAAGAGAACATTCTTAATGAACCAGGCAATTCTAATGAAGATAGGATGGAATGTGCTGATGGATAGGGAGGCCTTGTGGGCAAGAGTACTTCATGCCAAATATAGAATTACCCATGGCGACCCAATTGCCGTCAAGGAGGTGAAGAAGGGGTCCCATATCTGGAGGTGTGTTTAACGTACTTGGGGTGATCTCTTTAAGGGGCTGTGATTGTCAATAGGTAGAAGGGATAGAGTTCGGTTTTGGAAGGACGTGTGGCTCCGACTGGACTCCCCGTCGATTGACGTCTGCATCTTAAGAATCCCTCCTAACAGAGTTGATGTTGTCATGGCGGATTATGTACTGGAAAGTGGGGAAAGGAATTTGGGGGATCTTCAACACCTGTTGCCTCAGGACATCCTCCTCCTCATAGTCGCTACTCCTCCCCCCTGTGGGGATGGATCCAAAGATGTGTGTTTCTAGAAGCACTCGGCTAATGGCTCCTTCTCCATTTCCTTGTCGTACTCGCATTAGTGGCGGTGGACACCTTGAGTCGAGAAGAGGATTGGTCTCTATCCTGGAAGTGGCAAGGACCTGAACGCATTAGGACCTTCTTCTGGCTTGTACTACATGATGCCTTGCTGACCAATGAGACGAGACAGAAGAGGCATATGGCGGAGAGCGCCAATTGCAAGATATGCGGCGCTACTGATGAAACTCTTTCCCATGTGTTGTGTAACTGTGTGTATACCCAGTTGGTGTGGAACAAGGTGTGGGGCCAATCCTTATCGCTAACCTTCTTCCACCTCCCCTTCAAAGAATGGCTAGCTTCCTACTTAAGGATACTAGAACCATGAATGGGACCCGAGGATCTGTTATCTTCGCAACAGGGTGTTGGTGTCTCTGGATAGCCTGGAACAATACTTTACTGGGGGAGGAAGACTACAGGTTTGCCAATGTTACCCAAAAGATCAAGGTGAATGCAAGGGAATTTCAGAAGGTCAGTGCTCTCGGCCTCTAGGTTAAACATCGGGCTACACTTCGCTAGGAACAGCTGATTGGGTGGCTCCCCCCTCCTAATGGGTGGGTGAAGGTTAATTCTGATGGTGCAATGAGATCGGGGTAAATCTAGCAACGGCGGGATGCGTATTGAGGAATTATTGTGGCGACTGGCTAGGAAGTGTAGCGGCTAAACTTGGCACCTGTACAGTCTCTAAAGTAAAGCTATGGGGTGCCTTCCTTGGTCTGTGACACGCATGGGAGGCAAGCTATCGACAGGTTTTCCTAGAAATTGATAACAAAATAGTGGTGGACTGCATTCAAGAAGGTAAGGAGGCTGTGTGTGGCTACGGCCAGCTCTTAGGTAGGATCCTTAAGCTACTAAGGGGACCGTGGCATGTAGAGGTATCCCATGTTTATAGAGAAGGGAATCATGCAGCAGATTGGATGGCAAACCATGTCGTTGAGTTGTCCTTGGGCACGCATCTTATTGAGGCACCGCCCCCTGGTTTGCTAACCATTCTGTCTAGTGACATAGCAGGTGTTAAATTCCCTGGAATATGAGCTATGTAAATGTAACACTGGGTTTCTATACCCCCTTTTGATAAAAAAAAAAAAAAGAAAAGAACCAAGACTATATATTCACATGTAATAACAAACAATATCATAAGACCGTGTCTTGAACCAGCTGCTTGTGATGTGTGACACTGCATGCAATGATACAACTAGAAACATAACCAAATAAGCTTAAAGTAAATGTGTGAATTAACAAACTAGAATATTAGATTCCAAAGTTCAAAAATGTTCGGCAAAAGTAAATTATTGAAAGTTATATTCATTTGGCAGGAACTTCGGAAAAGTTAACAGTACATTCTGATTAGAATGTTACTGGTCAAATAATCCAAAAATAAAATGCTAAACACCATTAGAATACAATAAGAAAATACTGGAAAGAACAATAATAATCTAAAACAGGTTACGACTTACGAACATATTAATGGAAAGACGTTGACAGAGAGTGCTTCACCATGAAATCAAAACATGAATCGTACGACGACCATAATGATGGTTGCGATACATTAATCAGGGCTAATAGACTGAAACTAAATTCCTTCAGCAAGTTCAATTTAGGCTGAAAAATGATCATTACAAAGAAGAGTGATTGGCTAAAAATACCAGCATCAATAGTTTGTTCGCTCCATCAGCAATGGCTGCAATACTATCAAACTGCTCAGGATCGAAGTCCATCAGGGCAGCAGTCAGGTATTCTCCGGCTGGAGTTGTCTTTACTTTCTCAGAACCTGATTTAACCACAGCAACTGTGCCATCAGTCTTATCTGAAACAGCAGACAAAGGAAGTGCATCTACTGAATGTCCTCTGTTATGATCATTCCTGCCCAGGAAACACAAAAAGCAATTAAAGCAACATGAAATGGTAAAATAAGACATAAGCAATGGAAAACAACTGAGAACATCCAAGATTTGGGTAACATTAAATTGTTACCTAGCCACGTCTTGACTTTGAGAATTAATCAACCTTCTTGCAGATGGGCTTGTTATCTACAGGAGATAAACATGCAAAGTAAGATATCAAAACCTAAGTACATCCTCAAGTATAAAAGTCTTTTGCTCATCCACGTAAAGTTTGTCGTGTATGAAAGAATTTCTGGAACCTGAGCACCTAAAATCAATGGTAATCAATAATAACCTAGTATGTTGCAATAGTCCAGGTATATAATGCATAAGAAACAATTGAAAAAGAAGAGATCAAACTTACTCTTTAATTTGGAGCAGTCCTAACCACAACTGCAACTCAACAGCGTATACATATGTTGATTTAGTGTGACATTCATGAAGTATGAGAAATATGACCATTTGCCATTTGTTACAGCTGTAAATAGCTATTTGTAGGGATTGCTCATTCACGAACCAATAACCATGGACACTCATATCGATTGTCATTTTGATGCAGATTGGGAAGGATCTAAGGTTGATATAAGATCAACTTCAGGATGTTGTGTCTTTTTCGGAGGGAATCTGGCTCATGGAGAAGTAAGAAGCAAAATGTGGTTTCAACATTGAGCGCATATTCAAAATATAGAGCTATGGCACAATCAGTTTGTGAAATCATGTGGTTAAGTTAGCTTTTAACTAAAGTTGGTCATAGACCTTGCGTGCCAACAAAATTATGGTATGACAATCAAGCTGCTCTCCATATTGCCTCTAATCCTGTTTTTCATGAACATATCAAACATATAGAAATTGCCACTTTGAATTTGTTCGAGAAAAGATACAACTAAGTTTGACCTCTATAGAGTATATAAAAAACAGGAGAGCAGTTCGGAGATATCTTTACAAAAGCTCTAAATGGGAATGGCTTTGATTATCTTTGTAACAATTTGGGCATGATTAACACCTGTGCTCCAGCTTCAGGGGGAGTGTTACAGCTGTACATAGCTAATTAGAAAGTGTATGTATGCTAATTCGTAGGGATTGCTTATTCAGAGGGATGTGACTAGCGTAGTTTTCTTTCCTATAATAAGACTCTGAAACTTGTATATGTGTACATTCAGAGGAAGTAATGAGATAATAAGTTCTCCCAATTATTTTGTTCTTGTCACCATTCTTGTTCGACCAAGCATACTCAAGACCAATTGAAAGTCACTGAAAAGATACAACTTCCTCACGAGTTTGCATTGCTTTTGAAACTCATTCTCCGTCAATTCAAATTAAACCGTTAAGAGATGATAAAATGGTCATTTGGAACTTTCATTAACTTTAAAAAGAATGGCCCAAAAAGGTCACTTAGTGAAAATAAAACGGCAATAAGATAGTTGAAAATAGTGGAGAGGCATTTTGACGACAGCGCTAAATAAACTACTTGTACAACATATACATCATCAAACAGAAAGGATCGCATTCCTCGAAAAGATAATCCTGAAATATACCTACGTATTTAATCACTCATAAAACACGTAGAACATGGAAAGGATGAAGTTCTGGGCAGCTAGGCTTATAATTCAACTACTATTGTGGATAAACAACTGAAACTTTGAAACTATCACTTAGCAAAGAAAACATTGCCGTCTGAAATATCATAAGAATGCTAGGACTTCATTATTGTCAAACCACTTATAGAAAAATACAAGGAAGAACTTTGCCAATAGGAGATGTGAGAACCCATGATGACCTCAGGTAGTGAACTTTCCACGACCCATTTTTAAATTTAGTAAAGAATATGATCCAAATGCTAATCCTTTCATCAAGTATATACATTAATCCAAAAATTGCAGGAATAGAATTAATAGCCTCTGGAAATTCCTGAACGAAACAGGGTCTTCCCAACATTAAAATAAGGTTATAAACCATTTTATTCCATCGATCTCAACTGGTATGTTTCATCAAATTAAAGGATAACCAACCTTTGGCGTTCCACTGATTGAAGCTTTCTCTGTAAGTCTGTCAAACAGCTTCTCATTTTCTTCATGCAACCTCTGCAGAGACAACATGAACAAGTTTCACTTCAATCAAACTATGAATCATAATCACCAAAGAACGAAAAATTAAAGATGTAGTTCGATAATTGATCATGCAATGGATAAAGCATGAGAGAACCAACAGACAGGGAACCGTGCGTAGTTACTTATTAGCTTCCACTGGTTCAGAACCCTGTTCTTTTGAATTTTGCAGATTTTCTTGACACGTTAGAAACTCCCAGGTTCATTTACCAAATCAAAAGGATGAGAATGCACCATCATATTCTCCCAGCACTTAAGAGACATGAAGCATTATTTAACGATATAGATTGTAGCTCACACTCCATAAGCATCACAACACTTGAATCTTTTATTTGATATAACATGAACTCAAGTTGCTTGTTTAAATCAATCCTAATCCTTTAGCCGACAGGAAAACATTAGGTCGGGTTGCTAAGTTGTAATCAGATCAAGCTGTTTGGTTTAATCATTCCTATATTTAAGGGCGTCCAAAAATTCTCTTTTGTCTCTTTTTTGTGTTCTGCTAGATGTTTATAGTTCAGCCTCCCTAATGAACATAAATGGGAAATGAAACCAAGACCAACCCACTAAGCTTCTCAAAAATATTCTCCAAGAAGACCTAATGGCTACTTCTTCCGCTACTTCTGTCTGTATTAGCCATTCTTCTATAATGCAGAACTTTCGCCATGAGTTCGTGGGGCAAATTATGTGTACTGATCTGAATAAGGATTTGCACTCATCGAAGGCATATCATCTTTGTTATTTAACAGAAAGAAATCAAAGCAGAATCAGAAAAGCTACCTCAGACACGAACTAAAGAACTATAAATGGTGATTTGGCAGATCAATTTGGAGGAGCTCCACATGGAACATAATTATGTTAACAAACAGTACTTTGGACAAAAAAATGTTAAGTACGTGGACTTTGGAAGTGGCTATCAATTCTTTAAATTATGTCAAATTACTCAGTGCCGGTTTGTGGTAGGACTATAAATTGATCCTGCCTAGTGATACAGTAAAACATATCCAGAAATCAGAATCTTGAGAAACGAAGGATTTTGATTTCCATCGTGACCTCGAAAAGTATTTCAATATATTTTGCCGCATATGTCAGGCTTTCTAGTGAAGTTGGAGAAAAAATCAGGAACAAATGATGATATAAAGCGAGATGCATCCAATTCTAGAAAATTTGATACAAAACTAAGAAACTTTGACCAAAAATTAATTCTGCGGGCAACATGAAATATATACAACCATTTTCGTGCAAACTACTAGACCTAGCAAGAAAAACAAGTCAATTGGAGACAGAGAAGAAAAAAGGTGATGGGCGATCAAACCAAGCCATGTTGAATGAAATCTCTCAACAGCTCAACTTCATCAGAAGGATGCAAAACTAGAAACCAATGTCAAGTAAGAAAAATGATCTTCAACAGATTTCTAAATAAAAACAAAAGTAACAAGCAAATCGACTAAAACTATTAAAATCAAACTTAAGAAAATGTGGTATAGAGTATAAAAGGGGAAGGACAAAATACATCATAGACAACGTGCTTCTTTTATATGCCTTGGCAAAACTTGTATCTCACTGATACTTTTATAATGTTATTTATGCTTCTCTATAATCATTTACGAAACTCCAAGCATCCGATGTGACTTTGATAGCCCTCCAGCCACCAAGGTTTAAGAAAGGCAGCGAAAGGCGAGAGTTGCGGCAGGGATGAGTGGTGAAAGCCCAGATCAGCCCTTACAGTCAGAGAATGTGGGGACCAATGCAGGACTGCAAGATTAAGCTGAGAATTGCAAGAATGCTACAAGATTTGTTCGTGCGTGAGTTCTAATTTGGAAGTAGAGGCATAAATAGCTAATGGCTGATTGAGTGAGGGTATCTGAGAAATATATTGTTCTATTGGGTCAACTCTTTAGAGAGTTTGAGAGGAGATTCTGGTGACTCTCTGGGCTTTGGGCAATTAATTCCACTTCTTTGGAGTTTCTCTTGTCTGTCACTTGTGTTCAATACGAGTTCAGGTAATTTGTTTGTGTTTTTGTTAATCTGTGAATTCCAATTCAATAACAATTTAAATTCAATCAAACTTCTCAGAAATAATTCAACATTTAAAGTAATTGAAGTCTAACGAAAAGACAAATATTTTATCCTTTCAAGTGAAATACAATTAAAAATACTTAAAAATGAAACTGAGTAAAACCGTAAGAGATTGTTCTCCCATAATACATCAAGATTTTCATTACTGCAAATCAGATTATATTTATCATAGAAAACATCTTCCTCAAGCTACTATACTGTGTCTAGGGTAATTTGATGACTTGGCCAAGCAAGAAACAATTACTGATGCTTGAAGCAATATAATTAATGTCAACATGTATAAGAAGATGCAAATAAAAAATAAAAACAAAACAAAAAACAAAACAAACTCTTGCATGAGAATTGAAAAATGAATTCAAGAAATCGCAAAGAAACAAATATGTATCTAAATTCCAAAGCGTTACATTGAACTAGAATTTAAAAGAATAGCATAATATAATATTAAATGGGAAAATTATGAATCGCCCCTCAAAATATGTACTCTAGTTAGCCCCACCTATATTTTCAAAAATATGTACTCAAGTTGTAACGCTCCTAATTTCCAAATTTAGTAATTAGTCCTAATATCAAGGGTATTTTGGTAAATATGCACGATACTTGTGCATTGGTGTGCTTATTGTGTGTATTATATGATATTAAGTGCACTTAGGTGGTTAAGTAGGCCTAAGTAAGCATAAATAACTTAAGTGGCTTGTTAAGTGGTATAAATAACACAGTGACATTTTGGTAATTAAATAGAAAGAACAAAAGATGGAATAAACTGTGATGGATTGTTAGGGATCTAGCTATACCAAAAAGGAGAAAGAGGACGATGCCTCGGTTTGTTTATTGATAGGGGAATTAAACACCCAAAAAGGAAATACAAACACAAGGGACGAGTCGTACCCAAAGCTACCCAGAGATGGAGATGCAACTCCTCTCACCCAGACCTAAGTCTACCCAAAATGACAAGATGAATCGATGGTCATATGTGTGAACGACACCCCTATAAGTACTGACAACACCCAACCACACAGACACACCTATTGCTCAGTCCCTTTTGTGCACACATCATACTCACACCTACACACACTTACACTACTGGACACCCATGCTGCCTAAACGAATGGCCCCACTGCACGATCAAAAGAACATTCTGGAGGAGGGATTGATCCGGTAGTCCTCTTAGCTTTCCTCACATACACCTTAGTGATAGGGGGTCGACCCACAATACGAACATTCCTGAACAGCCACCTTGTCTTCAAGGTGGAAAGAAGGGAAAGCTCGGCGGATGTGTTTAACCAATTCCCAAGTGGCATCGGACGCCGAAAGGTCAACCCATTTAGTCAACACTTTCGGGCCTGCGACTAGGTGGCGATAACCAAGCACATCCTCCGGAATAGCAGAAATAACAATAGAATCTGAGGGCAAAGGGGGAAGCTCCGAGGAATAAGGGAAAGAACCCACCACACGCCGCAATTGAGAAACATGAAAAAGGGGGATGGATGGAAGAACTCGGTGGAAGCTCCAAACGATAAGCCACAAGTCCGAGGCGCTCCAGCACACGGTAAGGGCCATGGAATCGAGGGCTCAATTTATGGTTAGAGCGGCGAGCCACAGATTGTTGGCAGTAAGGGCGAAGCTTAACATAAGCAAGGTCACCCACGGCAAAAGAGATCTCACGACGATGAAGGTCTGAGTATTGTTTCATCTGATTCTTAGCAAGTGTCAATTGTTCCCTCAACTCGCGCAGCGTCAGATCACGAGTAGCAAACAAAACAGCCAAATCGGGAAGGGTAGTGCACGGGGCAGTTTCTAAATGGGCCAGCGGAGGGGGGTCGCGACCATAGACAATCTTGAAAGGAGAACACTTGATGGCATAATGGAAATAAGTGTTATAGAAGTATTCAGCCCAATGGAGCCATGACGACCACTTCTTAGGACGTTGATGGATAAAGCAACGTAAATACGTCTCCACACAACGATTCACCACCTCAGATTAACCGTCGGACTGAGGATTATTAGCGGAACTGCAGCGCAAGTGAGTGTGTTGCAGCTTAAACAATTCAGTCCAAAAACGGCTAATGAAGATCTTGTCCCTGTCGGAGACAATGGTATTGCGAAACCCATGAAGATGCACTATCTCTTCGATAAGCATTTCAGCCACCACCTTGGCAGAATAGGGGTGCGTGAGGGGTATAAAGTGCGCGAATTTACTGAGTCGGTCGACCACCATAAAGATAGAATTGAAACCCTGAGAAGACAGCAATCCATCAATGAAATCAATTCTGATATCTTCCCACATCACTGTTGGAATGGGTAAAGGTTGTAGCAAACCCTCGGGAAAAAGTGTTTCGTACTTGTTCTGTTGGCAAGCATCACAGCCACAGGAAGCAACAAAGTCTTTCACATCCAACCGCATGCCAATCCAATAGAATTTCGCTCCCAATCTCTTATAAGTCTTCAAGAAACCCCCATGGCCACTCATCGGACTATTATGGAACTCAGAAAGTAACTTAGCAGTGAGGGGACAAGGCAGACACTGCCAAACGATTGTGAAAATGCAATTGACCTTGGCATATGGACCAGCCAAGCTTAGAATCTCGACCAGCTAGCAAATATTCTCGAATGGAGGAGAGTAGGGGGATCAGCCTTGATGCCTTCATCGATGGTTACAGCATCAGCAATGGAAAAGAACGGCATAGAGAGCAGTTCAGCAGTGAATGGGAACCTTGAAAGAGCGTCAGCAGCAATGTTGGACACCCCGGGCTTGTATTGAATATCAAAAGTTAACCCCATAAGCTTAATGAGCCAACGCTAGTATTCCGATGCGACCACTCGTTGTTCCAAAAAGAATTTCAAACTGCGTTGATCAATGCGGACTAAGAATTTGCGCCCCAATAAGTAATGCCGCCACTTCTGCACGGCTAACACAATTGCCATGAGCTCACGCTCGTATGCCGACTTATTATGAGCGTGGGGGGGGAGAGAGCTTGGCTGAAAAAGGCGATCGGGCGGTCAAACTAGGACAAAACAGCACCCACTCCGGCCCCAGAAGCATCTGTCTCCAAGACAAATAAAGCCTCAAAATCCGGCAAAGGCAAGCACTGGCACCTCTTTCTTGGATTGTTTCAGTTGATGGACTCCCCATGTAGCTTCATCCATCCAGATCAAAGCCTCCTTTCGTAACAGTTGGGTCAGTGGAGCAGCTAGCTTCCCATAATCTCGTACAAACCAACGGTAGTACCCAGTTAGACCAAGGAAGCCACGCAACTCCTTGGGAGAGGAAGGCAGAGGCCACGCATCCATCGCCCGTACCATCTCGGGACCCGCTTGCACACCATCTCCTAAAATGATGTGGCCAAGGTATTCAAGGTTGCGTTTAGCAATGCAAACATTTCTTCAAGTTAATGACAAGGGAATGGAGTTTAAGAATATAGAGCACCTGGTGCAGATGAACATAATGATCCTGGATGGAGGTACAGTAGACTAAGATGACATCAAAGAAAACCAATACACAATGACGGATGAAGCCCTAGAAAATCGAATTCATTAAGGATTGGAACGCGGCCGGTGCGCTGGACAATCCAAAAGGCATCACTAAAAACTCGTAATGGCCCTCGAGGGTGCGGAAAGTTGTCTTGTGGACATCCCCAGCTTGCACTCGGATCTGATGGTAGCCGAAACAAAGGTCAAGCTTGGAAAAAATGCAAGCCCCGTGTAGTTCATCCAACAATTCGTCGATGTTGGGAATGGGGAACTTATCTGGAACTGTTGCCTTATTCAAAGCCCGGTAATTGAAGCAAAGCGCCAGATGCCATCTTTTTTCTTAACCAGGAGGACTGGACTGGAGAAAGGGTTGTTGCTTGGTTGTATGATACCTGAAGTTAACATTTCGTTCACCATCTTTTCAATTTTAGATTTTTGGATATGGGGGTACCTATAAGGGCGTACGCGCACCGGATCAATCCCATCCTTCAGGACAATGGCGTGATCACAATCTCTGGGTGGTGGCAGATCAACTAGAAGTTGGAAAAGCGAAGGGAACTCGTCTAAGGCACTTTGGACAAAAGGCTCAACTTGTTCAAAAGTACCAATCGATGTCACAGGCTCAACACCATAGCATTCGATGAGGAAACAGTCGAAAACAGAATCTAAGGCTCGCTGTATTGACTTGCAGGAAACAAGAGCACGATGAAGAGTAGGGTCGCCAATTACCTTAATCCACTTCCTTTGATACAAGAAAGACAACGAGAGACTTGGCCAATCAGCTGTAGTTGCCCCAATCGACTTAAGCCAAGACACGCCCAGAATTAATCATGATTCCTCATTGCAATAGGATAAAAGTCAGCTTGCACTATATACCCTTGGAAAGAGACTTGGACATCACAGCAGACCTCTGAACCAGGGAGCTTGGCACCACCTCCCACATAAACCCCATAATCAGGCGTAGGTGACAAAGGGAAGTTCAGAGCCTCGACGAGAGAAAGGGAGATGAAATTGTAGGAAGCCCCGCAATCAATGAGAATCACCACCTCCTTGTCCTGTACCTGCCCTTTGACTTTGATGGTGTGGGGATCGAGTGAGCCATCCAGAACGTGGGCAGACAACTCCAACGACAACAACTCAGCATGCTCGTCAGAAGGATCCAGAGTCGACTTTGTTGGCTCGTCATCTGGTTCATCCCCAACTAAAAGAACATTCAATACCTTCTTTGCACATCGATGCCCAACAAACCACTAGTCGTTACAGCGGTAGCACAGGCCCTATTTTCGCCGTTGTTGAGCCTCGGCCTCCGTTAAACGCTTGTCCTTGGGTGGTGAGATATTCGGTGTCACACCACGAGATGAAGAGGGGCTAGAAGAGCTCGAAGAGGCTTGGCTGGCCTTTCTAGTTGCGCTTCCTGAGCAGTTGGACTTGGTTGGGGTAAGTTACTGGTCACGTGCGGGCTCAGACACCAAGTGTGATACCCAACTATTGGGCTAGGACTCAGAACGTAAGGAGGAGCCCGTGGTACTGGATTGGGCTTTGGAGCTCAACCCAAAGCGCAGGCCCAAAACATCGCCTTCAGCAAATTTCTTCTCCAGCCTGACCGCCGGTACCACCACCGCCTTCAGTGTTGACGGAGGATCTGCCATCAACTCCACTAGCAGCCGGTCCTTCAGGCCATTGATGAATACGACAATCTTCTGCCGCTCAGATAAACCCTCTTGATGAAGTAGCGGCAACTCAAAACGTTCCCTATACTCATTGACTGTTGATTCTTGCTTAATAGCAAAAATTGCAAAGCCAAATGGAGGATCTGCCTTCGTGAAACAGAGGGACAACTGTGTCTTCAAATCCTCCCAGCTTTCGAAAGGTTGAGCTTGTTCCTTGGACTGGAGCCAAATTTGAGCAGGGCCGACGAGGCAAATCCAGGTTGCTCGGAGCTTGGAGATCTCAGACATCTCATGAAGAGAGAAGTAAGATTCGTTTGATTCAACCAAACAATGAGTTATGCACCATTGCATGTAGGCAACTCGCTTTTCCGCACCTCTGGGCCCGATCTATAAGGGATAGCCCTCAGATCTGCACTGTCTAAGGTCATGGAGGTCATTATTATTACAGGATCTACAAGATCTGATGGTTTCCCGTTGTGCTCACCCATCGTTGATCTTTGCTAACCACAAATGGACTCCAAATTATGCACCAGTGCCATGAACTGTGTATCCATAGCTGATCTTTGTGCGTCCATTGCAGATTGTAACTCATGCATCGAGATCTTTGTTTTCTTCAACTCTGCCTCAATCGCCTCCATACGAGAATCGCCTTTGGGAGCCATGGACATCGGTTGCTCTAATACCAATGTTAGGGATCTAATTATACCAAGAAGGATAAAGAGGACGATGCATCGGTTTGTTTATTGATAGGGGAATTAAACACCCAAAGAGTAAATACAAACACAAGGGACGAGCTATAGCTAAAGCTACCCAGAGATGGAGATGCAACTCCTCTCACCCAGACCTAAGTCTAACCAAAATGACAAGATGAATCGATGGCCATCTGTGTGAATAGTACCCCTATAAGTACTGACAACACCCAACCACACACACACCTATTGCTCAGTCCCTTTTGTGCACACATCGTACTCACACCTACACTCACTTACACTACTGGACACTCATACTGCCTAAACGGATGGCCCCACTACCCGATCAAAAAAACATTATGGAGGAGTGATTGATCTGATAGTCCTTTTACCTTTCCTCACATACACCTTAGTGATAGGGGGCAGACCCACAATACTAACATTGACCTAGAACTTATCATCTTAACTGGATGGAGCAAAGATATGTGGATGGGATTGATGCTACTAAAAACCCTAGATCTCAACCTAGGTATAAAAGGGCCTAATACGCATTGTTGCCCTCTTTGGTTCTAACAACACAACAAGGAGAGGTGAAGAACCCAAGCAAGCTTTGGTGGTGGAAGTTGGTGTCGAAAGGGACTACATCAACAAGGACCACAAATCTAGGTATAACTTTCCTCTCTTTTCACTATCTCACTCTTTAATCCAAATTCTTGCTGCTCTACATGAAAAGCATGGTTTTTGGTAAAGAAATTGGATTTAAAGGTGGTTTTGAGGATAAAGGTGGCTTCCTTGCATTTGTGGTTGTTTTGGGATGCCTCTACCTCCCTCTTGTGATTTCCAAACAAGATAGGTGTTTTGAATGTTCATTTTCATGGTTTTGAACTCATCTTTGTCAAAGTTAGGTTTTCTTGATGAAATGGTGTTTTCGTTTCAAATTGACGTTAAATGGAGTTGAATTCATGGATTTGGGGTATTTCTAGTTAATTCAGATGTTTTGGAAACCAAGGGAACCGACCCTTGTGAATTTGGAATGTTTTTAACTTTTTAGTGGATTTTGGAGTTTGGGGAACTGCTGTCGCGACCCACCGATTTCCCAGAGTCGCCCATTTGAACTGCAATCATTAGGAAAATTGAAGGGAAATTGCAGAATTTTCTCGGTTTATGCCTAGCGTTTCGCTTGTTAATCGACAATGTTGACTAAATCGCTGGAAAGTTCTCTGCAACGTTTTGCCCAGCGTTGTCAGTTTGAACAGACAACACTGGCAATATCGCTAGCCCACTGACAGATTTTCACAATTTTGGGCTTTGCTCAAACGCCCGTAACTTCTTTTTTTTTACTCTGATTTCGACGTTCTTTATACAATAAGAAACCTAAAAGAGAGTTTTACTACATGGAATCAACAAATCTTCATAATCAAGTAATTTGTTAATTAAAAAGTGAATGAGAAGATTGAGACCAAAATGGAATGAGTAACTTATCTCAAATAAGCAAGCTAACGATGATGTACAAACCTAAACCAATGTGGACCGCTCGGGAAGGACATGAAAGGAACTACTTAGGATAGGATTGGATTAGGATAGCAACGCTTTGAGGTATGTGGGGTATTGCTTGTTGATGCTTTATTTTGGAATCTACCTCAACAATCTTCATTGACTATTGCTTGTTGTATCATCTTGAATTCTTTTGATTGAACGCATGTGAAACTGATATACTTGGAATGATGATTGCATGCTTGTACTTTGAGTTGAAGGGTCAGCGGCCACCGGCACCTACTCCTATGGTTTTTATGTTATCTTGATTGTTGTGCTGAATCACCGCGGAATACCCAAGATTGCAGTCACACGAATACACCCAAACATAAACAAACCACAGAAAAAATAAAAACACAAGAATTTACGTGGAAAACCTCAAAATCAGGGTAAAATATCGCGGGCAAGAAACAAGGCAATCCACTATCAATAGTTTAGTACACAAAGGAAACTTTCCTCCATCTAAACCCCATAGTCCATAGATACCCCAACAAGAGTCAATCTTACAGCCAAGTGTGTCATGTACATACCTATAAACACACTCGTAAGCACGACCCTCACTGTTGCTCTCGGCTCCTCAACAGGCACCTCGCTTGACAAAGCCCGTACACTCAACACTCGAACACTATGTCCTTTCACTTAACCATACAACAACAACATAGCCTCAGTCTCAAATTAACTGGGGTCGGCTACATGGATCAAACTTTTCCATTGTGCTCGATTAAGTGCAATTGATGGTGAGCTTTCCAAACCATTCAAATCCCTCTTAATTAATGAATCCCACGTTAACTTTGGCCTGCCCCTACCTCTTCGAATTTTTACAGTTTCTATTGAGTCAAGTTTTCTAGTTTGGGCATTTGTAGGCCGTCTTTGCAGGTGACCAAACCACCGCAACCGCCTTTCCCTAATCTTTGTATCAATTGGTGTTACTCCTACTTGTCTTTGAATTTCTATATTTCTTATTCTATCTTTACGAGTTTTACCACACATCCACCTAAGCATCCTCATTTCTGCTACGTTCATTTTATGTAATTATTGTTGCTTTACCGCCCAACATTCACTTCTATAGAGCATAGCTGGCCTACTTGCGGTCCTATAAAATTTTCCTTTTAACTTAGTAGGAACATTTCAATCACTCCTTTCACTTAACCATACTCACGTATTTATAGGTGTTACATGCACCAACACAAATATTAACTCCTAATTGGAATACAACACATTAACGTAGTTTGTATCTAATTACTAATTAATCTCATGTGTAATCACCGTGTATGCATGAATTCATGTAGGACACTAATTTGACTCCAACTCAAATTACAAGTTTAAGCCACTGTTTTATTGATGAATATATATATATAACGGTTCGGGGTCATGCACGACCCTTGATATGCATATATTGGTTCAGATTTCATAAGTGATGCTTTGATGTTCTACATAGCGGTTAAAGATTTCCTTAATAGCTACATAGGTAGTTCGGACTCAAGTTAGTTAAATATCTAGCTTTCACTTCTCTCGACTCTATGGCAATCATGTATCCTTGTTTACTTTTGAAGAATTATCATGCTTGGGTTATGTTTATCCCATCTTGCATGTTATTGTATGCTTTGCTTACGATATCTTGAGTATGCCCAAAATTGATAATAGAATTCTTAAATGAGCTCTTGTTGCATGTTAGTTATATATGCATTAGGTATTACTAGGATGATTGACGATAGAGCAGATCCCGCTTTCCTGAGCCCGTTGATTAATTGCTCACCCCACTTCTCTTCTCCAGCTACTTCGGCGTCTGCTCCAGAGAAAGGAAAGGGCAAGATCATCTCTTAGGAGCTCTTTTCCTCGTTCATGAGTTTGGAACTATATTATCTATTTCATTTTGAACAATGATGTATTAAAACATGGTTTATTTGAGTACATATTTTGGTACCCATAGTACTTGGGACAATCTACTATTTGTTTTTCCGCACTTGATAGACATATGGAAGGCTTTTTATTCTGCTCTTGTTGCCTTAGCATTGTCTTTCAGATTGTCTTGTTATTGTATTCCGCAGGTTAAGGCTTACTAGACCTCTATAAGGTCGGGTCGATATTCGGTTGGGCTTAAGTGGTGATCTGGGCAGGGCGACTCAGGTCCGTGGGGATTCGAATCGTCACACAAGTTCCTTTAGTAAATTCTTTGTGACGTGTTGTCTTGTTTCTTGTCACTCAAATTGCATACCTTTTAGAAATTTTAGAACCCAATAAAAGTTAAAATATGTATATTGCAGTTGAATATATGATATTTGAGGTTCATTTTCAAATCAGTGCATCCCCACAATTGCCAAAAAAAGTCTTAGAAGAACTACGGCGCATATTATGGTAAACCTCAAGAGGCGATAAGTTCTCGTAAAGACAAATAAATTTAATCAACTCATTCGAATCAAACACATATGTAGAGATAAAAAGTATTGGGGTAGCTTATTGCTCACAAAATTAGACGTCAATCGTATCCATAATAAATCTTCTTTTGAACCATTATATTGTATGATCTAATGAAATCGATAGAAAACAACAATAAGAAAAAAAAAAAAAAAAAAAATCGTGTTATGTGCACCCCACCGATTACTCAGGGCACCCCATTTATTTTGTTTCCAATGTCAAAAGACACGTTTGCCCTTCCCAACCCAAACGATTAACCAGGGCACCCCATTCCTGCTATGGTGTTGTCTCAGTTGCTGATAGCTGAGACTTCAATAGCGGGTCTCGGTGGGTACTAATCCCATACATAGCTTCTTGATGAGACTCAGGTGGCGTCAACCCTAGGGAAGGGCTAATGTCTCGATGATAAGTCACCGAGACCAAATGTGCAGTCTCCCTGGTACACAACCACAGGTCCTTGGGGTCCCCACTCATTTAAGTTTTGGTGGGTTTTGACCGACACATACCCAATGGCCTCAGTAATGAATGACAGAGACCACAACACAACCCAAGGCTATATGTGGCCAAGAGAGGAGTAAGGCAAGACGAGAGAGGTGTAGGGTTTGGTATACGAGAGAGTAGGGCACGACGTTTGGACAATTTTATAGGTTTCACGCGATTTTATTTTGATTTGGTAGTGGGGTGGGATGTGATGCTTGAGAAAGAAAGGGCATTTTGTCCAATACTTGGGTGCCCTAAGAAAATGTTGGGTGCCCTTGTAAATTGGGTGCTCTGAGTAATCGGTGGGGTGCACATAGCGCAACTCTAAAAAAAGCCTTAATCTCAAGTTAGTTGGGGGTCAGCTGCATGGATCAAATTCTTGTACTCGATCGATTTAATGGCTTCCCTAATCTATTGTAGTTGCTTTCTTAGTAAGCATCAAGATAGAATGGATTCTCATCCCATTTGAACAAAGTCGCCAATATGTTTCTACGTCGTTGAAATTTTTTTTAAAAAAAAAAAAAAAGGAACTTCCTAAACTTGTTTTTGGTTTTCAAATAACTAAAGTACCAAGTGATTAAAATCCTTGATCCTCCCATGAATGACTTGAAGAGGTAGTTTAAATCCTTGGGATTGTTCATTAAGGATAGGGAAGACTAAAATCTTAGATCCTCCCATGAATGACTTGAAGAGGTAGTTTAAATCCTTGGGATTGTTCATTAAGGATAGGGAAGACTAAAATCTTTCACGAGCATGACATAAAAACATAATTTCAAGGCCTATAATCGAACCATTAAATCATTGCCCGTTATATTCATCAGCTAGTATATTGACACTTCGCAATATATATATAATGCGGTATCACTTTATTTCTATTTCAATAAAAGCTGAAGCTTGAAATTCTCAATCCTTGAATAAAGGATAGAATAAATATTTCCATCAGCTAGTTTATTGACACTTCACAGTAGATAAAATGTGGTATCACTTTATTTCTATTTCTATAAAAACCGAAGCTTGAGATTCTCAATCCTTGAATAAAGGATAGAATAAATATTTCCATTGAATCATTTCATTGATTTTCTTTTTTTCTCAATATTTTATTTTCACCCGGTGAAATGTTCCTACTAAGTTAAAAGGAAAATTTTATAGGACCGCAATTAGGCCAGCTATGCTCTATGGAAGTGAATGTTGAGCGGTAAAGCAACAACAATTACATAAAATGAACATAGCAGAAACGAGGATGCTTAGGTGGATGTGTGGTAAAACTCGTAAAGATAGAATAAGAAATATTGAAATTCAAAGACAAGTAGGAGTAGCAACAATTGACACAAAGATTAGGGAATGGCGGTTGCGGTGGTTTGGTCGCCTGCAAAGACGACCTACAAATGCCCCCACTAGAAAACTTGACTCAATAGAAACCGTAGAAATTCGACGAGGTAAGGGTAGAACAAAGTTAACATGGGATGCATTAATTATGAGGGATTTGAATGGTTTGGAAAGCTCACCATCAATTGCACTTAATCGAGCACAATGGAAAAGTTTGATCCATGTAGCCGACCCCAATTAATTTGGGACTGAGGCTATGTTGTTGTTGTTGTTGTTGTATTTTATTTTCACCCGGAAAAATATTTGTAAATTTACTAATTTAGTCATATAGTCCAGAATAGAAGATTTGCAGCATTTATTCCCATTATAATTAACATAGTCTGTTAGGACTGGTTCTGGCAAAAATTCACTTAGGCCTCAATGTTTTAGTTACCTAACATCACCATCGTCAATTTTAAAGCAGACTGACAACCGAATAAAAAACAATGAGCATTATGCATATTGTCGTACACCATAAGTTATAAACAACAAATTCAAGTATACAAAAAAACTACTAGCATCTTTAAGCTCAAAAGAATTATCATCGTGCCAACAACAAAAACAAAACACCACTAGATTCTTACAATGTAAAACCATTAATTTGTGTCCTTCAATGAAAAAGTTATCAAGGACAAAAAAACTATATCTAACATTTCACACAGAAAAATTGCAACTTCGAAGTCCTTAACAACAAAAATCTAAAATAAACTAAGGTAATTATACTTCATAAAATTCACATGATGCACAAAACTTTTAACTTGGTGGAAGCATATTTTAGCACATGTAGACATATACAGAATTGAAATATTTTTTACTAACCTCAATAAGTGCATCACGTTTTGCGAGCTCTTCTTCAAGCTTTTTGGCAACCGTAGAAGAATCCACACCATTTGCCGTTGAAGTTGAATAAACCCCTATAGACCCAGTCTCTGAACCACCAACGCACTTAGCATTAGTAGAATTGAAGGCTTCATTGACTTGGGATTCAATGCTCTTAATTTTGACCTGCATATCGAAATTTCAAGAAACAATGTAAAAAAATTTCTAACTTCCTCTAAAAATTGTATTTTTCAAAGCATCAAAAAGAGAATTACATGTATAGGAAGCCTTAGAGAAATTCCAATGTTCAGAAAATAAGACAAAATTCTACCAATGTTCTAATGTTAATACAAAGAAAAAAAGTATAGGCAATGTAATTTTTTTAAGAAGATCCAAGTATAAGATTATAAATGAAATGCAATATTATAGGCAACTATGAAAATTTGGGAAATGATAATTAACAATAGGCTAAGAAGAGAGACAACAATATCAAAGAATCAACTTAGCTTCATGCCAAAAAGGTCCACTATGAAGGTGATTTTCCTAATAAACAGATTTATGGAAAAATATGGAGAAAAGAAAAAGGGTCTTCATTTGATATTTGTAGATTTACAAAAAACGTATGATGTGGTTCCTAGAGATGTTGTTGGTGGGATCTAGAAAGAAAAGGAGTGCATGCTAAATAAATCGACACCGTAAATGATATGGAAAAATTAGTAACAAGCATAAAGACATTTGGAGGAACCACGAAATAATTTTCCATTACAATAGGACTACATCAAAGATCGACTTTGATCCCGTACCCCTTTACTTCATTTATAGATGAACTAACAAGGCATATTGAAGAGGACACACCATGGTCTACATTATTTGCAAATGAAATTGTCCTAGTGGACCAAAGAAAAATGGAGAGAATGGAAATTAGAACATTAAAGGAATACATTAGAATCTAAAGGCTTAAAGTTGAGTCGGAAGAAGACCGAATACATGCATTGTGAGATTAGAATATAAATTGCGAGATCGGATGATTTTGGCCCAAATTCAAATGAAGCAGCAGACTAATAAAGGTCGTCTTTGAGATTGACTTTGAGGTGGGAGATTTGGTGTTTGTGAACCTTCGCCCTTTAAGCCAACACTCTCTGGCCCGAGGTACCAATATGAAATTAAGTTCCAAATTTTTTGTCCCCAATGCTATTCTAGAACGAACTGGGAAAGTAGCTTATAAGTTAGATATGCCTGCATGAGCCGTTATCCGCCCGGTGTTCCATGTGTCCCAACTGCGAAGTGTCATTGGTGACGGGTTCTCTTCCCATTCGCTTCCTCCTTACTCACTCTGCCAGCTGAACCATAAAGTGTATTGGTCTATAGTACTAATGTTGTTGGCCCTGCTGTCCTCATTAAACAGGTGTCTCTAGCCGAGTCTAAGGCTACATGGGAGCTGGTAAATCATGTCTGAAAGTCTTTCCTGTCATTCCACCTTGAGGACGATGTGGCTCTTCATGAGGGGGAGTACTGTCACAATCCAGGGGAGGCCACATGTATCAAAGTTTTATCATAGAAAGAAGAAGGGGAGTAGAGGATCATAATTAAGGGGTCCAGCTGAGTCAGCAGAGGGAGTCAACAATTGGTAGAGCAAGTGTTGTAAGTGGGTTTGTTAGTGTGGTCCCATATGTGTAAGCATTGTAAGTGTGTGGGGTGGAGTCGGTGAGTGAGAGTCTTGTGAGGGAGATATAGAAATAGGTGTCAATTGGGTATTGTTCATCTTTTGTATTTTGAGTAAATTGGTGCGACCTTTGGTCTGATGAGAGCTAGCTCTCTGGTCTTTGTATCTTTTAGGGTTTTCATCAATAAAACTCTCAAAGGTTTCGTCCTCTTTCCTCTAAAGTTCGTGCATGTACTATCACTTTCCTATGTAATAAATAAAGTAGAGAAAAATGCTAATCCTTGACCAGCACGACTTAAGCATCCAAGTTGACGCTATTCACACAAGACTAATAATAGCCGTAGCCATTTTCTGAAAGAATAAAAAAAATTAAAATAAAGAAAAAAGCAGATACTGCAATAATTGAAGACCAAATGAAGAAACATTAATGCAATAAGAATATGTTGCATTTTCGTAAAGAGAAAATGCTTTAATTCGAATTACCCTATCCAGTGCGTAGCCTAGGTAATGAGAATTACCAATATAAGGAACCTTCGTATTACATGGGCCAAACGCCATGCTCACCAGGAATCAAATTAAAGTTGAAAGGGGTTTTGGAGACCTCAAATCAGAAGGCACATTAGACTTCAAATATTTGAGTCACACCATGAAAATGTTACACATAACACTATTTCGGAAAATCGTATAACCTAAAAAGCCTAAAGAAGTACAACTATAAAATGATTCAAAAGGTTTAGCTCAAACACTACCTGAAGCGTCTGAATTATTGATTCTTGTTGTTCTATATGCATCTTTTGTTCTTGCTCTAATTGCAAAAGATGAGCAACTTGGTTTCTGAGTTGAGCATTCTGATCCTTCTCAATTCTGTACTTTTCCATCAACTCTATGTTCTCGGACTGCATATTGTAAGGACAGCTTTATTTCTAGTATCCAAAAAAAAGTGATATAGGAAAACAGCGTAAAGCCATGTGCAGCAACAGTCTTGAAAAGCAAATTTCAACGTCCATACAATAAAACAATTTCAGATATTGGAACTTATTTGATACTTAAAAGCAGGAGATAATCCAAACTGTACCAAAACCTATAGAACATCCACATGAATTATAATAATTCCATAATGAAAGTCAAATTAGATGTTGATTCCAATATCTTCAACATTGGACTCCAGTACAATTGATTAAAATTAATGCACGACAAATATCATAACAAGTATAGGTTCCCTATTAAAAACTCAGAAAGGTGCTTGCAATCTGAAGAAACATATCGGCTTTTAACTGCGACATAAAATTGCACTCCATCCTTTGAAAAATATCAAGTATTAGAAAAGCAAATACATTCATGCAAGACAACTAATTTATGAGCTTCCCGTTCTAGTTTCCAATTTTATAGAAGTTACGCTAAGTGAAGAAAAGTGTCATGCCAACACGGAAGATCATCAACTCATCTGAAATACTTCCAAGTTTGAGAAGTTTGACCTTTCTAAATTAAGTAACCAACAATAGCAACTACAAACGAATAAGTGGCAAGTTCCAATGACACAAAGTCAATCCCAAATTAGTTGAGTCAGCTACATGGATCAAACTTCTCGACTCTGCTAGACATAATGTACTTGATGGTGCGTTTTCATAATTCTATAAACCGACTCAATTAATGCATCTCAAGTTCTCTAAGGTCTACCCCTACACCGTCGAGTTTGTTTAATCCCTATTATGTCTAGATTTCTAATTAGGGGTTCGCATGACGTCTTTGGATTTAGCCAAACCACCACAACCGTCCTTCCCTAATAATTGCATCGATTAGTGCTACTTCAAATTTTATTTGAATCTCCATATTTCTTAGTCTATCTTTACGACATTCAAGATGAAGGCATTAGCTTATCGGAAAATCGTTGGTTAAAACAATCAAGAAGTTGTAAAAATAAAATAGAAAATATGTAATGCTAGAGAAATCCTAGTTAATGAATTGGATGATTGTGGAGTCACTTGATTTTCTGAAACTAAGAATTCAACCATATCAATGAAATATAGAACTTTTGGCATAATTGTTTTAAATTGAATAATTGTGGTTGTATTTTGGCTTCGATAACATTAAGACATCAATAGAATTTCTAACGAATTTAACTTTTTCAAGGATCGAACAAGGAACAGAAAGGCGGGAAAAATGTGCACGGAGAAGCTGTACAGGGCGCAGCATTAATGTTCTAACGCACGGAGGAATGCTACAACACCATAAAAATTCAATTATATTGCTACTTCACCTTCACGCAATGATATAGTTGTGAAATAATACAAAGCATCATAACATAAGACACAAACCAAATTCACATTGTTCGCAAAACCCTCATAACAAAACAAAAAGTGAGATTTTTCTGAGTCATAATTTATATAAACATTGAGTTTAGAAGTTGTCTTAGAGTAATAAATATTTTAGAGTTTATTCAGTAATTTTATTATTTTAAAGTTAGGGTTTGAGAGTCCCATACTCCCATGTCATTATCAGTGAGTTGAAGAATATGTGAAATTTGTGTGCGAATGTGCGGCATTCTACAAGAACTTATCAAACAAATTCTTGTTGGTGGCGATTTTTGCAACGAGCGCATCAAGAGATCCTTGTTCATGGTGCTCCAATCAAGGTTTGAAAAATCGACAAACTTCGCCGAACTTTGGTGGAAGTTGTTGATAATGAAAATGGAGAAGCGAAACTATGTGGCAATGTAAAACTTGCAATGTTTTGCCTGAAACTTCGACATGTTTCGCCGAACTTCGATCGACTTCGATGTTTTCCATCGAAACCATTAAAAAAGAGACAAAAATGCAAGAATTTGAAGAAATCAACAAAGTTTTTGGGAAAGTTATCGAAGTTACCCCTAATAAAATAAAATAAAATTTGAAACTTAACTTCTTTTCACATCAAGTAGCAAATAAGGTTAAAATTTATCATATAAAGCAATATAAAAACAAATATTAATGTCACATGTGTTGTGAGTTGGGTATTTTATTGCAAAATAACTATTTTAAACAATTGTATTGTGATTATTATGCATTATTGTTGTATGATTAAGTATATTTCTAACATCTTTAAGAAGAGATTTTTGTTTTCTAGCATTTAAAGTGAGATTCCATAAACTTCCATACACCGGCAAATTTGTGTAAAACTTCCCTCGTCAAAGTTAACTTCCTCGACTTACTTCGTATTTGAAGTGAGTGAAGCTTAAGGCGAAGTCGAAGTTTCAAACCTTGGCTCCAATTCCTTTGTCCTCTTCTTTTTTGACTTAAGCAATGCAATGCACCTTCCATTTATTTATGAAATTTCTGGACATCTTTAAAAAAAAAAAAAAGCTAACTATTAAGTTAGAAGCAAATAATTACAATATCCTCCCTTTGGATGCAAATAAAAGCATGGGAGCATATCGACTACGCAAAGAATATATCAGCTATCAATTTGAGTAGGGTAGTAATTATTACCTACTTTTTCTTGTGACAACTTATAGTATTTACAAATGATACGTACAAGTAATAATAGCAAATTGCATTGAGTGGCATTACACAATTAATTTTTTTATATGAAGATTGGGAGGAATTATTATATCCAACATCTAATACTGAGGTTTTTCTTCATCTATATAATATGTTTCTCGTACAACTAATTCATAACTAATCTTGTGCTCAATTTACCTTTCTTTGCTAACAAAAGTTAAAGCTTGAAAGGTTTATTTGGGGAGTAGCAAAAAACTTAATGTCAATTAAGCATTACCGACTAGTGTCTCCTCCCCCATAGCATAATCATATTTTAGACTTTTTAGTAACTTATTATTTAAGTCCTCTTTTAGCAAATAAGATAATTTGAGGTGCATCCAGAGAAACTTCTCAAATTTTATAAACGACAAAAAACTTCTTTACTGGCTCTTAACTCTCAAGCCGTTATGGAACAATTGTTTTATTTGATACTTTAATAAGGGCAAAATGTGTAGTTCTACTCTTTTAATTCACCTTTTTATTTGGAACTTGAAAAAAAAATGAAAAATAAGACGGCACAAATTGCAATATTATATTCAAACTTTAAGACCCTATCACCCTAATATCTAAAGTGGATCTCAAGCACAAAAAGTTACAGAAGCCCAAGTTAGAGTTATTGAACCTTCAAATCTGACTGTAATGTCAAAGAAACTTTCCAAGCCTTCTGTACTTCATTGAACAGCAGGACACATTGATCATTGGACTCTTTAAGAGCTTTTCTTAGCTCTAGTGCCTCTTGCTTCAACTCATGAATTTCCTTTGCTTTCTCACTTACCTCCTTTCGAGCATCATTTGCCTACATCAAAGATATAACTTATCAAACGCCACAAGTTCACTAGTTACAGATATCCTCAAAGTAACATCTGCATGATCAGACAAGTTGGAAGTTCAATAACCCAAGTCCGTAAACGAAGAATAGACGAGACTGACCAGTCGGTAGTATTACTACCCCACATAAAGGCCAAATCATTACCTTAATCAGAAAAATAAAGTTATCCAGCAAATAACAATACCACAAGGTAGCAGAATAAATACAAATGATCATCACAGCAATTTTGATGATTGGAAATGCCAAGGTTCAAAAACAAAGGAATGTAAAAAAGGAATTTGGGACTTACGATATCCCTCCATTTCTTAATCGTATCTCTGCTTCCAAGGCTTAGTTCAGCATTTCGAGCTCTTGCACAAAAGTTGAGGGCTGATACTGTTTCAGATAGGTTTGAAACATTCGGACATATATTTAAAATCAACAATGTTTTGGAGTTTCCACCTGAAAAAGATTGATATTTTATAAATTTCTTGGTCATCTAAAGTCAACATTACAGAACTTATTTACTTGTAGAGAAAAGCAAATGCTAAAGAAAGAAACTAAAGCCACTCATAAAGTCATACAGAAAAAGTACACCATAGAACAAATTTCAAGAACAATAATTGGATACACTCGTCATATACTGCACTAGATGCAAACCTTCTCCTACCCAATTCGACACTAATTATATTCCATAAAATGTGTTCACCTAATATTTATAAAATATGAAACCTAGTACAAAGAGGTTTGGAAGGGTAACACAAGGGACAAAATCAGATAGGTCCAAAATCTACTTCGCTAGATGCAACCCCCTCTCCCTCTTGTGCCTTTACCTTAACTTCAATTGTATGGTGCTATTCCTTGCAATCTGAAAACCTTTAGACTCCAAAGTGTCTCCTAGAAGCTCGAATCAAGCAACAATTCCTGCTTCTGGATGATCAATTAAAATTTGTTTCCCAAAAGATATAGAATGTGCAGTTTTAAACAATGGACCATTCAATGTACCTTCCAAATACCTTCGACTTGCTTTCAAGCAGCCCACTGATTGTCTATAGAAGCTTTTAGGAATTGAGTAAGAAGATTTACTACAAAAGTGATGTCTCATCTGGAATTAGCATGATATTGAAGGGCCACAATCGTACTAATGTAAAATGTAGGATTGGTGGCTTCGAAAAATAAAAATGTAGGATAGGTAGATGGAGTACCATGAGTGACAGACAATTTTTTACTAGAAGAAAAAGGTGTAGAAACAGGTTTTTGAATCAAGTATCCCTATTCTAGATAACAAGTAAAAATCAAGTTTTGGTTCAAGTAAAGACCATTTCGATTCCTAGGAACCTAAAAATGGAGAAAGAAATCTGCTTGACCAAGTTTCATTTGAGCTAAATTAGAGTTCAACCACCTCATCAAATTTCTATGTTACACAAATAGCATGCAATGGTAGATATATATATGAAGGCAGGTTCATCTAATTAGTGTTTGCAAGACGGCAAGGTGGGGCCTAGGCAGACAAATAATTTTTAGTTAGACCCCAAAACAAACAATATAATTTATTTAGAAACCCCTCAACAACAAGGCGCATGTTTCACCGACATATTTACAACCACATAATTTTGCATACAACCGCAAACATTTTCACCCGCATATTTTAAAAAGAAAATGGAACTTAAGCACCAACAAATTAAGGAACGTAATGAGATTTGCATCATCATATAAAATGCATATAGAGCGAATGCATCAATAATCGAACATGCGATAATTTAGAGAAAGTTTATATGAGATAAAATAGATTTAGAGATACATTAAAATTAATATAAGATACCTAGGTTATTGCGAAAATTTAATAACTCTGATGAGAGAGAGAATCGACAAGAAAGGGGACCTTGCGATGAGAGAAAGAGAGAGTTGTAGGGGTTCAAACGGTCGAGGGGGGTTCGCAAGTCAAGAACGCCCTACTACTCAATCGCGAAAGGTAGCTAACCCTGTGAAAAATTTGCAGGGGGCTCAAACCTAGTGCGAAATCACAGAACCTCAATCGCAAGGGGGTTGATCCCCCTAGACTCAGAAGTTCATTGAAGTTGGTGTTGGGAGTCGGTGGAAGTTGGGAGTCGGTGGAAGTTAGGGCATTGTAGAGTTGATGGAGTCAAGCTTTAGCTTGGTATGCTTTTATGTCAACCTTTTTGTAGATTATAAAGAACCCCTACAACTTTTATTTATTACTTAGATGAACACACTTGCCTTATTAATAAAGTAATGGCCCAAGCAATGGGCCTCCAAGTTGCCTAGGCAACGCCTTAATAGCACTACTTCTAATGTTTTTGACATATCGAGATTCAGATCAAAAAGGTGTTGCATATGCGCCAACCACCTTGAGAATGGTAAACTTTAAACTAAGTGTAAACTCCTTGACAAACACAGACAATCATAGCTATAACAACTACATGATGCTCAATTTCTTAGATAACATGTCAAGCTAAGTGAATAACAAAACAAGACAACAACAACAACATAGCCTCAGTCCCAAATTAATTTGGGTCGGCTACATGGATCAAACTCTTACGCTGATCAAACTCTTCCATTGTTTGATGAATAACAAAACAAGAGATTAAGTAAATACGAAATTAGAACTATGGAGGTATACATTACAGTCTAAAGGTTTTAAATTAAGTATTGAGTATGACAATGACCATATATTAGCGTCGTAAGTTCACAATTAATACAAATCAAGATAATGAAACGCTAGCACTCCAAGGGCTAGCACTCTACTAAAGTTCTAGCACTCCACCAAGTGCTAGAATTTGGAGTGATAGCACTCCTTCGAAGTGCTAGGACTTCACCACGTGCTAGCACTTTATCAATTGCTCGCATTCCGAAAATCAAACACTCTCTGAAAGTGCTAGCACTATACCAAAATGCTAATGCTCTACGAAGGTGCTAGCGCTCCATTGAAATGCACGCTCATCCGCGATCATTCCTTGACGACCATTAAAAATAAGAAAAAAAAAGACAACAACCACAAAAGAAATAATAAAAAGCCACTCACCACCGCTCCAAGAAAGTGTATGTCAACAAAAATTCAATTAAGATCTTAATACACATGTCAACATGTTTATATTGAAGTCAATGTCGAAGAAATCATGTCTCTCTCTCAACATTTTTATCATATGCATGTTCACGTATCTGATTCAATTAATATTGTTATGGCAACCGACCCCATTGGCAAGACAAACCTCCTTGCACATCAACACTCAACTTCGTAAAAATTTTCATTAGCATAGTTAGCTTTGGCATCAAAAATCAAGGCATGACGACCCCTATATGCAAGGGTTTGGTAATTTAGTAAACCTAAATTCTTAGGTCTTATAATCACCAATGTTATAAATCGAAAAAAGCAATGAAAGTAAAGTCAAAATTTGCAGTGCCAAAGGATCTCTATAAAAGGTCAATCGACCGCTAAAAGAGTAATGTAGTTGGGGCATTTGTTTGGATAATGTCTTTGACACAATAAATTAATACATTTTTAGAATTAATGGCTACTAATTAGAAGCCCAAATTGGGCCCACGAGATTCGACCAATTCAAACTCGATAACAAACATGGTTTTAAATATGACAAGTCACATATCCCTAATCTAACAGAACACATCTCAAATCCAACAAACAATGCTGCGTCTCTGCTCGACATTCACGAGAACGTCAGCTATAAATAGCCACTTCTGCTCTCATTTCATTTGGCTGCATAATCCAACAAACAATGCTGCATCTGTGCTCGACATTCACGAGAACGTCAACTATAAATAGCCACTTCTGCTCTCATTTCATTTGGCTACATAACACAATTTAATTCTTGTCTGGATTTACACACCACAACCAACTCACTAACTTAAGCATCGGAGTGTATTTGGTTGAAAAAACAATAGTGTCTACTCAAACTGCTAATGAGGTTGGGTTGAGCTTGCCCGAGAACAGAAGACGATCACACTACACATGCCTTACCCCTTCTTTGAGTTAAAATCTAGTTGGACCACTTTTAATCAAAACATAAACCTGTTGAGTTTTGGGGTTCATACGCAGCTGAAATTACAAAACAATTTTGACAAAAACCCCAACAGTATCCGAATCTAATTCCATTAAAAACGTTTAAACCAAGAAAACTTAATCATACCTCGGTCGCAATATACCTTTCTGAAGGTTGATCGATCTCTAAGGCGCTGCCAACGACGAACGCCCTCTACCAGCAGTCCACACACGAACGGCGGCCGAGATTCGAAGTGCTAGCTTCGAGAGAATACCAAATCTTTTTGTTTCTCTCCAAAACGATCCAGAGCGTACCAGAAAACCCTAATTCATTTCTGAAAACAAAATAGAGTTTCGGACCTTAATCTTTCATACATGTGTTCTAACTTAAACCGTCTATTTATACAACCCTTGTATATAGACGGTTAAGTAAATTACACATATACCCCTACATAAAGAAGTATAAGTGTAATACACCACAAGGACGTTTCTGTCATGAATTTTATCATATAAAATTCGTTTTTCTGAACCATCTTAAAATCTCGCAAAACCATTATTAGTGTGCGACCCAATAGGCTCATACAACGTTGGCAGTGTACCAAAACACATTTTGGTATACAAGTCATAAGCGGCCTCTAGCAAGACATTATGACTACCCAAGTTGTACGAATACCAAATCGATACAACCTAATCAATAGTGTATATAACATCCTTTTGTCACACGATATCCTTTTGTCAAACATAAGGCATGGAATTGTCATCCAACATGTTCAATCGTACTAGTCTCGATCTCTAGGTATACTGAAAACATCCAAGTGACATTGATCAATATCAATTCACTTAAACTAGGTCTTTTAACAGTCTAACACATCGAGGGATCCACTGGATATCTCTCTTTATATGAGAGGGACAAATCCTATCTCGATTACACAACTTCATCACATTGCTCACATAGTAACCAATCACAACCTTTATAATCGTCCGGTTAAAGACAACATTTGATTGTGTCAAATCACTGTGTTCCTAATGTTGAAGTCTCTGGTAATCTCAAGTCAGAGGACTGAAAAATATACATATCATGAGAAACAACTATGACTTAATCCATGTGATGTTCTCATAGCGGGTCGGTCCAGTACTTTGTTCCCTAACAAGTACTCGTGATCTTAATTCGTATCCCTATACGTATAATCATCATATGATCATCAATCAAGACTCACACTAGTCTTAATTCATTATAGTTCCCAGTATAATGATCGACTAGGGACATTTATGATATTTCTGTAAATACCCATGGATCTTATTATAATGTAAACATGCAAATGAATTATAATAAACAGCAAATGAAATCCTATATTTTATTAACTAAAAGTATTCATAAAGACAGTTAATGGATTGACCTAGGGCACATGCCCCAACAAAACCTTCCATAGAGCTGTGGATTTAGAGTACCTATTTTCCTACTCTTTCACCTGATAGAATCTCGCGTTAAAATATGTTGTTTCTTACAAATAAAAATAAACAAAGAAATAAACAAAAAGTCGCGATTTGTAATGACAAATCTACATGAATAGGCTATTACTACGACTCTTTAGCATGAAGATTGACACCACTACAGAAATAAGATCATCGAGATCAGCAAAATCAATTCGTTTCAATCAAAACAATAGATAAAACTATAACTTCGCAAGGAACTGATTACCAAGGGAATCTGATAGTATATGTGTAAGCCTTGAATTTCCATATGGTATAACCTCTTTCTTCGAAGTCAAGGAAGACAAGACATCACCCAACCTATAAGCACAAAACAAAATATAGAAATATAAATCTTAGACATGTCTCCAACTAGAACTAATTGTTGCAAGGAAACTCACCATTGCATAAAACAAATTGCATCATTTTAGAGAAACAAATCAAAATAAGGTCAATGAAAAAGCTTCAATTTTCATGAAATAAATATAAAGAATCACAATTTCTAAAATTTTCTTAGGATTTCATACTAAGCTGCACTACATTCAAACAGCAACAAAAACATCTTTAAGGGAGTAAGGCCTAAATTAGGATGGCTTAATGGCATTCATTCATATCAGTATCAATCGACTTTGAATGCTAGTCTTTAGATATTTTATTAACACCATAGCCAATTCAATTTCAAAAAAAATAAATACATATATATATATATATATATATATATAGTTTATAAATGTAACCTAGCAAGAACAGAAAGAAAAAAGGAAAAAACAAATGCAAGAACAACCAAGCCTAAACCACAAATTAGTGGAGATCTGCTACATGAATTGAATGCCTCCACTAAGTTCGATTTAAAGTAGTTGACAATGTGCTTTCATGATCCTTTAAGTATTTCATCACAAAAATAATCCTTTACGTCCGTCCTAGCTGATGCATCCCATGTTATGTTTGGCCTACCCCCATGTTGTTGAGTTTTTTGTTGAGTGCTCTAATTGGGGCATTTGCAAGTCATATTTGAATCCATACCACCACAATCGACCTTCCCTAACTTTTGTATCTATTGGCGGTACACCTACTTTTCTTCAACCTTTGTATTTTCATTTTATCTTTACGAGTTTTGTTACACTCACACATCCACCTAAACAACCTCATTTCCAATTCAACCATTTTATAAATGTATTGTATATTTACCACCAAATATTCTTTGTCGTAATGCATAGCTGGCCTAATTGCAGTCTTCTATCATTTTCCTTTAAGTTTAATAGGAATACTTCAGTCACATGTCATATATGTTGCACTCTTTCAATTCTTTCATCTAGCTCGAATTTTATGTCTAATGTCATCCTCGATATGACCATTCTTTTGTATGAATGATCCAAAATATTTAAATGATACACATAGCGGAATGGAAGAGTTTGATCCATGTAGTCAACCCCAAGTAATATGTAGGGATGGCAATTGGACCCATGGGTATGGGTACCCAAGCTTACCCGACCCTAATGGACATGGTAATACCCGACCCGATATACATTGGGTAAAGGTATGGGTTTATGAATGAAATACCCAAGTGGGTATGAGTAGGGTAAGGGTATTAACATCTACCCGCCCCATTTACCCAATTACCCAACCCCAAATACCAATTTATATTATATTTTTTACTTATATATATTAAGTTGATTTTACCATTATGATATGCCTCTTGTCGAAGATTGAAGGTGCATTCTTACAGTTTTCGAAGATTGAAGACTTTTTTTTTTGGCTTAAATGAAGACTTTAATATTTTAAGTTTTAGAATAATTATTAGAGACATTGTACATTTTTATATATGTTTTGTCATAATTATATAAATAATATGGTGTGCAGAATCTATTAATATTTTATGCTCAAATATTTTATTTTACTCCTTTTAATTTTAATTTTTTTTATATCATATTAATTAATAATGAGTATGGATACCCACGGGTACCCTGCTACCCAAACGAATAATACACATACCTGCCCCATCAAAAAATAGGGTAAAAGGGTTAGGGTATGGGTATGACACTCATACGATGGGGCGAGTATGGGTATAGCGTACCCGCCCCATACCCTACCCATTGACATCCCTAGTAATATGGGATTGAGGCTTGGTTATTGTTGTTGATCTTAAAATGTGCATATTAGCGACTTCCACTTTTAGTTTTACTACTCCATAATCTTGATATCAACTATTCGTGAACTCACAATGCATATATTCCATTTTAGTCTTACTCAAAGCCTTATAACTCTAATGCATTCCTCCAAAGTCTAATTTTCTATCAGTGTCATCTAAGGCGAGAGGCGCACTTGAGGCGATGGTTGCTTAAAATGCATGAGGCGCAAGGCGAGGCGCACGCCCACGTGAAGCCAATTATACTTAATTATTAACGTACAATAAAAACAAATTATGCATATATTTTGAATAATATTGCATCTTATCAAAGTTATGAACTACTAAAAATTTGTAAAAGAAAAAAAAAGACCAACAAATATGAAAAATCAAAGTATCAAACGTTATATAAAAATAAGATATAAGAACATTATGATAGAAAAAGAAAATCATGATAATAGCATTTCATTTTGATTAGTAATTTTCTTTCCTCTTTCTTACTTTTTTCTTTGAGATTGAGGCTTTGTCGTTGTTGTTTCTTTTTCCTTTATACAGACTTTCCTTCTTCTATGGATTTTGGAATCCTCACCCATTTTTCCTTCTTCTTTGTGCAAACTTTCCATCTTCTTTTTAAGTAGTTCTTATGGAAATTGTCTAATCAACTTTCTCCCTCCATTTTTTTCAGTTTCTTTTTCTTTTAAATTTTTATCCAATAAGGTAAATCCATGGTTTCCACAACTGAATTAACATAAAAAAACCCAAACAAAAAAGCAAATAAAAGTGATTTAATGGGTCAGGCGCGCGCCTCAGTGCACCTTGGAACTGCTCCCATGTGCGGTGATGCATGCGCCTCGGTGCGCCTTGTTGAAGTCTAATTGCCTTAGTGATGTTGAGGCGTAGAAGTTGCGTCGAAGGCGCGCGCCTCACTGAGCCTCAATAACATTGTTTCCTATTCACTCGATCTCTTGTTTTGTTTACTAAAACAAAAACCCTTTATTTTAAGAAGATAGGTCTGAATTAAATTAACAGAATAAAGAACAGTCAAGCAAATCTACAAATAGAAATAAAGAAACAACCAGCACACTAGTTGTAATGACCCTAACAAATCTAATCATATTCATTTGCCTAATAGGACCATGACATAGCGGCTAATCCTACGTGGCGACTCAGTTAAGTCTAAAGTGTTCACCTCGAAGTAAAAACGATATTCTATTTATGTTTGATACTTGTAATACACTCATCTATATTTATGTTGCGCAAAAATATTGAATTTAAATGTTGATCCTGTGAGCGAGAGTCGTCTCGAGTTATGTGCGCACACGATGTTGGTTAGATCGATGTATTGATGGGGCTTAGGTTAGTTTATCTTAGGTTGTATTTTTATAAAATAAAAAAATTATGGAGTGCCTAAATTACTGAATGAGAATTTAATTAACTAACCTAAGTTAATGGACCTTAATTTAGTAAAATAACCTAATTCATTGGATGGGAGAAAATGATGGGTCTTATTTGATGCACTTGGCATTTTGGTCAATTCAAATAAAAAGTTAGAATTCTATAATGGGACTTTGAGGTGTCACTTATTGGTGGAGCTCTTTAAGGATAAAAGCAAATATCTATAAATTAGATAAGTAGATAATTGGAAGAATTAATGTCGTGGTAGAGGCTTACTTGTGGAGTAAGAGAAAGAGAGAGGGGTGTGTAACTAGGTGGCATAGTTGTTCTTATGTGGTTGGGAGTTAAGAACGTGGGAGAGGAGGGACAAGTGAGAGTCTTTACTTCTCTTAGCAAGATTGGTAGATATTTTCAAGGTCCTAGAGGAGTTAAAAGGCTTTAATGGCTTGTTAATGATCTTCTCTTTTACTCCCTTGTTATTCTTTTAAAGTTAATGTTTCATGTTTTATCTATAATCTTCTATGTAGCTTACTTAAAGCTTGGCACCATAGAGAATATCCAACATTATTAGTCAATCTAATGTATCATTTTGAGTAGTAGTAGCATATTCATACAAATTCATGGATCTATATAAGTGCATGCACATCTATATAAGTTAAAAGCAAAGGATCTAATTAGCATGCATGCAAGTTGCACTAGAGGTATATAAATTTCCAACGCATAGTTGATCTTTATATATATCCGTAGTTGTATTTGTAGGCATTTTGCTAAGTTATGGAACTCATCTAAGCATTGTCTTGGGCCAAAATCTCCAACTTTGGTGATTTTTTCTTGAATTATTTAAAGTAGGTAGAAACAATTATGAAGTTCATCCATGGATTGCAAAAATATGTGGCTTTTGCAATATTCTATTATCTTTTATTAACATTGGAACTAAAAGTGATTTAAAATTGCTAATGGAAATCATATCCTAATTCTCTAAAACTTCTAAGCGGGTAGTTTAGATTTTTTTTTTTTTTTTTTACAGTTGCCAAAAAGCTAAGTTTTTAAATTAAAAAAGTCAAGGTGGATTTTTTTGAAAACTTGGACCAAAATGAACCAAAGGGGGTTCTCCTGGGGTTTCCTCGCACCGAATCTTCGTTATATCAAGGAATGGTAACTAGGGACCTCGGAGAAAGATTGTGAACCCATATAGACGGACTTGAAGTCGAATTTAAGGATCGATTTAGGTTAAGTCCAAATTGAAATAATGGAGTCTAGTTTAAGAAATCAAATAGGCTCTAACACATGTAAAATGAACTCGAAATGATGCCAGGAGCCTAAAGTGTTAGTGTTGGGTGTCGGGAGAGGACTACGGACGTGTGAAGCCACTATTGGTAGGATTTGTATTGTTTTTTTTTGGTAAATAAACCAGTAAAAAATTCAATGTTAATTCTTTTTTTTCCTTGCTTTATTTAATGAAATGATTGTTATTATTGGACTCTACTACCCTATCGAGTGACCTAGGGTCTAAGTGGTAAGGTCTAGTCGTTGTCCACTCGCGGGTTGAGCAGCCGACTAGCTCTCGTGGCTAACCGATGGGTATGAATTATCTGAGTGAGCATCCGCCATAAGTCGTGGCTCCTCTCAGGTATTCAAATTCCAATACGACTAAGCATGCAATTAAGTCAGTGGCTCCCTTTGGAATTTTCTCGGACTGCGGCTCAAGCGAGTTGACAGTGCCAAACGAATTAGATGCGATCGAAGCAACTTTGATCCGCCGCACCAGTTTTAGACACTTACACATTTTAAGTGGCTTTAAGCCCAAGTGTAAAGTATCAAGACCACTTACTCCCTATCCTTTGCTTCCGGGTCACTTGGTCCCTACCGTTGATCATTGTAGTATGTCTATCATGCGTTTTATTGTTCTTTCTCAACACTTTATTTCTTTACAACATGATTTATGGACTTGTTTATTGTTTATCTTGAGAAATAAGTTGAACTTCTTCTGGATTTACTCATTGGAATTGTCTTCGTTTTGGTGACAATTGCAGGTCCCTCTAGTAGCAGGTGCAAGGAGCTCGTGATCAGTGACTTCCTCTGGGCTTCCCTCAAAGTCAGCTCCTCTCTGTTACTGCAGTAGGTTTATTTTTTGATGTTTTGGACTGTACATTCCACAGCTAGGATTGTCCCGACTATCGTTTACTTATTTAAGTTGCTTTAAACGTTTTTAAATTATGTTGCGTGAACATTAAGACATGTTAAACTAAATAACAAACCTAATAAGCAACTAATGATTGAATAACTTGGATAAGAGGCAGACTAGGCGTGTGTTGACTCCGCGGGAGTTGATCGGGGGTCCACGTAGGTCTAGGCAAGGCAGGACCCATTTTGTGGGTTCTGGTGCCATCACACTGGTAAATTACTAGATCATAAAATCCCAATTAAGAATAAATAAAAGAACTAATTTTTAAAACTAGATCAGATTTGTCCTGTCTGAAAAAATAAAATAAAATAAAATAATATATATTCATTATAGGCTTATCCTGTCAAACCAAATGAAAAAAATTTAATTTTTCTAAACTTTCGTAAAGTTGAGTTAAACATGTCAAATAGACCTTATCAATGAACTAAGAAAATAGAACATGTCCCCATCTCCTTTAGTTTTAGTAGTTTTACTCTCTTATTAAAGGAAACAATCAACATCAAGGTGGAAGTGCGTAAGAACAATGTGACAACATTTTTTATCCCAGATCCAAACTAACTTCAAATTTTGCAACAAGACTCCGGCCCCATACTAATTTTACACATGGACGCCGCATCGAATTTTATTCCAAATGAACATAATTAGGTAATACAAGTAAACGCTCTTTGCCACCCATAATACGATATCATTGTGATTTAATCACAATCCATTCTTCTTATGCTTATTTTGCAAATTCATCGTTGTTTGTCAACCAAGTTCAAAAATATAGAATCATTAGAATGTGCAAGTCAAATGTGCATGTACAAGAAGGAAACTCTTAAGAAAGTATCAAAGACAACATTAACAAGCTCCATATACAACAATAACATAGCCTCAGTCCCAAATTAACTGGGGTCGGCTACATAGATCAAACTTTTCCATTGTGCTCGATTAAGTGCAATTGATGGTGAGCTTTCCAAACCATTCAAATCCCTCCTAATTAATGCATCCCATGTTAACTTTAGTCTGCCCCTACCTCGTCGAATTTCTACAGTTTCTATTGAGTCAAGTTTTCTAGTTGGGGCATTTGTAGGTCGTCTTTGCAGGTGACCAAACCACCGCAACCGCCCTTCCCTAATCTTTGTATAACTAGCTCCATATATCGAATATAAAACAATGAAGCAAATTATTACTTAATTCATGGTGAGGTTGCGGTGACAAAGGATAGGCCAACAAAATGAAATGTTTCAAGAGATGTATATTATTACAGATCTTAAATAGAAACAAATGCATAAGATTTTCAAAGAGTTACTGCCTAATGCAAAGGGGTAACCGATAATGAAGCATTTAATGTACAAAATATCCTCAAATAATTGTGCATTGATACGTGCAAAAAGGACAAGAAAAATGCAGAACACTCACGCGGAAAGTGATTTCATCACATGTAGCAAATCTGTCACTCGCTCCCCACTAGCATCTTCCACAAACACACCTTCACTTCCAGCCAAATCAACAAGAGAAATCTTGCTGTACAACTTTTCCCCAGTAATCTGATTGTTATAGTGGATATGGACTGTTACAACCCTGGAAATCGGTTAAAACATAAGAGAAAATTGGAGAAGTACCTAAGTTAAGGGTTATACACATAAATTCATATGCGAGAAGCATTCGTCATTGTTTCAAAATCATAAATAGAAGATGAGCAAAAAAAACCTCAAGTCAATGCTCAAAATCAGGCAGACGACTTTCTTAAAATTTATGAGCACTGTAAAGAAAAGGATCATTATTTTGCAGCTCCCTAAACCAGGGAATTCTTCTCCAATTCTGTATTACTTTTGGTGCTTCCAATTCTGCATTTCTAACAACAATAGAGAAAGGAAATTGATATCTACGACCACAACCACTAGTTCAAAGCTGAAGTTTTATTACTATGGAAATTGAAGATAAACTGCAGTTTATCTTGAGCAAAGTTATGAGAAGTAATATCATTTCATCATCATAAAGAACTGCTGTGGTAACAAATTGCACATTTCCAATGACATTGGTGAAACAAGACAATACATGCTTTTCCAAGAGAAGACGCCGGAAGTGAATGTATATAAAATTGGACATAAACAGAAAGAAAAGGCAGAGACCAACAAAATCAAGTAATGGGTCCATACAAATGAGAAATGTTATATTTTGATTTGTCAATTTCCCGACTCCGCAACCCTGCTTGTAGGACATTCAAAAAGTGCAAGGGATTTTGAACTTTCTCCTGCACAAGCTCTGCAAGATATTCCGGGGATCCCATGTGAACTTTTAGGACATTATTTTGCGATTCAGATAATAGATCCTTCACCTATGAACATGAGAAATAGGTTAGAAGCCACTATATCAAATGCTATAACATTAAATCATAGCTATGCATTGAGATTGAGACTTTGTTGTTGTATACAATGAGATAATGAGAAAATATGTTTAGCAGAGAAATAACAATGGATGAAGCAATAACCTGTTCGTTATACAATTCAAATGCTGTAACATAGAAATCGAATCTAGAAGAAAATGTTGTGTCTGAATGTGATAAATCAAATAGTTCCTCAAAGCATCGCACATACAAGCCACGCTCATGACTAGATCCTTCCTGCAGAACATAAGAACAAGTAAGAACCTAAGCTAGCTACTTCAACAAACACAGGAAAGGAAACACTTGAAACCTATCAAGTACGCAAATAAAAAATGAACAAGTTCAACTACATTATATGCGAAAACCTACAAAAGCTGTTTGAGATTTTAGTCAGAGCTAAGTTGAGCTTCTATATCATTGGTCTGAGCTAAGTTAAGTTAGGATAAGCTACTTCTAAACTGGAGAAAAAGTAATGAAAGAAACTTAGCAGCAAATCTAAACGTCTGGTTATCCAGGCCAAAATATCAGAAGATACACCCATTGAACTTAAAGACACATAAGAAAGACAGTGATGCTATATAGATCAAGGAAAAATCACCAGGACAACAATTTGACTGACGCAATCCGTAACAAAAAACAAAAGAACCAGAATGGGTGAATTTTGCGGCAGAATATTTGAAGTTGAGACAATGACAGTAAGACATAAGACAGAAGCAACGACAAAACAGAAAGTATAGATAAATTCTGAAGTTACAAGAGTTTGTTATTGACCTGAAAAGAAACATGAATTGATGACCATCAGACACTCAAGCAAGGGTTTTCATCCTGCCAATTAACTCGAGTAACTTGAAACGCTTATTGGGTTTGATTGGATTGAGTTGGGTACACGAAAGGGCAACTTCAACTCATTTGTGTTCGCCTGAGATTTAGGATGGGAAAATCGGAGTAACGCGACTCAGCTCTATGCATTAATAGATAATCGGTAACTAGGTTTATGAAATCATTTATTTCTATATTTTTAAACAAATAAAAATAATCCGTTATTGCACAAAAAATTAAGACTTGTAACTTCTTACCATTTACAAAGCTATTAAGAATAATCTTTCCTCATTGCACAATGTTATAGATAATCATGATACTTTAACCATTTTTTGGATTATTATTATCTCTATTGGACCATCTAAGAATTATAATAATATTTTTCTGAACTTCTATAAATTATATTAACCCGCCAAAGCCAGCTTGAAATTATAGGATTGATTCAACAGATCTTGTGATGGGCTGAGTGGTCAGGCGTCTGACATTTTACATACGAACAAACACACAATCAATTGCTAGCCAGTGCAAAAGTGGTTGTTTTTCCAACGCTGTGACATTTGAACAGAACTAGGAAAAGTTGATGCAAAGCTAGTCATGCAGGTGCTGTATAATGTAAAAGTGGAACGAAGCAGTTCTAAAGGTGGATGTGAGGCAGCAAAAACATAAAATGGAGTGCAGCAACCTTGCTTTATTACTAATAATATCAAACATCATCCACAAGAACTCCTCACACATGTCCTTTTTCTCCACCTCAGTCTCTCTCTCATTATTTATCTCCGACAAGAATAAATAAATAAATGTACAGTGGCTGTAGAAAAGCATTAATGGCAATGAGCAAAGTTTGAAGGGGGCTAAAAGCTTGGTTGAGCTTGGAGCGACAATATGATAGAACCCTGAACTTTGATTGAACTGAACTAACAAAGAAAAGATAGGAACAAGAGAATTGAGAGAGAAGAAGAAGATATATTGCTGAACTGAACCACAGAACAAGCAATCCCAAAGGGCCCAGCATTCAAGAGGCTGGACTCTCCAAGAACTCTAAAGAGTTCCTCCAATTACAACCAAAACAACAAGATACCCTTCTCTACCTCTTACTATCTATTTATACACAAATTGTTCCCACCCAAACTAACTAACTAAGATCATGCTTGAGGCATTGTTGGTGTGGTCCCACTTCCCAATGTGTTGTCTTAGCATGAAAAGGGATTTTAACACAATATTAGCTTAATGTATTATGTTAAAATTATGTAAGCAGCGCACATATGTGGGTCCCACTATTAAGAAACTCTTATATGTTATTAACATGTGTCAACTAGCCACGCAACCGTTTTCATGAAAAAGTTTCTTAAGTTTAAAAACTAAAATACAGTCACAAGTTTTGGTCTCCAACCCTATTATTCTATTCACTGAATAAACATCATCTTGTTGGAGGTTTAAGGGTTTGAAGATCAAGGACTTGAAGTTTCTTCAATAAAGATTCTTGCAAAACAACAATGGTTGGATGTGAGATTTTATTAAGGTTTTGTTTCCGCATATAGTTGTGTGATCTTTGTGTCATTTGTGTTTCAACATGAAAATCACCAACTGACTATAGTTTTACAACATTTAGAAAGCTTTTAGATCTGTTTTCATGATTCTCGACTGAACGCTGTTGTACAGTACAAAGAGCAGCAGCAAAAACTTGGCATAAAAAATCACAGTGTTCTGTGGCAGTATTTCTTCAATCACAGTGAAAATATGTAACTCACAGTAAGACTGTCCGTAGCAGAAAAAAAAAAGAGTAGGATCTGGGGAATTGAATTGTGTTTTATTTGAGAGAATTCTCAATGGGCAAACTAGGAGATTGGTGGAAAGAAAGACTGTAAAGTTGCTTCATTTGGGCTCAAATTTCCACAAAATGGGAGTGCAAAATAGGTGTTTTTTCTTCATGATTATGCAACATGATTACATTTAGTAAATATTCTGCTTTAAGTTCACTGAATAATTAAACTGTGTATGCCATATCAAAGTTCCTGGGAAATGTATGTCACTGAACTAAATACAGATTTGATATCTTCACATATTACCAAATAATGATTATGTCGACCAACAAAAATGAAGAACTTGTAAAATTATACAGTAAAAAAATGTAAAAACCATTGTCTGGTCCCTGAAATTTTAGTTGATTCTTGATTTGGTCCCCAAACTTTTATTTGTTGACATTTGGTCCTTAAACTTCTATTTGGGTTCACACTTGGTCCTCCTGTCAAATTGGGCACTAATGGTGGCTTACGTGGCTGACGGTGTGCTCCACGTCATCAATAAAGTGCACCATGAGCGGTTCAAAGGCGATTCATGAGCATTCAACCAGTTCAACAAAAACCCAATGATAAGAGAAAAGAAACAATATTTTCCAAGCAAAAGCAAATATGAAATCAGGAGTAGCAGCAGCACTAGGAGTAACAAAACAACAATGGTTGGATGTGAGATTTTATTAAGGTTTTGTTTCCATTATAGTTGTGTGATCTTTGTTGTGTTATTTGTGTTTCAACATGAAAATCACCAACTGACTATAGTTTTACAACATTTAGAAAGCTTTTAGATCTGTTTTCATGATTCTCGACTGAACGCTGTTGTACAGTACAAAGAGCAGCAGCAAAAACTTGGCATAAAAAATCACAGTGTTCTGTGGCAGTATTTCTTCAATCACAGTGAAAATATGTAACTCACAGTAAGACTGTCCGTAGCAGAAAAAAAAAAGAGTAGGATCTGGGGAATTGAATTGTGTTTTATTTGAGAGAATTCTCAATGGGCAAACTAGGAGATTGGTGGAAAGAAAGACTGTAAAGTTGCTTCATTTGGGCTCAAATTTCCACAAAATGGGAGTGCAAAATAGGTGTTTTTTCTTCATGATTATGCAACATGATCGTCATGGGAGCTCGTTAAACACATCAAGAAGTCATTCCCAGCCTTTCAACTTGATGACAAGGTGATAGTTCCGAGGGAGGGGGGGTAGCCAAGCCCATCCTAAAGGAAGCGATTGGGGAGCACGGGATCAGCCAAGCCCATGCTAAAGGAAGCGAAGGAAGCGATTGGGGAGCACGGGATCAGCCAAGCCCATGCTAAAGGAAGCGATTGGGGAGCACGAGATCAGCCCAAGTACGCACAGCTCAGAGTTAGTTAGGTGGGTCCCTTAGCAGAGTATAAAATGGTCCACACGTGTGTCCGTATGTGGTATGGCGTAAAAGAGCAATAGAAGGTTGAGTGAGGAGTATATGAGGTGAGTATCTTCATCTTATATGCATGCTAAGTTTTACTGTAATTTGAGGAAGCCCTTCTGGTCTTGGGGAGAAGAGTGTGTTACTCTTTCTCATTGGGTTCTTAGAGCTCTCTATACGTTTGTAGTTCGCTTCCTTCTTTTATCAATAAAATCACGAGGTGACCCCCTCCTTTCTCATCTACGGAATCGGATCCTCATCGCAACCCTCCTCACCCAACACATTAATGCTCTTCCTCTCGCATAAAATCAAACGCCCACATCACCCAATCTTCCATTCCTTTAATTTTCAAAAATTCTCATCACCTCGAACTCATTTGGTCGCCAGAGCAGTCAATTCAAGCCAACCAATTTTGCCCACTACTTATGCACCCACGTCAACAACACCCACTAACAAAAATGTTATTTCAAACAATGGATTTTCTTTGACCAAGGTTTCCGTTAATGTAGGCGATGGGGACCTCAACAAAGAAGGGTTCAATTTTGTACGATTTTTAGAGCCCTAAGTCGTCAAGTGGAATAATTGGGAGTTCCATATTTTTTTGTTCGTTTCGTTGGGTCTTTGTTGAACTAGTTGAAACGCCTCTGAATTGACTTCATTGATGACGTGGCGAACACCATCAATCACCCTTAAAGCCTATTCTCTTTAACAGGTATTCGAGCACGTGAATACAGTCTCCTCACGCGAGCTGTAATGAGGCCCCTTTTTGCATTAAAGGAAACGTTGAATTTTTGTTAGCTGGATAGACCTACCCCTTACTAATATTGAATGAATTGCCATAAATGTCGCCATTAACTCACTCACCCACCACGAAATCACACCCCATTCTTCACGTCCTATATCTTAGACTCGCCCTCTTCGTGCGTTTGATTGCCTCTCTTCGCGACTCGCTCTCGAGTACTCAATCTGCACTGTTCGCCTTCACCTCTTCTCGTTCTGCGCCAAATCACAGTAATGCATACAACTTTTTAACATGCTCTTCCAAGACATAGAATGATCACTGAGCTCATTGGCTTTGGCAGGGATAAATGGATAGCATAAGCAGGTGATCTTTCTTTTGAAGAAAATTAGAATAACAATTATAATATACAAAATCCTAAACCCAAAACTCAATAGATTTATTTAAAAAAAAAAAAAAAAAAAAAAAAAAAAAAAAAAATCACTAAAACAAACACACACCCAAATAAACGCACAATCGTGTATCCCCAAAGGCTCTAAACCCAAATTTAGTCATATTTAACAAACGTGGAAGAAAGAAATTGCAGTACCTAAGTGTTCAGAAGAAACCCAAACTTTGGTTGAGATTTTGTGCGCTTCGAAGGAGGAGACAGAGAGGAATGGGTGAGATTACGAGAGCGCGAGTGAGAGATCTGCGTTGAGATGTGCAGAGGTTGAGGAAGGTGAGTTGAGCGAGAGAGTTGTCGATCGAGAGAGTACTTTTGTGTGTTGAGTGATTTTGTTTGGGAATAAATAGATAAGAAGTATTTTCGTCAAATACCCCCCATGCATCGTCAAAGATAGTAGGAGGCTATATTTAGCGAAGCCTTATTCTACTACCTTCGTGAAGCATGAATTCTTGGCGACCGTGCAATACAAAAGCATGTATATACGAGGCTCTCTAGCTTCAAATAATGCTTTTTGCCTAAAAAGAAATGCAAACTTAAAGTACTTGTATGATTTGCGATAAAACAAGATTCTACAAAAGATCAGTCACATTTCATTATAATGTCGCTGAATAATCCTTTTTTATTAGAAGCTTGTTTTAGATTAACAAAGAAAAAATTTACACACAAAGACAGAATCTAGAGAAATATGTGGAGATTCCTCTACAAATATTTTTTTTTTTCAGAAACTGTAGATTGTTGAAGATTATAGTGATGGAAAATAACTGTCATATACAAAAAAAAGATGAATCAGAGAACCAGCATAGAAAACAAAATAAGAACAGCCCTTTGCAGAACAAAATTGATTTTAGATATGAAAATTAAATGTATTAGAAAACGGCATTATGATGTTCAATGGTTAAATTACATGCTGAAACTACTAGGTATACAATTTATAAACACATTGTAAAATAAACCCAGACTTGGAAGCCTTGTTAGGATTGCCTTTATTGCCAGCACACAACTTATGTTAATAAAGTTGAGTTGAAATGTTATAATACATGCTAGCTATACTTGTTGAAGTTCTGGTGTAATATTACTGAATCTTGAATCTTGACTTGTAATTTGGCCCATTTTGACAAAAAAAGTTGACACAGTGAATAAAGCATGAAAAACAAGCATTACATTAGATTAAGCCTTAAGAACAGATAAACTAGTTTCAACACTGAAACTTAACACCCAAAACTTAGTGTTAAACTCTCCCGGCCACGCCCACACACGTGTGCGAGTTCGTGGATCTCCGCCAACACCGATACTATCTCCAACTTAACCATCTTCAACTCTTAGGTGTGTGGTTTTAACTCAAAAGGCCTTAGTACTATTAGGAGGGAGATAATCACTTCTATACTTCATTACGAAGTTTCACTTAATCGATGTGGGACTATGGTTTTGGTCCACACATCTCCAACGCTTAGTAATAGAGAGAGAGACAAATGACAATACTTAGTTCTTGATTCATTGAGTACAACTGTGGAAAGGGTTACATATTTATAGAGTGTTATAATCACACTAAATAGAAATAACAACAAACTTAGAAACCTTTGAATAATAAAAAATCTATGACTAAGATTATGAAACTCCTAAAATAGTACTAATCTAATAAGGAAAGAAATCCTAAATAATAAAGAAAAGAGAAGCTAGCATAATTTAGAAAGTTTAAAATAAGAAACACTAAAATATAGCAGTTTTCTACTTAGAATTTTTGGGCTTTCTTCTTGGTTTTTGCAGTTTAGCTCTACGCATAAACTCCTCTGCTACACGTTCCTTCCATGTCAGAAGTCAATTGTTTGAGTTCACTTTTAGCAATTTCCTTATAATTAAATAAAAAAAAAACAGGTAGAATTTGGGCATTTTGATGAAATAAAGCAATTGCTTGAATTGACTTAGAGCAATTTCCTTGCTATAAGAAACATGAAAACACATGAACCACTTGACATTTGACCCAAATGGCCAACATTGAAGGATGGCAGAGATTTTTTTCAATCAAGAGTTTTGAAGTCAAGCTGTTAATCTACATTGAAAGATGGAATAGGTTATAATTGATACAAACTTCAAAGTGAATAGCAACGACCTATAGTAAAGGGTGGTATGAATTAAGGAATGCTCAAAATCAGTTGACCGTTAATGATGACATATGATGTCTTCACAAGGTAATAGATAGGAAATTAAAACCAATGGATGCAAGCAATTAAGCAGGATTACAAAAAAATAAAGAGAGAGAGAGAGAGAGAGAGAGAGAGAGAGAGAGAGAGAGAGAAAATAGACCATGCTGTGTGTTTTGCCGGAATGACTTTGCCCATATGCAAATATAGAAACATTATATCCGTCCAATGCTGACTGTACAAACGGCTGGACATCATGAAAAAGCTCGCCTGCACAAACAATGTACAAATGGGCGTTATGAATAATGAAATCACCTAAGAAATGCAACAGGAAATCATGATAATTAAAATCCTCGGACCTTTAGCAAAATTAAGGATACCAAAATAAGAGAAGTAGAGAATGTAGATAGAGAAACATTGGATTAACAGTAGAAAGAGCCCCAAACTTTCTCTAAACACAGCTTAAAGCAATTCGGGATGCTGAAATCTCCCAAATTCACTCAAAGGGTGCAAGATGACAAACTGATTTCTGAATGCTTGTTACAACTTAATGACATCTATTTATATCCTAACGCATGTAACTAACCCATTGGTTATGCCCAAAATACACTTGGGCTCTATCAGAAACAGAATACAACAATAGAAGCAGACCAAGAAAAAAAAAATACAGAGGCAGATCTTGTCATGGCTTTTACGGGTTCACACCATCTATGCAATAAACCATAACCTTGCTGTGAGCCATACGGTAATGAAATCACAGTAGGTGGGAAACAGTTCCGATAATTGGTTTCAAAAAGCAGGACGTCTTCGAACAGAAAAATTCTAGCAGAGGCAGACCTTAACAATGGGGATTAAAGCAGAAGTTCAGGAATGGTTGTGCAGATGTGTGACAGAACAACATCAATAGAGAAATTGAACTTTTAAGAGCATCTCCAATGGTAAATGTGGATTGTAGTTGTAGATCATTGCCACATCATCAATGTGGAGGGGATGTACACTCTATCTGGCAGAAATACACATGCAATTTTAATCTCCAATTAATGATGTGGTGGATTGCAACCTCTATTGATGACGTGGCAAGTTTAAAAAAAAATGTTATACTTTGTCGATAAAAAGTGATAAAATGAAATAATATATTGCAAAGCAAGTGATAATATATATTAATCTGATAGGTATGAATAACATCGGCTATTTTTTCAATTTTTACATTCGTTTTTCCTTCCTTTTTCTCCCTTCTTTTTGGGTTTCCGCTTTTTTTGCATTTTTTTATTTGGTTTTTTAAGGACGTGGAGTAGAGCACACTGTCTATTGCACCCTTAAGAAATGGATGGTGCGGTAGATAGTGTCTACCTTTTTTTATGCCAAATAACCCGCACATTCTCAATCCACACCCCCATTGGAGAAGATTTTTTCTCCCCAACATCTATCCAATCCAACGTGGTGCACATCCACTCCCAATCCACAACCCTATTGGAGATAATCTAAGACGCCCAAGTCCTAACTCCTAAGAAAGCTTCATCTTTTACATATGTTGTGGAGACATTTACCAACAGTAGGGGGAGTTTCCTCAACCTATTGAAAAATAATTTTTTTGACTCTTACATGCCATTTTTATACCAAAGGAGCATTCGCCAGGTGCATGACAGGAATTCATATCACGTATTAGGATTTAGGCAGAGCATCTCTGGTAGGGCTGCAAATGGGGAGGGTAGGGGATGGGGACCCCATCTCCATCCCAATCTCCACTTAAGAATTCATCCTACATCTCCATACCCATCCCCATCCCCATCTAATCCCCGCGGGCCCACGGGGATTTTCGCGGGGAAATATTTCGCCCTACTTAATCTTTTAAAAAAAAAGAATTATAAAAAGTAAGGTGTCAAAGACAGTTACATATGTATGTGTATTGATATTTTGAAATGGTATCTATACACATAATATACATATGTCTATTGCTAGCATAGGCATATAGTTAAATGTAATTTGGTAATTTGTAAAATAAGGTGTTGCAATTTTTTCATTTGATTCTAAATTTGTAAAATGTAAATATAATTGCAAACAATTCAAAACAAAACATATAATTAATGTAGTTTGGCAATGAAAATATTTTATTTATTTAACTAATTATATTACAGTAGAATTCGACGAGGTAGGGGTAGATCAAAGTTAACATGGGATGCATTAATTAGGAGGGATTTGAATGGTCTGAAAAGCTCACCATCAATTGCACTCAATCGAGCACAATGAAAAAGTTTGATCCATGTAGCCGACCCCAGTTAATTTGGGACTGAGGCTATGTTGTTGTTGTTGTATTTAACTAATTAAGTTAAAATTATAAATCTATTTTAGAGTTTTTTGTTATGTGTATGAATCACTAGTGTTTAACCATGAAATATTAATATATATACCTATACATAATATATCATATGGTATATAAAATTGATATACGGGGATCCCCGTGAATACCATGTATACATATATAAAATTCATATATGGGGATCCCCGTGGGTCTCCTCCAATGGGGATGCCCGCGGGGATTACCAATGGGGATTCCCCATAGGGATCCCCGCGGATATATTTTTTTTTCTCATCCCCATAAGGGCCATACTCGTACCCGCGCGCGTATGAGATTTTTCCCCATCCCCATTTAAACTCCCTGTACCCATCCCCTTTGCGGGGATTCCACGTCCCCCACAGGGATTCCCCACTTCGCTTGCATCCCTAATATTTAGCATCAAACGAGGCCACCAGCTATTCATCCCTCATGAGAAACAGTTGCTAGGACGACTTTTAACAATACAAAACTTGCCATCTCAAAGCTTAATGTGAATGTAAGATGAGAGTCTACAACAGAACATATTTCAATAGGGGAATAATTTCATTGTAGCGGTGAGCAATGATGACCAAGGTAAAGTGTGGTGCGGAGACCTTGCTCGGAAATATTCCATCATCAATCAAAAGATTCAAAAGCTAGGGTTTTGGACAGGAAGAAGAGATATACTCTAAAACACAGCCATCCTTGGGTCGGGATCAAGGGAGTTCTACCATACATTTGGAGTGTTAATCATTGTAAAGGTACGCGGAGGTCCTAAAATCCAAATAAAAGGAAATAAAAGGATTAACCACTGCGTCAATTTGGCATATTTAACAGCATCCCACCAATATTGTTATTGCGTGTCATCCAACAAGGATGCGCACATTGGAGATTCACTAGGATCGATGAAAGCAAGGCACTAATATTACACTGAACTATATAAATATTTAAAATTATTTGGAAAAATCCCAAAACTTCTCCAATTTGATGATATGGTTTCTAAAGAAAATAGTGTCCAAGACCTTACAACTTAGACTTTTAAGTTACTAAAACTTATTTTGATTAGATGCAACTTTTTCATGCATGGTTAAATAGTCAAATCTCGCCTTCTCTAACTAAAAAGAAACACACTTGGTGTTTTTTTTCATCAACCTCGTGAATCATATGGCCCACGTCAAGAAATTGGCTAAATGTCAAATAAGCATCTTTTCAAATGATCGAAAAGAAACCAATAAATTCAATGTTTTCTAAATTGAAGATTGTGCACATGTAAACCCATATAAAGGAAGTAATTAATTTGCCTTCATAAAGACGGTAGCAAAAACTTAAAATGCATACTTCACTACAGACCCACTATTACTTATTTATTGAGAATTTAATAAATTTCAATGGAAAATTCTGGCTGAACAGACAACTAGTAAGAAGATAGACTGACTGATGCAATTTAAGTTCACTTACCTTGCCCAACATGAGGTCCATAAACCCTGTCAAACTCAAAATCCTTCTTTGGGTTGGAAATTAAATTATCACCGGTAGTAATGCGGATGGTGAAATCATCAGGAAACTCAACAGCAGAGACACCCTCATCTTCAAATAGCGGTCTCACGCGACAAAAAACCTTTATGTTTCCTGAAGTAAACATATGATAGTTCTTGTTCAAGCTGAATAACTTGAAAAAAAAAAAAAAGAAAAGAAAATAAATAAAGAAGGTATTATCAAAAAAAAAGCAAGCAAATAACAAAAGATACCTTTTGCTGTCAACAATTCATTGTACAATCTCTTCTTCTCAGCAATAAGTGGAGATATTATAGCCTCAGTTTCCAGGGAAACTTGATCTGAATGTCAAATAATATGCATTCATTATTCAGTGCATGCGTAGTTAAATTTAAACATGCCTTATTAATTTCAAAAGGTGCACACTTTGCTTACATACAAACTTTTAAAAGGTGCACACTGTTAAATTTAAACATGCCTTAGTTTCCGGGGAGATATTATAGCCTCAGTTTCCAGGGAATCAGCAAACTTTTAAAAGGTGCACACTTTGCTTACATACAAAAGCAAAACGCATCATGTGCAGTGAGATTTTTTAATTTCAATTCATGGATATTGATGATAGCTGACATATTCATGCTAGGGTATGTGAGGCAATATAGGACATGTCGCTCAATAAGTAATGTAGTTACTGTATAATACATGGTTATGGCCCATTTTATTTTTAACCACAAAAATGTTACAATAATTATTTTTCTGGCTCATCAGAATCCATCCCTCATACATAATCATAGATTAACCAAAAGAAAATGAAGAAAATCCAATCACTTACCAAGTTTTCTTGCCCTGTCAGCAAGGGCACCGAGATATCGTGTAACTCGATCTATTTTTGCTTTAGAGTACTCCTGCAAGTCACTAGCTTCTCGTCTCAACTCCAAGTATTCTTCTTTTGCATGCTACAAATAGGTATAGAGAGGTTTTTAAGACGTGACATGGTTCAGCAATGCATACCCCTCATCTATCTATGGAGTTATATCATAAATCCATATGAGAAAGCACCGAACTGAATGTAATTATTTTCGAAAAGTTTCTAAGCTGCTCACTTTTTAGTTCCAAGGGATTCAAGTAAACAACAACATAGCCTCAGTCCCAAATTAATTGGAGTCGGCTACATGGATCAAACTTTTTCCATTGTGCTCGATTAAGTGCGGATTCAAGGAAAAACTAAAAAAAAAAAAAAAAAAAAGAAAATGGTTACCACTACCACAGACAACTCGAGAAATACAATCCAAATCATGATTGCTAGATTTCGAAAGATCTTCGTATACCATGCATTTATCACGTAAGTGATTGATGGCTTCAAAAAAAAAAAAAAAAAAAAAAAAAAAAACATGCAAGTGATTGATTATGGTTTCAACCAAAGTACAAAAACAAACAAGACCGTTTCCAACTGGAATGCAAATCCTATATCGAAGTAGTTAGAAATCCAATGGGAAGACCAAGGAAACGGATTCAAAGTTACTCAATCCTTCACAAATTTCAGCATCATCCATTTGAATTGATTGATAGCCTTTATTTTTTATTTTTGGTACATGATAGCCTCTATTGTTTAAACAAGGTTCCAAGAGCACGATAATTTAGAATTTAGCTATAGAAAATGTCCCCCCCCCCCCGATATACCTAAAGTACTATCGCAAACTCAATTAAGCTGATATGACACGTAACGACAGTTGGTCAAAGACAAGCATTTGGCGAGAAATTAGAAAGAGCTTCAATTAGCAATTCCTACATAAAGAATGTAAATAGTGAAGGGTACATAAATAATGATTTTCATTTGCGGATTGTAAGATAGAAATTAGAGCGATAGGCCTCTCGAACAATCTATCAATAAAAATTCTACTCCTCTCTCAATTTGGATCAAAACTTTAATTCTTTGTAGCTCTTCACCTTCCCCTCCTTTTTTTTTTTTTGGCTGGAACCTTCCTCTCCTCTTCAAATAGCTTAGAACCAATTTGATGTTCCATCAGAATATAACAAATGGGACCAAGGGAGCAAACTCCATATCATAATTGATCTAAAAAAAAAAAAAAATGGTGCATAAACAAATCCTATTTTACTCCTATTGCAACGAAGCTTGTTACTTTCCTTTTCCTTATTTCTTCAAATGAAGCTTGTTAGTCTCTTAGCCAAACTATACTCTCTGAATAGACTGATTTATTAATTAATATCACCTTCAATTAGAATTAGCAAAAGTGTTGGAGATGTAAGAATAGTCCCACATCGGCTACTTGAGAAAAAAGGCAATGGCTTGTAACTTAGGAATAGGAACTCTAACTTTCTATGGTATTTTGGATAACTCACCCACTCTCAAACTAAAGCCTACTAATACAACTAGCGTCTCCACACTCACTCTCATGACTTGGACCGGTCCTACACATACAAAACTTAACATGGCCTAACAGGACATGAAAGATCCTAGGTCCAAGCATTTAAAGTCCGACAAAAATAGGGGCTAAAAAAAGGATGGGCTAGCAAAATAAATGATAAAGCTAAACCCAATAATCCAAGATGGAAAACATATGGCATTTGAGGTTCAAAAGAGTACAAGACCAAGAAGAAAAAGAGGCCTCCAAAACTCAAAAGAACATGTATAACACACCCAGGCTAACAAAAACAAGACCTCCAAATTCTTGACTAAAAAGACATGTCACAACTAGGCAGATCAATTGGACTTGAGGGGGATTGTTGGAGATATAAAATAATTCTCACATCAACTAGTTGAGAAAAAGGAAGATGGCTTATAAGTTTGAAGGCAGTAACATTGACTTGCCATGGCATTTTGGAGAACTCACCTACTCTCAAACTAAAGCCTACTAATACAACTAGTGCCCACACACTCTCTCATGACTTCGAACGGGCCTGCATCTACAAAACTTAACAAAAAGCAATGCCTCCTAGCCTAATATGAATTTCAGATATTTATAATTTGTAGGTGATTGAGTCAAATTATTTATACCTCGTCTATTAGTTACTATCCCTCCAGGTATTGTGACGGATGCTCCACTAGAAATACATTTGCTATTGCTTCTCATATTCAACTCCCTTTTACTGAGAAGCTGGTATATCAATATCAGTTATAGACTTATAGTTAGTAAGTTGTAGAAAGTCTTCAACAAATATCATCTATAATATGTCACAATAAATTCTCGTTGATCACATACCACTCCATATGCATGCCTCCATTAAATCAAAGGCAATTTTACTCTATTCCTATAATAGGCATAACATTTTATGTGTGCCTTTTCTTGAACTATTGTACATAAATAACAAAACTTTCTCTTAATATTTTACTTGATTTGGAAAGCAAAGGGTATTTTCAATATGCAGTTACCAACCAAGCCTCCCTCATAAAAAATATATCTTATCAAATAACAATGATTTATTTTAATTTGACATCCATATACTTAGCATAAATAATGGTGGAGATCAAAAGAATAGTTTGAACTGTGCACATCCTAGAAAAAAAATTTCATTGATAATGGAATTTTTTATCAAATTTCGTGTACCTCCCCAACAAAATGAAGTAGCGAAGAGAGAAAACCGTCACTTATTAGAAGTTGCCCAATCAATCAATCATGCATGAAAATTTTGTACATCATCATTATTTGAGGTTAGTCTATGCTAACTACTTATTCGAATAATAGGGTTCCATCAAAAACTCTAAATTTCCAAGCTTCTCATAGTTGTCCCCAACAAAAACCCCCATCTGAAATTATTCACTTCTCTTAGTCCAAAAGTATCTAGATGTTTAATTCGTCTACATAAAACTGATCCTTCTTGAGGTAAATTTGATTCAAATACAATTAAATGCATTTGCATAGAATATTTTCTTGCTCAAAAGCGCTATAAATGTGATAATCCATACATTCAAAAATTCTATGCCACTTATGATATGACGACCCAAAATCCAAGTGACCCAACCTAGGGGCAATTAAGTAATTTTCTCCAAACCCTACATTAAATTAGCCCTAATATAAAATAAACCAAATTGTAAACCCTAGCAACCACAATTTATTTACAAGCCCTAGATCAAAAAAAAGGGGAGGAGAAAGAACAAGAAGAGAGAGATCTAGGAGGTTCTTAGAGATCAAGGCAAAAGAATCCACAAACAAGGTATTCCCCATCTTTTCTTTTTGACCTTGATTTGATTAATTCTGAAAAAAAAAAAAAAAAAAAAAAAAAAAAAAAAAAGTGGTACCGCAGCGACACCGAGGTCGTCGCCCCCACAGACGACAGTAGGTGGGGCACCACTAGGAAACCCCACCGCCGCGAGGAAGAAGTCAAGGGGTGGTGCCCAAAGCCACCCTTCCCGCGGCGGCTGCCGAAGCAGCCACTGGTCAAAGCGCTCTCGCGCCCCTAGCCATTCGCGACGGACGTCGCCGGCCAGCGGCGGGGGGGGGGGCACATGGTTGACACCCCTAAACCCGGTCAACTGTCAGTTGACCAGTCAACACAAAAAAATAATAAATAAAAATATAATATAATAACATAATATATATAGATATATTATAAATAAACATAATAATAATATGTTTTCAAATGGGTTGGGGTGGGCCCCCACACTCGACCCTCTCACGGGCGACAGGGAACCTGCGGGACCACGCAAGTGGGCCCCACCCTAAAGTAATTGAATAATAATTAATTTAAGATTTTGAATCGTCGAATAACGCGACTGTTGTTTAAATTGTCTAGATTCGCAAAGAGGATCGCATAGAACCCCGAGCGCGCAAGGACCGGGAAAGGATAATGCAGCGAATCGAGGTAAGTAGGGAACGTGCTAAATTATCAAACATGACATGCTATTAGATATTATTAGATCTCACAATTTTAATTCAAGACTTGGGGAATGGGTTGCGACTTATCATTGATTTGAATGTGACTATCTATGAATTGTGAATGTGTTGCCCTTTGCTCATGTTGTCTTTATCTCACCTTCGTGGTTGTCGCCACTATTTGACTACTTCGTGGTTATCGCCACTGTTGGATATTTTATGATCGTCGTCATTACTCGAGTTATACTTTGAAATCGATGCATGAGATTGGTGCACACATCGGTGATGGCTTTGGACGAACCTACTATGGACTTCATGGGGCTAGTTATGGGGCATAAAGGCCTTTATGTCAACTAATGGTTTGCATCACTTCGAGAGTAGGTGAATCGGTCACCGGATTCTTGTCAATAACTAGTACGCATTGAATGGGACCCGACTTACTATATTATTTTGCTTTTATGATATTTCTCTTGAATTCACCCTTGCATGATGAGTTGATATATAAATGTTTTTATGTTCTTTATACGATGCTTTATAAAGTTGACTATGGATATTCGTGAAATACTCTTTTTCTCTATCTTTACTTTCAATTCATGATAGACTAGCATGATTAGTGGGTATTACTTGTATGTTTGATGGTTGAGCGGGTTTTCCGCATTACTGAGCTCCGTTGGTTCTTTTAGCGCACTCCACTTACTCTCCAGGTCCGTCTTCATCGATACTAGTGTGGGATAAAGGAAAGGCGATAGTGTAGAGCTTTGCCTTTGATGTGAACTTTGCATGCTATTTATATTATCGATATTCAAAACGTCTAAACATGGGTTGTGTTTGGTACTTAATGAGGTAGATTCTAATCCCCGAGACTGTTGACTTAGTACCTTGGTAGTATACGCATGCAGTCACTTAGGGATACTTGAACACCTTTGTTTAGAATTATTTGTTTAACGTATGAAACATTTTAATTTTAAATTCCGCAATTATTGTTTCATATGTACAGTAGCGTAGTTCCGCAGGTTGAATTAGGCGTGTCAAGTCGTTATTTGGACCTAGTTCAGCTATCAGGCTTGGGTAACGATTTGGGACGGGCGACCCGACCCTAGGTCGGGGGAGGGTCGTCACAGTTGGTATCATAGCATAGGTATTACAACCTAGGGAAAATAGTTAGGTTAGTGAAACCTAAGTTGTAGAGCCTTTAAGTTAAAGGTCAAGTTTAAGTCAGACAAATCAATGGGTATGGGACATTGGTTCAAGTTGACTTAATGAGCATAAATGACCAATCCTAGGATGGGAAGGGATTTAAAACTTGAATAAAACACTTGAATAATATTATTTGTATTATGTTATGCTATCTATCGCGTTTAGATATTTTATTTACTCTCTTAACTTGTAGGATTAATTCTCTCTTGTTTGCTCCGCAGTTGCATTATGAGCAATCAGGGCGGAAACTCCTATAATCTGAGGGAAACTCAGGAAAGAGAGGAGAGAAACTAGCGCGCTCAAATGGAGCAACACATGACTACTATGGCCGAGACATATCAGAAGGTCATTCACGACATGACTTCCGTTCAAGACCAGAGATTGGCAGACCTGGCGCAATCGCAAGAGAAGAACATGACCCGCATACTAGAGCTGATACAGCAGGGAAACACAAGGGTGGCAGCGCGAGCACCCATGAGGCAGGGGCCTAACCCTCCCTTGGCACTTATACGCGAGGATCATCTTGCGAAGGAGGGGGTGGATTCTGCTACGGCTGCAGCTGTAGCGGTCGCACATGTGGTGGACGAAAATCCAGAGGCTTGCCGGATGGGCAAGATACAGAAAGAATTTATGAAATACGACGTACCGCACTTTTACAGGGAGCAGGATCCCATTGAGGCTAAGGCATGGACACTAAACATGGATAAGAGGATGAAGACTTTGAATATTGATGAGTGGACCATAGTACCGTTGGTGGCTTTTTTGCCTGAACACAAGGCACATAAGTGATAGATGGCTATCGAGAGAACAAGGGGAACCAATATGAATTGGCCACAGTTCAAGCGTTTGTTTTACGAAGAATGGTTTCCAGAGCGAGTGAAGGATACGAAGATTCGAGAGTTCCTTGTCTTAGTACAGTGCAATATGTCAGTGGCAGAGTATGCATCAAGGTACAACAAGCTGCTAGAGTTCGCACATGAGTATGTCCCGACAGAGAAGATTTGTAAGAGGAGATTTATTGATGGACTGAGACCGGACATTAGTGCTATGGTAGCGGCGTCCAGATCTAAGACATATCACCAAGCATATCATCGAGCTCTTGAGTGTGAGGCATCACTTCGTGCAGTTTCAATCGGGATCTGATCAGCATGGTTTGGGAAAGCGTAGCTTTGGGGGTTATCAATACAATTTAGGCGACAGCTTAAAGAAACACCGATTTCCAAGATCTTTGGGTGGTCATGCACTCTCTGGTGTAGCATCGAGGGCACCAACTACCTTGATAGGGACCACCACACACTCACATGTCCCTGCACCCTCGACTATAGAGAGTGTGGCGTATGGACTGCCACCTCCACCACAACAGTCAACGCAGACATCTCAGACACCACGACCAACATGTTTTAATTGCGGATAGTTGGGCCATTTAAGAGGAAGTGCCCAGAGTTACGAACACGTCTTGAGGGTAAAGTGACACAGACAACAAGGAGTGGAGTGCACGCGGCGGTTGAGCTGGATTCGGGACCCACTGAAGGGTTTATAACAGGTAACATTTACATTTTGTAATCGCGATATGTGCATTTTTAAGTCATTCGAACCTATCGATCCTTTTGTGTGATGGCTATGTTATAAAAATTGGGGATAAAAAAAATTAAAATCTTCTTACGAGACAAATGAACGTCTTACATTGAACACGAAACATAAGTAAACATATATAGTTTGAAGAGTTCCTCAGAGTTGGTGAAATCATAATGAATCAAATGATAAGAGAACCATTAGCATTGGGGACACCCAAATAAAGGAATGCCTATAGAGGTATTATCCGAACCTAGACAAGTGAATTATGTAATATTTGACAGATTTTAATGGTACCAAATGGTTGATTTGGAGTAGAGAAAAAGACCACGTTGAACTTTAAACGAAAACACAATCGTATTGAGGTCTCGAAACATTAAGATTAAGGTATTGGTAGTCGCCAATACTGCAAGAGTAAAGGTTACTCCATCGAGATACATGAATGAATGTGAATGCAAAGCCCGGGCACTTGGAGAGCTAAGTCGGTTGTTGCCGCACAAAGGACATGACAACTGTAGTCGCAGGAGTAATTACACATCTTCGTTAAAATAATGACAATAATAACAAGAATAATAATAAGGGTGTCGTGTTAGTTGTTGCTGACACGAAAGAAATTAATAATTTGTAGTCGTCGCCACGAAAGGTTATTGTAATCGTAGTCACGACAGTCATGATATATCTTTGCTAAGGGTTAGTCGTTGCTAACACAAAAAGAAAATGACTGATGTGGCGATCGTCGCTTAAAGATCGATGCTACATTAAAGTTGCAACGGACAAGTTATGAAATGGTACAAACAAGGTAATAATAATAAATAAATAAATAAATTTGATGGCGAGCATTCTTATATCTAGATCTACGAGCGTACCATTCTTCTTACTTTCGAGGACGAAAGTTCTTAAAAATTGAGGATGTTGTGACGACCCAAAATCCAAGTGACTCACCCTAAGGGCAATTTAGTAATTTTCCCCAAACCGTAGATTAAATTAGCCCTAATATAAAATAAACCAAATTGTAAACCTTAGCCACCACAATTTATTTACAAACCCAAGATAAAAAAAAGGAGGAGAAATAACAAGAAGAGAGAGATCTAGGAGGTTCTTAGAGATCAAGGCAAAAGAATCCACAAACAAGGTATTCCTCATCTTTTCTTTTTTACCTTGATTTGATTAATTCTGAAAAAACAAATACTAAAATAAAAGTTACTTGAATGGGAAGAACACCAAAAGAATGGTGGTATCGCGGCGACACTGCCTATGAGGGCGGCGATGACGCCATGGCCGCCGCCAACAACAACAGTAAGTGGGGCCCCACTAGGAAACCCCACCGTCGCAAGGAAGAAGACAAGGGGTGGCGCCCAAAGCCACCCCTCCCACGGCGCTACCGGAGCCGCGACTAGCCGGAGCGCTCTCAAACCCCTAGCCAGTCGCCGGCCAGCGGCTGAGGGGAGCAGTTGCTCCACCCCCTCCCCCATGGTTGACGAACCAGGAGCTATGCTCCTGGTTTGGTCAACAACAGTAACAATTGACCAGTCAACACAAAAAAATAATAAATAAAAATAACTAAAAATAAAAATAAAATACAATAAAATAATATATATAAATATATTATAAATAAACATAATAATAATAATATGTTTCCAAATGGGTCGGGGTGGGCCCCCCACACTCGACCCTCTCACAGACGACGAGGGACACGCGGGACCACCCTAGCGGGCCCTACCCCGAAGTAATTGAATAATAATTATTTTTGGATTTCGAACCGTCGAATAATGCGACTGTTGTTTAAATTGTCTAGATTCGCAAAGAGGTTCATTAAGAACCCCAAGCGCGCAAGGACCGCGAAAAAATATCGCGGCGAATCGAGGTAAGTAGAGAGCTTGCTCAATTATCAAACATGACATGTTATTAGATATTATTAGGTCTCACGATTTTAATTCAAGACTTGGGTAATGGGTTGCGACTTATAATTGACTTGAATGTGACTATCTATGGATTGTGAATGTGTCGCCCTTTGCTCATGTTGTCTTTATCTCACCTTCGTGGTTTGTCGCAACTATTTGACTATTTCGTGGTTGTCGCCACTATTGGATATTTGTGTGATCGTCGCAACTACTTGAGTATTTTATGGTCGTCGCCATTACTCGAGTTATACTTTGAGATCGATGCATGAGATTGGTGCACACATCTGTGATGGCTTTGGACGAACCTATTGTGGACTTGATGGGGCTAGTTAGGGGGCATAAAGGCTTTTATGTCAACTAATGGTTTGCATCACTTCGAGAGTAGGTGAATCGGTCATCGGATTCTTGTCAATAACTAGTACTCATTGAATGGGACCCGACTTACTATATTATTATGCTTTTATGATATTTCTCTTGAATTCAACCTTACATGATGATTTGATTTATAAATGCTTTTATGTTCTTTATACGATGCTTTATAAAGTTGACTATGGATATTCGTGAAATACTCTTTTTCTCTATCTTTACTTTCAATTCATGATAGATTCGCATGATTAGTAGGTATTACTTGTATGTTTAATGGTTGAGCAGGTTTTCCGCATTACTGAGCTCCGTTGGTTCTTTTAGCTCACCCCACTTACTCTCCAGGTCCGTCTTCATCGATACCAGTGTGGGATAAAGAAAAGGCGATAGTGTAGGGCCTTTGATGTGAACTTTGCATGTTATTTATATTATCGACATTCAAAACATCTAAACATGGGTTGTATTTGGTACATAATGGGGTAGATTCTAATCCCCGAGACTTGTTGACTTAGTACCTTGGTAATATACGCTTGCAGTCACTTAGGGATACTTGAACACCTTTGTTTAGAATTACTTGTTTAACATATGAAACCTTTTAGTTTTAAATTCCATAATTATTGTTTCATATGTACAGTAGTGTAGCTCTGCAGGTTGAATTAGGCGTGTCAAGTCGTTATTTCGGCCTAGTTCAGGCATCCGGCTTGGGTAACGATTTGGGCCGGGTGACCCGACCCTAGGTCGGGGGAGGGTCGTCACATATGATGTCAAATTTCTTGAAAATTGAAATCAACCTTTCTAATTACATGTTTCTGTTCAGGGGGAGAATTAAGGAGGAGGTAACCATTAGGACCCTTCTATCTCTCGTCCTTTTGTTCGCCCATTCCATCATACTAGCCTCCACTACCGGCCTTACAACACACATCCATAAGTGACTAAAATCATGGGAGAGAACAACATTAATAAACTCCACAAGGTCAAGGTCAAGGTCAACCACTAGCTAACTCAAGGAGACCGTGGATTGCTCAACAAAACGAAGCATCCAAGCCATTAGAGAATCCACTAAGAAAACGTGCACTTGAAGGTGCTAGCACAATAGATGACCTAGACATTACCATTGCACTCAAAAGAGGGTTAAGTAAGATATTGTACTCAACATTACAATGGCATGAAGATATAGAAGTCTTGATCTTCTTTCTGATGTGATGAATTCTCCGTTGTCTTATATATTTGTATTAAATTACAATTTTGTAATATCATAAGGGACTGGCGATTTATATAACTGAGGTTTATTCCGGTTTGACTTGGTACTGTATATCGTATTTTAATTATTGAAAAAGTTTTAAATTTTCGCCATTTATTATTTGTTTTATATCGATATTCGATATATAGTGGTGTTTATCAGGTGTAATAGGAGAGGCTGTTGGCTCTAGTTAAGTCTAGCGGGTTAATGGGGCTTAATTAGGTTTTCAGGACGGGTATTGCCTAATATGGTCAGGGATGCTACAACTTGATATCAGAGCCTAGGTTTAAGGGTTTTGTTACATTTAGTAACTCTGATAGAGTTTGGTATCGGAGATTGGTCAGAGCATACTCCAAAGCTTAAGGTAATTAACTATGATACAATTTGGTATTAGAATTTGCTTTAGAGAATAACTTTATTACTTGAAAACAAGTGATAATTCGGATACAGTTGGTATCAAAGTTAAAGGTTATTGACTCTGACATGCTATAGTACTGGAACCTAAGTTTATTGACCATGAGAGTTGTTTCGAGTTATGAATAAGGTTAGGGTATGATAAACAATTTTATCGTAATTTTGGGTGGTAACCAAAAGATAAAAGACTGAGACATGTTATTTGTTATGTTATACTATATCTACGTAGTAGATATGAGAGTTTTGTCTTTCCTGAATGATAATAAGATGGTTAAAGTCTATCTATTTCTCATGATATGAGAAGATTTTGAAGGTAAAAGTTCAAGAGGATCTTATTCTCGAGAAAACTGAAAAGGAAAGACATAAGGAAAACTTACAAAGATAAAATTAAATTCTTCTCCTATTAACTGTTGTCAATGGTCTTTGTTCTCACTGTTATTATTAGACAAATAATAGTCAGTGGAGAAGTATCTGTTGCACCAAGACCATGAGACGTGTGTTAGGAGAATGGAAATTATGTTTATATGTGGATGATATGCTTATATTTGGAACTTCACTAGCCTTAGTTGAAGAAACTAAGCGATTCTTGTCTACTAGTTTTGACGTTAAGGATTTAGAAGAAGCTGACTTAATTTTGAGAATCAAAATCTTACGTATATTATCTCATTCTCGTTATATTGAAAAGATTCTGAAGAAATTTGGTCATTTTGATCAAAAGTCATTTTGTACTCCTATTGAGCCTCATTTAAAACTAGTAAAGAACATCGGTAGGTGTTTAACGCAACTAGAATATTCTAATGTGATAGGAAGTCCTATGTATGCTACGCATTGTAGAAAACCCGATATAGCTGTTTGTATGCTATGTCGGTTCACTGCTAACCCAAACAACACTGGGATGCGGTTATCATGATCTTTAGATACCTGAAGGGGACTTTGAATTATGATCTACATTTTAATGGATATCCCCCAGTTTTGGAAGTTTATAGTGATGCTAGTTGGAATAATATGGAGTCAAATTCCAAATCAACTAGTGGTTGGGTTTTTACTCTAGGAGGAGAGGATGTTTCTTTGAGCTCAAAGAAACAGACATGCATTTCTTATTCAACATTGACATCAGAAATAATTGCTCTAGCAGATGCAAGTAAGGAAATGGAATGGCTCACGAATTTGTTAATGGAAATACTATTATAGAACAAGCCATGTCCGGCTATTTTAATTAATTGTGATAACAAGGCCACTCTTTATAAGGTCGCGAGCAAGACTAATAATGAAAAGTCTAGACATATAAGTCTAAGACATAATTTTTTGAGACAATTACTCAAAATGGGGTTGTCACAGTTGATTACGTGGAATCTAACAAAAATTTAGCGGATCCATTAACAAAGGGTCTTGTTAGAGATGTTGTGTCTAAGACATCTAAAGTAATGGGATTTAGGTTTACCTAAATCGATCATTACTTGATGGGAACTCAACTTAATTCTTGAAAATAAAGAATAAGTTCAATGTGGTACCAACAAGTCAAGTGAATACTATGGAACACCAGAAATTCATATAAAGAGGTCCCTTCCTGGATCTAGTGTTGGTTTCTACATGAAGAAAGTTGACAATTGAGTCTTAATAAGTCGAATAGAGTGACTCGCAGAATCACTTAAGTAGACTTACCTATAAGGGTGTAAAAGTGCGACCACTTCTTATAAGCCTAACCGACTCTATAGCACTCAAGAAAGTCAGAAGTTGCACAAGACCAGTTTAATCATAAGGGTCATGGGTTCAAGATCCGTTCACTATAGCACCTGATGAAACTTTGAAGTATTTGCACTGAGTGGGAAGTTCAAGTCTGAAAATACACTTCCCATTTATGTACAGATTTCAGAATGATGTTGTGAGTAGTTTTTGTCCTATTTTTTTTCCTATTTAATGTGATTTTCAATTTATATATCCATATAGTTTGAAAATGGGGGAAATTGTAGGAAAATAAAATTTGGTTCTATTTTGGACGCTTGGTGGGCGCTCGAAGCGCCTGTACCAAGCATCAAATCAAAACAATGTGACTTTCCACAAAATCACAGTTCTGTTGCGCCTAGTGGGCGCTTGGTGCGCCCCCACCAAGCGCCCAAAATTGGACATGATTTTCATCCATTTTTTAGTCGTTTACTTGCACCCATTGACACCAAAAGTCACCACTTTATGGATAGACACTATGTCCTTTAGTTTTCTATAAAATAACGAGTCCAAGAACTTATTAAACACATTGAAACAACAACAACAACAACAACAACATAGCCTCAGTCCCAAATTAACTGGGGTCGGCTACATGGATCAAACTTTTCCATTGTGCATTAAACACATTGAAACACAAAAGGTTTTTGAATCAAAGTGTGTTCTTGATTTCTTAGCATCATTCTCTCAAAATATACTATAAGAGTGTTCTTGGTTGGAGTTGTGTTACACACACATCATCCAACAATCATTAGAGACTTGATTGTATCCTGAAGGCCAGTTTCGATTATCCCATTGTATTCGATGTTTCGACCAGAAGGGACTCGATTACGTGCCTCAAGTCTTTGTTTTCACATAAAAAGTTCTCATGTCTCTGCCATTTGAAACAGTGAGCAACTGTAGAAGGTCGCTAAAAACATCTTCATTTCACAATGTCATCAGTCTGGTTATGCCCTATTTGGAAAATGCATAGAGAAGTACAAGTCGGTGTCTCCAAAACTACATCTAGATTTAAATGTGAAACATTTTTTCTCATACAACAGCAGATGATGAAGAATCCGAAGAAATCAGCTCAATAATATATTCTTTCAAGACATAGGAAGGGTCATTGTGAATACCTTAACTTTACTTGCCAAATTTAGAACTTTTACAGCCAAAGCTTGCTTCGACTGTTCAGAGCGCGGAAGAACAGAAGACGTTGAGATGGAGTATCTCCGGAGCAACGCCCCGGATTTTTGTTCATCTTCGAATGATGTCCTCGGTTCGAACCCAGGGACCTCCCAGTTCCACCTGTTGTTCTTCTGCTCCGCCATGAATGCTCGCCCTCCAAACCCTAGATCTCCTTCAACAGCTTCAGATAAAAGAGTGTCTAACGCTGGTGAATCCCTCACACGTCTCCTCTGTTTTCTTTATTTTCATTTAAACTGAGACACGCCTCGCTTTTCCGCTCACACAAATTTTGGTTGTGCACTCTTCTGCTCACGTAAATTTTGCGCACAGAATTGTTGTAGGCCTCGCTCTCACCACGTCACTCTTGAAGATGAGGCACTTGAGAATTCACTATTCACTCCCTGGTCCACGCTCACACAGCTCCACTCAAAATCAAATTTTAAAAGCAAATGGAAAAAAGTTGTCCGTGCTTTTTCTTTAGGAGAAACATGAACCACTATTCACTCCGAAATGGACATGTTCATGGGTCGGACTTGGGCGGGGCTCGAGTCTATAAACTCTAGCACAAGTCCAATCCACCATATATACGCTGGTCTATAAATAGGCCTAAGCCAAGTCCAAGCACGGCCCAAGTAAAAAATACAAATCTCAAACTCGACCTATCAAGCTCATTCATAAATATTTTAATATTTAAAATATAAAAATAAATTATTTATTCTTTTAATAAAGTTTTTATGGAATTTTAAAATATATTAGTATATTAACTTATATTTAGGTCGGGACCAGTTTGGGCTTGGGCTTTTTAAGGTGGCCCAAGCTCTGCCACTTTAAAGCGGGCAAATTGGGCTCGGGCCCGTGCCAAGCTTTTCTTAAAATGGACTGCCAAGCTCGAATATTTGTTCACGGGCTTGGGCGAGCCAGGCAGGTACAAGCCCATAATCAGGTCTACTTCCAAATATTTGAAGGAAGTGGCTAAATTGACATCACTTTTTTGCTTAGCGTACCACATTACTCGAGCATACCCTAGTTTTGCTTCTTACCCCCACTTTTTTTTTCTGAGATTCTAGAAATACCCTTGCTCACTCCCATTACCCTCACCCTCACCCTCACCCTCACCCTCACCCTCACCACATCACCCCTCAATTTTCTTCATTTCTCGATTTTGTCATTGTAAAGCACTCGTACTAAGTCAGAAATGGCGTACGAGTGTTTTTTTCATTAAATAAGATTGGAGATAGTCTTGTCGGTGTCCTATAAGTGAGTAAATGTTGTTTGTAAGTTTCGGACGCACAAGGTTGAGAACTTTTTAGAGGTGTTAGCTGACTCCTACAAAAACATTTGAAGAGGTCTTGATTGCCTCCCTCCGGAGGAAACTAACTAAAACCTCTAAATAAGTCTCGATAGGAGTTAGTTGATACCTCTTTAAAGGGTCTCAGTGAGAGCCAGCCAAGACCTCTAAAAAGTTCTCTTCTTCGTGTGTCTGAATCCACGAGCGACAAGAATGAACAAGAAACTCTCGAAACTCCGAAAAAAAAAACATATAAAAACGATTAAGAAATTAATGGGTTTTGCTCAGAATCACTAGATATTCTCGATTCCATCGTCATGTTTTGAGCCTAAAATGCAAAATTCAAGCCCTAAATCAAAACCCTAAACACAACGATAACACTATAAAACACCAACTCAGAAGAACAGTAAAAAACCTAAAAAAAATCAAAATTTGATACAAAAGGTGGGGAATGCACATTTCAAATGTAAAGCTGAATCATTTGAAATGTTTCGAATGTTTCAAAATGAGGTGCAAAATCAACTTGGCAAAACCATAAAAGCACTTCGATCAGATCGAGGTGGAGAATATTTGAGCCAAGAGTTTGATGATCACCTTAGAAGCTGTGGGATCATCTCACAGTTAATTCCACCAGCATCTCCAAAATGGAATGATGTTTATGAGAAGAGAAATCAAACTTTATTATATATATATGGTTCCATATATGATGAATGAGTCATGCAAATATTCTAATTTCCTTTTTGGGCTATACCTCAGATATTGATGCGTTTATACTAAATCGTGTTCCTTCTAAAGCGATTGATAAAACATCATATGAGATATAGTTCAGGAAGAGACCTAGTTTGTGTTTCCTAAATATTTGGGGCTGCAAGTTTTTCGTCCGACAAAGAATCTTAAAAAAATTAGTTGTCAAATATGGCAAGTGTTTGCTTGTAGGTTATCTAGTAGGAAACAAATGGATACTACTTTTACAGTCTCACTTAGAACAAAGTTTTTGTTGCTCAGAATGGTGTCTTTATGGAAAAAAAAAAGAGTTTATTTCAAAAGACATCAATTTGAATAAAGTAAGTCTTGAATAAGTTCGAGTACCACAAATAAACACTAAACCGCTAGTGGAAGATCAATAAAGTTTTGAACTAGTTGAGCCTCCACATATGTCACAAGTCACATGTAGGTCTGATAGGGTAAGACATGAACCTGAGAGATGCGGATTTCTCGTTACTGATAGTAGTGAGGTATTGCTTACGGACCAAAATGAGCCTAGTACTTATTAAGAGGCCATGTCTGGCTCTGAGTCATGTAAATGGCTTAGTGCCATGAATTTCGAGATGCAATCCATGTATGATAACTAAGTTTGAAACCTGGTTGATTTACTTGAAGGTGGTAAGACCATTGGAAGTAAATGGATTCTCAAAAAGAAAACTGACATGGATGGCAAAGTGCATACTTATAAAGCACGACTAGTAGCAAAAGGTTTCAAACAGACTCATGGTGTTGATTATGATGGGTTTTTTCTTCTGTGGCGATGCTTAAATCCATTAGAATTCTAATTGTCAATGTTGCATATTATGACTATGAGATATGACAAATGGATGTCAAAATAGCTTTTCTTAATGGAAAGTTACTTGAGGACGTGTATATGATACAACCTGAAGGGTTTGTCCATCTGGAGAATTATAAGAAGGTGTGCAAGCTTCAAAGATACATTTATGGATTAAAGTGAGCTTCTTGGAGTTGGAATCTTCGTTTTGATGAAACAATTAAGGAATTTGGTTTCATTAAGAATAAAGATGAGCCTTATGTATAAAAAAAGGTCAGTGGAAGCGTAGTTATTTTCTGGTACTATATGTTGATGACATATTACTCATCAAATGACATCCCAACCTTGCAAAATGTCAAGTCTTAGTTAGGGAGGTGTTTCTCAATGAAAGACTTAGGAAATGCAACTTATATCCATGGGATTAATATATATATATATATATATATATATATATATATATATATATATATATATATATATATATATATAAGGATAGATCTAAGAGACTGATCGATCTAAGTCAAAATGCTTATATAGACAAGGTGTTGAATATATTCAATATGGAAGACTCTAAAAAAGGGTCGTTGCCAATTTCTTATGGCATAAGTCTCAACAAGAATCAATGTCCTAAGACTAATGATGAGCGAGAACGCATGAATACGATTCCATATGCATCAACTATTGGATCCATCATGTATGCCATGTTATTTATTCTATCCGGTGTATCATATGCTTTGAGTGCAACAAGTAGATATCAGTCAGATCCCGATGAGATTTACTAAATAGCAGTTTAGAACATTCTTTAGTACTTAAGGACTAAAGAAGTTTTCTTTGTTTATGAAAGTTTGGAAGACGAGCTTGTTGTAAATGGTTACACATACACAAGTTTTCAAACTGACATATATGACTTTAGATTGCAATCCAAATATGTGTTTACTTTGAACACAGGTGCAGTAAGCTAGGAAAGTTCAAAGTGAGAGGCTGTAGCAAATTTTAGTAAGGAAGTTGAGTACATTGCACAGTTTGATGCAACTAAGAAGACGGTTTGGATCAAAAAGTTCATCTCTAAAACTGGGTGTGGTTTCGAGTATTGCTAACCACATTTGCTTATATTGTGACAACTGCGGAGCAATAACACATGCCAAGGAACCAAGGTCACACGATAGATCCAACATATACTTAAACATCTCCATTTCATTAGAGAAATCACTGAGAGAAGAGACGTGAAAATTTGCAGAGTTTCTACATAAGATAATATTGCAGATCCATTGACGAAGGCTCTTCCACAAGCAAAACATGATGGCCATGTTAGGTCATTAGACATTAGATTTATGAATGATCGACCCCAGTGCAAGTGGGAGATGTCGGGGCATGTGCCCTAGGTCAATCTTATAAACATTATTTCTATTACTATTTTGGTTAATAAAATAGAGGATTTCATTTGTTGTTCATTATTATAATTGATTTACATGGTTACATTATAATAGGATCCATGGATGTTTATTGAAACATCTTAAATGTCCCTAGTCAGTTATTATGTTGGGAACTATAATGAATTAAGACTAGTGTGAGTTCTTTGATTGATGGTCATTTGTCAGCCCCCTCGTCGTTAAGACAACTGACCAGCCTATATTACCTTAATCCCCTGATAATCTAGTTAGCCTGACCATTCTTTTAACTTTGACATCAAAACACTTTTCATTAAAATTCTTAACAAAGCTCCAAAACTAAATTTGTATCCTCAATGAAACTCCATTCATGATTTGTTCAATTGGAGCAAATTAGGAAATCATATGGATTATTCTCCGTATTTTGTAATAATTTTGGCAGCACTTCCGCTAAAAGTAGCATGTCGAAAAACTTTCACAGAATAGACAACAAAATTAGGAAGAGGCTTAGAAAGACTCACAGCTCCACACATTTCACAATATATATCAAGTTCAAATTTATAAACTAACTTAAAGTCTACAATAGCTTAATTACAACTTTACAGTCCCAAACAGACCAAAATTGGGAAAAATTCCCAACACACTTCGAACCTCCCGGACACTGCATATACACTTCAATTTGACCTTATTTCGCGTCGAATAAAGTATAATATACCAATTAGCCATCCGGTACACAAAAATAATATTTAGACTTATGATCTTTAGTCCGCAATGCGTGGGTCTCATCTCAGATACTTAAATCCTAAATTAAATCTAAAAATACTTAATTAGCATCCTAATCAAGTTTATGAAATTATCGAATTTCACAATCTTCCTAACTAATTAAAAACTTTGTCCTCGAAATTTAAACTTAAAGGTTATTGAACCAAAAGATATATGAGAAAATGATCCTTTATATACAACTCTTTCAATCCAAACCTGTAAAAATCATTTCCAAGGTGAAACCGTTAAGTGGATCCAATCATTTTCGTTGTAATTAACAACTCAGTGGTAAAAATCATAATCATTTCAACTTTTCATTTTCAAATTCTTGGTTTTAATGAAAAGTTTTTCTTTGTTACTTGGTCAATTTTGGCAATTTGTGAATTTATGACGAGTTAAACAATCAACTTTATGGAATATCCAATAACCTTAGTTCACTTCATATTTTATGCCTTGAATCTTACTCAAGCATCAATACATAGCAAGATCTAGCCTATCTTGTTTTTCAATAAAACCATTTTTATTCTTAACTGGATAACAATTCCACAAACCGTTGATAATTCTTTTCTTATCCACCAAACTCTAATACACATCCAATTTACTTTCTTATCACTCATCATTCCTTTTATCAGAAATGTCGATCGATCAATTATTAGACTATCATCAGTCTAAATATAAGTGGTGCAAATAATATTTGAGCACAACATTAAATATAAAGTAGAGTTGAATGTCTATCTAATTTATTACCATTCCAACGTTTCTCAATAGAAACTTGAAATTCTATTAGTCATCCCATGACTATAGATCTCTAATTATATCTATCATCCCAAGACAAGAGATCTCAATTTTTCAATATGATCATAAAATGCAACCGGACACATCATGCAACTCTTTCATTCTCTAAATGTCTACTCACAATATTATTTAGATTGTGGACTAGAAAGCAATTACCAATTTCAATTCGTCAGCCAATTCACTTAACTTTTTCTTTAACTGGTTGGAAAATTAACGAATTTTCTAACTTCGTCAAACTAATATCTATTTATGATTTCACCAAGAACCTCATTTCATTCACTTAACTGTCAATCTCTTCAAGATTGCATTGATCACTACTTCGTTATTCACTATTTCTCCAATTACTGAGATTTCACATCTCAATTACTACTGTATAACAAACTTTTTTCATTACTTGAATAGAGACAATTATCCTTAATTTGAGTAGATGCACGATTCAAAACAGAGATATCGACATATTCAATGATTATACTATGGCGGCCCCAGTCCCTATGTAGCGGCCCAATTTTAATTACGCCGTTATTATTGATTATTTTCATATTCAGACACCAGCTCAAATCCGCGTGGATGACGCAGATAGGTCGGGGCGAGCCTGACTAGGTAAATAGTGATTGTTTGCCTGATGTTTGCCTATTTGCATTGATGTATATTAAATTATTTTACCTAGCATCGCATGTGTGTATTTATATCGTTGAACCGAGCGAGATAGTGTAACGGGCGTTCGCCTCGAAAAATGTGTCAATACGGGTGCTGAGTGAGCGAAATGTGGGTACATTAGATGAATGAATCGTGATTACAATACAAAGATGGGTAGGGCCCTCACACTATTCTTCTACACTGTGAATGAATCGTGATTACAATACAAAATCTACTCGTTTTCATTTTATCAATCTTAGCTATTCTCACATTTATGTCGTTCTTAGTCCCCTTACAAACTTATCACAACTTTCGATCAACACTTAAACTACTTACATCTCCTTAGTCTTGACTTACAAAGGCAATTTATATCTCTTTACTTTTCGAAAATATAGCTAAGGACGATACGACTTCTTATGATCATTCAATCTATTGAAGTCTTCCTTAACTATTCTTAATGCGAAACAAATAATTTTTGCAACTCAAATAGTTCTATTATTTGTTATCACCTTAAGTTGTTTCCATTAGTCTTTGATTTCTCGATTTTTTTTCTCAAAAAGAATTTTGGTACTTTTAAGAGATTGTTTAAGATATAAAAGTATCTTACTATTCATCAACTCAATTTTTAATAATTTCATTTTTACATTACAGTTCAACTAAGGAGATTGAAGAATTTGAATGCCCATCTTGATTAATTTAATCAACTTATTAGTTGATCAAACCCTTAAAAGATGTTATTTCAGTTTTTTAAATCATATTAATGAAAATTCTAACGATATAGGAGTTCAAACCGAATTCCTATGCATATCACTTACTGATTCTCGATTGGTACATCTATATCTTCCTTTGTTATATTTTAGGCTGTAGTGATATCATAACTTGATTTCTTTAGAAGTGACTATTCGTGCTTTGAATTTTAAAACACAACTACTTGTGTTTTATTTAATAGCTAATCCTAGCCGTTTTCATAACAGTTTCCCCAATCTTAATTTCTAACACGTTGATCATATCACTACACTATTTATTTTTAAGTTAGGAATTTTACTGATCTTTATTTTATAACAACACCTAATCTGGTGTTAACAAAAGTTATTTCTAACTCATGTTTTCCATTTGTTTCATCATTTCCTTATTCGACACATAGAACTACTATACTCAATGTCGCTTATTAATAAGTAACTTGAGTAATAAACAATTAAAATATCAGTATATCTTTTAAGAAGTCATTTGATTATTTTCGACTGTGGTTCTATTCCACATTTCACTTGGTGTTTTATTTCGGAAAGGAATCAATACTTTGTTTTAAAGTATTTTATTTTCGTAGAAACCGACTTAAGCAGCTTGAATAGTTCTATCACAATCTTATTGTGATTTTTTAGTTAAGTTTAGTTTGTCTAATCAATTTTTATTTTCACAAACACGTCTCTTTTTTCCTTTAATTTGAGACTCTTTCGAAAGCAACTCTCAATTGGTTATGAATCAAACCAATACCTCATAGAATAGGTTTTTCCTAGTTAGTCGTGCAACCAATACTAACCTTATTCTGAAATCCAAGATAATCCATATCTTGTGTTTCCCACAAGTCTCAATTTCATTTTTATGTTTTTTTTAATGATTCTCAATCATTTTTTATCGAAGTCTTTTTCAACATTTTTTCTGAGCGTTTCACAATTGTAATAGTTCAATACTTTCAATTTCTAAGAAATCCATGTTCAGTACATACGTTTCTGAATCATCTAGATAGACTAGACTTCTTGTTCAATCAATTTCGTATTGGTTTCATATTTGATACTTTCATCAATTATATTGGTATCAAATTATTTACAACATCTTTGTGAATTCGGACTTCACAAGTCCATTTTACACCCATCATGCTCAGTTTTGTTTCATAAGTCTATTCTCTCTTTTAATTATTCGTTTCTAATCTTACTCGTTGTATCTTATGAGTTAAGTATCGAATGTACAAGGAGAATAAATTTTCTATCGCATATCTAGCAATAATTGTAACGACCCCAATAAATATAATCCTAGTCATTTGCCTAATAGGACCGTGACGTGGCGGTAAATTCTACGTGGCGACTCGGTCAGAACTCGAGCGTTGACACCGAGGTAATAATTCAATAATTTTACCTGAGGTGATGCCTTGAATATTTTATATTTATCTATGTGTGCACGTACAACTTTATTGATGTTGTTGTCGAATTCATGAGTGAGTGTAGTCTTCAAGATGTGTGCTGGGGTTGGGTAGGTCAACGAGTTCGATGGAATTTAGGTTCTAACGAAATTTATTAATTTAAATATCTAAGCTAAATGGTAAGAATATCTCAATTACTAAAATAATTGAAGTTAATGTTTTCGTTCTAATTAAATGTATATAAGTCCCTAAATAACCATAAGTTATGGGTTTTCGAATGCCACACATTTGGCGTATTGGGTGTGTCCATAAGTGAGTGTGTGAGAAAGTATAAAAGAGACCATTTGCTCATAATTTCATTAAGTTAGAGGTGGTGTAGAGGTGGTAAGGAAGAAGGAAGATCAATTTCTATTTGAGGATCTTCATTAAGCCAAGAAGTTAACACTTAATTTTATTTAATTTTGATGCTTATGGTTTAAATGCATGGTAGATTTAATTAATTCATTGTTGGTAGTTTGATTTTAATGGAGTTAAGTTTTAGTTGGATCGATTAAAAAGAAAAGAAAAATATTGTTCTTTGTCATTTTGAATAAAGAATGGAAGAAAGAAAGAAAGAAGGAAGGAAACAAATAAAGAAAGAACAAAATAATAAAGAAAAAAAAGAGAGAAAACGCTTATGTTGGCTCCTTTTTCATTTGTGCAACGAAAAGGGGAGTTGGGCGAGCCAGCTCAGGCCCGGCCCACTACGGGGGCTGAACCGGGTCCAGTTCAGCTCAACCCAGTCAGGGCCCAAAAACCCCCATTTGAAAAAAAAAATTATTTTTTATATATTAATAAATAAAAATCATAGTAAATAACAAAAAATTCAAAAAAAAATCTAGAAAAATAGGGAAAAATTAAAAAAATTAAGAAAAGTGAGAAAAATTGTATAAAAGTGAGTTTGGAGATTTTTTGCAGAATTTCACATCGAGAGTTTTCCTCGAAAAATGTGTCACCACTATAAATTTCATATACTAGATTATCTTGGGATTTAAAAAATCTAAATTTATATCCAATAGGCTCAAACACACATAATTCATTGTAAATTGATACCAGGAGTCTAGGAGACTAGTTCGGGTATCGGGTACATATTTTGAGGTGTGTAGGAGCCGCGATTTGCTTGGTACTTCGCGGATTGAGGTAAGTAAACCAGTAATAAATTCAATATTAATTCTCGTTTATTTTCTTCCTTTATTTGATGAGATGATTGCTATTCTTGGACTCTACTTCCTAACCGAGTGACCTAGGGTCTAAGTGGTATGGTCTAGTCGTTGTCCACTCGCGAGTTGAGCAACCGACTAGCTCCCGTGGCTTCCCGAAGGGTTTGAATCCTATGAGTGAGCCTCCACCATGTGTCATGGCTCCTCTCAGGTATTCGAGTTTCATTGTGGTTGAGCATCCCTTTAAGTCTGTGGCTCCCTTTTGAATTTTCTCGGACTGTGGCTTAAGTGAGTCGACAGTGCTGACTGGATTAGGTGCGGTCGAAGCAGCTTTGACTTGCCGCACCAGTGTTAGACACTTACATGTTTTAAGTGACTTTGAGCCCACCTGTAGAGTGTTAGGACCATTACTCCATATCCTTTGCTTCCGGGTCACTTGGTCCCTATCGTTGATCATTATAGTTTGTCTATCATGCGTTTTACTGTTCTTACTCAACACCTTATTCCTTTACAACATGATCTATAGACTTGTTTATTGTTTAATCTGAATTACTTTTGAGATTCTTCTGGATTTACTCACTGAAATTGTCTCCGCTTTTGGTGACAGTTGCAGGTCCCTCTAATAGTAAGGGAAATGAGCTTGTGATCAGTGACTTCCTCTAAGCTTTCTTTAGAGTTGGCTCCTCTCTGTTACTACAGTAGGTTTATTTTTTCGATATTTTGGATTGTACATATGATATACACTAATTTTTTGGTTACTTTAGGGTTCATTTTGGGTTATGAGACGTTTGATACATGTATATGACACTTATTCGCACTGCTTGTCACCATATATATATATACATGAGATTTACTTTTGTGGGATTTCTACATCCAGGCATGTCCCGACTACAATTTACTTATTTAAGTTGCTTTAAATATTTTTAAATTCCGCTGCATAAACATTAAGACTTGTTTAACTAAATAACAAAATAGTAAGCAACTAATGATTGAACAAGTTGGATAAGAGACTGACTAGGCATGCGTTGACTCTACGGGAGTTGACCAAGAGTTCACGTAAGTTTATGCCGGACGGGCCCAGTTTGTGGGGTCTAAGGCTTTCACAGTTGGTATCAGAGCATAGGTTTATACCTTAACTCTATGTAACATACAACTCGACTAAAATGCAAATTTAAAGTTAGGACAAAACTGAACTTAAAATGAAAATCATATGATCCGGACTTAGAGTATTAGTTGGGAAGTGAGGAAAGTTGGGGAAATTAAGTTTAAGTACACATGTTAATTGTCTAATATGTGTTATATACTATTACCGGTTGCTATAAAAATTGATCGAAGCTTGCTATTTGACTTTGTAGATAGCGATGGCCGATCAGCAGGACACCGATGATCAAATTGCAGTTATTGGTTTCGGCCCTATTGATCCAACAGACTTTCAGGCTTGACACAGAGGGTTGCTTCACATGATAGACGTCTGTATGAGATTTTGACTATTCTCAAGGGACAATTGCCATCACCAATGACACCTATAGTGGCTTCCATACAGGACGCGAGTGCGCCCACACCTCAGGCTACTTTGTCACGATCTATAGTACATGCAACACTAGTTACCGCTATTGTCCCCGCACTACCCGAGATAGCAGCGCTAGTAGTTGCGACACTGAATGAGAGAGATGTTGGCTTTGATTTAACTCTTTAGGCAAGACTAACTAGGGAGTACGAGAGGTACATACCGAGGAGTTTAGTGGAGATTCTAATGTGTTGGAGACAGAGAAATGCATCAGGAGTCGCGAGAAGATCCATACACTTTTGAGGTAAGATGATAGCAAGAGGCCTGGGTTGGCAGCTTTGTCTTTAACAGGAGATGCAAACGCCTTGTGGACTACCCTGGTAGCCACCGAAGAAAACCCGCAAATATGAAAAAAATTCAAGAAATTATTCAACAAAAGTTTTTCCCGCCCTTAGTGATGATCACCAAGAGGTCGGAATTCATGCATATTTGACAATGGTTGGGAGAGTCTGTTATTCAGTATTTGGGTACATTTTAGCTGTTATTGTCGTTTATTGATGGAGTGGCTGACACTGATTGAGACCAGGTCGACTTCTTTTGTAAGGGGTTATTTCTTGTCACCAGGGGCACAATTGTTACGGTCGAGCCGAGTAACCTGTAGGGTTTACGAGCGCATATTGACTGGAGAGGCTTATCTTATTACGCACCCTAAGGATGGCACCTTGCGACTAGAGAGACACCGATTAGTCATAGTTCAAAGCGGAGATCTAAGTTGGGTCATAGTAAAGATAGGAAGAGGAAGATGAACCATTAGATGTTTGGCAGGGAACTGAGTGTAAGGTCTATTGCACCGTATCTAGTTTGTGCAGCCGCGCTTGCTCCGACACAAAGTTACATAGGCAAACCTCCTGAGGCACCGCATGCTTCTTAGTCAGGGCAGCAGTTCAGGGCTACTGATAATAGGACCAGGGGCTTAGGTAGTGGCCACCAGGGCCAGAGGTCTGTACAACAGGGCCAGAGGTTAGGCCAGTGTAGAGTAGAAAGTATGGGCAACAGGGACTGAGACTATGTGTTGAGTGCAGCCATGAGGGGCATATGAAGATCAAGTATCAGCAACTTGTTGGCATGCAATAGAGCTCGCAGCGGCAACAACCTCGAGAAAGAGTAGACGTAGTGGCTCGATTGGACCCACAGACAACTCGACAGCTTATAGAGGGTATGTTTTATATTAATCGTCGCATGATGCATACTTTGATTAATTCTGGTTTGTAGTGTCTTTTATTTCGAGAAGGATCGTAGATGAGTTAGAGTTGAGACCCATTTGGCTTAGCACCCTCTTTATCCTCAGCTTGGCTGTCGGGGAGAAAATTTACTCTAATATGGTTTGTGAGGGTTGTACCGTCGAGATAGAGGGATACGAGATGCATATAGACTAAGAGTACTAGAGTTTTTAGAGTTTGACTCGTTATTTGGGATGGAGTGGCTGGAAACATATCATGCTTAGTTGGATTGCTTTAGTAAGACAGTCACATTCCAAATTCCTTAACAGTCAGAGTTCATTTTTCGCAATGATTCGACACAACTTCAGAGTATCAGTGGTAGATTGCATACGAGCCAAGAGATGGAGACATTCGCCAGTATTCTGAGTACAACAGAGAAATCAATGTCGATTATTGAGGAGGTGCCCATGGTGTGCGAGTTCCCAGATGTGTTCCCCGAGTATTTACCAGGATTACCACCACCATAAGTTATCGAATGTATTATTGACCTAGTCCTTGGGAGTCAATTTTGATACCTTCATATAGAATGACACATAAATAGTTAGAGGAATTGAGAACCCAACTTGAGTAATTAACGAATTTAGGATAGATTCATCCTAGCGTGTCTCCATGGGGCACTCCAATACTATTTTTTAAAAAGAAAGATGGAAGTTTGAGACTCTGCATCGATTGCAGACAGTTGAATCAAGTTACGATCAAGAACAAGTGTCTACTTCCCCAAATAGATGACTTGTTTGACCAGTTGAGGGGTGCAGTGTGGTTTTCCAAAATTGATTTGAGGTGAGGGTAAGACTAGCTCAGGATTAGGGATGAGGAAAGAGAGAAGACTGCATTCAGTACAAGTTATGGTCATTTCGAGTTTGACGTCATGTCGTTTGGGCTGATGAATGCACCGGCGATGTTTATGGACTTGATGCACCGTGTGTTAAGACAATAGTTGGATCATTTAATGATTGTATTCATAGATGATATTTTGATATACTCCAGAACTCATGGGGATCACAAAGGTCATCTCAGGACAGTTTTACTATAACGACCTATTACCTTAAGCTGGTTATTAATGTTAATCCAAAGGCCTAATTAACCCGAGTTAGGCTCGTGGTTAAGTCCAGCGTGCCTCAATTAGCGTATGCGTGTGATTGCATGATGGATTGTGTTAGTTTGGAATGCTTAATGAATTTTATAGGTTGTGTGATTGATATGAGATTAATACAAATCTATAATTCGAAAATGCATAATAAACAATAAGTTGCTGGTACACCAAGTGCGACCAGGGGGTCGTGAAATAAATGTGCACGTCCGAGAACGTTCGTAGGCATGTCCAGTGAATTTATTGGCGATAAAATACATGGGATATACATATATTTATATTTATATATATTGGATATATAAATATAAATGTATATTAGAAATCAAAAGATTGGTTTAAATTATAAGGATCATTCGATTAGCCTCGAGATGAGCGTAAGTGTTTGAAGGTGTTAAAATTTGTGTCACCTTAAAGAGTGTCATTTTAACACCTCAATCACTAGATCAGTCTCGAGATAGTGCGATGCGTATCTCGAGAAAATCCATATATATAAACCAAAACCTTCAACATTATCTCATTCGATCTTTTGAGAGAGTGGGAAAGGAGACAGCTGAAAGTTTGAGAGATTGAAGAGTGGATCAAGAATGATTTCCAGTCAAAATTGAGAAGCTTAAACAACTAAAGGATCAGAGATCATCATCTTGGTGAGTTTAGTTTTTGAGTTTGAAGTTAAATTCATAAGTAGGTGATGATTCCTCCGTTATTTATGTTGTTTGATGATTGGAAATGGTTTGTTACCTTACTAGAAGTCCTCCCTGATGGTTTGGGGAAGAATTTGAGGATATGGTGATGATTTGGTAATGGAACAATGGTTGCTGCCATGTTCACTATCAAGGCAGTGCAGGGTAGAGCGCGCTCCATTGAGTAGAGGAGCGCGCTCCATCGAGTAGAGGAGCGCACTCCTTTCATCAATTTGGACAAACCTAGTTGGTGGAGCATGCCCCACCCAGTGAGCGAGCACGCTCCCACCCTTGAAAAACAACAACTGTGTTGTATTTTATTTTGAATTTCCTGCGGTTTTAGGTATTTACTTCGGGGTTCTAAACATGAGGTAATAGACATATATTGATTACAAATAATTGGTGATAGGTTGAGGAACCCCAGGAAAGTGTGAGATAATCGGAAAGTTAGGGAATTTGGTAATGGAAACTTTACCCGAGGTAAGTACGAATTCGCTTATTTATCAATATTGTTTGACTATATTAGTATATATAGTTCATGAAGTTAATAGACTGAAATGGGGGACTATGTACACGGTGATAGTTTTAGTAAAGGGAAAATGGTGTTTATTGTGATTCAAGAGAGTAAGTTCCTGGGACTGAGACTAGGTTATATAGGAGGTGTGTTACCTTCCTGGCCTATATGTAACTTCCTACTCAGTTTATTGGTTGCGTGTATTATGTACTCACTAGAGGGTTTCAGATAGAACCACTGGACATTAATGGATTGGCTAGACAACGTATCGGCCAATATGTTACTTTAGCAATTGCATTAATGGCATCGGTGAGTAATCAACCCTAGTTTTATAAATTAAATGGGAATCGTAATGTAATAATAAATGATAGTTTGATTTGCATTTGTTATGTATTGAATTATATGCTTTCCATATTCTTGTTAGTTAACATTGGTACATATTGTTATTGCATAATGTTCTTGACATTATATGAAATGTTGATGGCTATGGGATAGAGAAGATATAATAATCTTGATCTTCTTTCTGATATGATGAATTCTCCGTTGTCTTATATATTTGTATAAAATTACAATTTTGTAATATTATAAGGGACGGGAGATTTATATAACTGATGTTTATTCCAGTTTGACTTGGTATTGTATATCGTATTTTAATTATTGAAAAAGTTTTAAATTCTCGCTGCATTTATTATTTGTTTTATATCGATATTATATATAGTGGTGTTTATCAGGTGTAATAGGAGATTTTGTTGGCTCTAGTTAAGTCTAGCGGGTTAATGGGGCTTAATTAGGTTTTCAGGACGGGTATTGCCTAATCTGGTCAGAGGATTGCTACAACTTGATATCAGAGTCTAGGTTTAAGGGCTTTGTTACATTTAGTAACTCTGATAGAGTTTGGTATCGGAGATTGGTCAGAGCATACTCCAAAGCTTAAGGTAATTAACTATGATACAATTTGGTATTAGAATTTGCTTTAGAGAATAACTTTATTACTTGAAAACAAGTGATAATTCGGATACAGTTGGTATCAAAGTTAAAGGTTATTGAATCTGACATGCTATAGTACTGGAACCTAAGTTTATTGACCATGAGAGTTGTTTCGAGTTATGAATAAGCTTAGGGTATGATAAACAATTTTATCGTAATTTTGGGTGGTAACCAAAAGATAAAAGACTGAGACATGTTATTTGTTATGTTATACTATATCTACGTAGTAGATATGAGAGTTTTGCCTTTCTTGAATGATAATAAGATGGTTAAAGTCTATCTATTTCTCATGATATGAGAAGATTTTGAAGGTAAAAGTTCAAGAGAATCTTATTCTCGAGAAAACTGAAAAGGAAAGACATAAGGAAAACTTACAAAGATAAAATTAAATTCTTCTCCTATTAACTGTTGTCAATGGTCTTTGTTCTAACTGATATTATTAGAAAAATAATAGTCAGTGGAGAAGTATATGTTGCATTAAGACCATGAGACGTGTGTTAGGAGAATGGAAATTATGAAGTAATGGAATATTAAATGACTTTAAGTGGAATTCAAAAATGGCAGACCACTTTGAGGTATGATTTAATACTAGTATTGAGACTAGTAGAGAAATAATGAACGTTATTCAGTAAGTAAATTAATGGTTAATGATAAAAGCCTATTTGAGGTTAAGAAACCACTAATGTAGTTATACTTCATAAGTTGTTATGAAGGAGAGAAATTCCAGATATGGTGTGAATCTATATTGGAATGACAACCGATTTGTCGTGTAATGAAAGACAAAATTGAGAAATTTAAATGGGTAAAGCTAAAATATGACTTAACCCAGAACATAGTAGTAAGATGGTAAGATATCCTAATCTAATCTATTAGACTGGTATAGTTTAAATTGGGGAGAATGAGTTATCAATAAATATGAGGATTTAAAGAATCCAAAGAATAATGTATGATAGTAGGAATGAATATTCATTACCCTGGATTGATAATCATTATGATAATATAGTGAAATCAGTTGTTCTCAAAAGTTAGTTGAGATCTGGTTATCACAGAGGTATGATAAAAGTTTAGGATATATTTAAAGATGATTTTAAGCGATTGCTAAATCAATTTAAATGGATGGTAGAAACCATTAGAACTTACTAGAACTCATGTTATGCTCGTAATGAAGGGTGTTGAGTTTTAAAACCCTATTTTAATTAAGTTGTTATTGTGTATCAATAATAACAAGAATGGAATCTTTAAAGACTTAGAGGATGCACGAACATTACCGTACATAATTGTAAATTGTGACGATAAATTGGTTCACACTAGATTTTGCAAATGCAAGCACTAAGTTTCAAAGGTTAGTTAATTTTATGAATGTTGAATATTAACAGCAAATCAGAGGATTTGTATGTAATTAAGACCATATGTGATTGTCATATATTCAACATAAAAGGTAAAAATGAAAATTAAGCTTGAAATAATTGAATATTACAAACGATTGATCCAGGGATCTTTGATATCATTGTGTAATTTATTCAGTTAACTCAAGTATGCGATTGTTGCAAATTGAAATCAAATATAAGGATGCATTGAAGGAAAGTTAAAGTATAGTTTGACTACAATGTTTGCTTGATGATACCTAAGGTGTGGAAGAAGTTAGAGGTTCATCCTAAGACTTCTTATTTAGGTAAGATTGTGTGTTGAAATAATGAAGCAAAATTGTAGCTTATACTTTTATCTATATATAGTTCAAAACTTCGGAAGAGAACTACAGGAGATTGATAATCTCGAGATAGCTATTTTGGTAGTTGTACCAAATATGGAAAGACGTCACTTATAATTAAGATGAAAGGTTGGTGAGAATCTTTTAATCATTCTTATAGAATAATGAGAATCTTAGAGGAATCATTAGAAAACAACCTGTAAATACAAAATCCAGTGAATTGGTTTAAGGTTAAAGAATTGAATTTCAAACTGTGGAAGAATGAAAAGTGAAATTATCAGAGTGATAGAAATAGAAGGTAAGATAGATACCTTGAAATTTCCTAAGTGTTAGGAATTCACTTAGAAACATCACTCATCGAGGTGATTGTGTTAACAATGCCTTGAATAGAAAAAGACAGGGGATGTAGTTATGATAAAATATGCTCAGTAATATCTCTTAGGTGAGATGTTTACTGATGACCAATTGAAGTCCTGCATATGCACATCATCAGCTGAGTTGTATGGATTGGTAACTACAAGTATGTTCTTTAGAGTTAGATTTAAGCCGAGCTATTGATGATTGATTGGGTGATGCATTATTGGAGGAATTGATTGAGATTATCTAGTAGGTTAAGGTTAACTACTAGTTATTGACATTTGGTATGGATATTCTCAGACCAAAATATTTAGCATGTAAGGAAAGTTATTAGAACTTGAAGCAAAAAGCAAGGCAAGAATGTTATGAGAATGTTATGGATTTCTTTAAAATATTCATTCAAGTGAAATCCAAAATCATTTTGATAAGAATGAGTTGTTGGTGACCTGGATTGAATAATTGATAGTTTTAAATTTTATAAAGAAATATGAGATATATTAGCAGGTTGAAACTGAGTGATATTAACCCGAAGGGTTATATTTTTCTTGCCCTATATGAATGAAATCTCATGCTCAGAAATTCATTATGGATTTGTGATGACAACTGAAGGTTATTGATGGTGTAATTGTAGAACTGATAGAGTCTATAAACTTCTTACCAGTATTGTGGTTTAAATTTTCGTGGAATAGTAAATGGGATATATGTGTGTAGAAAGAGTTAAGAGTTATGAAAAACCAGGATTATTACTTCGATGAGGAACCAGAAGTTTGCTTCCCAGTGGAGAAGAGATGTATAATAGTTGAGGGGAACCTTTCTAAATCTTAACACAATATATCTGCAGCAAACCTTAGTTCCAGAAAATATAATTTTTGAGCTTGTGACTTGGAAAATTTTAGTTACTGGAATATATATTTTACTGTGTGAGTTCTCTGGTATTGATATAATCAAGCTATATATGACGTTGAGGTGTTTACCTTAAATATTTGTATGCCTTAATTTGTCGTCAATTAGTGTAGGACGAGAAGTCGAGATTCAAGTTAATTTGAGCCGAGTAATTTTGAACTACATAGAATAATGTTAACAGACTTTCAGTATGCAATTACAACTTAGATATATGGAGAAAATGTAGTTACTGCTTGAGATTTCTTGTTTAGACTTCTTGAAGAAGCATCTATGATGATGATTATGTAAGTTTAGCTGACACATCATCAACTAAGAAAGTTAATTTTAGAGCTACTAATTTGATCGTCCGTGTTCATATTCAGACTGAATTGGAGATGATTCAGTGGGGATTGGTTGTCAGAAAGCTAATAAGGATTATATAGTGCGTCAGACATTAACGACTAATGTAGATTATCCTGATTGATCAGTTTCTGATGATGGTGCGTTACGATTCAGGGATATGTTTTATTTCTGGTATATCTCTGAGTCAGCCTAAGCACGATGTTTTAAGGGTTATAGTTAACAGGTTGACGAAGTCTATGCATTTCTTGCCAGTTTTCATGTGAGATCCTCTAGACCAATTATGTTAAGTGCACATACGTGAGGTGTGAGACTTTATGGAGTCTAGTGTCGATTATTTCGGATAGAGATTCGAGATTCACATCCAGACTATGGAGTGAATTACAGAGACAGCTGGGAATTATTCTTAACCTCAATATGGTATGCTACCGGCAGACTGATGAGTAGCCTGAACGGTTGATTTTGGTGCTAGAGGATATGCTTCGAGCTTGTTTCTTGGAGTTTTGTGGTAACTGAAAGAAATACATTTCTCTGTGTGAGTTGATTGAGAACTACACAGAGGGAATTTAGCAGATTTGCCAGCATTTGACTATGGTACAGCTAAGACAGAAGATATACGCCAATAAATATCATAGGTTGTTGGAGTTTTCAAAGGATGAGCTTATTATGTTCAATGTCTCACCTATGAAAAGATTGTACAAATTTGGATTATGAGGTAAGCTAGCTCCAAGGTACATTGGGCCGTTCAGAGTATATAAAAGGATTAGTCTTGTTGCTTACAGGTTAGAGTTACCTCCTTAGCTAGTCAAAATTCATAATGTCTCCCATGTGTCTATGCTTTGCAAAATGGAGACTAAGTTCACTCCAAGGATTGATTAGAATGAATTTGATCTTTCGGAAGACTTATTTTACGATGAACAACCAATTCAGAGACTCGATCGTAAGATTCAGAGACTGAGAACTAAAGAGATTCTTTTACTTAAAGTGAAATGGCAATTTCGCAAAGAAGATGAGGAACTAACTTGGAAGCGAGGCTCCTATATGAAAGAGCAATTTCTATTTCTCTTCGAAACTACTGGTAATTTGACGTTTACTTTAATTTCGAAAACGAAATTGCTTTAAATTGGGGTGACTGTAACAACTTGTTACCTTAAGCTGGTGATTGTGTCAATTAGCGTGTGCGTGTAATTGCATAATGGAGTGTGTCTGTTTGGAATGCTTAATGAGTTTTATAGGTTGTGGGATTAATAAGAGATTAATACAAATCTATAATTAGAAAACACATAATAAACAATAAGTTGCCTGTTTACCAAGTGCGACGAGGGGGTCGTGAAATGAATCTGCACGCCCGAGAACGCTAGTAGGCATGTCCCGTGAATTTATTAGCGAGAAAATACATGGGATATATATGTTAGATATATAAATATATATATTTATTAGAAATTAAATGATTGGTTTGAATTATAAGGATCGCTCGATTAGCCTCGAGATTGGCGTAAGCGTTTGATGGTGTTAAGATTTATGTCACCTTAAAGAGTGACATTTTAACACATCAATCACTAGATCAGTATCGAGATAGCATGATGTGTATCTCGAGAAAAATTCATATATATATATATATATATATATATATATATATATAAATATATCAAAACTTTCATCGTTATCTCATTCGATCTTTCGAGAGAGTGGGAGAGGAGACAACTGAGGGTTTGAGAGATTGAGGAGTGGATCAGAAGTGATTTCCAATCGAAATTGAGGAGGTTAAACTACTAAGGATCAAAGATCATCGTCTTGGTGAGTTTAGTTTTTTATTTTGAAGTTAAATTTATAATCGGGTGATGATTCCTCTGTTAATTATGTTGTTTGATGATTGAAAATGGTTTATTACCTCACTAGAGGTCCTCCCTGATGGTTTGGGGGAGTATTTGAGGCTGTGGTGATGATTTGGTAACGGCACAATGGCTGCTGCCCTGTTCACTGTCGAGGCAGTGCTTTGGGTGGAGCGCGCTCCATCAAGCAGAGGAGCGCGCTATTTTCATCAATTGGGACGAATCTAGTTAGTGGAGCGCGCCCACCCAGTGAGGGAGCGCGCTCCCACCCCTGAATAACAACAACTATGTTGTATTTTATTTAGAATTTTCTGAGGTCTTAGGGATTATTTTACTTAGGGTTTCTAAACATAAGGTAGCAAACATATATTGATTACAAATGATTGGTGATAGGTTGAGGAATACCAGGAAAACGTGGGATAATCGGAAAGTTAGGGAATTTGGTAACGAAAACTTAACCCGAGGTTAGTACGGATTCACTTATTTATCAATGTTGCCTGGCTATCTTAGTATATATATAGTTCATGTAGTTATTGGACTGAAATAGGGGACTATGTACACTGTGATAGTTCTAATAAAGGGAAAATGGTGTTTAATGTGATTCACGAGAGTAAGTTCCCCGAACTGAAACTAGGTTAAATAGGAGATGTGTTGCCTTTTTGGCCTATTTGTAACTTCCTACTCAGTTTATAGGTTGTGTGGATTACATACTCACTACAGGGTTTCAAATAGAACCATTGGGCATTAATGGATTGGCTAAATAGCATATCGACCTATATGTTGGTCTAGTAATCGCCTGAATGGCGTCGGTGGGTAATCGACCTTAGTTTTATAAATCAAATGGGAATCATAATGTATTAGTCATTAATAATTTGATTTGATTCTGTTATGAATTGAATTATATGTTTTCCATATTCTTATTAGTTAACATTGGTGCATATTGTTATTTCATAATGTTCTTGATTATTATATGGAATGTTGATGGCTATGTGAATCCCTACTTACTGAGCAACTTGGAGTGCTCACCTCAATTAACTTTTTAGGAAAAACTAACAAGTGCTACGACTACGGGATGGAGAAGATATAAGAGTCTTAGTTGTCTCTTCGATGTAATGAGTTTTCCCTTGTCTTGTATATTTGTATTGAATTACAATTTTGTAATATCATAAGGGATGGGGAATTTATATAACCGAGGTTTATTCTGGTTTGACTTGGTACTATAAATCATATTTTAATTATCAAAAAAGTTTTAAATTTTTGCTGCATTTATTATTTGTTTTATGATTTTTATCAGGTTTAATAGGAGAGGCTGGTGGCTCTAGTTAAGTTTAGCGGGTTAATGGGGCTTAATAAGGGTTTAAGGTTGGGTATCGCCCTAATCAAGTTAGGGGATGCTACATTTACAAACATAAAGAGAGCATCGACTTTAGTCTAAGTTTAGCAAATGTGAGTTTTGGTTGTGAGAGGTCAAATTTTTGGGGCATGTAGTTGGAGTTAATAGAGTATCAGTGGAACCTTCGAAGGTTCAGACAGTGATGGATTTGTGTACCCCATAGTTAGAGACACACATTCGCAACTTTCCTGGTCAAGCAGGATATTACTGGAGATTCGTGTGTGATTTCTCTAAGATTGCGGCACCAATAACAAGGTTGACTCAGAAGGATGTCAGGTTTGAGTGGGACGAGGAATGTGATGAGGCTTTCATGGCACTAAAGCAGAGATTGATGAGAGCTCCAATGTTAATACTGCCAGAAGTAGGAAAAGGCATGGTTGTGAATACCGATGTGTTACAAGTCGGATTAGGGTGTGTTCTGATGTAGGGGGGACGGTGTGATTGCTTACGCGTCTCAACATCTGAAGATTCATGAGAAGAACTCCCCGGTGCATGACTTAAAATTAGCGGCAATGGTATTTGCTCTGAAGATTTGGTGGCACTACCTGTATGACAAGATTTATTTTATTCATTTACTACAAGAGTTTAAAGTATGTATTTATGCAGAAAGACCTGAATATGAGACAACGCAGATGGCTAGAGTTCCTTAAAGATAATGATTTCTCCTTGGAATACCACCCTGAGATGGCGAATGTAGTGGCGGACGCCTTGAATCATAAAAAATCAGATGTAGAGGTTGTTATTTATTAAATGACACATGAGTTTGCACTCCTCGAGGTAACATATATGATGGGTTTAGTTCATATTCTGACTACTACAAAGACACACATTTGTAGACAGATGATGACTCAGGTTGTCTCTATTCAGAGGGTTTTAGAGGGTCAGCAGGCTAGTAAGCAGGTCCAAAGGTTTCATGAGTTGGCATAGAGTTCATATCATCTATAGTGGAGTTAGTCGACGGACTCATGTTTGAGATATAGGGGATGACCGTGGATTGCATCATTGCTTGAGTAAAGTACCAAAATACTTTAGGGGCTCATCGCTAATGTTATACCGTTCATTCAGACGGGACTTAGATGTATCATGATATGAAACGTCTATTTTGGTGGCCGAGGATGAAGGCAAACGTACGGGATTACGTTAGGAGTTGCTAACAAGTTAAGGTTGAGCATCGAAGGCCTAGAGGATTTTTACAGCCATTTCCCATTCCTGAATGGAAGTAGGAGCATATTGTCATGGATCTAGTTAGTGGTTTACCTTGATCTTTGTGTAAGCATAATAGTATCTGAGTGATTGTCGATAGACTAACCAAATCTACACATTTTTTGCCGGTTTCTACCAAATATAAGTTCGAGCATCTGAGCGTCCTTTATAAGACAGAGATTGTCAGACTTCAAGGAGTACCATTATTTATTGTGTTAAATAGACGATCGCAATTCGCATCCATGTTGTGGAAGAGCATACAAGTACAGTTAGGCATATGGTTAAAACATAATACAACACCCATAGACTGATTCAGGTGTTAGAGGACATGCTCAGAGCTTGTGTGTTGGAGTACGATCATGGGAGGAATATCTACTATTGTGTAAATTTGCCTACAATAATAGTTACCAGGCTAGCATCGGGATGGCACCGTTTGAGGCACTTTCCGATAGGTTGTGTAGATCACCAATATGTTGGGGATAGCCTGAGGATGTAGTGATAGTTGGGCCAGAGATTGTGATAGATTACACAGATAAGATACAACTGATATGTCAACATCTTCGAGAAGCTTAAGAGAGACAAAAGAAATATGCGGATAGGTATCGAGATGGGTTAGAGTACAAACTGGGAAACTTTGTCTTTCTAAAAGTTTCATCACCGAAGGGTCGCAAACTGTTCAGGATCAAAGGAAAGCTCGCGCCGAGGTTAATGGGTCCTTTTAGAATCACAGAGAGAGTTGGCGAGGTTGCATATAAGATTAAGCTACCACCGCAGTTGGCTGGCATTCATCCAATGTTCCATATATTGATGCTGAGATTGGACAGGTCGAGAGAGGGAGACAGACCGATAGTGGATTTGACTCAGATTGACCTAGCTGAGGATATTACTTACGAGGATTAGCCTGTACAAATTTTAGACAGCAAGGTGCAGAGTTTGAGGAATAAGGACATTCCTTTAGTCATAGTCAAGCGGCAGCATCACAGAGACGAGAAATTGACGTGGGAGCGGGAGTCCTATAAGCGCGAGAGTTTCCTATTTCTTATTTGATTTCGATAAGTATTTTTGTTTTACAAATTTCAATTTCGATGACGAAATTTGTATTAACTAGAAAAACTGTAACGACCCTAATAAATTTAATCATAGTAATTTGCCTAATAGGATCGTGACATGGAGGCAAACTCGATGTGGCGACTCGATCATAACTTGAGCATCGACATCGAGGTAATAATTCAATAATTTTTCTTAGGTGTGATGCCTTAAATATTTTATATTTATCTATGTGTGCACGCGCAACTTTATTAACGTTATTGTCTAATTAACAAGTGAGCGTAGTCTTCGAGATGTGTGTGCGGGGTTGGGTAGGTTGACGAGATTGATGGAATTTAGGTTCTAACAAAATTTGTTAATTTAAATATCTAGGCTAATTAAATATAAAAGAGACCATTTGCTTTTAATTTCATTAGGTTAGAGGTGGTGTAGAAATGGTAAGGAAGAAGGAAGATCATTTTCTATTTGATGATCTTGATTAAACCAAATAAGTTAACACTTAATTTTATTTAATTTTGATGCTTATAGTTTAAATGCATGGTAGATTTAATTAATTCATTGTTGGTAGTTTGATTTTGGTGGAGTTAATTTTTAGTTGGACTGATTAAAAAGAAAAGAAAAATATTGTTGTTGATCATTTTGAAGAAAGAATGGAAGAAAGAAAGAAAAATAATAATAAAGAAAAAATAAAAAATAAAAAAGAGGAGAGAAAACGACTCTATCGGCTCCCTTTTCATTTGTGAAATGAAAGGGGGGATGGAAAGATCGCAAGCGTGCGATCCCTACCGAGCTTGAACCTGCCCAATAGGGGCTTAACCGAACCCGGTTCTGCCCAAACCCGGTTTAGGGGCCCAAAACCGGTTTAGGGGCCCAAAACCGATTTAGGGGCCCAAAACCCTCATTTTAAATATATATTAATAAAAATCATAGAAAATAACAGAGAATTCATAAAAATTCAAGAAAATTAAGAAAAATTAGAAAAATTACGAAAACGTGAGAAAACTTGTAGGAAATTAAGTTTGGAGATTTTTCGGGGAATTCGACATCTAGATTTTTGTCGAAAAATGTGTCACCACAATAAATTCTATATTTTGGATCATCTTGGGATTTAAAAAATCTAAATTTTATTAAATAGGCTCGAACACACCTAATTCATTGTAAATTTATACCAATAGCCTAGGAGACTAGTTCGGGTATCGAGTACGTATTTTAAGGCGTGTGGGAGCCGCAATTTGCTTGGTACTTTACGTTTTGAGGTAAGTAAATCAATAAGAAATTTAATATTAATTCTTATCCATTTTCTTGCTTTATTTGATGTGATGATTGCTATTATTAGACTTTACTCCATATACTTTGCTTTCGGGTCACTTGGTCCCTACCGTTGATCATTGTAGTCTGTCTATCATGTGTTTTACTGTTCTTTATCAACAATTTACTTCTTTCCAGCATGATCTATAGACTTGTTTATTGTTTGATATGAGTTAGTGTTGAAATTATTCTGGATTTACTCAATAGAATTGTCTCCGCTTTTGGTGACAATTGCAGGTCCCTCTAGTAGCAGTAGCAAGGAGCCTGTCATCGGTGACTTCCTCTTAGCTTCCTTCAGAGTCAGATCCTCTATGTTACTGTCACGACCCTAATTCCTAATCCTAATTTAATTCCTAAAGCAGGATCATTTACCCATGACTTGGGACCTGCATCGAGATACGTCCATTGATTGAGGCAATGTAGGCAAGGTATATGTTAGATTTGTTAGGATGTATGCCTAGTGTATTGTATATGTGTAGACTAATAAGTCACTCCTACTCATATTTAGGTGTCGAGACGTGAGCGGGGACGCGCTTTGAGATGCATGCCAGTGTGGAATCGAGGTAGAAAGTGATGTGGTAAGTTAATTTAAGCTTACTGTAGCTTAAATAGTAGTATTAATGTGGCTATATTTGATTTTATATTAAATGTAACCTAAGTTAGCAAGTTAAAACATTAGTCATTGATACTTCTCTAGATACGTGTTGGCGCATTAGGAGACCAATTAAGTTTTCAATTAGTGTTAGTTAGAGGAAGTTAGTGAAATTGTATCAATATGTAGGCCGTTAGATTAGTCTCGAGATACGTGTGTAGATCAAAATCAATGGCTATTAATCAACCTTTTCTTATTGTATAAGATTGAATAGATTAACCCATGCAATTCATTTCGTTTCATTTCAAGACTTAGGAATTAAACAAGGTTGCTGGAGATGAAGAATCAGAGAAGATTAGCAAGAGTTTCTTTGTGAATTTAATGTAGGAGTATATCAAATTATTGTTGTTCATCAACTAGGTAATTCTACATACACTAGTAAATTAGTTTAATTTGGTGAATTTATAGAAAATATGAAGTGTGGTTGTTCATATGTTGTGATGGGTTTCTTGGGTCTCTAGAGGTGTGGTACAAGAGAGCCCAAGGTGTTAGAAATGACCATGTGTGGAGAAAACTCAAAATTTAAAGTGCAAATTCTGGGTTTTCCTGCACATAGCGTGTTAGATGAGCTAGCTAGAGCGCTATCTGCGTATAGCGCGCTAATAAAGTTGACATGTGCGCTAACGAGGTAACTAGCACATTATACAAGTGACCCAGCGCGCTAGGTGCTCTGATAGAACAAAATCTGCATGCAAATTTAAATTTAAACACCTTAAATATGCTCAATACCCTAATAAAAGGTCTAAACACACTAAAAATATGTTAATTGATATCAGGAACTTAATTAAAAGTTTTGGGGGTTTGGGAATGAGTTTTGAGGTGTCGGGAGGCCGGAGTAGCTAGAAAATTACGTAGATTGTAAGTAAACTGATTGAGATATTTAGTTGCATTTTATTCATATTTTGTTATTCATTTTCAATTATTTGAATTGAGTTATTCTTTGTACTATACATGCCATGACTTGTTGTTTCTTCTCATTTTATGAGTTTATCATGGCATTTGATTAAATGGTTTCATTGACTCAAAATCATGTGTTATGCCATTCGTGATTGTGAAGATATCTAGTCCAATAAAATAGCATGCAATTAGGTAGGTGTGTGCTTGTATTGTAATTTATTTTCCTTTGTGCATTAGATATGCAATTACATTTGTTGGATTCTTAAACCATATCATTTATTGGGTTATGAAAGTAGTTCTTATCTAGGACCATGATATGATAGAGATGTGCGCGACACACAGGGTCACTAGACTTCCGGGGTTGTCGGGATCTCACTACCAACTTGTGCAGCACACGAAGTATGGGACCCGAGGTTGTTGGCAAATATACATCACATGTGAGGGGCACTTGTAAGTATTCGTATATGGAAAGGGAGTTTATAATTATGTGAAGGCATCTTAAATGAATTGATTATGCCCTAATTAGTGGAAAAATGTTGATGTGATGTAACTCACGGCCGACCGGCCCTAGATTATTACTACTTAGTCGAGTGTCAGTTTCATTTTACTTAACTGTAGTATCTTACAACATCATTTCCTTTCAGCATAGTTGCTATTTTTATGCTTTTAGATACTTGATGTATATATGGAAATGTGAACAAATGTCTCCCAGTGTTACTTTCTACTTTCCTGTACTCACCGTCCTTTTTATGACGGTGAGTGTAAATCCATCGAGTAGAAGACCAGGTAAGGAGAAGATTGGCGACTACCTGTGAGCCAGTGGAGTGCTGCTACGTCTGATTTTGTAGGTTTTTGATTTTATGATTTTTATGTATGTCTTAATATACTCTTGGGGATGTGTACTATGGGTTGAGAGATAGTTATTCGAACAGACACTCGTTGATATATAGTTATCGCCGTTTGTTATATATATATATGAATGTGATCTTTATTTCCTGGTTTTCCACATACTAGGGTTTCATATGAATGGCTTCCCCTAATTTATTAAGATTTCCGCTGAATAATCTTTAAATTGTGTAAGATTTTATTTACTCCGAAATACTATTAAGTTTAAGAAATGATGTAAGGCTTATTAGAAAAGTAGCTATTGTGGTTAGTGTGTTAGAAAGGCTATTTAATACGTTGTTAAGTCCTACGTGGTGGAGGTTAAATGATTAATGACGAGATTAGGCCGGGCGGTGCCCTAAGAAGGGGTCGTCACAGTTGGTATTAGAGCCTAAGCAATTAGAGTATAGTTTATTTTAATAAAGTGATACCAACATCACAGTTGATATATGAGACCAAATTTTCTAATAATCAACCTATGAATTTCCATAAAATAAAACAAATTTAGATAGGGAAATCAGATGATCCTTGCCTATAAACCATTAGTTAGGAAGTGAGTGAAAGTGAGATGGGGATTTGTTATATCCACATATTAGTTTCTATATGTATATATATTCGTTATTTACGTAGTAGCTGATTCGTGTTTGCTATCGACATGCAGACACCGATGGCTAATTCACTCGATAGCGAGGATGTAGGTGCTAGTGGCAACCAACCTACTATTTCGTCTATTGAGTATTATCAGAGGCTATCTGACCGAATTACTACTTACGGACGGCAGTTAGCTGATTTAATTGCCATGATGACAACACGTTTTGCTCCACTAGTACAAGCACTGGCCCCTACTACTACTACTACTACTACTACTACTACTACTACTACTACTACTACTACTACTACTACTACTACTACTACTACTACTACTACTACTACTACTACTACTACTACTACTACTACTACTACTACTACTACTACTACTACTACTACTTCCACATTATCGTCACCAAAACTTCCTACTACTACACCAGTCGTTTCGGCAGTATAGGTTGTATCGGGAGTGACATCACCAGCCATAGAGACAGTTTATACATCATCTTTCACTCCTACATCTTTTAGCTTGACATCAAAGGTTCAATTAGGGAAGGAATTCATCAAACTGAAGCCAATTTACTTTAATGGTCAGCAAAAGTTAGAGAAGATTGAGAAGTGGGTATTGTCTCAAGAGAAGTTGCATAGAGTCTTGAGGATTGAAGACAAACATCAGGTAGAGATTTCGTCGTATACACTACAGAGAGACGCCAATGTTTGGTGGCGTGCGACGATAACTTCTAATGGAGATTTTAAGTCATGGGATGCCTTCGAGAGAGTTTTATCAACAATACTTCCCACCTTGAGTAATGAAGAGGTTGAGGAAGAAGTTCATGAACCTGAGACAGGGAGTCGGTGATGAGTTACAGAGACATATACGACTATCTGAGACAGTTTGTTGGGGATTTAGTGAGAGATGATTCAGAGTATGTATATCATTTTGAAGATGGACCGAGGCCAAATATATGGTTTTATGTGGTCAGTTTAGGTGTTAGAACTTTTGGTGAGATTTATGAGCGTGCACTTTCTCACTAGACCTACTATTTGAGTAGAGTTGATGATGGGACACTGTTAGGACCAGCGTTGACACTAGATCAGAGTGCAGAGTTTGAGAGGATGAGATAGAAGAGCAAGGGACAGAGTTGATGGGAGAGAGGTTATCAGGGATCAGGGACAGCTGCCTCAATTGTGCCCTATGTATCATCTTCTACGCCATTGCAAAGTATAGTTAGTAGACCTCATTTGCCACCACCAGTCAGACCTATGTTACCAACTCCTACTACTTTGCCAGCCTTCCAGCACCGCGAGCGCCACGTTAGCAAGAGCAGAATGGTAGAGGCCGAGGCAGAGGTAGAAGTAGACGTAGACGTAGAGGCAGAGATGGTTCCCGATTGGGACAAAGACAAGGAGAGGCCCATGATCAAGCATAGAGTCAGCGTATATCGATTACTTGCTATAGATGTGGCAAGGTTGGGCATATGATTAGAGATTGTCCACACCCGGCATTAGGATTACCATTACAGAGTCGCGAAGGGTACACATAGTAGCATAGCCAGATGTCGACTCTACATGAGGACTTATTGAGGGTATGTTTTCGATTTATGGTATAAATTTATATGTTTTGTTTGATTCGAGTTCTACAATATCTTTGATTTCTAGTCGCACGATAGGCATCTTAGGGTTTACACCTGTTAGGGTTAACGTACAATTTATTTTGAGTGCCGCAGTTGGGGATAAGGTTTACCATAATTGTCTTGTTGTGGGATGTCCAAGAGAGATAGACGGGGTAAAGTTACCTGCAGACTTCAGGGTACTTGAGTTACCACTAATTTTAATTCACCGAGCTGGCTTTATACAATGTAACTTTAATTTTACCCCGTCACAATTGAGTTACCACTAATTTTAACTTCATACATAGGGCACAATTGAGGTCTACCTAAAGTTACCACTAATTTTAATTCACCAAACATCATAAAATACATAAGCCTTTAATTGTAAAATACATAAGCCATTAATTTTGTATGCATGTTTAATGAATTTATAGGTTATTGAAAATACATAAGGCTTTAATTGGAAAATAAATAAATAATTAATAAATTTTTGGTACACCAAGTGCGACGAGGGGGTCGTGAAATGAATATGCACACCCAAGATTACTCGTAAGCGCGTCCGGTGAATTTATTAACGATAAAATACACAAGATATATGTATATTTATATATAATTGATATATAAATATATCTAAATAAAACTGACGCGCGCCGAACGCGTCAAAAAAATTAAATTACCTAAACCAACTATTTTGTAGAATAGTGGCAAAGGGTCGATCCCACGAAGATTAATATTCTTTCTAAGGTTTAAAAAAACGAAAAGGGAAATCGGGGTTTCGAGAGAGTGAATAATAAAGCTAATCTAAATATCAACAAAATAAATAAAACAATGGAAATAAATTTGAAAACAATTAATAAAAAAAACACCTAGGTCAAGACATACAAGTTCGATTCGATAAAAGATTGAATTTGGTCGTTAATATATGTAAAATATGCAAATCAAAATATCTTAGTATAGCTAAAGAACCGGTAACGTACGCGGTTCCTCGCGCTTCCTAATCTCGATAGCTAAGGTACGACAGTGACTATTTCCCTAATCAAACGTATAACCCTATACTCAAGCGTATTGGGTTTAACACGTTGACCGCAATGGGTTTCATGAAGGCACTACACCTAGACAACTGGATCACTAGTGTGTCCGATTTAGCCTAGATTCCTAAGGTATTCAACCGGTCCCAAAGGAGGTTAATCAATTGGTAGGGTCAATTGCCACTAGTATGGTCTTATTGCACAAGGACGGGCGCTTACGACTCACTGACAAATAAATCAAGGTTTATTCAAGTGTTTAACCTCAATTGTTCAAATAATACCAAAGAAAACAAAATAATAATGAAAAGATTGAAATTAAAATATATAAATCTCACAAATCCATTGATACGCACAGTCGAACCTCCCTCGCAATCTTGCCTAGGCTAGGGGTTTTAGCCTCCCATCTAAGAACACAGAGAACAAAGAAAAATAAAAAAATATAGAATGGGGGAGAAGAGAGTTCGGCCCGAGAGGCCGAATAAAAGAGAGGTGAGATAAGATTAGATTTTATAGCAGAGAGAGTTGGAGCGAATATAGAAGTCAAGACTTTCCATGTGCGTTCTCTGCCAAGCACGTCCATGCATATTTCTCCACTCTTTCTATTTTCATACGTTTCTTCCATTTTGCCATTCTTTTTGCAAATCTCTTCTGGCCATCTTTCTATATTCCTCTACTTTCTTTATATCTAAATATATATATATACTTTCCTGTATATTACAAACCAAATCAAATCTTGCAATGATCTTGCAATGCATCAACGCCCTATTGCTCCACTTGATTTTCATCATCTCATCATGGCACGCTCCTTTCATGTGGGCCCACCAAATTTGCCTCGAGATACGTGCTATTGCGATTTTCGGTGTAAAACGGATCCAGGCATATGAATACTCGATTTTGCGTAGTTTTTTGCCCTGGATTCAACCACGCACTCCAATAACCCTGAAAATAATAAATAAACGCAATTAGGCTAGTATTTTGGATATTTGACAATAAAAATATATAAATAACCTATATATAATATTACATAATTAACGACTCAACAAATACCCCCAAACTTAGGACTTTGCACGTCCCGAGCAAAGGTGTAAATGACAAACACGCAAATAAACTAGACTCATAATATAAATATGTAGAGACTCAACTAATCCTATACCCGATTCAGAATTCATGGAGTTCCTTTGGTTTACATAGTTTCCAAGTTAACAAGCCACTTAAGAAATTTTGGAGTTAAGATATGTCAAGAACCGCAACCCAAACACAATTAAGATCACACTTTAAAGACAAAGACTCGATCAAGACAAAAGCCATCAACTCGCGGGTTTTCTTGGTCTATACATTCAAGCATGCAAGTTTACAGTCTCACTTGATCTAGTTTTAAGCACTCGAGCTAAATCTTTTTATTTGAGGAGTTTCCATACACTTCCGCCTTTATTCATTTTATATGTATACTCTTTATTTTTTTCTTCTCCAAATTTCTTTTCTTCAAATAATACGGTCCCTGCTCCATTTCCTATGGACCACTTTCCTCACTTTTTCCCATCACAAGTTTCCCTGCTCCATTTCCTGTGGAAACTTGTGGGTCTCTCAATATTAAGAAAACTCATGTTAGCCCTTCTCACTTTCACTATAATAATTAAGCAAATTCCCCAGTGTGGGTTAAAATATCATCACTTGCTCAATTTTGACCATCTACCCCTTTGGTATCTAGCACAAGGCTTAACCAACGTACTAAGTCCCTAATCATGAAATCATAAAAATGCTGAGCTACGGACTCGAGTGAGTATTTCTCCTACTTTTTCGTAAGTTTCAAGTCAAAAAGGCAAGCATAATGTACTTATCCACAACCAAAGGCATGAAACAAAGTTTCGGGTGACTTTAAATAATATAATAATGAAAACTATACTAAATACATGCATGAAAGTGTATCAACTCCTAATGAAGTGAGATAGATGAGTATGGAGGGAAAAGAAATGAAAGAAATGAGTGAATAAGAGATATCAAACACCACCAATATTGTCTAACAACCGCATATAGCCGCATATAATTGAAAAAAAAATTAAATGATCTCACCTGCGGTCTTTCGCAAAGCAATCCATCCTACTCAATCCACAAATTCTAAAGTACCCCAAAACTTATTCCGAACCTTGTCCTCAAGGTTCAAAACAAGTCAAGGAATCCATGCAACAAAAAGACAAAGAATAGTGGTGAAAAAGAATATGGATAAAATAAGAAGATGATACAAGTGCACGCATAACAAAAGTTTCCAAAAACTAGTGAATGCTCAAATCTCGCATGTCTAGGTGACTAAGGAAACTATGAAATAAAATTATCATAATAAGAGCATGAACTAATAAGCATGGGAGTTAATTCAAATGATTCCTATCAAATCTTGCGAGCACGAGTCTTTCAACTACGGGTGAAGTCAACAAAATGATGGAATGAGGTTTTGGGTTTTTGGTCTACTTAAAGACCCGCCACTAATGTGGCGACTTAAGTTGGATATGTCCCAACCAAGTCACTGTTAATCTCAAGATTTATCACATTTGGTAAGTTGAGTTTGGTTTTCAAATTGAATTTGTGAATTGGTGATGAGTTCTCCGTTAATTATAGTTGTTGTTGTTTGGAAATGGTGAAAGAGTTCATTAGAGGCCCTCTCTGATGTTGTGGGGATGTTTTAGATTTTGTTATGATGATTGGTGATTGAACAGAGGCTGTTGCCATATTCTCTGTTGAGAGGCTCGACGATGGAGCGTGCTCCTGATAAGTGATTATTTATACTTATATATAGGGTTAGTTTAGCAGTATTATTGCATTTTCAGGGAATTAAGATGTAAAGGAATGAATTGAGCAAAAATGAGAAGAAACGGAGCAAAAACCCATGAAAATATGGTTGGCGCCGTGGTCACACTCGACGACGCTGTGGGAAGGAAAGGCACGGTGTGGGGGAGATAGGAAAGTGAAGAAAACAAAGTCTGGAGTTCCGACATAGTGGCGGGGCTGTGGTACAAAGGGGACGGCGTCGGGCAAGTCAGTGACAGCGCCAAGGCCCTTAGAGAGAAATATATGTGCATGCAGTGGTGGCACCTTGGCTTAACACGCACGGCCTTGGGGCTATAGTGACAACACCAAACATGCAGAAAATAAAAAGTTGGAGTTTTTTTCGAGTTAAATTGTAAAGTAGGGTTTCTAATTGTTATTAAGAAGTATAAATAGGTATTAGGACGTGGTAAACTAACCATATACCAAATATTAGTCTCAATTAGAGTAATTTAGCATATATTTTACTTTGAGATTGAGTGTTAAGGAGTTTATGTAGAGAAAGCATTGAAGACTCCATGTTTGCAATTCAAGTTTAGTTTCATTGGATTAATTAAAGGTAAGATTTATATTCATCTATTATTTGCAATGATTTCTATGATGCATTGTGATATATGTGTTTCAATAAAGTGTGAGTAGTCTATTTATCTTATATAGCATCCCCTATCTCGATTAAGGCGATACTCAGCCAGACACCCTAATTAAGCCCTAATAACCCAGCCATACTTAACTAGAGCCAGCAACCTCTTCGTCTCTGATAAACTCAACCTGTATATCGATATCGCATAAACAATTTAAAATATACACAACAGAAAATTCAGATTCTTTTGATAATTAAACAATATACATAAATACAAAGTTTATCGAAACCCAAAACCTCGTTTGTAAACCTCCCAACCCTGTTTATATAAAACAAAATAACTCAAATAGTGTATATGTATACCGAAAAGCTCATTAAGCGTAGAGAAGATATTAAGACTCCTAATGTCACAGCCCAAATCTCTAACCCCCGTTTTAATTCCTTAATCAGGATCACCGACCCTTGATGTATGACCTACACTGTGATACGTGCACCGATCGAGGCACGTGGCCGAGGTATATTTTATTTTTGTATTGATGTATGCCTAGCGTTATGTATTGTGTAGACTTACTAAGTCAGTTTGTACAGTTGTAGGTGACGAGACGAGAGCGGGGACACGCCTCGAGTAGCGTGCGAGCCGAGGAAGGGTAGTTAGCATTTTGGTACGTCTGATTTAATACTAATATGAAATAAGGAATTACTTATAAGCCTATGGTTGTTTTTGTTAATGTAAATCAAATTAAAGGCCTATAGTTTAGTAAATTAAATGGAAAGCATAAGATTGGTCTAGAGATACACTTTGGCACATCTAGAAACTAGGTGAGTAATGAAATGGTGTCACTTGAGGTTGAGATAGTGGGAGTTAGTGGGATATATGGCAAGAGGTGGACCATTAGATGTTCCTCGGATACATAAATACATGGAGATCAATGGCTAAGAAGGAACATCACCTTAATATATAATATTAGTGATCAAACAACATGCAAACCAAATCACACATTCATTTTTGTTGGAGAAGAAGAAGGAATTGCTGGAGAGGAGTGATTCATCAAGGTGTTGAAGGAATCCATGGGAGTTGGTGAGAAATTCTCAAGCTAGGGTGCTACATTAACTAGGTACACATCATTTTAGTTGAAATTAGAACAAGTTTTGGTTTTAGGCTAATTTCAGAGGGTAGATGATTGAGTATTTGCAATTTATTTATATATTTAGATTCCTAATTTCAATATGATAATCCAGCTATATTAAAATTCTTAATTTGGTTTTGAAATCATAAATATATGAATTTTTGAAGTTGCAACACCAAAACTAGAATTCCGCATGTTGTATTAGTAATCAACCTGGGTAATTTGGTCATAATCTGCCCATTTTAGATCCAAATTGATCCAAACCAGTGGCATTTGAAAGCTTATTTAAAGGGGAATAACTTTGCTTAGCTAAAGGTATTCTGATTTAAATGTTTTTATATCCAAACATGCTCTACAAATAGGTACTGGAATTAAAAAGGAAAGTTTTGAAACTAAACTTGTTAAGGGCATAACTTCCTAAAAACTTATCCAAATAAGCTGATCTTTTAGTATGTTGTATTTGGGTATAATTCCTGCCTTGTGACCAAATATTACATTTTTAGGAATTATAGATTAGGAGAAATGGATTCCGCTGGTCGGATTAAACTCCAATTAGACCTATGTTTAGTAAAATCATGACATCTCTTTCATTTTAAATCAAAATTTTGAAAACTAAACCTTTCCAGAAAGCTAAGAGAGATACCAACAATAATTGTATTGGTGGAAGATTTTGATATTTGGATTATTTCATGCCTAAAAGTACATTAAAATGTAGGACTGAAATTGAAACTTAATTTAGTCTTTAGGGGCTGATTTAGGAAGATTGATTTAAAGTCTATTGAACCAATTTGAATACACAACAAACACCACTAAATTGAGCTTAAACTCACTATATTTGAACTAATGAGACACCAAACTCAGAAACCTAGGAAAAGGGTACGGGAGAGCGAATACAAGATTTGGAGTATCGGGAGGCCAGTAAAGCTAGGACTTTACTTTGTTGTTGTGAGTATACCCAATGGACACTTTACTTGGCATTTCATTTCTATTAATTGTTGTCCTTGCATAGTCCTTTTGACTATTTTTCCTTTGTATGCTTATTTCATGTGTTCTTTGTGTCTATGCTCACTTGATAAGTCTAGTTTGCATGATATCTATTCATTTGATTTGATTCATTGATTCTATCCCATGCTATGTCTATTCTTTTTGTTTTAAATGTGAATTGAATGATAAATAGCATGCTATTAGGCTAGTGAATATCTTATAAATGTTTAAGAGGACTTGTATTCCTTATTTGTTTAGGTGTGTAGATGTGCCTATGCCTTGACAATCCATACTTGGTATTTCTTGAAATTTAAAAAGTAGTTTTCGCATTTAGGTCCCATACTCGATCGAGGTGTGCGCGACTCACGGGGTTAGAGTCCCTGAGGATGTCGGCACATGTTACCCGACACTGTATGACACTCGGGGTCCCTGAGGTGGTCTACACACCAGGGTTAGAGTCCCTGGTAACACTTGGGTTAGAGTCCCTTGTGCTATATGATTATTGAGTCGGAGTGACATATTTCACTGCCGACCCGACCTAAATCACCACTACTTAGCCTAGTGTTAGTATCACTTGTTTAACTCTGGTATTTACTCGCATATGGTTTATTTTTCAGTTTTCCCATTTATATGCTTTTAAATATCATTTGAATATTTAGAAATGAAAATTAAACTTGTCATCGGGGATTTTGTTTTATTCTTATACTTACCGTCCTTTTTATGACGGTGGGTGCAGAGCCGTCTACCAGCAGGCCATGCAAGGAGAAGATCGGCGATTATCCCTGAGCCCGCGGCGCGTCACTGCATCGATTGTAGGTCTTCTTTTGGTATTTTGATTGTATATGTTATACATGTCTTTCAGATACTATTTGGGGTTGTATATTGGGTTGAGCGTTAGTTTCCCCGACTTGACATCTGCCGAGGCAATTCAAGCTCGTATGCCACTTTCCCGACCCGTTTCTTAATCATGAAAGGCCCGATGTACCTCAGTGCAAGCTTGCCTTTCACCCCAAATCTCTGCAGATTCTTCCGAAGGGAAACCTTTAAATAGACAAAGGCTCCCTCGAAATACGCGAGATCACCGCGATACTTATCTGCATATCTCTTTTGTCTCTCATGTGCTCATCCGAGTCTCTGACGGATCAGTTTGACCTTTTTCGTGTGGTCAACAACAATTTCAGGCCCCACTATCTCCTGTTCATCTGGCTCAGCCCAACACGATGGCAAGCGACATGGTCTGCCATACAAAGCCTCAAATGGCGCCATCTCAATGCTAGCCTGATAACTGTTGTTGTAAGCGAACTAACACAACGGTAGGTAATTCGCCCAAGATCCGCCAAACTCCAACACGCATGCCTGCAACATGTCCTCGAGGACCTGGATCAATCTCTCAGTCTGTCCGTCGGTCTGAGGGTGGAAAGCCGTACTGAACAGTAGGCGCGTACCGTATTGCTCTTGCATACTCCGCCATATCCTGGATGTATACGTAGCATCTCGGTATGACGTGATCGTCAATGGTACCCCGTGCAGTCTGATAATCTCTCTCTCGAACAGTACGCTCAGCTGATCGAACGTGTAATGCGATGTCACTAGCAGGAAATGAGCAGACTTCGTCAGTTTGTCAACTATCACCCAGATTGAGTCATGTCTCCTCGCGGTCCTCGATAGTCCTCTGACAAAATCCATAGAGATGTATACCTATTTCCACCTAGGAATGGGAAACGGCTGTAGTAATCCCCCGGTTCTGCGATGCTCGGACTTCACTTGCTGACAGATACCACAGTTCCTGATGAATCTAGACACGTCTGCCTTCATCCCAGGCCACCAGAAATGTCTCCTCATGTCGTGGTACATCTTAGTCCTTCCAGGATGTACGGTAAATCTGGAACGGTGCGACTCCTGAAGGATCTCATCTCTCAGCTCCGACACCTCTGGTATCCACAACCTGCCCTGGTATCTCAGACACTGATCTCTCGTTTCTGCCCAATCTGTACATTCTGCACTCTTCGCTAACTCACCGAATCTCGAGTACAACCGATCGTTCCTCTTACCCACTAACACTCGCTGTGTAGACACGGTTTGTAGTCTCATCTACGCGCGAATCATCACCTGAGTATCGATAGGAATCTCTGTCTGACATGTTGTCGTCGCTGCCTTGAGTAATCCGTACTCATGCATCATGTGACATCTGACCACCACACCATCTCTAGTCGGTCTCCTACTCAGCGCATCAGCGACTACGTTCGCTTTTCCTGGGTGATACTCTAAGGAAAAGTCGTAGTCCTTCAAGAACTCCGACCATCTGCGCTGTCTCATGTTCAGCTCATTATGTGTGAAGAGATATTTCAGACTCTTGTGATCAGTGAAGAGTGTGAATCTCTCTCCATACAAAAGGTATCTCCAAGTCTTCAGCGCAAATACAACCGCTGCCAACTCTAGATCGTGCGTGGGGTAGTTCTTCTCAAGTATCTTTGACTGTCTCGATGTGTATGCCACGACACCGCTGCCCTGCAACAACACGCAACATAGACCCGCGTGAGAAACATCTATGTACACTAGAAATCCTTGTTCAGCCTCTGGCAGTACTAACACTGGCACGGTAGTTAATGACCTCTTCGACTTAACAAATGCAGCCTCGCACTTCTCAGTCCACTCATAAGCAACATCCTTCTTCTTCACAAACAGAATTGGCGCTCCCCACGATGACATCGAAGGTGTGATGAACCCCTTCTCCCCCAAGTCCTTAAGCTGAGTCCTCAACTCCTCTAACTCCCTCGGAGCCATGGGGTATGGCGGTATCGCGATCAGCCTGATACCCGGTACTAGGTCGATGATGAAGTCTACCTCTCGTGGTTGCGGTAATCCAGGTAAATCCTCTGAGAAAACATCTGGGAAGTCTTGAACAACCGGTATCTCCTCTAGTCTGGATCCTTGACTCTGCGCTACTGCGTACAACGTTTCCTAGAGTCTCCATCTCTCTACTAGATGCAAGCCGAACTCTCGTAGTACTGAGTCTCGTGGTTGGGGGTGATGTAGTAGTAGCTGGGGTGACGGGGCGGTCGAAACCAGTGCAGTCATCTGCGTCGACATGTAAGCGATAGGGGTGGGCAAACCGCGGTTTGGTGGTGGAAACCATCAAACCGCGACCAAACCGAGGGTTCGCGGTTTGGCCGATTTATAAACCACCACCAAACCGCGAACCATCAAAAACGCAACCAAACCGCCCGCGGTTTGCGCGGTTTGGTCGGTTTGGTTTGGCGGTTTTCATGCGACCCATTTTCAAAAAAAAAAAGAAAAAAAAACAATCATACATATTACAATTACATACCATAAAGTTCATACATGTTTAATGTTCAATTGTTCATCAAAAATTCAACATAAGATACAACAAAACATATATAATATAACCATTAACCAATCATTCACCAAAAAGAACTCAATCAAAGTTAGAAATCCAAGTTTATATCAAAAGTTACAACAAAAACAAATAGATTAGAAATTTAGAACAAATAAATTCAACAAGCAGGAAAGGCTTCAACTCCATTCCAAGTTTCAATTTCTTTCTTTGTTCCTACAATAAAACAACAATTGAGAATAGAAAGTTAGCAACATGATAAGAGTTTTATAACAACAAAAAGTTTCGATAAGATTTACTTAACAAGTCAATGATTCCATGCATTTTGCTATTACAACAACAAAAACAAATGGATTCAACAAGGAAAAACTTCAACTCAATTCCAAGTTCCAATTTCATTTGTTATTCCTAAAATAAAACAACAATTGAAAATAGAAAATTAACAATGTGATAAGAGTTTAATAACATTTAAAAGTTCAAATAAGATTTACTCACAAAGTCAATGACTCAATGCATTTTGCTAATCATCTAAACTAATCATCTAAAACAAGTTGGTCCAAAATGCCTAAACAACATTTCAAAATGTAATATGATTATATGATGATCGTAAAAGAAAGAAATAAATGTAGTTAATAATTAACAAAATTAAAAGAAAATTATAACCTGTTTCAAGCTCTTCAAGTTCCTCTAAATTTTCTTCAACTTCTAAATTTATTGTACCATGTAACCAATCTCGAGTACAAATAAGAGCTTCAACAATTTTTGGAGTCAATGACGTCTGAAACGATCAAGCACGCGTCCACCGCACTAAAAGCGGACTCACAACAAGAGAAACTGGAATGGCCAAGACATCACGTGCCATCATTGAAAGTATTTTGTACTTAGAGACATTATTTTTCCACCAACCAAGAATGTCAAAGTCTCCATTTTGCTTCTCACATCCCTCATCCAAATATATATCTATCTCCGATTTGTTTGTTGTATTTGCCTCCTCTTCTAAAAATCTTTGAAATCCAACCACTGCCCTTTTAGCTCTGACATTACCAAACAATGAGTCTTCCGCCTCTTCACGTACACTAGACAATGATCTAGTTTCATTAGACCACATAGAAATGTAAGTGTTGGAAAATGATTTATATTCCATGTATAAATGATCCGAAGCCTCTCTCACTTTCCTTATCATCTCAACAACTTGCTCGTTCAGATACAATGTACCGTAACAATATTTCAGAAACTTCAACTTGTACCTAGGATCAAGAACCACAACAACCAACAAGATCATGTTCACCTTCGAGATATCTCCTCAATACTTGTCAAACTTCACATTCATCTTCATTCCCATCGAATGCACATATGAATCATTACTTGCTGAGCATTCATTGATAAGTGTTTCAACTGCATGCACCTCATGAAAATATGCATTAGCTGTAACACATTTAGATCCTGAAAGTCGAAGAGTGGCCCAATAAAAAAGTTCTAAGAACTGCAATAATACACGTGCAACACTCCAATCTTCTTTTGTGGGAACTCCCTTCTTCAACTCACTTGAATCCTTATCATATGACTCTTACAATTTCTCAAATGCTCTTTGATACTTCACCGCTGAATCCAACATCAAATAAGTGGAATTCCATCTAGTTGATATATCTAAGGACACTGAAGCTTTACATAGTATTTTTTCAAGTTCAACACATTGCTTAAACTTTTTCTTCCTTGATGGAGAACTTCTCACTTGTTTCACTGCTTCGCGTATTCGACTAATGGAGTCTTTCACCTCTTTCAAACCATCACTAACAATGAGATTCAAAATGTGTCCACAACATCTTACGTGAAGGTATTTCGCATTTAACACGCTTCCACCCCAATTATTTAGTTTTCTCCTTAAGTATTCAATTGCCAAATCATTAGATTTAACATTGTCTACAGTTATTGTAAACACTTTCTCAATTTTCCAGTGAAGCAAACACATCTCAACAACCTTACCAATATCATCAGTCGTATGGCCTTCAACCTCACAAAAATTAATGATTTTCTTTTGCAATTTCCAATCATCATCAACATAATGTGTAGTGAGACACATATAGCTAGTATTTTGCAAAGAAGTCCAAGTATCAGTTGTCAAACAAACTCTGAGAGAATTCTTTGTTAATATCTTTTCAATTTTGCCTTATCAACATTATACATATCCAAAAAATCTTTAGTTATAGTTCTCCTCTTCACTAACTTGAGTTTGGGTTGTATAACATTGCAAAACTTAACAAAGCATGGATGTTCCACAAAAACAAAAGGCAATTCAGCTCCTATTATCAATTCAGTAAGGGCATCACGACTTAATGCTTGATCAAACTTCTGAAGTCCTATTTTACTTTCACCCTCCGACCCTTTAACTTGTAATTCTATTGTTTTTTGTTTCTTACACACTGAGTTCACTTGACTATGTGGGTACTTGGGGCATTTATTTAAATGAGCTGTTATTGTGCTTGTACCATTCTTGCTAGGACAATGATACTCTTTACCACAATAATTGCAAGTTGCAAGTGCCACTTTTCCATGCTCATCTAACGTTTTAGAATAATGGTCCCAAACTCTAGAGGTTGTGCGATTATTACCTTTCGCTTCTGCCTTCTTTGTTGATGATGGCAAACTAGACGAGTTTGGAGGAGCAACAATAGGTTCACCACTTTCAAACTCCATTGGTGTAAAACTTGCATCAGTCGATAATGTTCCGGTTGTTACGTGATGTAAATCCATATAGAAAAAAAAACAAACGATCGATGTTAGAATGAGAATGAACATTAAATAACTAACAACTCAAGGGATCAAAACACGGTGGAATTGACATATTTGTTAATTATTGTTATTATTTTAGGGTGAAATTAAATGTAGTTAGATTATTGGTTAATCTTAAATTTGTAACTATATGGTGTTAAAGTTTTGGAAGAAAAATTTAATCACAATATGTTTATTTAACATTTGAACTTATTAATAATTTAATGCTCATGCTGTAAGTTCAAGTGTAAAATACATTTTTTAAAATCATATTAGCTAGGTAATCACGCTAACTATGTAATGTATTGACATAAAAAGGGCATACCTTCTTTAACTATACAGTCAGAGGTTACCGCCTGTTATCTACTTCAGCAGTTAAGGTACCACAATCCCGACAATGAACTAAAACATTATGGCCTGCAAAGTTTAGAGTCCAAAAAAAAAAGCACGGGTAAGGACTTTTGCAAAAGTGGAACTATGGTACTAATCTGAGAAAAGACTTTGACATACACTCTAGTCCAACATAATCAAAACCTCTGAGAATAGATAACTACCTGCCAACCAACACCACTGCTGAGAATGGATGGTGTATGCTGCATATTTTAGCTCAAGATGCAAAACAAGGCAACAACAAAGTCAGAAAAAGCGGCTAATTTAACAATGTACCAACCAACACATAACAAGCATGATGAGATGTCGATCGCCAAATAGGATTACCAAAAACTACCAGCAACAACTAATCCATTAAAGAAATACATCCAGCGACTAGAAGGAGGCGATGGAGGCGGCTGTGGGCGCGGCAGCGGTTCGCGCGGTAGGAGGCGACGACGACAGGTGGTGGTCGGAGGCGACGACGATAGGTGTTGGTCGCCCCCAAACCGCGACGGCGAGTAGGCGACAGTGGAGGCGGTGGAGGCGGGACTGGTGGGAGGAGGCAATGGACGCAACACTGGCGAGTTGGCGACAGTGGAGGCGGCGAAGGCGGGACCGGTGGGACGATGCGGTGCGAGGCGGCGGTGAAGGCGGTTGTGGACGCAGCAGCGGTTCGCGCGGTGGAAGGCGACGACGATGGCGATGGTCGAAGGAGGATGAAGGGTGGCGGTGCGGCGGCGGTGAGACGGTCATTTCGCAGCGGCAGGTAGAGCCCTAGAGAGAGTGGTCGAGAGAAGAGACGGGGAGTGAGTAGGAGACGACTTGTTTTTTTTTTATGTTTTAGGGTTTTTGACTTTTGAGTTTTGAGTTGTATATTATGATTATTTACTAAAATACCCTCGGTTTGGTTAAACCGCGGTTTTTCCAAAATGAAAACCGCGACCAAACCGCGATTATGCGGTTTTTAAGTTTTTTAAACCGCCCCCAAACCGCGAGTTCTAAAAATCAGACCAAACCATGCGGTTTACACGGTTTGGGCGGTTTGGGCAGTTTTTTGAAAACCGCTACCCACCCCTAGTAAGCGATGAAATCGACAATCTGTCACTCCTAAGCGGTCGTCTGGTCAGACATCCTCTAAAAATTGTCAACTGATACGGTAGGAGGCTGACTGCCGCTAGCTCCGGTGTCTCCAGCCTCGCGCGAATCCCCCACCGGTGTCTTCAAGTGGATAACGAACGCGAATCAGGTACTACGTGGCATAACGCATATATATACATATAGAAACTAACACGTACATATAAGAAATCCCCATCTCACCTTCACTTTATTCCCAACAAAATAGTTCCTAGGCAAGGATCATCTGGTTTCCACTTCTAAGGTTTGTGTTTTATACGAGTTCGTGTTTTTCTTATTTATCCCTAAGGTTCTAATACTTATGCTCTAATACCAACTGTGACGGCCCCTCTCCTAATCTAGGGCACCGCCCGACCTAATCCCGTAATTAAGCCCTAATCATATCCACGTAGGACTTAACTACGTATTAGTCAGCCTTTACAACCTAGACGCCTCTTTTCTCGTGTTCAGGATAAGTAATACACTAGTCCTACCAGTTTAAAAAATTTAGAGTTAATTAAGACTTTTTATTAAATTAATTAATTAGCGGAAGTCTTATTGATTATGCAGAAGCAATTAGTAACTTATGCGGAAGCCATTTATAAAATCCTAAGTGTGGAAAACCAGGAAATGACATCACATATATAAAGTCCTCAAAATGCAGTGAAACAGTAAAATAGTCTAAGTCAAGTTGGGGAAACTAACGCTCAACCCATTATACAACCCCAAATAGTATCTGAAAGACATATATAACATATACAATTAAAATACCAAAAGAATACCTACAATCGATGCAGTGACGCGACGCGGGCTCAGGGATAATTGTCGATTTTCTCTTTGCACGGCCTGCTGGTAGACGGCTCTGCACCCACCGTCTTAAAAAGGACGGTGAGTACAAGAATAAAACAACAATCCCCGATGACAAGTTTAATTTGCATTTCCAAATATTCAAATGGTATTTAAAAGCATATAAATGGGAAAACTGGAAAATGAACCATATGCGAGTAAATACCAGAGTTAAACAAGTGATACTGACACTAGGCTAAGTAGTGGTGATTTAGGTCCGATCGGCAGTGAAACATGTCACTCCGACTCAATAATCATATAGCACAAGGGACTCTAACCCAAGTGTTACCAGGGACTCTAACCTCGATGTGTAGACCACCTCAGGGACTCTAACCCCGAGTGTCATACAGTGTCAAGTAACATGTGCCGACATCCCCAGGGACTCTAACCCCGTGAGTCGCGCACACCTCGATCGAGTACGGGACCTAAATGCGAAAACTACTTTTTAAATTTCAAGAATTACCAAGTATGGATTGTCAAGGCATAGGCACATCTACACACCTAAACAAATAAGGAATACAAGTCCTCTTAAACATTTATAAGATATTCACTAGCCTAATAGCATGCTATTTATCATTCAATTCACATTTAAAACAACAAGAATAGACATAACATGAGATAAAATCAATGAATCAAATCAAATGAATGGATATCATGCAAACTAGACTCATCAAGTGAGCATAGACACAAAGAACACATGATATAAGAATACAAAAGCAAAATAGTCAAAAGGACTATGCAAGGACAACAATTAATAGAAATGAAATGCCAAGTAAAGTTGTCATTGGGTATACTCACAACAACAAAGTAAAGTCCTAGCTTTACTGGCCTCCCGATACTCCAAATCTTGTATTCGCTCTCCCGTACCCCTTTCCTAGGTTCCTGAGTTTGGTGTCTCATTAGTTCAAATATAGTGGGTTTAAGCTCAATTTAGTGGTGTTTATTGTGTATTCAAATTGGTTGAATAGAATTTAAATCAATCTTTCTAACCAGCCCCTAAAAACTAAATTAAGTTTCAATTTCAGTCCTACATCTTAACGCACTTTTAGGCATGAAATGGTCAAAATATCCAAATCCTCCATCAGTACAATTATTGTTGGTATCTCTCTTAGCTTTCCAGAAAGGTTTAGTTTACAAAATTCAAATTTAAAATGAATGAGGTATCATGATTTTACTAAACATAGGTCTAATTGAGAATTAATGCGACCAACGGAATTCGAAAATCTATTTCTCCCACTCTATAGTTCCTAAAAATGTGATTTTTGGTCACAACGTATAAAATATATCCAAATACAACATACTAAAAGATCAACTCATTTGGATAAGTAGTTATGGAGTTATGCACTTAACAAGTTTAGTTTTAAAACTTTCCTTTTTAATTCCAGTACCTATTTGTAGAGCATGTTTGGACATAAAAACATTTGAATCAAAATACCTTCAGCTAAGCAAAGTTATTCCACTTTAAAGAAGATTTCAAATGCCACTAGTTTGGATCAATTTGGATCTAAAATGGGCAGATTATGACCAAATTACCCAGGTTGATTCCTAATACAACATGCAGAATTCTAGTTTTGGTGTTGCAACTTCAAAAATTCATATCTTTATGATTTCAAAACCAAATTAAGAACTTCAATATAGCTGGATTATCAGCTTCAAATGAGGAATCTAAATATATAAATCAATTGCAAACACTCAATCACCTACCATCTGAAATTAGCCTAAAACCTGAACTTGTTCTAATTTCAACTAAAAGGATGTGTACCTAGTTGATGTAGCACCCTAGCTTGAGAATTTCTCACTAACTCCCATGGATTCCTTCAACACCTTGATGATTCACTCCTCTCCAGAAATTCCTTCTTCTTCTCCAGCAAAAATGAATGAGTGATTTGGTTTGCATGTTGTTTGATCACTATTATTATATATTAAGGTGATGTTCCTTCTTAGCCCTTGATCTCTATGTATTTATGTATCCCGAGGAACATCTAATGGTCCACCTCTTTCCATATATCCCACTAACTCTCACTATCTCAACCTCAAGTGACACCATTTCATTACTCACCTAGTTCCTAGATGTGCCAATGTGTATCTCTAGACCAATCCTATGCTTTCCATTTAATTTACTCAACTATAGGCCTTTAATTTGATTTACATTAACAAAAACAACTATAGGCTTATAAGTAATTCCTTATTTCATATTAGTATTAAATAAGACTTACCAAAATGCTAACTACCCGGTTCCCCTGCTCGCACGCTACTCGAGGCATGTCCCCGCTCTCGTCTCGACGCCTACAACTGTACAAACCGACTTAGTAAGTCTACACAATACATAACACTAGGCATACATCAATACAAAAATATAATATTCCTCGGCCACGTGCCTCGGTCGGTGCACGTATCACAGTGTAGGTCCCACGTCAAGGGTCGGTGATCCTGATTAAGGAATTAAATCGGGGGTTAGAGATTTGGGTCGTGACATAGCCATTTAGTATTACTTAGTTAGTTTGAAAAGTTACTAAGTTTTATTTTCAGTATTTTACTTTTAAAATCATAAAAACAAAAAAATAAAAAATATAGGCTTAAGTTTCAAGTTTGACTTTCTGCACTTGAAATTTTGTGTATTCTTTTTAGGGATAATTATTGCATGCGTAGCAAGGGAGAGAAGGACCTAGCGCCTTATGACCCGGAAATTGAAAGAACGAATAAAGGAAAAAAAGAAATAAATCAAGATGGCCGAGGAGCAAGCTAGAAACCAACAACAGGGCACCGGGAATAACCAACTCGCAGGTGATCTGGTAGTGTAGGATAGACTGCGAGGACATAAATGCCTTCATGATTACTTTAAGCCAGAAGTTTAGGAGTCTTACAATGGAGTGTTGAGGCTTCCAATCAACACCACCGAGTTCGAACTGAGATCGACTCTAATGAACATGGTGCAAAATAGTCTATTCAACGGGCTATCCGACGAAGATCCAGTTGCACATGTTGTGAATTTTTTGGAGAAACGCGACACCGTGCACATTACTGGAGTAACAAATGAGGTGATCAAGATGTGACTTTTTCCATTCTCATTGGGTGGAAAAGCCGAATCCTAGTTCCAAAGGATGAATGCAAGGAGTATGACCTCAAGGGCGAAAATCAATGAAAGATCTCTTGACAAGTTCTTTCCCCCAGTAAAAGTCATTTAAAGGAAACTTGAGATTAATCAGTTCAAGCAAGAAGACATCGAGTCTCTAGGCGAGGCTTGGGAAAGATTCAAAGAGATGTTGAGGAGATGTTTGGGATACGGATACGTGAAATGGGCACTAATCTAAATTTTATACTATAGGATGAACCACAGCACGAGAACGCTAGTAGATGTTGCATCAGGTGGCTCTCTACTTACCAAGGATGAGGATGGAACATTGGATATCCTTAATCGCCGGTACTCATTCTACAGTAAGGAAACCAGCAGAGGTATATGAGATTGACTTGCAAGCTGCAATTATGGCATAACTATCAAATTTGAGTAGTCTAATGGCGAAACTTCAAATGAGAAACCAAGGTCCACAAGTAGCATAACAACCCATTAATCACCAAGGCATGGTGGTTAACTAAATGGATATATAGCAGGGAATGAAGTATAAGGACAACAACTTCATGAACAACCAAGGCTATAGGAACAACATCAGTCCGAGCGTAATGGCTCCCCAACAGTTTTATCAAGGATAAAACAACAACAACCTGAACTTCTCTTACGGAAATCTTGATAATGCACTAAAGTTACCTCAAGACTTCAAGCAACAAGTCCAATAAGGGAAGTTGGGGTAGAGTGAAGAGATGACTTCATTGAAGTCAATTGAGAATTACCGGCAAGCCATGGAAATGAGCAATAGGGAACGTCATGAAAAGCATAATAAAGATATGAAAGGAATAAAGCAAGCCATGAAGAAGATGGATAATAAGCAATCACAATCCATCAAGAATTTAGAGAGACAAATTAGTAAGCTTGTTATAGCCTTGAACTCGAAGAAATAAGGATAGTTTCCTAGCAAGACTGTCACCAATCCCAAGGAGAACGTGAGTGTTATTTGCATGATGAGCACTACGACAACAAAGGAGCCGAGACAAGAATAAGTGATGTATAAGCCAGAAAAGTCAACACTTTGGCTATGATGAAGCATGAAGAAAGTCATGAGCACGAAACATAAGTGATGTAAGATGAGATTGATGGTTTCAAGAAACAAAGAATTAATGCCTTGAAGAAAAAGAAAGGGAAGCAACAATGGAAGGCTATAAGCAAAAAAATAAGGGACCTTTGAAGAAGACCCAAGGCAATGACATCAAGTTGGTTCCGACCGGAACTAAAGCTCAAGTTCATCCCATAACTTTAACATATCAAAAGGAGAGATCCTTGAGAGATAAGCATACTGATAAACATCGACGGACGCCAGTTTATAATGTTTTATGTGACATCGGAGCCTTGATCAATATCATGCCTCTAATGGACATGTTACATGGCGACTTGAAGATCAATTGTCCCGACATGAAAAATTTGTAAGTAGCTGATGACAATTTGATACCTACTATAGGAAGAGTTTTAAATGTGCATGTGAAAGTGGGTAGATTCACATTCATCGCAGATTTTGAGTCATGAACCACAATATGGATGATGATGTGTCTATTATACTTAAGCGGTCATTCTTGAACAGTGCCAAAACAAATTTGTACACAAGAGAGAGGAAAATCACGATGAGTATCGATGAGGGCTATGATGCTGAGAAGGTTGTCTTTGTTGATGGTGAAAAAGTACATCCGAACGAGAATAACATCATAATCTCCTATTTGCATATAGAGCCTCTCGATTTAGACTCGGACTAAACGAAGGAAAAGGCGTCAAGCTATGACGTTAAATTACGTGCTACTGGGAAGCAGCCCAGGTTTTAAATTTTAAGTTTTTAAAATTTCAGTTAGCGGTTAGTTATTTAGTTTAATAATTACAATTAACAAGTTTTAGTTCTAACTTTCGAAAACTTATGTCGAATGTGCAGGAAAGACCATTCACCGGGTCATGATTCATCGAAATAGAAATGTCTCGTGAACTCATTTAAAAAGTGAAAAATAGCGAAGGAGTTCAAAGCGGTGAATATAAGGTGCATGGGTGAATAAAAGGTGAAATTTATTAATTTTTATATTTTCATGAATTTCATGCGGTCACGACACCTTTTGTGAGTGATACACAAAGTCGGATGACTGCTGAAGAAGAATTGGTAAAAAATTAATGTGGAGAACGTTGCAGATGGGCCGATGCCGTTGGTATTGCCCACAGCGCCGTGGGAGATAGGCCACAGTACCGATAGGGCAGTAGGCAAGAATATTAAAAACAGACCCCACTGCGTCGTTGATGTAGTGGCAGCATTGTGACGGCACCGTGCCTATAAGGCACAACATGGGTTAGTTTAAGGGGTTTAAACCCCATTTTTATATCATTCTTCACACTTGCACTAAAACTCCACTACAACCACTAAGCATACATCCCTACAGAGCCAACATTTGATCACTTCTAAGTGAGATTAGTGAGTTCCTTGTGATTAATAGTGAAAGAGGCGAGTGCATTGTGGATTTGCACAATTGGGATAGCTAGGCTTGAATTTTTGGATTTTGAGTTCAAGGAGATCTAGGGTTCTAGTTGGTGAGAAAAGTGAGAAGGCTTGGATTAAAAAGACTTTGAGGAGTGTTCTTCACCTGAAATAAATCCGGCATTGAGGTACATTTACAATTTCATCTAGTTATGCTTTAAATTTTTAAAATTTTGATGATATTGTATGAAATTGTAGATTTGCGGTTGTAAGATAAGTTTTGCAAGATTATCTGAATGTTGAGCATTAATGTTACCCATGGAGACTTAGTTGATATTTTTGAAATTATTTGGCGTAAGCATGATATGTGTGATATAAATTTTGGTTTTTAGGTGTTTTGAAAATCGAGTTGCATTGCATTGTTGTTGCTTAGTTGTTTGAAATTTAAAGAAATGGCAAGAACAAGGAAACAAGTTAGCTAAACTAGAGCAAATGATTTTGAGGCATCTACCTCAATAAATCCCAAAGAAGAAGAGTTTAGACCTTTTAAATCCAAGTTTTTCATGTGTAGAGAGGCCAAGGATCGATATTAGAAAATACTACGTAGGAAGTTTATTTGTTAAAGATGGATTAATTCTCTAGTCAAGTACGGTAAAAAAGTGAATAATTTCACTAGGCGATGAAATTGGGAGCAACTCACTTAAGATTATGGAAAGAATGATGTTAAAGGAGTGAGTGGGATTGTTTTTGAATTTTATGCCAATACGAAGTTCACGACTAAGGATAAGCCAATTAAGGTGAGATGGATTTTTGTTCCCTTTAATATACTTGAGATCAATACTTTCTAAGGGTTGGAGGAATTAAGTTTGTATGGATCCGAAAAGACTTTCATGAAGAAGTTATATGAGAGACCCTATAACCTATACTCTTTCAGAACTGTAGAGAACGCATTGGTTGTCCTAGGATAACAAGGCTAGATCATGGGAGCTGAGAATGTGCCGAAGCACATTAAAAATGGGAGTTTTTGAAAATCTTGTAGAATGTGGTAGCATTTCCTTGTTGCATCGCTATACCTCACTTCTCAGCTAGGCGAGATTAACAAGTCGAAAACGGCTTGTCTTTATGAGATTACACAGAGAAGGGAAATCAACATTAGAGAGATCATCTACAAGTCTGAGGGAGTCAATCTTGTTTAAAAGAGACAAGAAGTTGTTGTTTCCTATCTTGATTACTCAGATGTGCTTACAGGCAAGAGTGAGACTGAGAAATGACGAAGAATTTTATATAGAGGCCTAACCAACCATGGATGAAGCTTTCATGCTCACACTGAATCACAACCTGGTTATTAAGACTCCAAGGAGGAGAGAGAGCGAGCCGAATGAGTTAGACTTCAGGCTGAGTTGTTGGCCAAACCGTAAGAGGATTAGGCAGCAGCAATAGAACTAGTCCAAGTGCTAGAAAATGATGGATATGAAGAAGAGGAGGAGCAACATCAGCAGGGATTTGCTGAAGGCTACGAGTTTATAGACCTAGAGATAAAAGAGTAGGATTTGGATGGTCTTGAGGTCTTTCACCACTTCATCCACTACAAGCGCCAGAACAACCACTAGAGGATTTAACTCCATGACAATAGAGGTTGTGGATAGCACAGATGAGGAGACAGTACCAAGAGGATAAGGTGCATTACTACGCAGTCGTAGTGAGATATGAGTAGGATATGGAGAGAAGAGATCAACACAGATGGAACGTGCAACACAATTTTGTGTTGTTTGTTGATCATTAGTGATACTTAGCTAGGTATGAGAGGAGCAGACGGATGAGACCCACTGATAGGTCATTTGGCTTTCCAACAGCACCAGGTTATGTGTTTGACCCAGATTTGGTGCAGAGCAGGAGGGTGGAGCATCCATTGACACTATCATACACTGGAGCTGATGATGCAAATGATGATGATGATGATGATGATGACGTGCAGTCCTGAAGTAAGTGTATTAGGAATTCTTTAGACCTGGGGAGTTGAGAGTGATATTGATACCATTTATTTTTAAACTTTGAGATATTTTGTTAGCCGTTTAGTTGTTTTAATTTTATTAGAACTTGTGTTACTATATATGTTTGTATTTTTTAGTGTTTTCATGTTTCGGGTTTACTTTTAAACCTTGATGACAAGGTTTGGTTTAAGTTAGGGGGCATCAACACTACACTACATTATGGGAAGTGGTAAGATAGGTTGAGAATTAAGGATAAACACTACAAATATGATCGTTTAAATTTTAATTTGAAGCAGTTAAAGAGGAAAGCATGGTAGTGTATAAAAATTTCATTTTTTCTAACTAAATGAATGTTTAAGTAGTATAGATTAGATTATATATAGTAATATGTAATGAATAAGTAGTTCATTTACATGTTCATGCCTTTAATCGTGGATGAGTAGATTACAAAGTATCTTGTTGACATGAAACTCAAGAGAATATTTTTAAATTTTGAAGAAAATAATGAAATGTAGCAAATAACGGTGTGATTTCATGATTAGAAACCTAGAGTTAGGGAAGACCTTGAACTTGAAATAAAAGTCAGAAATTATAACACTTCTTGTAGAAAAAGTTAGATCTATAAGGATGTTATAATCAGTGTGAATCTTACTTGAAAATATAAAGTAAATAAATACTTAGTGCAAAGAGGGGGAAAATTGGCATTATAAATTTAAAGTTGGAGTTAACTGACTTGATTCAGTGAAAGTGAGAAGTGCTAACAAGAGTTTTAAAAATAAAAGAAAAAAAATGAGAGAATCCCATAAGTTCTATAGGGAATGGAGCAGAGAACTTGATGGTTGGAAAAAAGTGAGGATGAACGGAGTCCATAGGAAAAAGGAGCAAGGACTGTAAAAACAAATATGAAAAGAAGAAGAATAAGTGAAAAAGTAAAGAAAAATAGAGAAAAGAAGGTGGAAGTAAACTAAAACTTTTCAAATAGAAGATTTAGCTCGAGTATGAGTAGCTAATTGAGTTAAGTTTTCATTCAAACTATGTTAAGCCCTATATGCTCTCAAAGTGCTAAAGTCTACCAAAGATGCATGAATTTGATCTACGCTTATTTGTGAATTCTCAAACTTAATGAGAAACCATGAGATTGCATACTTGCTACTTGAGTGTTGAGATGAAACAAACTTACGAGTAGTGATTGTTTTTTGTTATGATCTACTTTAGTGTTTCGAAAGTAAAGTTATATATGTTGTTAAAGCTACATATCTTACGATAACAAGTTTTTGCAAAAGAAAAACTATTGAGTGGATAATTAACTTGAAACTTAGTGAATTAAAGGATACTCCATGAACAATGTAAATTGAATGAGAATTAGTTATTAGAAGACTTAGTAGAATACACCTTTGCTCGGGATGCACAAAATCCTAAGTTTGAGGTACTTGAGAAGTGATTATTTATACTTATATATAGGGTTAATTTAGCAGTATATTTAGTATAAATATCCCTGAACGAGCTCTAAATCATAGTATTATTGCATTTTCAAGGAATTAAGGTGTAAAGGAAGGAATTAAGCATAAACGAGAAGAAATGGAGCAAAAACCCATGAAAATATGGTAGGCATTGTGGTCACACTTGGTGACGATGTGGGAAGGAGAGGCACAACGTGGGAAGGAGATGCACGACGTGAAAGAGATGAGAAGGTGAAGAAAACCAAGTCTGGAGGTCCGACGCATTGGCGGCGCTGTGGTACAAAGGGGATGGCACCAGACAAGTGAATGATAGCACTGAGGCATCAGGAGATAAAAATATGTTCATGTAGTGGCGACACCATGGCTTTAGTGACAACGCCAAACATGCAGAAAATAGAAAGTTGGAGTTTTATTTTGAGTTAAATTATAAAGTAGGGTTTCTAATTATCATTAAGAAGTATAAATAGGTATTACGACATGGTAAACAAACCATATACCATCTATTAGCCACCATTAGAGTAATTTAGCATATGCTTTACTTTGAGATTAAGTATTAAGGAGTTTGTGTGGAGAAAACGTTGAAGACTCCATGTTTGAAATTCAAGCTTGGTTTCATTGAATTAATTAAAAGTAATATTTATGTTCATCTCTGATTTGCAATGATTTCCATGATGAATTATGATATGTGTGTTTCAATGAAGTGTGAGTAGTCTATTTATCTTAGGGATAAATGGATTCTATGGTATGAATGTTATGCTTTAAATATGAATAAAAAGTGTTTATAAAACGTGCAATAGTTAGAATTTGTATTGATTATGAGCGTAATGTTTTAGACATCTTGATCACGCGTTCAATGAACTTATGCTTTAGAAGTTATCATGGCCATTGAAGCTTTAATCCGGACATGAACGGTACAACCGTAAAATACGCAACATTGATAGATAGTTGTTGATTAAGAAGACACATATAATAAACTAGTTGGTTATGAATCCAAAGATTTAGGACTTAAAGCAATATGGAACTTACGTTATAAATACCGACAAGTGGAGTTCTAGTTTGCACATTATAATTTTTTCAGTCATGACGGCGGATGAAGTGGATTTGAAGGAAATATGTGTATCTAATTAGGCATTGCACACAACATATTGAGATGTAAAAGTGGTTGAAAAGCATAGTATTAAATTACCTAGGTGAAGTTGTGAACTAAGATATCCTTAATATAAGAGTTCATTTAAAGTTTAAATTGAATTGTTAGATTAGTTTAGTTAGTATAAAAACAATTAAAAGGGATTTCCTTAGCAATAGTTCAAAGTTAAATAGGTAAATAACCAGTGCAAAAACCTTTCCCTAAGGACGATATTCATGATCGACATAAGTTGATTGCACTATTACTACAAGCTAACCGTTATACTTGGTGTATGCTTCAACTTCCTGTAGTAGGGAAGCGCGCTCCCATTAAGAATTGTGAGGAACCTAGTTGGTAGAGCGCGCTCCCACCTCAAAAATAGCAATTTCACTTATTAATTCATGAATTTTTTGAGGGCTTAAGGACTGATTTATAGGTTCTAAATGTAGGGTGTTAAACCTATATTGACATCAAATGGTTTGTGATAAGTTCTCAAACACCAGGAAAGGTTAAGTGACCCAAAAAATTAGGAAATTGGAAATGAAACCTAACTGAGGTAAGTACGGATTAGCTTATTTATCAAAACTACCTAGTTATCGTAGTATATATTGTTTATATAGTTTATGGACTTAAAGGGGGGACTATGCACACTGTGATGTGTTTAATAAAATGAAAAATGGTATATGAAGTAGTATGCGAGAGTAAATCCTGGAGTCGAGAATAAGTTGTATAGAATATGAGTTTGGTCCCGACCTATATGTTAAATATTACTCATCTAATAAGTTGCATGGATTACACATTCACAAAAGAGTTTATGATAGAACCATTGAACATTAATGGATTGGCTAGACGACGCATCAGCCATTGTGTTGGTCTAGCAATCGCATTAATGGTGTCAGTGGGTAATCAACCATAATTTTACAAATGAAATGAGAATCACGGTGTAATAGCCATTGACTGTTTGACTTGCATCTGTTTATTTATTGAATTATATGTTTTTCATGATCTCGTTAGCTATGTTTGGTTCATATTGTTATTACATATCACTCTTGATTATTATATGGAATGCTGATAATATGTGAGTCCTTACTTACTGAGCAAGTTGAAACGCTCACCCCAAGTTAATATTTTAGGTTCTCAGCCCGGCACTTCATCAAAAGGAAAAGAGAAGATTTAGGAGTTTTTAATGTCTTCTCTTTGATGTAACGAGCCTTCCTATATATATTGTTTGAATTACATTGTTGTAATATAAAAAGGTTGGGAGGTTTTGTAATTATGTTTTGGTTTGGATAAACTCTAGATTTATGTATATCGTTTATATTATTGAAAATCTTTAATTTTCTATTTTGTAAACTTTGATTTTGATTTGATATCGATATACAGGTTGAGTTTATCAAGAATGGAATGAGTGGCTGCTGGCTCTAGTTAAGTCTGGCTGGCATACCGATGCTTAATTATTGTTTCAGGCTGGGTATCGCCTTAATCTGGATATGGGATGCTATAATATCTCCCTAATTCAAAGTAATGAATTCAACTTTTTTTGTTGCTGATTGATTTAAGAGAATATTGCTTATAGAAGATGGTCCTGAGCTCTGGCCATGTGTTAACTATCTTTCCCTGTCTTTCAAGAGAATCCCATCACTTCCTAGTAGAGTCAATCAACAAAAATATGACCAGATAAACCTTAAACCGGTCCTCAACCTCAACAGCCACAAAACTTAGCTTTATCTCTAAAATCCAAACTTCTGCAATACCGTCCTGCATTGTACCATTATGTCGGGGCATGTACCTTAGGTCAATCTTATGAACATTGTTATTTTTGGTTAATCAAATATATTTCATTTGTTATTCATTATTATAATCAGTTTGCATGTTTATATTATAATACGGTCCATGGATGTTTACTTAAACATCCCAAATGTCCTTAGTCGGTCATTATACTGGGAACTATAATTAATTAAGACTAGTATGAGTCTTGATTGATGGTCATGTGATGATCATGCGTATAAGGATCTGAATAAAGATCATGAGTACATGTTAAGGAATAAGGTACTGGACCGACACGGCTATGAGAACACCACATGGACTAAGTCATATGTGTTACTCATTATAGGTATATTAGTTAGTCATCTGAGGTAAGATTACCAAAGACTTCAACATAAGGATCATAGTGATTTGATACATTTTCTCTAACCGGACGATTATAAAGGTTGTGATTGGTTACTATGCAAATAATGTGTGGAGGTATGTAATTGAGATATAATTTGTTGCTCTCGTTTAGATAGAAATATAAGTGGATCCTTCAATATGTTAGAATAGATATGGCCAAGTCGAAGTGAATTGATATAATCAATGTCACTTTGATGTTTTCAATTTACCTAGATATCAAGCTAGTATGATTGACCATTAAGGGTGACTTTTATGTGCCTTATGTTTAATCAAAGGATATCAAACGGCAAAAGGATATGAGATATACTATTGATTAGGTTGTATCAATTTTGACTTTAATGCAACTTGGGTAGTCATAATGCCTGGCTAGAGACTGCTTATGACTCGTATACCAAAATGGTTTTGGTTCACTGCCAACGTTGTATGAACCTATTGGGTCGCACACAAAGAATAGTTTTGCGAGATTTTAAATGACTCAGAACAATGAATTTTATATGATAAAATTCATAACATACAAATCCCTAAGATCTGTCATATTAATATCACTTTAAGTAGGGGTATAATGATAATTCCCTTACCCCGCTTTATACAAAGGTTGTATAAATAAGTGTGTTTAGTGAATTCACATTACGAGAAAAACTAGGGTTGAAACCTAATTTTTGTTTTTTGGAAACGAATCAGATTTCTCAGTCTTTCTAGAGTTTTTAGGGAGAACAAAATTGTTTTCGTGTTCTATTTCGGATGATAAGTGTATAATTAGACATTGTAAAATAGCGTTTAGTGTGATTTTGAACCATAAATCTCTATTTAGTGGTAACAATCTATTATTTGTGTAATTAACAGGTGTTAGGACTCAAAATGAAGAATTGGTGCGAATATTAGAAGAATCGATCGTGGTGATTAAGGGAGAGAAGAAAACAGAATTCTAGGTCGTGGCTCAAGCCCTATTTATAGGGCGTGGCTTAGGTTTCACAAATTTCAGGCCACGACCTCACTCACAGCCTCACTCACGGCCTAACCCACGACCCGAAATTGGAAACCCACTTTTTAATTCGAATTTTTAAGAACTTTGTTTTGGAATAGATTTTTTAGGTTTTGTATAAATATTAACTCGGAAAAATCATTGTTCACAACCTTTGTTTACGAAATAAGATAAAGAATTTGAGGTTTTCCATCAACATGTCCGGCTAATCTCATCAATCTAGATTGGAGGTGGGTCAAACAACTCCTTTGGCATCAAACCTCTATGAGATCTAATTCAATTTAATTTAATTACTTTACATTGGTGTTTTACTCTCTTTGTTATTGCATGATTAATTAGGGTTAAACTTTGATTTAAACCTTGATTTATTGCTAGTGATTCGTACGCATCTGTACTTATGCAAGAAGACCACATAAGTGGCAATTGACCATACCGATTGATTCGACCCTTTTGGGACCTATCAATTACCTTAGGTATCTAGGCTATATCGAACGCACTAGTGATCTGATTGTCAAGGCGTAGTGCCTTCACAAAGCCCCATGCAATCAACGCATTAAACCCAATTCGCTTGAGTCCAGGGTTGTGTGTTTGATTGGGGAAGTAGTCATTGTCGTACCTTAACTATTGAGAATAGGAAGAACGAGGAACCACATACGTTACTGGGTCTATAACTGCTCTAAAACACCTTTGAATTGCATGTTTTATATAGATCAACGACTATATTGTGTCAATTGAGGAAGTTTCAGATACTAAAAGTCTAGGTTGCTTTCCTATTATTCTCGTTACAAAGTATTTCCAATTCTATGTCTTTTTGAATTCTCTCAACATTCGCTCTCAAAACCTCATTTTCCCTTTCTTTAGAACCTTAAAAAGATTACCAATCTCCATGAGATCGACCATTTGACACTATCATCAAAATAGTTAGTTTAAGAAATATATTTTATTGACGCGTTCGACACGCATCAATTTTTATTGTCGTTGTCGGGGACCAAGTCCTTTTTACTTAGGTTTTTCTTTTTCCTTTTGTGTATTCACCTTTATGCCCAAAAGTCTTCGTAGATCAAAGTCCACCAGATCACTACTTTCTTTTGATCCGGAGATTGAAAAGACTTGCCATCGAAACTAGAAAGAAACAAGGCAGAGGAAACAATCCTCTAGAGTTCAACTGATGGACAAGCGATCCCCTCCAATGGCTGACAAAGATGGAAATCCACCACTTGAGGGGCAACAGGAACATCAAGTTGTTCCTCCCCAACAGTTTGAAGCACCTGTTGCGCCACACGCACTAGTGGCGCTGCAAAGACCTGTAGTACCTCAATACCAACCACTCAATCAAAGAATGGTCGATCCCGCTCCATAAAGGCCACAAACTCAACCTTGGGCACAACCTCAGGCCGATCATCGCATTAACATTGGGATGGCGAATGATGAGATACAGGATCTCCTGGCTTATCAACCACGCTACCTCACATTCCCAACTCATAGGGGTAATTTTAAGCTCAAATCTGGTTTCATAAATCTTATCCTTGTTTTCCATGGATTGGATCCTAAAGATCCAGTGATCGTTATCAAAGATTTCCACTCTACGTTTAGGACCATGATTCCCCCGAGAGTCAATGAAGATGAAGCTAAACTCTTTATTTTTCTTTTTTGCCTTAAGGACAAAGCCCAAGACTAGCTCTTCTATCCCACCACTGGTTCCATCACAAACTGGAACGATGCACCCCTCAAAGGATTCTTCCATAAATCTAGATCTTCCCAACTCACTAAGGAGATATGCAGTATCAAAACGAAACTGGATGGATCCTTTGGCGACTATTGGGGTAATTATACGTGTTTACTTGCTCAATGGCCCCAACATGGCCAAAGTAACCTCTCCATTGTCTATTTCTTCTATATGGGACTTACGCCCCTTAAGAAATGCGTGATAGAAAATGCTTACAGAGGTGATTATAGATGTAAGACAACTCAAGAGATGCTTGATTTGTACGAATCTATAGCAAGTCCATCACGTCATCACATTGATGACGAGGAAGAGGGACCTTCACAAAATCTTTTTGATAGAGTAGGGTCAAATCCAACCAATAGCAAGCTTGACAAACTCACTAATTTCATGGAGTGATTCATTACTTCCGGAAAAACTCAAGTTAAAGCTTGCGGCTTCTGCTCAGCCCACGATCATTCCACTGATTCTTGTCCCGCCTTGTTTGAGAATGAACAAGCAAACGCTATAGGCGGTGGATTCCAAGGACCACCGAGGAATCAATACAACAACAACAAACAACAACATAAACTCAGTCCCAAATTAATTATGGTTGGCTACATGGATCAAACCACCGAGGAATCAATACAACAACAATTTTAGTAATATTTATAATCATGCTAACAAAAGCCCCTATCAGAGTTATGGACCTCAGAATCATAACTATCTCCAATATGTTCCGAATGGACAACCACTTCCTCAACAATCCCAGCCCACTCAGAATTCAGGATCTTTAGAAGAGATGGTGATGACCCTCGTCGCTAGTCAAGATAAACTCCTTAAAGAGCTAACACAGTTTAAGATTGAGTCAACCGCGAGTCATGTCGCGAGCATTAAAAACTTCGAGGTTCAAGTAGGGCAACTCGTCTTAAGATTATGGCACATCGAAGAACAAGGGAATTTACCGTGACAATCAGTTCCAAACCCGAGGACATGTAAATGTTATATCAACGTGAAACAAAATTGAGTCGAAGGAGCTTAAGGTTGACAAAAGTAAACATTAAAGGCCAGTTGAGCAAGATGAGACCTCGTTATTGAGACGATAATGTGAGATAAAAATTAGGGCCCCTTTTCCACAAAGATTTTACCTGAAGAGGTACAGACACTTGGAAAAGACTGAGAAAGTAATGGAGAGTCCTCAACACAAGCCCGGATTGAAGAAGTTGGAGATTGAAGAGGAGCGTGAAGTGGTGGGAGATCTAGAGCCCGAAGAATTATGAAAAGAAAATCTTGCGAATAAAGAAAAGTTAAGTTCGGGGAGGGCGTCTCAATTATGATTCAGAAAAATATACCCCTTAAATTCCAAGACCTTGGCATGTTTGATATTCCATGCAAGATATGTGACACTTTTATGGAGAATGCCATGTGCGATTTGGGTGCTTCCATTAATGTTATCTATCTATCTCTCTCTCTCTCTCCCTCTCTCTTTGTGTGACAGCCTTGCCACCCGAGGTGACGTGTCTCCGTGCACTCCTCGCCTGGTGGGCCTAGCTACACTGTCCGGCACCTGCCCGTCCTTCTCATATCTCGAAATTTGTGTCCATATGTATTTTATTAAATTAGTTAGTGGATTTTCGTATTTTCTTAACCAATTCTCTTTAAGTAGTTAAATATTTAATAGGTTCACTAATTTGTAGTTTATTATAATCCTAACCATACTGGTGGGTTGTATCTTACAAGTTAACTTAAATCAGCGGAAGCTTTAATTGATACAATTAGGTAAAGTAATTTAACATGATAAACATTATCTATACGAGCATGTCCTACTGTGGAAAACCCTGAAAAGTACTATGTATATAAGCGACAGTACCATAAACACATGATATATACATGTACAAGGTCATCTCAAGTCCTCCAATAACCAAAATAAAAACCAAAATATCAAAATAATATAAACACCTACGAATGTGTCCAAGACCGTCAGCAAAGAGAGATAGTCGCCCAAGATTTTCTTTTGCCGCTACTCATAGAAAGGTCTGCACTCAGTCACCCAACAAATACAGTGACGAGTCCAGTGAGTAAATTCCCGAGAGAAGTCCATGCAATATTCAGCAAGAAATCAAATAGAAGTATAAATCATGCATGTATGCTATCTGACGACAGAAATACATACTTACATGAATATAAGGCAATATAAAAGATTCAGGCAGCATACCATGATAGTTAACATAGCGCAACAGACAATAATCAATCAAGCAGTGATTAACACTAGTACATACCAATCAAACATGTTCGAAAATAAGGCTTAATAGCAGTTAATGAAATAAACGAGAATGTAAACACACCACAATTAAGTCAATATACACGTAAATATCCTTGATGAAAACCCAAGGATATGTCGCGTGTAGCAGACTATATCATACTTCAGAGCTAAAGATCTTTCCAGGGGCTTCTCCCACCACCTCCACTGTCCCGTCCTTAGTCCCGCGGTGCTGGCCAAATCCGCTGAGATACCGACACGTGTGCATTGGTGCTTCTCAAGTCGCAAGTCACCGAGGGCATGATCACACGTACTATGGTATAATGTACCCAAGTCCGTCCACACATCCATGTGTGAAAATCCCGATAGATGGATTAATCAGTTAGATAAATCGATAAAGGAAAACAGTTCAGCACCAATCACACGCATAAGAAAATGAACTGAATTATGTGAAGCATTCTCAAGGGTACGCACCTCAATCCACGTTTCAACTTATCCGGACTCTCGTATCCGAGCCGAAAAGCTCCCCGACACTAATTTATGGTCCCCTAAGTCCCTGAATTCAATTAAGTGTATTTATTGTGTATTCAAATTGGTTCGATAGACTTTAAATCAATCTTCCTAAATCAACCCCTAAAGACTAAATTAAGTCTCGATTTCAGTCCTACATTTTAATACACTTTTAGGCATGAAATGTTCCAAATATCGAAATCCTCCATCAACACAATTATTGTTGGTCTCTCTCTTAGCTTTCCGAAAAGGTTTAGTTTACAAAATTCCTATTTAAAATGAAAGAGATATCATGATTTTACTAAACATAGGTCTCATTGGAATCTAATCCGACCAATGGACTTAGAAAATCTATTTCTCCCAATCTATAGTTCCCAAGAATGTGATTTTTGGTCAAAAGGCAGATAACATACCTAAATAGAACATACTAAAAGATCATCTCATTTTGATTAGCAGTTAGGGAATTATGCCCTTAACAAGTTTAGTTTCAAAACTTTCCTTTTGAATTCCAGCACAAAATTGTATAGCATGTTTGGACATAAAAACATTTGAATAAAAATATCTTTAGTTAATACAAGTTATTCCCCTTTAAATAAGCTTTCAAGTGCCACTGGTTTGGATTAATTGGGATCTAAAATGAGCAAGTTATGACCAAATTACACAGGTTTATTCCTAATACAACATGCAGAATTCTAGTTTTGGTGTTGCAACTTCAAAAATTCATATCTTTATGATTTCAAAACCAAATTAATAACTTAAATATAGTTGTATTATCAGCTTGAAATGAGGAATCCAAATATATAATCCAATTGCAAATATTCAATCATCTACCCTCTGAAATTAGCATAAAATCGGAACTTGTTTCAAATTCAACTATAAAGATGCGTACCTAGTTGATGTAATATGCTAGCTTGAGAATTTCCCACCAACTCCCATGGATTTCTTCAACCCCTTGATGATTCACTCCTCTCCAGCAATTCCTTCTTCTTCTCCAGCAAAATGAATGAATGATTTGGTTTGCATGTTGTTTGATCACTAATGTTATATATTAAGGTGATGTTCCTTCCTAGCCCTTGATCTCCATGGATTTATGTATCCCGATGACTATCTAATGGTCCACCTATTGCCATATATCCCACTAACTCCCACTAACTCAACCTCAAGTGACACCATTTCATTACTCACCTAGTTCCTAGATGTGACAATGTGTATCTCTAGACCAATCATATGCTTTCCATTTAATTTGCTCAACTATAGGCCTTGATTTATTGCATTTATTCACCTTAGCTTAGGCTCATCATAATGCCTATGATTAGTGTTTTAAGTGACCAACAATTATAAACTTGTGGTCCCACTAACTCCCTACTACCCGGCACTCAGTGCCCCGCATCTCGGCACGCATTTCAGGGTACGTCATAGCCTATTGTTTTAATTGAATCAATCTTAGTCTATTGTTACATTACCTATTTTAAATTGATTAACTAGTCATTCTAACGTGAATTAGTGGAGTCTCCTAGTATACCCGTAGTTCGCCTACCCGACACCCGCGTCGATACGCCTTTTGATGCGACCACCTGTCACACAACCTCTCCCGATATCAAAATACACACATGCAATGCAATATAATAATAAATTTAAACACCATATATATACAACCACCATCTATATATAACATATTTTCTCGGTTCTCATGTCCGAGTCAACCGAGTGGTCCACGTAACGCCCGAATTTCGACCGCTAATTCCCTATATTAACGATCATCCTAGTTTAATGGGTCGTTACACTCTCTCTGCTTAGATCCTTGGATGAAGATCTATTGAAATACACACAGATTTTTGCCCATCTCGCGGATAGGTCTATTATACCCCCAATTGGGGTCTTAGAGGATGTCTTAATAAAAGTTTAGGAATTAGTCTTTCCGGCAGACTTTTATGTAATAGACATAGGGGATGAACCTTCTCATTACTTACCCCAAATTTTACTAGGTCGATTTCTGACTGCTCGAACAAAGTCGATGTCTCTAAGGGTACTTTGTGTATGGAGTTTAATGGGGAGATCGTAAAATTCACTATTTTTGATACCATGAATTCTCTTACTAATAAATTTTGCTTGTTTACAGTGCATGTTTCTAACTATCTATTGCAGGACAAACTTAGGTTAGAGACGTATGATGATCATCAAGTACCAAAATTTGATGATATTCTTTCATCATTGATTTTGAAATTAAGGGTTACTTACTCTCTCTATGGAGATGCGCATATGAAAACCACTCGGGATCTGACCGAATGGGACAACGTCACTTAGGAAGCATACATCAAAGTCTAGCCAAAAACTTAAAAGAAAGGCGTTTGTTGGGAGGCAGTCCATTTTTGTTTCTTTTATTTCAGTTCTAGTTTAGTTTTTGTTTTTGTATATATGTTTAATAAAACCCTAACTTGGTTTCTTAGATTTTTGCAGGTGTTATGAATGTTTGATGAACACCAGAGGCACTAGAGCATCCCGAGTTCCTCTAAGTTTGATTTTAGATTACTTACTTAGAATAATTTGAGCATTTTTAGGGAGTTAACATATTATTAGGATTTTAGGTGTTTTGAGACTTGGTTAGGACATAAACCAACTTAAGTCGCCGCATTAGTGGCGGGTCTTTGAGTAGACCCAAAACCCTAAACTTCATTCCACCATCTTGTTGTTCTCACCCTTAGTTGAAAGATTTCGAGCTCACAAGATTTGATGGGAATTATTTAAGTTAACTCATTTGGTTATTAATTCTTTCTATTATTATGATGATTTTTTATTGTTTCCTTAGTCACCTAAACATGAGAGAATTTTTCTTATCTTATGATGTAATTTGCAAGATTAGGTTCAACTTCATACTTGCAGTACTTGGCACCTACTCACTCTTATTTTCACTCTATATATATATATATTCCATTTTCTCTTTCACACGCTTTCTATTCTTTGTTCTTACTCACTTCCCGCTTGTACCGAACCTTGGTGACAAGGTTTTGGAATAAGTTTGGGGTGGCTTTCAGGTATTGAGGATCAGTTTTGGTTGGTATATTAGGAATTGTGTAAGATGACAGGTATAACAATTACATTTTCTGTTGCGTATTCCGTGGGATTGACTGGTATGGTATGGTTGTGTATCTCCCCTTATTCTTTCCTCTTTCTATTAACTTTTCATCTATTTCCATTATTTTTGTTCATGCACCATCTTATTATAATATTTTATATAGTAGTTTATTTATGTCCATGGTACTTTTTGTCACTACATGTGTGCTCATGCATACTTTAGTTCACGGTTAGGACCATCTAGTTGAGTTTAGAGTCACCCGAAACCTTATCAAGTGTCTTTGGTTGTGGATGAGTTACTTAAGCGAGACTTGAACTTTGTTGAAAATTAGGAGACGTTCAATCTAAAGCGTTATTCATCATTGTTGAGATTGCATGTTTAGGGAGCTAGTATGAGGTTGAGACTTTGTGCTACATAACAAAGATAGTAAGTGGTCATAACTGTGAAAGTGGAAAAAGTCAGATTTCTAGGGTGCTAGAACGAGGGTGTAACAGCTCGAGGCGACACATTTTTTTTTTAAGGGGAGGGGGAGGAGGGAAGTAGGCCATTTTTGGATTTAAACCCTTAATAGCCTAGCCATCATTTTACAGCTAGCTTGTGACGGCCCCAACTACAAATAAGGGCACCGCCCGGCCTAATCCCTTAATTAAGCCCTAATCTCCCATATAGAACCTAATAAGGAACTAGTTACCCTTAGTTAAACACATACCATTTATGATACCACCTACAATTAACAAACTAGTTCTACTGACTAACCTATGGTTGTCTATAAATCAGAGTTCAGTTAATTTTTATTTTTTTTATCTAACAAGTTATTCAGCGGAAGTTTTATTTCATTACTAATGGACATTAGATCCTAAGGCCTAACCTATTGTGGAAAAACCAGGAAATAGTGATCACATGCATATATAAACAAAAGTGGTGATATATAACATGTGTCTGGTCATATGTTCCTATCACTCAACCCAAAAGCAAACATATCATGTATATAGAAAATGTAATACAAAAGAATTCAAAAGGCACAAAAATATGTCGTAGCAGTCCTTCACTGGCTCAGAGGTAGTCACCAATGTTCTATTTGCCTGGTCTGCTACTTGGCTGATCTGCACCCACCGTTACAAACTAGACGGTGAGTACATGAAATTATTTAAGTAATACTGAGAGACATCGATCCACATTCCCAAACAGACAACAAGTATCAAAAAACATAATTTAAGTAGCAACTATGCTGAAAGAAACATCATGCAAAGAGATACTTGAGTTGACCAAATATGAAACTGACTCAAGGCTAAGTAGTTATGGATTAATTAGCCTTTCCACTACAATTTGAGCTCTGCTCCATAGCATTTCATTACAAATTGAGCTCTATATCATAATGTCAAAAGTTCGTACTTACAATTACGCCTTTTCTATTCCAAGTGAATTAGTCGTCACCGGAATGTATACTTGCTAACATACCCGAGTTTTAAAACTCGTTATGTTCACCCAAGTTATTCTTGTGCCAAACCCCGAGGTCTGGTTACCCCGTTTGAGGCACGTTACCCCGTGTGTCATGCAAGGTAGTGGGGAAATTCTCTAACATCCCGGCAAGTCTAGTGACCCCCGTATGAAAGCTGAATTTCTATCGTCAAATGACCCTAACCACAAGAACTACTTTCATTTTCAATAATGACTCGGTAATGAAAGCCAAGAGATGTAACTGCATACTAATGCACAAAGGATTAGAGTCAAAATAAACAAACTATCCTAATAGCATGCTATATCACTGACTTCCACACACAACAATCAACATGACAAAGTATAGGAATTAGAATCAATGATATACACAACAGAGTATGCTATGAGCAACATCATCAAATGAGAAACAAACAAGTCATAGCATATGGATTTCAAAGGTAATTCAGTTCGAATAACTGAGAATAAATAAATAAATGGAATAAAATGTAAATAAATGTCTCAATCAGTTTACTTACTTACACACAACAATTCCTAAGCTATCCGGCTTTTCGTCGCGTCGATGTACGCACCCAAACCCCGTAATAGCTCATTTACGGTCCTAACATTTGACAAGTTATCAATTTAGATTCACAATTCATTATTTAAAATTCCTAAATTGGTCGAAATCGAATTCGAGACCAATTTGTCAATTTCGCACTTTTCGAGGTAAAAACCCCGTAAAAGTCGCGTCCAAAATTTCAAATCTTGTATTTTTCATAGAAATTTATCAATTTCTATTTATTTTGTCGAAATATATTTTTTCGGGATTTTTATTAATTTTTCTGGAATTTTTCCTGAATTTTCCAACATTTTATCTATTTTCTGGAATTTCTTTTATTAAAAATCAGTTTAATTTAATGTAATAAATAAATATATTTTATTTTATTATTTTTTATTGGGGCGGGTCCGGGTCAACCCGACTCGGTCCAAGCGGACCCGGGTCGGTCTGACCCGGTCTTCATCGGATCAGGGTCGGCCCGACCCGGCTACCCATCTTCTTCCTCACTGGTTCTGTTTTTTCTTTTTTTTTTTTTCTTGAGGCGTTGGGGTTGGCTCCCAACCCCAACCCCAACTGGTTTTGATGGCAGGGAAGACACCCCTGCCATCTCCCTCATACCTCTCTCGGCCATGGAGGCTGATCCTCCATGGCCACGACCACCGACAACAACCGACTGCAACAACCACACCAAATCAACAACGGAAATCAACTCACCTTCCACCTCCTCGAGCAAGGTCTCTCTCTCTTGGTCTCTCTTTCTTCTCTCCCAGTCTCTCTCCTCTTTCTTTCCTTCTCTTCTCTGCGTTTCTTCCTTCTCGGTTCTCCTCTCTCTCGCTGCGTTTTGGTTTGGAGAAATAAGGAGATAAGGTTGGATTTTTTATTTTTATTTTTTTTCATTTGACCAACTTATATATATATTTGGTTGGAGTTGATGTGGCCACTTATGGACCACTAGTTTCTAGCATTTTTTTGCAATATAATTTAACTAGTTACTCTTACCCCACGAGCTGCTGCCTAGGGCCCACGTTGGCACGCGACTCGAGGCACATCCCCGCTCGTCTCGGTATATGCATACCCGTAAATGACTTAGTAGTCTACACATATACAGTACACTAGGCAAACAACACACAAATATAACATTTACCTCGGCCACCGTGTCGCGGTAGTGACACGTATCTCGCTGCGGGTCCCACGTCACGGGTCATTGTGTCCTAATTAACGAATTAAACGTGTATTCATTATTGGGTCGTGACATAGTTAGCCCATTTGAGCCGATTTAAACCTGATTTTTTTAAATACCTATCATTAAACCCCTAGCCATTAGCCTTACATCCTTTTACCTAGTCGGAAAGTTCCATCAATCGTAGTGAAAGTGAGAAAGAGCAAGTTTTGGAATGAAATGTACAAAACTCTAAGTTTGGGGGTGTTTTTGAGTGAAATAAATTCTCACCGACTTCAAAGAAAAGAAATATGAATTCGGCTTTGAATTCAATGAAGAATTCAACATTTTGAGACAAAAATTCAAAAAGAATGGGCCAAATTGAAGATTCAGTGGTTGGAAAAATGGGATGAATACAATTTGATAATGTTATGTTTATCCATGTAAACTCCTTGTGTGCGTTAGCTCTTAGTGCTTATAGTGGTTGATTTGATCTTTTCCAACATTCGCATTTTTCTTATATTCTTTCCTTGACACATTAAACCGGCCCCATTACAACCTACTTTAAAGACCTATTGACACCTAACTGTGCTAAATCTACATTAGTGGATAGCGTGGTTGCATTTCGCCTATGGTACCCTCTTGAGTGTTGAAGCAGTAATTTTTTCAGAAATTGTAAACTTGCGCGCTTAAGTGTATAGGCCCAGAAAATTCTTGAGTAGTAGACGGTCTTTCTCTTAACTGAGTCTAGTTTTTTGAAGTGTGATTTCTATTGATGTTTGGACTCTATTTCTAGACAAATCTTAACTCCAAACCTCTTTAAGGAGATGGTTGAACTTGGAATCGGGTATCGGGTGGGTCTGTTGTTATTTAGCTAATGAAGTTATTAGGAGTCTAGTTTGTTTAGTAATAGGGCGTGTTGTCATGCATTCATTTACTAGAGACGTGCAAAGTTTAAGTTTGGGGGTGTTTGATAAGTGTATAGTTAGACATTATAATATATAGTGTTTAGTGTGATTTTTAACCATAAATCTCTATTTAGTAGTAACAATCTCTCATTTGTTTAATTTATATTTCCTAGGACTCAAAATGAAGATTTGGTGCAAATATTAGAAGAATTGGTCATGGTGATCAAGGGAGAGAAGAAAATAGAATTCTAAGTCATGGCTCAAACCCTATTTATAGGTCGTGGCTTAGGTTTCACAAATTTCAGGCCACGGCCTGACCCGCGGCCTGGAATTGGAACCCCACTTTTTAATCCGAATTTTTAGGAACTTCATTTTGGAATAGATTTTTTTAGGTTTTATATAAATAATAACTTGGGAAATCATTATTAACAACCTTTTTTTATGAAAGAACATAAAGAATTTGAGGTTTCCATCAACATGTCCGACTAATCTCATCAATCTAGATCGGAGGTGGATCAAACAACTCATTTGACATCAAACCTATGTGAGATCTAATTCAATTCAATTTAATTAATTTACATTGGTATTTTATTCTTTTTGTTATTGCATGATTAATTAGGGTTAAACTTTGATTTAAACCTTGATTTATTGCTAGTGAGTCGTATGCATCCATACTTATGCATGAAGACCACACAAGTGGCAATTAACCATACCGATTGATTCAACAGGGACCAGTCAATTACCTTAAGGATCTAGGCTAAATCAGACACACTGGTGATCCGATTGTCAAGGTGTAGTGCCTTCACGAAGCCCCATGCAATCAACATATTAAACCCAATTCGCTTGAGTCCAGGGTTATGTGTTTAATTAGGTAAGTAGTCATTGTCGTGCCTTGACTACTGAGAATAGGAAGAGTGAGGAATTGTGTACTTTATCAGGTCTATAGCTTCGCTAAAACACCTTTGAATTGCATGTTTTATATAGATCGACGACCATAGGGTTATTGTGCCGGTTGAGGAAGTTTGAGATACTGAAAGTCTAGGTCGCTTTCCTTTTTTTTTACAAAGTATTTCCAATTCCATGTCTTTTTGAATTATCTCAACATTCGCTCTCAAACCATCGTTTTCCCTTTCTTTTAGAACCTTGGAAAGATTACCAATCTTTGTGGGATCGACCCTTTGCCACTATCTACAAAATAGTTGGTTTAGGAAATATATTTTATTGATGTGTTCGACACGTGTCTCGAGCTAACACTCGGATTCTTGGTTGTCGTTTATGTATGGATTTCTAATAGAGGATTTTCGTTTATGGCGGCGTCTTAAATATCGATCAACATATAGAAACGAATTAGCGATTCATGTACAGTTTACTTTTGTTAATCAATTCAATGGAATTCGAATTTGATTTTGTTGGGGTTTTGAAATAAAAATTTAAATTTCGTTGCGTTTTGAACCTAAAAAATCCAACACATTGTACATCATAATGTCGCATTTCTTGAACTCCTTCCTAGTCATGAGATATGCAGCCTTCTCAGTATCCATTAGCCTGGCCAGTACTTCCTCAAAAACATGTGCTTGTACCATAATCGACTGTACTAGAGCCACAACAGTCTCAGCTACTCCCTCTACCCTACTAACCTCGGGACTAGCTGTAGGTCGAGCCTAAAGCTATGGCTCTGGTGATTCCAGCAAATCTCTCATTTCCTGTTCCATCTTAGTTTTTCCACTATTTCTTCTCATTTAAATTACCCTGAGGTCCAAGTCTCTGTGAGCCCTCTCTCTGCTCAGCCATCGTATTTTGTGACATAAAGGTGAGATAAGACCATTAGGGTAGCGTTCGAAGAACACAATTAAATCATATTTATTCAATAGATAACAATAAATTAGTAACGACCCATAAACTCTAAATCATGACACGTTTTATTTTCAGGACCTTGACATGACTTAGCGGCCAGTTCTACGTAGTGTACTCGCTCGGTACTTGGGCTTCGATACCAAGGTTCTATTTGGACATCTAAGAATGTGATGAGCCTAAACAAAACATAATATAAAACAGTTATTAATTCTATGCATCTTGTAAGGCCTAAAGTCTAGTTAAATTGGTATAAAAGCCTAAACGGGGACACTTATAAAGACTCGTGTGGGGACCATAAAATTGGTCAATGGATTAACCTAGTGACCAAACCAAGTAGGATCTAGTGGAAACATAATGGAATCCTAAGGATTTCATGTCTCAATTAATTTGAGATGTTAGATGGACCTAAAGATAGGTTAGAAAAAGTTATGCTAGGTCCATCTAAAAGCTCATACGCAAACAAAAAAGATTATATGTAAGAGACTTAGTGTTTTTGTGCATAAGAAGGAAAAATTCAACACATCTAAGAAGAAAAGAAATGGGTTTGCTAGAATTTCATGCTAGAAAGCTCAAGAAGGAGAAAATTTGGGTTCTATTGGAGTTGAGGATTCAAGCCTTTGAAGTATCAAACCCTAGGAAACCTCTACTCACAACTGTATTTGTTCATGACTAGGATTTCCAACAATGCATTGAAGGTTTTCAATAAAAATTTCAGTGTTGGATTTTTAGGAGTTTTGTCCCTTATTATTTGATGAGATTTTGGTTAAAAGTTTTAAGGTTTAAAGGCTTTCAAAGACTTTTATTCCTCTACTTCAGATTTGGGGATTCTATGTCACATAAATTGTGGTTTTTGAGGGTTTTGATGAAAATGAAAGCATAAGGCTGAAATGTTATCCAATATAGTTTCAAGACCTTGTTTATGAAGATTGTGTGGATGATGAAATGGGTTGCAATTAATGTTATTGTGGTTATTGTTTTTGTTTTGAGGAGAATGTCCCATTTGATCATGTGTTAGGAATTAAAAAAACTATTTTCAACAAATTGCATCTCAAGTGTTTGATAAAATGACATAAAAAAGGGACAATTTTGGGTGGATTTTTGGCAAGACTTTAGGACCTTTTCCGGGGGTCTCCACTAGTCCAAAAATCACCAAAATCTATAGAGAATATCAACATACTATAAGTTTGATTTACTGAGATTTTCATTCAATTCCGATATGTTTCGAATGGTTTTCAAAAATAGTTTTGAAATAGGAAAAGACGAGTTTTTAATTGAGCTTAAATGAGTTTAAGAACATTCCGAGCATCAAACTGTGCCGGAATTGGGCCAAGATTTTCAGATTATATAATTACATTGTAGGAAAGCTTTCCACCAAGTCTTGTAATTTTTCGAGTTGTTTTGGCTAGTTTTCCAAATGGATCTTGAAATAGACGAAATGTACTTACTTAATGAGCTTATTTTTGACTTAAGGTATTTCAAGCATCGAATGATATCAGAATTTAACCGAAATTTTAAGAATGTGTTATTAAATAATATTGAAGGTTTCCACCAAGTTTCTTGATTTTCAGCGTGTCCAACTTAGTTTTCTAATCACTCTTCAACTAAGAATTCAATATTTACAAGTAAGAACTTAGAGTTTCACTTAAAGTTGCGAATTGGGTTTTAGGATGAGATTTTATCACTCGAGAACCTTGGGTTCAAGTATTAGGACTTCACAAAACCAACCTCGAGATTCTTACTGGAACTATAGTATAAAGGCAAGATTTAAAATTAAACTGGAGGAAATTCTTATGGTTAGGGATTCGTGAACATGTATTTTGATGAATTAACTGGAGTTCCATCTTTAATAAAGATTAATTTTGTGATTGATTTGGTTTTGGAACTAGATCAATAACTATGTTGTCTTATAGGATATCTCTGAAGGAATTGCAAGAGTTGCAGTATCAGTTAGAAGAGCTGATGGATGAAAGAGCTTATTCATCGAGGTAAGTCGCAGTAGGGTGCAATAGTCCTTTTTGTGAAAAATAAGAATGGTAATTCGAGTCTCTACATTGATTATAAACAGTGAAACATAGTAATTGTTCGAAATAAATATTTGTTGCCTCGAATTAATGATTTGTTTGATCAACTGAATAGATCAAAACACTTTTCAAAGATTTATTTTCGTTAAGGTTAATATCAGTCGAGAGTTTGGGAAGATGATGTACAGAAAATTGCGTTTAGTATCAGATATGGTTACTTTTAGTTTATTGTTATGTCATTTGGGTTGAGTGAACTTCCGACAATGGTTATAGATTTGATGCAGATAGTGTTGAGGTTGTGTTCGGATCACTTTGTGATAATGTTCATTGATGATATCAAGATATACTTTAAGACTCATGAAGATCATGAATAATATCTTAGAGTTAATCTCTAAAATTTAAGAAATCATAAGTTGCATGTTAAGTTTAGTCAATGCGAGTTTTGGTTATCTGAGGTGAGGTTTTTGGGTGATGTGGTTTGTATGAAATGAATTTTGGTAGATACAGCTAAAAATGAGGCTATCATTAGTTAGTCGGAACCTATCAAAGTGACGAAGATAGAGAGTTTTCTAGGTTTGGCTGGCGATTATTGTCGATTTGTGAAAGATTTTCAAAGATAGTTGCGCCAGTTACTAAATTAACTCAGAAAAATATACCAATTGTTTGGTCAAACGAATGCAATGTTGTATTTGAGATATTGAAGAAACGTTTGACTTCAGCACCAGTTCTTGTATTGCCTAAAGTGAGGAAAAGGCTTACATTTTAGACTGATGCATCGAAAGTAGGTTTGAGTTATGTGTTAATGCAAAATGGAAGGGTGATTGTTTAGGCTTCTTGTCAATTAAATACTCATGAGAAGAATTATTATGTTTATGATTTGAAATTAGCGACGATTGTGTTTGTTCTAAAGCTGTGGCGATATGGGGGAAATTTTACGTTTTTTTCAAATCATAAGAGTTTGAATTATTTTTTCTCTAAAAAAAATTGAAAGTGAGACAATAATAATAGTTGAACGTTAGAAAGACTTTAATTTTAGTCTTAAATACCATTCGAGTGAAGTTAATGTTGTTATTGACGTATTGAGCATGAGGAGCGCTAAAACATTGCGTGCCACTAGTCGATTGACTTACGAGTATGAGTTACTCGAAAAAAGTCATTATTATGATTTTGTCATAGTTTCTTAAGGTTGATGATGAACCGACTTGTGCTCAGTTTAGAGTACAACTCGTCTCTATTCAGGAAATGATAGAGTGTCAGCAAAGTGATGTGGATTATGAAAATTTTAAGGGGTTTGCTGATAATAGTAATAATCCAGATTGAGTTGAGTTTGTGGATTTAAGTTTGAGGTTTAAAGGCAGAATGTGGATTCCATTGGTGGCTGAGATTCGGGATGAGATATTGAGAGAATCTCATCGGTTTAGATTTAACATTCTTCTTGCCAGAACTAGAATATGTTATGATATGAGGCGATTGTATTGGTGGCTAGGGATGAAAGCTGACGTGGGTGATTATGTGAGGAAATGTGAGATTTGTCAACTGGTTAAGGTCGATAACCGAAAACCTGGAGATACGTTGCAGCTACTTCCCATATTGTAATGAAAATGGGAATATATCGTGATAGAATTTGTTGTTCATCTGCCTATTTCTTGGGAGAAACATGATGTGTGAATTATTATTGATGGACTGGTGAAATTTGCTTATGTTCTTTCTGTTGGGGCATGTGCCCTAGGTCAAACCATTAACTGTCTTTATGAATACTTTTAGTTAATAAAATAGAGGATTTCATTTGATGTTTATTATAATTAATTTGCATGTTTACATTATAATAAGATCCATAGGTATTTACAGAAATATCCTAAATGTCCCTAGTCGATCATTATACTGGGAACTATAATGAATTAAGACTATTGTGAGTCTTGATTGATGATCATATGATGATTATACGTATAGGGATACGAATCAAGACCACGAGTACTTGTTAGGGAACAAAGTACTAGACCAACCCGCAATGAGAACATCACATGGATTAAGTCATAGTTGTTTCTCATGATAGGTATATTTTTCAGTCATCTGACTTGAGATTACCAGAGACTTCAACATTAGGAACACAGTGATTTGACACAATCAAACGTTGTCTTTAATCGGACGATTATAAAGGTCGTGATTGGTTACTATGTGAGCAATGTGATGAAGTTGTGTAATCGAGATAGAATTTGTCCCTCTCATATAAAGAGAGATATCCAGTGGATCCCTCGATGTGTTAGACTGTTAAAAGGCCTAGTCTAAGTGAATTGATATTGATCAATGTCACTCGGATGTTTTCAGTCTACCTAGAGATCGAGACTAGTACGATTGAACATGTTGGATGACAATTTCATGCCTTATGTTTGATCAAAAAGATATCGTGTGACAAAAGAATGTTATATACACTAATGATTAGGTTGTATCGATTTGATATTCGTACAACTTGGGTAGTCATAATGTCTTGCTAGAGGCCGCTTATGACTTGTATACCAAAATGTGTTTCGGTACACTGCCAACGTTGTATGAGCCTATTGGGTCGCACACTAAGAATGGTTTTGCGAGATTTTAAGATGATTCAGAAAAACAAATTTTATATGATAAAATTCATGACAGAAACGTCCTTGTGGTGTATTACACTTATACTTCTTTAAGTAGGGGTATATGTGTAATTTACTTAACCGTCTATATACAAGGGTTGTATAAATAGACGCTTTAAGTTAGAACACATGTATGAAAGATTAAGGGAAACTATATTTTCATTTCAGAAATGAATTAAGGTTTTTCTGGTACGTTCTGGATCGTTTTGGAGAGAAACAAAAAAGTTTGGTATTCTCTCGAAGCTAGCACTTCGAATCTCGACCGACGTTCGTGTGTGGACTGCTGATAGAGGGCGTTCGTCGTTGGCAGCGCCTTAGAGATCGATCAACCTTCAGAAAGTTATATTGCGACTGAGGTATGATTAAGTTTTCATGGTTTAAGCGTTTTTAATGGAATTAGATTCGGATCCTGTTGGGGTTTTTTATCAAAATTGTTTTGTAATTTCCGCTGCGTATGAACCCCAAAACTCAACAGTGGTATTAGAGCCTTCGAGTTCGATTCCATTAAATTCATTGTGTCACGACCCAAATCTCTAAACCCCGTTTTAATTCCTTAATCAGGATCATCGACCCTTGACGTTGGACCTACAGCGTGATACGTGCACCGACCGAGGCACGTGGCTGAGGTATATCATATTTTTATATTGATGTGTGCCTAGTGTTATGTATTGTGTAGACTTACTAAGTCGGTTTGTACAGTTGTAGGCGTCGAGACGAGAGCGGGGACACGCCTCGAGTAGCGTGCGAGCCGGGAAACCGGGTAGTTAGCATTTTGGTAAGTCTTATTTAATACTAATATGAAATAAGGAATTACTTATAAGCCTATGGTTGTGTTTGTTAATGTAAATCAAATTAAAGGCCTATAGTTGAGTAAATTAAATGGAAACCATAGGATTGATCTAGAGATACACATTGGCACATCTAAGAACTAGGTGAGTAATGAAATGGTGTCACTTGAGGTTGAGATAATGGGAGTTAGTGTTGGGGCATGTGCCCTAGGTCAATCCATTAACTGTCTTTATGAATACTTTTAGTTAATAAAATACAGGATTTCATTTGCTGTTTATTATAATTAATTTGCATGTTTACATTATAATAAGATCCATGGGTATTTACATAAATATCCTAAATGTCCCTAGTCGATCATTATACTGGGAACTATGATGAATTAAGACTAGTGTGAGTCTTGATAGATGATCATACGATGATTATACGTATAGGGATACGAATCAAGATCACGAGTACTTGTTAGGGAACAAAGTACTGGACCGGCCCGCTATGAGAACATCACATGGATTAAGTCATAGTTGTTTCTCATGATAGGTATATTTTTCAGTCCTCTGACTTGAGATTACCAGAGACTTCAACATTAGGAACACAGTGATTTGACACAATCAAACGTTGTTTTTAACCGACGATTATAAAGGTTGTCATTGGTTACTGTGTGAGCAATGTGATGAAGTTGTGTAATCAAGATAGAATTTGTCCCTCTCATATAAAGAGAGATATCCAGTGGATCCTCGATGTGTTAGGCGTTAAAAGGCCCAGATCTAAGTGAATTGATATTGATCACTGTCACTTGGATGTTTTCAGTCTACCTAGAGATCGAGACTAGTACGATTGAACATGTTGGATGATAATTTCATGCCTTATGTTTGATCAAAAGGATATCGTGTGACAAAAAGGATGTTATATACATTATTGATTAGGTTGTATCGATTTGATATTCGTACAACTTGGGTAGTCATAATGTCTTGCTAGAGGTCGCTTATGACTTGTATACCAAAATGTGTTTCGTATACCTTATGCTGGCGTTGTATGAGCCTATTGGGTCGCACACTAAGAATGGTTTTGCGAGATTTTAAGATGGTTCAGAAAAACGAATTTTATATGATAAAATTCGTGACAGAAACGTCCTTGTGGTGTATTACACTTATACTTCTTTAAGTAGGGGTATATGTGTAATTTACTTAACCGTCTAATATACAAGGGTTATATAAATAGACGCTTTAAGTTAAAACACATATAAGAAAGATTAAGAGCCGAAACTCTATTTTTGTTTAAGAAACGAATTAGGGTTTTCTGGTACACTCTGGATCGTTTTGGAGAGAAACAAAAAGGTTTGGTATTCTCTTGAAGCTAGCACTTTGAATCTCGTACGCCTTTTCGTGTGTGAATTTCTTGGTAGAGGCGTTCGTCGTTGGCAGCGCCTTAGAGATCGATCAACCTTTAGAAAAGTATATTGCGACCGAGGTATGATTAAGTTTTCATGTTTTAAACGTTTATAATGGAATTAGATTCGGATCCTGTTGGGGGTTTTGTCAAAATTGTTTTGTAATTTCCGCTGCGTATGAACCCCAAAACCCAACAGTGGTATCAGAGCCATCGAGTTCGATTCCATTAAATTCATTGCATGTTTTCTTCTGAAATATACATGATATATGATTGAAAGCATGTTAATAGTTGATGTATATGTGATATACATAAATTTTCTGTGATATTTATTATCATGTTTTGTGTATATGATACATATATTCGTGATTTAATTGAAATCAGTTTCGTACATGCTAGTAACCATGTTAGGTTAATTCGAATAATTTTAATGAATTGAGTTTCGTGTTCTCTGATCCATGACACCATTAGGTTTGATTGGGATAGTAGTTCATGATTCAATTACATGTTTGTGATTATTTGGATGAGGACCGAAATTACAAATAATTATTTTTCGAAATTATTTATTTATCTCGTTATATCTATTCTGTTATGAAGTTTCTATTTGATAAGAGATAGATAACAAATTAGATTAGGAGATATAAGCAAAATCGGTTTCGTTATCCCTATTGGATAGGAGATACATATCAAGAATCTTGTTATTGGTGTTATGCTAGGATTCAAATATCTTAAGTCCTAATTGGATTAAGGTAAGAAAATTAGTTAGATGTGGGTCCGTGTTAATTAAAATGTTTTAATTGACTTAATTTCGGATAAATTAAGGGGTTAATTTAGGATAATAAAATCAGCGCACGGAAATTCTTTTATTAGTGAACAGTATAAAAATTTCCAAATTGTTTAGTGATTGAACAAATCAATAAAATATATGATATTTCATTGTTTACATAAAATCACTAAAACTGAATAAAAATCCCTTTATTAAATTTTAAGTCTCGAGCCATCCATTTTAAACACTTGTCAAGGCCTCGATCACACTAATATAGTTTCACCATAGGCTGGGTGTATTGTGTTATCTTGGTAAGACAAGTTGGGTAAGTTACCTAAAAGTTTAAAAATGGTCCGACTTAATAAAGCTATCAAAATAGTTTTGAGCTTTAGGCACATGATGAGATAAAAAACATGCTAAGACATAAGATGTCCCGTATCTCATAAAAGTATTTAAAATTACATAAGATGTAATTGGTAAGCTAACATTACCTACCTAAATAATCTAGTTTTGTGTTTCATGCCATAGGCATCATAGAATTAGGTGAAATATGGATTTTAGTCCCCTAAATAAACAAGATGTTTCGGGAGGGTTGTTAATTTAGTGGGAGTCTATTCCTCTATACTAAAATAAACTTTGCATAATCTTTATTGTAGATCAATGGCCTCTTCAAGTAACAATAATCCCACGTCACTGCGATCTATCCTTGAGAAGGATAAGCTATCTGGGACTAACTTTCTTGACTGGTTCAGAAACTTGAGAATCGTTCTCAAACATGAACGCAAGTTGTATCTCCTGGATGCTCCAATCCCTGAGGACCCACCAGCCAATGCTACGAAAGTTGTGAAGGATGCGCATAATAAGCATGTCAACGATTCTACGGATGTTGCATGTATTATGATGGCAACTATGGTTCCTGAACTTCAGAAGGACATGGAACTAATGGAAGCCTACGACATGGTATGTGCGCTTGAAGGAAATGTTCCAACGACAAGCTAGGCAAGAAAGGTTCGAGACAGTCAAGAACCTACATTCTTGCAAGATGACTGAGGGTGCGTCAGTTAGTCCTCATGTTCTTAAGATGAAGAGCTATGTTGACCAGCTTGATAGACCTGGATTTCCCATAAGCCAAGAGTTGGCTACGGATTTGATCCTGAATTCATTACTGGAGAGTTACTCACAATTTGTGATGAACTACAATATGAATAATATGGAGAAATCAATTTCAGAGTTGCATTTGATGCTCAAAACTGCTGAACAAAATATCAAGAAACCCTCTAGTAATGTGTTGATGGTCTAAAAGGGAAAGGGAATGAAGAAGAAAGGCAAAGGCAAGGCTAAAGTTGCCAAGGCTGCTGCTGCACTGTCGCAAAGCATGTGGAACAAGTCAATCCCCAGCTTGTTCCTGCTTCAAAACACCAAAAAGAAAAGGAAGGAAATTGTCATTTATGCCATGCACCTGGACATTGGTTCAGAAATTGCAAACTCTATATGGAAGATCTAAAGAAGAAAAAGGGTAGTGCGACTACCACTACAGGTATTTATGTTATTGAAATTAATTTATCTACTAGTGATTCCTGGGTATTAGATATCGGATGTGGATCTCACATTTGTATAAATGTGTAGGGACTCACCAGAAGTAGAAAGTTGAAGAAAGGAGAAGTCATCCTCCGCGTAGGGAATGGAGCGAGAGTTCTTTATACTGGTCATTGGATCATATGACTTAGTCTTACCTAGTGGACTTATTTTAACTTTAAATAATTGTTATTTTGTGCATGCCTTGAGCAGAAACATCATTTCTATTTCATGTTTGGATATGGATGGTTTTGATTTTATTATTGCGAATAATAGATGTTCCATTTCTCGTAAAGGCATATTTTATGCAAATGCTTATTTGTATGATGGTCTTTATATTCTAAGCATGAAAAGGTCCACTGAAACTCCAGTCTTTAACATAAATACAAATAGATTGAAGTCAAATGATTTGAATCAAACCTATCTTTGGCATTGTCGTCTCGGGCACATAAATTAGAAACGCATAACGAAGCTCCATAAAGATGGACTTCTAGATTCATTTGATTTAGAAACATATGAAACGTGCGTATCTTGTTTACTAGGCAAGATGACTAAAAGTCCCTTTACTGGGACACGGTGAAATGGCAAGTGATTTATTGGGTCTAATACATACGATGTATGCGGTCCTATAAACACAATGGCTAGAGGAGGTTATCAGTACTTCATTACATTTACTGATGATTTCAGCAGATATGGTTATGTATATCTTATGAAACATAAAGTTGAGTCATTTGAGATGTTTCGAACGTTTCAAAATGAAGTGCATAATCAACTTTGTTAAAACTATCAAAACACTTTGATCAAATCGAGGTGGTGAATATTTGAGCCAAGAATTTGATGATCATCTTAGAAATTGTGGGATTGTCTCCCAATTGACTCCACCAGCAACTCCACAATGGAATGAAGTTTCTGAAAGGAGAAATCAAACCTTATTAGATATGGTCCGATCTATGATGAGTCATGCAGATCTTTCATTATCCTTTTGGGGTTATGCATTACAAACTGCAGCTTTCACTCTAAATCGAGTTCCTTCTAAAGCGGTTGATAAAACACCATATAAGATATGGTACGGAAAGAGACCTAGTTTGTCTTTCCTTAAGATTTGGGGTTGTGAGGCTTACGTAAAACGACAAGTCTCAGAAAAACTAGCACCTAAATCTGATAAGTGTTTATTTGTGGGGTATCCTAAGGAAACAAAAGGATATTACTTGTATAATCCCGCTGAGAACAAAATGTTTGTTGCTCAGTATGGTGCCTTTATGGAAAAACAGTTTATTTCAAAAGACACTAGTGGGAGAGAAATAAATCTTGAAGAAGTTCAAGAATCACCAGATAAACACTGAACCGCTACTGGAAGTTTAACAACGTTCTGAACCAGTTGAACCTCCACAAGTGACACAAGGCCCACGTAAATCTGGTAGGGTAAGACATGAGCCATAGAGATTCGGATTTCTCATTACTGATAGTCGTGATGTGTTGCTTATGGATCAAAATGAGCCCACCACTTATCAGGAGGCCATGTTTGGACCAGACTCAGATAAATGGCTAAGTGCCACGAACTCTGAGATGCAATCCATGTATGATAACCAAGTTTAGAACTTGGTTGATTTACCTGAAGGTGGTAAGACTATTGGATGTAAATGGGTTTTCAAGAAGAAAACTGACATGGATGGCAAAGTGCATACTTTTAAAGCAAGACTTGTAGCAAAAGGTTTCAGGCAGACTCAAGGTGTTGATTATGATGAAACTTTTTCGCCAGTAGCCATGCTTAAATCCATAAGAATTTTAATTGCCATTGATGCATATTATGACTATGAGATATGGCAAATGGATGTAAAAACAACATTTCTTAATGGAAAGCTGCTTGAGGACGTGTATATGACACAACCTGAAGGTTTTGTACATCTTGAGAATTCTAGGAAGGTATGCAAGCTTCAAAGATCCATTTATGGATTAAAGCAAGCTTCTCGAAGTTGGAGTCTTCGTTTTGATGAATCAATCTAGGATTTTGGTTTTATTAAGAACGAAGATGAGCCTTGTGTATACAAGAAGGTTAGTGGGAGTGTAGTTATTTTTCTGGTACTGTATGTTGATGATATATTACTCATTGGAAATAACATCCCAACATTGCAGAATGTCAAGACTTGGTTAGGGAAGTGTTTCTCAATGAAAGACTTAGGAGATGCAGCCTATATCCTAGGGATAAGGATATATAGGGATAGATCTAAGAGGCTAATCGGTCTAAGTCAAAGTGTTTACATAAACAAGGTGGTGAATAGGTTCAGTTTGCAAGACTCTAAAAGAGGATTGTTGCCAATGTCTCATGTCATAAGTCTCAGCAAGATTTAATGTCCTAAGACAAATGATGAGAGAGACCGTATGAATAAAATTCCATATGCATCAGCTATTGGATCTATCATGTATGTCATGATATGCACTCGACCTGATGTATCATATGCTTTGAGCACTACAATCATATATCAGTCAGATCCTGGTGAGAGTCACTGGATAGCAGTAAATAACATTCTTAAATACTTAAGAAGGACTAAGGAAGTGTTCTTGGTCTATGGAGGTTTTGAAAATGATCTAGTTGTAAATGGTTACACAGATGCAAGTTTTCAAACTGATATAGATGATTTTAGATCGCATTCTGGATATGTGTTTATTTCGAATGGGGGTACGGTAAGCAGGAAAAGTTCGAAGCAAGAGACTGTGACAGATTCTACAACAGAAGCTGAGTATATTGCAGCGTCCGATGCAGCAAAGGAGGCAGTTTGGATCAAAAAGTTCATTTCTGAACTAGGTGTGGTTTCAAGTATTGCTAACCCTGTTTGTTTGTACTGTTACAATAACGGGGCAATAGCACATGCCGAGGAACCTAGATCACACCACAGATCCAAACATATACTCAAGTGTTTTCATCTCATCAGAGAGATTATTGAGAGGGGAGACGTGAAGATTTGCAGAGTACCTATTGAAGACAACGTTGCAGATCCATTGACAAAAGCTCTTCCACAAGTAAAACATGATGGTCATGTTAGATCATTAGGCATTAAATGCATGTATGATCGGCCCTAGTGCAAGTGGGAGATGTTAGGGCATGTGCCCTAGGTCAATCCATTAACTGTCTTTATGAATATTTTTAGCTAATAAAATAGAGGATTTCATTTGATGTTTATTATAATTAATTTGCATGTTTACATTATAATAAGATCCATGTGTATTTACAGAAAAATCCTAAATGTCCCTAGTCGATCATTATACTGGGAACTATAATGAATTAAGACTAGTGTGAGTCTAGATTGATGATCATATGATGATTGTACGTATAGGGATACGAATCAAGATCACGAGTACTTGTTAGGGAATAAAGTACTAGACCGACCCGCAATGAGAACATCACATGGATTAAGTCATAGTTTTTTCTCATGATAGGTATATTTTTCAGTCATCTGACTTGAGATTACCAGAGACTTCAACATTAGGAACACAGTGATTCGACACAATCAAATGTTGTCTTTAATCAGACGATTATAAAGGTTGTGATTGGTTACTATGTGAGCAATGTGATGAAGTTGTGTAATCGAGATAGAATTTGTCCCTCTCATATAAAGAGCGATATTCAGTGGATCCCTCGATGTGTTAGACTGTTAAAAGGTCTAGTCTAAGTGAATTGATATTGATCAATGTCACTTGGATGTTTTCAGTCTACCTAGAGATCGAGACTAGTATGATTGAACATGTTGGATGACAATTCCATGTCTTATGTTTGATCAAAGGATATCGTGTGACAAAAGGATGTTATATACACTATTGATTAGGTTGTATCGATTTGATATTCGTACAACTTGGGTAGTCATAATGTCTTGCTAGAGGCCGCTTATGACTTGTATACCAAAATGTGTTTTGGTACACTGCCAACGTTGTATGAGCCTATTGGGTCGCACACTAAGAATGGTTTTGCGAGATTTTAAGATGATTCAGAAAAATGAATTTTATATGATAAAATTCATGACATAAACGTCCTTGTGGTGTATTACACTTATACTTCTTTAAGTAGGGTATATGTGTAATTTACTTAACCGTCTATATACAAGGGTTGTATAAATAGACGCTTTAAGTTAGAACACATGTATGAAAGATTAAGGGCTGAAACTCTATTTTCGTTTCAGAAAGGAATTAAGGATTTTCTGGTACGCTCTGGATCGTTTTGGAGAGAAACAAAAAGGTTTGGTATTCTCTCGAAGCTAGCACTTCGAATCTCGGCCGTCGTTCGTGTGTGGACTACTGGTAGAGGGCGTTCGTCGTTGGGAGCGCCTTATCGATCGATCAACCTTCAGAAATGTATATTGCGATTGAGGTATGATTAAGTTTTCATGGTTTAAACGTTTTTAATGGAATTAGATTCGGATCCTGTTGGGGTTTTTGTCAAAATTGTTTTGTAATTTCTGCTGCGTGTGAACCCCAAAACTCAACATTTTCTTTGTACATTTCAGATATATTTATACAACTGAGCTTGTTGTGTGGGCGAGAGGTGGCTCGCTTGTTTGGAGTGTCGCTGATGATATTTTCTTATCTTGATGCTCGATATACATCGGGGTTGTGGCAGGGCGTACAAGAATTATTTCAACATTCAGTTTTATTTTCGGTTCTGTATTTTATCATCGGGTGGATGGTCAGACTGAAAGGTGGATTTATGTGTTGAAGGACATGCTCAGGGCTTGTGTACTGGTATTTGGAGGTTCATGGAAAAAATAAATACCTGTGTGTGAGTTTTTTTAATAATAATTGTTGTTAATTGTGTATTGAAATGACTCCATTTTAGGCATTGTATGAATACCTTATCGATCTCCTGTCGGTGGGGTTGAACCAGAGGATTGGGTAGAGTTGGAGTCATAGATGGTTGGAGATTACACTGAGGTTGTGCAGCAGATTCGTCTAGGAAAACGGTTTAGAAAAGATACAAAAGTTATTATGATATATATCACTGGTTTGTGATATATAGTGAAAGAAATTGAGTGTATTTGAAAGTCTCCCCTTGCAAAATGCCAATACAAGTTTGGACTAAAAGGAAAGCTCTCTTTTTTATTTATATGGTTATTTTTTATTGTGAAATGGGTTGGGAAGTTTGTGTATGGATTGGTAGTACCGCCTCAGTAAGCCGAAATTGATGAAGTATTTCACGCGTTTATGCTCAGGCGGAAAGAATCTGATTCGCATCATATAGTTGAATGGAATCAGTTTGATTTGTAGAGTAACGTGTTGTATGAAGAGCTAACATGAAAACGAGAGGCGTGTATGAGATAGCATTTTCCAAATCTCTTTGAGTTCAGTTAGTTTTGGTTAAATTTTAATTTCGATGATGAAATTCTTATTAGTTAGGAAGATTGTCAAATCCCGAAATTTTTATTAATTTGTGATGTTTGCCTAGTGTTGTGTATTATATTATTTTATTTTGCGAAATTCGGGTGATTGAGTAAATTTGAGATTCGCAGGGTTTTGTCTTGAGATACGTGTCGAGACGGGTGCCGAGATAGTCAAAATATTGTCATAAATATTAATTTCGAATTCACGACGAATAATTGAATTTAAATAAAAATTCAAAATTTGGACCTTAAATGGACTTAACGAGCTGACATGGGGATTTGTCTCGATTTGTGTGTAATTCAAGATTAGAGGTAGTGTGAAATGAGACGAAGTTGTGCGAGATCTTGTTTTAAGTTTGGCGTCGGTTAATGGTAGTTGAGGTTGAGATTTGGTCCAAACTAGTGCAAGTTTGGATAAGTATGGCAAGATGATTGGTCCATAAGAGATGTATCTCACGGACAAAGTTAAGATTTTTGGGGTTTTGGTGTGACCAAAACCAGTGTTACGGACATTTCATGAAGATGGACTATTTTGTTAAGAGTTTTGTTCAATTTGATGAAAATTCGGTTAGAAAACGGGGGCCGGAAGTCAATTCACGTTAAAATAGGGATTTCTGTAATTTTTAAATAAAAAGAAATTTAAGCTGACGACAAGCAACTGAGGGTTTATATACAACAACAACATATATGTTTGATCCATTTCATGAAAAGTGACAAAAGTTTTACGTTGGCTGTCAACCTATCGCAACCCTCCTCCATTTTTCAAGAATGGAAAATGAGCTTGGGGCCTCCCTCCCCCACTTTTCGGGTATGAAAAGTGAGTTTGAGACCTCCCTTACCCATTTTTTGGTATGAAAAAATGGGCGTCAGAGTCCTCCTCCTTTATCCGGACTTGGGACCGGCTATGTAGCGCACATAGTGTACAACATAGGTGGAGTTAACTGAGGGTTTATATATAAATAAAAAAATCAAAAATTAAAAAAATCAATTGATTCCTTGTATATTCAACTGAACGTTTTCTTCTAACCCTTTCAATTCGATCTTTCGCTCCGCAAGCACCCGACATTCGATTTTCGCTCGGTTTCTTTCCGCAAAACAATAGAGCATCGCGAGATGGTTAGTTTGAGCTAAGTTTATGCGGTAAAAACAAGGTATTCGGCTTGCAATTTGGTAAATTCTTAATGCCAGTCATTTTTCTTCAATTCAGAATTCTCACGATTTTTCGATTTCTTTCGCAGGGTTTTGATAGGAATTGGTTGGAATTGTTATTAATTGGTATATTGGATTGATTTGCGTCAATTTGGGATAAATTCCACCGACGCGGGTTAAGGTTTTGATGAGGTGGACTAATGCAATTCAGTTGATTAATATTTTGGAGATGTTTTAATGGTTGATATTGATTATTGGTTTTAATCCAATTTGACTCCACGGGCTGTAAAAATATTTTGGTGCTGGTATCGGGTGGTTTCGTGGCGTTTATTGTCAAGTTTCAAAGGTTTAATTGCGAAAATTTTAATTTGGAGAAGTTTTTTTTTAGTTCAAAATGTATAAAATTGCCAAGTCGACAGACCATATGAGAAAATTCATAACTTCTCAATCGGTGATCCGATTTGGGTGTTCTTGGAGTTTATGGAAAGTAGGACATGAGTACTACAAGTTCCTTTAAGGTCATCATGAAAAATATTGAGATTTTCAAGGTTAAAAAGTTACCATAAGTTAGCTAGTTGAAAGCTAGTTGAAATAGTTATATAAATTAATATTTTTGGAAATTGTCCTTAAACGTACTTTGATTGCGATTTTCATTGTGCTTCGTGATATCGTTTCACTTGAAGCTTGACCCATAATATAATTGAGTATGCAGGGAAGCTATCAAAACCATTTTTAAGGTGATCCGACGCTTCGAGAACCTCAAAAATTAAGCTTGAAGTTGGTTGTTTGTAAGGTTAAGTAAATCTCATAATAACATTTACATTGTATGATTATATTTCGAATGAATTGCATTGATCTTTGAATTGCATTTTTGTTGTACATGCATATACGGTTTGGGAGGGTAAGGCGTTATGAGTATCCTTATATTGTCTATATCGGGGTTATTGAACATTATATTATGCTTGAGGAGCTGAAGTCAATGATACTTTGCTTCACGTGGTTATCATGAGATCACGTTGAATCAAATCATACTCCCACAGTTTAGTGGAACGAGACTCATTTGGTTATTCTCCCCGCGCATGAGTCCTTATTACTGTTTACTTACCACTTTCGGAGACCGGTCGTTTAATTGTGATCGGATAACAGAAATGGGATGGATTCACGGTTGTATTTAAATTCCTTGGATTATTAGGCATTTGATTACTACAAGTGTACAAGATATTATGGATTTACTTATCTGACATTATCGAATTTTTATAATTGGATAATAACAGGTTTTAGCAGCGACAAAGGAAATGAAAAGCTTTTCGATTATTAGTGACTTGCTCGGTTTCTTTCTCTCTATGTTTGTATTACTTTAGAATATAAAATATTGTATTAATGAGTTTTTGGGTTCGTGTGAGGTTAGGATATCTTTTGAAAGCATTGAAATGGTTTTGAGAAGGATTGGAATTGTTTTAATGGTTTTAGGATGGATTGGAATGCAGAGAAGTTAAGGTATTAATGATTTAATAATATTGAGAGTCTGAAACAGGTTAGAATGAATAAATAATCATTATTAATGTGATATATTTTGTTATGGGGTGGATTATGAGTTCTTTGGCATTTCAACCAAGCTGAGCAGGTTTGTTGAAGATTTATGAAAGTCGGAATTTGTGGTGTAGGCTTAGAAATAGATGAGATGCAGGCGAAAAAGTTTTATGAATATTTAAGGATTATATAATTAATCTTTACTGATTTTGAGGTACAAGATTATTTTTAGAATCCCTTTGCGGTTGATTTAAAATCATATTTGATAATTAATCTGATAGATTTTTATTTATTTATTGGAGGAGAGGTTAAGGCTGCTAGGTTATCAAAAGATTAAGGTAATCTAAGATGGTCATATGCTTTAACTATGTGGGGTCTGACAACTACAAACTCGACTTTCATAGTAAAAGCTATCATAATTGTCTGCTTAACATTCTTTAAAGAGATTTCTTCATAAGTGAAAAGAAAAATATATGCAAGAGTAGACTTTCTAGTGTCGTGACAACTAGTAAAGTATGAATCTGAATAACCAATAATATTTGTATTATCAGACTTTCTATAAGTAAGCATATAATCTTTTTCCATTGTAAAATCATAAAACCTTCTTTGCAGCTTACTAATGGCCTATGCAAGAGTTATTTTGATAATATCCTAACATGCAAATAACAAAATAGAAATTTGGTTTGGTATATCACTCATTTCAAAGTTCTGAAAGAGAAACTCTTAAATCTTATATAGCATACCGAGATCGCTATTGTTAAGCAAAATATTATAATGTATAAACAAAAATATGATGAAATTGCTCCTACTGACCTTCAAATATATGCATCGATTGATGACATTTTTCTTAAGTCCGAAGGATGTTATGGTATTGTTAACTTAATATACCATTGACGGGAGCTCGTTTTAAATTGACTTCTTAAGTTTGCTTCTACTATGAATTCCTTTATACATACACATATATATTCATTTAGAATTCTTCATCTAAACTCTCACTCAAAATCGGTCTTTACATTAATTTGGTGTAATTCTAAATCTATAAGTCGAGCTCTAAATCGGTCTTGAAAACTCATTAACATTCAATGCATTTAAAATCTCAAGGCAATTGAAGGAGATTCTAGTGTGATGGCTCGAGTTTAATTAAACTATGTTTATGCACTAATCACTAGGATTAGTAAACTATAATTAGAGTTGACGTATAAATCTCAGGTAAAACCTTAGCCATAAGAATTGAGGGTTTAAAAGTTATTTTTGAGTGATGTCATTGATAATTTTTGTATTATTATTTAAATCGCGTTGCACTAATTTAATTTTCATTACCATGTTATGCGTGTGTGTGTGTGTGTGTCAAGAGCATGAGATGTCTTATAATGCACGTAACGCAGGTATGAGACGATTATAACTTAGAGAAAGCTTTTCTGTTGGCCTTAGTGAATTAATTTGTCCTTACAAATATTTCCTAAGCTAAGTTGAAGAAATAATCTATTGAACCTAACTCACTAAATAAAAATAAAATCAAATAATACATAGAGATGCTCCTCGAGATACACATTGACGGGAGGCATTGAGCAGTCGAGTAGTCAGAAGCTTAGTAAGACATTGAAGTTTCATTTGAATATCATCCACTAACTAAGCAAATTAAAATAATTAATTTGCCTATTAATGGTATTATGGTAGGTTTATACATATATATGTAATTCTACCATGGTGATTGAGAAAAATCACCATGAATGATGATTTTAAATTTTGACCATTGGATTTAGATCTAGTGGTAAATATGTCTTCTTGGAACTTGTGCACACATTTAAAAGTCATAAATGTAGCTTTCATATTCATCATTAGATCTAAATCTTATGGTGAGAATTTTAAATCACCATCCCTGGTGATTTAAAAAAGTCACAATTGTAGAATTTCCTTATATATATAAATATATATACATATATATATATATATATATATATATATATATATGGGAAATTCTACAATAAAGCCCAAATATATACCCATGCCATGAGAACCCCTCAAAATGTGTTGAGCATTAAATGTTTTGTGCATTTATGACTCATATATTAATGTGTTGGATTAGAATTCAATGGTTGTAAGTGTGGTTCCTATTGCATGTGTATTTGTGTGGTTCACATGGTAATAGTACCATATATATATGGAGTGTCTTAGATATGTGAGAATTTGATAAATTCTAGGACATGTTAGTGGGCATCTAAGGATGCATGGGTGTTGCTAATCTAGACCTTATATGAGTTTTGAGATGGCCAAGTGAAGGGGATCAAAGGACGAGATTAATAGATCAAAGTTATATAAACATTCCTTAGTTGATTCATGCAAACCAAGAACTAAAGATCTTGATTTTTCATATTGTTAAGAAATTTAGGGGTAGCTAAAGTCTCTGGTTTTAAAGAAGATTGAGAATCAATTAGAAGGAAATCAAGCTCAAAACATCAAAGGAAGAGGAGTAACCTAGGTATTATCATCTCTAACCTTTCTATATTGGGTTTTCATCAAATTGTGGTGTTCATGCAATGGCTTTCTATGAAATAATGAAGATATGGACTGATTTTCTTGATTTAATGCCTTGCAAACCTAAGATTTGTATCAATGATTGTCTTTTTAACTCTGATTTTTCAAAAGTCAACGTAATTGTTGGATTTCAACACTTGTTGATGAAAAATCCACGTTTGTGAACTTTTAATTGGGTTTCTTTTGGTATTGTCCATTAGTGAAAAATTGTTAAAAATGATAAGTTTTAAAGTGATATTGTTGTTGTTATTATTGTTGTGTTGTTGGTGAAAAAAGCTAACAGGAGCAGAGACGATGAGGGGAGGACCCTTATTTAATAATTACAAATTTTAAAAAATAAATCAAATAAAGTTTAAAGTAAAATAAATTACTGAACAACAATAAAAATAGATAAAAATTATGAAAAATCTAGCAAAGTTGGGAAAAATATAGAAAATTGGAAAAAAGTGGGAAATTGAATTTTGAGAAAATCTTGGGGGTTTTGCACAACCCGTAAAGCAAGTCGTCACTAAATATTTGGACAACAAATACTTATTTTTGGTCTCGCATTATAAACCTAATTAATTTGACCCTAAAATATTTAAAATAATATATTTCGACGCGAGGGAATTAGGAGACTATAGTCGGGTAGCGGGTGCGCACTTTAAGGCATGAGCGGAACATTTCAGTGTGTGTGCAATTGTTTGAGGTTAGTAAACACAAGATAAACTCTTTTAGAATTTATTTAAATTCTTTTCAAAACTACCACTGTCTTATGATATAAATTGTGTTAGTTTTAGGCTTGCTACTACTCCATTCCCGCTTGTATCTATGTATGGTCGATGGGGCGGGCATGGCACTGATCCTGACACCCCGTAGATGGCGGTCCGGGAGTTGTCGTGTTGTGTGTGTCTTGTTAGTGACTATGCGTGAAACATGTCTCCCCAAGTCCAGTAGGTACGAGAAGGATTTGATGTGAGGCTTGTCTCCGTCACGGGTTTCTCCTTAAGAGGCGTCGATCGTAAGTCTAACTTACATCTACGGGGTCCTCTTTCGACCATAAAGCGTTTGGTGGGAAATACCTCGCAAACGGGGACTTCTCGGTTTAGCGAATCTGATCCCTAGGGTTCGACATACATTCACCACAAACGCGTTTCGAATTTGCTTATTCATTTGCGACTTATATTCATGTTTTCTTTTCTAGTTTTACTTTAATTATCTGCATGAATTGTAGTTGATTTATTTAAGATTTTTGTAAATGCTAACTGATTTCCTCTGGGTTTTATTCACTGGAACTTGTCATTGTTTTGATGAGAAATTGCAGATAATACGACGAGCCGGGGGAAGGTGGTACTTCGCGATTACCTCTGATCTAGACAGCTCCCCCCTGCAAGTACTTGTAGGTGTTTTGTAATTACTTACTGTGTTTTTGAATTATTTTGGGAGACTGTTTGTACCCGATACATATATGATACACTTGTGTACATTTGTTAGCTTTATGATCACATATATTGTATCCTTTTATCGGGTTTCCACCCCGTAGGTTTGTTTTATATATATATGCAAAACTTATAATTTATTTATTTGCATGCCATTCTAAAGACTTCCACATTTAAAACAACTAAATCAAGATTTTTAACTAAGTTGTAAAAACTCTAGAATTAAGTTACTTTCATAAACCTTCTCATTAAGACTTGAAATTGACTAAGATTTTGTAAAATTTAAAGGAAATGGTAAAAGGTCGCGGGTCATCATGGATAAGGGTAAGTGATGTGGCATGAATTGGTGACATGTCCAACAACGTGGCGATGCTCAGTTTGCCTCGGGGCTTGGGGCCGCCACAAATGGTATCAGAGGGTAGGTTCAAGGAAATCTATGGAAAAAATTAAGGAACTCGACTAACACTTAACAAACAAACAAACTTAGAAGCGAAAACCAAAAAATCTTGACTTAGAACTTTAGTTGGGAAGTGTGAGTGAGATGGGTAGTATCACAGCTTATACGTTATATATTTTAATTGTAATAGTATATATACGTATACAAAGCTGATCTAGATACACCTTCGCCATTACAGATACGTTATGGACGGATAGTCGACTCTGCCTACTATTGATGGGGGTTAGAAGAGCGACCTGACTCATGTCGTTGTAACTGATCAGAGTATAACAGATATATTCGTGGCTTACAACCTACGGGTTGCGCAGTTGATAGAACTGATCCACACGTAGTCAACAGCGATCGCGAGTCTTATTGCTACACATATACCAAGCACTTCAGAGACGACCGTCACCCAGGTTGTTCGGGACACTGCAGTTACGATAGTGAAAGATGATACACCAATTACTATTGCCTCAACTCCTCCAGTTACAGAGATTGTCACTGGGATTACTGCACCTACTGAGATCACCATACAAGCAGTGACATCGACAGTGACACCAACACTAACACCAGCTTAGGAGATCACCTTCCAAAATCCCTTATCAGCTGAGGCAAAACTGATTAAGGAATTCGTCAAGTTCAAGCCAGGTTACTACTATGGAGGCGGAGACCCAAAGGAGGCAGGGAAGTGGGTTTTCTTGCACGAGAAACTCCATGAACTATTGAGGATCCACGACAGTATTAGGGCCAGGATCTCAAGTTACATTTTATGCGGAGAGGCTGCAGTATGGTGGACTGCACATACAACCACCTAAGGTGAGCTAACCACTTGGGCAAAACTCTGCAGTCTTCTACGATCAATACATCCCTCTAAAGATACAGCTGTGGTTGAGAGAAGTTTCTGAGGTTGATGCAGGGTAGCTGGACCATCATATACATGGAGAGGTTTCGATACCTACTATAGTTTGTCCTAGATGTCGCCAGGATGAAGAAACTGGTGGGGAATGTGCCCTAGGTCAATCTAAAAACATTGTTTATCTTATAATTTTAGTTAATAAAATAAAGGTTTTCATTTGTTGTTTTATTATAAGTGATTGTATGTTTACCTTATAATAAGATCCATATGTATTTGTTGAAATATCATAAATGTCCCCAGTCGGTCATTATACTGAGAACTATAATGAATTAAGACTAGTGTGAATCTTGATTAATGGTCATGTGATGATCATGTGTATAGGGATACGAATTGAGATCATGAGTACTTATTAGGGAACAAGGTACTGGATCGACCTGCTATGAGAACACCATATGGATTGAGTAATAAGTGTTACTCATGACAGGTATATCATCTAGTCCTTCGACTTGAGATTACTATAGAATTCAATATTAAGAGCATGGTAATTTGACACAATCAAACATTGTCTTTAATCGGACAATTATTAAGATTGTGATTGGTTACCATGTATGTGAAGGTGTGTAATCAAGACAGAGTTTGTCCCTCTTATATATAAAGAGATATCAGTGGAACCCTTGATATGTTAGATTGTTAAAGTCCAAGTGAATTTATATGATTAATGTCACTTGGATGTTTTTAGTTTACCTAATGATCTAGACTAGTATGATTAAACATTAAGGGTGACTTTCAATACCTTATGTTTAATCAAAGGATAATGCACGACAAAGGGATGTGATATATATTATTCATTAGGTTGTATAGATTTTGATATTCATGCTACTTGGGTAGTCATAAGGCCTTGCTAGAGGCCGCTTATGACTTATGTACCAAAATATTTTTGGTTCACTGCTAATGTCGCATGAACCTATTGGGCTACAAACAAAGAATAGCTTTGTGCAATTTCAATTGGTCTAGAATAATGAATTTTATATAATAAAATTCATGACATAAAAGCCCTTACAATTTGTTATATGATAACTTATTAATATGGGCATTTGTGTAATTTGCTTGAATTGCCTAAGTACAATAGTTGTATTACAAATAGATTTTTTAAAAGAGCTTATCTACACATATAAATAGAGGTTGAAACCCTAAAACAACAACAACAACAACAACATAGCCTCAGTCCCAAATTAATTGTGGTCGGCTAAATGGATCAAACTTTTTCCATTGTGCTCGATTAAGTGCAATTGATGGTGAGCTTTCCAAACCATTCAAATCCCTCCTAATTAATGCATCCCATGTTAACTTTGGTCTACCCCCACCTCGTCGAATTTCTACAATTTCTATTGAGTCAAGTTTTCCAGTGGGGGCATTTGTAGGCCGTTTTTGCAGGTGACTAAACCACCGCAACCGCCCTTCCCTAATATTTATATCAAATGGAACTAAATTTGGGCGGTTGAAACCCAAAAAACGAATAAGATTTTCATTTTTTGTATTTTTGAGTTCTTGGGATTTTGGGAGGTAAAGAAAAACGTTTTCGATCTCTCTTGGGGCTAGCATTAGAAATTGTGGTCACCATTCGTGTATATATTTATAATAGAGGGCGCTTACTTGAACGCTTTGGAAATTGAACAATCAAAAAAAGAAATCACAAATTAAGGTATGGTTTACTTTCGTAGTTCTGGTTTAATGGAACTTATTCTTGATCATGTTAGGTTTTTTTCAAAACTATTTTGAATTTTCCACTGCATATGAATCTTAAAACCCAGTAGTGGTATTAGAGCCTTAAGCTCGATTCTATTAAACGTTTGCATGTTTTCTCTGATGTATATATGATTATATGTGTGAAAACATGATCTTGATTAATGTATATATGATGTACATATATATAGGTTTTATGATAATTATTATTAAGAATTGGTTTTAAAGCATGTTGTTAATTCATGTACTTGATACATATGCATGATCTGATTCAATGATATAATTTATGATTAGAATATTTCGATTAACATATATTTTAATATTGAACGATGCGAAATTTATATGTTCACAGTGTAGAAGTCATGTTTAAGTTAATGTGATTTTGGTGTTGAATACATAGTTCGTTTTTGTTCAATAATTATGTATGTCTCCATGATACAAATCATGATTAGGTTAATATGATTAATTTAATATGATTCGGGTGTTGAATGCATGATTAATATTTCATTTCTTGATTCAATTGCTTGTTTTGTATGAATGAGAATTGAAATTGATTTTGATCATATATCTAACTGTGGTTATCTGTTAGTATATTCCTATTACATAGAAGATAAACTTTTAATCGGATAAGAATTACAAATCTTATAAGATAGGTGAGATATATGACAAATTTGTAATGGATAAGGATTCGAAGCATCTTAAATCTTAACTGGATTAGGATAAGAATTAAGTTTGAAGTAGGCTCAAGTTAATTAAAATAATTTAATTAATATTTTTGGAATTAAAATAAGGGGCTGTTTTGGTCAATTGGATTGACTAAAATAATGCGAAATTTTAGGTGATTTTTAATTTTTGGAACTGGAATTTGTTGTTTAAGAAAAAAAGGGCAAAACCCCATTGTCATCTTCCTTGCTTAAACCCTAGCGATTTATCACCGCCCCAACCCTTGAAAACCCATTTCTCACCATCAAATCCATCGATTCCAAGCCCATTCTTATTCATTTTCGATTCTCCTTCGAGTGGACATCATTTTGAGCCATGAAATGCGAGTTTGGTGAGCGTCACGACGAAGCTGCGAGCTAGGAGTTCGACTTCTCAACCTCCTAAGGCGTCTATTAGGCCGAGATAGCTTTTGTGAGCTCATGGGAACTCAATCCCAAGTAGGTAATGTCCCGATTTCACTTTAATTTTTCAATTTCTTGTCAGGTGTTCTTCGGTCAATTTGGGGAGAAATGTATGTTCTAAGAGTTAATTGGCCCCTAGATTCATATGAGTTTTTTTTGTGAGACGATTTGGAGTGATTTGGTTGGATTAATTGTGATTTTTGATCGATTTTGATAATCTTAATTTTTTTCGAAAGAAAGCCTATGTTTTTTTTGGAAAATTTTGGACTTCGGATCTAATTTTTTATTTTGATTGTTTTAATAAATTTGAATTGATCAATATCGCATGGATTAAGTTTGGGGGAGAGCGCATGGATGTTTACCAAAAATTGAATTTCCAAAGTTTGGGGTTTTTGATATTGCATGTATATTGCAGTGATGGAATGATTGAAATGATAGTTGCACCTATCTCTGTTGATTTGAGCTTTCATGTGATTTCGAGATTTCGAAGTTGGTTTTCTACCAAAATTTCTCGAAATTTTATTTGCATTGGATTTGGAATGCCAGAAGACATTTTGAGAAAGCTTTTGCATTTTGAAGTCCATGTTCTTTGGCTTGCCGAATGTTATGGACTGATTTGTTGGTAATTTCATGATTGGACTTTTTGTTGCGTTGTTTGTTTTTTGCGTTGTTTATTTTTTGTGCTTTAAAGCGAGAGAGTGCAGTTGATCCGCGGGACGTAGGATAAGGAAAGGTTGTCGATTACCACATCTTATACCTATAGCCCACCTACCTAGAGCTCCCGAGCCTTTTGATCAGTTTAGGTTTGTCAGCGAGGTGGCCGCAAAGAGGTACAAGAGTGACCTTAACATTAAGAATAGGAAACTCTTAGCTGAGAGGTGATTTGGTATAGCGACTCCCAAATATGAGAGGAGAGTTACGTCCATCATTAGTGAAAGGGGTAAGGAGTTCTTTATCAGGGATTATCAGACACTAACTAGGCCACCCCATTACCCTAACTTGATACATGGATGTGAGGAGTTAGTTTGCGAGTTCTACGCGAATGGACATGCTACTTATCGTAGCTTGAGTGTCTCAGTCCGAGGGGTCCAGATTTACTATAGTGCCCAGGCCATTAATGCCTATTACGACCTACCTACCTTTGAGGACTTAGGGATTTCTGATATCCCTTACCTACACTATACCCATGACTTTCACTACCCTTTCGTAGATGTTAGGGCAGCTCTCACATGCTTTCCACACCATGACAGGACCTACGCCACTTCTTCCCAGCAGCCTAAACATTTGGTTAAGGTGTACTTTAGGAAAGCTCTTAAGGCGTGGTCCTATTTCGCCGATGCATCTCTCTACCCCACCACATGGCACGGTGACGTGACACGACCCCGGTTTGCAATCTTTATCATATATGGGCACGTGTTGGTTACATTAATGTTAGGCGATTCATGTTCGAGATTATCCGAGAAAAGATTGAGATAAAGAAGAACGAGAGCTTTACATTTTCTCTACTCATCAATGACTTATGCCGACGAGCTGGAGTTCCTCTTGAAGGTCTCTATTTTGACATCCCTCCCCAGCCGACCATTTATGATGATGATATCTTTGGGTACGATAGTTTGGAGAAAATGGACTCTGAGGATGAGTAAGAGCGGGTACGAGAGAGAGAGAGAGAGAGAGAGAGAGAGAGAGAGAGAGAGCAACAATATGACTATATCAGTAACAACAAGAGACCTGGTCTAGGAGAGCCACGGGGAGGAAGAGAGGAGCATGAGCCCCGAGAGCTGGAGCTTCCTCATTTGTACCACCACCACCAGGAGGAGTACTGGGACAGATGTCCCAGAATGAGATCATTATCTATAACTAGAGGAAGATCACCCCGTTTTTTGTATCATGATCACTTGTTGCATAGAAATGTGCATGATCACCCTCTATAGCCAGCTCCACCAACACCAGATAGTGTATTCACCGTCATACCGAACTACTAGGTTTATCGCTCACATGAGTATGGAGCACCCTCACCCTCCCATTCTTTACAGAGTATGCAGACACCCTTACGGACCCCACAGCCTAATGCATAGCAGCAGGATAATTCCAGCGAGTCTGAGAGTTGAGTTGAGTTTTCGTATAGAGGGCGGCTGAGAAACTTTGTATTTTTTGTAATACAATCAGAAGCTACAGTATGATGATGTTGTTTTTTTGTATTATCACCACACTGCACATCATTTGCATGCATTTTCAGCTTATATATGTACTTTATTACATTCCATTCCATTTCTTATCTTCCATTGTTTGATTTCTCTTGTTTTTTGGAATGTTTACTGGTTATCAACCTTTCTTGAACCTCGAGGACAAGGTTCAAGATAACTTTGGGGGTACGCAGACATGCGGTTGAATGGAATGCATGGATGATCGTAAGGATTTTCTGTAAATTTTTGTGATTTTAAATTTTTTTCAAAATTTCTAGAGAAATACCGATAATACGATTTTATTTATTTCATGGATTGATGGATTGGGAGGTTGAACACATTTCCATAACTTGTGAATTCTTTCTACTTTTTGTTTTTTTTTAGCCTAAATGAATTCCTAGTTCTAGCTTAGAATAATGGTCGACTGCACCACAAGTGAAAAAGCAAAACGAGCACTATCAAGCATTGAGAACATTAATTAGAGCACAATCGATTCAGAAACTACAAACCCAAAAACAATAACAATGAACATTAACAAGAAAAAAAAAGAAAAAAGAAAGAAAGAGAAAGAACACAATATCTACATGACAATTGAAACAATATAGTAAGATTATAGAATTCTCAAATAACCAGGGCTAACAAATCGATGAAGAACACAAAGACTTCCAAGAATTTCTATGGACAACGAATAATCCTTATGAGACAATGAGAAATCTGAAACCTTGAGATGTACAGATGATGAACTACATGTCAGAGAGTTATAAAGACGCCGACACAGAGAGGGCTTCGAACTTATATGTCGACGTAGAAGGCTTCGAACTTGGGACTTGCGAAGAGAAAGGGCTTCAAACTTGGGAAGAGAGTAGCTGGGAAGATAGTGGCAGTACATACATTTTTCTCCTCTACCGCAGCCGCGCCGGTGAAGCCCCGCATATTGAGAACAAGAAAAAGACAAAGAGACGACGAATACACATCAGAGCGAGAGACGGGAGTTGATACAGTGAAAACGAAAAGAAAGAGGAGAGGATGGCGGCGAAAAAGATATGCAAGAATAACGAATCAAAACAACGCATCTGATTAGGCCATTGAAAGAGAAACCCAATCAGCGCATTTCCACGTGAATTTCACGTGTGGTGAGAGTTGACATTGAAAGCAATTGTTTAAGCCATTTTTATAAGGGTAATATATATATATATATATATATATATATATATATATGTGTGTATGTATGCATATATTAATAATAATAAATATATGCACTCTAAGTATCTCAATTTGTCATTCATATAGTACATATATGGTCACTAATTATGTGCCATTATTCCAACGATGTGCACCATTTTTATAGAAGATTGAAGGTGCATTCTTCCAATTTCTAAAAGAGTCCGGTTAAAACAAACCTTATTTGTATTGTAACAACTCCTATTATAAGTTCACCCCCACTTATTTTTTTTTAAAAAAAATTGAATTTACAATCTTTCTAAATTACCCATTCCTAACGTCTTCCTCAAGTACGTCATAGTGCTAATAATAAAAAGATTGTATTATTTGTAAGATAGGATATCAACTTTTTAAAAAAACAAGTGGGGTGAACTTATCAATATGGATTGTTACAACATAAATAGGGTTTGTTTTAACCAAACTCTTTCTAAAAATCGTAGACTTTTTTTTTGGCTCAATTTGTATTTTTTTGCTCAAATGCATATTGATATGTTTAAGTTTAGAATAATTACTAGAGATTGTAATAATCATCGAAACATGGTTTCTATTATCATTTTATGCTCAAAAAGTTTTATTTTATTGTTTTTAGATTTTAAATTTTTATTTAATTTTTAATTAATAATGGTATGGATATCCGCAGGTACCCTGCTACCCAAATGAATAATACCCAAACCCACCCTAACAAAAAAATAAAGTAAAAGAGTACGGTATAAGTAGGACACCCATTAGATGGGACCCGTAGTGGGTGAGGCATACCCGCCCTATAATGTACCCATTGACATACATTATACTCCCTCCAGTTAATAATATAAGTTGTTTTGCTCAAAACACGCATTAAGGAAAAAAAATAAAGTAATCGAAAGTCTATTAAAATTTCAATTAAGTATACCGCTAAGTTTTTTACCAAGAGTTTTTGGAGGATTACTTATAAAAACGACTAGATGACCATTTTTTCTTTGCGGGTTAATTTCACAGATGGTCATCCAACTTTACTATTTGTAACACTTTAATAACTAAACTTGCTTTTGTATCAAATAAGTCACCCAACTTTCTTAATTCTCTTACAAAAATCACTTTCGCCACACTTTCATAATTAATGGCAACTTTGCCCTTCTGCTTAGAAAAGAAAGGAAAGAGAGAGATTTGGGTTTGAAATGCACCATGGAGTTGAAGGAGGGGAGAGAGGGCGATGCTTAGAGGGGGTGGTATGTGGCAGAGTAGTGAGGGTGAAAGCTGGCAGGATGGGCAAAGAGGCGATAAGTGAATTTTTTTTATGAATGTGATGAGTAAATCAACTAAAGAACAAGATAAGTTTTTAACTGCATCAATTCATGAACTAAATTTGTCAAAGGAGAAGATGAAACTGTGCATGTCTGATCTCCAAAATCCAAGCAGTAATCATTGTTCAAACTTCTACTCCTTGAGAATATTCCACTTGCTCCTCCAACAACCCATGTTTCATTAGCAATATCATAAGAAACCTTGAAGAAATCAGGAGCATAGCATTTCAATATCAAGTTCGGCCACCTCCCCCCTCCAAGCACCGCCCTATCTCCCCTCCTTTGACTTCATGGTGCATTTCAAACCTAATTCTCTCTCTTTCTCTTCTCTCTTTTCTAATAAGATGGGCAAAGTTGTCATTAATTATGAAAGTGTAGCCAAAGTGACTTTTGTTAAACAATTAAAAAAGTTGGGTGACTTATTTGATACAAATGCAAGTTTAGTTACCAGAGTGTTACAAATAGTAAAGTTTGATGATCGTCTGTGAAATTAGAAAAAATTACAAATGTACACATGTTTGTACTTTAAATGAGAAAAGTAGGGGTGAATTGCATTTATTTCGGAGAAATAGGCAATAACGCCCAATGAAAAGGCGCTATCACTGTGGGAAAATTTTTTGATGACGTGGACATGGATAGCGCCTTTTGAAAAGGCGTTATCCATGTGTTCGGGCCAGGTGGCGTAAATTACACAGATAGCGCCAGATAGCGCGTGTAATCTACGCGTCCTACGTGGACAGTGAGGTGGACAGTGAGGTGGAAGGCAATTGTATAGATAGCTCCTTTTGAAAATGAGCTATCTATACAAAATTATACACTCTATGAATTACTCCTTTTGAAAATGAGCTATCAATACAAATTTTTTCCCCATGAACGATACGTGCATATGGAGATGGACGACCCGCGCCACTCGCGTATGTCGAGGTAGACAACCAATGTAAACAACGCGCACGCATATCGACGCGGACAACCCATGCAAATGTCACCCATGTATGCCGAGGTGGAGATTTCATGCAAATGTCAGGCACGTCTGTCGAGGTGGGCGACCCATGCAACCTCGTGCAACTCATGCAAACGTCACGCACGTGTCTCGAGGTGGTAAAACCAATGTAAACGTCGCGCACGTATCTCCTGGTTGACAACACATGGAAACGCCACGCACGTATGTCGAGGTGGGCCAACCATGCATATCCACTACAGACCATGGACCCCATGCAAACGTCATGCACGTATCTCGAGGCGGGCAACCCTGGTGAGTTGCATGCTTATTATGGATATGCATGGCTGGCCCACCTCGACATATGTGCGTGGCGTTTCCATGTGTTGTCAACCAGGAGATACGTGTGTTGAAAAGGCGCTATCCGTGTAACACAGTCCACGTATGATGACCGCGTGAACATGAGGCGACCGAATAGCGCCTACGGGTTGCACGGATTGTACGGGTTGTCCGCCTCGCAATACGTGCGTGACGTTTACATTGGCTTTATCACCTCGAGACACGTGCGTGACGTTTGCATGAGTTGCACGAGGTTGCATGGGTCGCCCACCTCGACAGACGTGCCTGACATTTGCATGAAATCTCCACCTCGGCATACATGGGTCACGTTTGCATGGGTTGTCCAAGTCGATATGCGTGCGCATTGTTTACATTGGTTGTCTACCTCGAGATACGCGAGTGGCGCGAGTCGTCCATCTCCATATGCATGTGGCGGTGATGGGGAAAAAAATTGTATCGATAGCTCCTTTTCAAAAGGAGCTATCAGTAGAAAGTATAGTTTTGTATAGATAGCTCATTTTCAAAATGAGCTATATATACAAATTGCCTCGCCAACTCAACGCCACCTCACCGCCACCTCACACTCATGAAGCCTACAAATAGTGATATAACGCCGTCTCATAAGGTGTTATCACCTAGATTTGAAAAATAAAAAGTAAACTACCATATTTTGTGAAATAAATTGTAAATGTCCCCCCTTTTTGAAAAACACCGTGAAATTATCCCTTTCTTTGCAGATTGTACTTTCCCCGCATGCCAGGCCAGCTGGTTTTCCAAATTCCCAATATGTTTGCTTTGCCTTTCCAACGTCCACCTCTATTCCCAACACACAATGGCATTGAGCCTAACACCTTCCCGCCTATTAAAACCAGGGACCCTTGGAGCCGCAAAGAGAAACATAGCAACCATAACAACAAGTATGGCAGTCTCCGCACAATCTTCTCATTCTTCCTACACAACAATCAAGCACAGAACCACCCTTGTACACGAAATCAAAAAGAGCAAATTCATCGCGGTTGCTGCCTCCATCCCCGACGAACACTCCGCTCGTTCTTTCTTGGCGGAGGTATTTATCTCCTCCTTTTACTTATTACAATTTTATTGTGTTTTTCGTTCTCTAATTGTCAAGTGATTCATGGAACGTACGTGGGTTCTAGGCCAGCGATCAACGTGCCAATCACAATTGTTGGGCTTATAAAGTGAGTGAACCCTCGAATTTTTCGATTTCTGTGTGTTTGTTTTCATGGCAGATATACCCAATTTGAGTTTAATTTCTTAGATTGGAGACCAGTATCGGTGCAGCGATGACGGTGAGCCCTCCGGCACGGCCGGCAGACCGATATACTCTGCGATTTCTACGTCCAGATTGGATAGGGTGATGGTGGTTGTGATCAGGTTGATGTATTTCTGTTGCTCATTGTATCTATAATCTGAATTGTATCAAGAATGATTACCTGAAATTTGGAAATTATGTTGGTGTACACACTTAGGTACTTTGGAGGCATCAAATTAGGGGCAGCTGGTTTGGTCAGAGCTTACGGTGGTGTTGCCTCTGAGTGTCTAAAAAATGCGCCAACATGCCTTGTGAAACCAAAAGTAATGCACAAACTAACCTCAAAAGTAATGCCCAAACTTTTTCTTTTTGATTGATTTGGGTTAGGCAATGATAGGTTGTAGCAACCCGAACTAATTTGGGATTGAGGCAATGTTGATGGGACACAGTTTATTTAACCATTCCTAACTAAGCAATGTTCTCATGGGTTTCTTGCTGTCTTCAATTTTTATGCTTCATTTCAGGTAACCATTGTTATAGAGGTTCCATATGATTTGATAGGGGCTTTATACCATCAGGTAATTTTTAATCTACCAAGTAATATGCTATCATCATAGAGGTTCAATATGAGCAATATTTGTTGGAGAGTTGTGCTAATGTCTTATTTATGTGAGTAATTGGAGATTTAGACATAATAAAAACCACAAAAACTGTAGTCAATCCATGCCATCTGGACGTTTTCACCATATGATCATAAGCAGATCGATGGGCGTCTGGATCAACTCGTAATGTTCTTGGAAGAAGTTTATATCTTCCCATCTTCCTGGTTTTGGCAAACACTTTTGACCAAAGATGCAAGTTGGCAGTTTCATTAGGGTTTGGGAGGGTGTAAACTGGTTTATCCAACTACAGTAACAAGAGGATTAATAACTTTTCAAGGTTAGAATATGAAATCATTCAGAAGTTAGTATATGAATGATTCCCATGTATTTTCCTTTCGGTGCAAGTTTGACCTGATTGTCATGCAGAAACTTAATGCTGTTCAATTAGCCAAATTCATCTAATGGAGCCTAACAATTGAGTATTAAGGTGGAAATCTTCAACACAGTACAGAATTGGTTCAAGTCAAAAACAATATTTTGATTTTCTTGCAATCATGAGAACCGCATGAAACATGAGCCAAGCATCTTATAATATTTGGCTAGCTTGAGTTGATACAAGTACAACTTTGGTCAATGCTAAACCCTAAAAAAAATTAACAAGGATTTCTAATATGTAATAACTAAAGAATTCTTTCTATCAAGGAAAATGAAAGATATTAAATTTCCGCATGAAGAATTCTCCCAAGACGTCAGATCGGGGTTTGCACCGAGTCATTCTCGTATTTGAATAGAATGCTTACTTTTTTTGTTACAAAAAGTGGAAAATAAAGTAGGCTATATAACCCTTAAACATGGAGTAAAAAGTATGCTTATATCACATATGCTAAAAACTCTAACATTGGGAAGAAACACTAGTATATGTTCAATTTACACGTCCATGGTTTACTCGATTTTGTTGAAAATTAATTTTCATGTTGGCTATGGTTATTATTTGGAAGTTTTTAAAGTTTAGTTTCTATTGTTTGCTAGAAAGGCCTCACGAAATTGAAAAGCAGGTTGTATTGTAATTTGGGATTGGGGCTTTGTTGCTCCTGTAGCTGTAATCGACATTATTTTGTTAGCCTCTAAAATTTAGTGGTAACAGAAGTCTTGGATTGAGAATTATTGAGTTTTCAAGGACTTCACCTTCTCGCCTCCTGGTCCTTTTTTGGTCATGTTTAGATCCAGATAGTGTAAATTGCATTATTATGTTGTCACTGTGCTGATGTCTTCTATCAAATATGTTATACCAATTTATCTAGTTATCCCACTTGTACAAAAGTTGGTATAAACATAAATTTAATAGCAATATGCAGCTTTGAAATACTTGTATTCGATATGAAAAATAGTGTTGGTTTAAGAATGTGCTTGCTTTACCTTCACTTACAATTACATGAATGTGAAAAATATTGTTGTTTGGCAGATACATTCTTTTGGAGTCGAAGATGTCAAGCAGGATTATGAAACTGGCAAAGAAGGCATCACAAGCATTAGTTTTTCAGTTGATTTTGACCAGGTTGGTGTCATTGAAGATACAATAAAAGGCAATTATAGCCAAAAAGTTGTGTTCTACAAAGGTGAAAGCTTTATTGATCCTGTTACTACATAGCTTTCGTTCTTAATTTATGAGCAATAAAGTGGTGGAGCAGATATCTAGGAACCTTTATAGTTGGAGCATAGCAAAATGAAAGGGGTCTTGCATGAAAATTTGCTGAAAAGTAGTTTGGTGCCAATGAAATGGATGTGAGAAATCAAATTGTATGAAAAAATGTGGTTGTATTTTTTTGTGAAAATGAGATTAATGTCTTGTCTTTTGAATAGAAAATTAGCAATGAAGTATACCAGGGATTTCATGGTTCCCGGTGGATGCGTAGATGGATATATTGGACTAAAAGACACGTGTTTTTGCATAGCATGCATTCTAATACAAGTGACGCGACGATCATGCCAAACAAAATTTCCTAATTAAAAATCTGGGACGCTTGAGTTAACATATGAAGTCAAGCTCGGACATCGTAGAAGATTGTGAGGTGCTCGACTAGGGGCAGATGGCATAACTGTGGGTGCAAATAATCGTAGTTGATTGTTAAGTGGACACTTCAGAAGTTATGTTATACAGGAATTGTTTTAAGAAAAATCAGTTGGAGGTTGCTGAGTTGTTATAACAGTTAAAGTTAAGCTATATTGTACCAAATTGAAAAGTAATGCACTAAACTGGAAAAAAAAAAAAAAAAAAAAAAACTATGCTCATATCTATTGGAAGTCCTTTAACCCTTGAATTGCTATAAATATAACTCGTGAACTGAGTTTTGCTTGCTTCGAACTTATAACCTCTTACTCTTAAATTCCGTACCAAACAATTGAGTTAGCCAATTGATTGGTATTTTATTTTATTTTTATGTTTGTAGGTTCTTCAACTCATTCTTCATTCAATTTTTTGAATCAAATATTTGTTGTACAAAATTCTCATTTAACGTTAGAGATTCAAATTTTAATTACAATATAATCCAATTTTCTATTCCTTCTTGTAAAAAACATATAAGACGTTTTTTTTCCAAAACACACATTAAGAAAAATATTAATTATGCATTCGTATTACATTTTTGCCCATTAACACAAATAGAGAGAGTGCTTTAATTACGTGGTAAACTACATTTAATTTTTTATTTTATCCAATAAAAGAAAGACAGGTGTTTAATTCTCATTAAATGTTTGAGCTAAAAAGAGGGGTATAATAGGTATAGAAGATACAAAGTTCCCCTGAATTTCAAAAACGTTTTATATTTTTTAGAGAGATTTTGTAGAATGCCTTTTATTTTTTAGCGAAGGGAGTATCTTACAGTATATAGCAAATGTGGAGCAAAATTCATTATTTATTCTCCATGAATGAAGTACTAGCTTCTAACACGAAACTTTAGAAATATTTTGACTTAGCACAGCGCACTGAATCTAATTTGGGGATATGAATGGAGTTTTGCGAGTCATTTCTCTCTGGGTATCACGTGGTGTTTAGGATTGCCCCACACCCCAATCTCACAATATGAGTCCCTAAAAAAAGTTAGTAGATACAAACCCGCAACTTCTAGGTGGCCTTGGCGAAGAACAACACCAATTGCAAGAGTTGGTCAGTCATGTTTTTTTAGGGCTGCTATTTCAACCCTCAAAAAACTATAGAGCATTTTTTATTAAAAACTTAAAAAACATAAATAGACATACACTATATATTATGATGTACATAGACATTAGTTTTTTTTATCAAGTACATATACATTAGTTAGTAGTACATATATAGGAGTTGTATTAGTTTTTTTATATATTTTAATTAAAATTTTTCGATTCCGATTAGGATTTTGATGTAGATCAGTGATCACGAGAATAATCACAAACACCAAAGAGAATTCTCAACACAATAACTTCTCTAAATAAAGAATAAATCTCTTTGTTTTATTAATCAAATAAAATATTCAATATCAATGATCACCCACCAATAAAATACAATCAACCTTTATATATGGGTTTTATTATGGAATAACATAGACTCCAACTACTATAAAGTTATATACTAAAAACAAATCCAAATTAATCTAATTATGACCTCAACTTTGACACAAACTCTAACAATCTTATTTAATAAATAAAAAATCATAATCTAACACGAACTCTGATTTGCATCATTCTTTTTATTCGTCCTCCAATTTGATGCTTGAATCATTCTCCCGCACATGACTTCTATTATCTTCATCTTCATCATTCTCCCTCGGCTCGAAAAACTTGTCCACTATGTTAGTCCCTTCATGACTTGAGATGTGAGCAATAAAGTTTTCAAACACCGACAACTCTTGTCGGAACACAATCTGAATGCAATCAACACCACTTGTTGGAACATGTTTTTGATGAACAATATTAAGAACTTCAACCGAAAAATCCATATTATTAACAAACACACCACTGTGAAAGTCTTGAAGAACGTCAATAACTAACTCATCATCCATATAATCAGTTAATGAACAAAAGTGTTTGGTCATCGCGAACTTCATTTTTGTCTCCACAACTTTTTTGACTGGGTAGTTAATTGTCGATGACACCATCAACAACCACCTCTTCAAGCACCTGAGGGCTTTTAGAATGAGAAATCACCTCGATGGCAAAGTCGTTGTCTCCAAATACTAGTTTGTCATCCACGAAGTCGTGCCCATCATTATCAAACTTTGGCGCATTGTCAAAGTTGTCGGAGTCATTTTCGAAGAAGAACGATTCTACTTCATCATCACCGTAAAGAAAAAGAACTCCATCTTCTTCTTTATCGGCAATAAAATCGTCATCGGAACTAGAATATTCATTTTCTGGCTCAAACCCCTCGATAGACACTTTGTCCTCAAACAATTGTTGACGTCGTTAACGAGGTTGTTGCAACTGCCTCTGCTGCTGCAACTATTGCAAATGCAATTGTTGTACTTGAAGTCCTAGATTTTCAATGAAATTCATTGGTTGATCCATTATTCAATCGATATGTGTTGTATTATCTTTTGGAGGAACCTCATCTACGTACATAGTCTTCACATCGCGCTTGTCTTTTCGGCAGCATTGCGGAAGACTATAGAACCTTGACGCTCTGATACCGACTAATGCAGATTGGCGATCGCGATAATAATCACAAACACCAAAGAAAATTATCAACACAAGAACTTCTTTAAAAAAAGAATAAAACTCTATGTTTTATTAATGAAAGAAAATACTCAATATCAATAGTCACCCACCAATAAAACGTGACTTTCGAGAATTTGATAAACTTGATTAGGATATTATTAAGTATTTTCGAATTTAATTTTGGATCTAAGTATCTGAAGTGGGACCACGCATTAGGAGGTCATAAATCAAAATATTATTTTTGTGTGTCGTTTGACTACTGGATGTATAATACTCTATTTGATACGAGATAGAGTCAAGTTGAGGCGTAGATGGGATGTCCACATATTTTGGAGTGAGTTGGAAGTTTTTCAATTTTTAATGAAATTAGGGTATTTTTCGAGGGTTAAATTGGTTTAAAAACTAGAGATAAACATGAAATAAATAAAAAATAGCAAATGACAAGGAAGGGTATTAGTTTTGTAAAGGAGTAGATAATTATTGAGGGGCAAATTTGTCATTTGTTCCCAACACTTCTAAACAAATGAAAACGAGATGTAATATAGTTAAACCCTTCTCTTCATCTTCTTCGACTATCCGTGCTTTCCTCTTCCTTACGAACTTCGTCTCCCTCTCGATTTCTCCCAAGTTTCTCTCTTTCCTCTCTCGGTTGATGCTCGCCATCACTGCAATTCCTCTCTTGCTGGACCCTCCATCACTCTCGTTGCACAACCCCTCTCCTCTCACGGTGCTCTCTCCCTCTGGCCGTCTTCATCTCGTCTCTCTCTCTCTCTCTCTGCTCTGCTCTGCTCTGTGGCTCCTTCACGATCGATCTCTCAGTAATAGCTCTCTCTATTTGTCTTTGAAAATAGGGAACGTCGATGAGCAGTGAAGTCAGAGAGCATGGTGACGGTGAAACAAAAGATTGGACCACTGAGTTGAGGTGATTGCTATTATTATTTTTGGTTCAATTGATTAATCAATGGATTTTGGTAGTTTTCAATTTAACTTTTATGTTAATATTGGTTCGGTGAATGGGGAAGAGGGTCGATGATGCAACTATTTGTTATTGTTGTTGTGATGCATCTTGGTGGGTTGAGAGGGATAGAGGAAAGGTAATAAAGATGCGAAATTGTTGTATGTTGTGTTTAGTTTTTGTTGTTTAATTGTTGGTAACGGATTAATAGAAGGAAGGGGAAAGTTGCCAATTGAGCCTTAAAATCCCAAATAGGGGTTTGAGAAGTGCTACAAATGAATTTTTGAAACGATTAAGTTACTTTAATCATGATTGAGTGATTAAGTGAATTTAGATGGGTGTATTTGTCGTCATTTAAATCAATAGGTATTGTGGTTAGAGATTGGGTATAATGATTTGAGTTGCTATTCTATGGATTAATGGAGTTGAAGGTGAGGTTTCGATGTTTTATGGGTTTAATATTATGTTTTGAAACTAATTGACGATGTGGGATAAGTTTTGATCCATTTCTAGTCGATTATTGTTTAAGTATTGGGACTTTTAGGAGTTTAAAATACTTACTTAACCTTGAATATAATTTTATCAAGTATTGGTTGGATTTTAAACCTTGTTTAAAGTTAAGTTTTGGTTGGTGAAATGAGTTCAATTGAAACTCATTAAAGGTTTCTAATCGAGGTTTGGAATAGCCATAGCCTAGATTTGGCAATTTGGCAACATATCCCAATTTGGAAATGCATAAACAAGTAGTTGGTTAGTATAAAGCTAAATAGGTGTTTAAGATCATATTTGAAGTATAATAAATGGTTTAGGACTTATTGGAAGTTCAATAACATGAAAAAAAAAAAAAGTATTTGGGAACTTTAAAGGAAGTTGTCGTTGAACTCCGTTATGAGACTGAAAATGGGTTTTAATCTCATTGTAAGTTGTAATATGAATTTTTAAGTATTCAAATAGAGTTGTGAATTCTTGGTTTGATAGGCCACATGGAAGTACGTGAAAGCTGGGGAACATTGTGTGAGTCTTCGCAACCAAGTTTAAGTTGGTTTGGTTGTAAGTAAACTTTAAAGTGACTCTCACATTGATATGGTTTATCTATTTGCATGAATTGCATTTATTATCGGTCATGCATGCATAGAGAGAGTGAGGGGGATAAGCTTGTTTCAGAGTCTGGTTTGCGTTAAATGAGATTTCAATCATACCTCTACGCTGGCTACTGAGACTAGTTCCGGAGTTTAACGCCGACAAGTTATCTCTGCATTTCATAAGCTCTTAATATTGTTTTCATACTATTTTTGGAAGTCGACATCTGATAATACTTAGGAAACAGAAACGGAGTGGATTGCATAGTTGTATATTTATTTCTTTAATTCTTTTGCTTTATGATTATTCCATATTATCATATTACTATTTTTAGGTGTGTTAGACAGTGTAAAGTTTACTTATCCGACATCATTATTTGTTGTAATGGTGACAGGCTTATATCGCACTTACAATGGAAAGTAGAAGCTCGAAGATCTTTGGTGATTATTTTCATGTTATAGGTTTAATTTTCTTGTTGTAAATTGTTTATATATATATTATTTTGGGCGTTGGGGTAAGTGTAGGACGTGAAATACTCTCTCTAATAGATTATGAAAGTATCATAAGTTAGTATAAAATAAGTTGAGATGTTTATATTTAGATTTTGATCTATTTTGGAAAGTGTAAAGTTGTAATAGAAGTATTGGAAACTTAAGTACATTTATAAAGTTTAAATTGATATATATATATTGTGAACTGCGGGAAGTTTTGAGTCTTAAGCTTCTCCCAATTCTGCTGTCTATTACGTGAATTTTTTAGCAGACCACTTTTAAAAGAGGTGTTGCCAAAATTTTTACAAAATACGGATATGATTTCCTAATTTACTCTAATAAAATAAGTTTAGAACTGAATCAGTCGATGATATAAATTTAGTTTTTGAGCCTTATTATGGATCGAAATAAAAATAATGTTGATGTCAAAATTAAAAGAATAGATTAGTCTGACTAGATTATAAGGGGATTAAAATAATTTAGGCCGGTCGGTCGTCTTAATGACGAGAGGGTTGACAAAGTTGGTATTAGAGCCTAGGTTTGGCTCAATTTGAGGATAAACTTTGGTTGAGAACAAAAGAGTGATTGAGTGCGATTAGTTGGGAAATGACCGTGAGCTAGGATATAGTAAGACTAGAAACGAAAAATTAAAAGAGAGAATAGACTTATGAAATGAAATTGATTTGATTGGATGTAAAATAAACTTTTGAAGTCAAAAATCACAAAGGTTTGTATGTAGTTCGATTACTAATATAACTGATGAAAGTATCAGTTATGAAACCAATAGGAAATTGGTTGAAAGGGAAGTCAAAATAACTCAAATACATAAGTACTGAACATTGATTTTTTTGAAAATCGTAAGTATCGAACTATTACAATGATTAAATGCTCAGGAAAAGTTCAAATAAACTCAAATAAAGTTCAAACAATTGAAAGTGGTTTGAGTAAATACGAAAATGGAATTAAGACTTATAGGAAACACAAGATATGAGTATCTTGAAATTTAGAATAAGGTTAAGACCAGTGGAACTAGTAACTCGGTAAGACCTATTCTATGAAGTATTGGTTTGATTCATAACCAATTGAGAGTTGTTTTTGAAAGAGTCTCAAATGAAAGGAAAAATGAGTCACGTGGTTTCAAAAATAGAAATTGATTAGACAAACTGAACTTGACTGAAAAATCACAATAAGATTGTAATAGGATCAAATAAAATTGTCTAAGTAGGTTTCGATTAAAATAAAATACTTTGAAGCAAAGCATTGTCTTTTTTCCGAAACAAAACAAAAAGTAAAATTGGAATAGAACCATGGTTTAGCACAATCAAACGACTTATAAAAAAATATTGAAATTTTTTATTGTTTATCACTTAATAGTTGTTTATTCGTAAGCGACGTTGAGTATTGTGCTTCTATGAGTCGAATAAAGAAATGATAAAACAAATGAAAATAACATCCTTTAAGAGTTCGATTAGTCGTTAAATTGATCAATAGTTTGGAAATTCAATTCTTTTATCTCTTTGGTTGAACAGTAACAGATAAGTGAAATCATTAAAAAGTAAATTGATGATAAATATGATACTTTGATATCTTACACAGTTTTTTGAAAAGTACTAAATTTCTTTTTGAGAAAAAGAAAAATTGGGATACAAGAGACTCATTAAAACAACTAAGGCAATAACAAACAGTTAGACTGTTTGAGTTAGAAATTTCTCTATTTCGAACAAAGAATAGCTAAAGAAGACTTTGATTCATTGAATAACCATGAGAAGTTGTATCACCCTTAGCTATGTATTTGAAAAGAGGAGATCTAAATTGCCTTTGTAAGTCAAGATTAAGGAGTTGTAAGTGGCCTAGGTGTTGAACAAAGTCGTGGTAAGTTTGTAAAGGGACTAAAAATGATATAAACGTGATAATAGCTAAGATTGACAAAAATGGAACCAAGTAAACTTTCTATCGTAATTACGATTCATTCACAACGTGGAAGACCGGTGTGAAGGCCCCGCCCATCTTTTAATAAACGAATGAATTGTGAGGTTCGGTATAAAAGAGTCTATGAAGTTTCGTCAGAGTCGATTAGAAGCTTAAGTATAGGCAAACGAATGGTCAAGATATTCTCATATTAATATGAAAAAGGCAATCTCAGGTCAACGAGTCTCGATAAGACTTAGGATATCAAACTATAAGTTTGATGAAACTTAATAGGTCTTCACAAGGATCTTACTAGGAGTCGAGCTCCAAAAGTTGAAAATGTGGAACTAAAGTAATATACAACTAATATCAGTGAATATGTTGTATATTGGTTCAAATATAGTGCTACACCACGTGACTAGTCAATGGCGGAGTTTAAAGCACTTTGTTATCTTAAGTTGGAATTAATGTAAGATGATGGCAAAGGTATAAATGAAATGAAATGAGATGTGTGACTTACAGCTCAATTAGTCAGTATTATCCATATTGGTTGAAAATGTCAAATAGATGACACTGTATCTGACTTGGTATGTTTGAAGAAATTGAAAATTCTTTCACTATATTGAGTAGAGGCAAAGAGAAATATCATATTTATAACTTCTATGAAATGCAAGTTAAAAGTTATACTATGAGGGTATAATCATGTAAAATGTCGATATATCTGTGTAGAAATGTATGTCTACTCAAGTTAAGGATAACCGTCTCTATTCAGGCAAAGAGAGAAGTTGGTGATAGTTAGTGATTAAGACGTGAGATTATGAGAGATCTCAGTAAGTGAATGAAATGAGGTTTTTGGTGAACTCATAGATTGAAAATGATTTGACGAAGTTAGAAAATGCGTTAATTTTCTAACCAGTCAAACAGAAAGTTAAATGAATTGGCTGACGAGTTGAAATTGATAATTGCTTTCTAGTCCACAATATAAATAATATTGAGAGTGGACATTTAGAGAATGAGTAGGAGTTGCAGGATGTGTTCGGTTTCATTTTTCGATCGAATTAAAATTTAAGATATCTTGTCATGAGATGACGGATGTAATTAAAGATTTATAGTCATGGGATGACTTGTGAAATTTTAGGTTTTTGTTGAGAAACGCTGGAAGGATGATGGATCAGATAGACACACAACTCTACTTTAATATCTACTGTTGTTCTCAAATATTCATTACATCACTTTACTTATTTAGACTGATGATAATTTAAGAATTGATTGATCGACAATTCAAATAAAAAGATGATCAGTGATGAGAAAGCAAATTGGTATGTGTATGACAGAGTTTGGTGGATAGGGAAATAATAATCAATGTTTTGTGGAATCTTTATGAGTTAAGAATGAGTAGTGCTATATTAAAAGCAATATTGGCTAGATCTTACTAAATGTTGATAATTGAATAAGATTCAAGGCATGAAATGTAAGGTTATCGGATATTCCACAAATTTGATTATTTAACTCATCAGAAATTCACAAATTGTCGGGATTGACAAAGTAACAGAGATAACTTTTCATCAAACCAATGAATTGGAAATGAAAAGTTCAAGTGTTTATGATCTCTACCACTGAGTTTGTTGTATATGACGATGGTGGTTGGGTCAAATTAACGGTTTCACCTCGGAAATAGTTTTACAGGTTTAGATTAAAAGAGTTGAATATGAAGGATCATTTTCTCATATATATTTTGGTTCAGTAACCTGTAAGTTTAAATTTCAAAGACGAAACTTTTAATTAGTTGGGAAGAATTGTAACATCTGAAAATTTCATAAACTTGATTAGGATACTAATTAAGTATTTTCGAATTTAATTTGAGAATTAAGTATCCGAGGTGGGACCCACGCATTATGGACAGAATATCATAAATCAAAATATTATTTTTACGTGTTGTTTGACTAGTGCATGTATTATACTCAATTTGACACGAAATATGGTCAAGTTGAGGAATAGACGCGATGTCCGCGTGTTTCAGAGTGCGTTGTAAATTTTTTCAATTTTTGATGAAATTGGGGTATTTTTGGGGTTAAATTGATTTAAAAACTAGAGATAAACATGAAATAAATAAAAAATAGCAAATGACAAGGAAGGGTATTAGTTTTGTAAAGGAGTAGATAATTATTGAGGGGCAGAATTGTCATTTTCCCCAACACTTATTAACAATTGAAAACCAGATGGGGTATTGTTAAACCCTTTTCATCTTCATCGACTACCCGTACCTTCCTCTTCCTCATGACCTTCGTTTGCTTCTCGATTTCTACCAAGTTTCTCTTTTTCCTCTCTCGGTCGATGCTCACCATCATTGCAATTCCTCTCTTGCTCGATCCTTCATCACTCTCGTTGCACAACCCTTCTCTTTCTCTCTCCACATCAAGCGAGTAAGGATCTGTTGCCAGTTCTGATCAGTAATGTCTCTGTTAGATTCTCCGGTCGAAATACGATAGTATCTGCTACAACAATCATTGAATCACTTTGGTCCTCGAGCTTACATATACGTATAAAAGAAAAGGTAGCCCACCTGCTAAGATCCATTCCAAGCTCTCTCTCTGCTCTGCTCTGTTGTGTGGCTCCTTCACGATCGATCTCTCGGTAATACCTCTCTCTATTTCTCTTTGAGAATTGGGAACGTTGATGAGCAGTGAAGTCAGAGAGCATGGTGACGGTGAAACAAAGGATTAGACCACTGAGTTGAGGTGATTTCTATTATTATTTTTGGTTCAATTGATTAATCAATGGGTTTTGGTGGTTTTCAATTTAACTTTTATGTTAATATTGGTTCGGTGAATGGGGAAGAGGGTCGATGATGCAACTATTTATTATTGTTGTTGTGATGCATCTTGGTGGGTTGAGAGGGGTAGAGGAAAGGTAATAACGATGCGAAATTGTTTTATGTTGTGTTTAGTTGTTGTTTAATTGTTGGTAACGGATTAATAGAAGGAAGGGGAAAATTATCAATTGAGCCGTAAAATCCCAAATAGGGGTTTGAGAAATGCTACAAATGGATTTTTGAAACGATTAAGTTATTTTAATCATGATTGAATGATTAAGGGAATTGAGGTGGTTGTAATTGTCGTTATTTAAATCAATAGGTATCGAGTTAGAGGTTGGGTATAATGATTTGAGTTGCTATTGTATTGATTAATGGAGTTGAAGGTGAGATTTCGTTGTTTTAAGGGTTTAAAATTATGTTTTGAAACTAATTGACAATATGGGATAAGTTTTGATCCATTTCTAGTCGATTATTGTTTAATTATTAGGACTTTTAGGAGTTTAAAATACTTACTTAACCCTGAATATAATTTTATCAAGGATTGGTTAGATTTCAAACGTTGTTTAAGGTTAAGTTTTGGTTGGTGAAATGAGTTCAATTGAAACTCATTAGAGGTTTCTAATCGAGGTTTGGAATAGCGATAGGCTAGATTTGGCAATTTGGCAACATATCCCAATTTGGAAATGCATAAACAAGTAGTTGGTTAATACGGAGCTAAATAGGTGTTTAAGACCCTATTTGAAGTATATTAAATGGTTTAGGACTTATTGGAAGTTCACTAACATGAAAAAAAAATTATGAAAAGTATTTGGGAACTTTAAAGGAAGTTGTCGGAGTTTGTAGTAGGTTGAACTCCGTTATGAGATTGAAAATGAGTTTTAATCTCATTGTAAGTTGTAATATGAATTTTTAAATATTCAAATAGAGTTGTGAATTCTTGGTTTGATAGGCCACTTGGAAGTACGTAAAAGCCGGTAAACGTTGTGTGAGGCTTTGAAACCACCTTTAAGTTGGTTTGGTTGTAAGTAAACCTTACAGTGACTCTCACATTGATATGGTTTATCAACAACAACGACGACAACAACAACAACAACAACAACAACATAGTCTCAGTCCCAAATTAACTGAGTTCGGCTACATAAATCAAACTTTTTCATTGTGCTCGATTAAGTGCAATTGATGGTGAGCTTTTCAAACAATTCAAATCCCTCCTAATTAATGCATCCCATGTTAACTTTGGTCTCCCCTACCTCGTCGAATTTCTACAGTTTCTATTGAGTCAAGTTTTCTAGTTGGGGCATTTGTAGTTCGTCTTTGCAGGTGACCAAACCACCGCAACCGCCCTTTCCTAATCTTTGTATCAATTGGTGCTACTCCTACTTGTCTTTGAATTTCTATATTTCTTATTCTATCTTTACGAGTTTTACCACACATCCACCTAATCATCTTCATTTATGTTACGTTCATTTTATGTAATTGTTGTTGCTTTACCGCCCAACATTCACTTTCATAGAGCATAGCTGACCTAATTGCAGTCCTATAAAATTTTGCTTTTAACTTAGTAGGAACATTTCGATAACAAATCACCCCTGTTACACTCCGCCATTTTTTCCATCCAGCTTGAATTCTATGTGTGACATCATTCTCAATGTTACCATCAGTTTGTATGATTGATCATAGGTATCTAAAGTGATTTACCTTAGGAACTTCTACTTCCCCTAATTTTACCACTCCGTCATCTCGATGTATAGTGTTTTTAAACTCACAGTGCATGTATTCGATTTTCGTCCTACTTAACTTAAAGCCATTAGATTCTAATTTATTCCTCCAGAGTTCTAATTTCCTATTCACTCATTTTTTGTTTCATCCACTAAAACAATATCATCTGTAAATAGCATACACCATGGTATATCCTCTTGAATATGTCTAGTTAATTCATCCATAACTAAAGTAAATAGATATGGGCTTAAAGCCGATTCTTGATGTAGTCCTATCGTAATGAGAAATTTTTTTGTAGCTCCTCCAAATGTCTTTATACTCGTTACTAGTCCATCATACATATCCTTAATAATGTATATGTATGTAGCATGCACTCTTTTTCTTTTTAGAACCCACCAAAGAACATATCTAGGGACCTTATCATATGTTTTTTCTAATCTACGATACCATATGAAGATTTTTTTTTTCTCTATATTTTTCTAACAATCCTCTTACTAGGAAAATCGCCTCCATAGTTGACCTCCCAAGCATGAAACCAAATTGGTTCTCTGATATTGTTGTTACTCTCCTTAGCCTATTGTCAATTATCCTCTCCCAAAGTTTCATAGTGTGACTCATAAGTTTAATTCCCCGGTAGTTTGAGCAACTTTGAATGCCTTCTTTGTTTTTGAAGATTGACACAAGCGTGCTTCTCCAATCCATTGACATCCGTTTTGATTTAAAAAAATTATTGAAAAATTTTGTTAACCGAGTCAATCCAATTTCTCCTAAGCATTTCCAAACCTCTATGGGTATTTCATCTAGGCCACATGCTTTCCATATTTTCATTCTTTTCAATGCCTCTTTAACTTCTACAATTCTAATATTGCGTGTATAGTTTACATTTCTTTCTTGGTGTGAGTTTTCATCTATTATAGTATCAATTTGGTCAAAATTAAATAAACTATTGAAGTAACTTCTCAATCTCTCCTTAATATCATCATCGACATTTTGATTTTTGTCCTTAATACATCTTACATGACTTAGGTCTTGTTTCTTTTTATCTCTTAATTTGGCTAGCCTATATATATATATATATTTCGTCATCTCTATTACATAACCTTGTATATAGATCTTCCATGAAATTTGTCTTTGCTTGACTAACTACTTTTTTAGCTTGTTTTCTAGCTTCTCAATATTGATTGTACACATCTTCATCTTGACACTTAAATATTTTCCTATACATCTCTCTTTTAGTCTTAATTGCTCGTTCGACATCCTCGTTCCACCACCATGTTTCCTTCTTTGGTGGTTCCAAGCCTTTAGATATACCTAATACGTTTGATCACACTCTCTTTATGCAACTACTCATTTCTAGCCACCTTGTATTAACATCTAAGTCAATATTTCAAACATTTTCTTTTAGTAGTTTTTCTCTAAACTCTACTTGTTTACTATGTTTTAGTTTCCACCACTTTATTCTAGGGTCGCTAACTCTTTTATTCATATTATGTCGTTGTGTTAGCTTAATATCAAGTACTACTAACTTATGTTGGGTAGTAAGTGCTTCACCAGGTATTACTTTGCAGTTTCTACATATTTTTCTATATATTTTTCTTGTTAAAAGAAAATCTATTTGACTCTTGTTATGACCACTACTAAAAGTAATTATATGCGACTCCCTCTTCCTAAAACTAGTATTTGCTAAGACAAGATCGTATGCTGAAGCAAATTTCTAAGATCGATTCTCCTTCTTCATTTCTATTACCGTAACCAAAACCTCCATGAACTCTCTCAAACCCATCGTTACTTGCCCTGACATGCCCATTTAAATCTCCTCCAATAAAAACTTTTTCATCTAAAGGTATACTTTGCATAAATTCATCCATATTGTTCCAAAACTTGCGTTTGATGCTCTCGCTTAATCCTACTTGTGGTGTATAGGCGCTAAGTATGTTGATTTTTTCGTTCCCAATAATTAATTTAACTAGAATCAATCTATCTCTCATTCTTTTAATCTCTACGACCTTATCCTTATAATTATTATCCACCACAATTCCTACTCCATTACATTTTCTATCTATACCAATGTACCACAATTTAAACATTGTGCTTCCTATTTCTCTACTCTTTTCTCCTACCCATTTTGTCTCTTGGAGGCAAGTAATATTGACTCTCCTTCTAATCATGGTATCTACTAGTTCTATTGACTTCCTCGTAAGTGTTCATATGTTCCATGTTCCTAAACGATTTTTTTCTCCATTTTGTAGTTGTTTTCCTTTTCTATTTCTATACTTTCTAAAAGATCTAGTGTCTGTATCTATGATTTTATTTTTGTTTTCGTGTTTGTTTTGAACTAGCTTATTTACCCACACACGTCCTTTGTGTGGGAACCCTTGCTCATTTTTCTTCACATCCAGGCGACGATGTGAATGGACTAGCTTCTTTATCCACACACGTCCTATGTGTGGGAACCCTTGCTCATTTTTATTCACACCCAAGCGGCGATGTGAAACACACACTTGCTCTTTCTTACTACACCCGGGCTCCGACGCAGCGCGTCGATAGGTGGGAACGTCCCAACGTTTATATATGTTTGATCTATTTCATGAAATGGATTTATTATTGGTCATGCATGAATTGCATGAATTACATTTATTATTGGTCATGCATGCACAGAGAGTGAAAGGGATAAGCTTGTTTCGGAGTTTGGTTTGCTTGAAATGAGATTTCAATCCTACCTCTACGCCGTCTAGTGAGACTAGTTCTGAAGCGCTGACAAGTTATCTCTGCATTTCATAAGCTCTTAATATTGTTTCCATACTATTTTTGGAAGTCGACATCTGATAATACTTAGGAAACAAAAACGGAGTGGATTGCACAATTGTATATTTATTTCTTCAATTCCTTTGCTTTATGATTATTCCATGTTATCATGTTGCTATTACCCTGCCTGAACTTCAATTTGCACATCAAAGCCTTGCCTAGACCTGACCCCGATTATAAAAATTATTATCTAAACCCTTTCTATTCGGGTCAGCGAGGCGGACAAAAAATTGACGCCCCTAGTTGTACCCCTTGATTGGTGAGGATGAAATTGTATTTTCTACATTAGAAAGCTGATCCTAATTTACAATTGTAGGACAATTACGGAGTGCATTGTTGTACCCTTAATTGGTAAAAAGAGTATAAAACTCTAAATTCCTAATTGTCTTATAGTATAAAAAAAGGTATGAACTAATCTATTAGCAGGTTCAGTCCCGTACTCCCGCGCAAAGTGAGACTAGTACATGAGTTGGAAGTCTTTTTAACTTTTGAATTGCTATAAATATAACTCGAGAAACGAGCTTTGCTTGCTATATTGGAAAATGTTATGAGAAGAATATGGTTTAATCTTCAATTTTGTTTTTAAGAAGATGATAATCTAACATTCTATGAGACATATATTTGTTATGTAATGATGTAGATTTGATCGGGATGTGTGCTACGCGAATTCTAAGAGAATTTACATAATTGTGCAACAAATGTATGTATCAAAAGAATGTTAAAAAATCATTTTCCTTATTTATATTTTTTTTGAAGATAAATTTCATTAATCATTCATGGCTCAATACAAAACCAGACATAGAATCAAATACATTGATTCGCTAATCCTATTTGTTCAAATAAACAACCATTAATTTGGCTGTAAATGTGAAATTGAAATAGTTTGATAATCAGGGACTGCTCTCTATAGTGTTGAAACTCATGACAATACACAAAATAACTAGAACCACAAAATGAATACCAAAACTTCTCAACAAGGAGAAAACAAATCAAAGACTTCAAACTAGGAAAGACTACTAACTATAAAATAAAACTAAAGACATGAAGATGCACCGCAATAAGGTGGATCAATCTCCACAAATTTAATTAGATTTGATTGTATGAACAAAATGCAAAAGGGATTTGATTGGAACCACCGCCGATCGTAGAGGGGGATAGACGACGATCGGCAGTGATTCAAAATAAAAATCACAAAAGTGAATAAAGAAACTTTTAGGGTTTTGGAGAGGCGGCTCTCTTATTCACGCTCATAAGTTCTTCCTTATTGTTGTTTTGTTTGTATGTTTGTAGGTTCTTCAACTTTTCTTTCTTAATTCAAATCTTTGAATCAAATGCTTCTTCAAAATTCTCCCCAACGTTAGAGTCTCAAAAAATAAACTTAAACTATAATCCAATTTTCTATTTTACAGTATATGGCAAATGTGGAGCATAATTTATTCTTTATTCTCCATGAATGAAGTACTAGCTTCTAACATGAAATTTTAGAAATATTTTGACCCAGCACAGCTGAATCTAATTTTTGGGATATGAATGGAGTTTTACGAGTCATTTCTCTCTCGATATTATGTGGTGTCTAGGATTACCTTTACACGGGGTTTTTGCTTGATTGACACATTTGACGAAAATATATATCCCTTTAACACACCCAAAGAAATATTTACAAATGTAACACATTTACCGCCATGTCACTGCCACGTTCAAATTTTTTTTTGTGGAACTGAAAACGTGACTTGAGATCACGTTTTTAAAAGTTACGGAAAACGTGACTTGCTTCAAAACAGCAAGTTGTGCAGTCACTGTTTTTTTGTGCTTTTTGCTTTCACGACTTGCTGTTTTGAAGCAAGTCGTGACTTGGTTTTTGACGTTCATTTTTTTTCTTGTGCTTTTGAAGTCCCTGTGTTTTCTTTTGATGCAAGTCGTGTGTCGTTGTTTTGCTTATTTTGTTAATACAAACTAGTATAAAATATGAAGTTACAAGTAATTTACAAAATTCATAAAATTAATGTTAGTGGTGCCAAAAATTTCATTTGATATAAATGAAGAACTTGGAAATCGAAGTGGAAGAACTACAAAACATTACATAAACCAAAAAACATGTCATGTTAAAGTAAAAAAAAGTCCTAGTCTGACCCCAAATAATGACTTCCAGTCCCACAACGTGTTCTCTTTACGACTCGCACATTACGATTTAAAGCTAATGGCACATTCGAATGACCCACATCAGCAAGATTTTGAGCATCTTCTCGTTGAATATCATCGATATCACGCATTCTACCATCATGAGTACTTGTAGTCCCTGAAAAATTCATCATTACTGGACTTGCATTAAAATGGCGCGAAGATGTAGGTGCCCTGTCAAGTGGAAAGGCTTATGTAGCCTCGAATGCCATGTTGGGAGGAACTGATGGAGTATGCGGAGTCTCAAACTCGTTGAGAGGTACTGATGGAGTATATAGAGTCTCGAACTGGTTGAGAGGTACTGATGGAGTATACACTGGAGTGTCGTGCCTCGAACGTGTATCATCATGAGAAGATTGATGAGAAGCGTCAAATGAAGTAGGCATATTATGCATGCGATAATCTGCATGTACTGCAGTCAAAGTCGATGCAGCTACATCTCTAATACGTGCAATAGACACATCATCACCCAATGTCAACTGACGAATTGATGTCATTTCATGTGCCTACATATAAAATATTTATGAAGTTGTATGCGAAAGTAAAATCAAAACAACTATTTGGAAGACTTCATGACTGAAAAAAAATGAAATTGTACTTACCAATGCCTCAGCAATAGCTTCACGACGAGACATGAATCGTCGTGTAATGTGACGATACCATAGCATATACGGGTCGTAAAATTCCAATGGCTCCTCCAATATTTCATCAGTTGCAATATTGGAAGCACGTTCGTTCCACATGCAGACATAAGCACTATGTTATGCACTCCAATCATTATCTGTTTTCCCTCTCAAGTCAATCTTATGTAGCTCCATGCTTGTGCTATGTAAAGGTGGTATCCTTTGTTTCAAACTGAATTGTCGCATGACTCTATCAGGATTATACATTTCGACAACACAGAAGAAAAGCAAAGGTGCCCTCGTTCGCCAAATAGCACGACCACTGCTACAATACGCAGGAAGGTCCCTTATAACCGTCTCAGGATACGGTTCCCAAATTACATGAAGTCATAAAAAACAACTTGAAATTAATAAAATTCGCATTTCACCATTGTAGAATAGGGTATTCGAGCAAAATGATTAAGTATATTTCTTACTTCTTCGGGTGTTTGCATGTCAATCATTTCTCTGTATTTTGTCGGCACGTGCATTGATGTTCCTGTGGTCTCCAAGGCATGTCTCCACCTATAGAAATGTAAAAAACAACATAAAGCATGCATGAATGCACATGTAGATGAATATACTCAAATTGAAATTATTATGTTAAAAAATACTAATTACCTATGACCAAATGGAGGAGGTGGAAATAATTCTTCGTTTGGTATGATGTCGTCTCGAAGTACGTTTCTCATTATTTGTGCAAGAAAACGCAACCTATCACAGGCCCATAATTGCAATAATATGACCGGACCTGCAATCTCTGCTCCATCAATGTCGACTGCAAGACATAATTGTCTATATAGGTGAGCCAGAGTTGCACTACCCCAACTGTATTGTCCTGCCGCCTCGAAATCTTCCAAAAATTGCAAATACGTGATGTGAACGAGATTGTTAGACTTATCTGCAAATAAAGTTCCTCCAAGAAGTTGTAAGATGTACGCTCTCGCATAGCGTTGCACTTCCACATCATCAGCATTATTTGAAAGGTTTGGAAACCATCTTGAAAGTTGGTGAATTTGGATCCGACCTTCATTCCTGTTGTTTTCAGGGAATGGGAAGCCTAGTTGTGTCAAACATAAGGCATCGTAATCTTGCTCTACACGACCAGTGATTGGTAATCTATCGACAGGTAACCCTAAAATGATTTATACATCTTGTAGGGTAATAGTCATCTCGCCAACTGAAAAATGAAACGTGTGAGTTTCTGGCCTCCACCTCTCTACAATGGCAGTAATGAGATGTCAAGCAATTGCTATGAAACATATTCGCGTCGTCCCATCAAACCCAGCTTCATGAAGATGCCCAACTATTTGTTCATCTAGTGGGACCAATCGATGTAGTGCAGCTGAATTACGTCTGATAGTCAATATACCAGGATCCTATGGAAATACGAGATTTAAGTTATATTAGTTAAAATGTAGTTACGAAGCTATAAAATTATGCATACAGGCGAAAAGAAGTACTACCGGTCCATTCCAAATGCGAGTAGATCTATGTAGAGCTTGCATAGTCAACACCGAATCATCTATAGGGCCAGGCTTCATATCGCGCTTGAACCCCAAACCATTAACAATGTTGTCATTAATTCCAAAAAACCAACGAAGAAACAATACAATTAGCGATACATTTCATTCAAGAAACAATAAAGTTAAAACAAAATTGTGTGAATAATATGAAAACATGGTTTACTTGAAACAAAGTACATGCACCACAAAGTCATAAGAAAACGAACAAATACAAGGAAAAAATAAGTGGATGCGAAACATAAGGCTTGAAAGAGTCTTTCACTATGAAGCATTAGGCGGTTGTTCTTGCTGACGACGAGAGTAAGTGCGTCTATTGTGTCCATCCTGCTTACACTGACTACATCGCAACGTTGTTGGTGTTTCTCTCCATTCCTTCTCTCGCTGCATATGACGTGGTTGTTTCTGATTGCCTCTCCAATCCATCTCAGTGCGCAAACGTCTTGTTTGAGGACGACATTTTTTTACTCGCTTTCGAGATGGATCAGGCAGCAACGTGTGTGAAACTCTAGCGTTAGGCCAATAATCTTCGTGAGGAATGAGTTGGAAATTCGCAAAGATAACATTGACTCATACGCACAATCAATCTGTAGTATGACTCAATGTACTGACAGTGATCTATGGCAACACTGGCGCAAACAGCTTGGACATGAGAACATGGAATGCCAAAACACTGTCACTTCATACAAGTGCATCTACGAACTTCCAATTTCACCACTTGCTTGTTACACCCTTTTCTCAAATGATAGACACGTGCTGCAGTGATGACTTCAAATGTGCAATTTGCACGATTCACTAATGTAACATTGTGCCCTCCAGCTGCCTTTCCCCAATGTGACAACTTATCCAGTGCGTACCTTATGTACCTTTCGCCCCTTCCTAGGGCTGCACCTATTTCGTCACGTCTTTTGTTAAAAATACACCATGACACGATAAAATGTCAGTTGCACTAATGCGGTGACAAGGTAAAATCGTTCGCCTTTAAGGACCCTGTTAAAGCATTCTACATTTGTTTAAAAAAAAATCATATATGTATTTGCTTCTAAACGTAATATAAATCAAACAAATTAAATAAATAATAGAAACAAAATATAGACACAATTAATACCCCCTAAATTTGTAGTCATCTAGCCGTATCGATATCCTTTGTCGTATGCGTTGGTCCATTGTGCTCGATCAAGGTCATTAAACCACGCAATACATTCCGCATTAATTTGTTGAAGTTCTTTCATGTATGTCTTAAATTTTCGCGGTTGATGTTGTGCACCGACTATGTACACCATATCCTTTAATTCTTTGCTCCCAAATCTCATGTTGAAATTACTGCATATGTGACGAAGGCAAAATCTGTGTTGAGCTTTTTCATGTGTCCATCCATTTTGAGGATTATTCATTGCCAACAATATACCAGGGTGTCGATCAGGAATGACACATATACCATCTATATCAGTCACATGATGTCGCAAACAAGCCATAAACCATCCCCAGCTGTCTTGACTTTCCTCATCAACAATGACAAATGCTAAGAGAAATACATGACTATTACTATCAACAACAGTGGCTATTAAGAGTTTTTGTTTGTATTTCCCATACAAGAATGTGTCATCAATTTGTATAATTGGTCTGCAATGTCTAAAGCCTGCAATAGAATGTGCAAATGCTCAAAAAACTCATTTGAATACAACCTCATTGTTGGCATTAGGCTCGCCATGCCTCCATTCCACACGTGTCCCTGGATTGCTTTCTTGAAGAGCGGCCATCCACCGCGACAACATTTTATACGATTCTTCTCAATCTCTAAAGACTTTAGCAATTGCTTTCTTCTTCCCCAACCAAACTTTTTTATAATGAACATCATAACTGAATTTGTCCTTGATAATCTGATGAAGAACTGGAACTGAGATGGACGGATCTCTTCTCACCACATTTTCTACTTCACGGCATATAACGGTGGAGTCCAAATGAGCATGATCCTTGGACAGTTTTGCACAGCTACATGTATGTGGTCTTGCATATTTACTGATCTCAAACATTCCATGGGCTTTTCTTCTCGAACACCGCAACCTCCAAGTACATCCATCTAAATATTTCTTACAACGGACAATCCATACGTTAGGTGTAGAATGAGTTACCACAAATCGCCTGTGTCCTTTGATGCTATACAATTTCACGGCATGCTGAATATCTACTTTAGATATGAATTGCATGCCTACATGAAATTCTGATGCCTCATTCCATAAAGACCTAGAAGGGATCATTGCATTCTCATGAATGGGTTGCATTGCCTCACTACTCAATTCCATAAATACAGATGAAGGTAAGGCAAATTCACCTACACCCACGTGCGCACCATCAATTCCAGCAGCCTCTTCATCGAAAAAATCATCGTTCCCATCTTCGTTCGAAATTGGAGGACAAGATAATGAGCCATCATCGGCTATGACTCGATTTAATGTATATCGAATCATGTCATCATCAACATGATGAGCATCAACCCCTTCATCATCTACATCATCATCGCTACTCTCTTCACTAGTATCTCCGTCACTACCACAATAGTCATCATCTTCCTCGGTATTCAGATCATCACAGGAACGAGCATCCTCGTCTATTTCGGGATTTGCGGTCATCAAAGGCGATGCAATTTGATTATGTTCAAAAATTGGTTGAGTACTAGGTCCTTCTCCACTTACCACTATATTACAATTGGAATTAGTATATGATTGCCTCGGAACTAAATCTAAAAATAGCTCCATGCAATTTGGTGGTGGAAATTCTGCCACAATCTCCCAAGCATCTTTCATAGTCGATTCTTCATCTATTCGCAAAGGGACATAGTTGTACGTTCCAGTTTCAATGTACACAGGATATCGATATGTCATGTTTAATATCATTTTTTCATTGTCTATCTCCAATGAATTACAGATAAAACTCACAAGTTCCTCGTACCCTAAACCCATCTTCGATCTGAGATGTCGAATAGGCGGTTTCGTGTACGAAATCCCTGATAGTCCATCAACCATAACACCATTCATATAGCACACCAAAGTTACTCTTCGATCAACCATTATTAAATCTATATATGTAGAATATAATTGTTAATCAATAGAAGTGATGATAATTATTACACTCACTTAGCACAAATAAACTTAACAAGCTTCATCGTGTTTTAATACTTTAATTTATTTCAGTTCTTTATTTAAATCAAATAACGAAGCAGCTATCAATCAATTTGCAGTAAATAAGAAATTTCACAATTGATGCACACAATATAACAAGGAGACTGCAAAAGTTCTTATTACTTCATCAACCCATGATAACCATCGATGCATGATATAAATATTATATAAATATTAAAACATTATATAAATATTACAACATTATATAAATATTACACCAACGACATATTACACCAACGACACTGCAAAAGTTCATATTACTTAGTTAGATCTATGTGAATTCTCCAAAATTTTCTCACCATTGTAACTCCATTTCTAGCAATTCATGAGCATTCCCCAAAATTTTCTCCATGTTGTTCAAGTAGAACAATGAATATGATTATGTCTTAATCTCATTCACATATATGTAGGAGTCATTAAAACTTTATTAACTAGGCAAATCTAGCTTTATTATTTTCTAATCAAAGTCATCCATCATTATTCTCTTGGTGACAAGTGTCACTCAATGGGTGAAAATACCATTTCGCCCTTAGATCTTTTATGTATTTACCATGCAACCCATGTTCAAATACTTAACATATGCCATTATTTTTCATCATATTTACAACATGAATCATAGAAGATTTAATTGTTTGTTAATGTCACAAGAGTATAAATTACATCATTTTTTAATCAACCCATAATGTGTGTCTCTAGGCACAACCTAAGCCTATTACTTGGTACTAAATCAACTATAGTTTATTTGTTATGTATACGCCTGATTATTTTCACTTAGTTCATGTACTTTGCTTTTTAATTGACTAAGGTTTTTTAAATTTGATTTAGTAACACATAGACTAAGTAATGCATGTACTTTTTACATCAATTTGAAAGACTAAAGTTTGGACTCACTATGTCAATCTAGTTCCCACGCCCGCATGGATCTCGAGGTGTGTCTTCGATCACGTCTCGAAGCATATTATTCTAATGTTGAATATCAAGTATACGACCCCAAAGAAAATGCCTTTTTGGAACTAATTCATCAATGAACACAATTGGAAGAAGATTTTTACCAATACAAACGAGACTGGTTGTGAAGGCGAGCGATGATGGCGGAGGCAATGACCGACCAATGGGGGGCGAGCAAAGGCTCTTCGGCGGGAGGCGAGGACCGACCGGCGGGAGGCTACCAGCGCGCGACGATGGCGATTCGCGCCAGTGGGAGGAGACCACCAACGCAGCCAGGAAGCGAGCAGCAGCGCGAGCAGGAGGCGATACGCGCCGGCGGGCAGCGGCGGCGGGAGTGCAATCAACCACTACGGAGAGGCGTCCTCGCGTTAAACTTCCAACGACCGGCGGGATACGGACCACGGAGGACGACGGACGACCGAGCTTCCTTGCGCCGGACGGGGAGATGGATCGCCGGTGAGAGATAATGAAAGGGGAAGTGAAGGAGGATGGAAACGATTTTTGGGGTTTGGGGTGTGGTTTGGGTGTACAAAGAAGGTGACCTTGGGTCACGATTTCAATGGAAATCGTGACCCGAGGTCACGTTTTTTGTACGTCACTACCACACCAACACTCCGGGTGATGTGGCGGTGACGTGGCACTGACGTGGCCGAAAATGTGTTAGTTTGGTAAAAAAATTTGTGGGTGTGTTGGGTTGATAAAAAATTTTCCCATGTGTACTAATCAAGCAAAAAATCCACCTTTACACCCCAATCTCACAAGATAGTGCTTAAAATTTTTAGAAGATACAAACTTGCGACTTTTTGGTGGCCTTGGTGAAGAACAGCACCAAAGGCAAGAGTTGGTCAGTTGTTTTTTTTGACGGCCGCCATTTCAACTTGCCAACACTCTCTTTCACCTAATTTAAAAAATAAATATTTTTGACCAAAATACAATGATAGTCAATCACAATACCAAACCCACCTCTCCCTCATCCCAACGTTCTTCTGTCTCCGTTCAACTATGGTTAATTTGTTGTCTAAAAAACGTCGTGCTTTGTCTTTGCTCAAGTGTCGCGAGAACAAGGAATATTATGGTCGATTAGAGTGTTTTATGAGGGATTCGTTATTTGCATTAAATCCATAGATAGGGTTGTTCTAGCTACATTTTCTCTCTAAGACCAATTGAGTCATAAATGGAGGTGATTTGTTCTTCTTTGGTTGTCGATAAATAATTTGACCTTTGGTTGCTTAAACACCAATCAAAAAAGTCTTGAAACATTACCCAAAAAAAAAAAAAAAAAAAAAAAAAACACAACTGTGCTAATTTATCAATTTGATCAACAACACATACGCACAAAATAAGCGCCAAACAGAGATAGAGAAAATCTCTCTCATGTTATTCATTCAGTGGATGAGGCAAGGAGTCGACTCGATCAATGGAGTGGACATTGAAAAGAAGAGTGCGCGTCCAAAGCAAAAGAGGGGCGTGTGAGGGTAGTCTATGAATTTTCTAATTGTTGTTGGGTGGGTTTAGAGGGTATTCAAAAATAATTGGGCGGGGAGATGAGATGGATGGGTTGAAATAGCAATTTTTTTTCTTTTTTTCTTTTTTCTTTTTTTGCAGGACTAATAGAATGTTGTAAGCTCCCCTTCGTTTCAAATTCAAAACAAAATCAACGTCGCAGGAATACTATATTTTCTCACACATACGAGTGTATCAATTTTTACAAGAGCTGGTGAAGATATATGGGCTGAAGCGAATACTTAGTTACATGTGTTTACATCATTATCTGTGTCATACACTTGCTGATAAAAAAAGATGAAACTGAATTCGGATACCCAAGGAGAAACTGAATAATCAAAATTGAAAAGATAAAGAAACCACAATAGTCGTCAGTAACGGCATACTGGCTAGGAGTTGTAATTATCAAGTCCCAAGTCCCTCAAAGCTGCAGAAGCAGCGTCTTTGCAACTCTCATGGCTTTCCTTGGCCTTCCTTATGATCTTCTCAATGCCATTACCAAGAAGAATTGCTCTATTCATTCAAATGAACGCAGAAAGTAAGGAGTCAAACTGTTTAATTGAAACTGACACTGGATATATTTATGATGTACACTGATTACCTTCAGATTACAGTGCAGGACTTACAGAAACTATATCAGAAAAATAAGTTTTGAACCACACATGTTATGGTCATGAAAACTGACCTGTTTTCTGGGTTCCTGACCACAAGATTGCGGATCATAAGACAGGATTGCCTTTGCATTTGATAAGCATGAAATTTCTTCATAGCCTCAATTGCTAAATCTCCAGCACCAGCTTCCATTGCACAGGCAGCATTGGCCGGGGATCTCAAGGATAAAACGGTTATAATAGCCATAATCTGGCACCATGAAAGTATATGGTCTAAGATAAAACTCTCAATGCATAAATAAAGAATGTGAGCAAGACGTCTAATCAATGGCATACCTCTAGTATTCATTCGTCCACTAAGAAATAAATCGACACAAAAAAAGGTCATGTAAAATGCACCGGGCATTTAAGTGTGTTCTATTTTCCAAGAGGATGCCCCTCAAGGATACTGTGATATTGTCTGCCATCCTAACAAAGTAATTGGATAAATTAAAAAGTGCTTCATCTCTCCTCTTTGTGCATCAAATTATACTGCCTATTTAATCAGCATGCAATGATGCTAATGCAAAATGTTGATTGACAGTTGAATCCATTTATCCAAGTAAGTATTTGCACACATTATGAGCATTAAGTGTTTTGCATGGAGAAAAAAACTTTCCTAAAATGACTTGGATACATGAGTTGGATACATAAGTATTTTCAAATAACCACAAGAAAATGACTCCGCAAAATGGCAATCAAGTTAAGAGTATATTTTTGCAATGACAGCAGTTCTAAGGCTCGAGACAATCGCATCCTAACAAAAACTTGGATCGTTCATTTAACTAGATGGTAGAAATCCAGCCACTATAGGCTTTTTGTTTTCTGTGTGTATTGATACATGAGTTGGTCCGCACATACCTCTTGCAAAACAGAAGGGTCTTCAGAAAATTGTGATGAAAGTTTCATTAGCCTATTAATCCCACCTTTCTGCACAATGTCACTCTTGTTGGAATCACTTCCTGCCAACTAATCGAACAGGGAAAAAAATAAGATTGATTGCTGATATACCTGGACATGTATTGAACCCAAAAACATTTACTCGTAGATGCAGCGTAAGTGTAATGAATCTGAAAAGTACCACTGAAGGAATGATATAAAGAGGAGAGAAAAACAAAATTGGACAACTCAAACCTTCGATAGCAAAGAGCAGAAAGACCTGGAAACTGCTTTATTGCCATGTGCACCACTGTCATCAATACATTGGAGAACTGCATCAATGCCACCACTCTGAGCAATTAATCTGCAAATTTCGTCCTGCATACCAATCCGAGATTAAATATCATGTTAGTTGAAAGTTGAATCTTGAAACAAGAGAGCAAAAGGAAGATACCATGAACTTGTGTTTTGATGTTGTCCACGTAATTAACTAGAATCTCAAACTCAAATATCAAACTTGCAAAAACATGAAAATTTATGAAAAACTCTCAAACAGGAAATCTCCATCAATGTCTAGCATACACCAGGTTACTTGTTTCATTTCAACTACGTTTCAGTTTGTACGGTCCTTATAAAAATCAAAATAAATTCACCTGGCTTCCGCTAGATTTCTTATATTAAAAAGCACTTCAATTTCAGTCTAACTGTCAAACCAATGGGCAATCCAGCAACAACTACAGGTCCAAAGCCAGCCAATTAGCTTTCATAGTATCTGTAAAGTGCCGAATGCCTAAATTGCTAATAAAATTATAGGGCTTCTTTTGTTTGATTCAACATTTTACACATCAGTGACATTTTTTCTGCTATGCTTCAGGAATCATACAAGAAACAAGAAATGCAAGAAAATCCCAAGTTGAAGCAATTCAACATTTTCTTCTAATTAATTGTGTGCTATTAATTACTATTTTTATGTTTCTCATAGTTTTGAAGGTGATCGAAGCAATAATGGTCTTTAAGAGGAAATTGAATTTCTCTAAACACTGACTCAGTAGGTATATATAAAAAAATTATATTTTGAGTTGTATGTTCCTTTTTTTTTTTCTTGAGGGAAATTAGATGATATTGCTATTGGCTTCCAATCTATTGGGCATTACACAATAAGCTTTTTAAAAATTTTCTTTTTCTCATCAAATTTATTTTCATCTAAATTTAAAATTTTATTTTTACTTAGTATATTAGTACTCTGGTCTTGGCCGCGCACGAAGCGCGGGATGCCAACTAGTTTTGTATAATATTGCATCTTATCAAAGTTAGGAACTGCAAAAAATTTATAAGAGAAAAAAAAGACCAACAAACATGAAAAATCAAAGTATCAAACATTATGTAAAAATAAAATTATAAGAACAATTTGATAGGAAAAGAAAATCATGACAATAACATATCATTGTGATTACTAATTGTCTTTCTTCGTTCTTCCTTTTTTTTCTTTGGGATTGAGGCTTTGTTGTAGTTTATTTTTCTTTATGCAAAATTTCCTTCTTTTATGGACTTTTAAAATCCTCACCCTTTTTTTCCTTCTTTATGCAAACTTTTCATCTTCTCTATAAGTTCTAATCAACTTTCTCCCTTCCTTTTCTTAATTTCTTTTTCTTTTAAATTTTTATCCAATAAGGTAAATCCATTGTTTCCAAAACTGAATTAACATAAAAAATCCAAACAAAAAAAGTAAATAAAAGTGATTTAATGAGTCAGGCGTGTGCCTTAGAGTTGCTCCCAGGCACAGTGAGGTGTGGGCCTCAGTGCGCCTTGTTGAAGTCTCATCGCCTTAGTGTTGTTGAGGCGCGGAGGCTGCGCCTCGCCTAAAGACGCACCTCTCTGCGCCTCAATAACACTGGACATGAAGTTTTTCTTTTTTCTTTTTTTTTTAAGAAAAAAACTATGTAACATATTGATAAATAAAATAGGTAAACAATGAGAGCCATTAGTTCACTATAAACAAAAGACCACACTATCCCAAAAAACAACACGGTTTGGAGTCATCACTTGCCAAAGAATCTCTATTGAGATGGATGAGGCATCCATCTCAACATTATTACCATGCATAGGCTTTGACATTGTAGAGATAAATACATATATGGGTTTCTCCTTTGTATAGGGTCGTGGGCTTTCCAGATAAAGTCGGCATATGAAAAAGAACACAAAGATGGATCGTCAATGAATGCAAAAAAAGAGACTTGCATGAGAAATGACCCGACAAATCAACACTCCAAGAGACTTTATCCTCTCTAAAAGCTATAATGTGAACATTAGCAAGGTGCAAAAGAAAAGCATCGAACTCGCTTTACAGAAGTAATAGGAAAGTTATGACTAGTGGGAAGAGAATGAACAAGTATCTTCTCAAACCCGAAAATGCCTCCCATTACCTGGCTTTACAAAAGTAAGAGGTGGTATAATGGAATAGAGAGGAGAGATGGCTTTCCACAAACTACGAAGGATGGAAAATTCAGGGGAATTCAATTCCTGCTAATATAAAATAGGGGAATTCAACTCCAAGGAATTAAAGTTGTTAGGATTCAAAATACCAATGTTTGATTGAACGAAGTTAAGTTAAGATTGAAAATTCATATTAGATTTTTTCAACAATTACTTTAAAATTTTAATTGATATTCTTAATTCTAAACATACGTTCTTTATCTTGTAAACCTTAACAAAGATGAAATAGTTGACAAATGCAGGGTAAAAAATACTAATGCTTGGGCAAGTCCATAATGTTTATGTTTGGAAATTCACATTAGAAATTTTAAAAGTAATTACTTGAAATATTTGGTTTAAAATCTAAATATACTCCCTCCGTCCCATAATAGTTGTCACATTTTGGCCTTGGCACATGAATTAAGAAAATAATTGATTCACCATAAAAGCTTCATATTCTATAAATGACTTTATTTATGATACGATTTAATTAGAAGATCGAGGAGTTCGATGGCAGTTCAAGATTAACACGTACTTTGCGGCTAGAAGGTTTGATAAAAATGTGTTATGTAATTACGTTGTTAGATCACATAATTCTTTAATAACGTAAAGTGTTGGCACATCAATATCCATTCTGTATTTTTCGAAAATTAGAAATTAGGCTAATTTTATTTATTGCGAAAATTATTACTTAATTATTTTTTTTAGATTAAGGTTTTGAGTTTCATCTAGCCAATAAAAGGCATAGTTTATATTGAATAAAGGTGGAGTTGATTTTTGAGTTTGAGTTTTCTCTAAGAGAGAAATTTTGCACCATTAATGGTGGTTTGAACTTATCAAATTCGTTGGCATTTGTGGCGTTCCAGATCTTATCAAGCAATTCTTGCTTGTGGCGATTTATACAAGCAGCTTATCAAACATCCTTGTTCGTGACACTCCTTATATCCCTTTTCTTATCTTTTCTCTTTTGATTTAAGTCAATTGAACTTGGAGTCCGGGCGATTCGCATTTCGTTCCGCATCAAGTGGTATCAGAGCACAAGTTTTCCAAGTTCGAGAAAGAAGTATATGAGTGTTCGAGGCATTCTTCATATGATTATGAGGATGAAAGTTATTGTGAGTATGAAGATTACAAATCTAGTTGGTCATTAAGAAAAATCACAAAGACAGATTGCGAGAACGAGGATCGTAGAAGAGGTAAAGATCGGTACCAATCCAAATATGCTTCAATCAATAAAAATATATTTACTTTGAAACAAAAAAATTTTTTATCATCGCTATGGGGAAGTGATTAGTCTTCTTATTGATTTATTCAAGAAACATCGGTCATCATGCCCAGAGGAAGAAAGCAAATTTGAGCCTCAAGAGATTTTTGGTGATTTTCATAACGGTGCAATAGAGATTGATATGTTTGAAGAACTAGTTGATCAAGAATTTGATGAGGTCGAGCATGATATGGAGTTGTCAACTAACAAAGATCGCAATGAGGAAGTTAACCATGAACTTATGAGTTTGTTTTATTGAAAGAAAATTCATATTCAACACTTTCCAGTATGAAGATCATATTTGCTACTCAAATCATCCTTTCAACCAATTCAAAAATCTTTCGATTCTTCGCGGTTATGTTGGTGCATTCATCTTATTGGTCGATCTATTGCAAATACCCAAAGTATAAAGATTCTAGGTCGTGTCTTCTTAAAGAATAATGGCTATGATTCAAGGACTAATCATCATAAAGAAAGGGGGAATGATACGATCCAATCAGAAGATTGAGGAGTTTGATGGCAATTCGAGATTAACACGTACTTTGTGGCTAGAAGGTGTGATAAAAATATGTTATGTAATTACATTGTTACATCACATAATTCTCTAATAACGTAAAGTGTTGGCACATCAATATCCATTCTGTATTTTTCGAAAATTAGAAATTAGGCTAATTTTATTTATTGCGAAAATTATTATTTTATTATATTTTTTAGATTAAGGTTTTGAGTTTCATGTAGCCTATAAAAGGCATAGCTTATTTTGAATAAAGGTGGAGTTGAGTTATGAGTGATTAAGGTTTTCTCTGTGAGAGATTTATGTGGTGAAAACTTATCAATCCTTTTGTTGGGTTGTGACGTTCGAGATCTTATCAAGCAATCGTTGCTTGTGGCGATCTAAATCTATAGAGCTTATCGAACATCTTGTTTGTGGTGCTCATTCTATCCCTTTTTCTTGGCTTCTTTTTGTTTTTGATTATTTGAACTTGGAGTTCGGGCCATTCACATTCCTTTCCGCATCAATTTATGATAGGTGTTGTGAAAAAAAAAATGATTAATGTTGTCATTGACTAATTTGACAAGGGTTAAAATTGGAAATGAAGCAATTAATGCTTCCTTCATTTCTTATTTAGACATTTATTGGAAAAAAAATGTTCCAAAATGCGACAACTATTATAGGACAAAAGGAGTGTGTGTGTGTGTGTGTATGTGTAGTACTATCATAACTCCACCTATGTAAAACACTGTGCGCTACATAGTCGGTCCCAAGTCCGGATAAGGAGGACTCTGACGCCCATTTCCATACCGAAAAATAGGTAAGGGAGGTCCCAAACCCATTTTTCATACCCGAAAAATAGGGGAGGAAAGCCCCAACCTCATTTCCATTCTTGAAAAATAGAGGAGGGTTGCGATAGGTTGACAGCCAGCATAAAACTTTTGTCACTCTTCACGAAATGGATCAAACACATATAAATGTTGGGGCGTTCCTACCTAGCGGCACGCTCCACTTAATGTAGCACGATGGAAGAGTTTGATCCATGTAGCTAACCTCAATTAATTTGGGATTGAGGCTATGTTGTTGTGTAGTACTACCATGGGAACTAAAAAAGGTTCCCATGGCATGGAAACTACTTTTTTAGTTCAAAGTTTGAATGCATTTAATGATCATATAATGCATAGCGCATTAAATGCACAACATCACTGACCATTGGATCAATGGTCAAGACACAGTATCCTTAACATGGGAACTTATTTTGCTTCCCATTCTAGAATTTCCCATTTCCTATGTATATAAAGGAAGATCTTCCAAAAGGAGTAATAATGAAGTGACACATGGCAACTGGTCGGATGTTATATGTGCTATTAGCACATATTTTTTAGGTTTCTTTTAATTTTTTTTCTTAGCTATTAACGGCTATTTTTGGGTCTTCTTTCGATTAATAAGTTGTGTAACACAACACAAACTCAGTCATTAGATATTTCATTAGGACCAATAAATTAGGTAAAATATATATTCCATTTTTTCGAGTATTTAATCACTAAAAACTGAAATCACAAACAAACACTAAATCATAAGAATAATAAAAATTTGAGTTGTACTAAAATACAGCTTTGACAAGTTTGACGACTTGAATACAATTATGATTTGATTAACCTCATCCACACACATACAATTAGAGTTTCAAATAAAATGATAATTTAGTACTTAAATTAGACCTATAAAAATTTGCAGATTGTATTATAACACAATTATCGGACTTAAAAAAAATAACGAAAAACAATTTATCCAAACACGATTAGGAGCGGTTGCAGTCAAAACACAATTAGTATTGGAACACAATTAGGATAGAATCAGTATACAAAATTAGGATATTGTAACAAAATTAGGAAAAAAATTTACACAAATTATTAGGATTGAAACAAGGGGTAACAATTCACGTCGACGAGTTGTAAACGTGTCGTGTACGGGTCGCAACACGATTACCCTAAACACGGACACCACGCGTTTAATAAACATGTGACCTCTATACGACATGTTTAACACGTATAATAAGCGGGTCGTATTTAGTTTTTACACAAGAAGACCAACACATGTATGGCTTGTATTAATATTTAATAGTTACATATATATCTTTTTTTTACAAATGACTCGTAGCAAAATTAATAAATTGTATATAACTTTTCGTTTTGAGAATTATATAAAATTTGTATGTACCTTATAAGATAGCGATGTGAATCATGTTGAGCGAGTCATAAATGAGTTAAGCAGGTTAACATGTTAATGACTCGTTTATTAACCCTATATAAACATGTTAACCTATTTATGACCCTGACCCGTTTATGGCAAACCCATAACCTGTTTATTATGTGTCGTGCACGTATCGTGTTATCGTGTCATCACCCAAATTGCCACCCTTAATTGAAACACAATTAGGATAAGATTGTAGTTCGAAACCATTAAAGGTTACATAGTAAGTTCTTTTTTTCACTTTTATTTTAGTTTGATAAATAAGTTCTTTTTTTTTTCACTTTCATTTTAGTTTGATAAATTTTTAAGTTAAATATTCTCTTTTTTATCTTTTTACAAAAAATTGGATGATAATGTTTTCACTTTTCTTTTCCTTATCAAATTAATTTTATATTATATATGTAAAAATTTAACTTTGAGATGTATACATTCTCATTTTTATAGGGAAATTGTATGGTATTGTTCTTGGCTTCGAGCCCATTGAAGATTATACATAATAAGTTCTTTCTTCTCACCTTTTTTCTCATCAAATTTATTGTTATCTAATATATTGATACTTGGTTTTGCCAGCATGCGAACCACAGGATGTCGACTAGTTATTAAATACAATAGCAAAGCTTCAATCCTAAATTAGTTGGGGTCGGCTACATGGATCAAACTCTTCCATTCAGCTCAATTTAGTGCAATTATTAAATAAAATACCTAAATCTCAAAAATCTTTATAAGGATTAACTAATTAAATAAATACTAAATAACGATGTTGAACACCAAATCAAAAAGTTTAGTATAAGCCTTGCTTCTAGCATAGCTTAAAAAAAAAGAGCTAGACAATTTTTTTGGTAAAGTCAACTGTTGGACTAAGTGTTCTATCACTTAGACTCCGCCCGAGATTTTGATGTCTACAAACAATGTGAAATTGTATTAACAAGTTTGTAAAGCATTTGCAAGTTCAAAGGAAGCCAAACTTTACAAGTTCAAGTGGAATTGGAAGAAGTGAGATCAAAAAAGCTCAAGAATGGATTGGGACAAGGAAAGGCATCGGAAAGCTACTACCACCATTTGTACAACTTATGTAGGGTATATAAGTTTAATTACACAAGCCAAATGCATTAGATTCATGCATTTCATGAATTTCAAGTTTTCAAATAACTCCAAGTTTTGAATTTTAAGAATTTCAATCTCGTGAGTTGCAAATGTTTTCAAGTCATGCAAACGCGTTCTTCAACATGTCTTTGAGGTGTAAAAATTGTTGGAATTAATTTTGAATGCACCGGTATTAGTTTGGACAGTTTTTAATCAATTATCAAAATATTTGCAGAAAAGCCCCCATGTGTTTCATGAAATCGAAACTTTTGATTTTCAGGGTTTATGAAATCATTCGGGATGTCCAAACAGGTTTTATGACTCCTAATAAACATGTTTAATGTGTTTCCTGAGGTTTAGTAGAGTCGTAGGTCAGTTAGGGAGTCGCTATGCAAAACCAAAAAATATTTATTCTCTAGTCCCTGCTGGTTAGAGCGCTAATAAGGATCATTAGCGTGCTAACCAGTCTCCTGACAGCTTTTTAAAAAGCTTCCATCTCCACCTTTAATTTGAATATGCGGATGGTTTTGGACCCTTGGATCCCGCAACGGCCAAAAACAGTCGAAAAGGATTGAAGAACACTCACAAACCACTTAGAACACACAATTGCCCTCTCAAGCTCTAATACTCCCTAAAATTCAAGTTTTCACTTTGATTTGACAAGTTTTGCGCGTACAATCATTTGGTGTCTTTTAAGGCAATTGATTTGATCTCGAAGTTAACTCCACCTATGTTGTACACTATGTGCGCTACATAGCCGGTCCCAAGTTTGAATAAATGAGGACTCTGACGTCCATTTTTTCATACCGAAAAATGGGTAAGGGATGTCTCAAACTCACTTTTCATACCCGAAAAGTAGGGGAGGGAGGCCCCAAGCTCATTTTCCATTCTTGAAAAATGGAGGAGGGTTGCAATAGGTTGACAGCCAGCGTAAAACTTTTGTCACTTTTCATGAAATTGATCAAACATATATAAACGTTGGGGCGTCCCCACCTAGCGACGCGCTGCATCGGAGCCCGGGTGTATGAGCAAGGGTGTGTTTCACATCGCCGCCTGGGTGTGAAGAAAAATGAACAACGGTTCCCACACATAGGACGTGTGTGGGTAAAGAAGCTAGTCCCTTCACATCGTCGCCCGGATGTGAAGAAAAATGAGCAAGGGTTCCCACACAAAGGACGGGTGTGGGTAAAGAAGCTAGTTCAAAACAAACACGAAAACAAAAACAAAATCATAGATACGGACACTAGATCTTTTAGACAATATAGAAATAGAAAAGGAAAACAAATACAAATGGGAGAAAAAATTCGTTTAGGAACATGGAACATAAGAACACTTACGTGGAAGTCAATAGAACTAGTAGATATCATGATTAGAAGGAGAGTCAATATTGTTTGCCTCCAAGAGACAAAATGGGTAGGAGAAAAGAGTAGAGAAATAGGAAGCACATGGTTTAAATTGTGGTACACTGGTATAGATAGAAAATGCAATGGAGTAGGAATTGTGGTGGATAATAATTATAAGGATAAGGTCGTAGAGATTAAAAGAATGGGGGATAGATTGATTCTAGTTAAATTAATTATTGGAGACGAAAAAATTAACATACTTAGCGCCTATACACCACAAGTAGGATTAAGCGAGAGCATCAAACGCAAGTTTTGGAACGATATGGATGGATTTATGCAAAGTATACCATTAGATGAAAAAGTTTTTATTGGAGGAGATTTAAATGGGCATGTCAGGGCAAGTAACGATGGGTTTGAGAGAGTTCATGGAGGTTTTGGTTACGGTAATAGAAATGAAGAAGGAGAATCGATCTTAGAAATTTGCTTCAGCATACGATCTTGTCTTAGCAAATACTAGTTTTAGGAAGAGGGAGTCGCATATAATTACTTTTAGTAGTGGTCATAACAAGAATCAAATAGATTTTCTTTTAACAAGAAAAATAGATAAAAAAATATGTAGAGACTGCAAAGTAATACCTGGTAAAGCACTTACTACCCAACATAAGTTAGTAGTACTTGATATTAAGCTAACACAACGACATAATATGAATAAAAGAGTTAGCGACCCTAGAATAAAGTGGTGGAACCTAAAACATAGTAAACGAGTAGAGTTTAGAGAAAAACTACTAAAGGAAAATGTTTGGAATCTTGACTTAGATGCTAATACAATGTGGCTAGAAATGAGTAGTTGCATAAGGAGAGTGGGATCAAACGTATTAGGTATATCTAAAGGCTTGGACCCACCAAAGAAGGAAACATGGTGGTTGAACGAGGATGTCCAACGAGCAATTAAGACAAAAGACAGATATATAGGAAAATATTTAAGTGTCAAGATGAAGATGTGTACAATCAATATTGAGAAGCTAGAAAACAAGCTAAAAAAGTAGTTAGTCAAGCTAAAACAAATTTCATGGAAGATCTATATACAAGGTTAGGTAATAGAGATGATGAAAAATATATATATATAGGCTAGCCAAATTAAGAGATAAAAAGAAACAAGACCTAAGTCATGTAAGATGTATTAAGGACGAAAATCAAAATGATTTAACGCGCGACTAGGATATTAAGGAGAGATGGAGAAGTTACTTCGATAGTTTATTTAATGATGGCCAAGTTGATACTATAATAGATGAAAACCCACACTAAGAAAGAAATGTAAACTATACACGCAATATTAGAATTGTAGAAGTTAAAGAGGCATTGAAAAGAATGAAAATAGAGAAAGCATGTGGCCCAGATGAAATACCCATAGAGGTTTGGAAATGCTTAGGAGAAATTGGATTGACTTGGTTAACAAAACTTTTCAATAAAATTTTAAAATCAAAACAGATGCCAATGGATTGGAGAAGAAGCGCGCTTGTGCCAATCTTCAAAAACAAAGAAGACATTCAAAGTTGCTCAAACTACCGGGGAATTAAACTTATGAGTCACATTATGAAACTTTGGGAGATGATAATTGACAATAGGCTAAGGAGAGAAACAACAATATCAGATAACCAATTTGGTTTCATGTCTGGGAGGTCAATTATGGAGGCGATTTTCCTTGTAAGACGATTGTTAGAAAAATATTGAGAAAAGAAAAAAGATATTCATATGGTATTCATAGATTTAGAAAAAGCATATGAAAGAGTCTCTAGAGATGTTCTTTGGTGGGTTCTAGAAAGAAAAATAGTGCATGCTAGATACATAGACACTATTAAGGATATGTATGATGGAGTAGTAACGAGTATAAAGACATTTGGAGGAGCTACAAAAGAATTTCCCATTACGATAGGATTACATCAAGGATCGGGCTTTAAGCCCATATCTATTTGCTTTAGTTACGGATGAACTAACTAGACATATTCAAGAGGATATACCATGGTGTATGCTATTTGTAGATGATATTGTCTTAGTGGATGAAACTAAAGATGGAGTGAATAGGAAATTAAAACTCTTGAGGAATACATTAGAATCTAAAGGCTTTAAGTTGAGTAGGACGAAAACCGAATACATGCACTGTGAGTTTAGAAACACTAGACATCGAGATGACGGAGTGGTAAAATTAGGGGAAGTTAAGGTAAACCACTTTAGATACCTAAGATCAATCATACAAAATGATGGTAACATTGAGAATGATGTCACACATAGAATTCAAGCTGGATGGAAGAACTGACGGCGTGCAACAGGGGTGATTTGTGATCGAAATGTTAAGGAAAATTTTATAGGATTGCAATTAGGTCAGCTATGCTCTATTGAAGTGAATGTTGTGCGGTAAAGCAACAACAATTACATAAAATGAACATAGCAGAAATGAAGATGCTTAGGTGGATGTGTGGTAAAACTCGTAAAGATAGAATAAGAAATATATAAATTCAAAGACAAGTAGGAGTAGAACCAATTGATACAAAGATTAGGGAATGGCGGTTGCGGTGGTTTGGTCACCTGCAAAGACGGCCTACAAATGCCCCAACTAGAAAACTTGACTCAATATAAACTGTAGAAATTCGACGAGGTATGGCAGACCAAAGTTAACATGGGATGCATTAATTAGGAGGGATTCGAATGGTTTGAAAAACTCACCATCAATTGCACTTAATCGAGCACAATGGAAAAGTTTGATCCATGTAGTCGACCCCAGTTAATTTGGGACTGAGGTTATGTTGTTTTTGTTATTGATTTGATCTCGAAGTTTGTGCTATAGAGGTGTTATAAGGCTTGCAACTCACACTCCATAACTGATTTTGGTGACTCTCACTTGGGGTTGTAAGAAACTTTGATTTCCTAATTTATTTGTGCTTAAATTATATCTTTTGGTTAGATTGTTGTGTGGAAATCATTTGTAGTGTTCTTGAACACTTTTGTTTTGGTTTTTGTGCTTAAACCTGAATTCCTAAACCCTAGAACTGATTTGAACAAGATTTGGTCTTAATCTTGACTTTCTACGAAACTACTTGTTCATTTGCATAGAAATCGCCTTCGTTTTAATCGATTTAAATTTGTCAATTTCTAGACTAAGATTGGTGTTAAATCAGCAGCTTCATTATCATCTTAGTCACGTTCATACTTGCATGTATAAGAATGGTTAGGCTCTAGGAGGCTTATAAGTAATTGGACTTATTACCACTTTACTTTGTAAGGCCAATTTTCATTGTATTCATCAATTATCATTGTAAGTTGTTGATTGTAAGACTTAGTGGGATCTAAGTCAAGGGAAGACCTAGTTGAGGCAAGGCAAAAACTCTAGTTGAGGCTAGGTGGGAAGATCTAATTTGTATTTAGGCATTCTAGGCTTGTAAGCTTTGGTTGTAACACTTGTTGGTAATATAAGTGGGGTTGAAAATCCTAACCACTATAAATCTTGTGCCTCATTTCCATCTCCTCTACCTCCTTCACCATTGCATTACATTGTTATTTATTGCTTGTGTATGTGTTGAGCATTGTCATTCACTAAAAGTTTTTAAAAAGACGATAACCTCTCGGTACACCCAATTCACCCCCCTCTTGGGTGTGGTTTCATCAACCATAACTGTTAGACACAATTTCTAAAATTTAAGGAAAACATATAACTTGAGTTTTCTTTAATGTGTCCCAGGTTAACTTCGGTCTACCCCTACCTTGTCGAATTTCTTTAGTTTCTATTGCATAAAGTTTTCTAGTGGGGGCATTTGAATGTCGTCTTTGCAGGTGTCCAAACCACCGCAACCGCCCTTCTCTAAGCATCATCATTTCTGCTACCTTCATTTTATGTAATTGTTGTTGCTTTATCGCCCCAACATTCACTTTCATAGAGCATAGCTGGCCAAATTGCAGTCCTATAAAATTTTCCTTTAAACTTGGTAGGAATATTTAAATCACATATCACACCTGATGAGCTGCTTCATTTCTTCCATCCAGCTTGAATTCTATATGTGACATCATTCTCAATATTGTCATCTTTTTGTATGATTGATCCTAGATATCTAACGTGGTTCACCTTAGGAACTTCTACATCCCCTAATTTTACCACTCCATCTCGACGTCTAGTATTTCTAAACTCACATTATATGTATTCAATCTTCGTCTTACTCAACTTAAAGCTTTTAGATTCTAATGTATTCTTCCAAAGCTATAATTTCCCATTCACTCCATCTCTTATTTCGTCCACTAGGACAATATCATTTGCAAATGATATACACCATGGTATATCCTCCTAAATATGCCTAGTTAGTTCATCCATAACTATTAAAAGGTAGAAAAAGAAAAATTCAAACATAACATTAAATACAAATCGAAAACAAATATTAAAGAAATACATACTTTTCATATAACTACAAGTGGTCGTAATTCGAAAAAAAAGACTTGAAATCTTGAAGTGATTAGTTAGATTGCCTAGTTGACCAACACAAGCTAATCAAGTACAAAAATTTATTAGATAACGATCAATACGTGTGTTCTAGAAATTGAAAAAAAAAAATATTTTTTAGGGTGATAAGAACTGAAAACTCATATGTAAAGAAAAAAAAAGACCAAAAAGCAAACATTTCATTACATTAAAGTTACCAAGTAAGAGTTCATCATATTTGGATTTCAAAATACTGAGGATTTGGGAGGTGATTGGTGATTGGAATAATTGGATACATGGGATTTGAATCGCTCAGGAATTTAAATTCTAACCATGGTCAAATTCCACTATTTGTAACAAACACAAAAATTCCACAATTTTAAAGTTTCCATCCATATTCCAACGTACTAATACCAAATATGGGAAAATAATTAATCCCAATCCCCACCCTCTAATTCCTAGAAAACAAACACCTCCTTAGATTCATATCAAACAATAATTATGAAATAGAAGAAAGAATATGGGAATATGGCACATTCAACTAGAGCATCACATGCCTAAAGATTGAAGAAGCCCAAAAATGAGATTAACAAGGTAAAGACAAGCAAGAGATTAGATGCAATGCCTAGGTGGAAAAGAAATATTGACCATCAAAGTTCAAGATCGAGGGCAGCACAGTTGGAGTGGCATTAAAAGGATAAGAATTTTATGTAAATCAACAGTTCATTAAAAAATTGCATCTCTTGAGGCAATAACAAAGTAGGAAAAAAAAGAAGAAGCAATATAGAATTGAAACAAATTCAATGACTTCATTTATGAAACAAAGTAATGAAAGGAAGAACTTTCGGTTGTGACTAATGGAATTTGGTGAATTCTTGTCAATTAAAGAGGACCCGCAACAATTTTATTATCTAAATCTCGTTCTCAATTCTCCTCATTCGTTCCATTTTTTAACTTGCTTATGCCTGACAGCATTCCTAACATGTAGCAGTGGATAAAAAGTGAGTCATCTTTATAATTTTCCTCAAATCCTAATGAATATCTAGTATGTTTTTATTTTACTTAACAGCTTTACAAGATAATAATGTTTGATAGCATTTGTTTGTGCTCAAAGATTAGTTTTGTTACTTGAGCATGTCTAGTAGAAGTTTTTGCTCAAGCAGATAATTTATCTCCCACCATTCATTCCAACCACTCCATTACAAGTGTAAGAAAATAATTTTTATCCTCTTCTCCAATGAAACAATGACCAAAATGTTGTCTAAACCCTTCTTCAAAACAATTAAAATACATATAATGGAGAATTTAAAAAGAAAAAATTTAAAAAGATTTTTCATACATTCTAAATTTGAATCTTAAAGTTCGTACATATTGAACTTAATGCATGATGTGGTAAAAAGCAGTTCGAAATTTAGATTCGAATATCGACATTTGTTGTTTATGAGCCAATCGTGAATGATTTAATTTGACAACACTAAATTGTAAACTCCTTCGAGATATTAGTAAACATGAATGATTTGTTTTGCAAGCTTCAACATTGTTCTTCCTTATTTTCATCATGGTAATGAGCATTGCAACTGCCATTTTCCATTTGCAAGCTATTTGGATATAAACGAGGATCGAGATTTGGCTTCGCGTTCGACTTATGTCACTAGTAAATTGGAAGTAATTCAAAGTCTAATTCGAAGTAGAGAATGTTCAAAGATATGGAGAAGTATAAATACCTTAATCCAAGAGCTAACAAGATAAGAAAAAGCATGTTGCTTATTATGTTTCTTGTCCTTTCTCTAATTATACCCTAATGTGTAGCTTTTTAAAGTATAATAATTAATTAATAATTGGATTTGATCCTTCTACTTCATCTCTTTTCTTTAACAATTAGCTATAATTGATTCCCAATGCTCGACATAAATTTCTAGTTTTTTACTCGCACAATATATTGATCTATTGCAGGGGTACCTTCTAAGAAATTGACATTAGTCAAAAACTTTCCTTTTCTCACCAAGTAGGAACTTAGGATTAAAATTTGCAAATCATTACATTTTTTCCCTTACTTCAATAGAGTTTTTTTGTCAAATTTCATTTACATATAATTCAAGCTTCAGTTTTTGAGAAAATCTAATTAATCTATGGAAATTTTGGGAATTTACCATCGGTGCGAGTGAACTAATTTTTCACATATACTTTAGAAGTTTGTAAATGTGATCAGGGATAAATGTTCCTTGCCTAAGCAATTGGAAAGGTGATACAATTATGAGGATCCAACTATTCTCCCGATGTGTATGAGAAGGCTAACAATTGAAAGTCACTCATCTTGAGTTTGGACGGGGTGCAGAAGGCTTTTAACATGTAACCACAAGTCAAGGACATAGTCAAAGTTATTGAATCACATAAAATCGCTATGTTAGTTTTGAGGTATACGCCATGATTTTATAAGCTTTGCAGTCGCTCTTCTCTTCTTCAAGGTTATAGTAGGCAGTAGCTCACATATTGAAATCAAACTAAAATTTCACCTAAATTAATAATTAAAGTAGAACTCCCTATAACATTAGACAACATTGTAGTAGCTTGCATACTTATACCCAAGGTTCGAAACTTCAACTTCGCCTATAACCTCGCTCACTAAAAATTCGGAATTAATTCGAGGAAGTTAACTTCGACAATGGAAGTTTGACAAAAATTCGCCTGTGTACGGAAGTTTACTGAAGTTCACTTTAAATGATATTAAACTCAGATTTATAAACACAAATCACAATACACAATCCAAGGCACTTAAACTCTAGTGTACATACATGTGTAGACATTGAAGTCACCAAGAGCCTTTAGTTACGGTCCCAAATAAAATGCCCTCAAAGCCCACGGTCAAAGCCCCTAAACACAACAAAAAACACTTCGTTGCTCTCCCTTCACAGAGCACCAGTCGACCTCTCCCTTCCTCTTCTTCTTTGTTGCTCTCCCTGTCCCTGTCCGAGACTCCAAGCCCTTTGCTCTCGATTGAGTCGTCTCTCCTTCTCCGTCGTTGCTCTCTCTGTCAGCCCTCTCTCTTGTCTCTTCTTCGTCTGTCGTTTCTCTCTCTTTGTAAGCCCTCTCTCCCCTGTCTGAGCCCTCTCTCTCTCTCTCTCTCTCTCTCTCTCTCTCTCTCTCTCTCTCTCTCTTCTTCTTCTTCTTCTTCGTCTGTGACTCTGTCGTTTCTCTCGTCTGTCTCTGTGAGCCTACTCTCAAAACACAAAAAACCCTAGTTCCTACCTCTTCACATGGGGTTTTTAAGAAGAGAAGAAGTGAGAGACTGACTAGGTTAATGAAGATGTAAGAGTCTGGCGTTTTTAGGTCAAGACTGTCTCTTCTTCATTTAAAGTTCTAAGGTTTCTGAGTTCTGGTAAAAGGGCAAAGCCGATGAAGATGTGAAACTGCACAAAAGCTTCGTCACAGCTCACTTACTAGGTACGTTTCCAGCTTTTTTTTATTCCAATGTCGAAGTTGCCTCAACTTCGCCGAAACATAGCATTTTTACTTCACGTTTCATCAGCTTCGACTGAAGCTTTCAAACTTCAATTGAATTTAGCCGAAGTTGGTCCGAAGTTTTGCATTTTTTCTACTATCTGTCAATTTCATTTCACTCACCTTCACATCGACAAACTTCGCCCGAAGTTCGGCGAAGTTTATCGATTTTTTAAACCTTGCTTATACCAAAATTCTAACCTAAATTATCCATTGAAGTAGAAATCTCATATAACATAATCTAATAGGGCCTCCATTATTTATAGGAAAGCTTTAAAAAATAGCTTTTACGAAAAATCCTTAACTTAGAAAGAATGGTACCAAAACTTTTTCAACAACATTCGGTAAGCAAATTTTCGTCAAAACATGACTTATATGAGATGATTAGCCTGATTTCAGCATCTCGAAAACTTCAAGCTATAGATCACCATAAGTAATATTGTTTTAAAAATTCCATCGTTTTTGGAGACTAAGAAATGCAACAATGTTGTCAATTTGGTTCTTATAGCTAGTGCTATAGCAGGTACAAAATAATGAGCGTATACATAAAAACTACAACAACATGGTATCAAGTAGTCAAAGATGCAAAGAAAAATATATGATAAATTCATGGTTTCGGTTGCATCTGTAATGATTTATGGCTGCCCCGAACCTAAAAAAAAACCAGTAGCTAAAAAGCAAAACTATAGAAAACAAAGAATCAAATCAGAAATGACAATAAAGAAAAAGGTCAAAGAAATGCCCTTTAATCCAGAATGATTGGAGTATGAGCAAATGCGCAAACTCACATTGACAGCAATGGTCTTCAAAGCAGTGCATGCTGATACTAGGTTGACTGAACTGAGCTCTTCATGAAACTCATCCACAAGTTCTTGTGCGATTCCAATCTCTGCAAACCTTCGAGCATAACCATAAACCTATAGTTTTCATGAATCAAGTAAATGTTGAAATGCTGAATTTGGAAGAGCAGAAAATCAAATACAGTAAACTAACACAAGCTTTTTCTTAACCCTTTGTCCATGAGTAGCACAAACAAAATGAAGCAAACTCCATCAACCATAAATATTCTCTATAAAAGAATATGGTTATTTGCTAAGAAGGTTTAAATCGAAGATCTCAAGAATACACTTACTTGAGAAGCCACAACACGACCATCATCAGGGGTCAACAAGGCATGGATAACATCATAAAAACTCTGGCTGTGTCCTTTATTCTTCCCCCTCAACAAATGGAGAAGAAACTCATCAATTTTCAATTCCATAAATGACTCCTTCACCAACTCATTACCAGTTGCAGCTGCAGCGACAACTAAGAAACCATTGTCCAAGATGCTAGTGTTTTGATTGCAACTAGTCAAGATATCCATAACAAGTTTAGGTCCATGATGCCCCCAAAAAATCTCTGTGGTCTGAACATCTGCACAAGAGCCATGGCGCGTGCAACTTCAAACATAATCCCTCAAAACGACTCCCTAATATGTAAACGGACATCCCCACACTCCTTATGCAGATTAATCCTAACAACGTGCAAGCTACTAAAAGGACACATAGATAAAATGTCTCAACAACAAAAACCTAATTTTCTCACTGAAAAGCTAAATTTCTTAAGTTCCATCTCATTGGAACATGACATTTTTTATGCATTGTCCATCTCATTGCACTTAATCGAGCACAATGAAAAATGTTGATCCATGCAGCCGACCCCAATTAAGTTGGGACTGAGGCTATGTTGTTGTTATTGTTTGTTCATTTAGGCAAGTACCTAAACAAGTTCCATTCAACAACAAATAATATCTTCACAGCTATACAACAAAAACCAGGCAACTATTACATTAGATGGCTAAAACCAGATATTCGAAGTTTGGAAACCGCGCCCAAGCATCTACAGCGAGATGGATGAGGCATCACTTGCCAAAGTCAAGGTTCGGGTTCGACTCATGTTTGGTTCTTCATATATATATATATATAAATTCTACAATAGAGTCTAAATATATACCCATGCCATGGAAACTCCTCAAAATATTTTGTGCATTAATGTTTTGTACATTTATGACTCATAGATTAATGTGTTGGATTAAAATCCAATGATTGTAAATGAGGTTCCCATGGCATGAGTATTTTTGTAGTTATATAAATAAGAAAATCTGAAACCTCGCAATTTTTGAAAGTAATTCAATTCACAAACTCATACTGTGAATCAAAGAAGACATCGCCTTCAACACTGAATCGAGAGCCCGACCACATTGAGGGTCTATCGTAGAGCATATAGAAATGACCAGATCCAATCCTCCATTTCTCGTTGCAATAGAAGCATTTCCAGATTCCTCAACAGAGCATAAACTCCAAAGTCTATCCAAAATGTTAGCAATTTCTTCAAAATCTTCTCCACTCGTCGACGGCGATTCTCGACTTCCTAACTTGGAATCGAACTCTTTCAACCGATCTAAGCACTGAATGACAGAATCATCACTGATGCTGGAGACGCCAGGAATGCAAGTGACAATCCCTGAAATGAATCACGAAAACTTGCAATCAGGTTAGGGTTCGAGATCCGGAGTTGAAGCATATGGATGGAGAGAGAGTGACCCGAGAGGTCGACGCCTTGGAGAGTGAGGGCTTCGATGGCGTCCTGGAGGGCCTCGGCAGGATCCATGCCGAGATCCTCCATGTTCTCCTTCACTAGTCCATCGAAGGCTTCTTGCGAGATCGTTCGGACATTCTTCGAAGATGCGACCATGTTGCTGCCGCAGTCTGGTTTGGGAATTTGGGAGAACGGAGTGGACGCTGGAAATGCTCGGGATGCGAGGATCACCAATGAGACAATGAATTGATAAAAAATGTTTTTCAAAGATATCATACATTGATGATGTCTATTTTATGTGGCATGAAATCAAAGTACAGATGTCTATTATAATGTCTACTTCTGGACATTGTGGTAGACTGCCACATCATACAAATGGACTTTTTTTCTTTTGTTAAAGTTTTTGTTGTAAACTAAGTTGTAAGCCAACTAGAACTTAAGTTGGACTTTTTAGAGACTAAGTATAGAAGACATAAACTAAGAACTACTATAACAAGTAGAGAAGATGAGACAAGAGAGAAGAGAACTAGAGATGAAAATGTAGAGATTTCATTCATACATTGGTGTGTGAATTACAATGGGGTTGGCATCTTTTATATAGGTCATTTGGTGATGATGATAATTGTACTTATACAATGTGTACAAGTTATACATACACCACAAGTCATACAACACATCACAAGCAACATAGACAATACATAGAAGAGTTGGTGTACATTGGAAAAGATTATAAGTTACATGAAATGCGAGAGTCATGCTTGATGTTACAATTCAATGTGAGAACTATGCTTCACAACGTGGTCACATACATGCACAAGTGTTCATCCATTTCATAACACTCCCCCTTGGATGACACTTGTTGAAAGAATGTGTCTCGTTAAACTTCTACTAGAAAAAACCATGTGGGAAAAAATCTAGTACATGAAAAAGAGTATAATATTTGTAACGACCCGTAAAGTATACGTGCCACGTGTCATGTGGTCCATGTGGGTTTAGGCCGGGCGGGCCAAGTGTCGTGGGGAACTGTGGTCGATACAATATTGTTTTGTAGTATAATATTTGTTGATTGCCTCATTAAAAACCTTGCTAGGAAAACCTAGTAGGACAAAATCATAGCTAAGGAAAAAAAAGTGCAACACATTGATACACTTTGAGATAATATAAATGTCTCATTAAAACATCTACTAGAAAAACCCCGTGGGAAAAATCTAGTATAGGAGAAATAGTACATTAATTGCTATCATTATTTATTTATTTTTTTATATGAAGTATAATAACGTTAGGATTGCTTCATTAAAAACCTTGTTATGAAAACCCAGTGGGATAAAATCATAGTGAAAGGAAAATAGTGCAATACACTAATCAATCTAGATACAGAGTTTTAATATTGTTAGAATTGCCTCATTAAAAATCTTTGCAAATAAAACTCAGTGGGATAAAACCATAGCAAATGGAAAAAGAGTGCAATACACTAATCAATAACTCATTTTGATTTTCTCCCTCATGTTCACATGGGTGAGACTTCTTGTGCATTTTGTTGCACATGGACATCGTTTTCTATATGAACCATTTAATGTTGAAGCATATGATTGTCACTCTTTTGTATATAGTGCTTGCATCAAGTAATTGATTCATAATTTGTTGCTACTGAATGATCTTTTGAACTTCGAGTTCATATTAATTTATACATGGATCATAATACAACAAATTTAATGCAATTTGATGCGTTTCAAGAAATTTAACGTCATTCTTTTTGAATTGACTTATATCTCCCTCTAATAGTGGGAAAACTGCTTCATCAAAGTGACAATTAGCAAAACTTGTTATAAATAAATTCCCTATTAGGGATCCAAGACATCTTATAATATGATTAATGGAGAGTTAAATCAATATAAGTCTCATATTGATTTGCTTTGAGATAATCTCCAGTTGATAAAAAAATTCAGTTCGATAAAGGATGTCCGTGCGAATTTACGATATTTTCGCATTATTGATGATTATGGATAATCAAATAGATTTTTCCACATTATGAATGTCATTCGATTTATGACGACATTCGTTTTAATGTGCCTTATATATTTCAGAAGTTAAAGTTGGAAATATTATACTCAGATTAAATCATATTCGTATAGATAATTTTTTTTATTATTCTGAGTAGACTTCTTCTGAACAAGACATTAACAATAAAATTGTTGTACCAGATATTGCCTGAACATTAGCCTCCGCTAAGTTCGAATTCGAGAAATATTCACTTTTATATTATAATGTACATGCATGTAGCACGATACACAAGACATAAACTCATCATCCATATTTAGGTCACGATTTAAACACATATCGATTTGACTGTTTTATCGAGCCATTTTCAATGATAAAATTCATAATTTTTTGCCTTTGAGCAAAAAATGTCACAATTATGAGCGCTCATTGTCAATCATTATTTGCCCTTGTAGTGATGCACCACTTTTGTTCCAATTTTTGGTGGAATTGTCAATACGACCTTTACCCGATATTTTCACTTTTTCCACGTCCATAAATTTATTATTGCGATCATGATCATTATATGCAACATATGCTTCTTAATTTGAAGCTGAACTAATTGGACGGGAGCGATATTATATTTATAACATCTCATTATTTTACTCAATACCATGAGACAAGAAATCAATCCTTAATATTTATTGGATTGACGTGCGCACTCGATATTTGTTGCAGCAATAAATCGAGGCGGGCCACGTGACCTTATTTTTATTGTCTCATCAGTCATATTTCCACGTAGCCTCAACATAGAGGTAATTAAAATTGCGAAATTATAATTAATATTTGACTGATTAAACTTTGTAGCTTGAAACTCAACCGCTCATTTTGAGCTTTTGGAGCAGTACCTTTTTTGGTATTTATATATTTATAACTTCATAGGGTGAAAAGATATATAAAGTGAAATATTTACTTTTCAAATCTCTAAAGAGATAATGACAAATGATTTAAATTTTGTATAACATAGTCTTGCATAGATGTTTTATTCACAAATTATAGTATCTAATTGTCATGACAAGTAATTCTTGTCGGTAATATGATAAGGCAACAAGTTCAACTATGGTTGAATAATATTTTGAAAATAAATTTAATATAAAATAGTTTTCTCTTTTTTTATGTAAAAACATAACATATGATTAAATATATGTTCACAACTTGATTCATTAATAAACAAAATGTACTATTCGTATGAGTTGGTAGGACAACCTCCAGGTTGGGTGGCGAGACATAGTCTACTTAATACCATGCCTCCTCGAACGGCATAACCCGTCTCCCTTTCAATGTTTTACTTTACCGGGGACAAGGCTTACCCACTATCAACTCAAACATATAGCATTATTTGTATTATAAAATCAAGAATAGAACGATAATTAATCATTTGTAGTTTTAAGAGAAAAACTATATGTCACAAATTGACTTTTGATTTCTGATGTAGAAGATCGTACAAGACGCAACTACAGAGCATACTTTCATAGTCGGTGACGTTACAATGCATAATGTATGAATAAAGTACATTTTATATAATTAAATATGCATGTAACAAAAAAGAAATTAACCATGACAACATGGAAATAAATTGAACTTATTTAAATTAATAAAAATTATACCTTCTTATCTTTATATCTTTGAAAAGCTTCTTGATCATCAATACCTCCTCTTGTAGAGCAACTTCGTGCTGATAACGTGTTGTAAACTAAGTTGTAAGCCAACTAGAACTTAAGTTGGACTTGCTAGAGACTTAAGTATAGAAGACATAAACTAAAAATTACTAGAACAAGTAGAGAAGATGAGACAAAAGAGAAGAGAGCTAGAGATGAGAATGTAGAGATTTCATTCATACATTGGTGTGTGAATTATAATGGGGTTGGCACCCTTTATATATGTCATTTGGTGATGATGATAATTGTACTTATACAATGTGTACAAGTTATACATACACCACAAGTCATACAACACATCACAAGCAACATAGACAATACATGGAAGAGTTGGTGTACATTGGAGATGATTACAAGTTACATGAAGTGTTAGAGCCATGCTTGATGTTACAACTCAATGTGAGAACCATGCTTCACAATGTGGTCACATACATAACAGTTTTCTATTTTTAAGACCTTTATTAATATTATAAAAACTGAAAATAAAAGTGTCAACTCATCAATCCATTGGAGATCATTTTGAGATATGAATGTCTATCTAGTACCACATATAATAGACATCATCTTCACATCTATGATGTGACACCAATCCATATTCTAAATCTACATTACCATTGGAGATGCTCTATCTGAAGCTTCTACAACTTCAAATCATTATTGGCTCAGGCTATTCGGACCTCACTTTTTACTCATTTTACCTCGTTTTTGAATTTTTCAGCCCCTAGTGAAACGACTCAACTACCTCTTCATATAAAAGTTTTTGCCCACTCACACCCTACTCACCCCACTCACGCATACCCCAGTCGCCTTTCTTTCAAATCACATTATCACCACCAATCCAAATCCGACGAAATTTGAGCAAAACCTGTTGGGGCATGTGCCCTAGGTCAATCTACAAACATTGTTTATCTTATAATTTTAGTTAATAAAATGGAGGTTTTCATTTGTTGTTTTATTATAAGTGATTGCATGTTTACCTTATAGTAAGATCCATGGGTATTTAATGAAATATCATAAATGTCTCCAGTCGATCATTATACTACAAACTATAATGAATTAAGACTAATGTGAATCTTAATTGATGATCATGTGATAATCATGCGTATAGGGATATAAATCGAGATCATAAGTACTTGTCAAGGAATAAGGTACTGGATCGACCCGCTATGAGAACACTACATGGATTAAGTTATATATGTTATTCATGATAGGTATATCATTTAGTCATTCGATTTGAGATTACCATAGACTTTAATATTAGGAGCATGATAATTTGACACAATCAAACTTCTTTAACCGGACGATTATAAAGATTGTGATTGGTTACTATGTGAATAATATGTGAAGGTGTGTAACTAAGATATAATTTGTCACTCTCGTATAGAGAGAGATATTAGTGGATCCCTCGATATGATAGACTGATAATGACCAAAACCATGTGAATTGATATGATCAATGTCACTTGGATGTTTTCAGTTTACCTAAAGATCGGGACTAGTACGATTGACCATTAAGGGCGACTTTCCATGCCTTATGTTTAGTCAAAGGATATTGCACGATAAAATGATATGATATATGTTATTTATTAGGTTGTATTGATTTTGATATTCATGCTACTTGGGTAGTCATAAAGTCTTACTAGAGACCGTTTATGACTTGTGTACCAAAATGATTTTTGTTCATTGTCAACATCACGTGAACCTATTGGGTCGCACACAAAGAATGATTTTGCGCAATTTCAATTGGTCTAAAGTAATTAATTTTATATGATAAAATTCATGACATAAAAGCTCTTATGATTTATTATATGATAACTTATTAATAGGGGCGCATGTGTAATTTGCTTAAACTACATAAATACAATAGTTGTATTACGAATAGAATTTTAAATGAAGGCGTATCTACACATATAAATAAAGGGTGAAACTCTAAAATGAAATAAGATTTTCGTTTTTGCAAATCTCAAGTTCTCTGGATTTTGGGAGAGTGAAAACTTTTTCAATCTCTATTGGGGCTAGCACTCCAAATTGTGGTCACCGTTCGTGTGTGGACTTCAGATAGAGGACACGCGCTTGAACATCTTGAAGATCGAACAATCGCAGAAGAAAATCACGAATTAAGGTATGATTTACTTATAAGATTTAGTTTAATGGAACCTATTTTCGATTCTGTTAGGATTTCTCAAAAATTGTTTTGAATTTTTCGTTGCGTATGAACCCCAAAAACCGAACTAAACCACATCGATTCGACGTCATGATTGCATTCATAATCTCTTTTAGTGTCGATTTCGAGGTTTTTTAGAGTTTTTTTTGGGTCGATATTGTTTGTGATTTTGTTGTTGAGTTTAGGGCTTCGATTTGTGGGTTAAATCTTACATTTTTGGTACAAAGTCTCGATGAAATCGAAAATATCAAGTGATTCCGAGTAAAACCCACTATATTTTGGCCATGTGTAGCCGACACCTTTTTAGAGGTCTCGGCCGGATCCCTCCGTGACCAATTAAAACTGAGTTCACTTTGCATTATCGGTCGGAGACGACCAATACCTCTAAAAAGGTATTGGTAGGAGCCGGCTGTAACAACCCAAAAATTTGACTTGTGCCACGTGTCAGGTCAGGGTCGTATGTGGGATCCACTCGTCGAAATGCGTATGTCCGAATCTCGGGTGGAGACTTCGAAGTGATGTGTAATATCCAATTTGAGATTTTAGTGGTTGAGAAAAGTATATGCGGAGAATGCGGAGAACCGAAACACGAACGGGGGCGCGCCTTGAGTCGCGTGCCGACGTGGGATACGTCTCGTGATGCGTGTAGCGCGAGTATCGAGATTTTAAAATGAGGCGGGTTGGTGCCTTGAGATGCGCGCTGCTTGGTTGTTGAGTTTGCCTCGAGATTCGTGTTGCACGAATCTCGAGGACACTTTTGATTTGAAATCAAAAAGAAAATAAAAAGAAAAGGTATAATATATATATATATATATATATATATATATATATATATATATATATATATATATATATATATATATATATATATAAAAGGAATCAGATAAGAATGAAACAAAAAAAGAGAGAAGATAGAGAAAGAAAACGAGACAGAGAGGAGAAAAATGGGGAAGAAGGAGACCACGAGAGAGAGATGGCGGAGAGCGCCGGCGCGGAGGACGGTGACGGCGGCTCCCAACGCGGCAACGGCGAGGAGAAAGAAAGCGCTACGGCACATCAGCTCCGGCTAGATCGCGCGGTCGCGGTGGTTGTCCACGCGGAGGCCGCGGGAGGTGACGCAGTGGCGAACCAGCAGCGCAGCTGAGATGGCGGTCGGACGGACGGCGGTTCCAGCCCGGAGCTCCAGGTGGCGGCGGCTCGTAGCGACGGCTGTGGGGACGATCGGCTCCAGATCTCGCGGCGGCGCACCAAGCACGGCGCGGCGCGGACGGCCAGCGTCCCAGCAGCAGCGAAGCGGTGTGGCGGCTCACGGACGGGCGGATCAACCGCGGATGCGGAGTGCTCCAGCAGCAGCGTCGGGGAATCCAAAGCAGCGCGACGCCGGCGAGGGCTGCGCGGCAACGACAGCGGCGGTTGCGACGCGGTGAACAGCGCGGTGGCGCGTTGTCGACCGGTCGGATGCGCGATTTCGACGAAATCGCGACGACGCGATGGAGGGACTAGGAGTCGGGTGTCGGGTGCGCAAATCGAGACGCGAGCGAGACGTTTTGAGGTTCGCGATTTCTCGAGGTAAGTAAACCAGTTAGGGACTTATACGGTATTTCATTTCTCTCCATTGGTTGTTGTTGTTTACTGTTTTGTGATAGCTTTATTGTTGTTCACTGCTTTGTGATGATAACTATCGTTGAAATTGTTATCGATTGAGTGAGTCCATTGGCAAGTGAGTCATGGTTACTGTTTATCTGCGATATGAGAGGGTTAAGGCTGGAAGGCAGGGGCCTCGTCCTAAATCTGATGTCTTTCATGGTCGTCCGTCGATATTATCCGGGTCCATGGATGGTTCATAGTCGTCCCGGGCTAGGGCTGGGAGGCAGGGGTCTCGTCCTAGATCCGGGTCTATGGATGGGTCATAGTCGCAAGGGTTAGGGTTGGGAGGCATGGGGCTCGTCCTAACCCGAGTCTGCTGGGATTTTTGCCGCGACTCAACGACTTTTTGGTCGGGACTCCTTGTTATTTGGCCTTACTCATTGATGGATTGTTTACAGTCTTTTATATTCATGCATTCTTTATTCCTTTCGTTCTATTTGCATGAATTCGACTGCTTTGGATATCGTGAACTGTTGTTTTGGATATCGTGAAATGTTGTGTATATGTCCTACTGGGTTTACTTACCTGGGCTCGTCATTTTGGATTTGACTGAGTGCAGATCTACGTTCCAGCAAGGGGAAGGCTCCATAGCTAGGTGAATTTTTGTATATCTTGTATTTACTCTCCTCTGATGATAACATATTTACTGGGTTCCACAATTAGGTTGCCTAACTCTTTTCAAATACTGTTGAGTTATTTATTTGTAGTAATTGCTTCCGCTAAATTGTAAAACTTGCAAAATATTCATAACTCAACTTAAAATCATGAATTTACGTATGATGAGGGATTGGAAGGCTGACTAGGCCTGCGTTGACCTTGCGAGACTGGCTCGGGGGTCCACGTGGGCTTAGGCCGGGCGGGGCCCAATTTATGAGAAATCGGGGCCGTCAGAGCTGTTACCTCTTTAGAGGTATCAGTTGGAGTCGGCCGAACCCCGCAAGCGACACTTCTTCACTTCTTGGACACAACGCGATGAATCCGACCTTGTTCAAGGAAAAAACACTCATACGACGCTTGGTGACCTAGTACAAGTGCTCTACAATGACTAAAATCGAGAAATGAAGAAGATTGATGAGCATTGGGATGAAGGTAGGAGATGATGTAAACATTTGTTGAGGGCGAGAGGTAGTTTTGGAATAATTTACAAAAAGGTGGGGTAAATGTAACGACCCAATTTTAATTTTGCCGTTATTATTGACTATTTTCATACTCGGATGCCAGCTCAGATCCGCGTGGATGCCACGGATAGATCAGGGCACGTCTGACTAGGTAAATAGTGATTTTACGTGATGTTTGCCTATTTGTGATAGCGTATATTAAATTATTTTTCCTAGCATTGCATGTGTGTATTTATATCGTTGAATCGAAAAAGATAGTGTAACGATCATTCGCTTCGAAAAACGTGTCAATACCCTGAGCGAGCGAAATGTGGGTACACTAGGTCAAGAAAATAAATTAGATAATCAAATAAATTAAATGTGACAAGTATCTATGATAAATACAGTCTAGGCCAATTGATTGAATTTGGTGACTACGACGCACTTCGTTATGCGTGTCGAGGTGCGAGACACCGGGTGACCGAAGGTAATTGAATAAGACTAAAAATTTGGTGTCAAATGAGGTGCAATTGGGAACATGCCACCTATACACCTAACACCCAAAAATGAGGTTCACCACTCCCCAAAATGAGGTTCACCACTCATTCTCATTCACTCTCACGTTTCCTATCTTTCCCTCTCTTTAACACATAAAATAATAAAAATTCTTGGAGGAGTTGATTGATTGAGAATGTGAGATTTTATGACATCCTTGAAGTCTTTGGAAGTGATTTGATCAAGCAAACAAGTGATTAAGGTGAACATCTGTACTTTCCTTCAATTTTCCATTATAATGAAGCTTCGATGAGGTTTTAATGGTGATAGTTGATTGTGGTTGAATGTTGGAAAAATTATGTATTAATAATGTTAGGTTGTGGATGATGTAGTTGTGTTTATGTTTTAGTTGTTGAAGTATTGTTGTTGTTTGATTTGTTGAAAAAATAAGAAACAAAAACAGAGACAACTCTGTGTTGTTGAAGATGAAAGAAAATGGGGAGGGAAGGGGCGCACGCACGTACACGGGTCGGGCTGGGTCCGACACGGTTGGGCTGGAGCGGGTCAGGCCGACCCAGTTTGACCGGGTCAAACCAGGTCCAGGGACCCACCTCATTTAATTAAGTAATATAAATATTAAGAAATTAATTTAAACAATTTTACATTAAATAAATTATAAAAAATAAGAAAAATAGGAAGAACCCATTTGAAAGTCATTGAGGGTTTACTTTTCCATTGTTGATTTCCTATTCCTTGTTATTGTACTCTATTCCGTAATACATTTGGGTTGGTGGTTGAGTTACTCCCACCTGATATTCGTAGTGTACTTATGGCACACTAGGCTGTAGCACGTGTGATCAGACACTCGGTGAATTGCAACCCGAGTTGCATTAAGGTGCACGTGTTGGAAACGCACCGCAAGGAACCAGGTGAAAGGAAGTGGGGGTACCCACTGAAAGGATCTTGAGGTCCGAAGTACAGTTTAGTCTGACCGGGACAAGTACACACTTTGTTTCTTTCGTGTTATCTATTCATGTGATGATTGTAGCACAGTTGCCTGTTTAGTTCTCGCATGATAATTTAACATGATTATTAATATATATTTACTTTCTTATAAATGCTCGGTGTACTTCGTTTGGAATCTTACTGACTGTACTCTCCATCTGACTTTTTGTGATGGTAAGTGCAGATCCCAGTACTAGTAGGGGCAAGGGGATTCTTGGTGACTTCATCTGATTGTCGCGGTTGAGGACCCACTAGTATGTGTTATTTTAATATTTTGCTTTAATTTTGGGGTATTGGGAGACTGGATAGACACTGTACTTATATATATTACTGCTTATTAGTATTGTCGCCTATTTACATAGTACTTTCCCGAGTGTTTCACAGTATGATTTGCTCTTATAAATGATGCTTTATATGATGATGAATTTAATTGTTTTACTTACTTTGAATTTAAGACTTCCGCTGTTTTAATGCTAAAAGTGATTCGATTATCTAACAAAAATGATTAACCAAATGGTTAACACGTATATTGAGGAGTCGTGACGTAGCAAATAACGTTAGTGGTGCGTAAGACCCAGTGGGTCAATGATCTGACAAGTCTGCGGGGCTACGACACTCCACGTGGCGACCTCAGGATTTGGGGCCGTCACAGGTGGTATCAGAGCGAGAGTTCTAGGAACCTCGAGAAATTTAATGAAATAGCATAAAACTTAAAAAAACCTTAGATGTGGAAACCCGATGTACATGCCTTAGAGTTCTAGTTGGGAAGTGATGGTGAGACGAGTAGAGTTAAGGTTTATATACATGTTATGTTTTACTGTAAATGATATATTATACGCGTATATGTACCGAGGCTGATCCGACGCTCGCTTCTCGATGCAGATCACAATGGACAGACTGCCCTCTACACAACCTGAGATAGGACATACTAGTGATCCTACTAAGGACACCACTACTACTACCGCATTGACTCAGAGCATAGAGTACCAACTCGCTGCCCACGATGCCCAGTTGGCGGAGATCCTCCAATTACTTAGGTCTCAGCCTGCGGCAGCCGCCACAACAACATCAATAGCTCCCACAGATCTTGTCGCACCTACTGTACAGACAGCCGTCGCCCCGGCTACACCACAGATGCCTATTGATACAACAGTTTCAGAGACACGGGCTGAGGGAGTTTTGCCGGTGATTGTGATACCATCAGAGACTTGGACTCTTACACCTTGACCTATGACCACCGAGCAGCAGATCACTACTACAGTTGCTGCTACTTTCGTATTCGTCTTGACCCCGGAGACAAAACTTGTTAGAGAGTTTATGAAGTTTCAGTCGGGATACTTTTATGGAGGTGGAGACCCTGAGGCGGTAGGGAAATGGATAGTCTCGCATCAACATTTCCATAAGTTGATGCAGAACGATGACAACATTCAGGCACATTTATCCGGAGCCTGTCTGAGAGGCCATGCAGCGGTCTGGTGGACGACTTATCTGGATACCTACTTAGAGCCAGCTACATGAGCGGAGTTTCGAGAGTTATTCTACGACAAGCTCATTCCCATGTAGGTGAGGCTGAGGTTGAAGGAGAATTTTCTAGCCCTACGACAGGGTAATCGCTTATTGATGCAATACGTGGAGCGGTACCGATACCTATTGCTGTTCTCGATGGATGTTACGGGCATGGAGAGGCTTCAGATTTACTATTTCGTATGTGGTGTTGATGAGTGGATTGCTGACGCGATAGTCTCAACATGGGCTACTACTCTTCAAGAGGTGTATGATCGAGCATTATCTTATGAGACACTACTCTTGGAGAGAGAGGGCAGACATACGACAGGCCTTAAGGTACAAGGGGGCCAGGGTTCTCCGTTTGATTGGAGACCAAATAGACAGATAGGTCATTCTGACAGGGGTCGCCGAGAAGAACGACGAGATAGTGACCGTAGGGGTGATCATAGGGACATCCAGTTACAGTATAAGGACATGCAGCAAACGCACGCCTTAGCACCTGCACCCACAGAGCAGCAGTGACATCAGCCACAACAATACCGTCAAGACAGGGATCAGGGAGGCTGTGACAGGGGTCAGAGAGACCAGGGTCAGGGTTTGATATTTGGAGACAGGCAGGAGAAACGTCGATGTCATCGTTGTGGTTAGAAAGGGCACCTGAAGGCTGACTGCAGGGCACCACCGACATTACCCGAAGCACAGCAAGGTCAGGCTAGGGAAAGAGCGCATGCAGTTGTGCAACTAGACCGATATGCGACCTGACAACTCGTCGAGGGTATGTTATCTATTATGGGTAGACCGATGCATGTTATGATAGATTCTGGTAGCACATTATCATTTATTGATGGACGCGTGGTAGGAGAGTTAGGGTTAGCATCACAGACGCTAGACATACACCTTATCCTCAGTACGGCCGCTAGGGATAAGATATACCCTAACTGGATATGTCAAGATTGCACGATAGAGGTAGAGGGGCATCAGTTGCCGATAGACTTACGAGTCTTAGAGTACCTCGAGTTTGACGTACTTTTAGGGATGGACTGGTTGGCGACATATCATGCACTGTTGGATTGCTTCCAGAAGACCGTCACATTTCGAGTTTCGAGAATTTCAGAGTTCACGTTTATCGGAGTCATGACCACACTACCCATTACTAGAGGTTGACTAGCTACGACTCGGGAGATGATGGCATTTGCAGCGATAGTTGAGCCGGAGGTTAGGACTGAAGTCATGATTAAGGATGTTCCAGTAGTCCAAAACTTTGTTGCATATTTCTAGATGATTTACCAAGATTGCCACCGCCACGAGCGATTGAGTTCATTATTGAGCTGATATCAGGGACTCAGACGATCGCTAGTAGACCTTACCGGATGTCAATGTTAGAGCACGAGAAGGTCAGGAGGCAGTTGGATGACTTACTAGAGAAGGGTTTTATTCACCCTAACCTATCACTTTGGGGAGCTCCAGTATTATTTGTGAAGAATAATGATAGTTTAATGAGGATGTGTGTGGACTACAGGAAGTTGAACCAGTTGACAGTAAAAAACCGTTACCCATTCCCCAGGATCGATGATCTTTTCGATCAGTTGGAAGGCGCCAAATTCTTTTCGAAGATTGATCTGCTTCAGGCTATCATCAGTTGATGATTCGAGAAGAGGGCATCAAGAAGACCGCTTTCAGTACAAGATATAAGTTGTTTGAGTTTACAGTCATGCCTTTTAGACCGACTAATGCCCCGACGATCTTCATGGACTTGATGCACAGGGTCTTGAGACCGTACTTGGACATATATGTCATCGTCTTTATTGACGACATCTTGATTTACAACAGGACTCGTGAGGAGCACGCGAGTCATCTCAGAGCAGTTTTGACGACACTGAGAGAGCATAGACTGTGAAGGCCTGAGCCCACCCCCATGGCCGCAGCCACCCAGCCCCACCCAGGACCTCCAAGGCAGTGTGGGTCGATTCCACCCACACCATCTGTGTCCCTCATGTGCCCGCACGTGGCCCGCACATGAGGCACAATCTTTCGCCTCCCACAACTCGAACCCGCGTCCTGGAGGCTTAAGACCACGAATTTTGCGAGTTGTGTGTCCAGCTCAGTGGTACACAACTCGCAAAATATGTGGTCTTAAGCCTATAGGACGCGGGTTCGAGTTGTGGGAGGCGAAAGATTGTGCCTCATGTGCGGGCCACGTGCGGGCACATGAGGGACACAGATGGTGTGGGTGGAATCGACCCACACTGCCTTGGAGGTCCTGGGCGGGCCCGAGTGGCTGCGGCCATGGGGGTGGGCTCAGGCCTTCACAGATGGTGTAGGTGGAATTGACCCATGCTGCCTTGGAGGTCTTGGGCGGGCCTGGGTGGCTGCGGCCATGGGGGTGGGCTCAGGCCTTCACAAAAAGCGCATTTTTTTGCTCAATGGTACACAACTCACAAAATCTTTGGTCTTAAGCCTCCAAGACGCGGGTTCGAGTTGTGGAAAGTTAAAGAATGTGCCTCATGTGCGGGCCACGTGCGGGCACATGAGCGGGGACACGAATGGTGCGAGTGGAATTGACCCACACTGCCTTGGAGGTCTTGGGCGGGCCTGGGTGGCTGCGGCCATGGGGGTGGGCTCAGGCCTTCACATAGACTGTACGCAAAACTCAGCAAGTGTGATTTCCGGCTGAGTGCAATGAGATTTCTAGGACATGTCATCAGCGACCGAGGTATCTTTGTGGTTTCAGAGAAGATTAGGGCTATCATTGACTGAAAGACACCTGAGTCTGTTGTCAATATTCAAAGTTTCTTTAGGTTAGCAGGGTATTACCGTCGATTTGTACGTGGTTTTTCCTCGATTGCAGCATCGATGATTAGACTGACCAAGAAGTATGTTACACTTGATTGGTCAGAGGAGTGTGAACAAGCTTTCTGAGAGCTAAAGACGAGATTGACTTCTGCACCAATGTTGACATTGCCAAAGCCGGACAAGAGCTTGTCAGTGTATACGGATGCATCAGGCATTGGACTTGGATGTGTTTTGATGCAGGATGGTAGACCAGTGGCTTACTTGTCCCGACTGTAACGACCTGCTTTAATTAATCTAGATTAATAGACAAATTACAGATTAAGAACCTAAGCTCAGTCCCACGTGGACGTCGCGGAAAAGTCTAGGGCACGCCTAATGAGGTGAAATATGTTATTTTTGTGTGGCGAGTGTTTATTTATTTTACTATTATTTAATAGTTCGCGCCGCGTAATTGAGAATTTCACTTAGTCGCGTTGTGCGCGTGTAGTGACGAGAGTGTACGACGTCGCGGTGAGCGCGTAACGCTGGTGTATGAGATATCCTGAGATTTAGCTGTCACATCACACATCCCATCACATCACACATCACGTCACCCTATCAAATCCATCACTCATCATTACTCCTTTTCCATCACTCATCATTACTCCCTCTCCTGTCCAAATAAATAAATAAATAATCTCTTTTAAATCGGGTAGAGAGAGAAAAAGAGAGAGAGAGAGAGAGAGGAGAGGATGTTAAGAGAAGGAAGATAGAGAGAGAGAGATAAGAAAGAGAGAGATCGACAAGAGAGAGAGGGTGAGAAATCGGCAAGAGAGAGAGAGGGGAGAGAGAGCGGCGACGGGAGATCGGGGCGGCTCGCGGCGATGAGCGAGGCCACGGACAATGGTTCCAGCTGCGGCGAGGCGGCTCGGCGAGCGCGACGCGCTCCAAAGCCAGCGGCGCCGGCGGACTCCAAGAAGAACTCCAAAGAATGCGGCGCGGATGACGGAGCTCACCAGCGACGGACGACGAGCAACAGCGTCGGCTGCGGGAGTTCGAGAGAAGCGAGCGCGGCAGCGCGCTCCAAAGAATGCGACAATGGTAATGGCGAGGCGGTAGACGCGACAGCATGACAGACACTGCTGCGACGACGCGGCGCGGCGAGCGACGTAGAGCAGCAGCGCGGTGGCGCGTTGCCGGAATAATCGATCCCCGGTATGATTCAAAAAATGTGCCAAGAATCGAACTTTTTGGAATAAAAATTACAAATTTTGATCTCACATTATAAATTCATTTAATGTGGCTCTAAAATGATGAAAATTGTATAATTGGACACCAGGGACTTAGGATACCATAGTCGAGTGTCGGGTACGTATTTCGAGGCGTGTGCGGGCGCGTTTTGAGGGCGATTTGCGATTGTTTGAGGTAAGTAAACCCACGATAAAGTCAGTTTAGAATTTACTTATTTTTCTTGTAAATTATTTATTTCACATTACTTTTCGCCAGTTCAGCTTGCATGTTTACTCTATTCCCACGTGTGTTTGTGTATGGTCGAAGGGACGGTGTGACCCCTTTCCGGCTCTCTCGTTGATGATGATCCGATTGTTGCTACGGTGTTGGTCATACCTTGGACTACGCGTGATATATCTCTCAGTGAGTCGATGATCTCGAGAGCGAGTTGACGTGAGGCTCACCTCCGTCACAGATTTCCTCTCCTATGAGGCGTTGGGCGGAAGTCTACCTTCCGACCAACAGAGTTCCTCATTTCGACCGTGAAGAGGGGGTGTGGATTTCCTCACCTCCAGGGCCTTCTCGGTTTAGTATTTAGTCCAGGGCTCGACAGCTATACACCACACTTGCGTTCCATATTCTTGATTATCTCACGACTTATATTCATGCTTTACGTTTGTGTTCATTTACTTTATATGCATGAATCGTAGTCGTTTTCATGGATTTCTTGTGAATACTAACTGAATTTCTCTGGGATTTACTCACTTGGAACTTGTCATTGTTTGTTGGTGGCAAGTTGCAGATCCTACGACGAGCCGGGGGAAGGCGGTGATTGGCGACTACCTCTGATTTGGAGCGCCTCCACTACCTTACTCGTAGGTGTTTGTATTTATGTATACATACTTTTTGAGATCATTTTGGGAGACTTTTCACCTGATACATGTATATTAACGCCTATTATACATTTTTGTCGCCTTAACTGATATATATGATATCCTTTTACTGGGTTTCCACCCATAGGTTGTTAATTAATGCATAACTTATTTACATTAAGTATATGCATGTTATTAAGACTTCCTCTATTAAAAATAACTTGAACATAATTAAGATAAACAAATTAAGTTGTAAAACTTCGTAACTTAGCATATTTCGATAGAATATTAATCTTTTAAAACAACGAAATTTACTAAGTCGGATTACAAGACGGATAGTTCGCGGGCCGTCATAGACAGGCGTGCAGGTGACGTGTCCGGCGCCGTGGCGGTGCCCGGTTTGCCTCAGAACTTGGGGCCGTCACACCGACGGTTGATACCCTACGAGGGAAACTATCCAGTGCATGACTTGGAGCTTGCAACAGTCTTTTTGCACTGAAGACTTGGAGACATTATCTCTACGAAGAGCAGTTTGTACTATACACCGATTATCAGAGTCTGAGATACATTTTTACTCAGAGAGATCAGAACATGCGTCAGAGGAGATGGCTTGAGTTACTGAAGGATTACGACTTCGCTATTGAGTATCACCCAGGGAAAGCGAACGTTGTAGCTGACGCATTGAGCATAAGCGGTATTGACAGTCAGACCGTAGTGCGACGTATGACATACGAGCATGACTTATTATAGGAGGCGTCAGTTATGTGCATGACATAGGTGTTTACCACGACCGAGCCGCATATTTGTTGTTAGATGAGAGTTCCGACTGTATCTATTGAGCGGGTTGCCGAGTGTCAGAGGACCGATGGGCTCTATGAGCGATTCAGTGGTCTGGATTTGGATCCGGAGTGTACGGATTGGGCAGAGTCAATGGATCAGTGTTTGAGACACCGAGGGAGGTTGGGGATACCTGTAGTTCCGGAGATACGGGACGAAATTTCGGAGGATGCACACAGGTCTCGCTACACAGTTCATCCTGGCCGGACCAAGATGTATCATGATTTAAGGTGATTGTTATGATGGTTAGGGATGAAGTCTAATGTTGGAGAGTACATAAGGAGTTCTCATATTTGCCAGCAGGTTAAGGCTAAGCACAGGAGACCAGGCGTTTTACTACAGCCACTACCAATTCCACAGTGGAAATGGGAGCATGTCACCATGGATTTTATCAGTGGGTTACCGCTGGCTTCGAGGAGACACGATGCAATTTGGGTTGTGATTGACAGACTAACGAAATCAACGCATTTTATTCATATTTCTATGAGATATTCATTCCCACATCTGAGCATTATCTTCGAGAGGGAGATCGTTAGATTGCATGGAGTGCTAGTCTCTATTGTATCTGATCGAGATCCTAAGTTGACTTCAAAATTCTGGGAGGCGATGCAAGAACAATTTGGCACCAAGTTGCAGTTTAGTATGACTTACCATCCTCAGACAGGTGGACAATTTGAGAAACTGATACAGATTCTAAAGGATATGCTCAGGGCTTGTATTTTACAGTTTGGAGGTTCGTGTGATGATTATCTACCGCTGTGTGATTTTGCCTACAATAACAGCTATTAGGCAAGTATCGGGATGCCTCTGTTTGATGCACTGTATGGCATGCCCTAAAGATCACCTGCGTGTTGGGCAGCGCCTGAGGATACAGTGGCGATTGGGCCAAAGATAGTTATTTACCACACATATAAGATTAGGCAAATTCGACAGAGACTTCAGGCGGTAAATGATAGATAGAAGAAATATGCGGATAGGTATCACGAGGGTCTAAGCTATGAAGAGGGCGACATGGTTTATCTCAAGGTCTCCCCTTGGAAAGGTCAACATAGATTTAGGATTAAAGGGAAACTGGCGCCGAGATACACATGACCGTTCAGAGTCGCAGCATGAGTTGGCAGTGTGGCTTACAGATTGGACTTGCTAGCGGAGTTAGCTGGAATTCATCTTACGTTTCACATCTCGATGTTGAGGCTTGCTAAGTCGGGATCGAGATCGATGGTTGACTTGAGACAAATCGAGGTTCGGCCTGATGCGACATACGAGGAGCGACCGATAGCGATTGTGGATCGCGCGATTCAGACTCTTAGGAACATGGAGATCCCTAAGGTGTTGGTTCGTTGGCAGCATCATGGTACTGATGGACTCACTTGGGAGCTCGAGTCTACTATGCGGGAGCGTTACCCTCAGCTATTTCATGGTATGACACTTCAAGTTATTTTAAATTTCGGTATGAAAATTATTTTCTAGTTGGGAAGAGTTGTAACGGCCCAATTTTAATATCACCGTTATTATTGACAATTTTCAGACTCAAACGCCAGCTCAGATCCGCGTGAATGCCGCAGATAGATCAGGGCACGTGTGACTAGGTAAATAGTGATTTTTTGCGTTATGTTTGCTTATTTGCGGTGGCGTATATTAAATTATATTACCTAGCATCGCATGTGTGTATTATATCGTTGAATCGAACGAGATAGTGTAACCAACATTTGCCTCGAAAAACGTGTCAATACGGGTACTGAGCGAACGAAATGTGGGTACATTAGGTCGGGAAAATAAATTGGATAATCGAATAAACTAAATGTGACAAATATTAATGATAAATACAGTCTAGGCCAATTGATCAAAATTGGCGACTATGGCGCGCCTCGTTATGCTTGCCGAGGTGCGGGACACTGGGTGACCGAAGGTAATTGAATAAGACAAAAAATTTGGTGTCAAATGAGGAGCAAATGGGAACATGCCACCTATACACCTAACACTCCAAAATGAGGTTCACCACTCATTCTCATTCACTCTCACGTTTCCTATCATTCCCTCTCTTCAACACATAAAATAGTAAAAACTCTTGGAGGAGTTGACTGATTGAGAGTGATAGATTTTATGACATCCTTGGAGTCTTTGGAAGTGATTTGATCAAGCAAACAAGTGATCAAGGTGAGCATTTATACTTTCCTTCAATTTTCCATTAAAATGAAGCTTTAATGAGGTTTAATGGTGATAGTTGATTGTGATTGAATGTTGGAGAAGGTAGGTATTAATGGTGTTGGGTTGTTGATGATGTTGTATCGATGTTGTTTTAGTTGTTGAAGTATTGTTGTTATTTGATTTGTTGAAAAAAAAGAAACAAAAATAGAGACAACTCTTTGTTGTTGAAGAAGAAAGAAAATGGGGAGGGGAGGTGCGCACGCACCCACACGGGCTGGGCCGGTCTGGGCCCGCCGGTTGGACTGGGTCAAACCTGGTCTAAGGACCCACCCCATTTAATTAAATAATATAAATATTAAAAAATTAATTTAAAACAGTTTTAAATTAAAATAAATTTTTGAAAAATAAGAAAAATAGGTAGAAAATTATGAAAAAGATCCAGAAAAATCAGGAAAAATATAAAAGAGAAAAAGATAGAAAAATAGTATTCGAGAACTGCTCGGGCGTTTAGCACCCCGGTATAACTCGAAAAGTGTGTCGAACCAAACTTTTTGGAACATAATTTTAATATTTTTGGCCACACATTATAAATTCATTTAATTTGACTCTAAACTAGTTAAATGGTTTAATTGAACACTAGAAACTTATGAGATTATAGTCGGGAGTCGGGCGCGTCTCTCGAGACGTGAGCGGGACATCAGTGTGCGTTTTGAGGTACGTAAGAATCCATTTGAAAGTCACTAAGGGTTTACTTTTCCATCGTTGATTTCCTATTCCTTGTTATTGTACTTTATTTCGTGATACATTTGGGTTGGTGGTTGAGTTACTCCCACCTGATATCGTAGTGTACTTGTGGCATACTAGGCTGTAACACGTGTGATCAGGCACTCGGTGAATTGCAACCCGAGTTGCATTAAGGGTACACGTGTCGAAAACGCACCGCGAGGAACCAGGTGAAAGGAAGTGGGGGCACCCACCGAAAGGATCATGTGGTCCAAATTATAGTTTAGTCTGACCGGGACAAGTACACACTTTGTTTCTCTCATGTTATCTATTCACGTGATGATCGTAGCACAATTGCCTGTTTAGTCTCCGCATGATCATTTAACGTGATTATTGATATCTATTTATTTTCTTATAAATGCTCGGTGTACTTCGTTTTGAATCTTACTGTCTGTACTCTCCATCTGGCTTTTTGTGATGGTCGAGTGCAAATTACTAGTAGGGGCAAGGGGATTCTTGGTGACTTCATCTGATTGTCGCGGTTGAAGACCCACTAGTATGTGTTATTTTGATATTTTGCTTTGCTTTTGGGGTATTGGGAGACTGGATAGATACTGTACTTATATATATTACAGCTTATTAGTATTGTTGCCTATATACAGAGTACTTTCTCGGGTTTTCCATATTAGGACTTGCTCTTATAAATGATGCTTTATATGATGATAAATTTAATTGTTTTACTTACTTTGAATTTAAGACTTCTGATATTTTAATGCTAAAAGTGATTCAATTATCTAACTAAACTGATTAACCAAATGAGTTAACATGTATATCGAGGAGTTGTGACGTAGCAAAGGACGTTAGTTGCGCATGGGACCCAGTGGGTCAATGATCTGACAAGATTGCAGGGTCGCGACACTCCACGTGGCGACTTCAAGATTTGGGGCCGTTACAGTAAAAGTAGTAAAAAAACTTAAAAATGATGTATAATGAAGTAATGGGGTAAAGGGAGCAAAACGTGGGGTCCGAATAGCAGTGGCCATTATTATTTTCGCCCAAGGACTAGCAAATCAAGCGAACCTGATCCGGCCTAACTTGTGACATTACTCGACAACCGTTGCATTGTTGGGGCATGTGCCATAGGTCAATCCATTAACTGTCTTTATGAATACTTTTAGTTAATAAAATAGAGTATTTCATTTGTTTTTTATTATAATTAATTTGCATATTTATATTATAATAAGATCCAAGGGTATTTACATAAATATCCTAAATGTCCATAGTCGATCATTATACTGGGAACTATAATGAATTAAAACTAGTGTGAGTCTTGATTGATGATGATATGATGATTATACGTATAGGGATACGAATCAAGATCACGAGTACTTGTTAGGGAACAAAGTACTGGACCGACTCGCTATGAGAACATCACATGGATTAAGTCATAGTTGTTTCTCACGATAGGTATATTTTTCAGTCATCTGACTTGAGATTACCAGAGACTTCAACATTAGGAACATAATGATTTGACACAATCAAACGTTGTCTTTAACCGGACGATTATAAAGGTTGTGATTGGTTACTGGTGTGAGCAATGTGATGAAGTTGTGTAATCGAGATAGATTTGTCCCTCTCATATAAAGAGAGATATCCAGTGGATCCCTCGATGTGTTAGACTGTTAAAAGGCATAGTCTAAGTGAATTGATATTGATCAATGTCACTTGGATGTTTTCAGTCTACCTAGAGATCGAGGCTAGTACTATTGAACATGTTGGATGACAATTCCATGCCTTATGTTTGATCAAAAGGATATCGTGTGACAAAAGGATGTTATATACACTATTGATTAGGTTGTATCGATTTGATATTCGTACAACTTGGGTAGTCATAATGTCTTGCTAGAGGTCGCTTATGACTTGTATACCAAAATGTGTTGTGGTACACTACCAACGTTGTATGAGCCTATTGAGTCGCACACTAAGAATGGTTTTGCGAGATTTTAAGATGGTTCAAAAAAATGAATTTTATATGATAAAATTCATGACAGAAACGTCCTTGTGGTGTATTACATTTATACTTCTTTATGTAGGGGTATATGTGTAATTTACTTAACCGTCTATATACAAGGGTTGTATAAATAGACGCTTTAAGTTAGAACACACGTATGAAAAGATTAAGTGCTGAAACTCTATTTTCGTTTCAAAAACGAATTAGGGTTTTCTGGTACGCTCTGGATCGTTTTGGAGAGAAACAAAAATGTTTGGTATTCTCTCGAAGCTAGCACTTCGAATCTTGGCCGCCGTTCGTGTGTGGATTGCTGGTAGAGGGCGTTCGTCGTTGGCAGCGCCTTAGAGATCGATCAACCTTCAGAAAGGTATATTGCGACTGAGGTATGAATAAGTTTTCATTGTTTAAAATTTTTTAATGGAATTAAATTCGGATCCTGTTGGGTTTTTGTCAAAAATTGTTTTGTAATTTCCGCTATGTATGAACCCCTAAACTCAACATGCATGTCATTTTAGAAGCTAACAACAATTCCTCACTCCCAAACTATCTATTGGTAGCCCGGTCTACCCAATATGGGTATAGCTTGAGTTGTAAGGCTAATATAAACCTGTAAGAATAACTCATTAATGTATTGGGTTTGTATAGTGAGTAACAAAAACAAAGTGAGATGATTGAATCTCTTTAAAATTTCTTGATCACGATGTTTCTTAATATCTGTTAGGGTTTCCTTAGCAAGATTTGATTGATGATGGTACCAGAGCTTTTTGGCTAACGCCATTAAAGATATGGGTTCAAGGTTCGGGTTCACGAATCTGTCTTCAATAATGGAGGAACCGACTAGATCTAGTGGAAAGAATGTCAGATTTATGTCTCCAAAAGTCACATCTAAACCACAAAATGGCATATATGTTATGGAAAATGTTAGATCAACATCGTCGAGCAACCTATTTGTCTCCCAGAGTGTTAGATATGGGTTGGCCAATGGTGGATTTTCATCTCAGAGTCAGATCATTGATCTGTTTGGTAACTCTTTGAATTAGATGGTTACTATGAAGCTTGATCGCTCTAATTTTTTATTATGAAAATCCATGATTTTAACGTATTTTTGTAGTTGTAAGCTTGATGGTTATATTTTTGGTACCCTGCCAAGACCTTCAGCGCTTCTTACTGGGTCTGGTCTTACTAATCCGAATTTTGAGGCCTGGTATGAGAAGGATGTGATTGGGTTGGTTGCTCAACTCCTTAGACAAAAGTGTGGCGTTTAATTTGTCGGGGTGTTTCTTTGACATATGATGCACGACACTCGATTGAAGACTATTGTGGTGCACACTGTCAAGCACAGATCCAAGTCTACAAACGTCAGATCCAGTTAAATTGCAAAGGTTCTCAGTCGATATTCAAGCATCTGAAAAAGTTGAAAGATCTGGCAGACAACTTGGCTACTGTTGGTGCTCCTATGTCCATAGATGAGTTGATTTCTAACACCTTGTTAGGGCTTGACTCAAAGTACTTGTCGATCATCACGTCAATTCTATATAAGGTCGGGATGCACTAGTTTGATTTTCGGGCTGTACCGCTTAATTTTTAGACGACTTTCAGTTTGATGAATAATGTCATGCGCTTGAATTCACTGATTCTACAAGAGAATAGTCCTACTGTAGATTCTATTAAGGTCAAGTCTGGGAACGGTAGTCCTTCAAACTCTCGTTCTGGTGGTTCTCTTCTGAATAGTTTACAGTCTGATTCGGGTAATCGTGGATCGAATAATCGAGGTCGTGGGGGGCCATTTCAAAGTTCATAGTGGATTCAAGTCTCATAACTCTAACAAACCAACTTTCCAGATCTGCAGTGAGGTTGGCCACTCTGCCGCAGTTTGCAATTAGAGAGGAGATCTATGTTATATGGTGTGACGACCACTTCCTCAACACAGTACACCGCTCCGCATCATTAAGCCCTAATCTCAGCCACGTCGGACTTAACGGCCTATTAGTCAGCCTTTTTTCCTATTCATCTTGTTACTTGTGTTCAAATAAGTATTTCTTATATTTCGCTAATCGTGATTTTCAGGAATTAATCGAAACTTTTTAACAGTTTAATGATTAGTGGAAGCAGACTTAGCCTATAGTGGAAGTAAATAGATAACACTTATATTTGAAAACCAAAGAGTGATCACATTTATATATAGTAAAATGGTGATAAACAATGTATAAATTACATGCATCATGTAGGGGAGTCTAGTCTCTCAACCCAGAATATATAACCTGAAATGTATGGAAGACATAAAGTAAATAAGTACAGTACACTATTCCAAAAACCTATAAAATATGTATTAACAGGTCGCTAAGGGCTCAAAGATAATAACTGATCTTCTCCTTTTCAGGTTTGATATACGATGGATCAACAACTATTACCAAATAGGACAATTCTAGTGAGTAAATCTTGCGGCCACATATTCACATTTCCAAAATAAAGATAAACATGTAACTAAATGCGTAGAAGTAGCTAAAAATGGAAATGCAAAAGAAAAAATATGCAAAAAGTTACCACAACATACTAGAAAGAGAGTAAGTGAGTCACACAAATCTAGGTTCGGTCACTCGTGAGCTTTGTCACATTAGCTAATGTATGGTCGTGAGCTACGTCACATTAGCCAATTGAAGGCTCCACTGCTAGCCGTGAGCTATGTCAAAACAATTAAGCAGAGTGCCAACATCCCTAGGGAATTTAACCCCACGTGACGCGCTAATGTCCATGTATCCCGGGAATCTAGACTCATAGACTACTCTATTATGACTTAGAAATATGATGGACAACAAATTCAAAAGAAAAAATGCTTTACAAATTATCCCTCCGCTAAAAAATATATGATATTTTGGAATTTTTTGGCTTTAAAAAACATATGACTTTTTCGAAATTTGAGAGAACTTTGTACCTCTTATACCTATTTTACCCCTCTTTTAACTCAAACATTTAATTATAATTAAACATATGTCTTTCTTTCATTTGATGAAATAAAGAATTAAATGTGGGTAAGAATGTAATATAAACTCATAATTAATGTTTTTCTTAATATGTGTGTTTTGAGCAAAAAGTCTTATATTTTTTACTAGAGAAAATAATACTCAAGAATAAGGGATTTTCATATTATATAAATACAACAAAAGATTATACAACATAGCATGCTAACAAAAAGTCAGTGGAGAATGTAAATCAACAACAGCTAGTCATATTGTAACGACTCGTTACCTTAAGTAAGTGATTAGCGTTAACCCAAATCCCAATTAACCCGAGTTAGGCTTGTGGTTAAGTCTGGCTTACCTCGATTAATGTGTGCGTGGATTTACGTGTTGTTTGGTGTTTATGTGACGTGTTTATAGATTTATTCAAATTTAATAGGTTAATTAAATTAATATAACCTATAGTTTAAAAAATCAAATCAATTGAATAATGGAAACCGTTGGTTAAGCCTCGCGAGCATTATGTGTCACAATTGGTGTCACGATAGTAACCTTGTCACTTTAAGTTTTGATCTCTTGGATGTGCCTCGAGATTCGTGTGGAATGATCTATATGATTATCAAGTAGATGAATAAGAAGCATGAAGTGGAAGGATGAGGTGGTTTGATTAAAGGATAAGAAATGAGATTGCGATGAGAATGATCTCATTCTCATTACCATCACCATCATCGTCTTCATCTTCTCCACTACTTCTTCATCGTAGCTCCACCATAGCCACTGCTTTCGCTTCACCATTTTTGTCACCACACCATCATCGTCATTGTGATCTCGTCATCGTGTGGTGCATACCCTTGATCAATAGGGAGTACAAATTAGCTGATCATTGAGGTAAGTTTCCTCTTTAAGTCCATTAAGTTCAACAAGGGATTGGTGAGCGGGGGTCACGAGGGTTATGACCACGAGTGAGGGTTTAGGTTTAGGAAGCTGTAAGGTTCACTAGAACCCTACAAACTAGTGTAGGAGAGGGAAGTTTCACAACAACTTTGTTGTCAAATAAGTTGTTTGTTTGATGGAAGACAAGTTTATGCGATGATAATTGTTGTTGGATATTATTGAATGATGATGGACTGATATGGGGATCAGTTCTGAACATTTTTATGTGGTTATTACGTTCACTTACGACCCATTTGAGAGGTTTAAAGGACTGTTCTTGCTATCATTTAAATACAATCATGTAGTTGTGTTCATTTGACAATTCAATTTCAAGAATCAAGTTTATATTGCAGCAGTAGGACATATTGCATAACGTTTTATATACTTATCTAAATTAGATGATATCTGGATATGTTGTTGATCGATATGTTAGGTAACCTCTCACCAAAAATCACAGTTTTGGTTGTCTATTGTGGGTGTAACGCCTTCATTTCTCGTTGGAATTGAACAAACCTTACATTTTTCAAAAAGCTAAGAAGTAGAGTTTCAACTTTTCCATAGGGCGTGTTTGTCAAATCTAGATGTTTATATGCTCAAAAATAGCTTGCAACAGTTTAGCAGGAAAACAGCCATTACAAACATCTTTTACTTATTATCCTAAAAAGTGCAGAGACTCGGCTAGTCTCGTATACACTGATGAAACTGCACATCGGTCAATGTGTGAATTTCATTAGTGGTATTTCTGAGTAACTGAGAGACGAATCTTATAACTGAATTGAAAAGTAACGTCACTAGTACATTTGTTGTTGAACTATTGAATTGTATCTGTTATCTGTTATCTATTGTTATATTGTTTCCATGCACTAATTAGATATTGTTTGGATTCATATTGTTATTCATTGATCCTTGGTTATTAATATACTTTTTATATGTAATTGTGAGTCACTTACTGAGCAATTTTGAGCGCTCACTCATCTTAACATTTTCGATTCTCAGCTTATTGCATCAGCTAAAGGAAATGAGAATGCGTAGGAGTCTTGTAGTCTTCTCTTTATATAATGAACCATCTTTTGTATATATTATACAGTTGGTGACACAGTTTTATAATATAAGAGGGGTTGGGATATGTTTTAATAAACGAGGTTTAAGCTGGTTTACTATGATTTTGTGTATCATGTAATATATCAAAAACATTTTAATTTCCCACCGCGTTTTTTTTTTTTTGTATTTTATTTCGATATTCGATATACATGTTGTGATTATCATATACTGAAGATAAGGCTTCTAGCTCTAGTTAAGTCCGACTGGTGTACTGAGGCTTAATTAGGGTTTTAGTGTGGGTATCGCCTTAATAGGGATAGAAGATGCTACAATTTGGTAACATAGCCTAGTTCACTAACTTTGAGAGTTATCTCGAGTTATGAAGGAACTTAGGATTAGGGCTGGCAATTTGAGTCATGAAATGTACAACACGACACGACGCGTGATAAACATGTCGTGGGTTTGGGTCATAAACAGGTTAACCTGTTTATACACGGTTAATAAACGAGTCATTAACATGTTAACCCGTGTGACTCGTTTATGACTCACATAATTATATACATATATAACTTATAATTTACATATAATTAATCACTCATATAAATAGAACTTTTTATTTCTCTTCAACTCTTTTCAAAACCCTAACATACTACCAGTGGTAACCACTTCCACCTATTCGACTCTTCTTCTTCCACCTTGACCTAGTCGCTGTCGATGACGACGAGGAAGAGCAAGAGCTCCACCGTGACTCAACAAGGAAGAAGGAGACAACCTCAGGTAACAAAATATCTCTCTCACTCACTCTCTCTCTCTATTGACAGCCATCTCCGTCTCGGCCGTCTCTACTGTTGACTTCCACCCATCTCCGCCTCTGCTCATCCACCCATCTCCGCCTCCGATCCCCCACCCATATCTCCCCCCACCCATCTCGGGTTTCGGTCCCACATCCATCCGCCCTCGGTCCCCCACCCATCTTCGCCTCCGATCCCCCACCCATCTCTCCCCCACCCATCTCGGGCTTCAATCCCACATCCATCCGCCCTCGGTCCCCCACCCATCTCCACCTTAGTAGATCTCGGCCCCCTCATACATCATCATCGATGTCCTCCGAGTCCCCACATCCATCTTCGGTTCCTCGGTCCCCGCCGTCCCCATACATCTCTCGCCCCCGGTCCCTCACCCAACTCCGCCCCTACCCCCTCTTTTCTAACCTCACCAGTCACCACTGCCTTCGTCTTTCTTCCCTAACCCCCAACCTCACTGACAGTTTGAGGAGCTCATCAATGAGAATCACGCCATTTTTTTTTCTTTCGTCCTTCTTCGTCCTTCTTCCCTCACCACCGTTGTCTCTTCTTCTCTGACTCAATTAGGTTTCCTTTTTGGTTTTTTTTTCTTTTTCCTACCAACTGTTTTTTAATTAGGGATTTAGGGTTTCATGAATTATTGTGAAAAAGAACTAGTGTACTACTTAATAATTTTAGGTATTGCTACATACTATGCTACATGATGCGGTTGCGTTGATTTTTTTCCTAGATCTTCCCTTGCATTGCATCGAATTGGTAATGGTCAATGTAGACGCAAGATTTCTTTTTTTAGGTCTCAAAAATTTGATTTTGACTAATTTTTATAAATATTGTGTTTGTGTTGTTGATTTTGATGTGCTGCAGTTGGACAACATTCTTGATGAGATAAATGATGATGAGTTTAACACCAACACTATTGATGATGTTGAACTTGAACACACTAATGATGATGATGATGATGATTCTTGTGATAAAGATACAAATCTCCAGCGAAAGAGAAAGAAAACTTCTTTTGTATGGCGTCATTTTGAAGAACTTTCAAAAGGCATAGATGGGAGGAAAATGGCAAAGTGCAACTACTGTAAATTGGAGTACATCCATGATAGTAGATTCGGCACAGGTAACTTGCAATGACACACTGCATCTTGTCTTAAAAAAAACATCATGATATTAGTCAGTTGTTCCTTTCACAAGATAGTGGTTCTATTTCTTTTGGTTCATCTAAATTTGATCCTGAAAGGTTTCGTGAGTTGTTAACTGAAGCGATAGTGATGGATGATTTGCCTTTTAATTTTGTTGATTATGAGGGCATAAAGAGGTTGTTTATTTATTTGTATAAGGATGTTCAACTTGTGACAAGAAATACTGCGAAGGCTGATATAATTAATAGGTATAAAAAAGAGAAGGAAATGGTAAAATATTTGTTGGATGACGCTCCTGAGAGGATATCTTTTACTTCAGATTTATGGACTACTTTGACCACTGATGGATATATGTGTTTGACATGCCATTTTATTGATAATAATTGGACTTTGCAAAAGAGAGTCTTAAGTTATACGTTCATGCCTCCTCCTCATTCAGGACTTGCATTGTCTACGAAAATTCATAATTTGTTGTGTGAATGGGGGCTTGAAGGGAGAGTTTTTAGTATCACAAGACAATGCTTATACTAATGATCTTTCGGTTGACACTTTAAGAGATGAATTGAATCTTAAAGACTTACTTGTATGCAAAGGCGATCATTTTCATATGAGATGTTGTGCCCACATTCTTAATTTGATTGTTCAAGAAGGAATGAAAGGAGTTGACCCATCAATTGTCAAAATTTGAGAGAGTGTTAAATATGTGAAGGGATGTCAAGCACGAAAACATAAGTTTCTTGAATGTGTTAGCTTGGTATCGAGTGGGAATAAAGGATTAAGTCAAAATGTGTCAACTAGGTGGAACTCAACTTATCTTATGCTGCAAAGTGCTATTCATCATCGTCGGACATTCCAACACTTGGATTTAATTGATTCAAACTATAAATATTGTCCTTCAAAAGTGGAGTGGGAAAAAATAGAACAATTTTGTTCTTTTCTCAAAGTGTTCTATGATTCCACATTAATGTTTTCTGGCACCAATTATCCTACAACGAATTTGTATTTTCCTGCCGTATATTTGTGTTACATAGAATTGAAAAAACAAATAGAAGGGGATAATAAGCACTTGAAAGTTATGGCAAGTAAGATGTGGTTGAAATTTGAGAAGTATTGGTCTGAATTTTGTGCAACTTTGGCTATTGCATGTGTGTTGGATCCGCGTTATAAGATGACTTTTATCAACTTTGTCTACACGAAGATTTATGAGGAAGGTTCTCTTGAATTTCATCGATTCAACACCAAGTTGCAAAGTTTATTTGAGGCTTACAAGTCAATCCCTTCTCTTCAACCTTCAAGTTCCAATGCATTAGGTAATCACCTTAATGTTAGGAATGATGACACCTTTGACACTATGGAAGCATTCAAGGTAAGAATCTTATTTTATTTATTTTATATAGTATGTTTTATCAATGTAGTAAGACCCAATTAATTTGAGATTAGAGTTATATTGTTGTATTTCTTTTTAAAATGTTATTTGTTATGTGATTTAGGAATTCGATGAAATGTCATCCAACGAATTTAGATGCAATTCACAAAAGTGTCAATTAGAGCTTTACTTAGATGAACCAAAGAAGCCAACATGTGAAGTTGGATATCCTTGACTTTTGGAAGTCAAATCAATTCCGTTATCCTAATCTAGCTTCAATGGCTCGAGATATATTGAGCATCCCGGTGTCTACTGTCGCTTCAGAAGCTTCTTTTAGTGTTGGGGGACGTGTACTTGACCAATATCGATTTTCTCTTAAGCCGGAGAATGCAGAAGCAATTATTTGCTTGCGAGATTGGATATGTGCAGGATTAGAAGGTTATATTATTTTTGACATTTTTACTGCTATTTATCTTTAGTATCTGAAGCTTTATAATTATTAATAAACTCCACTTTTTTATTTGTTGTAAGGCAAGATGGCAAGCTGGATTTGGAGAGTATTACAGAAGATGTACTTAACTTCAGTGTGAGTGATGATCCACGGTCAACTACTTGCTCAAACTCTGTTGGAAACTAGAGAACTCGAAGCCTTTTTTGCTCATTAACCTTGAATCTATCTCTTACTTCTATGTTAACTTCATATAACCTTGTAGTTGGGTTATTAAACTTGAACTTGACTATTCGAGAACTTGTATTTTTAATTTTTCCTTGTTAAACTTAGATTTTGTCCATTTCTATGTGACAACATTGATATAACTTGGTAGGTGGGTTTATAATTTTATATTTTATGTTGTTTGTATTGATTTTGTAGTGAGATATCATTAATCTAGTAACATGTTTAACAGGTTGATAAACATGTACACAAACGAGTCGAGTTTAACATGTTAAACATGACCTGTTTAATAAACGTGTTAAACGTGTCATATACAGGTTACCTGTTTATTAAACGTGTCGTGTGTCGTGTTTGCAAATAGTGACTCGTTTAATAAACGTGTTGTGTCCGTGTTTAGGATAATTGGGTCGTGACTCGTTTACGACACGACACGTTTACGACTCGTTGACACGAATTGCCAGCCCTACTTAGGATACGATAAATAGTTTTATCATGATTTTGGGAGAATGAAACTGAAAACACTATTATCGCGAGGTCAATGCAAGCATAGTCAGCCTTTTTGATCCATAATTTTAAGTAAATTCATAATTTTAAGTTGAGTTGTTAATGTTTTGCGAAATTTAAAGATTTAGCGGAAGCAATTTATCAAATTAAATGAATCAGCAAGTAAAAGAAAGAGTGGGACAACCTATATGTGGAACCCTGCATATATATATATATATATATATATATATATATATATATATATATATATATATAAACCAGTATATCAGGTGACCAAGTGCAGAAAGTAAACAAGTGATATACAAGTTATAGGTGTCTCCCTTTGGTGTACAAAATATCAAGTATATAAGTAAATATAATACAAAAAGAAACCTACAAAATGGCAAATGGGAGGGCTGCTCTGATGCCTCAGAGTAAGTCACCAATCACCGACACCTTGCCCTTGCTCGCTTGCAAATCTGAAATTGTCACCAAAGGATTCTAGTGAGTAAAGCCAAAAGGATATCAATTTTAATGCATGAATAATAACAAACAGTCCAAGAATCATACGGGAGATAAATAAAGTAGTAAATAAGTAAAATTCATGATAATAAGACTGAAAGTTACAACTACAAGAAATGAATGTAAATGAAACTAAAAAAAAGAGGCGCCCAAGTAGTCTAGACCACAGAGTGCGGGTGCCACAGGGTTGGGGTCATAGAGTCGCTGTAGCGCCATGCAGACTCGGGTTTTAGGACGCGACAACGCCTACTGAACCTCGATACTCACAAATAAGGGATATCAATGGTGCCTCGAATAAAACACATCTCATTCCAACAAAATCCAGTGAATCGGGGTTATAGTCTTGATTGCAAGTTGGTAATTACATCCTGGAGAAACCTTCCTGACTCACTTGGCCCTCGAACACTCATAATAGGAGTGAGAGTCCATGGAAAAGCTAATTCATGATTTAAAGAATGAAGAAACCAAAATGAATTGCTATGGAGATCCTTGTTGGTTTACTTACCTCAAACTACGTGGAAAAATATGCCATCGCGGCTCCCAACACACGTCCAAGTCAAACCATGATTCCCGACTCTATCTAGTTAGGTACCTCATGTCCCTTTTGATTAGTTGTATATGTGTTAGAGTCATTAAGTTGAATTTACCATCATTGTTGCTAATGTAGTTCAATTGTAATCCAACTTGACGTAATCGTGATTCGTGCTGAAAACTTGTATAATCACATAGGTATTGGCCCTATCTCGAACCTCTCGCAGAATGTTCAGTTTAATCCTTAATATAATGGTACCAAACTTTTCCTACTTTTCCTTCTGTGACATTCCACTATCAACGAATGTATCAGTCTGAATCGAAAACTACAACGACCGGTTCAACTCTCAAATGAACTGTAATGGTAGTCTGCTCTTCCTGAGCGACTAAAGTGGCACTAAGAACTTCTTGAGCCACACAACCACAAACACATGGGTTGGTAGCTCAGGTATTTATCGACTCTAAGATCTTCACAACCAAGTTCTCAAACGTGTTTGAATCCATATATTGTGGATCCCTATTATCCTTGTCAGATCCCTAATCCAGCTTTTGTTGTCCATTAATAATTTTCCATAATAAAAATTGCAAGAAAAGTGGTTCAACAAAACCATATCCATCGATATCTCAATAATATAAAACACACGTAACACAATCATAAAGTTGTTAAACTTTTTAGCCCCGTTCCATTGCGTTACTTCCCAACTAATCACTCACTAAGCCTCAATCAACAAGATTGTTTTAGAATCGTAAGCTCTGATACCAACATTGTTAGACCCCACCTAGTTAGTGCATCTGACCAACATAAATTACCTTAATCTCCTAATAACCTAGCAGCCTTAACCTTTCCTCCAATAAATAAATAAAAATCAATCAGAGTAATTATCAAATATGATTCTAAATCAACCATAAAAGGATTCTAAAATGAATCTTGTACCTCAAAATTAGTAAAGATTAATTATATAATCCTTAAATATTCGTAAAAAGATTTTGCCAGCAACCCCTCTATTTTTCAGCCTATACCGGAAATCTCGGCCTTCATAAATCTTCAACAAACCTGCTCAGCTTGGTGGAAATGCCGAATGACTCACAATTCGCCCCATAACAAAACATATTGCATTAATAATGATTATTTATTTTTTCTAAACTATCTCAAAATTTCAATATTATTAAATCATTAATACCTTAACTTCTCCGCATTCTAATCCATCCTAAAACCATTAAAACAATTCCAATCCTTCTCAAAACCATTTCAACGCTTTCAAAAGATATCATAACCTCACACGAATCTAAAAACGCATTCATACAATATTTTATATTCTAAAGTAATACAAACATAGAGAGAAAGAAACTGAGCAAGTCACCAATAATTGAAAAGCTTTTCCTTTTCTTTATCGCCGCTAAAACCTATCATTATCCAATTATAAAAATTCGATAATGTCAGATAAATAAATCCCACACTATCCAGTACACCTGTAGTAATCAAATGCATAATAATCCAAGGAATTTAAACGAACAATATAATCCAAGAAATTTAAATACAATCGTGAATCCATCCCGTTTCAGTTATCGAACCATAATCAAACAACCGATCTCCGAAAGTGGTAAGTAAACAATAATAAGGACTCATGCGCGGAGAGAATAACCAAATGTGTCTCGTTCCTACAGATTATGGGAGTATGATCTGATTCAACGTGATCTCATGATAATCATGTGATGTAAAGTATCAGTGACTCCAGCCCCTCAAGCATAATATAATGTTCAATAACCCCGATATAGACAATATAAAGATACCCGTAACGCCTTACCCTCCCAAACTGTGTATTCATGTACAACAAAAATGCAATTCTAGGATCAATGCAATTCATTCGAAATATAATCATACAATGTAAAGGTCACTATGGAATCTACTTAACCTTACAAACAACCAATTTCAAGCTTAATTTTTGAGGTTCTCAAAGCGTCAGATCACCTTGAAAATGGTTTCGATAGCTTCCCTACATACTCAATTATATTATGGGTCAAGCTTCAAGTGAAATGATATCACGAAGCCCAATGAAAGCCGCGATCAAAATACGTTTAATGATAGTTTCCAAAAATATTAATTTATATAACTATTTCAACTAGCTAACTTGGGATAACTTTTTAACCTTGAAAACCTCAATATTTGTCATGATGACCTTAAAGAAACTTGTAGTACTCATGTCCTACTTTCTATAGATTCTAAGAATACTCAAATCAGATCATCAACGGAAAAGTTATTAATTTTCCCATATGGCCTGTTGACTTGGCAACTTTATATATTTTGAAGTAAAAAAAAAAAAAAAACTTCTCCAAATTAATATTTTCGTAATCAAATCCTTAAAACTCGACAATAAACACCACGAAACCACCCAATACCAGCACCAAAATTTTTTATAGCCCGTAGAGTCAAATTGGATTAAAACTAATAATCAATATCAACTATTAAAACATCTCAAAAATAGTTATCAACTGAATTGCATTAGTTCACCTCATCAAAACCCTAACTCACGTCAGTGGAATTTATCTCAAATTGACGCAAATCAATCCAATATACCAATTAACAATAATGCCAACCAATTTCTAACAAAACACCGCGAAAGAAATCGAAAAATCGTGAGAATTCAAATTGAATTGATGAAAAATGTATGGCATTAATAATTTACCAAATTGCATGCCGAATACCTCATTTTTATCGCGGAAACTTAGCTCGAACTGACCATATCGTCATGCTCTATGGTTTTGCGGAAAGAAACCGAGCGAAAATCAGATGTCGGGAGCTCGCGGAGTGAAAGATCGAATTGAGAGGGTTATGAGAAAACGTTCTGTTGAATATACAAGGAATCGATTGATTTTTTTATTTTTTTATTTATGTATAAACCCTCAGCTGCTTGTAAGCAGCTTAATTTCTTTTTATTTATTAATTCCAGAAATCCCTATTTTGACGTGATTTGACTTCCGGCGCCCGTTTTCTATCCCACTTTTCGCCAAATTGAACAAAACTCTTGACAAAATAGTCTATCTTCATGAAATGTCCGTAACACTGGTTTTGGTAATACCAAAACCTCAAAAATCTTAACTTTGTTCATGACATACGAAACCTTGATGGACCAATCCTCTTGCCATACTTATCCAAACTTGCACTAGTTTGGACCAAATCTCAACCTCGACTACCGTCAACCGACGCCAAAATCGAAACAAGATCTCACACAACTTCATCTCACTTCATACTATCTCAAATCCCGACTTATACGTAAATCGAGGGAAATCCCCTCGTCGGCTCGTTAAGTCCATTTAAGGTCTAAATTTCAATTTTTTAATTTGAATTCAATTAATTGTCGCGAAATTTAAAACTAATATTTATGTCAATATTTTGACTATTTCGATACTTGTCTCGACACGTATCTCGAGATAAAATCTCGCGAATCTCAAATTTACTCAATTACCTGAATTTCGTAAAATAAAATAATATATAATACACAACATTAGGCTAACATCACAGATTAATAAAATTAATTATAAATCTCAAATTCACCGGTGTTTAATTCTCGACTCGTGGCCAAAACCATAATTAAGCTTCCTTAATCATGGATTAAATGTAATTATCGATTTAAAATTTTTGGGATTTGACAGTAGTTTAAAGCTACAAATCATGGATTATGGTTTAGGAACTGAATTTAAGGGCTTAGTACTATTAACTCAATTTTCAAGTCATTAACAATTCAATATGACAATTTTGCAGTTATAAATAACTAGTTTTAAACTTGTATAAAATGTATGGGGTAAAATATTTTTAGTTAAAGAAGAAGTTCAATATAAAAGAGTGTCAATTAAGCATTTGGCATGGATTTTATGGTCGCAGATCCCTTAACGAAAAGATTACCACCAAAGGCATTAAGAACATGTCAACATAATGAACCTTGGTTGTAATTCGAAATGATTTTAATTTGACATTAGATTATGTTTATGCTTATTATATGAGATCTCATTTACTGTGTCAATTCTACTAATGTATGTACACACCTACTTATGTTTAATGATGATTGTAAGCGAATTTAGTCTTTGATATGGACATTGTGTTTTAAGAATCATTTAAAGTGAATTAGTAATGTTCATGGAACATGGAAGGGAATATGTCCTATTTTGATATATAATCGCTATGACTCTCATTGCTATTTTATTTTATAATAATTTAATGATACTAAACATATATGCGCGCTAATACATAATCTATGTAATGTTTTGTTGTGATGTGGATCAAGTGGGGGAACCATTAAGCTATATGTGACCCACATTATTGAAATATATGATGCTATGAGACAAGTAGGAGAATGTAAAACCATAATTTGTTTTTAAATCCTATTAATTTATATAATGAATAAATTATGTAACATATGAGCCTAAAACTTTTTGAGTTCCACTACTCTTACCAATTTGATGGAAATTGGTATTAATGTGCGAAGTTCAATGGTTCTCCCTCAAGCCTATAAATAGAGCATCTTATAGCTATCATATGTGTGTTGTAGTTGAGGCCCATGAGGGTGATAAGGTTTTTGTATAATGCTTAAAGTATTCTAACTAGATAATCGCTTCCGCAGGTAATTCTCTAACTGATCTATATTTCTTATGTTTAAAATACTAATTACATCTACCTCGTCCCAAACTTGAAAATAATGGGTTTTTTCAATTTTGATAGTAGGGTGCGTCAGTTGGGATGAAGAGTAAGTTAGGATATTTACTCAAAAAAGGTCTCATTAAAAAAAATTTGAATTTGTGGTGCCCTATATAGCCTGTCTAAAAAACTAATGGGAAACCAATAAAAAACCCTAAAAACCAGATTTAGCCGCCATGGGGCTGGCGGTGCTGAGACTTGCCTTCGCCGCCGGCCCCTTCTCTCTCCCCAAAAATCCAAGATCCCCCTCTTCTCCTTCTGCTATGTAACGGCCCGAAAATTTGACTTATGCTACGTGTCAAGTCAAGGTCGTATGTGGGACCCACTCGTCGAAATACGTATATCCGAATCCAATTTGAAAGATAATGCTAACTATGCGAGGAGTTCGGTGAGCCGAAACACGAACGAAGACGCGCCTCGAGTCGCGTGTCGATGTGGGACCGAAATGATACGTCACGTGATGCGTGTAGCGCGAGTATCGAATTTTGAAATGAGGCGAGTTGGTGCCTCGAGATGCGCGCTGCGCGGTTGTTGAGTTGTCTCGAGATTTGTGTTGCGCGAATCTCGATGACACTTTTGATTTGAAATCAAAAGTAAAATAAAAAGAAAATGTATATATATATATATAAAGATAAGATTGAAAGAAAAGAAAAAGAGATCAGAGAGAAAGAAACAACGGAGAGAGAGAGAAAAAGAGGCGGAGAGTGAGAAATAGAGGAGTGATGGCGGACGGCGGAGCTGAGCTCCGGCGGCGAGGACGGCGGGCAGCGGCCAGCGCGCGCGTGGTGCGAACGGTGGGTGGCCGGCAGCGAGGTGGTGCAGACAAAGACGATGCTTGAGGCGTGGATCGGCGGCTCCAGATCTGGCGCGCGGCCAGATGGCGCGAGCTAGAGCGGCGGCGAGATCGGCGGCGGCCGCGATCTTGCAAGGCGGTGCAGAAGATGACGCGACCGATTGGCGCGTTGTCGACTGGTCGGATGCGCGATCTCGACGAAATCGCGATGACGCGATGGAGGTGAGGTTTACTTCGCCTAAATTCAGTGTGATTTGCATGATTTTGGTAAATTATCCCTCAAATGTCTAACTGGACACCAGGGACTTAGGAGTCGGGTGTCGGGTGCGCAAATCGAGACGCGAGCGGGACGTTTTGAGGTTCGCGATTTCTCGAGGTAAGTAAACCAGTTAGGGACTTATACAGTATTTCATTTCTCTCCATTGACTGTTGTTGTTTATTGTTATGAGATAGCTTTATTGTTGTTCACTGCTTTGTGATGATAGCTATCGTTGAAATTGTTGTCGATTGAGGGGGTCCATTGGCAAGTGAGTCATGGTTACTGTTTATCTGCGATCTGAGAGGGTTAGGACTGGAGGCAGGGGTCTCGTCCTAATCATGGTCGTCCGTTGATTTATCCGGGTCCATGGATGTTTCATAGTCGTACGGGCTAAGGCTGGGAGGCAGGGGTCTCGTCTTAGAGCCGGGTCTATGGATGTCTCATAGTCGCAAGGGTTAGGGCTGGGAGGCCGGGGTCTCGTCCTAAACCCGAGTCTGCTTGGGCTTTTGCCGCGACTCAACGACCTTTTGGTCGGGACTTCTTGTTATTTGGCATCACTCATCGATGGATTGGTTACAGTCTTTTTTATATTCATGCGTTTCTTGATTCCTTTCGTTCTATTTGCATGAATTCGACTGCTTTGGATATCGTGAACTGTTGTTTTGGATATTGTGAAATGTTGTGTATATGTCCTACTGGATTTACTTACCTGGGCTCGTCATTTTATATTGACTGAGTGCAGAGCCTCGGACGAGTAGCAGAGGGAAGGCTTCATAGCTAGGTGAATTTTTGTATTTACTCTCCTCTGATGATATTTACTGGGTTCCACAATTAGGTTGTCTAACTTCCTGATCTTTTTGTTGAGTTATTTAATGTATTAGTTGCTTCCGCTAAATTTTTAAATCTTGAAATAATATTAATAACTCAACTGTAAAATGTTGAACGTATTTGAAGGCTGACTAGGCTCTCGTTGACCTTGCGAGACTGGCTCGGGGGTCCACGTGGGCTTAGGCCGGGCGGGGCCCAATTAGTGGAAAATTGGGGCCGTCACATGTTATCTCTCTTCTCTCTTTCTTCTACTTCATTCCCACTATTAAATTTTAAGGTTCATGCGCAACAAAAAAATTTAAAACAATTTTGAAAAACCCAACAGGATCGAAAATAAGTTCCATTAAACTAGATCTACAAAATTAAACCATATCTTAATCCGTGATTTCCTTCTTTGATTATTCGACCTCCAAGACGTTCAAGTATGCGTCCTCTATCGAAAATCTACACACAAACGGTGACCATAATTTGGAGTGCTAGCCCCCAATAGAGATATAAAACGATTTTTCTTTCTCTTCCAAAATTCAGAGAACACGAAATACCAAAAAAGAGAAATCTTATATGTTTTGAGGGTTTCAACCTCTATTTATATGTGTAGATAAGTTCTCTTAAAAAACCTATTCATATACCACTATTGTACTTAGGCAATTTAAGCAAAATTACACAAACGCCCCTATAATAAGTTATCATATAACAAATCGTAAGGGCCTTTACGTCATGAATTTTATCATATAAAGTTCATTACTCCGGACTAATTGAAATTGCGTAAAGTCATTCTTTGTATGCGACCCAATAGGTTCATACGACATTGGCAGTGAATCAAAACCATATTGATACACAAGTCATAAGCGGTCTCTAGCAAGGCCTTATAACTGCCTAAATAACATGAATATCAAGATCAATAAAACTTAATGAATAACATATATCATATCCTTTTGTCGTGAGATATCTTTTGATTAAACATAAGACATGGAAAGTCACCCTTAATGTTCAATAGTACTAGTCTCCATCTTTAGGCAAACCGAAAACATCCAAGTGACATTGATCATATTAACTCACTTGGAATTAGCCATTTAACAGTCTAACATATCGAGGGATTTGTTGGGGGCATGTGTCGTAGGTCAATTTACAAAAAAATTGCTTATCTTATAATTTTTGGTTAATAAAATAGAGGTTTTTGTTTGTTGTTTTATTATAAGTGATTGTGTGATGACCTTTTCTCAAATTAGGGCATCCCGTCATTAAGCTCTAATATCGCCATATAGGACTTAACAACGAATTAGTCAGCCTTTTTCCAAAACCTTTCTCCTTACTAATTAATTTTTAAAAAACTTAAAAATTATTCGCGAAAGTTTTAACAATTTAGCGGAAGCTTTTAACATGATACATAAGAATTGTGGAAAACCAAGAAATAAAGATCATATGCATATATATATATATATATATATATGACGATAATATATCATCATGTATCTTGTCAAGGTACTATTTCTCAACCCACAATATATACAACCCCAAAAGTATGTGGAAGACATATAAAGTCATACAACAAAACCAAAAACCTACAAAATATGGTGTAGCACCACTCCACTGGCTCAGAGGTAGTCGTTGATCTTCTCTTTGCCTGGTCTGCTATTCGAAGGATCTGCACCCACCATCATAAAAAGGACGGTGAGTACTGAAAAGTATAAAGTAACCCTGAAAGGCATTTGTTCACAATTCCAAATATACAAGAAATATTTGAAAGCATAATAATAGCAACTATGCTAAAAAGAAATCATGCTAAAAATACTACAATTAAACTATATGAAACTGACATTTGGTTAAGTAGTAATGAACTAGGGTTGGTAGGTCTCGAGTCCTATCACAATGCCTCTTCCACTATATAAGGATGGAGCTGTGTTCTACATCTCTGTTGAAGGTTAGAGCTGAGCTCCACGCCTTTATAATCTTTCACAAGCGTGAGTCACCTGTGACATATGTGCTTGCTAATAACCTCGAGTCCCATACCCCGTGTGTTGCGCAAGATAGTAGCGAGATCTTAATCACCCCGAAAGTCTAGTGAACACCGTGTATCATGCCATCTCTATCATGTCATGGTCATAGATACAAGAATTACTTTCATTACCCAAGAAATGACACGGTTTAGGAATCCAACAAAGTAATTGCATATCTAATGCATAAAGGAATTTAGATGTACAATATCATCAAATATCTACCTAATAGCATATCATTTCATTTGACCAAGTATACCAAAAATCAATAATGACATAGCACACGATTTAGAGTCAGTGAAACTATTTAATCAATAATCAATCACATGATAGCAAACTCATGAAATGAGAAAGGAAACAAGTCATGATATCTAGATTACAATAGGCAAATCAGTCTAATTGACAGAAAATAAATAATAAATAGGAAAGAAAAGTAAATAGTATATTAATTAGTTTACTTATAATCTACGCAAATTTCCTAGCTATTCCGGCCTCCCGACACCTCAAAACTCGTATCTGAGCCCCCGAGACTCTTCCCTAAGTTCTTGATATCATTTAACATTTTTTTGAATGTGTTTAGTTCTTTAGTTAAGGTATTCGACTTATTTATAATGTATGAGTTTAAGTTAGGAAATTATGATTTTTGTGCTATCATAGCACCTAGCGCGCTGGGTAACCTACCAAGTGCGCTAATGACCTCATTAGCACGCTATCAAGTTTCTCTAGCGCGCTATATCCAGTTAGCGTGCTAGTTGATCATACCTAGCTTGATAGGTATATCATTTAGTTCTTTGACATGAGACTACCATAGACTTCAATATTATAAGCATGATAATTTGATACAATCAAACGTTATTTTTAACCGGACAATTATAAAGATTGTGATTGGTTACCATTTGAATAATATGTGAAGGTATGTAATCAAGATAGAATTTGTCCCTCTCGTATAGAGAGATATCAGTGGATCCCTCGATATCATAGATTGATAATGATCAAGTCCATGTGAATTGGTATGATCAAAGTCTTGGATGTTTTCAGTCTACCTGAAGATCGAGACTAGTACGATTGAACATTAAGGGTGAGTTTCCAAGCCTTATGTTTAATCAAAGGATATTGCATGACAAAATGATAAGATATATGTTATTTATTAGGTTATATTGATTTTGATATTCATGCTACTTCGGTAGCCATAATGCCTTGCTAGAGACAGCTTATGACTTGTGTACCAAAATGATTTTAGTTTACTACCAACGTCGCATGAACCTATTGGGTCGCACACAAAGAATGGCTTTGCGTAATTTCAATTGGTCCAAAGTAATGAATTTTATATGATAAAATCCTAGACATAAAAGCCCTTACGATTTGTAATATGATAATTTATTAATATGGGTGTATGTGTACTTTGCTTGAATCGCCTGAATACAATAGTTGTATTATGAATATGTATTTTAAGTGAGCTTATCCACACATATAGATAGAGGTTGAAACCCTAAAAGGAAATAAGATTTGAATTTTAGCTATATTCTAGTTATCTGGATTTTGGGAAAGAAAGAAAAAAGTTTTCAATCTTTCTTGGAGCTAGCACTCCAAATTATAGTCATCGTTCGTGCCTGGATTTTCGATAGAGAACGCGTGCTTGAACATCTTGGAGACCGAACAATCAGAGAAGGAAATCATGGATTAAGGTATAGTTTACTTTTGTAAATCTAATTTAATAAAACTTATTTTCGATCCTGTTAGGTTTTTTCAAAAATTATTTTGAATTTTTTGCTGCGTATGAACCTAAAACCCAACAAGATCCACTTATATCTCTCTTATACAAGAGAGACAAATTTTATCTTGATTGCATACATTCACATATTATTCACATGGTAACCAATCATAATCTTTACAATCATCCGGTTAAAGACAATGTTTGATTGTGTCAAATTATAATGCTCCTAATATTGAAGTTTATGGTAATCTCAAGTCAAATGACTAAATGATGATATACTTATTATGAGTAACACCTATGACTTAATTAATCCATGTGGTGTTCTCATGGCTGGTTGATCTAGTACCTTGTTCCCTCACAAGTACTCATGATCTCGATTCGTATCCCTATACGCATGATCATCACATGATGATCAATCAAGAATCACACTAGTCTTAATTCATTATAGTTCCCACTATAATGACCGACTAGGGATATTTAGGATATTTCAACAAATACTCATGGATCTTATTATAAGGTAAACATGCAATCACTTATAATAAAACAACAAATGAAAAATCTCTATTTTATTAACTAAAATTATAAGATAAACAATGTTTGTAGATTGACCTAGGGCTATTGGGTTTTGGGTTTCATACGCAACGAAGATTTCAAAATAATTTTTGATTTGCATCTATTATTTATTGAATTATATGCTTTCCATTGGGCAATAATGGATTGGCTAGATAACACATTGGCCAATGTGTTGGTCAAACAATCGCATTAATGGCATCAGTAGGTAATTGACCCTAGTTTTATAAATAAAATGGGAATTACGGTGTAATAGTCATTGACAGTTTGATTTGCATCCATTATTTATTGACTTTTATACTTTTTATATTCTTGTTAGTTAACATTAGTGCATATTGTTAGTGCATAATGTTCTTGATTATTATATGGAATGTCGATGGCTATGTTTATCCCTACTTACTGAGCAAGTTGGAGTGCTCACCCTAAATTAATATTTCAGGAAAACTGACAAGTGCTACGGCTTTGGGATAGAGAAGATTTGAGTCTTGATCTTCTCTTCGATGTAATGAATTTTTCCTTATCTTATATATTTGTATTGAATTACAGTTTTATAATATCACAAGGGATGAGAGATTTTATATAACCGAGGTTTATTCTAGATTGATTTGATATTATTTATCGTATTTTAATTATGAAAAAAAAATTAATTTTTGCAACATTTATTATTTGTTTTACATCGATATTCGATATACAGTGGTGTTTATCAGGGTAAGAGGAGAGGGCGCTTGCTCTAATTAAGTATATCAAGATTAACGGGGCTTAATTAGGGTTTCAGACCGGGTATTGCCTTAATCGAGTTAAGGGATGCTACAGCTTGGTATTAGAGCTTGAGTTTTATCACTTTCGAATTAAGTGGTAACTCTGATACAGCTTGGTATCAAAGACTGAGTTTAAGGGCATTGTTGCATTTAAATACTCTGATATAGTTTGGTATTGGGGACTGGTCAGAGCCTACTCCAAAGTCTAAGGTAATTAACTTTGATATCGTGTGGTATTAGAGTTTACTGCAAAGAATGACCCTATTACTTCGAAACAAGTGATAACTTGGATATAGTTTTGTGTACAAGTTTAAGTTTATTGTTTCTTATATATCTTGGTACCATACCTTAAGTTTACTAACTCTGAGAGTTGTCTCGAGTTACGAAGAAGCTTAGGATGTAATAAATGGTTTTATCGTGATTTTGGAGGTAACCAAAAGATAAAGACTAAGATATGTTATTTTTTGTGTTACATTATATCTACGTGGTAGATATAAGAGTTATGTCTTTCCTGAATGATGATAAGATGGTTGAAGTCCATCGATTTCTCATGATATGACAAAGCATTGAGGTAAGAGTTCAAGAGAATCTTAACCTCGAGGAGTTTGAAAAAAAGGAAAGACATAAGGAAAACTTATAAAGACGAAATTAAACTCTTCTTCTATTAATTGTTGTCATTGGTCTTTGTTCTCACTAAGATTATTAAAAAAATAATAGTCAGTGAAGAAGTATCTATTGGATCAAGACCTTAAGACGTGTATTAGGAGGATGAAAATTATGAAGTAATGGAATACTGAATGACTTTAAGTGGAACTCAAAGATGGTAAGACACTTTGAGATATGATTTGATACTTGTATTGAGAATAGTTGAGAATTAATGGAAGTTATTCAGTAAATAAATTAGTGGTTATTGATAAAAGTCTATTTGAGGTTAGGAAACCACTAATGTATTTATACTTCAGAAGTTGTTATGAAGTATAAATTCTAGTTATGGTGTTAATCCATATTGGAATGACAAACAAATTATCGAGTAATGAAAGGTAAAATTGAGAATATTAAACTGGTAAAGTTTGGAGACAGTTTAATCTAGAACATAGCAGTGAGTTGGTAAGATATCCAAGTCTGATGTTTTAGATTGGTATAGTCTAAATTGGGGAGAATGAGTGGTCAATGAATCTAAGGATTTGAGGAATCCAAAGAATAATATGTAATAGTGGGAATGAATATTCATTGCTCAGGATTGACAACTCATTTTGACAATAAGGTGAAATCATTTGTTCTCAAGAATTAGTTGAGATCTGGTTGTCACATTGGCATGATCAGAGTTAAGGATATATTTAAAGATGATTTCATGCGGTTACTGAATCATTTTAAATAGATGGTGAAAACCATTAGAATTTACTAGAACTAATGCTATGTTTAAAAATAAAGGGTGTCGAGTTTTAAAACCTTATTTTAATTATGTTATTGTGTTATCAATATTAACAAGAATGAAATCTTTGAAGACTTAGAAGATGCATGAGCAATTACCATAAAGAGTTATAAACGTGACGGTAAATTGGTTCATGCCAGATTTTGCAAGTGCCAGTACTAAGTTTTAAAGTTTAATTAATTGTATGAGTGTTGAATATTAGGACTGAGACAATATGGGATTGTTATATATTCAATACAATGGTAAAAGAGAAAAGTAAACTTGAAATAATTGAATATTACAAATGATTGATCCAAGGATCTTTGATATCATTGTGTAATTTATTCAGTTAACTCAAGTATGAGATTGTGGTAATTGAAATTAGATACAAGAATGTCTTAGAGGAAAGTTGAAGTATATTTTGACTACGATATTTCCTTGATGGTACTTGAATTGTGGAAGAAGTTAGAGGTTCATCTTAAGACTTCTTATTCAGGTAAGAAGGTGTGTTGACACAATAAAGAAAAATTGTAGCTTATACTTCTAAATATAGTTCCAGAATTGTGAGAAGAACTATTGGGATTGATAATATCAAGATAACTACTTGGTAATTGTTCCAAATATGGAAGATATCACTTGTAAATAAGAGGAAAGGTTTGTTGAGAATCTTTTAATCATTCTTAGATATTATTGAGAATCTCAAAAAAATCATTTAAAGACAATATAGAGATATAAAGACCAGTGGATTGGTATAAGTAGTGAATTTCAAACTGTAAAAGTTTGAAAAGTGGAATTGTCAAAGTGATAGAAATAGAAGGTAAGATAGATACCTTGAACTTTCCTAAATGTTAGGAATTCACTCTGAAACATCACTCATTAAAGTGATTGTATTGACAATGCCTTGAATAGAAAAAGACAGAGGTTGTAGTTGTAATAGAAGCTTCTCATTTATATCTCTTGAGTGAGATGTATACCGGTGACCAATTGAAGTCATGCGTAAGCACATCATTAGCTTAGTTGTTTGGATTAGTAATTACAAGTTTGTTCTTTAGAGCTCAGATAGGAGTTGAGCTAATGATGATTAATTGAGTAATGAATTACTGAAGAAATTGATTGAGATTATCTAGTAGGTCAAGGTTTGACTATTAGTTATTAGTGTTCTAAATGGATAATCTTATATCAAAAAATTGAACATGTAAAGAAAGTTCATGGAACTTGAATCAAAAGGTGTGGCAAGAATGTTGTGAGAATCTCATGGATTTCTTTAAAAAGATTCATTCAAGTAAAAAACAAAATCATTATGATAAGAAAGAGTTGTTGTGACCTGGAATGAAAATTGACAGTGACAATTTTTATAAAGAAATATGTGATATATCAGCAAGTGGAAGCTGAGTGATATTAAACTGGAAGGTTATATTATTTTTGCCCTATATGAATGAAATTTCATGCTCCTAAATTTATGATGGATTAACCTAAGTTGGGATGACAACTGAAAGTTCTTGATGTTGCAATTGCAGAATTGATAGAGTTTGTAAATTTCTTGTCGGTATTGTGGTTAAATTCTTGTGGAAGAGTAAATGAGATATATGTATGTAGAAAGAGTTGAGAATTATGGAGAACCATGATTACTATTTTGGTAAGGAACCGAAAGTTTGCTTTTTAGTGGGGGAAGAAATGTATAATAGCTGGGAGAGACCTTTCTCAATCTAAACACAACATATCTGCAGCTAGTCTTAGTTCCAGAGAATATAATTTTCGAGCTTGTGACTTAGAAGATGTTAGTTATTGGAAGAAACATTTTCCTATGTGGGTTCTTTGGTATTGATATTATCAGGCTATGTATGATTTTAAGGTGTTTTCCTTAAAAACTGGAATGCTTTACTTTTTCGTCAATTGATGTGGGATAAGAAGTATTGATACAAGTTAATTTGAGCCTGAATAATTTAGAACCACACAGAAAGGTGTTAACAGACTATCAATATGCAATTACAACTCAAATAAATGGAATGATATATAAGGAAGTGTATATGGCTTGAGTTTCTCGAGAACTATGACTTCACTCTAGAGTGTCACCCATGCAAGACAAATGGGGTTGCGGATGCCTTGAGTATGAGAAGAACAGACATAGAAAATGTAACTATTGTCAGAGCTTCTCAATTTAAACTTCTTGAGAAAGTATCTATGATGATGATTCGTGAAAGTTCAGTTGACATATCATCAACAGAGAGAGCTAATTTCAGAGCTACTAATCTATTCTCTTGAGCACAAACTCAGACTAAATCGCAGATGATTCAGTGGGTGAATGGTTATCAAAAATCTAATCAAGATTATATAGTGTTAGAGATTAGCGACTAGTGTAAATCATCCTGATTGGTTAGTTTCTAACAATGGCGAGTTATGGTTCAAAGATAGATTGTGGATTCCAGCTCAGGATTTGTTGACTCTGGAGTTGCTACATAAATCTCATAGATCTCTTTGCTCTATTCATCCAAGTAACAATAAGATGTATCGCAAAATAACGCATATTTATTGGTGGCCTGAGACGAATACTAATGTTGTTTAGTTCGTAAAGATATGTGAGATGTGTCAGCAAGTTAAGGTTGAGCATAGAAATCTTAGAGGGTTATGGTATTCAATGCCTATTCCTGAGTGGAAATGGGAATATATATCAATGGATTTTGTTTCCGATCTACCTTTGAGTCAACATAAGCACGATGTTTTATGGGCCGCAGTTAACAAGCTGACAAAGTCTGTGCATTTCTTGCCAATTTCTATGCGAGATCCTCTTGACCAATTATGTGAGGTGTAAGTACGTGAGGGGTTGAGATTTCATGGAGTTCTAGTGTCAATTATTTCGAATAGAGATATGAGATTCACGTCCAGAATATGGAGTGAATAGCAAAGACAGTTGGGAACTATTCTTAACCTCTGTATGGTATACTATCCACTGATTGATGATCAGCCTAAGCGGTTGGTCTTGGTGCTAGAGGATATGCTTCGAGCTTGTGTTTTGAAGTTTGGTGGTAACTAGGAGTAATACATTTCTCTGTGTGAGTAATTCAGAACTACACTGAGAGAATTCAGCAAATTCGCCAACGTTTGACTACGCCATAGCTAAGAGAAGAGATACGCGAATAAACATCATATGTTATTGGATTTTTCAAAGGACGATCTTGTTCTGTTGAAAGTCTCACCTATGAAAGGATTGTATAGGTTTAAATTGCGAAGTAAGCTAGCTCTAAGGTACATTAGGTCATTTAGAATGCAGGAAAGATTTGATCATGTTGCTTACAGGTTAGAGTTGCCTTCTCAATTTATTAGAATTCATAATTTCTTCCACATGTTTATGCTTTGCAATACAAAGACTCAATTCACTCCAAAGACTGATTGGAATAAATTTGATCTTCGGGAAGACTTATCTTACGTCGAGCAGCCGATTCAGATACTTAATCGTAAGATTCAGAGGCCAAGAACTAAAAAGATCCCTTTGGTTAAGGTGAAATGGTAATTTCACAAAAATGAGGAACTAACCTGAGAGCATGAATATTATATGAAAAAGCAGCTTCCATTTCTCTTCAAAACTACAAGTAAATTTACTTTTACTTTAATTTTGAGGACGAAATTGTTTTAAATTGGGGAGACTGTAATGACCTGTTACCTTAAGCTGGTGATTAGTGTTAATCCAAATCTTAACTAACCCGAGTTAGGCTCGTGTTTAAGTCCAGCGTACCTCGATTAGTGTGTGTATGGATTTATGTGATGGTTTGTGTTTGTTTGGTATGTTTATGAATTTTATAGGTTGTAGTATAAAGTGGAATCTATATACAAGCCTATAATCAAAAAATAAATAAATAAAAAATAAATAGTCGGTACATCAAGTGCGACAAGGGGGTCGTGAAATGAATGTGCATACCTAAGAACACTCGTAGGCATGTTTGGTGAATTTATTGGTGAGAAAATACGAAAAATATATATATTTATATATGATTGATAAATAAATATAAATATATTAAAACTATAGGTTTAGTTTGAATTATATGGATCGTTTGATCAGCCTCGAGATGAAAGTAAGTGTTGATGATGTTAAAATTAGGGTCACTTTAGGCAGTGTCATTTTAACACATTAACCACTTGGATCAGCCCCGGGATAGCGCGATGCGTATCTTGAGGAAAATCTATATATAAATCCAAAATCATTAAGTTTATACTCAGTTTTAATTTGATCTTTCAAGAAGTGAGATATGATAGCATATGAGGGTTTGATCTGGTAGGGATCAATCCAGGAGTTGATTCAGTAGGAGTTGAGGAGCCAACTGAGAGAGATCGTCATATTGGTAAGCTTGGTTTTTGAGTTTTTGAAGTTTAATCCGATGATGGGTGATGAGTTCTCTGTGAATTGTTGTTATTGTTTACTGGAAATGGTTTGTTACCTCACTAAAATGTCCTCCTTGATGATTTGCGAGAGTATTTGATGATGTTATTTTGTTTATGGATTGGACAGTGGCTGCTGCCCTGCTTACTGTCGAGATAATGCAGGGTGGAGCACGCTCCACCTAGTAGAGGAGCGTGCTCCCTTCATCAATTGAGACGAACCCAGTTAATAGAGCGCACCCCACCAAATTAGGGAGTGCGTTCCCACCCCTGAAAACAACAACTGTGATGTATTTCTCTTAAGATTTCCTAAGGTCTTAAGGATACTGACTTTAGGGTTCTAAACACAAAGAATTAGGTCTATATTAAACACAAATGGTTAGTGATAGGTTGTTGGGTCCCCATGAAAGAGTGAGTGATAACCGAAAAGTTAAGAATTTGGTAACGGAAACCTAAACCGAGGTAAGTATGGATTCGCTTATTTATCAATGTTGCATGCCTATCCTAGTATATTTAGTTCATGTAGTTTATGGACTGAATGGGGGGACTATGCACACTGTGACAATTTTAATAAATGAAAAATGGTGTTTAATGTGATTTACGAGAATAAGTTCCTGAAACTGAGACTAGGTTATATGGGATGCAAGGTTGATCTCCCAGACTATATGTAACTTCCTACTCAGTTAAATAAGTTGCACGTATTACATATTCACTAAAGGGTTTCGGAGAAAACCATTAGGCATTAATGGATTGGCTAGACAACACATTTTCCAATGTGTTGGTCTAGCAATAGCATTAACGACATCAATGAGTGATCGACCCTAGTTTTATAAATAAAATGAGAATTACAGTGTAATAGTCATTTACAGTTTGATTTGCATCCGTTATTTATTGAATTATATGATTTCCATATTCTTGTTAGTTAACATTGGTGCATATTGTTAGTGCATGATGTTCTTCATTATTATATGAAATGTTGATAGCTATGTGAATCCCTACTTATTGAGCTAGTCGAAGCGCTCACCACAAATTAATACTTCAGGAAAACCGACGAGTGCTACAGCTATGGGATAGAGAAGATTTATGAGTCTTCATCTTCTCTTCGATGTAATGAATCTTCCCTTGTCTTATATATGTGTATTGAATTACAATTTTGTAATATCACAAAGGATGGGAGATTTTATATAACCAAGGTTTATTCTAGTTTAATTTGACACTGTATATTGTGTTTTAATTATCGAAAAAGTTTTTAATTTTTGCTAAGTTTATTATTTGTTTTACATCGATATTCGATATACAGTGAGGTTTATCAGAATAAGAGGGAGGCAACTGGCTCTAGTTAAGTCTAGCGGGATTAACGGAGCTTAATTAGGGCTTCAGGTCGGGTATCACCGTAACCGGGTTAAGGGATGCTACACTAAACTTATTCAGTACTTTGTCAATATAAGCACTTAGACTTCGATCGATCAGCCTTTTAGATCTATTCCTTTATATTTTAATCCCAATGATGTAGGTTGCATCTCCTAATTCTTTCATTGAAAAAAACATTTCCCTAACCAAGACTTGACACTCTGTAAGGTTAGGATGTCATTTCTAATAAGTAATATATCATCAACATACAGTACCAGGAAAACAACCACGTTTCCACTAGCCTTCTCGTATACACAAAGCTCATTTTCATTTTTGATAAAACCAAATCCCTTAATAGCTTCATCAAAATGAAGATTCCAACTACGAGAAGCTTGCTTTAATCCATAAATTGATCTTTAAAGCTTACACACATTTCTAGAATTCTCAGGATGAATAAACCCTTCAGGATGTATCATATACACGTTGTCAAGTAACCTTTCCTTTAGAAAAGTTATTTTGACATCCATTTTCCATGTCTCATAGTCATAATATGCAATTATGGTAATTAGAATTCTAATGGATTTAAACATGGCTACAGAAGAAAAAGTTTCATCATAATCAACACCTTAAGTCTGCTTGAAACCTTTTGTTGCTAGCCGTGCTTTATAAGTATGCACATTGCCATCCATGTCAGTTTTCTTCTTGAAAACCCATTTACATCCAATGGTCTTACCACATTCAAGTAAATCAACCAGGTTCCAAACTTGGTTATCATACATGGATTACATCTCAGAATTCATGGCACTAAACCATTTATCTGACTCAGGGCTAGACATAGCCTCTTGATAAGTAGTAGGCTCATTTTGATCCATAAACATCAACTCGCTATTGTCAGTATTAAGAAATTCAAATCTCTCAGGCTGGTGTCTTACCTTGTCAAACCTACGCTGTAACGGCCCAAATTTCAAATAGTGTTTTTGGTATGTAAATAAGGGTCACCGACCCGTAACGTGGCTCAAAAGCAGGTACACAAAACCTAATACTCGGCACGAAGATCGAGCAATGTGTTGTTTATGGTATGATGAATGTTTAGTGCATTGTATATGTGTAGGCTTAGTAAGTCACTCCTACTTGTGTATAGAGGTTGAGACGTGAGCAGGGACACACTTCGAGGTGTGTGCCGGCGTGGGACCGGGGTAGAGAGTGATGTGGTAAGCTGATTTAAGTTGATGTGGCTTAAATAGTTAAACTTGGTAAGGCTATAGTTGATTTACATTAAATGTACCTAAGTTAGCAGGTTAAAACAATAACCACTTGGTAAGTTTAGCTACACTTTAGTTTAGTATAAATTGATGATTTGATTATAGTCAATGAAGTGTTGGCTGATGTTGTTGCTATGGAGGATGTGCTGGGTCCTTGGTGGAAGGTAACTAAGGTCTCTGGTGTTGGTGAAGCCGATTGGAGGAGGAAAACCAGAAATCTGAAGTGCAAAATCTTTTAGATTTCCCGCGTCTTGCGTGCTAGGCGTGCTTACTAGTGTGCTACCTAGCGTGATAGATAAACTACCCAGCGCGCTCGGTGCTCTGACAGCACAAAATCTGCAATTTCCTAACTAAAACTTAAACACCTTTAACAAGCTTAACACCCTAACTGAGGGTCTAAACACATTATAAAACGTGTATAATGGTTTCAGGAGACTAGGGAAGAGTCTCAGAGGTTCAGGTACATGTTTCGAGGTGTAGGGAGGTCCGATTAGCTAAGAAATTTGCGTAGAGGTAAGTAAATTGATTGAGATATTTCTGTCCATTTCATGTTTCATTATTGCTTGACTTAACTGCTTTGTTTGTTGAATTCTTAGTGTCATGATTTGTGTGTTTACTTAATTGTGTATTGTAGTTAAACTAGAATATGTGTTTAGGTTAGCTGATGTGGTTTGATACGCGACACACTAGGTATTGGACTCGGGGATGTCGATATAGCTGAATATTTAATGTCATGAACCCACCATATAAATTTGATGAAATGAACAAGCGCCGACCAATTAGGGTAATATGAAGTACTATGTATGTCGACCTATTACACGAGGTCGATAAGACGTGTTTCACAACAAACAATGATAGGATATATAAGTTATTTCCTTAAGGGTAATATCTATGCCAATGTGTGAAATGATTAAGTGGTGACCAATTAGGGCATTACAGAAGTACTATGTGTGCGGACTTATTACTTAAGGTTGATATGTCTTGTTTCACAACCAATAAGGAGAATGCCTATGTGCACAGCTAAATAAGTGACTACCCGAGGTCTATGTGATTAATAGGGTAATAACTGGGCTAATGTGTTAGGTAAACAATAAAATATGTATGGTTCATTTGAATAGTTTACTGATGCTACATTGTTTAGTAATGTGTTTGTGTATCAATGATTTTTTTTTTTGTGTTTAGAAATGTGGATAAATGTCTCTCAGTGTTACTTTCTTTATTACTTTACTCACCGTTCTTTTTATGACGATGGGTGCAGATCCATCGAGTAGCATAGTAAACAAGGAGAAGATCGACAACTACCTCTGAGCAAGTGGAGAGCTGCTACCTTTATTGTAGGTTTTTGGTTTTGTTGTTTAACTTTATTATATATATATATATATATATGCCTTTTATACATTTTTGGGGATGTATATTATGAGTTGTGGGATAGTTACCTGGCCAAACACGTGTTGATATAAAATTATCGTCGTTTTGTTATATATATCCATGTGATCTTTATTACCTGGTTTTCCACATACTTAGGTGTATACGAATGACTTCCGCTAGTCAAGACTTCCGTTGAATAATCTTTAAATTGTACAAAATTTTAATTTACTATGAAATAATGTTTAGTTATGATAATGGTGTAAGGTTTATTAGAAATGCTGACTAATACGTTGTTGAGTTCTACGTGGATAGAATTAAGTCTTAATGACGAGATTAGGCTGGGCGATGCCCTAGATAAAGGGAGGGGCCATCACATACGCGGGTCTCGTGATGCCTGTGGAGGTTTAACGTTCAAAACTTTGTTGATCTCTTACTAGCAAACTAGCAGTTGAGTGCTTATTTGTGGTTATTGAACTTATTCAAGACTTAATTTATTCTCATTATTGTCTTTTGAAATAAACTCTTTTTCCATAAAGACATCATTCCGAGCAACAAACACTTTGTTTTCAGTGAGATTATAAAAGTAGTATCCTTTAGTTTCTTTAGGATAACCAACAAATACACACTTGGTAGATTTAACTGATAATTTTTCTGAGATTTGTCATTGTATGAAAACCTCACAACCCCAAATCTAAGGCATAACCCTAAAAGGAAATAAGAAGATCTGCATGACTCATCATATATCAAACCATATCCAATAAAGACTTATTTCTCATCTCAAAAACATCATTCCATTGTGGAGTTGCTGAAGGAGTTAACTAGTAAGATAATCCCACGATTTCTAAGATGATCATCAAACTTTTGGCTCAAATAGATCGAAATGCTTTAATAGTTTTACCAAGTTGATTTTACACTTCATTATGAAATGTTCGAAACATCTCAAAAGATTCGCATTTATGTTTCATAAGATATACGTAACCATATTTTCCGAAATCATCAGTGAAAGTAATGAAGTACTGAAACCACCTATAGCCATTATGTTTATAAGACCGCATACATTAGTATGTATTAGACCCTATAAATCACTTGCTCTTTCACTGTGTCCAGTGAAGGGACTTTTTGTCATCTTGCCTAGTAAACAAGATACACATGTTTCATATGATTCAAAATCAAATGAATCTAAAAGTCCATCTTTATGGAGTTTAGAGATGTGTTTCTCATTTATATGGCCAAGAAGACAATGCCAAAAGTAGGTTTGACTCAGATTATTTGATTTGAATCTCTTTGTATTTATGTTAAGAATATGAGTATATGTGGACCTTTTCATGTTTAGAATATAAAAACCATCACACAAATCAGCATTTGCATAGAATATGTTTTTACGAGAATTAAAACATTTATTATTCGCAATAATAAAATTAAAACCATCCAAATACAAACATGAAACTAAAATGATGTTTATGCTCAAGGCAGGGACATAATAACAATTATTTAAAACTAAAACAAGTCTACTTGGTAAAATTAACTCATAGTATCCTATAGCCAGCGCAACAACCTTTACTCAATTTCCAACTCGTATGATAACTTCTTCTTCTTTAACGTTCTACTTTTGGTGAGACCCTGCACATTAATACAAATGTGGGATCCACATCCGGTATCTAATACCTAAGAATCACTAGTAGACAAGTTAACTTCAATAACTTAAATACCTAAAGCAGTAGTAACAATACTCTTCTTTTTCTTTAGATCTTCAAGATATTGCTTGCAATTTCTGAACTAATGCCCGGGTGCATGGCACAAAAGAAAATTTCCTTTTTTTTATTTTCCTTTTGGGACTGTGAAGTAGAGGCAGCCTTAGGCTTGACTTGTTCCAAAGGCTTTGTGACAGTCACAACAACCTTGGCAACTTTAGCTTTGCCTTTGGCCTTCTTCTTCATAGTCTTTCCTTTATAAATCATTAACACATTAGCAATGAGTTTCTAGACATTTTGCTCATTAATTTTAAGCATCAAATACAACTATGAGATAGACTTTTCCATATTATTCATGTTATAGTTCATCACGAATTATGAATAGCTATCAGGCAATGAATTCAAGATCAAATCCGTAACCAACTCTTGGCTTATGGAAATCTAAGTCTGTTAATATAGCCAATGTAGCCCTTCATTTTCAGAACAGGACTAACTGACGCACCCTCAGCCATTTTGCAAGAATAAAGGTTCTTGACTATCTCGAACCTTTCTTGCCTAGCCTGCTGGTGGAACATTTCCTTCAACATTATAGCCATGTTGTAAGCTTTCATGTGTTCCATGTCCTTCTTAAGTTCAAGAACCATGGTTGCCAACATAATGCATGCAACATCAGTTGAGTTATTAACATGCTTAGTATGTGCATCCTTCATGACTCTTAAAGCATTGTATGGTGGTTCCTCATGAATAAGATCATCCAGGACATACAACTTGTGTTCATGCTTAAGAACAATTCTCAAGTTTTTGAACTAGTCAATAAAGTTTGTCCAAGGTAACTTATCCTTCTCAAGGATGGATCGCAGTGACAAGGGATTACTGTGATTTGAAGAAGCCATGGATCTACAATAAAAATTAAGCAAAGTTCATTTTAGTATAGATGAACAAGCTCCCACTAAATTAATAATCCTCCTAAAAACACTATGTTAATTTAAGGGACTAAAATTCATGTTTCGCCTAATTCTAAGAAATCTAAGGCATGACACTTTGAATTAAGTTATTTACGTAGATATTTTTTTACCAATTACATAATATGTAACATTTAGTTATTTTATGAGATTATGACATCTTATGTCATAATATATTTTATCTCATCTTGTGCCTAAAGTCCAAAATCGTTTTGATAGCTTTATCAAGTCTAACCATTTCAAACAATAGAGTAACTATTACTCAACTTGCCTCACCAAGATAACACAATACACTATGCGGAGGCACATATTTGATGTGATCGAATCCTTGACAAGTGTTTGAGAATGGATGATACTTGACTTAAAACTTGAAAGAGGAGTTTTTATTTGTTTTAGTGATTATAATTTAAACAAGATAAATATTATATATTACAATGCATGTACAATCACTAAACAAGTTAGGAAATTTTACTAATATTGACTATTATATGAATTTCTTTACGCTACGAATAGTTAGCGTCGGTCCTGCATATAGGGGCAGCACTCATTTTTTTAGACAACGAATTTCAGTTCCGAAAATTGAAAATCGCCTAAAATTTTTCATTATTTTAGTCAATCCAATTAATTAAAACTGCTCATTATTTTAATTCTAAAAAATATTAATTAAAACATTTTTAATTAACTCGGACCCACCTCTAACTTAACATCTTGTGTTAATCAAATTAGAATTTAAGATACTTTGAATCCTTATCCAATATGAACTTGTTATATATCTCACCTATCTTATAGGATTTGTAATTCTTATCCAATTACAAGTTTATCTCCTATCTAATAGGAATATACTAACAGATAACCAAGATATATGATCAAAACCAATTTCGATTGTTATTCACACAAAACCAGAAATAAAATCAAGAAATGAAATATAAATCATACATTCAACACCATAATCATATTAACCTAATCATTATTTATATCAAGGAGACATACATAATTATTGAATAAAAATGAAATATGTATTCAACATCAAAATTACATTGACCTAAACATGACTTCTACCATGTGAACATCTAAAATTCGGATTGTTTGATATTAAAACATATGTTAATTGAAATATTTTAAACATGAATTTTATCATTAAATATGTAACGGCCCATTTTATTAAATTTGCAGACATGGACGCCAGCTCAGATCTACGTGGACGTCGCGGTAGGCTAGGACACACGGGGACTTATGTATGCTAGTTATTGTGTGTTGGATGCTTATTTGCGGTGAAAATTATCGAAATACATTGCATGTGTGTATGTTGCATAAAAATACGTGCGAGATTGTGCGAACTGTATTCGCCTCGATATGCGTGTCGATGCGGGTACTGGGTAGTTGACGGGACCGAATATTAGGTCGGGGAAACTAAAACACACAAATTAAATAAAATTGGCCAAGTAACTAATATGGAATGGGTATTAGGTGGCTAGTGACGCGGCGGTACGCGTATATCGCGGTTCGGACGTGAAACCGGGCGTCGAAATGCCGAAAACACGGGCGAGTGTCTTAGCTGTGTCACATTTTGGTGTCAAGACACAAACTCAACAACACTTGTCCATATAAATCAAACGCAACAACACTTGTCCATATAAGCCAAACCCAACAACACTTTTCCATAAAAGATATTACATTTTCTCTCACCTCACCTACACCTCACTTCACACACACACACCCCATGCACACACACACCCCTGGGAGGCCGAGAGGAAGAAGAAGGAACGCGGAGATGAGGAGGAGAAAAAGAAGCCGGGAAGGAGAGAAGAGAATGTGGAGACGTCAAGGTCGAGGTGAGTCCTCGTTGTTTGTTGTGATTTCGGTGGGTTTCGGTGGGGTGGTCGAGAGTGGGGTTCGGCCATGGAGGCCGAACCGGGCTAAGTTGGAGATGGCAGGGGTGTCTCCCCTGCCATCGAGTCCGCCGGGGTTGGGGTGGAGAGCAACCCCAACCCAAACCATGGAAAAGAAAAAAAAAATGAAATGATCGAACTAGTAGCTGGTTCGATCGGGAGGAAGGGGGAGATGGTGCACACGCGCGCGTAAACTATTAATAAATGGACATAGGTTGACACGATGATCAATTGGCGACCAAGGACTCAGTGGACTTGGACCCGGGGATTGATTACGGGTAGTGGAGCGCTTTGTGAGGTTTGTAAAACCCAATGGAAAACTCTTGAGTATTTATTTTGCCTTGTAATTTCATTCAATTCCAATATTTCCTTGTGATTTTTCCTATATCTATATCTCGTCGTTATTTGCACGGTTGGTTGAATTACTCCCACTGGATTTTCCGTTGTGTGTCTATGCATTTTAGACCATAGCATGTGTATCAAGAGTTCTCGGTGGATAACGACCCGAGCTATTGAACTGCTACATGTGTCGGTGCGTCGTAGGTCTACGCCGGCCACCGAGAGGGATCAGGTGATAGCTAGTTGGGTATGCCCACTAATGGGATCCTGGGAGGGAATCTCGAAGTATGGTTTAGTCTGACTGGAACAGGCACACACATTTGCACTTTATTGTTATCTATGCATGCGATGCCCTACTTACAGTTGTCTGTTTACATTCCGCATGTTTATTTAACAGTATTTATTGACTTCCGCTTATTTATATGAATGCTCGGAGGATTTCCTTGGGATTTTACTGACTGGACTTGTCATCCATTTTCTTCTAAGATGATTGAGTGTAGATCCGAGTACAAGTAAAGGCAAGGGGATTTTAGGCGACTACCTCTGACTGCCTACATCTGAGGATTACTTGTACGTGTGATTATTTTGATATTTTGATTCTTTTGGGAACTGGGGAGTGACATGACCATGTACATGCCTATACCTTATATGGTACAGTCGTTTACCGCTATACATAATACTTTTCAGGGTTTTTCCACAGTAGGATTTGTTAAATTGATTAATATTCCTTGCATTTAAGTACAACTTCCGCTGTATATGTCATTTATACGTTGTACACACAAGTGGATGCGAATTTCGAGACATGAAAAGGATGGGCATGTGCCGTACACGTGTAGTAGGGCCGGCTGACAATGAGTATACGGAGACACGTCACCCCGGGGCGGTGAGGGCCGCCACAAAATCAAATCATGCGTATGTATAAAATACATGAATTAACAACATGCTTTAAAATCAATTCTTGATAACAATTCTCACATAACCTATATGTACATTATATATACATTAATCAAGATCATGTTTTCACACATACATCATATATACATCAGAGAAAACATGCAAACGTTTAATATAATCGAGCCTAAAGCTCTGATACCATCGTTGGGTTTTGTGATTCATACGCGGCGGAATATTCAAATTTTTTTTGAAAAACCTCAATAGGATCAAAAATAAGTTCCATTAAACTTGATTTATAAAAGTAAATTATATCTTAATTCGTGATTTCTTTCTTTGATTGTTCGATCTCAAAGACATTCAAGCGAACGTCCTCTATCGGAAATCCACATACGAATGATGACCACAATTTGGAGTGCTAGCCCTAAGAGAGATAAAAAACATTTTTTCTTTCTCTTCTAAAATCTAGAGAACTCGAAATTTGCAAAAACGAAATCTTATTGGTTTTAGGGTTAACCTATTCGTATTACAACTATTGTATTTAGACAATTCAAGCAAATTACACGTACGCCCATATTAATAACTTATCATATAACAAATTGTAAGGGCTTTTATGTCACAAATTTTATTATATAAAATCCATTACTCTTGACCTATTGAAATTGCGCAAAACCATTCTTTATGTGCGACCCAATAGGTTCATGCGACGTTGGCAGTGAACCAAAACTATTTTCGTACACAAGTCATAAGCGGTCTCTAGCAAGGCGTTATGACTACCTAAGTAGCATGAATATCAAAATCGATACAACCTAATAAATAACATATATCATATTCTTTTGTCTTGAGATAGCCTTTGATTAACATAAGGCATGGAAAGTCACCCTTAATGTCCAATCATACTAATCTTGATCTTTAGGTAGACTGAAAACATCTAAATGACATTGATCATATCAACTCACTTGGACTTGGTCATTTAACAGTCTAACATATCGAGGGATCCACTTATATCTCTCTATATACGAGAGGGACAAATTCTATCTTGATTACATACATTTACATATTATTCACATGGTAAGCAATCATAATCTTTATAATCGTCTGCTAAATACAATGTTTGATTGTGTAAAATCATCATGTTCATAATATTAAAGTCTATGGTAATCTCAAGTCAAATGACTAAATGATATACCTATCATCAATAACACCTATAACTTAATTAATGTGGTGTTCTTATAGAGGGTTGGTCCAATACCTTGTTCCCCAACAAGTACTTATGATCTCGATTCGTATCCCTATATGCATGATCATCACATGACCATCGATCAAGATTCACACTAGTCTTAACTCATTATAGTTCCCATTATAATGACCAACTAGAGACATTTATGATATTTCAAGGAAAACTCATGGATCTTATTATAAGGTAAACATGCGATCACTTATAATAAAACAAAAAACAAAAACCTTTATTTTATTAACTAAAATTATAAGATAAACAATATTTATAAATTCACCTAGGGCACATGCCCCAATAAGCGCATGCCCCCACCCCCACCTCCACCTCCACCCCCCCCCCCACCATTTCCTCTCAAGATATGCACCCATCCCCATCCTTCTCTCGGTTCTCATCCTTCACCTCTACGGATCCCCCCCCACCCCATACTTTAGCCTTGTTTTAAACTAAGTTGGAACTTGCTAAGAACTAGAGAAGGAAATTAGAAGACTAAGAACTTATACTACTACAAAAGAGAAGAGAAGAAATAAGATAGTTGGAATGAGAAATTTTCATTCAACTTGGTGTGTTCTTACAATGAAGTTAGTATCCTTTATATAGGCCATTTGGTATGATGACAAATGTGCCTTAGCAATGTGGGACTAAAACATACACCCCATGTACATTGAAATAGTTACAAAGAACATGACAATACACAAAAGACCGGTGGAAGTACATAAGTACATAACTACACAATATGTTGGTGTACATGCATGGTCATCCACACTTCACAACACTCCCCTTGGATGACACTTGCTTAGAGATTGTGCCTCGTTAAAACTTTTACTAAGAAAAACCACATGGAAAAAATATAGTAAAAGAAAAAGAGTACACTATTCTCATAAATATTAAGACGGTCATAATATTGTTAAGATTGCCTCATTAAAAACCTTGCTAGGAAAACTCAATGGGATAAAACCATAGCTAAGGGAAAAAGAGTGCAATACACTAATCAATAACTCCCCTCATGTGAACATGGGTGAAACTTGTTCGCTTTTTTACTTGCAATGTCTTTAAGTTTACGCAAGCCAATACCATATGTAAGCCTTTTAAATGTCGTAGTTGGTAAGGCTTTTGTGAATAGATCAAAAGATTATCACTCGATCGGATTTGCTTGACATCAATTTCACCATTCTTCCGAAGCTCATGCGCATAAAAGAATTTTGGTGAAATATGTTTTGTTCTCGTCCCCTTTTATGAATCCTTCACTTAATTGTGCAATACATGCTTTGCATTATCTTCATATAATATGGTTGGAGAATCTTTTATTGAAGGCAATCCACATGATTCTTGAATATGTTCAATCATATTTCTCAACCATACACATTCACGACTTGCTTCATGAATTGCAAGTACTTCGAATGGTTGGAAGAAGTAGCAACAATAGTTTGCTTTACCGACTTCCATGATACAAAGATATTACCACATGTGAATACATATCCCGTTTGAGAACGGGCCTTGTGGGGATCGAGATAAAAATCCAAAGATCGATAACCTTGTAGATTCAATTTTACCCTCTCGAGTAGAATAAACCCATGTCACTTGTTCCTCTAAGATATCGGAAAATATGTTTAACACCATTCCAATGTCTTCGAGTTGGTGATGATGTCGTATCTTGCAAGTAGGTTGACAAAGAAAAGCAATGTCGTCTTGTACAATTTGCAAGATACATAAGTGCACCAATTGCACTTAAATATGGTACCCTCCGGACCAAGTAGCTTTTCATCACTTTCATGAGGTCGAAATTGATCCTTATCCACTTCAAGTGATCTGACAACCATTGGAGAGGTCAATGGATGCGCCTTGTCCATATAAAATCTTTTTAATATTTTTTCAATATAATTTGATTGATGGACAAGTACTCCACTTGAAAAATGTTCAATTTGCAAACCAAGACAAAGTCTTGTTTTTCCAAGTTCTTTCATCTCGAATTCCTTTTTCAAGTATTCAGATGTTCTAACGATGTTGTCGTGGTTTCCCACTATATTTAAATCATCAACATATACAACAATAATCACAAATCCTGTTGATGATCTTTTAATGAAGACACATGGGCAAAGCGGATTATTTACATATCTTTCTTTCAGTAAATAATCACTAAGGCGTTTGTACCACATTAGTCCGGATTGTTTCAATCCGTACAAAGACCTTTGTAATTTTATAGAATGCATGTTATGAGGTTTTGATTTTATTTCTTCGGATATTATAAATCCTTCAGGATTTTCATATATATCTCACTGCTAGGGATCCGTACATATATGCTGTAACGACATCCATTAAATGCATATCAAGCCCTTCAGAAACTGCAAGGCTTATCAAGAACCGAAATGTGATTGCATCTATAACAGGAGAATATGTTTCCTCATAATCAATGCCAGGTCTTTGTGAGAAACCTTGAGCTACAAGTCTTGCTTTGTACCTTGTAACTTTATTTTTTCCGTTTCTCTTTCGTACAAATACCCATTTATATCCAACGGGTTTTACGCCATCGGCGTTTGGACAATTGGTCCAAAACCTCTCGTTTCCTTAACGAGTTTAGCTCTGCTTGGATAGCATCTTGCCATTTTTGCCAATCAGTCTTTTTCGACATTCGTCCACTGATCGTGGTTCGGATCATCATCATTTTCACATATTTCAAAGGACACACTGAAAGCAAATATATCATCAGGAACAATTTCATTTCGATCCCAAATCTTACCAGAGTTTAAATAATTTATTGAGATCTCATTATTTTCATCTTTTTCCTCTTTTTCTAGAGGAAGTTGTTCCTCATCAGAATCAACTTGTTCTGACAAACCCTTATCAAAGGATTTTTGTGCTTTCTCAGGAGTATTTTGGTTTGCATTTATTTTTACTCCCGTTTTCCTCTTTCGAGGAATTATATCCTTTGAACCAACTGGTCTTCCACGCTTTAAGCGTTTAGTTGGTTCTTGTGCATTTTGTTGCACAGAGACATCAATTCTTGCAGGAGCATTGACAGCTGGAATATATGATTTTGTCACTTGTTTTGCATCATTAAATGCATCAGGTAATTGATTTGCGATTTGTTGCAAATGAATGATCTTTTAAACTTCGAGTTCACACTTTGATTTGTGCGTGGATCATAATGTGATAAAGTTGATGCATTCCAAGCAATTTCACGCCATTCCTTTTGAATTGGCTTCTTATCTCCCCTAATGGTGGGAAAATTGCTTCATCAAGTGACAATCAAAAAACGTGCGATAAATAAATCCCATGTTAAGGGCTCAAGGTATCTTATAATGGACGATGAGTTAAATCCAACATAAATCCCAAGTTTTCGTTGTGGACCCATCTTAGTTCTATTGGGAGGTGGTATAGGAACATACACCTTTGCACAACCAAAAATTCTCAAGTGTGAAATATTTGGTTGTTGACCTAAAATGAGTTGCACGGGGGAATGTTCATGGTATGCGGTAGGTCTATAACGAATGATAGATGCTTTGCATGAAGGATCGCATGTCCCCAAACCGGTTAATAACTTAGTTCTCATGATTAAAGGTCCGCAATTAATTGAATGCGTTTGATAAGAGATTCTGCCAAACCATTCTGGGTATGCACATGTGGAACAGAATGTTCAATGGTAATTCATATAGACATGCAATAATTTCTAAATGCTTGAGATTGAAATTCCCCGATATTTTCAAGACGGATGGTCTTGATTGGGTTGTCAGGAAATTGTGCTCTTAACTTAATGATTTGTGCTAAAAGTCTAGCAAATGCAACATTGCGGGTTGAAAGCAAACAAACATGTGACCACCTAGTTGATGCATCTATCAAAACCATGAAATATCCGAATGGTCCACAAGTGAGGATGAATAGGACCACATATGTCTCCCCAATGCGTTCTAAGAAAACTGGGGATTCCACAACAATTTTACTTGGGGATGGTTTAACTATCAATTTACCTTGAGAACAACTAGCACAATTATAATCACCAGCTGAAAATATTTTGTGACTCCTTAAAGGATGTCCATGCGAATTATTAATTATTCTTCGCATCATTGATGATCCTGGATGACCAAGCCGGTCATGCCATAAAATGAATGTCTTTGGATCATTAATTTTCTTATTCAAGACGACATTCGTTTCGACATGCCTTATATGAGTAAAATATAATCCATATGATAAAACTGGGAATTTTTCTAACACTTCTTTTTTCCCATTTGAAACCAATGTGACATAGAGAAATTCTCTATTATTTTCGTTCACGGTTTCAATGTGATATCCATTTTGTCGAATATCTTTAAAGCTCAAGAAATTTCTTCTGATTTTTCGAGTATAAGGCATTGTCAACATGAATTGTTGTTCCCCCAGGCAACATAATATTTGCTCTTCCAGAGCCATTAATCAAATTGGAGATGCCAGATATTGTTTGAACATTAGCCTCAGCTAAGTTCAAATTGGAGAAATATTCTATGTTTTTAAGGATTGTATGCGTTGTAGCACAATCAGCAAGGCATATATCGCTCTTATTTGATTCATGACTTGAACACATGATTTGTTGATCCATTTGGACAAATAATGTTTGGCAAATCAGAAAAAAAGTCATATTTCAATAATAAAATTCATAATATTTTGCCTTTGATTTTGAAGGCATGGTAAAGGTCACAAAAATATTCGGGCATATATATGACAATATTTAGGCAAAATAGTCTTTCATATATGACTAAAAAAAATGTCACAATTATGAGCGCTCATTGTCAATAATTATTTGCCCTTTGTAATGGTGCACCACTTTTATTCCAATTTTTGGTGGAATTGTCAATATGACATTTACATGATATTTTCACATTTTCCACGTCCATAAATTTATTATTGCGATCATGATCATTATATGCAACATATGCTTCTTAATTTGAAGTTTTAACTAATTGGACTTTTTAGCGATATTATATTTATAATATCTCATTATTTTACTCAAATACCATGAGACAAGAAATCAATCCTTAATATTTATTGGATTGATGTGCGCACTCGATATTTGTTGCAGCAATAAATCGAGGCGGGCCACGTGACCCTTTTATTGTCTCATCAGTCATATTTCCATATAGCCTCAACATAGAGGTAATTAAAATTGTGGAATTATAATTAATATTTGATCGATTAAATTTTGTAGCATGAGACCCAAATTAGCTCATTTTGAGCTTTTTGGAGCATTACCCTTTTGGTATGTATATATATAACTCCATAAGGTGAAAATATATATAAAGTGAAATATTCACTTTTCAAATCTCTAAAGAGAAATTTGTGAATGATTGTGTACAACATACAACCTCGCATGGATACAAGCTTTATTCATAATTTGTAATATCTAATTATCATGACAAGAATTATAATAAGATAACAAATTCAACTATAGTTGATTAATATTTTGAAAGTAAATATAATATAAAATAATTTTCTCTTTTCTTTTATGTAAAAAAAAACATAACATATGATTAAGTATATGTTCACAACTTGATTTATTAATAATCAAATGTACTATTCGTATGAGTTGGTGGGACAACCTCCAGGTTGGGTGGCGAGACAAAGTCTGCTTAATGCCATGCCTCCTCGAACGGGATAACCCGTCTCCCTTTCAATGTTTAGCTTTACCGGGGACAAGGCTTACCCACTATCAATTCAAACTTATAGCATGATTTGTATTATAAAATCAAGAATAGAACAATAACTAATCTTTTGTAGTTTTAAGAGAAAACTAGTTATGTCACATATTGACTTTTGATTTCTGATGTAGAAGATCGTACAAGACGCAACTACAGAGCATACTTTCGCAATCGGTGACACTATAATGCATAATATATGAATAAAGTATGCATAGATAAAAGGAAGCAACCATGATAATATAGAAGTAAATCGAACTTATTTAAATAACAAAAGTTATACCTTCTTAGCTTTCTCTCCTTAACAAGCCTTCTTGAACTTCAAGATCTCCTTAATGCTAGAGCAAGCTCGTGCTGATAACGTGTTTTAAACTAAGTTGGAACTTGCTAAGAACTAGAGAAGGAAATTAGAAGACTAAGAACTTATACTACTACAAAAGAGAAGATAAGAAATAAGATAGTTGGAATGAGAAGTTGGAATGAGAACTTGGTGTGTTCTTACAATGAAGTTACTATCCTTTATATAAGCCATTTGGTATGATGACAAATGTGCCTTAGCAATGTGAGACTTAAACATACACCCCATGTACATTGAAATTGTTACAAAGAACATGACAATACACAGACCAGTGAAAGTACATAACTACACAATATGTTGGTGTACATGCATGGTCATCCACACTTCACAATAAGCCTCTCCATTATTTTTATTTTTATTTTTTACATCTAATCTAAAAACCGTACAAACCTCGATCTCAAAGGCATGAACAACCGATAATCCTGTCGCAACTCTAACCACTGCCCTTTTTGCATCTCCAAGCGTCACTCTTCTTCTCATTCCTTCCTCTCCTCAAACCTTTTCTTTCTATTCTCTAATCTCGTACGGTCGTCCAGTCCACTGCGTTGATAGCACGGGACTTAATTTGCTTTGTTCCTTCGAATCTACCGATCGATCGGCCCTGCGAGAGCGTGGTTGCCACCACAGCGTGCTCGATGCGTAGTGCGACGGGGGAATTCAGGTGCGTGGTGGTTGGGGCCGATTATTAGATGCTGGTTCCCGGGGATCTAGGGTTTCCGGGCTTGGTCTTCGTCTTCCTGTTCTTCGTCGGACCCATTTTCGGCTTTGCAATTCGGTTGAAATGGAGGAAGGCGGTAGGTCGAAAGAGGGAGGTGATGCGGCTCATGGCTATGGCGTCGGAGGAGGCGGCAAGGGCCGAGCTTGAAGCTGCCGCGGAGCTAGGTGCGGTTGCTGTTGCTCGGCAGACTCAGTGCGCCGTCTGTTACCGTCCGACTACTACTCGATGTTCTCGATGCAAGGCTGTTCACTACTGGTATAACAAACCTTGCTTCCGAATTTTCGTCATGTTTTGGTTTGAATTGTTCGGCTTTGATGGTTCTATCTGTGTATTCCTATTTTGGTATGGTTTTGATTCCGATTCATATGTGAATTCAGTTTTTTTTTTTTTTTTTGCTCAATTTGTGAAGAGGAATGGATATTGGGTGGCTTTGGGAGTTGCAATTATGAAAACATGACTGCATGAGCCTGTGAAATGTCATTTTTTGTGGTTGAAGAAATTTTGGGTTTACGTTTGGCTTTGGTAAGTGGATGAATGTATCGGATGTTAGGGGATTCAGAACTGAGGGACAGGTTCCATGTTGTTGCGTTCTATTCAGTTGCATTATTTTGTGGTTTGATATTAGATTTGTTTATATAAGTTTTAGCAACTATTGCTCATACCCTATACACATAATGGGAAAATGCTGTTGGCCAGTGCTTGAGGAAGTGCCTTCGATTTTTAGACTATTTGTTGTATACCACACCAGAGAAGTTGTAATGTCCATATGGTGTGCACTCGGATAAGTGGTTCTCAATTGAGTGAAAATTACAAGGATAGAGCCCATTGTAACTCAGGAATGTAAGCAAAATCAAGTCTTTGATTGAGTTAGTCATTTGAAGGTAAACAAAAGTTTCCAATTGAGGTTTAAAAGTGATTACTGAAGAGGATGCCTTATGATTTGATAAAGAATATTTTGTAAGCGATATGAAATAAAGCGGATATCCAAGATTTTGTGAATCAAGGTTTGAAAAATTGACAAACTTCGGCGAACTTCAGCCGAAGTTTGTTGATAATGAAAATGGGAAGTGAAACTACATGACGATGTAAAACTTGCAAATTTTCGCCTGAAACTTCGACATGTTTCACCAAACTTCAATCGACTTCGATGGTTTCTATTGAAACCATTAAAAAGAGACAAAAAAAATGCAAGAATTCGAGGAAATCAACGAAGTTTTGGGGAAGTTGCCGAAGATACTCTTGAATAAAATAAAATTTGAAAATTAACTTCTTTTCACACCAAGTAGCAACTAAGGTCAAAAGTTATCATATAAAGCAATATAAAAACAAATATTAATATCACGTGTGTTGTTGATTGTGTGTTTATTGCAAATTAACTATTTTAAACAAGTGTATTGTGATTATTATGTATTATTATTGTATGATTAAGTATATTTCTTACATCTCTAAGGAGAATCTGAGTTTTCTAGCTTTTAAAGTGAAATTCCACAAACTTCCGTACACCGACGAATTTTTGTAAAACTTCCCTCGTTAGAGTTAACTTCATCGAATTACTTCCGAATTTTAAGTGAGCGAAGTGTAAGGCGTGGTCGAAGTTTCGAACCTTGTTGTGAACTATTAAAATATAAAATTGACAAGCATAGGTCAAACCTGTGGCGAGGGCCAACGAGAACTAAGTGATAAGATAAAGGCGAAACCTATCATTTGGTCTTTGAACTTAGTGTTTTTTGTGCTTTTGGTCCCTAAACTTTTACTTCTACACATTCGGTCGCTAAACTTTCATAAATATGTACATTTGGTCCTTTCACATTTTAAGTTGTTAAATCCCAGTGACGTTGCGGTGGCTAACATAAGTGCTATGTGACTAGCCAAGAAGAGTAAATCGATTTATATTACCGATCCGAGCTGCAGACTTCAACCAATAAAAATAAAAATAAAAACCAATTTCCCCATAAGTGTAAAAAACTCAAAGTTCGGGGTCAAAAGCATAAAAAACTTAAAAAATTCAGGGACCAAATGAACACCAATGAAAATTCAGGGGCCAAATGTACACTAATGAAAGTTCAGGGACCAAATGTACACTAATGAAAGTTCAGGGACCAAAAGCATAAAAACTCAATGTTTGAGGACCAAAAGGTATGTTTTGTGTCAAACATACATGTTACATCCATTAACATTTTTATATGTATGTAAAAGTATAAAAAAACTAAAAAATTTAGGGACCAAATGAACACCAATGAAAGTTCAGGGGTTAAATGTACACTAATAAAAGTTCAAGGTCTAAATGTACACTAATGATAGTTCAGGGACGAAATGTACACTAATGAAAGTTCATGGACCAAAAGCATAAAAAACTCAATGTTTAAGGACCAAAAGGTATGTTACATCCATTAACCTTTTTATATGTATGTAAAAGTGTAAAAAAACTCAAAAATTCGTGGACCAAATTAACACACCAATGAAAGTTCAGGGGCCCAATGTACACTAATGAAAGTTTAGGGACCAAAAGCATAAAAAAACTCAATGTTTAAGGAACAAAAGGAATGTTTTGCGTCAAGCATACATGTTACATCCATTAACCTTTTTATATGTATGTATATATATGTAGTCTAGTTCTAGGAGCGTGCTACGCACGCTTGAACCTACTCGCTACGCTCGCAGGAATTTAATTAATCTAATAATCTATTTTTATATTTCAAAAATTATACTACTTCATTTTTACTCTGACCTTTTTAACAACTAATTATAACTATTTGGATTTAATAGCTAGAAGACCCTTAATTAAGGGTAGAATAGTAAATTTAATTGAAGGTTGAAAGACTTAATCAATGGTAAAATAGTAAATTCAAGTGACGGTTGAAAGATTGATTACGCTCGTAATTAAGGGTAAGATAGTAAATTTAAGTGACGGTTGAAAAACTTAATTAAGGGTAGAATAGTAAAGTCAAGTGACGGTGCTTATTAAGTATATTAGATATTAGATAGATGTATATGTTGGGCTTCACTCGGGCGCACGCCTCGCCTTGCCTTGCGCCTTGCGCCTTGCGCCTTGCGCCTTGCGCCTCAGGCGTTTTAGGCAGCCATCGCCTCATGTGCGCCTTTTGTCTTCGATAACACTGGTTTTACCTAAAATAAACTAGATTGTTACTGAATCAATTTGGATTTAAGGTAGGAGCATCTATACGGAGAAAAAGAAAGATATCTATTGATGATTTATACTAAACTATAAAATCATAAGATTGAATGCTTAGAGATATGATATGGTGGATCTTTACTTATTTAGTGTGAAAAAAGGTTCACAAATATATAGTTTGATAATGATATTATAGAAGGCAAGTATGACATTGTAATAATTATTGTCAAACCAATGGTGATTAAATTAGTTAGTTTTTCCGTTAGTTTAGTTAGTAGGCTTACACAAGGGATTACCATCAGACCATCTTTGGGCACTAATTGTCTAGCGGTTATTGTCTTAACACACGAGTAAATCTCCCTTCAACCCCAACACGTAGGACTCTCATTTGACAACTTAAGTGAGCTCTTCTTCGTTGAGTCATGATGTGGTTCCTTCTTGAAATCTTTAATGAACACCACACAATTGACTCTCGAATCTTCCACTTTCCATAATTTTTCTACTCCATTGTCTTGATATCTAATGTTTTAAAACTTACAATGCATGTATTCTGTTTTAATCCTACCCAATTGAATGCCTTCACATTCCAGCGTCCTCCTTAAAAGTTCTAATTTCTTATTTTCTCCTTTTGTTTGGACAGCTAAAATAATATCAGATGTAGCCAAACACAATCTTTAAAGTGTTTGTTTAAGTACTAATATTGAATTAAATGAAGAATGCCACTTTCGAGTCAACTCTGTAAACCGAACTATAAAACTGCCGACAAGGAATCCAATCCATGAGTTTGGTCTCTATCTGGATTTAAAATTGGAATATTGAAGCTACAGATGAAAAGCCAGAACCCCTTTTGTTTATTTCTTTGCTACAATGTTTCTTCTCCTCATCTTTTGAGGAAATCGACCCTTGATATTTAAGGCAGAGTGTGATTATGCATTTAAGAGTCTCTTTATTGATTGAGTGGATAGCTAATTTTCTGGTTTGATCCTAAGCTTGACTCACATCAGTCTTGCTGACTGCTACTCTGTAATTACCGAATCCCCAATTTGGAGAGATTCAGAAGTTTGTCCGTTTCTTATTATATACATATTTTCTTGCACTTTGCAGCTCAGGTAAGTGTCAAATTATTCACTGGAGACAAGGCCACAAGGATGAATGCCATCCTCCCCATTTCAATGATCTGCAAAGTAACTCAAGAATGAAGCCAGCCTGCAACATGGAAGAAATGCTTCATGTGAACCAATTGGAGTCTGAAGGGAAATTACGTGCTACATCTACTGAAATATTGAATGAAGAAAAAGTGTTTGCATCATCAAAATCCAAGGTAGAGGAGCCGCAATTTCATAATATTGCTGTTAAGGAGCATGAGAAAACAGCTGATGTAAATAGGCTGGAGGAAACTGAATCTCCATGTTCAGAGTTCATCAGTTCAGATGCTTCTGTTGGTAGTTCTCATTTAATTACCTCAAAACAAACAATCCAAAGTTCTAATGCTGAACTAGACATCTGTGGCTCAGTTAATCCTGCAGGTTCAGGGGTTAATGTTGTCCATAATTGCATAGTTTCTGGGCCTCCTAAGGGCAACAAGGATTTTTGGGATGGAACTCTTGACTCAGCCGTTTCAAAAGATAAATGTGATACTTCAGCTGTAAATGCTTGTTCTCCATCCCATGCGTGTGAAGATGCTAAATCTGGCTACAAAGTTCTAGCTAGTTCAACGCCTTCGTTGCATTTTTCATTTGGTCGGCTTAAGCATGTTGTTCCTATTTCATGTTCAAGATGTGATGTGCCTGGAAGCACCATTTCTGGCAATGCATCTACATTGATCTTGGATGAAAAAGTTTCTTGTGATGCTTCTTTTTCTGAGAAGGCGCTTACCAATGCTACTTCGGACTATAATTTTCAGACCTTGAACACAGAAAAATCAGCTTATCTGGGTGATGGAAGTGGCAGTTCACAGTCCCTGAAACCAAAGAGAACAAGGTCATTCTCATGTGCTGATTTTGATTATAACAAACTTTCCGTTAGCGGAGAGCATTCTGATTTACCTATTAAGTCTTCAGAAGTTGAAGGAGCTCACAAAGTACCTCCTGCATCATTAGAGATTGCTAACTCTGTTCCTTATGCTAGTAATTGTGTGAAAACTTCAGTGAGAAAAGTTGTTCAACAGTGTAAAGCCTATAAACTTCCAAAACACTGCTCGCCAGGGTTTACTGATATTTCCAATAGATATAATCACAAGGTTGTCTCTAATATCCTTTGTTTAGTTGCTTTAACGATAGGGTGTGCCTTTCAGTGCCGTTATGGTTTTTACTCATTTTTTCTTCTCATTGTACATTGTCAGATGCTCTTCCCATATGAAGTTTTCATCAAACTTTATAATTGGAACAAAGTCGATTTGCATCCTTGTGGTCTTCTAAACTGTGGCAACAGGTAAATTCATGGTGGTTTGAAAGCATTATAACTATTTGCACCTAAAAAACCCTGTTTGACTATGGGATTTGTTCAAAATATTTAATCAAGTTCTAGGTCGAAGAATCATTCTACTTATAGAGTATAGATCTTTTCCAATAGACAGATTTATTGTGAGTCTTGTATATTTTATTTGAATGCAACAAAATTGGATTTTGGTTTCTGCATTTTTCTTGTCATGTCAGACTATGTTATGATGTTATAAATGGATCTTCATGAGGTCTGGTATTTTTCGCCACTGGCGCGTGCTTATGTGGAGGATTAGTTCAGGATATCGACATGAAGAAGTAAAGTAGGACAAGTGATGGGGCACAAAAACTAGTTGGTTTAGTGAATGGGTGGTATATTGGGTTGAATGGCATCCTTACCGTGATGACTATCATTCCAATAATTCTTATCCTATCAATTGTCACAAATTGCTGGTGTCACTAATGATGCAAATGCTATCCAAAATTTTTCTACTTGTGAAGCTGAGATGTATAGACCTTACAAAGAACTGTAGTTACCTCATTTTTAAAGAGGGAAACTTCTTTTATTTTTATCATGATTGAAATTTGAAACCACTTTGGAAAAAAAATGTCATTATTGTCCCTTGTTTGTATGGGCCAAGTTTTCCTTTCCTGATGTACCTACTTGTTTCTATGCATTTGCTTTTGATATTGAGTTCCTTCACTTATGGTTTTGCTGTACATCAAATTGTAATCACACGGTAGAAAGGAGGATGTCTTCGGTTGATTTACTTGAAGAAGTGCTTTAACATGAATATATTAGACAATTTCAGTATGATAAACCATAAATGTTCTTAGTGATAAAGTTGAATTTTATCCATTTTCTATTCTGATGCACTGCTCTTATATTCGATAAAAATTTGACATCAATGGTCTAAATTATAGATAAAGAATCTATTGGGAACTTTTATAAAAGTATGGATACATGGCTTCTTGTGTTTCCATTTTCTTTGTCGTTCAATGAATTGTATTTTGACACATCTCCATGGAGAGATGAACGTCTCACTTCTCTTTCTGATTTCATGCGTCTTTGTATGTGTTCAGACTTTAGAATTTTTATCTTTCATAGATTCTAGCATAGCATGTGAGAGCCTGCTTGTATTAGTTGCCGCCCAGTATCTCATTCAAGGTTCGAAACTTCGACTTCGCCTATGACTTCGCTCACTTAAAATTTGGAATTAATTCGAGGAATTTAACTTCGACTATGAAAGTTTGACAAAAACTCGCCGGTGTACGGAAGTTTATGGAAGTTCACTTTAAATGCTAGAAAACTCAAGTTTCTTTTTAGAGATGCTAGAACTATGTTTTATTTGAATTTAGCCGAAGTTTAAGTATATTTCTAGCACAGTCGAAGTTTCGGTCGAAGTTTCAGTCGAAGTTTCAGTCGAAGTTTGCTCAACTTCCGCGAAATATGACAATTTTACTTCATGTATTATTAACTTCCATCGATGTTTTCGAAGTTCGATCGAAGTTAGCCGAAGTTAAGTCGAAGTTTTGCAATTTTTCTACTGTCTATGAACTTCGCTTCTCTCACCTCAAAATCGACAAACTTCGCCCGAACTTCGTCTAAGTTTTAAACCTTGATCTCATTTGATTGTTGGCAACGGTATGGGATATCTCTTAAGCATCCCGTTGCAGGACCATCATAGTGTAGCATACTAAACCGCTTCACCTATTCTAGATTGTATGTGATGCCTTGTTGTTATACTTCTGTTTCTCTCGATAAAACACTGAAATAACCAACGTAATACTGTTGCTGCTTGTATCTCTAGAGGTTTATTATGTAGTTTGATTGAAACATCACTATTTATGTATTTTTTTTTATTTTTTTATTTTTCTTTTGCAGTTGCTATGCTAATGTTGTGCTGCAGTGCCTGGCATTTACTCGGCCTCTTACTTCTTATCTTCTTCAAAGACTTCATTCTAAAACATGCAAGTGTTTTCTCCTGACTGCCTTTGTGAATTTGTATTTTTTCTATTTTTGGTGAATTGGATGATTGTAGTTTATCTCTTTCTCTATTTTTATCTTTTATGTTCTTCTATTATTCAGGTCTTAAAAAAGAATGGTGTTTTACTTGTGAGTTTGAAAGTCTAGTTTTGAAAGCTAAAGAAGAGAAGTCTCCAATATCTCCTGCTGGGATACTCTCCCATTTGGAAACCATTGGGAGCCATCTTGGTCATGGGAGAGAAGAAGATGCTCATGAGTTTTTAAGGTGGGATGCTGTTTTCTGCATGATTAATTATCATGCATTTATTAATTTCTTATTAAACTTCCGTTAGCTTATTTTCCTGAATTCAATTTCTCTATTGTTTTTGCAGATATGCTATAGATACATTGCAGTCTGTTTGCCTTAAAGAAGCTGGAGAAACTGCAGTAGGTCCTTTGGCCGAAGAAACAACTTTAATCGGCCTAATGTTTGGAGGCTATCTTAAATCTAAGGTTCGTTGCATAGTTTTATGACCAGTTTTGTTTTTTCAAAGCATGTCACAGGCTACCCACTATTTGCCTATCACATATCATCATGTTCTCTTCTCATGTTTGATCTGGTCTAACGTACATCGGATGTAAGATCTTTGCTTTATAGTCCTGTCAACAACTGATCAACTTCATAACTGTGACCTGCAGATAAAGTGTGTGAAGTGCCATGGAAAATCTGAACACCATGAAAGAATGATGGATCTAACTGTGGAGATACAAGGGGACATTGGCACTCTCGATGATGCGTTGGGACAATTTACAGCTCATGAAGTCCTGGATGGAGAGAACAAGTACTATTGTAGCAGGTCGGTTGTGTTTCTTGATTTCATTTCTTAGTTTTCCTTGATTTTTTTTTTTAAATATTTTGTTCCTTTCTTGATCTTTATAATTTTGGTTGGAAAGAAAATTATGGTAGGCGCTAGTATTTCCAATATCTCCATTTTATTTTAAGATAACTTTGAAATTTAACGTCGATAAAGTTCTGATATAATATGTTGCAAAGTTATCAGATATTGTTTGTGATATCCTGTTAAAAATGGCCTAAGCTTCACATATTCTTATTTTTTTCTTGATAAGAAAGAAATCACAACTTACCAACTATGAGGCTAGTTTCTCATATTTTTATTACTATAATTTCCTTTATATAATTTACATTTATGGGAATCCATTCAAGTAATATACTTGGGCACACTGTGCACATGCAAATTGCTGAAAGCATTCATCATTATCCACACTTTAATGTGACGTTTTTTATGACATGTATAGCTTTACACGATAAACATAACCTTTTCAGGTTTATGTCTCACACGATTGTTTTTATCACATCACATGATTGGAGAAAGGGTTCTCTTTCTTTAAGCCTAGTTGTAGGAGTGTAGTAACATAGAGATATGAATTGTTATCTTAGTTTCAATTTCTTTGTTCTAATTGATTTCGTTGCCTAAGTTGATGTTGTACGAGATACATTTACAATATTCGAATTAACTCAGACAAAAAGAAGATTAACTTTTTCAATGCTTATTTTTATTACTGATACAATATTTAAAAAACTCTGTTGAAAGGGAATATTAGGTGTATCTGTAGGGAAAAAAAACAAATAATATTAGCACAACCCTTTTTTGTAACTTAAAGCAAGTAAAGAAACAGTTATAGGATGAGGCATTGTTGAAGATTTTTCGTTTTAAAAAAGTTGTGTACTTGTGTTCAAAGAGAATAATAGGTAATCCATTTGAAAAAAAATGAATAATACTTATATATATGTCCCTTTTGTGACATTAAGAACATAAACAAAATAAAATGATTGGGAGACCCAGTTTGCGCACCGTCCTACTCAGTCGCTGTGTGATACACCTCGAGATGCGTGTGCTCATGTCTCGAAGTGTATCACACAGTGACCGAGTGGGTCAGTGCCCAAACTCGATGCAATTTATTAGGGTCCTAAACAAAAATGTCATCTGGATGAGGTTTCATTGAAGGTTTTTTTTAGTGGATTAATCATTTGGGAACATGATCAATGTTTAAAAAACTGCACTGAAGTGCGCCTCAGTGAATCGGTTTATTTTTTGTTCTCATGGTTAAATTGTGAATTAGTGCATTAAACAAGCCACCTTTCAATTTACAAAAAATTTTCTTACATGTTCATTGGTAAACTAAATCTTGAGTCGTGATGCAATTTGAACTACAATCTTTAGTTTATGATATTTCTAATAAAAAATAGTTCATGATAGACGTGTGACTTCTAGCAAAGTTTGTGATCTATTATTTTATTTCAAAATTAATAATTAAGTTATTGATTTTATTTTAATGAGCTGTTTTTTTATTTTTAACAATTTATTTATGAATTAATAATTAAGTTATTGATTTGCAATTTTTAATAATCAATTATTTGCTTTTAGATTTCTTAAAACTTTACAAAGTAAAGACTTCTACTTGAATAAGAGTAAACAAATACTACTTATTTGGTTTTGGTGGATAAAATACTACTTATTTACTTGGTTACTTTATTACAATGGATGAGGGAGTTTAATACTTTGATCAACTTCGGCACCGATCTGCAATTGCAGAAATTTCATTTTAATTTACCAAAATGGTAGTTTGGATTATGGTAATGGTGTCAAGTTACATTCTAGTATTCTACCATTCATTGTTTTTTATTCAACCCTTGAATTCTAAAGTGCCAAGCATCCCATTGTTTATTGGTTAGCGCTAACCTAAATAATTGATTGCTTTCCCTTTCGAGTTTACCAATATTTAGGGATGGGAGGTCCCTAAATTGCTTCAAGGGGAAAACTTGGTGAGAATTTATAATCCCTAATTAGTTGGGAGAATATATAATACCTCCTGTGATGAAAAAGAAGCATGCTTTGTTGATCTATTCTAGATTAGCCACTTCATTGTTGGTAGTCATTTTTAATTATTCTAATAATAATAGATTCAGCTGTCCTGGCTACTTTTTTTTGTTTTTTCTTATACTTTCTTGTGAACAGAATATTGTACTAGAGGTAAAGTTGGATAACTCATGTGTCTTCCTTGATTACGATTGCTTATCAATTGGAATTTATGAAACGGATTCGTTATAGGATATGTGATGACGTGGCGTGGGATTCATTTTAGGAAAAATGATTGGGTGACGTAGATATTGGTGTCCTTTGGATAATCAAAATGTATGCAGCACATCTTGATGCACAACGCAGTAGAGAACAAAAACTATGCAGTGAATGTTTGTATCACAAACATGTCACTCCAATATTTTCCTTTATTTTAACTTGTTGCTGCTACTAGATGTTTGGCAGCCATTTTTACGGATGGGTGTGTAGGTCAGATAGAGCGATCTTAAACTTTGGAAAAATTCATATGACAGTTTTGTCGTGTTTGATCTGCTTTGTGAGTTTCATCATGTTAGTTGGATCCATTTCATCTTTTTAACTTTGGAAAAATTCATATGACAGTTTTGTTGTGTTTGATCTGCTTCGTGAGTTTCATCATGTTAGTTGGATCCATTTCATCTTTTTAAAGAGTCCTGGGTTTTTGGCAATGAAATTCGTTCTTGTTTTATTTTGCAAAAGGTAAAAAAAGGTAAATGTACCTCTTTTCTGTTGCCGCAGGCCTTTTTGCAATCTTTGTAATTTACTTTTCAGTACTCAGTTATGTATTTTCTAAATGTAGTCCTTTCTTTTTATCAGATGTAAATCCTATGAGAAAGCCAAAAAGAAGTTAACTGTGTTGGAGGCGCCTAATATCTTGACAATTGCCTTAAAGAGATTTCAGGTAGTTATCTAAATTTAGCATTTTATTCACAAGACAAATCTTGTGCATATTTTAAATATTTCTCCTGTCTTTTATTATTCTGATTCTTAATATGATGCATTACAGACTGGGAAGTTTGGGAAACTCAACAAATCGGTGCACTTCCCTGAGATCTTGAACATGGCCCCATATATAAGTGGAACAAATGACAAATCTCCTATATACAGGCTTTACGCTGTGATAGTTCACTTGGATGTCATGAATGCTACTTTTTCTGGACACTATGTTTGTTTCGTGAGGAACATTCAGGGGAACTGGTTCAAGCTTGATGACAGTACGGTTAGTTCGTATTATCAAAACATTCTCTAGTTGGTTTTCATTCCTTTACTTGTCTCCTTTTCTCGGGGATAATGCATGCTTGTTTATTTCCTTGTAATTGCAGTCTCAGATAATTCCTGGGGTAAAAGCATCAGTTCAACACAGTATGATTTGCTTTGCTTTGCTTTTTGGAAACAGCTATCAGTAAAAAAAAGCAAAATACCATTTAGAAACTAGGGATATGTTTGGTTGCTCAAATTTGAATGTGGATTTTTTTTTTTTTTTGGAAACTAGGGATATGTTGTTTGTTTACTCAAATTTGAATATGGATTCTGATTTTTTCTTTTCTATTTTGTTTTATTTTCACTACTTTTTCATACTGATAAAAAGGGATTTTCTACAATATCTTATTTTATATTATTTGGTCAACTCACTGAGTTAAGCAAGGCGTTATCCACAGAAGATGATTTACATGCATCACGAACATTGCTTAGAACTTTGTTTTGATTGGAGATTCTTACATTAAATGTTATGTTCTTCGAAGTAACCACTTAAATAAGAAGTGTGCATATGGTTTATGATTGCAGCTGAACTGGGTTTGAATTTCGGACTGTCTGACTGACATGGCCACTAAATGCTTTTATGTTGTATATGATGTTGCATTTACTGTTGACCACTGACAAAGAATTTTCAGATAGTTGCCGCTTTTTATACTTCCATCTTGTTTCGTGTAATATTGAATGAGTGAAACATTTTTCTTTTTATCCGCATAAATTTTTTGATCAACTTGCCCTTGTATTTATAGGTTGAACCTGTGGAACTTGAGAATGTGCTATCTAAGGAGGCATACATGCTATTTTATGCAAGGTAATAACACATTCGGCTCCTTGCCTTCAAATCTTTTATTAAAATTTTGGTTTATTAAGTATAACAAAGTATTAACTACCTGATTTTTAGGTGCTCTCCGAGGGCTCCTGGTTTGATTCGTAATTCGATCTTGTGTAACGATGTTAAATGCAAGAGCAGCAGAAGATGTTTGGAAACCAATCACAATAGAAAGAGTACTCTTCCTTGTGCTAGACCTGGCTTTGTACATCCAAAGAGTGGCATTTGCAGTGAACTTAGAAGGCCTGAAGATCTCTCCAACTGGGCATCTTTCGATGGTCACCGTAGATACGAGTCTCTTGATTCATTTGAAAGGATGTTTCATTCAATGAACAGAATTCATAAAGTGGATTCATCGAGTGACAATTCTTCTCTCCTAAGTTGCTCTGATGAAGGGTCATGCAGCACGGAGAGCACTAGGGACTCGAGCAGCACGGATGACTTCTCTGAATATGTATTTGGGGAAGCTGTTCGTACTTTTAACAGTCCTTTAAGGGATTTTGATGTTTCATCATCCCCCTTGTCAGCAAGACCTCCCCAATTTGCTGCCTCAGAAACGCCTCAAGATTACCCTGAAACAAGCGGATATTCAATGTGTGGCGGTGAAGTAGATGGCATGTTAACTGGGGAATCTAATGAAGGCAGGCACCCAAAAACTCTGCAAAACAAGGAAAGTCTACCCATTTTGTGTTCTGACAGATCTAAACACTTTGGAAAGTTGACAGGGATCTTTAGTTATAATAATAGTTATAGGGAAACTGACGTACAAAAATTAGAGCATTGTAAAGCTTTGGACATGAAATCAGGTGTACATCTCAGGAGACCGACAAATGATCGAACAGCTGAGACATTTTATTAATTGATATATAAGTTGTAATATATGAGTATAGGTTGTATTACTTTTTGACGCATCAATGAAGAAAGAGTCCATATTTTCTTTGTTTAATTGGGACTTTTTTTAAATTTGTAATGCTATTCATTTTTGAATGTTCCAGTGTGTCAGGCCATAGTTTTAGTGTTTTACAACGTTGAAGAATTGGAAAACAGCCTTGAACTTAATAACACTAGGGACGCTTACATTATTCCTCTAAGACACTTGCATTATTCCTCTAAGCGGTCAATAATCCTACAAACCCTTTTAATAACCCCAGGCTGTAGTTCATACCGCGAAGCGAACTTCTTTCTAAATTTCTTGCATAATTCTATATTATAAAAGGTGATATTTTTTTTTTTGGTGATATATAAAAGGTGAAATTTATAAACAATTCAATACTCTCCAAATGAAGCAGGAGAATATTTATTAACACTTAGATAACCGCCAGCCGACCGATTCCAACGGTCGGGCGATGGGTCTTGATTTAGAGACCTCCCTGTGCCCACCACCCCTAGTTCAGCCGATCTGTGACCACCATAGTTGTCAACAATTGCGACATCTATGTGCAACCGACCTTGATCAACGGAGCAATGCCTCGTTGAATTTTATTTTTCTTTATTCATGTTAACCTATTTTTCTTCCCTTCTCTTTGTTTCTCATATCTAGAGGTATGTGTAGTGAGGGTGGAAGAAACTGAGATAAGGCGATGATGAAGATGAGAGATTTTGGAGTTTGTGAAGAGTGTTTAGGGGTTGTTGATGGCCCTCGACAGAGTGCGAGCAACGGTGAGTGCGGGTTGCTGCAACACATGCAAACTCTTGGCAGTGGTGTTACGGTCAGTGGCAGAATCAGAAAATCTTTTCAAAGGGCGAATTTTAACCTTAATTTTTTTTCTAAACAAAAAAAAAATATTAGTATGAAAAATTAAGCATAATAATTTTTTTTTGACAATACGTAGGGTTACTATAGGGGATCTCGGGATTTAGAGGGGCGGTCGTATGAAAAACTAAGCATAACAAATTTTTTTTTTTACAATACGTAGGGGTACTATAGGGGGTTTGGGGGTTAGGTAGAGCGATCGGCCCCCTGCCCTCAAGATCCGCCAATGGGTACTGTGGCGGGGTTTCGTTTGCAAAGCGGTTAACAGCCTATTTTTGGCAAAGTATATGGGGAATCTCATGGGGAATCTCTTTCTTTATGTAATTATTCTTACATTAGGATTTAATTTTTGTTTTGTTTTAAGTTTAGTCATGCTTTATTTTAGGTTTTGTCTCCTCGTGCGAATGTTTTGCCGAATTGAGGTAGTTGTATCATCCCTCTTAGTAGGGCGGGGTAGTTGTCGCTATTTCAATTAGGGTAGCTCCAGGCTTTCGGTATGCAATAATATAATATTTATTCCATTTCACTCAATGAAATGTTATATTAGGATGTTTACCCTATCGGGGTTGGGATCAATAAATGTCGTGTTTAATTAGGCTTCAAAAAAAGTATTACTTTTAAGTCTAAAAAGTCACACTAATCGTTCCTAACTCAAGAGAGTAAGTCAACCTATTACTAAATTTCAACGAGTGAAATGAAATAGATACTACCGTACATCACATATACTAAAGGCCGGAACTACTTTAATTAAAATAGGGAGAACTACCCCACAAAAGTGGAGAACTACCCCCACAAAAGAGTGTTGTGATTTGGGGTTCATACGCAGTGAAAATTACAAAACAATTTTGACAAAAACCCCAACAGGATTCGAATATAATTCTATTAAAAACGTTTAAACCATGAAAACTTAATCATACATCGGTCGCAATATACCTTTCTGAAGGTTGATCGATCTCTAAGGCGCTGCCAACGACGAACGCCCTCTACCAGCAGTCCACACACGAATGGCGGCCGAGATTCAAAGTGTTAGCTTCGAGAGAATACCAAACCTTTTTGTTTCTCTCCAAAACGATCCAGAGCGCACCATAAAACCCTAATTCGTTTCTAAAACGAAAATAGAGTTTCATCACTTAATCTTTTCATACGTGTGTTCTAACTTAAAGCGTCTATTTATACAACCCTTGTATATAGACGGTTAAGTAAATTACACATATACCCATACTTAATGAAGTATAAGTGTAATACACCACAAGGACGTTTCTGTCATTAATTTTATCATATAAAATTCGTTTTTCTGAACCATCTTAAAATCTCGCAAAACCATTCTTAGTGTGCGACCCAATAGGCTCATACAACGTTGGCAGTGTACCAATACACATTTTGGTATACAAGTCATAATGTAGCAAGACATTATGACTACTCAAGTTGTACGAATATCAAATCGATACAACCTAATCAATAGTGTATATAACATCCTTTTGTCACACGATATCCTTTTGATCAAACATAAGGCATGGAATTGTCATCCAACATGTTCAATCGTACTAGTCTCGATATCTAGGTAGACTGAAAACATCCAAGTGACATTGATCAATATCAATTCACTTAGACTAGGCCTTTTAACAGTCTAACACATCGAGGGATCCACTGGATATCTCTCTTTATATGAGAGGGACAAATCCTATCTCGATTACACAACTTCATCACATTGCTCACATAGTAACCAATCACAGCCTTTATAATCGTTCGGTTAAAGACAACGTTTGATTGTGTCAAATCACTGTGTTCCTAATGTTGAAGTCTCTGTAATCTCAAGTCGAGGACCGAAAAATATACCTATCATGAGAAACAACTATGACTTAATCCATTTGATGTTCTCATAGCGGGTCGGTCCAGTACTTTGTTCCCTAACAAGTACTCGTGATCTTGATTCGTATCCCTATACGTATAATCATCATATGATCTTCAATCAAAACTCACACTAGTCCAGTATAATGATTGACTAGGGACATTTATGATATTTCTGTAAATACCCATGGATCTTATTATAACGTAAACATGCAAATTAATTATAATAAACAACAAATGAAATCCTCTATTTTATTAACTAAAAGTATTCATAAAGACAGTTAATGGATTGACCTAGGGCACATGCCCAACAAAGAGGACAACTACCTCAATTTGGTAAAAAAAACATATCAGCATGAATTGACAAAACCTAAAATAAAGCATAAACTAAACCTATAACAAAATAAAAATTAAATTCTAACGGAAGAAAATTTATATAAAGGAGATCGCTACAAGCACTTTGCCAGAATTGATAGTTAATTGCCTCACAAACGAAACCCTGCCACCGTAACATCGTTGTCAAGTCTCTGTCTACTTTGTTGCTACTCGCACTCACTGTTGCCCATGCATCGCCGAGAGTCATCAACAACCTTAAACACCTCATAAAACCCTAAAGTTTTTCATCTTCGTCATCTCGATCGATCTTACCTTCTTCCACCATTATTATATCATTTAATTTGCCTCTAAGATCTTTTTGAAAAGCTATAAATCTAAGAAGGAATCTAAGAAGGTACGTTTAGATTTAAAAAACAAGGAGATTAAGGAAAAATAGGACAACATGAACACATGAAGAAAAATAAAAGAACAAAAGCAGCCGAGACATTGCTTTATTGACAAGATTGGTTGCACATAGACGCCACTACTATTGAGAAGGTTGCCCGACGGCCATAATGGTCACCGACCGAACAAGAGTTGGGGAATGGGATAAGAACTAGTTTTATGATTTTTTTTATGATATATATAACTGATTTCAGAAAAAAAAAGAAAAATCCATAAGTATATATATTTATTGAAACCTAGATCCTTTTTTTTTGCTAAAAACCCTAGATCTTAATATAGTATATAAATAAATATAAATATTGAAACACTTCTCTAATTTCGTACTTCTAATTAATATAGGAGTTTGTAGCTTAATAAATTCTTCATTGACATTTGGTCCCTGAACTTTCACACTTTTCTTGATTTTGTCCTCAAATTTTAATTATTTCGCTTTTAGTCATTGAATTTTCATTTCTATCTACTTTTGCTCCTTTTGCTAAGTTGGAGTCTAACAGTCATCCCTGACGAAAAAGCTCACGAGTAGTTCGATCACGATCGATTTTTGGGTCAATGAATCGATTGTGAACTGCCTTTGAACTTAACCTAAATTATTTTTGTCAGCGATGGTGGAAAAAAAAATAGAGAGAAATGAAAGTTTAAAGATTAAAAATGATATGATAAAAGTTTGAGGATAAAATTAAGAAAAATGTGAAAATTCAGGACTGAAAAAAAATATTCAAACGTGGTACTTTGTGACTTTCAGCTGTGTATGCACGTACTATATGATTTAAGTAATAATAGGGCGAGGCTACAACCGACCTCAAACTCCACGCCTACTTGGTTCTTAATGAGGGCCGCTAAGGGCACCCCACCATTTAATGAAGGCACCCAAATTATTTGTAAAAATTCCAGAAAAATTGGAAAATGTTGTAAATTGAGTTGGAACTTGCTAAGAACTAGATAAGGAAAATAGAAGACTAAGAACTTCTACTACTACAAACTACTACTACAAAGGAGAATAGAAGAAATGAGATAGTTGGAATGAGAAGTTTTCATTCAACTTGGTGTGTCCATTACAATGGGGTTGACACCCTTTATATAGGCCATTTGGTGATGATGATAATTGTACTTATACAATGTGTACAAGTTATACATACACCACAAGTCATAGAACACATCACAAGCAACATAGACAATACATGGAAGAGTTGGTGTACATTGGAGATGATTACAAGTAACATGACAATACATGGATAAGTGATTATACATTGAAGTTGATTACAAGTTATGTAGAGTGTACAAGTTACATTCAATGTAGAAGTCATGCTTGATGTTACAATTCAATGTGAGAGTCATGCTTGACAATGTGATCATTCATAAGCTTAGTTAAAGGGTCATCCAATTTACAACACTCCCCCTTGGATGACACTTGCTGAGAGAATATGTCTCGTTAAAACCTGTACTAAAAAAACCATGTGGGAAAAAATCTAGTATAGGAAAAAGAGTACAATGTTCTCGTCAATCTTGATTTGTAGTATAATATTATTGATTGCCTCATTAAAAACCTTGCTCGGAAAACTCAATGGGACAAAACCAAAGCTACGGAAAAGAGTGCAACACATTGATACACTTTGAGAGAATATATATGCCTCATTAAAGCCTTTACTAGAAAAACCCTGTGGGGAAAAATCTAGTATAGGAAAAAGAGTACATTGCTCTCATAAATTTTTTATACGGAGTATAATAATGTTAGGATTGCATCTTTAAAAACCTTGCTAGGAAAACCCAGTGGGATAAAACCATAGCGAAAGGAAAATAGTGCAATACACTAATCAACCTTGATAAAGAGTTTTAATATTGTTAGAATTGCCTCATTAAAAACCTTGCAAGGAAAACCCAGTGGGATAAAACCTTAGCAAAGGGAAAAAGAGTGCAATACACTAACCAATAACTCATTTCGATTCTCCCCCTCATGTTCACATGGGTGAGACATCTTTTGCATTTTGTTGCACATGGACATCGTTTTCTATATGAACCATTTAATGCTGAAGCATATGATTGTCACTCTTTTGTATATAATACTTGCATCAAGTAATTGATTCATAATTTGTTGCTACTGAATGATCCTTTGAACTTCGAGTTCATATTAATTTATACATGGATCATAATACAACAAATTTAATGCAATTTGATGTGTTTCAAGCAATTTCACGTCATTCCTTTTGAATTGGCTTATATCTCCCCCTAATGGTGGGAAAATTGCTTCATCAAAGTGACAATTAGCAAAACTTGCTATAAATAAATTCCCTATCAGGGATCAAAGACATCTTATAATATGATTGATGGAGAGTTAAATCAATATAAGTCTCCTATTGATTTTCCTTAAGATAATATCCAGCTGATAAAAAAAATCCAGTTCGATAAAGAATGTCCGTGCGAATTTATGATATTTTCGCATTATTGATGATTATGGATAATCAAATAGATCTTTCCACATTATGAATGTCATTTGATTTATGACGACATTCGTTTTAATGTGTCTTATATATTCCAGAAGTTAAAGTCGGAAATATTATACTCAGATAAAATCATATTCATATAGATAAATTTCCTATTATTCTGAGTAGACTTCTTCTGAACAAGACATTAACAATAAAATTGTTGTACCCGATATTGCCTGAACATTAGCCTCCGCTAAGTTCGAATTCGAGAAATATTCACTTTTACATTATAATGTACATGCATGTAGCACGATACACAATACATAAACTCATCGCCTATATTTAGGTCACGATTTAAACACATCTCAATGTGCTTGTTTTATCGAGCCATTTTCAATTATAAAATTCATAATATTTTGCCTTTGATTTTGAAGGCATGGTAAAGCTCACAAAAATATTCGGGTATATATATGACAATATTTAGGCAAAATAGCCTTTCATATATGACCAAAAAAATGTCACAATTATGAGCGCTCATTGTCAATAATTATTTTCCCTTTGTAGTGGTGCACCACTTTTGTTCCAATTTTTTGTGGAATTGTCAATACGACCTTTACCTGATATTTTCACATTTTCCACGTCCATAAATTTATTATTGCGATCATGATCATTATATGCAACATATGCTTCTTAATTTGAAGCTGAACTAATTGGACGGGAGCGATATTATATTTATAATATCTCATTATTTTACTCAGCTACCATGAGACTAGAAATCAATCCTTAATATTTATTGGATTGACGTGCGCACTCGATATTTGTTGCAACAATAAATCGAGGCGGGCCACGTGACCTTATTTTATTGTCTCATCAGTCATATTTCCACATAGCCTCAACATAGAGGTAATTAAAATTGCGGAATTATAATTAATATTTGACTGATTAAATTTTGTAGCTTGAGACTCAACCGCTCATTTTGAGCTTTTGGAGCATTACCTTTTTGGTATGTATATATATCTCCATAAGGTGAAAATATATTTAAAGTGAAATATTCACTTTTCAAATCTCTAAAGAGAAATTGGCGAATGATTGTGTATAACACACAGTTTTGCATATATGCTTTATTCACAATTGTAGTATCTAATTGACATGACAAGTAATTCTTGTCGGTAATATAATAAGGCAACAAATTCAACTATGGTTGAATAATATTTTGAAAATAAATTTAATATAAAATAGTTTTCCCTTTTAGCATGTAAAAACATAACATATGATTAAATATATGTTCACAACTTGATTCATTAATAAACAAAATGTACTATTCGTATGAGTTGGTGGGACAACCTCCAGGTTGGGTGGCGAGACATAGTCTCCTTAATACCATGCCTCCTCGAACGGGATAACCCGTCTCCCTTTCAATGTTTAGCTTTACCGGGGACAAGGCTTACCCACTATCAACTCAAACTTATATCATTATTTGTATTATAAAATCAAGAATAGAACAATAACTAATCGTTTGTAGTTTTAAGAGAAAAACTATATGTCACACATTGACTTTTGATTTCTGATGTAGAAGATCGTACAAGACGCAACTACAGAGCATACTTTCGCAATCGGTGACGTTATAATGCATGGTATATAAATAAAATATGCATATAGAAGTGATGCATGTAATAAAAGGAAGCAACCATGATAATATAGAAATAAATTGAACTTATTTAAATAACAAAAGTTATACCTTCCTAGCTTTGTCTCCTTAACAAGCCTTCTTGAACTTCAAGATCTCCTTAATGCTAGAGCAAGCTCGTGCTGATAACGTGTTGTAAATTGAGTTGGAACTTGCTAAGAACTAGAGAAGGAAAATAGAAGACTAAGAACTTCTACTACTACAAACTACTACTACAAAGGAGAAAAGAAGAAATAAGATAGTTGGAATGAGAAGTTTTCATTCAACTTGGTGTGTCCATTACAATGGGGTTGGCACCCTTTATATAGGCCATTTGGTGATGATGATAATTGTACTTATACAATGTGTACAAGTTATACATACACCACAAGTCATAGAACACATCACAAGCAACATAGACAATACATGGAAGAGTTGGTGTACATTGGAGATGATTACAAGTAACATGACAATACATGGATAAGTGATTATACATTGAAGTTGAATACAAGTTATGTAGAGTGTACAAGTTACATTCAATGTAGAAGTCATGCTTGATGTTACAATTCAATGTGAGAGTCATGCTTGACAATGTGATCATTCATAAGCTTAGTTAAAGGGTCATCCAATTTACAACAGAAAAGACCATTTTGCCCCTGTATATATAATGATTCAAACCCCACAAATCATTTTGACAAAGAAAAAGGGCACCCCACCACCAAGCTTGAACCACAAAGCCACATTGCGTTTGGCGAGCGTTTATCGATTCTTGCGGATTGACATCATCCGACAGCGATGTAACAATGTTTGACAACCATATGATGGTTTCTTAGAACTGTTTAGTTGGGTAAAACTGTGAAAATGATGATTTGTTTGTCAACGTAGGGTTTGGTAATTTCCTCAAATCCGAACTTGTTTCCACTATATAATGGAGGATTGTCTGCTTGCTACGGTGCAAGAGGAGGTTGAACTTGAGGTAATTTTGCGAATTTATTGTGTTTTTTATGAGGTTATTCGAAGTTTCTGTCGATGTGCGCGATTGTTTCGGCCTCGCAGGGCCGAGATATATTGAAATGTCTCGGTCATAGAGGACCGAGCCTACTCTAACCCTCTCGCCAGTGTACAACCGAGAGTAGGAGAAAATTCTCGGTTGTACACCACCGACGCCACATTACCTATCACTAATTGTAGCTCTCGTCATGTCTCGGCCGAGATAACTGAAGTATTCTCGGCCATGCGTAACCGAGACACTGTGAACTCTTCCCGCCTTCGTGGCGAGACTCGCGAGTTCCCAAAAATTTAACTTCCGTCTCGGCCATGCTTGGCGAGACAAGCAACACGCCTCTCGACTGTGTGGCCGAGAACCGCGATTTCCCAATTTTTTTACCATTCTACAAACCGCCACACACACATTACAACTACTCTACCAAATGTAACTTAATTCGACGATCTTCAACCGAGCCCTAATTTGGAGACGAAATCGGCTCACACACCGGACCCTACAAAATGCAGAAAACCCGAACAACGAAGGAGAAACACACGGCGAGGGACGGAGAACACGATTTCGGGGATTCCTCTCACTCGGCTTTGGTCGGTTCAAAACAAATGGATTCTTCCACAAGGAGTTCGGTGAAGGTGGTGGTGGGGGTGGTGGGGTGCTCAGGGGTTTGCACGAGGGTGGTGGGGTGCAGATGGATTTCCACGAGGGGTAGTTTAGGTATTTCAAGTCTAATTTTTGGGTGCCCTAGGTAAATCGGTTTGTGCCCACATTAACTGGGTGCCTTCATTAAATGGTGGGGTGCCCTTAGCGGCCCTCTTCTTAATTTAGAAGTTAGTGTTACAGATGAAGATGTGTTTGTACAAATCTCGATATCCATCGGACGCACAGCATGAGGACGATAACCTCTAGTGTGAGTTTAGGGTGCACGTTGTTATCATGTTTCCGTGTTCAATATGATTTCCCAATCCGAAATAGAAAGATAATATGATTTCCGTGTCCAACTGCGCGGGGATATATATGGAATGGGGCAGCGCCCAAAATTTGAATCCTTCCTGGGGTCGGGGAATCCACACCGTCCTTTCTGCCCCCATCCTATATTCTCTCTTTCAACTTTGGAAAGTAAGGCGGTGTAACCACAAAGGAAACTTAAGTCTCTTCCATATTTGTAACCTCGGACCCCACCTCACCCTCTCCATAATTTAGTTAATTTCCAAGCCCAACCTCAAACCACAAACCATCCCACCCGTTGACGTCCTCACTCAATCTCCCACAACTAATCCATCATATATTATATTTTAATCTTTCCTGTTATTAATTTTTTATTTAGCAATAAGTAATGAAGGGAGATCCTAGTTTTGATATTGTAAAGCACCCAACTAATAATTTAAACGATTTTATGTTTGCAAGACTCTTGCAACAGGAGGGGTCTGAGGAAGGAGAAAGTCGAATTAGTTCTGCCAAGAATAGCAGCAAGACCTGCAGTGCAAGTTTTGATGAAGGCACGATTGAAGTAGGAAGGCGTGGGCGAGGCCGTCCCCTGGGGTCAAAGAACAAGCCCAAGCCCTCTCCCCACCTTGCAATCCGGGACCCCGATCAGTGCTCAATAATGCGGCCGCTCGTCCTCGAAATCCCTGGCGGCACCGACGTAGTGAATGCCGTCTTTGGATTCGCTAAACGTAGGAATGTCGGCCTTTGCGTTCTCACTGCGTCCGGGACTGTTACTAATGTCTCTCTACGTCAACCTTCCTTTACTCCAGATGGTAGAGGAGCCGTCATCAACTTCCATGGCCGTTTTGATCTTCTTTCGATTTCGGCTACCTTCATTCCTCCATTGTCATCCACAAACTCGTTCACAATCTCCCTTGCAGGCCCTCAAGGTCAGATTATCGGTGGATCGGTGGCGGGTGCTTTAGCTGCAGTTGGCACCGTTTTCCTTGTTGCTGCGTCGTTTGATGCCCATTCATATTACCGTTTGCCTATTGAAGAAGAAATGCTAGATGCGGTAGTATCTCCGACAGTTGTATCTGGTGCCGGTGACGAGAGCCACGGCCACCACGGCAGCTATAGTAGCAATGTAAAGTCGGATCAGTATCGCGGGATGCCTGCCTCTAGTTGCCAGCTTCCATCGGATATCAATTGGGCATCCACATCGCCTTTCTGATTTAATATTTAATAATGTGTTAAACCCGGGAATCCAATGCCGTAGTTATAGTTTATTTCTTTGTTTTTTTTGTTTTTTTGTTTTTTGTTTTTTGTTTTTTGTTTTTTTTTTTTTTTTAAGCCAAGCGGTTGTTGGTTTTGGTATGTCATTAAATTTTTATTTGTTTTCAGGATAGCTTTTGGGTAATAGATGGATCATTACTACAAAGCAATATGCATTTAAAGACATTATAATCTTTTTCCATTAAACGTACCTATGTCTCTAAGGTTTGCCACTTGAGTTGCCTATTTATGGGACCCAAACATTATTTAAGGACATTTGTAAATTATGTGTTGCTAATTTAGGGCTGGGACACTTATTTTTGCAACGATTAAGAGCTTAGCGTCCTTAAATTGGTGACACATGCACTCTTAGCGACATGAATTGAAAATCTCCAATTAGGGATGCAGCTGGAGCGGAGAATCTCTATTCTCCATGGAATTCGCTCCGATGGGATTGGGATTCCCCACCAATTAGGCCCCACGGGGCAGGGGACAGGGGAAATTTCATCTCCACCACACGGGGCAGGGCATGGGTGGTATTTCCCCTCCCTATCTCGTGGGGATTCCCTGCCCCGCCCTGCCGGGACTCTCCACGGGGATCCTTAAATATTATATGTGGGAACTGCCCATTCCCGTTTGGATTTCAACAGTGGGGAATTATTTGATATATTTGTATAATGTAGTATACTATTTAGTGGGGAATTAGCTGCGTTAATATATATATATATCTCTAATTAATGCAACTAAGTTTATTATAAATAATGTAGCATATTATTTAATGTATTTGTATAGATTCAACCATTGAACTATGCTTTTAATGATTTAATTTTTTTTATCTATGATGTATTTGACCTCTTTTTTAAGATATTATGTGAAAAAATGATTGAGGTAGGGAATCCTCTTGGAGGTGGGGATCCCCGCTTGGTGGAAATGGGGGGTCAAAATTTCTCCAATGGAGAATTTCAAGCAAAGAATCCTCACCCGCCATAAATGATGATAGGGATAAGGATTGCATTCCTTGCCCCAAACTCGCCACCTGCATCCCTATCCCCAATGCTACACCTACTTAGTGAACGCACTCACTTAACCACACCTACCTATGAATCAAAGTCTTATGCATCTCGGGACGCGTAATCCCACATCGCAAGGATTGCCACATATATAGGTGACTGTGAAATCCTTTATTTCAATAAACTTGCATTAGGATCTAATTACGAGATGAATGAGTCTTAATAACGACATATGTTATGGATTAAGACTCGGATAGGTGAAAAAAATGAAATGACTAGGTCAATATAATTTTTCGTTGGTGAATGCCTATTGTGTGTATTATATGAGACTTAGTCGTGAAGTCAAAGTGTGTTGAGGTGTATCCTCACTTTTTGTCATAATTAGGGTTCCAATTGCGTGTCCGAAAGACATGAGTGAAAATAAAAATTATTAGCTGCTCAAAAACTAGTAAATCAAGTATCATGCAAGACTTTTACCTCGGTTTGTGTGCAAGTTGGAATTGGTGGTACTATAAAATAAAAATGAAGTTGGTGCGAGACCTTGCATCGAGTTACGTGTTAATAGGCGATGATCAAGGTTGGGAATGGGTCCAAATTAGTGCAATTCTGGTTAAGTATATATGACAAGAGAATTGGTCTATAAGAATTTGATATGTCGTGGACAAAGTAAAGATTTTTGGAGTTATGTTATGACTAAAAACTAGTGTTATGGACGTTTTATGGATTTAGATTGTTTCACCAAGAATTTGGCTCAATTTGGTGAAAAACCGAATCCAAAATGAGCTCCTGAAGTCAAAACACGTTAAAATAGGTATTTAGATGACGATTTGCTCATTTATTGACAAGTTTTTTAGCGACATGCAAAACTTTGTTGCTAAATGCAGTCTACAATGACAATTTGTAGTCATCATTATAGAGTTAGGTTTAGAAACAACTGGTTAGCAATGAATTTAATCATCACCAAATAACACATTTAGTTATAAAGGTTTTAGCAGTAAGTAATAATTGTTGCTAAATGTAGACTATAGTGAGAGGAATATTTTTTTATCACTAAAAAACTATCTTTAGCAACAACTTATTAGCAAGAGTTTCAGTTCATCACTAAAATGTTGATTTAGCACCAATAATCGATTGGCCCAAGTAGTAAAAGGCTTGGTCACTTTAAGCAAAGCTTCGAGGTCGAGTCTCATTAATGAAAAAAAACTGAGTTGAGAGAGTCGCCCCATATGAAGTCTGATAGTGTCCGAATGAGAAATAAGCGTTGTGGTTGGCGTTGGACAACACATGAAAAACTAACAATAAAACAAAATTAAAAAAACTAAAAATAGCACGTACCTAAGTGTTGCTAAATGTAACTATAAAAATTAGATTAACCTTTTCGCATAATATATAGCAATAAAAATAAGTTTCTCTTACTAATTTTTTTTTCTTGAAAGAATCTTTCTTACTAACTTAATAATATTAAACAAGAGTTTTTCAATATGAGAATGTCTAAAAATAAAATTCTCTTACTACAGCTAAAGGCTCTCTTGTCACACCACGGCCTTGAATAAACGGTTTGACTGGCCCGAATCGTTCTCTAATTCTCCGACTTGGGAAATATAATCGAAGTACGACTCAATTTATGCCTTAATTCATGTACCCTATCAATTTAGCTTAACAATTTGTACAATCATTTTACGATATTCATAACTTTCCAAAACATAAAGTATTAAACTGTTTAGGTCCCAATCTAAACATGATTGCGAGTGCGGAAGTCGTGTGCATGCCATATATGTAATCAAAAGGGAACTACAATGAAAAAAATCAAAAGTTGGATATACAGTCATCGATACGTCGAAGAACATATAAAACCCAAAATATAAACCAACGTATACAAAATCAGATACACACAAAACCTACAGTAATGATAGTGGCGCGACTCTCCTCGTCGTTGCATGTCAGTCTCGAGCGTTACCCTTTCAAAATGAAAGGAAATATACAGCAAGACATAATGAAGTAAAAGAAAGGAAATATAAGTTCATCGCATAAAAGTAAAAGAAAGGAAATATAAGTTCATCGCATAAAAGTAAAAGAAAGAAAATATACAGCAAGACATAATGAAGTAAACATGCAACGAGTCTAAACATCCTCATGGGGGATTCTCGTGAACTCCTTAATGCAAATACATTTCAAAATGCGTATCAAGACCTTCTAAAACCCATATCCACATCAAGATTCAAAGAAATAACTAAGTCCTTGGAATCTCACTAAGTATTATAAAAACATTTTGTCCCCGACTTGCGCTCCATTTTTATCATCAAAAACTTAAAACCTCTAGACACTTTATAAACAAAAGTTGGTTTATAAACCAACTTTCCATAAAGCTAAACAATTCTTGATTTGGATAGAAATTGAAAGAGTTATGCCTCTTAGACCGAAGCATGTTTATCATCTCCAAATCTCATATGGTAGTTTTATTTTCCAAATTGCAGAGCATTTTTGGCTATGAAAACGTTTGATTTTGAAAAACACTCAGTAGGACAAAGTTGTTTATTTCAAAGTAAAATTTCCAATGGCATTGGAATCAGTCCATTTGGATCTAAAATGAAAGAGATATGATGGAAATACCATTACTGGTCCAACTAAAACTTATAGTTTACATGTCCAAGTTGCAAAGCCATTTTGAAGAGGATAACATTTAAATCTCAGAAATGTTCAGTAGGACAAAGTTGAAGGGATTTAAGTTAAGTTTCAAATGCCATTAGATTCACTCAATCTAGATTTCAAATCAGAGAGATATGTCCATTTTACTAATAGTGAGTAACATTATTTGTATTCAAATCAAGCCAACACCAAATTATTTCCATTTGAATAGACATCTCATTACCTTATCTATCACAAATGGGGGAGTTCTAGCTGTTCCTAAGCATTGTGCTTGCACTAGTGCACACTTCCTAGCCTTGCGTCGCACTAGTGTTGATCTCCTGGCTTAGCTTCCCTTAGAGATTTCTACTCACCATGTTTTTTTCTGTCATCTCAAGTCCTTGAAAGATTGGAAGTTATGAATTCTAATTTTTTTGTTCAACCAGGAGATCCTTACATACCTTAATTAGAATGTAATTAAGTTAATTAATCATATCCTAACTATCCAATCATCATCATTGCATATTTGACCAATGAAATCTAGTGTAAAACACTTTTCATTGTTCCATTCCCTTCCCACATGCATCTTGCCACCGCATGCTTGTGTTGGCCACTTCATAGCCACCGGATGGGCCTTGAGATACGTACTCTAGGATGATTTAACGATTAATAAAAAATAAACTATTTTGCGCCTTTTATTAAATTGCTGTGGTCACATTCTATTTATTCAACCATAGGCTCCCAACTTTATCAATTTCCAACCTTACCTATTTAAGTAATTTATCCGGCTTAGTATATTTTCAGTCTTAGTCCAGTCACATTACCCATTACGATTAACATGTATTTCTAGGTGATCATGTTACATTCATGCATAATTATTTATATAATATAATACACCCCACTCATATATAACATATATACTTATCCACAGGTCAGCACTATGTCGAGCACGACCATATTACTCTGGTTAAACCAGTTTGGGCCTTTGGTCCGGTCGAAACAGGTTATGTTTGGTATAGTCCTTGATGGGATGTCACAACTTTCCTAACTAATTGAGATTTTGCCCTTGAAATTAAATTTATACCTGAGTCAAAATAGATTTGGAAAGTGCTCGCGCATATAATCCTCACGCTCCCAGGTGAACTCCTAGTCATCATGGAATTGCCATTTGACTTTCACTAGGGGTATCTACTTCTACCTGAGCGTTTGTACCTTCCTGTCTAATATCTGAATCGGCCGCTCCTCATATGTCACATCGGGTCTCATATCAAACCGCTCCCAGTCCACTATACCTTTGCTAGTCCCCTCACATTTCCTCAGCGTAGAGACGTGAAATACATCATGAACTGTGGACAACTATGGCGGTAATGCCAACCTATATGCGACCTTCCTGATCCTTTCAACAACCTCAAATGGCCCAGTGTACCTCGGAGCAAGTTTCCCATTAAACCCAAATGTATAATGCCCCTTTAGTGGTGACACCTTTAGGTAAGCAAAATCCCCTATCTGGAACTCAACGGCTCGAAGTTTCAGATTAGCTTATATCCTTTACATATCCTGTGCTGCCTGTAGCCGCTGATGAATCAGCTACACCTTCTCTATGTGATCTTGTAACTCAACTGACCTAACTGCCACTGTATCCGCTACCTCTGCCCAACAAGATGGTGTCCTGCACGGTTGATAAGTGATTATTTAAACTTATGTATAGGACTAGTTTAATAGTATATTTGGTATAAATATCACAGAAGGAGCTCTAATTGATGGTATTTATGCATTTTCATGTATACAAGGTACAAAGGACACAAAAGAGTGATTTCATGATGAAAAAAGGAAAAAATGCACAAAATTACATTTGACGCCGTGAGAAGAGTGTACACAGCATGGGCAAGGCGTGAAGAAGGAAAGAAAAAAAGAGGTGCAATATTGTTGGCGCAGTGGTGGCGCCATGGGTGCATAGGGAAGGTGCCGGGGTAGACAACACAGGGCGCCGTGCCTACTGTGAAGGAAAAATACACATAAAAGGCTGAAGTTGTAGCGGCGCCATGGCTTTACACAAACAATGCCAGACCACTTATGGACATCACTGGGAAATAAAAAAATAGAATGTTTAGAGTTCTAGTTCATTTAAAATTGTCTATTAGGGTTTCTAATTATATTCTAAAGTGTCTTAGGGGTATAAATAGGTATTAAAACATGGTAAACACACACATTAACATATATTTTCGTTGATTATCACAAAGTAGCATAGTTTACGTTGTTATTGAGTGTTAAGAATTTTGGAGGAGAAGACATTGAATACTCTACTTGTGGTTATTCAATATTGTTTTCTTGATTTAATTGAAGTTATTTAATTCAATCTTTGATTGCAATGAATACCATGATGTGTATGTTTATTTCAATGATGAGTAAGTAGTTCATTAATCTTAGGGATCAATGGATCCTATGATATGAATGCTATGCTAAAGAAATCATGAATGGATTATAATGATAAAAAGTGCAATGATTAGAATTTTTATTGATTCTATACGTAATGCTATGAACATCTTGATTACATGTTTGTTGATTAGAGGTTTTAGAAGTTACCATGGCCATTGGAGCTTTTGAGCCGGATGTGAATGATAATCGTAAAATATATAACACCGATAAATGTTATTGATTAGAGAGGCACATATAGTAAACTTAAGTGGTTATGAATATAAAGATTCGAAACTTAAAGCAATGTGGAACTTACATTATTCACACTAATAGGTGGAGTTCTAGTTTGCACATTAGAATCTTTTTCGCCACGACAGTGGGTTGAAGTGAATATTAAGAAAATCTATCATTCTATTTGGGCATTGCACACACATAATGAAGATGAAGGAAGTGAGTTGAAAAGCATAGTTATTTATTTCCTAGGTGAAGTCGTGAACTAAGATCTTCTTAATATAAGAGTACAAGTATTTACATTATTTTGTTAGAATATAGTAGTTTAGTTAAAACAAATTAAAAAGAGATTTTCTTAGCAATAGAGTAAATTTGACTAAGTAAACTATGTGCAATACACCTTTCACTAAGGACGATATCCGTAATCAGCACTAGTTGATCATATTATTACTACAATCGAGTCGTCATATTTACGACTGAAATCAAGTTTTTGGCATCATTGTCAGGGATAGGTAGCCAAACACTAGTTTAGTTAGTTTACAAAATCTTTAAGTTTTACTTTCAATTGTTTACTTTCAAGTTTATAAAAAAAGAGTTTACGTTTCAAGTTTGATGATCTACACTTGATATTTTGTGTTTTCTTTTTTAGGGATAATTAATGCATGTATAGTAAATGAGAGAATGACTTAGTGCCTCACAATCTCGAGATTGACAAAACCAACGAGGGAAAAAAGGAAAGGAATCAAGATGGCAGAGGATCAAGCGCGAAACCAATAATAGGGCTGAGAGAATAACCAACCTGAAGGTGATTTGGTAGTGCAAGATAAAGTGTGGGGATAAAGATGTCTTCGTGACTACTTCAGACCAGAAGTTCAAGAGACTTACAATGGTTTAATGAGGCTTCCAGCCAACACCACCGAGTTCGAATTGAGACCGTCTCTAATCTACATGGTGCATAATAGCCTATTCAACGAGTAAGATAATGAAGATCCAGTTGCACATGTAGAGAATTTTTTGGAGAAGTGTGCCACCGTGCACATTACCGGAGTTACAAAAGAGATGATAAGGATGAAACTTTTCCCATTCTCATTAGGAGGAAAAGCCAAATTCTTGTTGCAAGGACTAAACACAGGGAATATAACTTCATAGGCAGAAATCAATGAAAGATTTCTAGACAAGTTCTTTTCCCCAATGAAGGTTAGTGAAAAGAAACTGGAAATTAACCAATTCAAGGAAGAGGATACCGAGTCTCTTGGAGAGGCATGAGAGAGATTCAAAGAGTTACTGAAGAGATGCGTAGGACATGGATACGTGAAATGGGCACAACTACATATTTTCTATTATAGAATGAATCAGAGCACATAAATATTAGTTGATGCCGCAAGAGGTGGTTCTCTACTAACCAAGAATGAAGATGGAGCATTAGATCTTCTAGATCTTATGTCTCAAAACTCTACAAGCGGTACTCACTCCACAGTTAGAAAGTCAGCAGGCATATATGAGATTGATTTGCAAGCTGCGATCATGACATAACTATCCAGCTTGAGCAGTCAGATGGCAAAACTACAAATTGGACAATAAAGTCCACAAGTGCAAGTAATACAACAACCCATAAACCACCAAGCCATGGTGGTTAATCCAATGGACATGCATCAAGGAATGAAGTTTGAAGATATCAAGTTCATGAACAACCAGAGCTATGAAAACAACTTCAAGCCGAGAGGAATGACTCTTTATTATCATGGATACAATAACCCTGACTTCTCATACGAAAATCCTGATAACGCACTAAATTTTTAATCAACAAGTCTAGCAAGGGAAGTTAGGCCAAAGCAAATAGATGACTTTATTGAAGTCAATTAAGAAATCCTTGAATGCAATTGACATGAAAAATAATGAATGACTTGAGAAGCATGAGAAAGAGATGAAAAATGTGATGCAAGCTCTATAGAGGATGGACAATGTGAGATCACAATCCATCAAGAACGGAAAGATAGATTGGTCAATAGACTATTGCTTTGAATTTAAGGAAAGAAGGACAATTTTTGAGTAACACTATCACAAATCCTAAAGAGAATGTTAATGCTATTCACATGATGAGCACTATGATAACGAATGAGCCAATATAAGAGCAAGTGATTTACAAGCTAGAAAAAGTCAACACTTTGGCTATGAGAAAATATGAAGTGATGCATGAGAATGGAACGAAAGTGAGGCAATATGAACTCAAAGGATTCAAGATACAAATGATTAATGCCTTGAAGAATAAGAAGAAGGGGAAGAAACAATGGAGAGCTAAGTAACTAGATAAAGAGCCTTCTGAAGAAGCACCAAAAGGAAATAGCATCAAGGTTGTTCCAAAGAAGTCAGAACCAAAATTCAAGTTCACACTGAGACTTCAACCAATCAAGAGGAGAGATCCTGGAGATATATGCATACCATTAAGCATTGATAGGCACCGATTTAGAGACATCTTGTGTGACACGGAAGCCTCAGTCAATGTAATGCCTATCAATGACAAGTTACAAGCAGTTTTGAATATCAATTGTCCCGATTAAACAAACTTGCAAGTAGTAGATGGTAACATTGGTACCAACAATATGGAGAGTCTTGAATGTGCATGTGAAAATGGGTAGATTCACATTTATCACTAATTTTGAGATTATGGATAATGATATAGATGATGATGTGTCTATGATACTTGGGCGAACATTCTTGAACACCGACAATGCGATCTTGCACACAAGGAATAAAATGATCAAAATGAGTATCGAAGAGGATGATGATGCCGAGAAGATTGTCTTTGTTGAAGGGCAAGAAGTACATCGTAATGGGAGAGATATTGTTATCTCCGACGTACAAATGGAATATCTCGATGGACTAAACGAGCAAAAAGGCATCGGGCTAATGACGTTAAATGAAGCGCTAATGGGAGGCAGCCCAAGGGTTTTTAATTTCAATTTTTAAATTTTAGTTAGTTAGTTATTTAGTTTAGTTTCAATAATCTAAGCATTTAGTAATTTTCTAACTTTTGAAAGTTTTGTGCTAATTGTGTAGGAGAGACCATTTGCCGAGTGACGTTTTATCGGAATGAAAAAGTCTCAACTAACATAATAAAAACATAAAAGAGCAAAAGTGTTAAAGAGGTAAAGGTCAGGTACATTAAAAAATCGCGGATAAGTTTTTATGGAATTTTATTATACATGGTATTTAATGCTGTCACGACGCCTTTTGTAGTAATACACAAGTCGGGAGAGCACCAATAGGGATTTAATGTGAAATTCGTAAAATCATGGAGAGATACTGGTTTACGTCGTATGTGTACACATATGGCGCATTGGGAAAACAAGGAAAACACCAAGATGTGAGCAAAAATGGTCATAGCAACCTCGACGCCGTGGCCATGCTGTGGCGGCGACGTGCCCTATAAGGGACGATGCCGACGTCGAGGTAGGAATTTTAAACCCCTTTCAACCCATATTTTCCACACTTGAAACCTATTTCATACACCACCAACCAATCATTCATCCATCTAGAACCCAATTTTGATCAATTCTAAGTGAGAAAAAAGTGTTTCTAGTGATCAAGAGTGAAAAAGAGAGTACATTGTGAATTTGGACAAGGAGGAGAGCTAGAGGATTGATTTGAATATTTGATTCAAGAGAGCAATATGGTTTGAGTTTGTGAGCAAAGTGAGAGAGCTTTGATTGATAGAAGCTTGGTGGAATATTCTATACCGGAAAGTAGTCCGACATTGAGATAAATTTACAATTTCATTAGTTATGCTTTGAAATTTTTGGAAGTTATCGATGGAATTGCATGAATTGTGGAAATGAGGTTGTTGGATAAGAATTTTTGGTACAATGGATTTAGAGCATCAATGTGGTTATGGTAAATTAGTTTATCTTTTGCATTATTTGGCATGTGAATAACCTTTCTGGATGAAAATTTTGATTTTAGGTGATTTGAAGACTCGTGTTGTGAATTGTTGTGTTGTGTAATTTTTTGAAAATGGCAAGAACAAGGAGGCAAACAAGTCAAAGTAGGGTAGCAAGGGCAAATGATTATGAGGTATCATCCTCTAAAGATCTGAATGAGGATGAACCGAGACTTTTTAAGTCTAAGAACTATATTAGTAGAGAGGTTACGGAAAGATATGAGGTCAATGAGAATTGGAAATTCATTTGTGAGAGAGATATAAACATACTGGCTAAGTATGACATGAGAGTAAACAATTTCATTAGGAAACAAGGTTGGGAGCAATTCACTCAAGACTATAGAGAGAACAATGTTAATGAAGTGAGTGAAATTGTTTATGAATTTTACGCCAATGCAAAGTTTACTAAGAAAGGTGACCCAGTGAAGGTGAGAGGGGTGTTGGTCCCCTTTACTGAGCGATACATAAATGACATATATGAGTTAGAGCACTTGTGCATGGTTAGAAAATCACATACCTTCCTGGATGACTTGTATGAGAGTCCCTATAACCTATACTCTTTTAGAGTCATTGAGAGAGCATTGGTTGTCCAAGGACAACAAGGATGGGCACTAGGAGCTGAGAATGTGCCAAAGCACATTAAGAAGGGGAGCATGAGGAAAGTTTTTAGAATGTGGTAACATTTTCTAGTTGGTTCATTATACCCTACCACTCAGCAGGGCGAGATCAACAAGCCTAAGACAACTTGTTTGTATTAGATTATAAAGAACGTGAGGATCACTATGGGCGAGATCATCTATACAAATTTAAGGGAGTCTATCATGACCGAGAGAGACAACAAATTATTGTTTCCAATCCTAATCACCCAAATGTGGTTGAAGGCCAGAGTACGATTGATTCAGGATGAAGAATTTGATATTGAGGCCCAAGCAACAATAGATGAAGAGTTTATGCTTACCTTAAAATCACTAATAGGATACCAGTTACTCTGAGGAAGAGAGAAAGAGAGAAAGAGAGAGCCAAGAGGGACATACTTGAGGCGAGTTGTTGGCCAAAAAGCAAGAGGACCATGCAATAGCAGCAACAACAACAGAGTTGGCCTAAAAGTTGCAAAACGAAGGATATGGAGAGGATGAGGATCACCAGCAGGGATTTGTTGAGGGATACAAGTTTGTACTTTCACTTATAGGAGAGCAAGACTTGGATGGTCCTGAGGTTTTTCCACCACCTCCATCACCACATGCACCAGTACCACCACCTGAGGACTTGACTCCACGACAATAAAGGCTGTGGATTGCTAAGATGAGGAGACAATATAGAGAGGACATGGCACAATATCTTGAAGCCTTGGTGAGATATGAGTAAGACCAACTGAACGGACAATGTAATTTCATGTTATTTGCATTTCATCAGAGGGACATAACTATATATGAGAGAAGCATATGGATGAGACCTACTGATAGGTCTATTGGCTTTCCAGCGGCATCAAACTACTTGTTTGATCCAGACGTGGTGCCTAGCAAAAAGGGTGGATCGTCCTTTGACACCATCTTTTGCAGGAGCTGATGATGATGATGTTGATGATGATGCGCAGTCCTAGAGTCTGAGTCTTAGGATTTCTTTAGACCTTGGGGAGATGAGCGATACATCTATACAGATTATCTTTTATATTTGGATATTTCGACACTTTAATTAGTGTTTAAATTTTATGTTTATGCATTATTATGTATTATTACTATTATTATGTTTGTGTGTTTAGTGTTTTTATGTTTCAGACTCATTTTTAAACCTTGAGGACAATGTTTGGTTTAAGTTTGGGGGCATCAACACTACACTATGGGAAGTGGTAAGAAATGATGAAATAAGGATAAACACAACATGTATGATCGTAAAATTTTATTTTTTAAGCAGCTAAAAAGGAAAGCATGGTAGTGTATTTTTCATATACTTATTATTTAAATGTGTTTGGATAGTATATATTATGTTATATATAGTAATATGTAACGAATAAGTAATTTATTTGCAAAGTTCATGCCTTTAATTGATGATAAGTAAGAATACAAGTATCTTGTTGATATGCAACTCAAGAGAGTTACTAATTTTTTGAAGAAAATAAGAATTTGTAGCAAACAATGGTATGATTAAATGATTAGAAACCTAGAGTTAGTGAAGAACATGAATTTAAAATAAAAGCAAGAAAGAATATTAGAACACTTCTTGTAGAAAAAGTTAGATCTCTAAGGATTTCTATAATAAGTATGAATCTTATTTGAATACAAAGTAAATAAAGACTTAGTAGTAAGAGGGGAAGATATATGCATGATGTTTCATAAAAAGTTGGAGTTAAAACTTGCTTGATAAAGTGAACGTGAGAAGTGCTAACAAGAGTTTTAAACATAAAAAATAGAGATTCCCCCAAGTTTTATAGGAAAAGGAGCAGAGAACTTGATGGTGGGAAAAAGAGAGAAAAAATGAAATCCATAGGAAAAGGAGCAGGGATCGTGCAACTAGAAAATAAGAGGAGAAAAGAAATGAAATATATAAAAATAAAGAAAGAAAGGCAGAAGTTAATTTAAAACTTTTCAAATAAAAGATTTAGTTCGATTACAAGTAACTTAGTTGAGTTGAGTTTTCTTTCCAATGATATTAAGTCCTATAGACTCTTGAAGTACTAAAGTCTACAAAACTAGTATAATCTATGCTTATTTATGAATTCTTGAGCTTAATGAGAAATTATGAGATTGTACACTTGCTACTTGAGTGTCGAGGTAATAGAAACTTGTGAGTAGTGATGGTTTTGGTGTGAACTACTTTTGAGTTTCGAAAGTGAGTTATATGTGTTATTTAAGCTATATTTTTTGAAAGTATACGTTTTTGCAAAGAAAAGATTTTGAGTGGATTATTGACTTGAACTTATTTGAATTAAAGGATACTCCATGAACAATGTAAAATGAATATGTACTGAATTAGTAATAGTAAGAATACTTTGTAGAATACACTTTTGCTCGGGATGTGCAAAATCCTAAGTTTGGGGGTATTTGATAAGTGATTATTTAGACTTATATATATGACTAGTTTAGTAGTATATTTGGTATAAATATCCTTGAATGAGCTTTAATTGAAGGTATTTAGGCATTTTTAGGTATACAAGGTACAAAGGAGACAAAATGAGTGATTTCATGATGAAACGAGCATAAAATGCACAAAGTACATTTGATGACGTAGCTAGTATGCTTGACGCCGTGGAAGAGTGTGCACAGAGTGGGCAAGGCGTGGAGAAGGAAATAAGAGAAGAAAAGAGGTGATGCAGTGTTGGCGTAGTGGCGGCGCTGTGGGTGCATAGGGACGACACTAGGGTGGACTACACATAGCGCCAAGCCTACTGTGAAAGGAAATACACAGAAAGGTCAAATCTATGGCGGCAGTGGCTTTACACCAACATCGCCATATACTTATGGACAACACTGGGAAGTAGAAAATAGAAAGTTTAGAGTTCTAGCTCATTTGGAATTGTCTATTAGGGTTGCTAATTGTATTCTAAAGTGTCTTAGGGGTATAAATAGGTATTAGAACGTGGTAAACATACACATTATCATACATTACCACCAATTATCACAAAGTATCATAGTTTTACGTTGTTCTTGAGTGTCAAGAAGAGTTTTGGAAGAGAATACATTGAAGACTCCACTTGTTGTTATTCGATATTGTTTCTTGATTTAATTGAAGTTATTTAATTCAATCTTTGATTGCAATGAATACCATGATGTGTATGTTTATTTTAATGATGAGTGAGTAGTTCATTAATCTTAGGGATCAATGGATCTTATGGTATGAATGCTATGCTAAAGTAGTTATGAATGGACTATGAAGATAAAAAAGACGATGATTAGAATTTGTATTGATTCTATACATAATGCTGCAAACATCTTTATCACGTGTTTGTTGATTATAGGTTTTAGGAGTTACCATGGACATTGGAGCCTTTAAGCTGGATATGGACGATACAAACGTAAAATATATAACATCAATAAATTGATTAGGGTGGCACAGATAATAAACTTAAGTGGTTATGAATCTAAAGATCTGGAACTTAAAGCAATATGGAACTTACGTTATTCACACCGATAATTGGAGTTCTAGTTTTCATATTAGAATCTTTTTTGTTACGACAGTGGGTTGAAGTAAATCTTGGAAATTTGTCTATTCTAATTGAGTATTGGACAAACATAATGAAGATGCAGGAAGTGAGTTGAAAAGTATAATTATTCATTACCTAGGTGAAGTTGTAAGATCTTCTTAATATAAGAGTACAAGTATTTATATTGTTTTGTTAGAATAGAGTAGTTTAGTTAACACAAATTAAAAAGAGATTTTCTTAGCAATATATTAAATTTGACTAAGTATACTATGTGCAATACACTTTTCCCTAAGGATGATATCCACAATCAGCACTAGTTGATTACATTATTACCATAATCGAGCTGTCATACTAATGGCCATGATCAACGGTCTGCCATTTAAGGCCTTAAACAGTGTCATACCAATACTCTGCTGGTAGCTGTTACTGTATGAAAACTCACACAGATGAAGATACTCTTTCCCGTGGCCTCCGAACTCTAACACGCAAGCTCGTAGCATATCCTTCGAAACCTGGATGAGTCTCTTGGATAGTCCATCCGTTTGAGGGTGAAATACGGTATTAAGGTGTATAGCGTAACCAACCTATCCTGCAAGCTCTGTCATAAGTCATAGGTGTACCAAGGATCCCTATCGGACACAAAAGTAATAGGTGCACCATGAAACCTAACCACCTCTCGATCATAAATCTTGCTTAAGCTACTAAATGAGTATGAGATCTAATAGGTAAGAAGTGTGCTGTTTTCGTCGGTCTATCAGTAGTCACCCTCACAATATCATGATTCCTCGGGGTCTTGGGTAAGCTAACAACCATATCCATTGTGATGTGTTTACATTTCCACTAAGGAATGGGAAGTGGCTGAAGCAATCCTCCGGGTTTCTTGTACTCAGCCTTAACCTGCTAACAAATCTCGCACATCCTGATAAACATTACAATATCAGCCTCCATCCCTTGCTACCAGTGCAAACAACGCATGTCGTGGCACATCTTGGTCATATCGGGATTAATACTATAACGTGATCGGTATGCCTCCCATAAGATTTCTGCTCTTAGCTTAGTTATATTTGGTATCCACACATTGCCCTGAAACCTCAAACTTTGGTCTGCCATAACAACCCAATTTATATCATTCATACTATTTGTTAAACTACGATATTTGTCAAAGTAACCATATGATCTTTGGCCCTCTAATATCCGCTGTATAGGGATGGTTTAGAGTCAAATCTGTGCACATATCACCGTGTCCACTTAACACCCTGTCACACTCATCACAATTGCAACCTCCAATAACCCAAACTCTTGTCATACTTGAGTCATCTCTTGCCTCCTGCTTAATGCATCGACAACAACATTCGCATTACCCGAGTGGTACTCGATGGAGAATTCATAGTCATTTAGTAACTCAAGCCACCTTATTTGTCTCATGTTCAATTCACTCTGAGTGAAGAAGTAATTCAAACTATGATGGTCAGTGAACAATCTAGACCTCTCCCTATAAAAATAATGTCTCCACAACTTCAGTGTAAAGAATAATGCTGCCAATTCAAGGTCATATACAAGATAATTTCTCTCATGCACTTTCAACTGTATGGAGGCGTAAACAACCACTTTGCCTTCCTGCATCGACACACAACCCAACTCTGTCCCCGAAGCATCAATGTAGACTATCGAATCCTAGCTCTCCTTTGGAAATACCAACACGGGTGTAGTAGTTAGTTGTTCCTTCAACTCTCTGAAGGAATCCTCACATTGATCTGTCCAGGTGAACCTGACATCCTACTAGTTTGAACAGTTAAGGATGCGTCTATTTTAGAGAAGCTCCAACAAACCTTCTATAATAACCTGCTAATCCCATAAAACTTTGGACCTCTGTCGGTGTCGATGGTGTAGGCCAATCTATAATTGCTTTAACCTTATTTGGATTTACTAAAATACCATCAGCTCTGACCACATGACCCAAAAATCTGACATGCATTATCCAGAACTCGCATTTGCTAAACTGTGCATATAATCGGTGCTCACGTAGAGTTTGCAAAGCAATCCTCAGGTGTCTATCGTTGTCCTCCCTGATCCGTGAACATATCAGAATCTCATCAATGAATACTATCACGAACTGATCCAAGTACTGTCTAAAGATCTTATGCATCAGGTACATAAACATTGTTGAGGCATTAGTAACTCCAAAAGGCATCACTGTAAATAGAAATGACCCATATCTAGTCCGAAATGCGGTTTTCTCAAATCTTCATTTCTAACTCTTAACTGATGATACCTTAACCTCAAATCCAGCTATGAGAAAAATTGTGCTCCTGCTAGCTGATCGAATAAGTAATCAATCCTAGGCAATGAATACTTGTTTCAGATTGTGACTTTGTTCAACTCTCTATAGTTGATACACAACTGCAGAGTCCCATCTTTCTTCTTCACAAACAAGACTGGTGCACCCTATAGTGAAGTATTCGGTTGTATAAAGCCTTTCTTTAACAATTCCTCAAGTTGCTTCTTCAATTCTTGCAACTTTTATCTGGCCATCCTGTATGGTGCTTTTGAGATAAGGGTTGTACCTTCTCGAACCTCAATGATGAAATGTATCCCCACCGTAGAGGTAAGCCCGAAAACTCATTGAAAATAATTAGGAAAATCACAAACTATCAGAATGTCCTCCACCTTGGCCTTGCTATCAAAAACACCATATAGTCTCATGAACTTATCAATCTTTCTACAAGTCGCGACTTGGCTTGCGGTGCTACTCATGGCTGATAATAAGCCTTTAAACTCAAATACGACTAGTCCTAGAATACGAAAGGTCACTACCTTCTGATGACAGTCCACATAAGCGTAGTATGCAGCCAACCAATCCATCCCCAAGAGTGCTTTAAACTCTAGAAACTCTACCACTCACAGGTCTATGGGTAGATCATATATATCAATCTATGCATGCTCTGTCCACAAATGTAAATAATACATGTAATAAGGTCTATGGTGGCCTAACTGTCGGGTGTAGCCACATCATGGACCTGCTCCCTACGCTGCACATAATGCACTGCATAGGTTGCACGACAATCTTCATGAAAGTGTCCGAGCTGCCCATAACCCCAACAACGAACATCTCACCTATGTTGCGTACTAACTGATCTGGACTAGATCGACCTCTGTCCCTTGCCACGACTTCCATTAGATTGTTGCTATCCCTTATGAAACCAAGGCACTGGAGGTTGACTACCACCTTGTGGCACTGATTATTTGATCGATCTTGCATTAGATGGTGTTAAGGATCTAGCCCCGTCATCTCTGTACATTTTCAAATGATCCTTCATGTTTTTTCCATTGTCTATTTTCATGGAGAAATTACTCTTTGAACCTCGCTGGAATGATGGTCTAGTGTCGTTCGTATGGAACTCCTCACTGGCCTCAAAGGCCATTCCTCTATCAACGGCCTCATCAAAAGTTGCGGCTCCTGAGGTGTTCATTGAACTGTTGATGTTTGGTCGGAGACGAATAATAAATCTATATACGAAGTCCTTCTCAATGGCCAATGGTTTCCCGACCATCACTGATAGTCTAGAATACTAGTCTACAAAATCTGAAATTGACATGTTACCCAGTCATAGGGCAAAGAACTCCTCCCGCTTCCTATTCATCATAGTGGGGTTGAAGAAATGCTGAAAGAAGAGTATCCTAAACTCGGCCCAAGTCTCTACAGGGCCCTTCCTGGCACATATTCCCTGCCACCACTCATCGGTGGCTCCCTCCAAGTGTAGCGTGGACAAATATACTCGAATATCCACATCAGCCCCAATAGTCGTATGGATATTTTCTTGATTCCAAATCCATTTATTGGCCTTCTCCATATTTTGGTTGCCATAAAAATTTAATGTCTTGAACCTATTAAAATCCTTGCGAATCCTGGAAAATCTAGTTGCACGACTCTCGACAACCGCCTGCTCGACTGGTGGTGATATCACCATAAGCTCATCATATCTCTTGTGTGATATATTAGTCTCCAACTTACTCGGGACTATAACTGGAGGTGCCTAAATTTGCTGAGTACGGAGTGAGTCTAGTTGATGGGCTATGGCCTTTGTCAAACCCCTAGTGGTCTTCGTAAACTGGCGAATAATTTCCTGCTGCACCGTAGTTTTGGTTGCAGGTCTATCTTCATGTAGCCTTGACGATCTGTGTCCCGCACCTTTCTGGTGTATATTTTCGGAGTATTTTGCAATTCAAGATGGATAGATCATTATTTTATGATTTTTACACAATATTATATAATACACGCAAATATAACCTAGTACGTCAACATAACAATACATATCCCTTTTTCCCTAATTTCTTCCCAACTAATGTCCTCGACCAGGGTTCCATTTTTCTAAGTTCTAGTGAGTTAAATAATTTAATTTCTTTATGAGTCCTAGGGTTTTCTTAAACCTAGGCTTTAATACAAAGTTATCACACCCGGCCCTGAACCGACAACCTGACTAGCTTAAACCATTCTCCGATTCTCCAAATTGGGAAAGAGAACCGAAGTGCGACATGGTTTACGCCTTAATTCATGTTCTATATCAATTTAAACTAACAATTTGTACAATTATTTTAAAACATTTATAACTTTCCAAAACATAATGTATTAAACATATTATTAACTGTTCAGGTCCCAATCTAACCATGATTTCGAATGCATAAGTAGTGTGCATGCCTTATACATAATCAAAAGGGAGCAACAGTGGAAAATCCAAAAGTTGGATATACAATTATCCATACATCAAAGAACATCTAAAACCAAAAACATAAACCAACGTACACAAATCATATATACAAATAAAACCTTCATTAATGATAGTGGCGCAGCTTTCCTCGTCATCTCACGTCGGTCTCGAACATTGCCCTTTCCTATATCACTACCAGACGGATCTAGTCCCACCAAAGGAGTGTCCCAGTGAGTGAACAACTAGGGAATATACAAGTTCATCACATAAAAGTAAAGGAAAGGAAATACAGCAAGACAAAATAAAGTAAACATGCTACGAGTCTAAACATCCTCATGGAGAATTCTCGTAAACTCCCTAATGCAAAGGACCTGACATGTACCATCGGCCTGACGGTGACTCACAACGAATGAGTTTATGTGGCCCCGTCACAACCGACCAATACTAAATCTGCTAATAGGAGGCTCCAGTCAACTCTCTGCTCCACATGAGGTCCCAACAATAATATGCTCTTAGCTCCTTAGGAAAGGTCCTAGTCGTGTACATTTCTTTTCATCTACTGCTCTATTTAGGAAGTTCCTAAACATGTACACTCTTTACTTTCCCACACATAAGTTGGTCATACTTATTGTTAGAGTCGGCCCCTAAGGTCCCGTGTCTATCATATGCATGACCACTGGTAAAGTATGATGCAATGTAGTAAAAATGCAAAGATAATACATGCGTAATAAAAGTGTATATTCGTCTAGTGTTCACTTACAATTTATCGCATTCCAGTCCCAACGTGACTCGACACTCACCGTTTGCCTCGAGTCCTATTATGAATTCCAAGTCATTTTCCTTTCTATATAATACTTACAAAAACATCTCAAAGTGTCTGTCAAGGCTTTCTAAAACCCATATCCACATCAAGCTTCAAAGAAATGACTAAGTCCTTGGAATTTCACTAAGTTTTGTAAAAACAATTTATGTCCCAGATTTGCGCTCCCTTTTTTATCATCAAGAAACTAAAATCTTTAAAACTCTATAAACAAAATTTGTTGGTTTATAAACCAGCTTTCCAGAAAGCTAAACAAATCTTAATTTGGATATAAATTGAAAGAGTTATGTTTCTTAGATCGAAGCATGTTTATCATATCAAAATCTCGTCTGACAGTTTTATTTCCCATATTGCAAAGCATTTTTAGCTATGAAAACGTTTGATTTTGAAAAACACTTAGTAGAAGAAAGTTGTTTATCTCGAAGTTAAATCTCAATTGGCATTGGAATCAATTTATTTGGATCTAAAATGAAAGAAATATGATGGAAATATCGTTGCTGGTCCAACTAAAACTTCCAGTTTATAGGTCCAAGTTGTAGAGCAATTTTGAATGGGATAACATCCAAATCTAAAATATGTTCAGTAGGAAAAAGTTGAAGGGCTTTAAGTTAAGTCTCAAATGGCGTTGGATTCACTCAATTTGGGTTTCAAACTAGAGAGATATGTTCAAATCACTAACAGTGAGCAATACAATTTGTATTCAAATCAAGTCAACCCCAAATTATTTCCATTTGAATAGACAACTCATTACCTAATTTATCACAAATAGGGGATTTTTAGCTGTTCCTAAGCGTTGTGCTTGCACTCTTGCATCCGTCTTAGCCTTGCATCACACTAGTGTTAATCTCCTTGCTCGGCTTCCCTTAGATTTCAACTCACCATGTTTCTCTCTCTTATCAAGTCCTTGAAAGATTTGAAAATATGGATTCTGGTTTTTTTGTTCAACCAGGAAACCCTTACATACCTTCAATGGAATGTAATTAAGTTAACTAATCATATCATAACCATCCAATAATCATCATTGTACATTTGACTAATGAAAGCTAGTGTATGACATTTGTCATTGTTCCATTCCCCTCCTACATGCATTTTGCCACCTCATGCTTGTGTTGGCCACTTGATAACCACTGGATGGGCCTCGAGATACATTCTCTAGGATGATCTAATGATTAATAAAAATCAAAGTATTTTGCACCTTTATTAATTTTGTATGGCCACATTGTATTTATTTAACCATATGCTCCAAACTATATCAATTTCAAGCCTTAGCCACTTAAGTGATTTATCCAGCTTAGTATATTTTCAGCTTTTATAGCACCCCGATGCTCGGCCTAAAACCCTAATTAAGCCCTAATTATCCAGCCAGACTTAAGTAGAGCCAACGACCTCTCTTCTTACACCTAATGAACATCACTGTATATCGAATATCGATGTAAAACAAATATTGAACGCATCAGATATTAAATTTTTTTGATAATTAAAACATAATTTATAGTATCAAATCAAACTGAAATAAATCTCGGTTATATAAAATCTTCCATCCCTTGTGATATTGCAAAACTATAATTTAATACAAATATATAAGAGAAGGGAAGATTCATCACATCGAAGAGAAAATCAAGACTCCTAAATCTTCTCTATCATATAGCCGTAGCACTCGTCGATTTTCCTGAAATATTAATTTGGGGTGAGCGCTCCAACTTGCTTAGTAAGTATGGATTAACAAAGCCATCGAGATTCCATGTAATAATCAAGAACATTATGCACTAACAATATACACCAATGTTAACTAACAAGAATATGGAAAGCATATAATTCAATAAATAACGAATGCAAATCAAATTGTCAATGACTATTACATTGTGATTCCCATTTTATTTATGAAATTAGGGTTGATTACCAACTGACGCCATTAATGCGATTGTTAGACCAACACATTGGCTGATGTGCTGTCTAACCAATCCATTAATGCCCAATGGTTCTATCCGAAACTCTCTAGTGAGTGCGTAATCTACGCAACCTATCTAACTAAGTAGGAAGTTACATATAGTCTGGGAGATCAACCCCGCATCCTATATAACTTGATCTCAGTTTCAAGAACTTACTCTCGTGAATCATAATAAACACAATTTTCCATTTATTAAGATGCTCACGATGTACATAGTCCCCCCAATTCAGTCCATAAACTACATGAACTACAAACATTAAGATAGCCATGCAGCATTGATAAATAAGTGAATCCACACTTACCTCGGTTTAGGTTTCTATTCTAATTTCCCTAACTTTTCGGGTCACTCATGCTTTCCCGTTATTCCACAACCTATCACAACCATTTGTTATCAATATAGGTCCGATTCCATGTGTTTAGAACCCTTAAGTCAGTAACTTAGGAGATTCTAAGTAAAACACATCACAATTGCTATTTCTAGGGTAGGAGAGCGCTCCCTCACTTGGTGGGCATGCTCCACCATCTGGGTTCATCCCAACTGATGAGGCGAGTGCGCTCCTCTGCCATATGAACAGTAAACAAGGCAACAACCACTATCCAATCAACAAACCATCATAAAATCATCAAATACTATCCCAAATCATCAGGGAGGACCTCCAGTGAGGTAACAACCCATTTCCAGTCATCAAATACCATAACTCATAGAGAAATCATCACTAATTTTCGAATTCAACTCGAAACTTAAAACTCAACTCACCAGTGATGATCTCTACTCCACAGTTGTTTAAGCTCCTCAATTCACGTTGTAATTCCTCTTCTGATCGACTCTCACTAGATCAATTCATCAGAATCCTCACTCTCTCTCACTTTTTCGAATGATTTGATGAAATGAGGATAATAATGAAGGTTTTTGATTTAAATATATGGTTTTCTTCGAGATACGCATCGCGCTATCTCGAGGTTGATCAAGTGGTTGATGTGTTAAAAATACACTCTCTAAAATGACATGAATTGTAACACCATCAACACTTACGCTCATCTAAAGGCTGATCCAACGATCCATATAATTCAAACCAAACTTATAATTTTATTATATATATATATTTATATATCAATTATATATAAATATATATACACTTTGCATATTTTTCTTTCTAATAAATTCACTGGACATGTATACGAGTGTTCTCGGGTGTGCACATTTATTTCACGACCCCTTCGTTGCATTTAGTGTACTGACAATTTATTGTTAGTTACTTATTTTCTGATTATAGGCTTGTATATAAATCCCATTTTATACTACAACCTATAAAATTCATTAAACATTACAAACAAATACAAATCGTCATACAAACCCATGCGCACGCTAACTAAGGTACGCTAGACTTAACTACGAGCCTAACTCGGGTTAATTTGGATTTGGATTAATACTAATCACCAACTTAAGTTTACAAGTCGTTATAGTCTCCCCAATTTAAAGCAATTTCATCCTTCAAATTAAAATAAAAGTAAAATTACCTGTAGTTTCGATGAGAAATGGAAATTGCTCCTTCATATATGATTCCCACTCCTAGGTTAGTTCCTCATCTTCGTAAAACTACCATTTCACCTTAACCAAATGAATCTCTTTGGTTTCCGGCCTCTGAATCTTACGATCAAGTATCTAAATCGGCTGCTTGTCGTATGATAAGTCTTCATGAAGATCAAATTCATTCCAATCAATCCTTGGAGTGAACTGAGTCTTCGTCTTCCGAAGCATAGACACGTGGAAGACATTATGAACTCCGGCTAGTTGAGGAGGCAACTCTTAACCTATAAGCAATAGGACCAATACCTTGGAGCTATCTTACCTTGCAATCTAAACCTATAAAATCCTTTAATAGTAAAGAATTTTAACAAGATAAGATCATCCCTTGAAAACTCCAACAACCTATGACGTTTATTAGCGTATCTCTTGTGTCAATTGTACCGTAGTCGAACGCTAGCGAATCTGCTGAATTCTCTTTGTGTAGTTCTCAATTACTCATAAAGAGAAATATATTTCTTCTAGTTACCACCAAACTCTAAGACACACGCTTGAAGCATATCCACTAGCACCAAAATCAACCTCTCAGGTTGCTCATTAATCTGCCGATGGTATACCGCACTGAGGTTAAGAACAATTCTTAACTGTCTCTACAACTCACTCCACACTCTGGACATGAATCTCGAATCTCTATCTGAATTAATTGACATTGGAACTCCATGAAATCTTAACACCTCACCTAGATACACCTTACATAATTGGTCAAGAAGATCTCGCATAGAAACTGGCAAGAAATGTGCAGACTTTATCAACTTGTTAATTACAACCCATATAACATTGTGCTTATTTTGACTCAGAGGTAGACTGGAAATAAAACCCATCGATATATGTTCCCATTTCCACTCAAGAATAGGCAGTAAATATAATAACCCTTTAGGTTTTCTATGCTTAGCCTTAACTTGCTAAGATATCTCACATCTCTTTACAAAATCATCAATATCATTCTTCATCCCAGGCAACTAATAGATTTGCCTTATATCGCGATACATCTTAGTGTCACCTAGATGAATAGAGTAAAGAGATCTATGAAACTCTTATAGCAACTCCCGCCTCAACTAATCCTGAGCTAGAATCCATAGACTATCCCTAAACCGTAATGCACCATTGTCAGAAACTAACCAATCATGATGATTTGCGCTAGTCATTAATATCTAACGCACTATATAATCCTGTTTAGCTTTTTGATAACCAATCACCCACTGACTCATCTCCGGTTCAGTCTGAATTTGAGCTTTGAAGAACATATTAGTAGCTCTAAAATTAGTTCTTTTAGTTGATGATGTGTCGGCTAAACTTACATGAATCATCATTATAGATACTTTCTCAAGAAATCTATACTGAGAAGCTCTGGCAATAGCTACATCTTTTATGCTGGTTCTTCTCCTACTCATGACGTCCGTAACCCTATTTGCCTTACTTGGGCGACACTCTAGAGTGAAGTCATAGTTCTAAAAAAACTTAAGCCATCTATACTTCTTCATATATCTTTCCATTTATTTGAGTTTTAATTGTATACTGATAGTCTGTTAACATCTTTCTGTGTAGTTCTAAATTACTCATGCTCCAATTTGCTTGTATCTTTACTTATCGTCCCTTACTAATTGACAACAAAGTCAAACATACAAATTTTAAGGAAAACACCTTAACATTTATAGCCTGAAAATCTCAATACTAGAGAACTCACACAACAAATTATTTCTTCCAGTAACTATCACTTTCCAAGTCATAAGCTTGAAAATTATATTCTCTGGAACTAATATTAGCTGCATATATATTGTGTTAAAATTGAGGAAGGTCCTTCCTAGCTAGTATACATTTCTTCCCCCACCGAGAAGCAAACTTTTGGTTCCATACCAAAATAATAATCTTAGTTTTCCATAACTCTCAACTCTTTCTACACACATATATCTCACTTACTCTTCCACCAAAATTAAACCATATTATTGGCAAGAAATTTATAGACTCTATCAATCCTATAATCACAACATCAATAACCTTCAGTTGTCATCACAACTTAGGTTAATACATTATATATCTCTGAGCATGAAATTTCATTCATATAGGGAAAGACTAATATAACCCTCCAGGTTAATAAAACTCAGCTTCCACTTACTGATATATCTCATATTTTTTTTATAAAATTAACACTGTCAATTTTCATTCCAGGTCACCAACAACTTATTTTTATCACAATGATTTTGGATTTCACCTGAATAAATATTTTAAAGAAATCCATAAGATTCTCACAACGTTTTTGCCTCACTTTTTATTTGAGTTCCAAGAACTTTCTTTACACACTCAATATTCTGATATAAGATTATCTATATAGAATACCAATAACTAGTAGTCAGCCCTTGACCTACTAGATAATCTCAATTAGTTTCTCAATAATTCATCACTCAATTAATCATCATTAGCTCAGCTCCCATTTGAGCTCCAAAGTACAGACTTGTAATTACCAATCGAGACAACTCAACTGATGATGTGCCTGCGTAGGACTTGAATTGTTCATCATTGCATTTCTTATTCAAGAGATATTATTGAGCAGGTTTTATTGAAACTACATCCTCTATCCTTTTTCTATTCAAGGCATTATCAACACAAACCTTAATGAGTGATGTTTCAGAGTGAATTCCCAACATTTAGGAAATCCAAGGTATCAATCCCACCTTCTATTTCTATCACTATGACAATCCACTTTTCAAACTTCTACAGTTTGAAATTCACTGCTTATACCAATTCACTGGTCTTTATACCTCTAGATTTTCTCTTAATGATTCTTCTAAGATTCTCAATAATCTCTAAGAATCATTAAAAGACTTTCGACAAACCTTTCCTCTTATTTACAAGTGATGTCTTCCATATTTGGTACAATTACCAAATAGTTGTCTTGAGATGATCAATCAGAATAATTCTTCTCACAATTCTTGAACTATATTTAGAAGTATAAGCTACAATTTTTTTCTTTATTGTGTCAACTTACATTCTTGCCTGAATAAGAATTCTTAGGATGAACCTGTAATTTCTTCCACAACTTAGGTATTATCAAACAAACATTGTAGTGAAACTATACTTCAACTTTCCTCTAAGTCATCTTTGTATCTAATTTCAATTTACATCAATCTCATACTTAAATTAACTGAATAAATTACACAACGATACTAGAGATCCCTGGATTAATCATTTGTAATATTCAATAATTTCAAGCTTACTTTTTTCTTTGACCTTTGTGTTGAATATATGACAATCATATATCAAATCCCTCGATTTGCTGTTAATATCAAAAAATCATACAATTAACTAACCTTTGAAACTTAATACTGGCACTTGTAAAATCTGGCATGAACCAATTTACCGTCACATTTGTAACTCTTTACGGTAATGCTCGTGCATTTTCTAAGTCTTCAAAGACCCCATTCTTGTTATTATTGATAACACAATAACAACTTAATTAAAATAAGATTTTAAAACTCGTCACCCTTTATTTATGAACATAGCAAGAAAAATAGTAAGTTCTAATGGTTTTCACCAGTTACTTAAAGTGATCCAGCAACCGCTTGAAATCATCTTTAAATATATCCTAAATCCTGATTATACCATTGTGACAACTATATCTCAACTAACTCTTGAGAACAACTAATTTCACCTTATTATCAGAATGAGTTGCAATCCTAGGCAATGAATATTCATTCCCATTATCAGATATTATTCTTTGGATTCCTCAAATCCTCATATTCATTGACCACTCATTCTCCTCAATTTAGATTATACCAGTTTAAAACATCAGACTAGGATATCTTACCAACTCACTGCTATGTTCTGGATTAAACTGTCATCTAACTTTACCAGTTTAATATTCTCAATTTTACTTTTCATTACTTGATAATTTGTTTGTCATTCCAATATGGATTCACACAATAACTAGAATTTGCACTTCATAACAACTTAGGAAGTATAAATACATTAGTGGTTTCCTAACCTCGAATATACTTTTATCAATAACCAGTAATTTATTTACTGAATAACTTCCATTAATTCTCAACTAGTCTCAATACTAGTATTGAATCATATCTCAAAGTGGCTTACCATATTTGAGTTCCACTTAAAATCATTCAGTATTCCATTGCTTCATAAATTCCATTCTCCTAACACACGTCCTATAAATACTTCTTCACTAACTATTATTTGTCTAATAATATCAGTGAGAGTAAAGATCTTTGAAGACAGTTACTCGAAGAATGAATTTTATTTTTATCTTTGTAAATCTTCCTTATACCTTTCCTTTTTCAAACTCCTCAAGGTTAAAGTTCTCTTTAACTTTTACCTTCAATGTTTTCTCATATCATGAGAAATTAATGGACTTCAACCATCTTTTCATCATTCAGGAAATACATAACTCTTATATCTACCACGTAGATATAATAAAGCACAACAACTAACATATCTCAGTCTTTTATCTTTTGGTTACCCCTTAAAATCACGATAAAACCATTTATTACGTCTTAAGCTTCTTCATAACTCAAGACAACTCTCGGAGTTAGTAAACTTAGGGTGTGATACCAAGGTATACCAGAAGCAATAACCTTAAACTTCGATACCAACCTGTATCTGAGTTATCACTTGTTTCCAAGTAGTTAGGTTATTCTCTGAAGTGAACTCTAATACCACACTGTATCAAAGTTAATTACCTTAAGCTTTGGAGTAGGCTTTGACCAATCTCTAATACCAAACTATATCAGAGTTATTAAATGTAACAAAACCCTTAAACTCATTCTCTGATACCAAGCTGTATCAAAATTACTACTTAATTTGAAAGTGATAAACCTTAGGAATAATAAACCTTGGGCTCTAATACCAAGTTGTAAAATCCCTTATCCGGATTAGGGTGATACTCGGCCCGAAACACTAATTAAGCCCCAATTACCCAACCATACTTAACTAGAACCAGTAGCCTCTCCTCTTACACCTGATAAAAACCACTGTATATCGAATATCGATGTAAAACAAATATTGAATGCGGCGAAAATTAATTTTTTTTTGATAATTAAAACACGATATACAATATCAAATCAAACTGGAATAAACCTCGGTTATATAAAATCTCCCATCACTTATGATATTACAAAACTATAATTCAATACAAATATATAAGATAAGGGAAGACTCATTACATCAAAGAGAATATGAAGACTCCTAAATCTTCTCTATCCCATAGCCGTAGCGCTCGTCGATTTTCCCGAAATATTAATTTGGGGTGAGCAGTCCAACTTGCTCAGTAAGTAGGGATTCACAAGGCCATCAACATTCCATATAATAATCAAGAACATTATGCACTAATAATATGCACCAATGTTGACTAACAAGAATATGGAAAACATATAATTCAATAAATAATATATGCAAATCAAATTGTTAATGACTATTACACTGTGTTTCTCATTTTATTTATAAAACTAAAGTCGATTGCCCACTGACGCCATTAATATGATTGTTAGACTAACACATTGTCCGATGTGCTATCTAGCCAATCCATTAATGCCCAATGGTTCTATCCGAAGCCCTCTAGTGAGTATGTAATCCACACAACCTATCTAATTGAGTAGGATGTTACATATAGTCTAGGAAATCAACCCTGCATCCTATATAACCTGGTCTCAGTCTTAGGAACTTACTTTCGTGAATCACATTAAATGCCATTTTCCATTTATTAAAACCCTTACACTGTACATAGTCCCCCATTCAGTCCATAAACTACATGAACTACATATACTAAGATAGCCATGTAACATTGATGAATAAGTGAGTCCATACTTATCGCGATTTAGGTTTTCGTTCCAATTTCCATAACTTTTTGGGTTACTCATGTTTTCCCATTATTCAACAACCTATCAAAACCATTTATGATCAATACGGGTCTAATTCCATGTGTTTAAAACCCTTAAGTCAATCCCTAAGACCTTAGGAAATTCTATGTAAAACACATCATAATTGTTGTTTTCTAGGGTGGGAGCACATTCCCTTTCTTGGTAGGGTGCGCTCTACCAACTGGGTTCATCCCAACTGATGAAAGGAGCGCGCACCTATGCTAGGTGGAGTGCGCTCCACCCTGTGCTGTCTTGACAGTAAACATGGCAACAACAATTATCTAATCCACAAACCATCATGACATCATCAAATACTCTCCCAAATCATCATGGAGGACCTCTAGTGGGTAACAACTCATTTTCAGTCATCAAATACTAAATTCACAAAGAAATCATTACTAATTTTTGAATTCAACTTGAAACTCAAAATTCAACTCACCAACAGTGATGATCACTACTCCACAATTGTTCAAGCTCCTCAATTCACATTGTAATTCCTGTTCTGATCAACTTTCATCGGATCAAATCATCAAAACCCTTAGTTTATCTCACTTTCTTGAATGATATGATGAAATGAGGATAAAAATGAAGGTTTTTTTATTTAAATATATGAATTTTCCTTGAGATACACATCACAATCAAATGGTTTATGTGTTAAAATGAAACTCCCTAAAGTGACATAAATTGTAACACCATCAACACTTACGCTCATCTCGAGGCTGATCCAATGATCCATATAATTCAAACCAAACTTATAGTTTTATTATATATATATTTATATATCAATTATATATAAATATATTGACACTTTGCATATTTTCTCACCAACAAATTCATCAGACATGCCAACGAGTGTTTTCAGGTGAGCACATTCATTTCATGACCCCCTCGTCGCACTTAGTATACCAACAATTTATTGTTTAATTACTTATTTTTTGATTATAGGCTTGTATATAAATTCCCTTTTATACTACAACCTATAAATTTATTAAATACTCCAAACAAACACAAATCATCGTACAAACCCACGAGCATACTAATTGAGGTACATCGAACTTAACCACAAGCCTAACTCGGCTTAATTTGGATTAACACTAATCACCAGCTTAAGGTAATAGGTTGTTATCATTTTAGTCTAGTCACACTACTCATTACAACTAATACGTATTTCTAGGTGATCCTAAGGTGACAATTCGTTACATTACATTCATGCATAAGTATTTATATAATATAATACACCCAACGCATATATAACTATATACTTATCCACAGGTCAGCACTACGTCGAGCATGACCATTTTACCCCGGTTGAACTGGTTTGGGCCACTGGTCTAATCGGACCATTCTATGTTCTGTCTAGTTGGTGACGGGATGTCACATCTCCAACTCAAATCCTTCTCGTTTTCTCTTGTTGTGCGTGGTCGATCGAAAGCTCTCCAAGTTGTTCTCGCTCTTGCTCACATCTTCACCTCTTTAACTCAAATCCTTCTTGCTTTCTAACTCAAATCACTCTCGCTAGGGTTTCATCAATCATTATTTTAGAGCGTAAGAATGGTGGTTGTGGAGATGAGATGCGCGATTAGATCCAAAAACTTGTGAGGGAAGTCCCATTGTGAGAGAGATTCCTATGAATTGGAGATTCAATTGGCTGAAATTGTGAATCTCGCCATTCAATTTCCTTTAAACTATTTATTTCCTCTTCAGCGAGGTTTCGTTGATCGTAGAGTGCAATTGTTGGCAGTGTTATGTTCGGATTTTTGAAACTGAGTTGGATTTATTCAGGTAATCTATAAAAACAAGGGCATTTAGAGATAAATTTAATTCCGATGCTAATCATATACGAATTTGAGATGAAATAAAGTGTGACTCAATTTTGACCATTAAGCAATGGATTTGCAACGGAATAGAGATAATACATTATCGCGCTAAGTATTCCCACATTAAGTTCCATTGCCAATCCCTAGCTAAAAAAAGCGCCAAGTACTCCCACCATACAATCCGTTGCTGATCCCTCTCTAACAGGTTGAGACGGATCAACAATGGATCATTGGGACATAATAACACTATTAGGTGACACGTGTCCCTCATATTCGATCGCTAATCCCCTCTAATTATTAGATAGAGATCAGTAATGGAAAGATAAGGACACGTGGCGTGCATTGATTGCCTCGTGTCCCTCAAGAACCGTTGTTGATCCCTTTCTACCTCATAGAGAGGGATTAATGATGGATGAGCCAATAACCATTACAAACCCCTCTCTGGAAGTTGGAGAGGTATTTGCAATGTATTGGTGGGGACACGTGTTTACAAGTCAAAAATTAGATATGTTTTTCTAGTATAATTTAGGTTGATTCTAGATATAAATTTTTATATTACATTAGGTATTCTCTTGTTTTTATGATTTCAAGATTTAATTAGGAAAAATTAAGAAATGAAAAAAAAGGAAAAATAGCAAAACAATCAACTAGAGAACAAAGCAAGCGATACAAAATTACAAAGGAATCACTGTCTAAATCGGTAGTAGAGAAGAGTCGGTGAATCATCAGCGAATTGGAGTTTACATAAGGAATCACCAAATGAATCGATGGAGCATAGAGACCAATTTTTAGTGATTAACTGAACGATTTATGTACAACTTAGAAATTGCTGACAAATCGTTGAGGTCGGTTAAAAGGTTTTTAGATAACAAGGAATTTGAGTTTATCTAGGATTTGTATACTTAAGAAACAATAAATAGGACCTTAGGGCTTCAGAATTAAGACTATAGAAGCACATTCTCTAAGCCTCTATTAGCCATTAGTTAGTTTTTATTGAGTTTATGTTTGAAGCCACATTGGAGTTTTGTTTATTTCATTAAGAGGTATTTCTTTAATTATGACTTTCAATTATATTATTCTGTTATTTATTTCCAGCATGAATTGGTAGTTTATTCATCTAAACAAACCCTAGATATGTATATACTTTGGATTACTATATAGTTATAATTAAGGAATCTTGTACTTAATGCTTTAAATCTAATCATACACGACAATCACGGTTTTAATAAGTTGTTTTAGTGTATTACAACTAATAATTCTTGTATTGCATGCATAGTTGCAAATATATATTGTGATATTCGATTTTCTGAATCGATGTCTATGATTATTGACAACAATTATAGAATTAGTAATTAGGATTAATCCATAGGGCCATATTACCCGAGCGGATGTTCTAGGTAATTGTGTTCTAAGTTATTTATTGATTAATATATTCTGATTAATATTTGATTTACATTTGGTATAATTTTGATTGAGTGTTAATGCTATCGTATTTCTATTTTATTGCATTTTATCCAATAGATAGATTTACAATGATATAGATATGACTTATTTTCCAACGAATATAGGCAAATCGATGGTTTGCTAAAGGCTGTAAACCTATTATGAATTAGGATTTAATGATTATAAGATTCCATATGATATAGTTATAACTAGGTTATGAGGTGAAGTTATGTTCTAGTGTTTGAATGCAATCCAAATATATTACATTATTTAGTGAAGGTTTGTTTAGATGTATATATTTATATTATATTGAATTTGAATTTTGTTTAATCAAGTTTGCATTGAATTGTTTGAATTAGTTTACTTAGGATGGTTAATTAAGTTAGTAGTTATAGTTTTTAGTTATTTAGTATTTCAATTCCCGTTTAATTAGATTAACTAAATTAAAAAAAACAAGAAAAAAGGCTTTCCTTAAAAGTTTGCAAAATTTCTGTGTAGACGATATCCCATTTACCACTACTACAAATAATAGGAAAATACGGGAAACTATTATGTATGCTTGACACGTGTCAATTTTGGTGCTGTTACCGGGGATTTTAAATACGTTTTTAGGATTTTAGACGTTTTATTGTCTACACACTTCGTCGCTCAAATTCTACAGGGTCTTTACATCCGTTCGATCCTGAAATAGAGAGAACTTTTAATCGAAGTTTAAGACAACAACAACTTAGGGAGAATTTAGTTGATAGGATGGAGGATAACAATAATAATAATGATGATGATGTCATTAATAATAATAATGATAATAAAGTTATCAATACTAATAATAACAATAATAAAGAACTTACTTTTAGACAAGCAAATCAAAATGTTACACATAAGAGCCTATGTGCATAGCATACCCCAATGAATTTCTTGAATTTCAATTTAGATATGAGTTTATTAGTGCCTTACCTAACTTTTATGGTAAAGACAATGAAGACCCACATAAATTTATAAGGGAGTATCAACATAAAGTTATAGGATGAAACCGAAAGAAAGTACCCTAAAACAATTCAAACTTAAAGCTTTTCCTTTTACTTTCAAAGATCAAGCACAAGATTGGTTGTTCTATCTCCCCTAAGATTCAATAACTACATGGACTCAAATGTTAGAAGCTTTACTAGATGAATATATATCTGCTAGAAAAACAAGTTTCTATAGCAAACAAATCACAGTTGCAAAGATGAAAGATAATGAAAATTTTAATGATTTCTGGAATAGATTCTAAAGATTAATTTCTTCTTATCCACAACATGGATATACTCAAAGAGCTTTACTAGAATATTTTTATGAAAGACTCACTTACTTTGAACAAAAGTTATTATACATAGTATGTGGTGGATCTTTATTTGAAACAACACCTACTTTAGCTAAGGAATCAATTAATAAAATGACCAAACAATCTAAACAATATGGTGAAATGGTTGAATCATCAAGAAAGAAACTTTAAGAAGTTGATAATATAAGAAACAATATGTTTAACAAAAAAATTGATGAATTATTTAATATGGTTAAGCTGTTAATTAAAGATAGATCTAATCAAGTTAAAGCTTGTGGATTCTATAATGAAGTTGCACATCTTATGTATGTGTTTCATACTTTACATGAAGAGAATACTGAAGAGGTTAATGCAATGATGAACTAATTTTCTGATGCTCCAAGAAATCAATATAATAGCAAAACTTATCATCCTGGAAGACAACACCCAAATCTTGGTTATGGTTCAAAATCAAAATTATAATACTCAAATGCAATCTGCACCTAATCGGTAACCTCAAAAAGTGCTCAATCTATGAATCCAAATTTAGAGCAAATCTTGCATAATTTCATGAACTAAAGGCTTCAAAACTTTACACAGATTTTTCAAAATCAGATTAAAACTGACACTACTATTAATGAACTGAAAAATTAGTTAAGTCATATGAATTTCAAAATAAATTGGTTAAGTACTCAGCATAGTAATCAGATTAAAATTGACTTACTCAAGCTGCTGTTGCTCCTACTAATCAAGTATAAGTTAATGCTTTATTTAGTGATGAGAAAGACACGCCTATAACTGAAAAGATACTTAAACAAGGTAATAAAAAGAAAACACAAAAAACTATTGAAGAAGAAGAAGAAATGATGGCTAATGTCATTTCTACTAGAGAATGGATGGCTGAATAATTGAAATACACACCTTTTCCTGAAAGGCTATACCCATTGTATTTAGCCATAGTTGAAGCATACAAAAAAATCTTTACAAAATTTTGAAATAATTGATAGGGATGAAAATGATAAGATTTTCGATAATTTAAATAAAGATATGTATTTATATTCTACCGTTCCACAACGATTACTCTTGATGCTAGGAAGGAAAAAAACAACGAAAACATACTTGAAGCATTTTTGAAAATAAAAAATAATAAACCATTGATGGAATCAATTATGCAATTTTCTAATTATGATAAATTTTTGAAAGAATTCTCTGAATCTAAAGATAATTTTTTATTAGAATTTAAAGAAACTTAGGACAAAAGGTGTCTACTTTAATTAAAAAGAAAACACCTGACAAATGTTCTGATTCAGGAATGTTTATAATTCCTTCTACATTAAGAACTGTCACGGCCCAAATTTCTAATCCTAGTTTAAATTCCTTAATCAGGATCATTGACCAATGACGTGGGACCCGCATTAAGATACATGCATTGACCGAGGTGATGTGGATGAGGTATATATTAGATTTGTTATGATGTATGCATAGTGTATTGTAAATGTGTAGGCGATTAAGTCACTCATACTTATATTTAGGTGTCGAGACGTGAGCGAGGATGCGCATCGAGATGCGTGTTGGCTTGTGATCAGAGTAGGTAGTGATGTGGTAAGCTAAATTTAGTTATTGTAGCTTAATTAGTTTTTTTGATATGACTATAGTTGAATTTACATTAAATATGCCTAAGTTAGCAAGTTAAAACATTATGCATTGATATTTTTCGAGATACGTGTTGACATATCAAGAGACCAATTGAGTTTTTAATTGGTGTTAGTTAGAGGAAGTTAGTAGAAACTTAGTGGAATTGTGTCAAGATGTATGCCATTAGATTAGTCTCGGGATACGTGTTTACATAAAGATCAATGACTATTAATCAATCTTATCATATATATAAGATTGAATAGGTCAACTCATGCAACCATTTCATTCTCATTCATTAACTTAGATATTAAGAAAAGTTGGAGAAAAAGATCAGAGAGATCAGCAAGGGAGTAAGGAGAAAATTTGTTGATTTGGTGTAGGAGTTGATCAAGTTGATGGCGTACAACAATTAGGTAATTCTATTTACACAATTAACTTAGTTTAACTTGATGAATTCATGATATAAATGAGAGTGGGCTATTATTATGATCATGGTTGACGTATTGGGTCTCTGATTGGTTAGAACATGGATCCTTAGGTGTTGAAAATGGCCATGTGTAGAGAAAACTTAGAATTCAAGTGCAAATTTATGGGTTTTCCTGCACATAACACGCTAGATGTGCTAGCTACCGTGCTACCCGCGTGTAATGCGCTAATCAGGTTTACTAGAGTGGTAATGAGGTCATTAGCATGATATACATTCTACCCAGCGTGCTTAGTGCTCTGACAGCACAAAATATGCTATATTCTAAATATAAATTAAACAATTTAAATAAGTCCAAAACCTTAATTAAAGGTCTAAACACATTCTAAAACATATGAGATGATACTAGGAGTCTACGGAAGAGTCTCGAGGGTTCGGATACGTGTTTTAAAGTGTTGGGATGGCAGATTTACTTGGAATTTGCGTGAATTATAAGTAAACTAGTTGAGATATCTATTTACATTTCATTCCTGTTTTGTTATTCATTTTTAATTATTTGAACTGAATTATCATTTGTACTCTACATGCCATGACTTGTTGTTTCTTCTCATTTTATGAGTTTGCTATCATGACATTGGTTTTTAATTAAATAGTTTCATTGACTCTAAATCATGTGCTATGTCATTCTTGATTGTTGAGATATCTAGTAAAATGAAATAGCATGCTATTAGGTAGGTGTTTGATGGTATTATAAATCTAATTTCCTTTGTTCATTAGATATGCCATTGCATTATTAGATTCCTAAACCATGTCATTTCTTGGGTTATGAAAGTAGTTATTATCTTGGACCATAATATATAAAGATAACGCGACACACGGGGTCACTATGTTTTTGGGGATGTCGAGATCTAACCACTAACTTTTGCAGCACATGGGATATGAGACCCGATGTTGTTGACAAGTATACATCATATGTGAGGGGCACTTGTGAGTATTTATATATGAGATGGGCATTGGTAAGGATGTGAAGGTTCATGATATTGTTTACACCCTCAATAGTGGAATAAGGTTGATGTGATGTAACTCACGACCGACCGGTCCTAGATCATTACTACTTATCCGAGTGTCAGTTTATTTTAATTAACTGAAGTATATTATAACATGATTTTTTTCAGCATAATTGCTATTGTTATACTTTCAAATACTTGTTGTATATTTGGAAATGTGAACAAATGTCTCTCAGTGTTATTTTCAACTTTCCTCTACTCACTGTCCTTTTTATGACCATCGATGCAGATCCATCGAGTAGCAGACTGGGCAAGGAGAAAATTAGCGACTACCTCAGAGCCAGTAGAATGCTGTTACACCTGATTTTATGGGTTTTTGATTTTGTTGTATGACTTATGTATATATCTTTTAAACACTTTTGGGGATGTATACATTAGGTTGTGAGATAGTTACCCGACTAGACAAGTGTTGATATATAGTTATTGCTGTTTGCTATAGATATGCATGTGATATTTGTTACATGATTTTCTACATAGGTTTTATATGAATGGCTTCTGCTAATTTGTCAAGACTTCCGCTGAATAATCTTTAAATTGTATAAATTCTAATTTACAAATACTATTAAGTTTAAGAATGATGTAAGGTATATTAGAAAAGTAGCTAATGTAGTGAATGCATTAGAAAGGCTGACTAATACGTTGTTCAGTCTTAAGTGGAGGAGGTTAGGACTTAATGATGAGATTAGGCTGGACAATAAACTAATTTGAGAAGGGGTCGTCATAGGAACTTCTTTTATAGATTTTGCTATGTGTGATCTTGGAGCATCGATTAATTTTATGTCATTTAAATTATATGAATCATTGAAAATAGGTTCATTGACTAATACACCTATTAATCTTACCTTAGCTGACAATACAATTACTAAACCTTATGGTTTACTAAAAGATGTCTCAATAAAAGTAAATGATTTAGTATTTTTAGTTGACTTATATGGCATTAAAATGGGAGACTCAGTATTATCTAAATCTCCACCTATACTTTTAGTAAACCATTTCTAAAAACATCTAAAACTAAGTTATATATCTTTAAAAGAATAATGTTTATGGAATTTGAAAACAAAATTGTCACTTTTCATTTTAATAATGAAGATGCCTATGATAATTCTGATGAATCTAATAATAAACAAACTAATGATAATGAATCTTTAGAATTAAATTATAATTTAAAAGCTGAAGTATATGTTATTAATGCAGTAACAATGGAAGAAAATGTTATGACAAAGAATGAATGAGTTAACGATACTATAAATGCAAAGGTAATAACTCAAGAATGGAGGGTTAAGCAACCGAACAATGCTGAGAATGATTTTAAAATGGAGGAATTTAAAGTTACGAAGAATAAAAAGAAGAAAAAGAAGAATATAGCAATTGTCAAGCTCGATGATCCTAGACATATATACATAAACATAAAAGTCAAATGGGCTTCGTATTTTAAAACTATTTGTGAGACAAGTTCTAAAACAAACTATATTCCAATTCACTTTTTTCTTCATACTCAACTGGAGTTGGATGTACTCGTTTCAAAAAAAAATCACTATACCAAACGGTTATTCAGTTACACTAATAGGAGTGGTTACTAATGTACTAGTTCAAATTGACAAGTACATTATTTCCACTGGCTTTTCGGCTATGCCCCACTTCATCAATGAAGATCCTCCATTAATCTTAGGAAGACCTTTCTTAGCCACTTCGCAAGCTGTCATGGATACTCTGAACAAGACAATTACTTTTAGGGTGCTTGGCCGGGCAATCACTTCCTGGAATGGCACTAGATTGAAAAATCATACATTTAAGTTTATAGAACTAGTTTAGAACTGCGTGGTTCAATCGAGCGAACGACAATAAATAAAAGTGCTCTATGGGAAGCATCCCATACTCTATATTTACTTTCAGTTTTAGTATTAAGATTAGTTAGTTGTTTATATATTCTTTCAACTTTTGATTCTTATAATGGGGATATTTTATGAATTTAACTCAAGAATAGTTTCATGTAAGGGGAGTTGATCAAACCATTTTCATTCCGTATTATATTGTCTTTATGCATTAGTTTTTATGTTAGTCGGTTATTTATAGTAATGAAATTATTGTTTAGTACAGATCATAGTCGAATTCTGATAATTTTGAATAATTCTACCTTTTTATTGAATATATATGTGATAAACATAAGAGAAAATCAATTAAATTGCGAAAACAATAAAAATTGGCTAGCGATTTCCCAACGATTCCAGCTTGTACGAGAAAATTGGCAGCAATTTGCAAAAAATCTTAATGTAATTTCAGGTCAGCGATTTGTCACTGATTTGCACTTATAACTAGGATTTGCTAAACTAGTTATTGAGCCACCGATGCTCATTTTCAGCGATTTAAGCAACTAAATTTGCCACATTTATTTATTTCACACTCACAAACTATTGCAACTTTTCGACCCAAAGACTAAATTTTTGAGTAGATTCAACCTTCCAAAACTAGATTTTAGTGTATTTAAGTGATTCCCACCTTAATCTTTACACATTCAACCTAAAACTCGGTGAGTTTTAAGAGTATAGAGCCAACAAGGGCTTGAGCAAGGGAAATTCGAAGTTAGAGCTTGGACGAGTGTTCTTGAGGAGTTTAAAATCCCAAACTTGAAAGATTCACTTTTTAGAAGGTAAAGAATGAAAACCTTAGCCTTTATCAAATATATTTTCAGTTTTTCATGGATTTTTGGATTTTTATTTAGGTTAGAAGCTAAATTTTAAGATTTTTACTCTAAATTGATTTTGATGTCGAATGTTTTCAATTATAATACTAGTATGGGAGTGGTGTGATAATTTTTTTTATTGATATTGAATTTTCAAATCATGTTCTCAGTATATGGCGAATGAAAAGAATTTTATGCACAAACTAAGTTGAAACTATGTTTCAAATGAGTTTGGGGGGGTTTTTGTGTTTGTCTATCGTATGAATTAAATTACATATGAACGATTATTTTTATCAATGATGTTTTATCGATAAACTTCATATGAATTTCAAACTCTCAATTTATAAATGATTTTTCTGATGAATTTCTCCTTATTAGATAGATAAGTTGAATTTTACCGAACACTTTTCAACAATTTGGTTTTAAATGGCTTTACAGGCTTATTCTTTTGCTTACACCTATTGGAATGGCAGAAAGTGGAAGAGGTAGAAATTCGAGGGAGGAGAAAGGAAATGGGAAGTTAGTAGAAAAAAATCAAGGATAAATCCAAATTTTCCCCAATTAGACCCACGAAAATTTCTTTCAATATACTTAGGATTAGACAACAAAGAAAGCCTACCCCACCTTCATTGTTTAGCTATGACTCTGAGCAAGAATATGAGGATAGGGAGGAGAGAGTAGAAAAAGAGAAACCAAAGGGAGTGAAGAATTATATTCTTAGGAAGGTAAATTTTATCAATGAGAAGACCTTTGACCAGTTTAAGAAAGATATTGAGAGAGAAAGGAAATTGATCCCAGAGAGGGTATTGAATGCGAAGAATGAGTTGAAATATAGGCCTAGGATCTTATATATCATTGATGCGAGAAATTGAGGATTATCGACTAGGGACTATAACCATTTAGACCTTGAGGATATTCCTAGTGAGAAGGGATGCGACATTTTAGTAAGAGAGTTTTATGTGAATACTTATAGAAGTAACAATAAGACAGAGTCACGAGTTAGAGGAAGAACAATGATTTATTTCATTGCAAGAATAAACTGGTATTTTGGTTTACCTGAAGTTCACCAAAGAGAAAACAATGAGTACCCAAAACATGAATATGCAATTAAGTACTACTACCCTACCGAGACAATTAGGGGAGGATTAGAGGCAACCCATGGTAATAGATTTAATTCAGACATAAAGGGGAACCCGAAGCACATCACTACTAAATTTTTTAGGAAGATCACTAAAGCATAGTGTTATTTCATTAATGCTATCTTACAACCAAGTCTACAATATTACGAGATAGTGAGCTATAAATCCGCTTTGCTTTACCATATTGTGAGGGGATAGGGATATTTGGATGTTGCCAAGATTATCGATGAGTCGATAAGGAGTGCCATCACAATGAAGCAGAATGATGGATTACCATTTCCTTTGATGATCACAACTTTTTTTGGAGCATATCGAGTAAACATGGCAAGACTTGAGATGAATGGTTTACTAGAGAAGAACATCATAGATGAAGTAATATAGAGATATGGAAAAAAATTAATGGATGTGAAGACTATGAAAATGAAAGAGATAAGGCCGAGATAGCCGACAGAGAGGCGGAGCAAAGAAAAAAGATTACAGATGACACAGGAAAGTTTTGGAAGAAATGTCGATATCTAGAAACGATCTAAATGTGGAGCAACCTGCTATGGACTACAATGGACTTTACATGAAAGAGTTAGAGTTGGCCTTTATGGGTACAATTCCGCACAATCAAAAGAGAACTCTAAGGAATCAATAACGAGTGTTTGAGAATCAGAGGGCCTTAGCAAGGAGCATTTACATGATGGAGAGGACAATGTCTATAAGACATAAAAAAACAAGGAGGCGTAGAAGTTCCTGTATCGTCTACCCAAATACGACTACCGAGAAATCGTAATCTTAATGATCAACTAAATTTAGGTCAAGACTACACCCTCTATTATCCCGCGGTGAGTTACCAGTCCTCGAGGATTGATTTAGTGGCAGATGATGATGACGCGACCTTAGGATGACGACATTAATTTTTTACTCTACTTTATCTTCTTTGTCTCTGAGTGATAATGTGTGAGGTCTTATATGTAACTCTGGTGATGAAACTATATATGATATTTTCTTAGCGATTTGATACATTTGATAGCATATTACTACATGTGATATTATGTGTTGGTGATGATGTTGCTACATTTAATATATTGGCGATGGTTTATTGTAATTTTTATGCACTCTGCTTGATAAAATTTATATATTAAGTTTATTCTTATTTTGATTATCCAATTTAGGATTATAGCAATTCTTTTATACTTCGCGAGGTATATTTATTTTGTTGAAAACACGACTTTATTTTTAAAGCTAGAGGACTAGGTTTGGATTAAGTTTGTAGATATTTTGGATGAAGTATGACAAAGATATCAAAGAAAGTAAGGAAAGAAATGAAAGGTAGAAGATAAGTTCAGAATTGATGCAAAGTTGAAACTTTTGATCCGATATTCAAGTGAGTTGATGAAAATTTTTAAATTTCTTCTGAATTCAAGAAAGTATGAATTTCATCTTACTTTATTTTTAGTTAGGAATATAATAGAATGAATATAAAATAGGTTTTTGAATGGAATTGATATTTTTATTACCTTAGTGAATTTTTTGATAGAAGGAATCAATATTTATACCCTTTTGATTAACTTTACTAGTTGATGTATGCACTAGATTGCCTTTTGTTAGTCATGAGAATGGGTAGAAGATCGAAACAATAATGCAAGATGAACAAGACATATTTCTAAGAATCTTATGATATAGAGGATACCGATTAAGTATTTTTACAATATATATACATAGGAAATTATTTTGCCACAATTGAAAGAAGAAATGAGTTAGAAATTGATGAATTCATAGGTTAGAAAGAATGTTTTTTTCAACTTTAATGGACATTGTAAAGTGCTAACAAGAGTTTACAAATATATAGAGGGTCCTACTGTTAGTGCATGTGCATTAGGTCAATCTATAAACATTTTTATCTTATAATTTTAGATAATAAAATATAGGTTTTATTTTTTGTTTTATTATATGTGATTGCATGTTTACCATATAATAAGATCCATGGGTATTCGTTGAAATATCCTAAATGTCCCTAGTCGGTCATTATACTAGAAACTATAATGAGTTAAGACTAGTCTGAATCTTAATTAATGGTCATCTGGTGATCATGCGCATAGGGATACGAACCGAGATCGTAAGTAGTTGTTAGGGAACAAGGTAATAGACTGACCTGCTATTAGAACACTACATGGATTAAGTCATAGGTGTTACTCATGATAGGTATATCATTTAGTACTTCAACTTGAGATTACAATAGACTTCAATATTAGGAGCATGGTAATTTGACACAATCAAACACTCTCTTTGACCAAATGATTATAAAGATTGTGATTGGTTACTACGTGAATAATATGTGAAGGTGTGCAATCAAGATAAAATCTCTCCCTCTCATCTAGATAGAGATATTAGTGGGTCCCTTGTATGTTAGACTGTTAAATGACCAAGTCCAAGTGAATTAATATGATCGATGTCATTTGGATGTTTTCAGTCTACTTAAAGATTGATACTAGTACGATTGAACTTTAAGGGTGACTTTCCATTCCTTATGTTTAATCAAAGGATATTACACGACAAAAAGATACGATATATGTTATTCATTAGGTTGTAACGGTTTTGATATTAATGCTAATTAGGTAGTCATAATACCTTGCTATCCACTTACAATTCGTGTACCAAAATGATTTTGGTTCACTGCCAACGTCGCATGAACCTATTGGGTCGCACACAAAGAGTGTCTTTGCGTAATTTCAATTGGTCCAAAGTAATGAATTTTATATGATGAATTCATGACATAAAAGCCCTTACGATTTGTTATATGATAACATCAATAGGGGCATTTATGCAATTTACTTGAATTGCATAAATACAATATTTGTATTACTAATATGTTTTTTAAGTGAGCTTATCTACACATATAAATAGAGGTTGAAACTCTGAAACGAAATAAGATTTTCATTTTTACTATTTTTGAGTTCTCTGGATTTATGGAGAGAAAGGAAAAACGTATTCGATCTCTCTTGGGGCTAGCACTCCAAATTGTGGTCACCATTCCTGTGTGAATTGTCGATAAAGGACATGTGCTTGAACGTCTTAGAGATCTGACAATCAGAAAAGGAAATCACGGATTAAGGTATGGTTCACTTTTATAGATCTAGTTTAATGTAACTTATTTTCAATCTTATTAGGGTTTTTCAAAAATTGTTTTGAATTTTTCGTTACGTAAAAACACAACACCTATAGATTCTATAAGAAATAGAGTAAGGAATCTATAGTGAAAAAATGAGAGAATGTTTACAGGAAATGAAACATAGACTCAAAAGTCAAATGAAAAAACATAAATAATAAAGAAAATAATTAGGATGAAGTACAAAAAAAATGAGAGATGAAAAAGATGAATGTTCTTAAACTTTTCAAATAAAAGATTTAGCTCGAGTGCTTGGAGCTAGGGTTGAGTGATTTATTTCTTAATCCAACACATTTTAAACGATATATTTATTGGTATCTTGGCAAAATTTCTATTGATTTTAATTGTAGTATTATTTAGAAAGTATTTTCTAAAGTTAAATTAATCTACAGATTTTTGTGTTTTGAGATTCTATACTAGTAATCGTAAGCTTCATATTTGTTAGTCTAGATTGAGAAAACCTATATTATGTACTGGCCTTGCTATTGAACTTTAAGTTCTAAGAGGTGTTGCTTTAGGTGGTTGAGTTGTCATTAAGGGATGACTCGTTTTGAAGTTATAGGGGTAATATGTTTTTATTTGAAGATCACTTCTATTTAAAATTTATATTATTTAAAGTTAAGATGAATTAGATTAAATCAGCATATAAAGAATGAAAAAAGAATATAATTGAGAGTATTCCTTTGCTCGGGACAGCTAAATGCTGAGTTTGGGGTATTGACAAGTCAATAATTAGACACATTTTATAGTGTAATTTAGGTTGATTTTAGATATAAATAATTATATTACACTAGGTATTCTATTATTTTTTGTGATTTTAATATTTAATTAGGAAAAATGAAGAAATGAAAGAAAAAAAGGAAAAAAAGCAAAATAATCAACTAGAGATTAAAGCCAACAATACGAAATTATAAAGGAATCTCTACCTAAATCAGTAGCAGAGAAGTGCCAGCGAATCATCAAGGAATTGGAGTTTACACCGGGAATCGCCAGATGAATTGATGGAGCACAAAGACCAATTTATAGTGATTAACTTAACAATTTGTGTACAACTTAGGAATCGCTGATAAATCTTTTGAGGCCGATTACAATTTTTTAGGTAATAATATGGAACTTGAGTTTATATAGGATTTGTATACTTAAAAAACTATAAATAGGTCCTTTGGGGTTTGAAATTAAAATTCTGGAAACACATTTTGTATGCCTCTATTAACCATTTGTTAGTTTTTATTGAGTTTATGTTTGAAGCCACATTGGAGCATTGTTTATTTTATTAAGAGGAATTTATTTAATTATGTCTTTCAATTATATTATTGTGTTATTTATTTCCAACATGAGTGAGTAGTTTATTAATCTAAACAAACCCTAGACATGTATATACTTTGGATTGCTATATAATTATAATTAAGGAATCTTGTACTTAATTCTTTAAATCAAATCGTACACAACAATCATGGTTTTAATAAAGTTTTTTTTTTGCGTATTACAACTAATGATTCTTTTATTGCATGCGTAGTTGCAAATATGTATTGTGATATTTGATTTTTTGAATCTATATCTATGATTATTGGCAACAATTATAGAAGTAGTAAATATGATTAATCTATAAGGAAATATACCCAAGTAGATGTTCTAGGTGATTGTGTTCTAAGTTATTTGTGTTGGGGAATGTGCCTTAGGTCAATCTATAAACATTTTTAATCTTATCATTTTAATTAATAAAATAGAGGTTTCAATTTGCCGTTTTATTATAAGTGATTGCATGTTTACCATATAGTAAGATCATAGGTATTTGTTGAAATATCCTAAATTTCCTTAGTCAATCATTATACTGGGAACTATATTGAATTAAGACTAGTGTAAATCTTGATTAATGATCATGTGATGATCATTCGTAAGGGATACGAATCGAGATTATAAGTACTTGTTAGGGAATAAGGTACTGGACCGACCTGTTATGAGAACACCACATGGATTATGTCATAGGTGTTACTCATGATATGTATATCATTTAGTCGTTCGAATTGAGATTACCATAGGCTTCAATATTAGGAGCATGGTAATTTAACACAATCAAATGGTGTTTTTAATCAGACGATTATAAAAATTGTGATTGGTTACCATGTGAATAATATGTGAAGGTGTGTAATCAAGAAAGAATTTGTCACTCCGGAATAGAGAGAGATATTAGTAGATCCTTCGATATGATAGACTGATAATGACCAAGTCCATGTAAATTGATATGATCAATGTCACTTGGATAATTTTAGTTTACCAAAAGATTGAGACTAGTACGATTGAACATTAAGGACGACTTTCCATGCCTTATGTTTCATTAAAGGATATCGCACGACAAAATGATATGATATATGTTGTTCATTTGGCTGTATCGATTTTCATATTCATGCTACTTGGGTAGTCATAATGCCTTGCTAGAGACTGCTTATGAATTGTGTACCAAAATAGTGTTGGTTCACTGCCAACGTCGCATGAACCTATTGGGTCGCACACAAAAATGGCTTTGGGCAATTTCAATTGGTCTAGAGTAATGAATTTTTATATGATAAAACTCATGACATAAAAGCCATACAATTTGTTGTATGATAACTTATTAATATGTGTGTATGAGTATTTTGCTTAAACTGCCTAAATGCAATAATTGTATTACGAATAAGATTTTAAGTGAGCGCTTATCTACACATATAAATAGATGTTAAAACCCTAAAACGAAACAAGATATTCATTATTCTATTTTTGAGTTCTCTGGATTTTAAGAGATAAAGAAAAATATTTTCTATCTCTCTTGAGGCTGACACTCCAAATTATGGTCACCATTCGTGTATGGATTTTTGATAGAGGACAAACGTTTAAACGTCTTGAAGATCGAATAATTAGAGAAGGAAAACATGGATTAAGGTATGGTTTTTCTTTTGTAGATCTAGTTTAATGGAACTTATTTTCGATCCTATTGGGGTTTTTCAAAATTATTTTGAATTTTCCACTGCGTATAAACCCCAAAACCCGATAGTGGTATCAGAGCCATATGCTCGATTCTATTAAACGTTTGCATGTTTTCTCTGATGTATATTTGATATATATGTGAAAACATGATCTTGATTAATGTATATATAATGTACATAGAGGTTCTTTGATAATTGTTATCAAGAATTGGTTTTAAAACATGTCGTTAATTCATGTTTATTGAGACATGCACATGATTTAACTCAATGATAGAATTCATTTTTAGACTATTTTGATTAACATATGTTTTAATATTGAACGATCTGAATTTTTTATGTTCACATGGTAGAAGTCATGTTTAGGTTAATGTGATTCTCGTGTTAAATACATATTTCGGTTTTGTTCAATAATTATATATGTCTCTATGATAGAAATCATAATTAGGTTAATATGATTCTGGTATTGAATACATGATTAATATTTCGTTTCTTGATTGAATTGCTTGTTTTGTAAGAATAAGAATCAAAACTGATTTTGATCATACATCTCATTGTGGTTATCTATTAGTATATTCCTATTAGATAGGAGATAAACTTGTAACCGGATAAGAATTACAAATCCTATAAGAAAAGTGAGATATATAACAAATTCTAATTGGATAAGGACACAATATCTTAAATTGTAATTGGATTATAATAAGATATTAAGTTAGAAGTGGGCCCAAGTTAATTAAAAGCGTTTTAATTAATATTTTCAAAATTAAAATAAGGGACAGTTTTGGTCAATGGATTACCTAAAATAATAAGAAATTTTTGGCGATTGTCAATTTTTGAAATTTGAGTTCATTATCTAAAAAAAATGAGGCCGCTGCCCCTATTCCCCCTTCCGCTGATCGGTTAGCGGGATTGCTGCTTGCTCACCGGCCAACGAGACCGCTGATAATTGTTCGTAGTGCAAGTAAATTCGTATGATAGTCAATATGAATAAAATTTCCTAACTTGTTTAGTGATTGTACATGCATTGTAATATATGATAATTATCTTGTTTAATTTATGATCTCTAAAACAAATAAGCAAAATCCCTCTTCCAAATTTTGAGTCAAGTGCCATCCATTTTCAAACAATTGTCAAGGCTTGAATCACATCAATATGGGTCTGCCTTTGCAGAGTGTATTGTGTTATCTTGGTAATGCAAGTTGAGTAATGGTTACTCTACTGTTTGAAATGGTTAGACTTGATAAAGCTATCAAAACGATTTTGGGCTTTAGGCACTAGATGAGATAAAACATACTAAGACATGAGATGTCATAATCTCATAAAAATAACTAAAAGTTACATATGATGTAATTGGTAATTCGTACCTACCTAAATAACCTAATTCAAAGTGTTATGCCTTAGCTGTTTTGGAATTAAGCGAAACATGGATGTTAGTCCCTTAAATTAACATAGTGTTTTTAGGAGGGTTGTTAATTTAGTAAGAGTTTATTCCTCTATACTAAAATGAACTTTTGCATAATCTTTGTTGTAGATCTATGGCCTCTTCAAATCACACTAATCCCTTGTCACTGCGATGCATCCTTGAGAAGGATACGTTGTTTAGGAAAAACTTTTTTGACTAGATCAAAAAGTCGATAATTGTTCTTAAGCATGAATGCAAGTTGTATGTCCTGGATGATCCTATTCTTGAGGAACCACCAACTAATGCTTTAAGAGTCATGAAGGATGCACATACAAAGCATGTCAACGACTCAACTGATGTTGCATGCATTATGTTGGCAACCATGGTTCCTGAACTTCGGAAGGATATGGAACACATGGAAGTTTACGACATGGCTTTGATGCTGAAGGAATTGTTCCAACAACAGGCTAGGCAAGAAGGGTTCGAGATAGCCAAGAACCTTCGTTCTTTCAAAATGTTTAAGGGTGCGTCACTTAGTCCTTATGTTCCGAAAATGAAGGGCTATATTGACCATCTTGAAAGACTAGGATTTCCCATAAGCCAAGAGTTGGCTACGAATTTGATTATGAATTCATTGCCTGATAGTTATTCACAATTTGTGATGAATTATAACATGAATAACATGGAGAAGTCTATCTCAGAGTCGCATTTGATGCTTAAAACTGCTGAGCAGAATGTCAAGAAACCCATTGCTAATATGTTGATGGTTCAGAAAGGAAAGGCTTTGAAGAAAAAAAGGGCAAAGGGAAGGATAAAGTTGCCAAGGCTATTGTGACTGTCACAAAGCTTGTGAAACAAGTCAAGCCTAAGGCTGCTTCTAACTCACAGACTTAGAAGGAAAAGGAAAAAGAAGGAAATTTTCATTTCTGCCATGCACTTGGGTATTGGTTCAGAAATTGCAAGCTCTATCTTGAAGATTTAAAGAAATAGAAAAGTAGTGCGACTACTACTTCATGTATTTACATTATTGAATTTAACTTGTCTACTAATGGTTCCTAGGTATTGGATACTGTTTGTGGATCTCACATTAATATTAATGTGCAAGGTTTCACCAAAAGTAGAAAGCTAAAGAGAGGAGAAGTCATCCTACAAGCGGGAAATGGAGCAAAGGTTGTTGCGTTGGCTATAGGATGCTATGAGTTAATTTTACCTAGTGGACTACTGTTAGTTTTAAATAATTGTTATTATGTCCCTGCCTTAAGCAGAAACACCATTTCACTTTCATGTTTGGATTTTGATGGTTTTAATTTCATTATTGTGAATAATAAATGCTCAATTTCTCGTAAAGACGTTTCTATGCGAATGCAGATTTGTGTGATGATCTTTATATTCTATACATGAAAAAGGTCCACACATACTCATCTTTTTAACGTAAACATAAAGAGATTCAAGTTAAATGATTTGAATCAAACCTACATTTGGCATTGTCGTCTTGGCCACATAAATGAGAAACACATTTCTAAAATCCATAAAGATGGGCTTTTAGATTCATTTGATTTTGAATCATATGAAACATATGCATCTAGTTTGTTAGGCAAGATGACAAAAATTCCTTTTACTGGACAAAATGAATGGGCAAGTTATTTATTGGTTCTGATACATACTGATGTATGTGGTCCTATAAACACAATGGAGAGGTGGTTATCAATACTTCATTACCTTCATTGATAATTTTAGCAAATATGGTTACGTGTATCTTATGAAACATAAAGGTGGATCTTTTGAGATGTTTCGAACTTTGTAGAACGAGTGCGTAATCAACTTAGTAAAACTATAAAAGCACTTCGACTAGATCGAGGTGGTAAATATTGGAGCCAAAAGTTTGATGATCATCATAGAAACCATGGTATTGTCTCACAGTTAACTCCTTCAATAACTCCACAAAGGAATGGTGTTTCTAAGATGAGAAATCAGACTTTATTGGATATGGTTCGATTTGTGATTAGTCATGTATATCTTCTTATTTTCTTTTGGGGTTATGCCTTAGAAACTGATGTGTTTACACTGAATTGTGTTCCATCTAAAGAGGTTGATAAAACACCATATGAGACGTGGTTTGGGAAAAGACCAAGTTTGTCTTTCCTTAAGATTTGGGGCTGTGAGCTTTTCGTACGATGTTAAATCTAAGAAAAATTATTAGCCAAATCTAACTAGTGTATATTTGTTAGTATCTTAAAGAAACTAGAGGATACTACTTTTATAATCCCACTAAGAACAAAGTGTATGATGCTCAGAATGGTGTCTTTATGGAAAATAATTTTTCGAAAGAAAACAATAAAAATAAAGTAAGTCTTGAAAAAGTCTAATAACCACAAATAAACACTTAACCGTTAGTGGGAGATCAACAAAGTCTTGAACTAGTTGAACCTGCATAGGTATTAGAAGGCCCACGTAGGTCTGATAAGGTAAGACATCAGCCTGAGAGATTTCAATTTCTTATTATTGATAGTAGTGAGGTGTTGCTTATGAATCAAAATGATCCTACACTTATCAAGAGGTTGTGTCTTATCAAGAGGCTATGTCTAGCCTTGATGCAGATAAATGGCTTAGTGTCATGAATTCTGCGATGCAATCCATATATGATAACCAAGTTTGGAATCTGGTTGATTTACCTGAAGGTGGTAAGACCATTGGATGTAAATGAGTTTTCAAGAAGAAACATGACATGGATTGCAATGTGCATATTTATAAAGCAGGCCTAGTAGTAAAATGTTTCAGACAGACTCAAAGTGTTGATTATGATTAGATTTTTTCTCTTGTAGCCATGCTTAAATCCATTAGAATTCTAATTTCCATAGCATCATATTATGATTGAGATATGAAAAATGGATGTCAAAACAACTTTCCTAAATGGAAAGTTACTGGATGACGTGTATATGATGCAACCTGAAGGGTTTGTTCATCCTAAGAATTCTAAGAAGTGTGCAAGTTTCAAAGATCTATTTATGGATTAAAGCAAGCTTCTCGGAGTTGGAATCTTCATTTTGATGAAGTAATTAAGGAATTTGGTTTCATTAAAAATGAAGATGAGCCTTATGTATACAAGAAGGTCAGTAGGAGCTTGGTTGTTCTCGTGGTACTGTATGTTGATGATATATTACTCATTGGAAATGACATCCCAACCTTGCAGAGTGTCAAGTCATAGTTAAGGAAATGTTTCTCAATGAAGGACTTAGGAGATGCAACCTACATCCTTGGGATTAAGATATAAAGGGATATATCTAAAAGGCTGACCAGTATAAGTCAGAGTGCTTATATTGACAAGGTACTGAATAGGTTTAGTATGCAAGAATTTAAAAGAAGGTCGTTGCCAATGTCTCATGGTATAAGTCTTCGCAAGATTCAATGTCTGAAGACTAATGATTAGCAAGAGCGCATGAATATGATTTCATATGCATCAACTATTGGATCTATCATGTATATCATGTTATGTACCTGACCTAATGAACACAACAAGCATATATTAGTCTGATCCGGATGAGAGTCACTGGATAGTAGTAAAGAACATTCTTAAGTACTTTAGAAGGACTAAAGAAGTGTTCTTGGTCTATGAAAGTTTGGAAGACGAGCTTCTCGTAAATGGTTACACAGATGCAAGTTTTCAAACTGATGTAGATGATTTCAGATTGCAGTCTGAATATGTGTTTACTTTAAATGGAGGCGCAGTGAGCTGGAAAAGTTTGAAGCAAGAAACTTTGGCAGATTCTACAACAGAAGCTGGGTATATTGTTGCGTCCGATGTAATTAAGGAGGCAGTTTAGATTAAAAATTTCATATCTAAACTTGGTGTAGTTCATAGTATAGCTAATCCCATTTGCTTGTATTGTGACAATAACAGGGTGATAACACAGGCCAAGGAACGAAGATCACACCACCAATCCAAACATATACATAAATGTTTCCATTTCATTCAAAAATCATTGAGAGGGGAGATGGGAAGATTTGCAGAGTTCCTACAGAATACAATGTTGCAAATACTTTGATGAAGGCTTTTCCACAAGCAAAACATGATGGTCATGTTAGGTCATTAGGTATTAGATACATGAATGATTGGCCCTAGTGCAAGTGGGAGATGTTAGGGAATGTGCCCTAGGTCAATTTATAAACATTGTTTATCTTATAATTTTAGTTAATAAAATAAAGGTTTTCATTTACTATTTTATTAGAAGTGGCTGCATGTTTACTTTATAGTAAGATCCATAGGTATTTGTTGAAATATCCTAAATGTCCTTAGTCGATCATTATACTGGGAACTATAATGAATTATGACTAGTGTGAATCTTGATTGATGGTAATGTGATGATCATGCGTATATGAATATGAATCGAGATCATGAGTAATTGTTAGGGAACAAGGTACTAGACCGACCGGCTATGAGAACACCATATGGATTAAGTCATAAGTGTTACTCATGATAGGTATATCATTTAGTAATTCGATTTGAGATTACCATAGACTTCAATATTATGAGCATGGTAATTTGACACAAACAAACTTTGTTTTTAACCGGATGATTATAAGAATTGTGCTTGCTTACCATGTGAATAATATGTGAAGGTGTGTAATCAAGATATAATTTTTCACTCTCGTGTAGAGAGAGATATCAGTGGAGCCCTTGCTATGATAGACTGATAATGGCCAAGTCTATGTGAATTGACATGATTAATGTCACTTAGATGTTTTCAGTTTACCTAAAGATTGAGACCAATACGATTGAACATTAAGGGTGACTTTCCATGCCTTATTTTAAATCAAAGGATATCGCACAAAAAAATGATATGATATATTTTATTCATTAGGTTGTATTGGTTTTGATATTCATGCTAACTGGGTAGTCATAATGTCTCGCTAGAGACTGATTATAACTCGTGTACTAAAATGGTGTTGGTTCACTGCCAACATCGCATGAACCTGGCAGTGAACCTATTAGGTCGCACACAAAGAATGACTTTGCGCAATTTTAATTGGTCCAATGTAATGAATTTTTATATGTTAAATTCATGACATAAAAGCCCTTACAATTTGTTATATGATAACTTATTAATAGGGGCGTATGTGTAACTTGCTTAAACTGCTAAAGTACAATAGATGTATTACGAATAAGATTTTAAGTGAAGGCTTATCTACACATATAAATAAAGGTTGAAACCCTAAAACGAAACAACATTTTTATTTTTGTTATTACGAGTTCTCTGGATTTCGGGGGAGAAAGAAAAATGTTTTCTATCTCTTTTGGAGCTAGCACTCCAAATTGTGGTCACCATTCGTGTTTGGATTTGCAATAGAGGACGGACGCTTAAACGTCTTGGAGGTTGAACAATAAGAGAAAGAAAACATAGATTAAGGTATGGTTTTACTTTTGTAGATCTAGTTTAATGGAATTTATTTTTTATTCTATTAGAGATTTTCAAAAGTATTTGTAATTTCCCGCTGCGTATGAACCCCAAAACTCAACAATTTATCGATTAGCATATTCTGATTAATATTTGATTTAAATTATGCATGATTCTCATTAAGTATTAATGCTATCATATTTCTATTTTGTTGCATTTTATCTAATAGGTAGATTTACAATGATAATGATATGACTTATTTTCCATTGAATATAGAAAAATCGATGGTTTGCTAAAGGCTATTAACCTATTTTACATTAAGATTTATTGATTCCAAAATTCCATGTGATATAGTTATAACTAGGTTATGATGTGATGTTATGTTCTAGTGTTTGAATGCAATCCAAGTATATTACATTGTTTAGTGGGGGTATGTTTAGATGTTTGTTTAGATATTTATATTATATTGAATTTGAATTTTGTTTAATTAAGTTTGCATTGAAGTATTTGAATTAGTTTAGTTAGTTTGGTTAATTAAGTTAGTAGTTATAGTCTTTAGTTATTTAGTATTTCAATTTTTGTTTAATTATATTAACTAAATTAAGAAAAACAAGAAAAAATACTTTCTTTAGAAGCTTGCAAAATCTATGTGGAGACGATTTCCCATTTACCACTACTACAAATAATAAGAAAATACAAGAAACTATCGTGCTGCTCGATACATGATATGTGTCAGTCATGAAGGGCTTTGGGCTTTGGGCCCCCCCCCCAAAATCGGTCACTGATCCCTTTCTACTTGTCAGAGAGGGATCAACAATGGTTTATGTTTTGCTATACACGTATATAACCCGCCCCCATTTCAATCAAGAAAAACTTGTGAATCGATACACCCATTTGATCCCTAGCTACCCTATATCTTTTCATGTCAATCGAAAAAATGTGAATCGATACCCCATTTTCATCTCAATCTCCCCTATTTTGATCCCTAGCTACCCTCTATCTCTTCTTGTCGATAAAAAAATTGTGAAATCGATACCCCATTTCCATCTCAATCTCCTCCATTTCGATCCTTAATTACCCTCCATTTCCCTCTTCGCCTCTGCCCACCTCTCTTTACCATGTCGCCACCTCTGACCTTGAGAGCACCATCACCACTGTCCCTAGAGAGCACCGCCGCAGTTTCCCCTGGAGAGCACCGCCATCATTTCCCCTATTTCAATCCCTAGCTAGCCCCTAGAAAACACCACCGTCCTTGTCTTTAGGGAGCACCACCGCTCCTATCGTTAGAGAGCACCACCGCCCGGCCCCTAGAGATCACCATTTCCTCCACTTCAATATGACCTGAATTCTTCATTGTCCCCCATTTACATCATCATCAAAGAAAACTTTGCGTAGGGTGAAAAAAATAATCTAAAAAGTTGTGTGATTTGTTTAGTAGTTATACTCAAGGTCACATTTCAAACCATGGTTTCTAATTGAATTGGTCATGATTCAAATTTTGTTCTTAGTTATTGTATGTCCATTTGAATCTTGGATGGGTTTTTTGGGTGGAATATTCATTAAAATCGGAATGAAATAGCAATCGAATAATTTTAAGATTTAAAGCAGCAATCGAATAATTTTAGGATTTGATTCATGAAGGAGAGAATGGGATTGGATAAGTGACCATTAAGGAAAGGTGCGAATGACATGAAAATATGGACAGGGAATGCTAAGAACTTAGATTTGAAGATAACTTTTATAATGGTAAATGTGTCACAACCACTTAAGATAAACATAGAGTACTCTGTGACAGTAATCTGTGTATGTACTGTAGAAAATGTAAATACACACACTTGAGAGATGCACGAGAGAGTTTGTTAAGTTTGTTATGTATCATAAGTTTGTGATCCTGCACCTGTATGCTGGAGATGTATTACTGAGCTGTATAAATACATCTCATCTTCTCTGATTCAGTAGAGAATAAGTTTCTTCATTATGTGTTGTTTTGAGTTTCTTTGTTGTCAATATGGTATCAGAGCCATATTGCCATTGATGAAGATTGTGGACCGCAAAGGTTCATCAATAACTATGGAAAATTCTGATTCTAGAGAGTCTTCACAATCACAAACACCTCTCGCAAGTCCAACACCTTTCACAAGGAACTCATTATAATTTTCAAATCCATTGATTACACCTTTTGGTAACTCTCTAAACCAAATCATATCGATTAAGCTGAATGGCACAAATTGTTTGTTCTAGAAATCGATTATTGTACCTTTGATTGAAGGATGTGGTTTAAATGGTATTCTTTTTAGTACTACATCTTATCCTCCTAAGTTTCTTGCAAATGGAAAACCTAATCTTGATTATCTTGATTGGTTTCATTGTGATCGAGTTCTATATGGATGGTTGTTATGTTCTTTAGAACCTTATTTTGGTTCGTACATGATTTATGGATTACAATCAGTGAATAATGTGGTGCTGATAATAAGGCACATATCCAATTCTTGAAGACTGCAATTAGGACTATTAGAAAAGGAAATATGAAAATGAATGAATATTTGAAGAAGATGAAAGGATTTTCTAAAAATTTAGCCTCAGCAGGGGCTCCTGTAATAGGTACTGAATTGATCTCATGTACATTGACTGGTTTAGATGGAGAGTATTTGTCAATTACATATGTTCTTGAACACAAAGAAAACTTGACAAGCCATTCTCTTCAATCTACCTTATTGAGCTTTGAAGCAAAGCTGGAACAAATTCAAGCTCTAAATGGAATGAACTCACTGAATATTCAGAGTTATAATCAATTAAATTCAGCTGAAGTGAAACATGGACAAACTCAGTCTTGGAAAAATTTAAAATAGCATAATGGTGATGGTGGTACTAATTGCAGAGGTAACTTTCAGAGAAGGAGAGGTGGCAGATCAAATAGAGGAAGATGTGGTTTTAGATACCCAAACAATAATAGACCAACCTATCAAATATGTAACAAAATGGGACATACAACAGTAGTTGGTTACTATCGTGCTGATCTGAGCTATGTTGGTGCACAATAGTTTAATAGAGGAGGACATTAATTTCAAGGGGGTTATAACAATCAAGGTGGATTTACTCAGAATGGAATGCGAAATGGATCTCAAGGAGCTCCTACTGCAAACTCTTTGGGCTCTTCACATAATTTTGCAGGGTCACAGAATCATGGTGTTTTTTCTTCTAATGAATCAGTGTTAGATAATTCTTGGTATGCTAATAGTGGTGCAACATCACATGTTACTCCTGATCTATCACAGTTATCAAACTATTCTCCCTACACTGGTACTTCATCACTAATTGTGGGGAATGGTCACTCTTTACCTATTTCATGTGTAGGTTTTGCAGTGTTATCTAATGCTAAGTCTTTTTTACATTTTCCCAATACATTGTGTGTTCCTGATATCAAAAAGAACTTGTTAAGTATTTCTCAATTGACAAGAAATAACAATGTTGTTATTGAATCCACTAACAAAATTGTTTGGTGAAGAATTCAATAATTGAAGAAGTTTTTCTGAAAGGGGTTTTGAAAGATGTACTCTATTAGTTCTCTCCTTCAACTATACCAACAAAGGCATTTTTGGCATCCCACTCATCTTCTACTTCTTTGTGGCATATGAGACTTGGTCATCCTACTCTTTATACACTTCAACAAATCATGAGACGTAATTTACACCTTCCATGTTCTGATGTAAAGTTCTATTATGTATTTCCACTTGGTAAACATCACGCTATTCCATTTCAGTTTCAAATAAGATGAGCAATCATGTACTTGAGTTGATACGTACAGATTTATGAGGACCATAATCAATTACCTTATTTGATGGTTTCAATTACTATATCTCCTTTATAGATGATTGTACAAGATTCACATGGATATATCCTTTAAAGAATAAATCAGAGGCTTTGAAAATGTTTTAATTGTTTAAATTGAAAGTTAAAAATTTGTTCTCCACCAAGATTAAGACAGTACAATCAGACTAGGGTGGTGAATATAGAGTGTTCAAACCATTTCTCGATGCTCATAGTATATCTTTTCAGCATCTATGTCCATATACACATGCGTAAAATGGAAGAGTGGAACACAAGCATAAACATATTGTAGAAACAACTCTCACATTGTTAGCTCAAGATGCATTACCTTATCAATTTTGGTGGGATGTTTATGAAGCTGGAGTGTTTATTATTAATAGATTACCAACAAGGGTATTGCAGGGCATTTCTCCACACCAGAAACTATTTCAAGTATGTACCGATTATCAAATTTTGAAAGCATTTGGCTGTGCCTGCTTTCCTTACACCAGACCTTATAACTCTCATAAGTATCAATTCAAATTTGAGAAATGTGTATTTTTGGGCTACAGTTCTGATCATAAAGGCTACAAATGCATGAACTCAGTAGGGATGGTTTATATTTCAAGACATTTAATTTTCAATAAAGAAGAGTTTCCCTATGTTTCGATGGTTTCTGCTCAGCATTCTTACCAAACAGTTACTCCTACTACTGGACCACTGATTTCTATTCTTCCTTGAAGTTCTTCAACGGTTAACCCAAGGCCTGTTTCTCCTACAACTACTAGTTATTCTTCTCCATCTATGCCAAGTCATGTTACTGATTCTACATCCTCTTCTTTTACTAGTTCTGCTCTACCTCTACAGTCAACACAATCTAATACTGGACCTTCTAACCTTCATCCAATGGTTACAAGGGCCAAAAATGGCATTTTCATGAAGAAGGCCTTTGTTGTTACTCAGTCGATAGATCATAACATAATTCCTAAGGATGCTAAACAAGCTTTACTGATTCCACATTCGAAACATGCCATAGAGTAGGGATTTCCAGCATTAATGAAAAATAATTCCTGACAGTTGGTTCTTTCTTCTCCTCATCAAAATATTGTACGCAACAAATGGATCTTTATTATTAAGAGGAATAGTGATGGCACTATTAATCGATATAAAGCTCGTTTGGTGGCTAAAAGGTTTAAGCAAGTTCCTGGTTAGGACTTTTCAAAGACTTATAGTCCAGTTGTAAAAGCTTCATCAATTTAAGTTATTCTTTCCATTGTAGTTACATTTGGCTGGCAGATTTGGCAAATTGACATTAACAATGCCTTTCTTAATGGGATTTTAAATGAAGATGTTTATACTAATCAACCAGTAGGATTCATTGATGGTAAGAATGCTGGTAGGGTTTGTAAACTTCACAAAGCCCTCTATGATTTGAGACAAGCACCAAGAGCATGGTTTGACAAATTGAAACATCAATTACTCAAATGGGGGTTCAAGAATTCAGTATCTGATAACTCTTTATTCACTTTGAAATGTAAAGGTACTATGCTATATTTTCTTGTCTATGTTGATGATATTATCATCACTAGTGCAAATTTTCATTTAATTCAATAGTTCATTACTTGTTTGAATGATACATTTTCCCTGAAAGATATTGGAGATCTTAGTATGTTTCTGGGTTTGAGGTTCGTATAGATGCATCTGGACTCTATCTAACTAAAACAAGTTACATCAATTCTTTACTTCAGAAGGCAGGAATGAGCTCTACCAAAACAGTTGATACTCCAGTTGTAATGGGCAAAGTGTTATCAAAAGAATATGATCATCTTTTTACTGATCCAACCCTAATAAAAACATTCTTGGTGGACTTCAATATGTTGCAAACACTCGCATTGACATTGCATTCATCATCAATAGACTCAATCAATTCTAGCAAACTCCTACCACTTCACATTGGCAAACACTAAAATGTGTCTTGAGATATCTGAAAGGTTCCATCCATTGTGGTTTGTGTTTCAAACCTGGGTGTCTCGATTGCTTCTAAATGCCAACTCAGATGCAGACTGGGCTTCATCAGTTGAAGATAGGAAGTCTATTGCAGGATATGCAGTTTATTTTGGTTACAATCTCATATCTTGGCAATCTAATAAATAAGGAGTTGTGGCTAGATCTAGCATTGAGTTTAAATATCGTGTATTAGCCCATGTTGCAACTAAGATTAGTTGGTTGAAGTCTCTTTTATCTGAAATTCAGTTTCCTATTCCTCACCATCCTATAGTGTGGTGTGACAACATGAGTGCTATTGCTCTAGTTCGTAATCCAGTCTTTCATGCCAGAATGAAACATATTGAGATTGATGTTCATTTTATCCGAGATCAAGTGATGAAGGGGGCTTTACAAGTTCAGCATGTACCATATCTTAATTAAGTGGCTGATTGTTTTACTAAAGCATTGTTTACCTCTAGGTTCTATTATCTTTGAGAGAAACTCGATATAGTTGCACTTCCCCTACGTTTGAGGGTGGATGTGAGTCACAACCACTGAAGATAAACACAGAGTACTCTGTTAGAGTAATATGTGTATGTACTGTAGACAATGTAAATACACACACTTGAGAGATGCACGAGAGAGTTTGTTAAGTTTGTTATGTATCATAAGTTTGTAATCCTACACGTGTATGCTGAAGATGTAATACTGATGTGTATAAATACATCTCATCTTCTCTGATTCATTAGAGAAGAAGTTTCTTCATTGTGTGTTGTTCTGAGTTTCTCTGTTGTCAATAGTAAATAACTCATAATTATCTTAATAATGAGTTCTCAATTCATGAACAAGTCAAGCCCTTTTTACGAGCAATATCTATTTGGCCACTGACATGTTTTTTTGATATATGACACAAAGCTACACTATTCCTAGGCCCCCAATCATCTGAACCATTACAACATAACAACATTGTTTAGATTAGTTTCATTTAATAGAGATAAGTGGTAGCTACATTAACATATTTTTAAGATTCCTACACAGGAGAAATAACATTTCTAGTGTAGTACTTAACCCCTTATTTTAGTGATGGTTGGATTGTAGTACCATCTAATTAAGTAGGAATTCTTAGTTGCATTCATGCTAGAGATGTACCAGAGTTCAAACTCTATTAATTCTATATATGGCGGCAGATAGAGTTAAGAAATACCATTATTCTGTTTAAATAGAAATTAGTCTATTTTCCTTTGGCCTCTTGAAAATATTACAGATGTGCCTTAGTTATTTTGAACGTCTATCATGTTTATATTTATAGTAATCCCAATAATAATTTTAGTCATCAAATTCTTTCTCTCTAGCAATTAATGTTGCCTTGCTGAATTTATGGGTTTTCGCTAAGCGGACTCGATTGTTCTAGGTTTAGTTTTACTTCAAAATATCATAATATCAAGTAATTGACGAGTTTAGTTGAAGTTTCTTTAATCAAACTAAACAAGTTGAACAACTAATAAGATTAAAAGTTACTAAAATGATAGTCATCAATTGAACATTATGAAGATGTTGAATCAATTTAGTAGGATTTAGTTTGATTAAAGAAATTCACATAGTTTTTCATCTTGTTCAGTTTGAACACAACTGCACTAGAGAGTACCTTACCATTGTTTTGATTGAGTTTAATGTTAATGGTGGAGGATGAAGTTCAGTACTTTGAAAAATAGATATATTTGTTGGCTATTTTGAGTAGTTTGATGAAGTTTATAAATTTTGTGTATGTTATTTATTTTAAAAATTATTCATAGTGAAATTATATTTGCTAATTAGCGAAATTAATCAAATTCAAAAAAAATCCATTACAACACAAAATTTGAAATTAAAATCACTATAGAATTATATTATATACTTATTTATGGTACAATTAATACATAAATTTTTGAACTACAATTAATACATAAATCGTCTTACAATACAATTAGTTATGTTAGCCAAGGTTTTAAAGTAAAAAAATTATTAATGAAATACACAATTAATATATATCCATGAATTAGATGATATACAACACATTCAATTACTTATCTTAGACTATAACTTAACTATATATTGTCAAAAAGCATTCAATTATATATGAATTAGAGGATATACCAGCAGGTGATGTATGAGCGACAGATTGCCCAGCTTCAGCAGATGCTGATGCAATCCTTTTATTGAGGAGACCCGGCGTGAGCACGTTCGAGATAGCACAACAACCACCACCTCCAGCCCCCACCGACACACTTGGACTCAGGTGTGGATTCTATGTTCACCATGCCATCATCTGATATCGGTCAAGGCACCTTTTGAAGAGATGATCAGGATATTGGAGATATGGATGAAGATTGGTTGCATGACCTTGGGACGGGCAAACATTATTAGGCACCGTAGTAGTTGAGATATTGTTAGTTTTTTTTGGTTTTTGTAATTTATATTTTAGTACTTTTGGTTTTTTGAAACCTTAATACTTTTGGCCTTTTGAAAGCTTAATATTTTTGGTTATATATAAATATTTTCAAATAACCTATTTATTTGATATTTTCTTTTAAAATGGATTTATTTTAGTTTTTATAATATTTTTTTAAATTAATAATATATTCAGCATGGATCTATAACGGGTCAAAGATAGAATGTGGATTCTCAAAAACTAAAACCTGTTTAAGATCCATCTCTATTTGAGACGGATCAGGGACAAAATTTGTTAAGCACGTGATGCAAATGTGCATGATAGCATGCACGATCAGTCCTTATCCGTCTTTGATCCATCTCCATTTGCGATGGATTAGAGAAGAAACTTGACATGCACGTGACAAAAACATGTGCAATCCGTCTTTAATATGTCCTTGATATGTCTCTATTTGAGACGAATCAGAGACGGATTGTGCAAGTTGGACAACAAATCTCTGGTACAATCCGTCTTTGATCTGTTGCAATGTAAGAAAAATCAAAGACGAATTATCCGTGCTAATTCATCGATGTAATAGAAATCAGTCTCTAATCGATTTTGCAACGGAATGTGCCCTATTTTGAGATAGATTTTTCGGTCTCTATTTTGCTCTATTTTTTGTAGTGTAAATGTAAATCTGCCATTTCATTACGATTGATTGCTTGATTTGGCGATTTTGAACATGTTTTAGGTTAACAATTATCCGTGTATGAGTTCGTTAATTTTTTTTTTTGTATTTCGTTGTGAATCGTAATGAAGGATAGTTTTTTTGTAATTAGTTTTGTAAGGTTTTTCATGGGTTTGATCTATCTAGGTTGTGCTGGATGATTGACCTTCAATTTGTCTCTATTTGGTATAGAATCGCATTTTGAGTAATGATATTTGTGAATGAGTAACTTCTTAATCAAGTTTCATCTGGCAGGTAATAGTTTTTCTATGTCTAATGATGGAGAAAAGGGGATTGAAAAACTAGGTTTTTATAGCATCCCTTATCCCGATTAGGGTGATACTCGGTTTGAAACCTTAATTAAGCCCCAACCTCAGCTAGACTTAACTAGAGCCAACATCGTCACCTTTCGTACCAAATAAATATAACATGTATATCTCGAAATACCAAATAAAAAAAATAGAATACGCATTGAAATTAAAACTTTTTTGGTAAATCTACAATATATAGAAATATACAAATTCATCGGAATAAACCTCTATTACAATATTGTATTCCTACCCTTTTATATTGCACAAAATATAGTTCAGACAATATAGGGATACAAAATAGTTCATTACATCAAAGAGAATAACCAAAACTCTTATATCTTCTCTTTGCCCTTTCATGAAGTGCCTTGCTATGTACTTGAGATTTTTAAAAAAACGAGCGCTCCAACTTGGTCAGTAAGTGATGCTCGTATACTTATCAACTATCTATTAATAGCCAATAAGATAAATGAATAATAATATGAACCAATGAAACGTGTTGAGTGTGTACAATAAATTTCCATCTATAATATACTTTTAATATTTTATTGTAGTGATAAGTGGGGCTTAATTACTTGGGTTCGTCTAGCTAGTCGTTCTAACATTCGATCTATAAACGGAAATGGGTAGTGATTTTTTCTAGTTGCGGTGTTTAGCTTCCTATAATCAATGCACACTCTCCAACCATTTTAGATTCAAGTTGGTACTAATTCTTCATGTTCGTTTATTATAATACTGATCCCTGTCTTTTTTGGGACTACTTGTACCAGGATGACCCAATTATTATCTGTTATTAGGAATATCACTCATGCGTCTAGTAATTTTAATATTTTTTCTTTACTATTTCCATCAATGATGGGTTCGATCTAGGTTGAGCTTGTCTATGGGGTTTTGTGTCTATTTCAAGATTAGTTCTATGCATGCATGTGGCTGGACTTATTCCTTTAATATCGGCTATTGTCAATCATATTGCTTTCTTGAATTCTTTGAGGACATTCACTGATTTCTCCTTCTCCAAATTTGATAAGTTATTAGAGATTATAACTAGTAAGGCATTGCTATTTTCTAAATATGCGTATTTTAAATGATATGATAGAACTTTTAGATCTAGGTCATGAGCTTTTAGTATAAAGAGTAAATGCTTTGAATGGTTTATTATGAAATCCATATAGTAAGAGAGTTTAGGGAGTGCATTATAAGATTCTAAGGCATTAATTATCTTCCTTGTCTCTTCATCTATATCATTGTCATCATTTAAATCCTCTATCACTTTTTCAAGCTTGTTTGACTTATTTTTTCAAAAAGTTTTATCTATTAAAAGATTTAACATAGCTACGGTGCATACTGATGAAACATCTAAAGCATATTTCATAGCATCATGGATGCCAAAATTTTACTATTTCATTATCTACTTTCATTGTTAAAGTTCCCATTAGAAACATATATTTTGGTTTCTGTCACTTTTAAGAATGGGCATCTTAGGATAAGATAAGTTTTATTAGAGAAGTGATCTTCTTTCATGTCTATAACATAAAAATCAGCAGGGAAAAGTAAGTCATTAACCTAAGCCAGTACATCCTCTAATACTCCTACATGTTGAGTGGTAGATCTATCTGCTAATTGCACTATTATACTAGATTCTTCTAAGGGTTTTGTCATTTGCAAATATATTGACAAAGGTATAACGTAAATTTAGGGGCCTAGATCACATAATGCTTTAGATATCCCTATATTTTTAATTTTACATGGAACGAAAAACATTCTTGGGTCAAAACATTTAAGGGTTAATTTCTTGTGGATTATTGCTGACACATTTTCTCCTAGGTTTACTCTTTCATTAAGTTTAATTTTATTAGTGCATAAGTCTTTATAAATTTTTGATATTTGGGTACATTTTGTATGACTTCGAATAAAGGTATGTTTACTACCATTTTCCTTAAAGCGTCTAAGATTTCTTTCTCTTCTTGTAATTTCTTGGCGCTCTTATTATTTTCCAAAAGATGGGAAATAGTGGTCTTACTATACTTAGTTTATTCTTTTCGAAATCACAGTCATTTTCCTTTTGAATTTCGTTATCTTTAATTTCCATTTCTTTTTCTAATTCAACCTCTAATTTTTTTTAGAAGCTAGTTGTTCTGGCATCTTTAGTTCTTCCATCTGTTTAACGCTTCCCAAAGTTATCGCTTTTTTGTATGAACTAGAGTAAGGTTGAGATTGTAATTTGCTTTGGTTAACCTATGGACTCATTTGCATTACCATTTGAATTAGTTGATTTTTCAATTCAACTATATCATCTTGTAAGGCTTGAATTTTTTATCTTTCGATTTATTTGAATTTTCTAGTGCTTATTTTATCGGTTAATGCAGGTGTTCTATATCTTATAAAATTATGACTGTCTACATCATTACATACATTTGGTCTTAGGTAATTAGCATTGTTGCTAGAAATGTAAGTGTGTTGATTTGGATTATTGTAATGATTCATCATAATGTTAGCTTTTTTTATTTGATTTTGTTGCAACAATGAACATTCATCGTATAGATGATTGACTTCATTGCAAAAAGCACAAATTTTACTTTTAACTGATCTATCTTTTAATAATAACTTAACCATACTTTTTAGTTCATCAAATTTGTTATCCAATGTCTTGACTATATTCCTATTAATTTCATAAGAATGGTTTTTCATAAATTCATTTTTCTCGCAATATTGTTTTGATTTTTTCTTCATTTTATTAATAGTTTCTCTTACTAATGTTGGCATTATGTTGAATAAAGATCCTCCACATACCATGTCTAGGAATCTTTGTTCTAAGTTGTTTAGTCATTTATAAAAGTATTCTAATAAAGTTGGTTTTTTAAAATCCTTCTTGTGGACATAATGATATTAATTTTTGGTATCTATCCCAAAACTCGCCAAAAGTCTCCTCAATTTTCATCCTACCATTGCTAATTCATTTCCTATCCAAACTAATTTGACATGCTAGTACGTATTGATCTAAGAAGGTTTCTAACATTTCAGACTATGTGGTTATGAAATTTTGAGGGAGATAAAATAGCCAATTTTGAGCTTGACCTTTTAAAGAAGGAAAAACCTTTAGCTTGACATACTCTAACTCTATGTTTTTGGGTTTTATCACACTTACTATATGCGTGTATTTACTATTAAATTGTTGAGGATCTTCATCACCTTCGCCTTGAAAGTACGGTAAAGAACTGATGAATCTTGATTTTAACTCAAAATCATGAAAATCCACGGGAAGAGCAACGAGAAAGATTATTAAGAAATTATGTTTAAATCCTAGTAACGGCACCAAAAATTGACATGTGTTAAGCGTGTACAAAAAATTCTAACCTTTATTATACTATTAAATTTTGTAGCAGTGGTAAGTGCGAATCGACTCCACAAGGATTTTGCAAATTTCTTAAGAAAAAAGGTTTTATTATTTCTTATTTTTAATTTAAGTTAATAAAAACTAGAATTTAAATTAATACTTTTAAATATAAAAATCAACTAAACTAACCAAACTTACTTAAATAACACAAATCAAGATCACTAAATTTAAAGCAATTCAATTAAATGAAAGACAATAGTAAAGAAAACATCTAAACAAACCTTATAAACAATGAAACTTCAATCCGTTTTTCATCTAAACATGTTACTTTAATCAAATAGTCATGAAGATACTTTCTTAAGTATCCTAGATCATTAAACCTTACTCATAAGTAAGTAAACATCCATTAGTTAGCCATTTGTTCTCTTTATACCGGTGGAAAAGCCACATTATAATTTTATTGATTTAACCCTTTAAATACACAAAGACATTAACATCACACAATAAAACCGCATTACACTTTATGAAAACTTAGAACTACTAAATCAAATACCTTCACAAAGCCACTTCTATATTAAGTTTAGATTTCAAATTCACCTAGGGCATTTAAACGGTCATACTTTTCAAACAATTCTAGTAACTACTTTCAATTCGGTAATGAATCAAAACATCACATACATATTGGCAGCTATGCACATAACACTTAAATCCATGATTGCAATTCATAAATAATATATATATATAATGAATCAAAGAATACGATGTGTTTAAAGTATTAAGTACACATCCATCTCATCATGACTACATTGCAAAACGGATCTAGTTCATGTTTGGAGTTTTGTTTAGATTAACAAACTATTTACTCATGATAATAAATAACACCATAATATCAAAATTAAAAGACTTAATTAAAAACACCTTAATAATAATTCAAATCTTCAATCTTCTTCAAAAGTAAAACAATAAAGAATGACTTCCAAACTAAAACAAAAACTGCAAAACTATTAAAAGGCTTTTAGTTTCTTAGTCTAGGGTTTATTATTATAGTATATTAGGTCATATCCTAAACTAACTTAAAATCCTTGTTATAATCTAAAATCCCAAAAATCGTAACCAGTAATTCCTCGACGATTCTTGTTTTAGTGGAATCGCTAAGTAAGTCTATGACGACCCCTTCCCTAATCAAGGGCATCGCCTGCCCTAATCCCATTATTAAACCCTAATCTCAGCCACGTAGGACTTAAATATTTATTAGTCCATTTTTCATTCTATTCTCCTTGTTATACGCATTCAGAATAAGTTAAACGTATTTTAGTATATTACTAGATTTTAGAGTAATTAAAAACTTCTTAAGAGTTATACAGTTTAGCAGAAGTCTTAACAGATTATAGGGAAGCAATATATTAAATCCTAACTATGAAAATCAGGAAACAATGATCACATGCATATATAAGATAAAGTGGCGAATTTAAACAGTGTGATGGTCGTCATAAGTTGGGATACTAAACGCTCCACCCAATATACAAGCCCAAAATGCATCAAAAGATATAATTTTACTATACACAAAATATCAAAACCTACAAAATGTCGATGCAGAAGTATGCTGCTAGCTCAGAAGTAGTTGTCAATCTTCTCCTTGCCAGGCCTGCTCGTCGATGGCTCTGCACCCACCGCCATAAAAAGGACGGTGAGTACAAAAAGTATCAATAATCCTCGTTGACATATTAATTTACATTTCCAAAAGGCTAAATGGTATTTAAAAGCCTAATTTCAATAAGGAAAGACTAGTACTAGAAATATGCTAAGAAATACCACAGTTAAACAAGTGAAATGGACACAGAGCTAAAAAGTTATGATCTAGATCCAATCGGCCATGAAATGCGTCATTGAAGCCTTTACGGCCATTGAAGGACATGCGTTACATCGCATAGTCTAATATCAATAAGGACTCTAACCCTAGTGTCAATAGGGACTATAACCTTGCTGAATCGTCAACCCAAGGACTCTAACCCAGTGTGTCGCGTCATAGAGGCGAGTGCCGACATCCTTAGGGATTTTAACCCCTTGTGCCGATCAACTCTAATATAGTGCAACGGACTTTAGATTCTATAATTACTTTATAAATTTAAGAAATTGACTTATTAAGGATTTCATGGTTTGGCTATGCTACAAAACACAATTCCCAAAGAGTACGAGTCTATAAAGTCATTCACAATCTCCCAATTCCTAATAGCATGCTATTTACACTATATTCACTATGAAGCAGCAAGAAATGACATAAAGCACATGGATGGATTCAAAGGAATTCAATTCATCATAATATAATGAGAATCAAGCTCTACAATTGAATACTGTCAAATAAGTTCATGATATGAAAGTACAACGCTAGACATAAACAATATAGACTACAACACACAAGCTTAAAGTTAAAGTGGATATAAAATGCAAATAAAACAATCAAAGGTTATGCTCACCTCAAGAAAAGTAAATTTCAAACTTTACCGGCCTCCCGACACCCCAAATCTTGTATCTGAACCCTGAGACACTTCCCTAGGTTCCTGATATCATTTAACAAGTTTTTGAATGTGTTTAGACCTTTAATCAGGGTTTTGGACTTGTTTAAAGTATTTAGTTTAATTTAAAAATTGCAGATTTTCTGCTGTCAAAGCACCAAGCGTGCTAGGTGTTCTGTCTAGCATGCTAGTGACCTTATTAGCATGCTAGTAAGATTTATTAGCGCGCTATTCAATGGTAGCGCGCTAGCTAGCCCATCTAGCACGTTATGTGCAGGAAAACTCAGAGTTCTATACTTAGAATTTTGAGTTCTCTCCATATATAAACAATTTAAACTCCTTGGGATCTCTTTCCTCACCTACCAGAGACCCTAAGATACCCATTAACACCGCAATATCAGCCACACATCATTTACTTCATAAATTTATCAAACTACACTAAATTATATGTAAAATTACATAGTTTGATGAACACCAACAACTTGATCTACCACCTCCAAAACTAACAAAATCTCCTTCAATCTTGTTCCTCATCTTTGATTCTTCTTCTCCGACAACCTTGCTTAACTCCTAAGTCTTGAAATGAAATGAAATGGTTGCATGAGTGGATAGTTCAATTTTATATATAAATAGATAAGATTGATTATTAGCCATTGATCTTCATACGTATCCCGAGACTTAACTAATGACATACAACTTGACACAATTCCCCTAACTCCCCACTAACTCCATCTCACTAATACCAATTATATACTCAATTGGTCTCTTGATGTGTGAACACGTACCTCGAGGATTATAAAGTGGCTATTATTGTTACTTGCTAACTTAGGTTACATTTAATATAAAATTAACTATAGCCACATTAATTCTAGTATTTAAGCGTCACTAAGCTTGACCCAACTTACCAAATCACTCTCTACCCCAGTCCCACATCGGCATGCATCTCGATGCGCATCCTCACTCACGTCTCAATATTTATACACAAGTAGGAGTGACTTAGTAGTCTATACATATACAATACACGAGCCATACACCATAACAAATCTAACATATACCTCGTAATGTCACCTCGGTCAGTGCACATATAACGGTGTGGGTCCCAAGTCACAGGTCAGTAATCCTGATTACAGATAATAAAAGAGATTAGAAACTTGGATCGTGAAAAATCTTCCTAACTAATGGAAATTTCGTCCGTCATATAGTGTATTCGCTCCCAAGTGAGTTCCTTATCACCATGTAATTGTCACTTGACAAGAACCTTTGAGACACACTTGTTCCTCAACTGTTGTACCCTCCAATCCATGATTTAAATAGGATGCTCCTCATAAGTAATATCATCGCTGAAGTTTATCTAAATCAAATCCACGGTCGATCGAACACCAACTCTCAAATAAGCTAAGTGAAGCATCAAAATATGAAAGACTGATGAATCCCTAACATCTGTGGAGGCAGCTCAAGCTCATACGTGACTTTCCCGACCCGTCTTTTAATTATAAAATGGCCGATAAATCTCAGTGCAAGCTTGCATTCATTGTAAATATTTGAAGAACCTTCCAATGGAAAACCTTCAAAAATGCAAAGGCTCATTCGGTGTACGCGAGATCACCTCGATATTTGTCTACATATGTTTTCGGTCTCTCCTAGGCCCCTTGAGTCTCTAACAGATCAATTTGATCTTCTCTATATGGTCAATAATAATCTCAGGCCCGATGATCTCTTGGTCCTCTGACTCAGCAAAACATGATGACGAGCGACTCGATCTGCCATACAAAGCCTCAAAAGGCCATATCTCAATATTGGCCTGAAAATTGTTGTTAGCAAACTCATACAACAGTAGGTACTCCTCCCAATATCCGCCCAACTCCAACACACCAGCCCGTAACATATCCTCGAGGACCTGAATAAATCTCTCAGTACGCCCGGTAGTCTGAGGTTCAAAAGTCATGCTAAACTGTAGGCACGTACCATACTCTCTTGCATACTTCGCTACATTTGGGACGTATACATAGCATCTATGTCAGATGTGATAGTGAATAGTAATACATGCAACTTGATAATCTCTCTTGAACTTTATACTTAGCTGATCAAATGTGTAATGCGTGGCTATTGGAAGAAAATGAGCAGACTTCATCAGACTGTCTACGATCACCTAAATAGAATTATATCTCCCGACGGTCATCGATTATCCCCTAACATAATTCTTAGAGATGTTATCCCTCTTCCATCTTGGAAAGGGAAGAGACTGTAGCAACCCTCCAAGCCTGCGATGCTCAACCTTCACTTACTGATAGATCCCATATTTCCTAATAAACCTAGATACATCCGCCTTCATCCTAAGCCACTGGGAATGCCTCTTTATGTAATGGTTCATTTTGGTCCTGCCTGGATGAATGATGAATTGGGAATGGTGTGACTCCTGAAGAATCTCATCTCTCAGCTCTGGCACAGATGGTATCCATAGTCTGCCTATATATCTCTAACACTAATCAAACGTCTCCGTCCAATCAATACACACTGTACTCTGCGCAAACTCACCAAACATTGGGTACAACTTTTCGGTCCTTTGACCCTATGACACTCTTTGTGTAAACACGGTCTGTGCTCTCATCTGTCCGCAAATCTCAACCGAGTACCTATAGGAATCTCTGGCTAACACGCCATCGCTGCTACCTTGAGTAACCCATACTCATTCATCATGTGGCATCTGATAACCTCAGCATCTTTAATTGGTATCTAACTCAGTGCATCTGCGACTACGTAGCTTTTCCTGGGTGATATTGCAAGGAAAAATCATAATCCTTTAGAAACTCTAACCATCTTCTATGTCTCATATTCAGCTCCTTCTGTGTGAAGAGATACTTCAGACTCTTGTGATCCATAAATAGTGTGAATTTAACGCCATGCAGATAATGTGTCCATACCTTCAGTGCAAAGATAATCGCTGCCAACACCAAATAGTGTGTGGGATAGTTCTTCTCATGTATCTTTTGCTGTCTAAAAACATAAGCAAAACTCCTCTATCATGCATCAATACATAGCCTAAACCCGTACGAGAAGCATCTGTATACACTAAAAATCTCTTCCCAACCTTTGGCAATATCAATACTGACACAATAGTCAAAAATCTCTTTAACTCAACAAATGCACACTCACAAGCCTCAATCAACTAAAATGCTACTTCATTTTATGTCAATCTGGTAATCAATGAAGCGATTTTTGAGAAATCCTTTATAAATCGGCGGTAATACCCTACCAAACCTAATCTCAATCACTGATTTCGGTGTCAGCCAATCCATGATAACTTAAATCTTTACCAGTTCCACTGCAACTCCTGTTGCTCCAATAAAATGCCCCAGAAACTTGACCTTTGAAAGCTGAAATTCACACTTTGCTTAATTTGGCGTAGAGTTTGTGCTCCTTCAAGGTGTGCAATGTCACCATGAGGTGCCGCTCATGTTCTATCTTTGGTTCGGAAATATATAAGTATATCATTGATGAATACTATCACGAAGTGGTTAAGAAACACTCTAGAAACCTGATGCATCAAATCCATGAACACTGTGGGGCATTGGTCAGCCCAAATGGCATGATTATGAACTGATAGTGTCCATATCTCGTGCTAAAAGCTGTCTTAGACCTGTCCTCATCCTTGACCCTAAGCTGATGACACTCTAATCGCAGGTGTATCTTGGAGAAATATTGTGCTATTCCTAGCTGATCAAATAAATCACCGATCCTCAGTAGTGGATACTTATTCCTGAATGTGGCCTTGTTCGACTGTCTGTAGTCAATACATAGTCTTAAAGTACCATCCTTCTTCTTCACAAAAGGATGAGTGCTCCTAATAGCAACATAGAGGGTATGGTGAATCCCTTATGTCCCAAGTCTTGAAGTTGTGCCTTCAACTCCTCTAGCTTTCGTGGAGCCATACAGTACGAAGGTATAGAAATAGGCTAGGTGCCTGATATTATGATGAAGTCAACTTTCTTAATGGAGGTAAACAAGGTAAGTCCTATAGAAACACATTTAGAAACTCTCTAACAATTAATATATCCTCAAGTCTAGGTCCCCAACTCTCTGCCACTGTATATAGTGCAATCAATGCCTCCATCACCTTTCTAGTCGCAGGTCGACCTTTCATGCCAACCATCCTCGCTGAACTACCACTATAGGTCAATATCGCATTCCCTAGGATCTCAAATATCACTATCTCACTAAAACATTCGATACGAGCGCGACATGTTGATAGCTAGTCCATCACTAAAATCATATAGAACTCTAAGAACTCGAGGACTCTGAAGTCAGCAGATAACTCTACCCCACCTACCTCGCCTGGACAACTCTCAAGAAAACTATTAAGATAAACCCAATCCCCTGCTGCAATACTCAAAAGCAAGTTTACCTTAAGCCTAACTGGTGTCAACCTTAGGATGCTTACCATGCGACCAACAATAAGAGATACGGTAGATCTAGAATCAAATAACACATATGAATCTCTACCACAAATGAAAATCGTACTCTTAATGAGAACTCGTGTGGCATTGGCACCTGTACTAACCACATGATATCCAATGTCGGGCCTTAGTCCGTCACCAAAGTGATAAACATCTACAGAATCATCTCTCACTAAGTCCCCAACAAACCTTTTTTGATAATCATATCAGTCCATATAGTGCATCACAGACTCTTCTACTCCCTGTCTCAGGTTCATGAATTCCTTTCTCTATCTCTTCATATCTACGAGCGAGAAGTACTACTGATAGTGGCAAAGGGTCGATCCCTTAATCTCGATAGCCAGGGCGCCAAAAATTGACGCGCGCCGAACACGTCAATAAAGTAATGTTTCCTAAACCAACTTTTTTGTGGAATAGTGGCAAATGGTCGATCCCACAGAGATTGGTAGTCTTTCTTAGGTTACAAACAACAAAAAAGGAAAATCGGGGGTTTTAAAATAAATATTAATTTAACTAACTAATCTAACTAAACTAAATAAAATAAAACAACTAAACTAATTTTTGAAAACAATTAATAAATACCTAAGTAACACCTAAGTCTACAGTTCCACAAATCAGGATAGAGATTCAATGGCAATCATGGTCTTCAATCTTTCCCAAAATGTCATTAATTTATATTCTCCTAGATTAGCTATAGAAAATCGACATGCGCTAGAAATTCCTCGTTCCCCTAATCTCGATAGCCAGGACGTCTGCCACAAACTACTTCCCTAATTAATTTATAACCTTATACATCCGCCAATCGGGTTTAACACACTAACCGCAATAATATGGGTATGTGGGAACACTAATCCTAAATAACCGGGTCGCATCCGCTCCCGATTTAACCTAGATTCAATTGTTGCACACTCAAGAACTGAAAGGGTTTGACGGCAAACGGGTGAGTGTTTGTCACTTTATTGGTCCAAAAGCACAATTACACGGATACTAATAGTCCAAATAACTATAGATTTTCCACCTAAAAGCATGCATTGGCCATATACATACCCTAGATCTAAACAATAATAATTAAAATCAACAACAATGAAATAGGAGAAATTAAATCAAATTAAATAAAATTATAGATCTCACATAGTATGCCATGAATCCATGATTCAACTTGTTTCCCCTATAACCTAGGCAAAGAGTTGATTAGCCGAACATCGTCGTCGAAGAAATTTGATACTAAAACAATAATAGTCGGTGTTCTTCAATAATAAAAGCTAAGTTCCTAATATATAATATTACTAAAAATTGGTCTCGGGAGATGAGAGAAAATAATTTTTGGGGTTGGAGAGGTGACTCGTGCGCCGAGGAGCATTGTAGGGCTGATTTTTGGCTAAAAAATAAGAGGGCCACTAAGGGCACCCCACCATTTAATGAAGGCACCCAGTTAATGTGGGCACAAACCGATTTACATGGGGCACCCAAAAATTAGACCCGAAATACCTAAACTACCCCTCGTGGAAATCCATCTGCACCCCACCACCCCCAGCACCATCTTCACCGCCTGGACTCCAAGAACCCGTTTTGTGTGAACCGTCAAGTGGGAGGAATCTCCGAAATCGTGTCTCCCGTGTCTGGTCTTGTGTTTCTCCTCCGTTTGACGGTTTTTTTGCAGTTCGTAGGGCCGTGGTGTGAGCCGATTTCGTCTCGAAGTTAGGGTTCCGCTGAACATCTTCGAACACACAGTTTTTGCGCGAAATCGGTCGTTTGAAGGTACGTTTTTAGTGTAATTAAGTTACATTTGGTAGAGTAGTTATGATTTACAGTGGTGGTTTGTTCATTAGTGTAGGAACTGGGAATTCGCGGTTCTCGGCCACACAGGAAAGAGAATGTGCTTACTCTCTCGGACAAGCATGTCCGAGAGAGAAGCTACATTTTGGGGAAGTCAAACTCTCGGCCACAAAGGCCGACAAATATCACAGAGTCTCGGCTACGCAAGGCAGAGAGGACTCTAGGTATCGCGGTCGAGACGTGACGAGAGATAGAATTACTGCTAGGTAATGTGGTGGCGGTGGTGTACAACCGAGAATTTGGTCATAGTCTAGGTTGTACCATGGCGTGAGTGTTAGAGTAGGCTCGGTCGTGATTGGCCGAGAGCAAGGCGAATTGAAATGGTCAACACATCTCGGTGGCGGACAACCGAGACCTTTTCATTGGACTCGGTTGTACACTGACGATATATTAGAGGAATTGTCGGTCATGGGTGACCGAGAGAATATGTGTTGTTTCACAAACCCGCTTGACCGAGACATAAGAAATGGATGATTTGGACATTTTTGTTTTGTAAATTTAATTTGGGATCTGTTCCATGCGCTTGTATGTTGTAATTTATTCGGGTATGGCTCGTCCGAAGCTACTCTAGGTGACTAGGGAAGAGGCTGGAGCCGAGGTCCCGAGGCCTAACCGGGGCGAGGTGGTCGGAGACCCCAGACAGCATCGTACCGAAAAGAGAAAGAGAAGGAGAATGAGGATGGTAAGGGCAAGGCGAAGGTAGATGGCACTCGTGGAAGGTTACATTTGCACGATGAGGGTTCGACCCTCAATGCCGGGCGACCTGAGGATGCTGTTGTTGCCGGAGGAGAAGAGGAGGGGCATGCATCGGAGTCCAGTAGAAGTGACTCTTCAAAGGCGGGGAACATGATAGAAACATATCGTAATGTGGGGGGGAGCGGTAGAGGTGGAGCTGACCATGATGAAGGAGAGCCGGAAGTGGGTGTTGAAGCGCGTGCTCCATTCCCCGGTGGTCCTATAGACGGGGCGTTGCTGAAGAGCTTCAAGGATCATGTGGCTTTATCGATATGGAGGAATGAGGTAAATTCAATTTCATTGAAATGATAAACTTAACACTCATGGTCTTCACATAATGACGAGATGTTTTTACATTTGCAGGAGCGGCCCGTTCTTAAGTGTATCAATCACGGAGCTCAAATAGCGGAATGGGATTTACAGTCGTGTCACCCGGACACGGCGGGACTTCAGAGGATTATTCAGCGTTCAGGGTTGAATACGCTGATAGACTGCTCTTACGGAAGGCCAACAAGGAGCTAATCTCTGCATTTGTGGAGCGGTGGCAGCCGGAGACGAACACATTTCACCTACCTTTTGGTGAAATGTCTATCTCATTAGAGGATGTCAGCTTCCTCCTGAAGATCCCTGTGACGGGCAAAGTTGTTGAAGTGGAGAACTTTGCTAGGTACACGGAGGAATCTCGCTCGGGCGCTATCAAGATGGTTTCGAACCTACTTGGGGTTAGCGTAGAGGAGGCCGAGGAGGAGGTGAATATCGCAAGGGGCTCACAAAGCGCAAAACATTGGTTGAAGAGTCGATGGTGCCCCAAAGCTGGTTCAAGACCCAGAAATTATCCTCCCGTGGAATGCACGGCTCGAGCGTACCTGCTGTACTTGTTGTCGTGCACTCTTTTTGCCGATAAGAGTGGGTCTCGGGTGTCTATCGCGCTGCTGAAGCTACTTGAGGACTTGGACGACGTAGGGAACTACGCATGGGGAGCGGTTGCGTTGGCCTACTTGTATCGACACTTGGGGTCCGCAACGAGAGTGCTAGTGTCTCGGATTGCTGGCTATCTGACATTGCTTGAGGTTTGTTACAAAATAGAATTAATTATCATTCTGTTTTTCAATGAGGCCAACTTGCAATTGTGGACTAACTAACATTATACGTATTTGCAGGGATGGGTGTACGACCATTTCAAACTTGGTCTGGCCACGCCCAATGCGAAGTACTTGGACTACGTGCACCCTCGTGTCTCCAGATGGATTCAAAAGCACGAGACGGTTGCGAATGTTGACAAGCTCGGGGCCATTAGGAGAACCTTGGATAGGTTGCGACCAAGTGAGGTGAGTTGCTTATCCATGTCCTCTGATGAATGATTTTGTTTGGTAATTTATTTTACACACACTTGTTGTTGAATTATGTTTAGGTCACTTGGGACCCATATGTAAATTTAAGGGAAAATGGCGTTGTGCAAGCGATGGCCTTTTACAGTGGGAAGATCAAGTACATGGATGTGGTGGAGCCCTACCACCCGGAGAGGATACTGAGACAGTTTGGCCATGTGCAATCTATACCAGATCCTCCGTACCGTCCATTGGAAGCACACAGAGGCCCATTTGCGAAAAAGTACTCCGTCAAGTATGGGTTCAAACAAGACAATTGGGAGCGATGGAGGAACCATGTGTTGGCTCCTGAAGTTCGGGGCGAGAAGGCAGTATTTGAGTTTTTGGCTACACCAGAGTACCTCCCTTGGTTCGTCAAAGTGTCTCATCCTGTTATCACGAATCCGAGCTTTGAGGACCTTGTAATGGTGGCCTCAACCATCGCAGACAACGAGATACTTGAGGTATTGGAATGGTTATACATATTATGCATTTATAAGTAATTCCAAAATGTTGAGTATTTGACAGTAACCCGATATTTTTCATCAGCGTAATAGGCAACGTTGGACGCGGCGTTGCGATGGATGGACCTCCCCCCAGAGATGTCTACGTTTGACTCGGCGAGGACCACTCTGACTGACATGGTCAACCTCCTTTCGGGAAGGACTTTAAGTCCCACCCCCACGAGTACATTTCCCGCGACCGCAACCGGCACAACCACGACAACCGGCCCTACCGAACAAGGCCCGAGGCACTCCCAGCATGGTAGCACTTCGACACCCTCAACCCAGGCCACATCTCAGCCTGCCGAGGCCGATGCTGGGCCTCAGAAGAGAATGCATGGGAAGGAGTATCGAAGGAAGAATATGAAAAAACCCAAGCAATGATCAGCCGATAACGGAGGGATAGACATTTGTACTACATTTTTATGACATTTTTAAATGGTTGATGTGTTCCCGTTGCCTGTTGAATACATTTGCATGACAGTTTATAATGTTTCAGTGCCCATTTTTTTTTGTTGGAATTTGTGTTTGTATCCATCTGATATCTCGGTCAAGCAGGGCCGACACCCATTTATAATTTTCGGTACTGATCAGCGGAGACCATAAGTGGCGTTATCGGTATTGCGTGTCGGAGCTTTGGCGTCAAGTCTCGGGGCGTACGTCCGAAAGTGTCAACCATTCGTCTCGGTCATCCATGACCGAAACGAATGTTCCAAAAACTGTTCCAACCGCAAATACAAATAACTTTAACGCATGACCGAAACGAATGTAATCGCACAACAATACCCGAGTCGATAGGGTAAATTCATTCATTCTATATCCACGCAAGTTGAAAGCTAACTTTCAAAATAACTACATGTACAACCGCCCAAATTCGAGAGGTATTAGTTGTAACACTACGGTGTACTTAAATCTACAACGGATATGGTGGCATCAAGTAGAGTTGCAATGGGCGCGATGTCTCGGAATACGAATCTATCTCGCCAACCTTTCGCAATATCCTGAACATACCGTACCCATGACGGGTATAAGGATGGCAATGGTGCATTCGTGCTCAGCAACACCTGTCAATTTGAACAGTATGACATGACCATATTGTCGGGAAACAACAAAACAATTCAACCAAATTCACATCACTTACCCTAAGCCAATGTATATTCATGTCATTAATCATGGCAATGACATGTCTGTTGTGCCCGGTGGATGGTGGAGCACTACGTAGAGGTAGAAATGTGGAGGCACTCCCACGCGAAAGGTTGACGAGAACCACATTGACCGCAGTGGCTACCAACAATCCCATGTCTGGAAGTGTCAACCATTCTTGGAAAGTTGCACCAACTTGATTCTCTCGGCAATGCACCGCAATCTTGACACTCTCGTAACCCGAGCCTAGCACTTCGCGCCAAAGGTTTTCATGCCCGATAATCTCATCGTACATCCTTCTACGGGACGATCCTCCACCCGTCGACATCGGCTAGTCCAAGCCCAGACGCAACACACCTATATCCACAATTCCCATCGGCAAGCACATCGATGATCCCCTCAACATGTAGCAACCAATCCGGTTCTACGCAATGACCGTAAGCCATGTTAGTTGCACTTTGCTTGTGTCGACTACCACGACGCAGTTTAGGAACAACTTTACTTTTCTTCTGCCTAGAACTTGAGGCCTCCTGAGTCGATAGCACGTACTCAAACTGACTCGGCAACCGTCTCGTAGATGAATCGTCACAGTCGTGTTTTCTCTTCGAAGACCCCGGTGTCCTCCCTTTTGTCTTAATTTTTGCCGGCGGCACAACACCTGGTGTAGACGAAGGTCGACTAATCTCCCTGAGCTGCTGAATAATCCTGAGTCGATCGTCCTCATTACTACAAGCATGAAACTTTTCCAACACCCTTTCAATCTCATCGTGCACGTTGTACCCAAACGAGTCCACCGGACTCTCAGGTATCATATTCAACTTTCGCCAGTAAACATGAATGTCCTCGAGAGGGATGGGCGACCCAGCAAATATATGATGGTTCAGCTCATGTGCACAAGGAAGGCCATGTGTAGTGCGTATCGCGCAACCACAACGAGTGGAATCGTGACCAACATCCTCTCCACGTGTCAATTCATCTCTAATTAGCCTAAGCGCCCGTTGAGAGACATAACCGCGCAATCGTCGATACAACTCAGCAACGTACTCATGTTGGACGACATTCAAACTTAGCTCAAACGATGCCTTGATATTGTTGTGTTGTATTCTAAGGAGTCCATCAACCACATGCCATAGAGTCTCAAAATTGGCCTGACTGTTCCCAAGGTGTACCTTCAGAGTAGAATGCGCAGACTCCACCCTCTCACGTTGTCGTTTCCCCAAAGTGCATAAGTCTATTTGTCCAAGCCGAGACAAATTTCTCCTTGTAGTTCTTTAACCATGTGTTGTCCAAGTACTCCGTAAGACCCTTTACATGCCCAAACTCACAACGCAGGTCATTCGCCCTAACTTCGAATAAGGCCTCCGAGTTGGCATACATCACGCTCGTCCACCTATCCATAAAACGCGCAAAACCATCGTTCTCCCCAAACATCTTCTTAGTCTTGGACAATACTACTTTGTTGATGTGCCAAGAGCAAAGGAGGTGAGACGAGGCCGGAAAAACTTCTTCTATGGCACTAATAAGGGCTAAGTCCCTATCGGTAACAAACACGTCAGGCTTAGGCCACCCATCCAATATGGATCTCAACTTCTCAAGTGTCCAAACATAATGCCCATGATTCTCCGATGATAAGAATGCGAACCCAACGGAGAACGTCAAGTGCGTACAAGTGATGCCAACAATCTCCAACAAAGGCATTCGGTACCTATTTGTCTTGTACGTGCAATCCAACAAAATAACCGATGGAAAACACCTGACCAACTTTATTGAGTCGGGATGTGACCAAAATAACTCCGTGACAACATTCGTAACGGAATCCTTCCTATGCCATGACAGCCACTTATTCTTCTTCAATATGTGCAACAGTTGTTGCATTTGAGTCCTCCCACCCGCATCCTCATTTCGGGCTTTTTGTCTTGCATTATATATAGTCCTCATTGTCGATACGTTACTAATGTCTATTTGCTTCAACGTATTTAGGATGTCTCTTGGCTTCACATTCCCCTTTGTCATTTGCACTACAACTTCCTGCTCCGCCTTATCCAATCTCCCGGCAAAAGAATGGCCGTCCAAGTTTTTTGCGGGCTCGTGATTGTGCCTCCCACATATAACAGTGATATACCACAACGAGTCAGCATTTTCCTTTACGTTGATAAGGAAAGGGCATCCACATTTCTTGGTACCAGTTTGAGTCCTCGCCGTTTCCTCTTCTTCAGTCTCATTTCTTGGTTTCAAAGCAATTTTTGCTTCTTTACCTATCCCAACTCTTTGTGACATTCCCCTATAAGTCCCTGACCTCTCACAGGCAATTTTCACCCTTCCCCTGCGCTTAATGCCCCCGGCGTCAGAGTGCTTTGTCACTAGCACGAACATGTTCTCACGGCCTATCATTTGAAGCCATGAAACTGCTGCTTCTCTAGTTGGGAATGGCCTACAAGGTGTAAACGTGTCCGTGTAGTCTGGAAATAGGGCGAAACCGGCCATTACCTGCAATACAAACAGTGTAACATTATAAACAACGGAAATGTACAAAGCACAATCACAATAACATCCAAAAAAACTGGTTATCGGTAGTACAGGTCAGCAACTTGCTTCACAGTCTCGCTCACGAACGACCGAGAGTTCTTGAATACTCTCGATTTTACCGTTCCGTGAGAGACGTATACCAATCGGTCCTCTACGACCGAGACATTACAATACCTCTCGGTCCTGCGAGGCCGAAACAATCGCGCACCCAGACTGAAACTTCGGATAACCGCAACAAATACACAATAAATTTGCAAAATTACCTCAAGTACGACCTCCTCTGCCACCGAAAGCGGTACATCCTCCATTATATAGTGGAGGCAAGTTCGGATTTGAAGAAATTACCAAACCCTACGTTGACAAACAAATCATCATTTTCACGCTTATACACAACTCAACAGTTCTAAAAAGCACGAATATGGTTGTCTAACATTGTTACCTCGCTGTCGGATAATGACAATCCGCAATAATCGATCAACGCTCGCCAAATTCAATGTGGCTTTGGGGTTCAACCTTGTGGTGGGGTGCCTTTTTTTCTTTGTCAAAATGATTTGTGGGGTTTGAATCACTATATATACAAGGGCAAAATAATCTTTTCCCTTTTGCAGAATTTTTTACAAAAACTTTGGGTGCCTTCATTAAATGGTGGGGTGCCCTTAGCGGCCCTAAAAAATAAGTGTCCGCCACGTGTCCGCAGCATATTGTCTCATTTCCAGTTGTTGCGCTGACGTGGCATCTTCTGATTAGAGGAGACCCCTGGCGATGACGCTGTGGCTTGCTGATTGTGCGACACGTGGCTGCACAAGAGACGGAGTGAGAGTCGCGCGAATTGAACGAAAATGTGGGAGACAGTGCTGACACGAATCCCGAGGCCGATCGAAGAGCAATTGAAGCGAGGAGAAGAAATGACGGTGTGATGTGTATTGTGAGACGCCACGTGGCGAGACTGATTGGTGAAGAGCTAATGAAGGCGATGACGTGGCAGACTCTCATTGGAGCAAAATGTAACTGTGACATGCTGTGTATGATGATCCGCCACGTGGAGAACGCTGATTGGAAGAAGGCTGGTAGAATGACGTGGTTGTCTAGTGGTAGAGTAACATGTGGCGGTCTACTTGGTTTGTTGTCTCCTATTCTACCCAGCGCGCAATGCGTAACTCGAGGAAACTATCCGACATCCGATCACTGCATGTAAATACTCCATTTTGAGTATTTTTCCACCACGAATTCAACCGCGCACTCCGTTTCATCTAAAAATGACCAAAAAAATAATTAATATATATGTTGGAGACTTTCCATATTTAAATATACTAAAATAAGCTACTAAATATATATAAATACTGACTTATCATTTTTATATCATGAAAATGGGAGATTCGACGTCATTTAATCTTTTGACTATACTATTAGGTAGACCTTTTCTAAAGATAGCTAGAACTAAGTTAGATATTTTGAACGAACAATGTCTTTGAGATTTGAAAATTAGATTGTATAATTCAAAATTAATATTGAACATAACTACGATATCTATTAAGAATACGATGAATTATTTGATAATGAAATAGGTGATAATGGCTTTTTAGACTTAAACTATTTTGATGATTTTAACACTGAAATTTATGCAATTAATGCAGTAATAATGGAAAAAAGGATCCCAAAAAAAGAATCAGTGGAAAACACTTCATTAGAAAAGAATGTAACTCAAGAATGAAGAGTTAACCAACCCGAAAAATGGTAAAAGCATTAACAAGTTGAAAGTTTCAAGATCCAAGTATAGTAAGAAAAAGAAAAAGCCGAATTATAGTCCTATAAAGCTTTATGATCCAGGAGATATACATTTCCATATTATAATTAAATGGGCTTAGTACTTCAGAGTTCAGTTTGATACAACCTCTAATGTAAATCTCTTGCCTATACACTTCTTTTTCAATACTCACTTGGAGTTGAATTCAATTGCTTTTAAAGGATTCCCTTTATCGGATGGTACTTTAATCCAACCAATAGGAGTGGTCACGGATGTGCTATTTCAAGTAGACAACAACACCGTACCTATGGGCTTTTTCGTAATGCCACACTTTATCAATGAATATCCTCTTCTAATTTTAGGACGACTTTTCTTAGCCTCTACACATGCTATTATGGGTATTCTAAACAAAACAATCACTTTGATAATTAATGGTCGAGCACTCACTTTCTGAAATGGCACTAGAGCGAATAATCCTAAATTCAAGTTTAGAGATCCAAATTAATTCTAGATAAGTTAAGTCGAGCCAACGATGATACACAAATGCGCTTTATGGGAGGCAGGTCATATTCTATGTTTATTTTTTGTTTATTACGTTTTATTAGGAATTTAGTTTAGTGTAGTATAACATGTTTTTATTCTTTCACTTTTGGACTCTTGTATTGGAAATATTTTCAAAATTTAAACTCTAAGTAATTTCATTAAGGGGCATTACTCTTGTTATTTTTGCTTATATGGCCTTTATGCAAGTTATATTATTTACTTGCTTATTTAGATGTTTATTTATTTAATTAATTAATAAAATTATTTAGTTAGGTACATGTCCCACTCAAATTTTCAAAATTTTAGTCGATTCTACGTTAATATGAATTTTAATGAATGATATATAAGTTAAGTATGAGATAAATTTCAAAAAATAATGAATTAGGCCTAGAGCTTCGTTAGCGATTTGCAACAACACTGGGAATTGCTAGCAAAATTAGTAGTAGAACCTATGAAATTTGTGAAAATTTAGAGTATGGCGAATCCCAAGCGACTTGCCTTACAAAGGAAACGCTGGCAAAATCAGTATGTCCACTGCATCCCATTCACATAGCGATTCCCAGCGATTTAACTTAAACACAAATCGTTGGGCACAATTTTTAGTTTTTAAACAAAAATCCTAAATCGCCACATAAGCCAACTCGTTCACACTAATAAACTAGTGCACCCATTCATAAAAATCCCAATATATTACCTAGATTCAACCATCTTAAGCTCAGTCTCATAGTATTCAAGTGATTTTCACCTTAACCTAGTCTCATTTAAAAAACAAATTTTGATTTTGAGGGTTTTGAACCAAACTAGGGTTATAGAAAATTTTGACTTAGAGCTTGGAGGGAAGATCTAGAGGAGTTCAAAAGCTTCAATCTTGAGAGAATCACTCTCAAGAAGGTAATTACACCAACCTAAGCTCTTTACTTTCACAAATTTTTTATTTGATGGGTATTTGGGAATTTTTCAATGTTTTTCAAAATTGATTTGTTGGAATTTATTTAATTGTCTTGCACAAATGGTTCCATTGATCGTTGATATACGTATTCAACAATTTCTAAATTTTTGCTATATTTACTTATATTTTCAAATGGTTTAAAAAATGACTTTACAATGAGCTTGAGGGTTTTGGTCATGGTTCTGCTTTACTTTAAGTTATTATGTTTTTGAAAAGAATACGATTTATCAAAAAATTGCTTTACAATATTTAGAAAACTGATTTTCAAGTTTATATTTATGTTAACACTTCGATGCCAATTTTATTTTAAATTTATAATGAATTTCAAGCTAGCTTTCCAAATGGTTTTCTCTTTTTAAAATAAAGTCTTGAATTTTAGTGAATTATTTCTGACAATGTTGTTTCTATCATTTATAGTTTTATTTAATTTTTGAACTTGTGATTTTTGAAATTTGAGACAATGGTCGAAGGAGGTAAAGGTAGAAGATCTCGAGAGGGGAAGGGAAAGGCACAAGTAGTAGATAAAAACCAAAGCAAAATTTCAAAGCGCTACCCACACCAATTAGGCCAATGGGGAATTTGACGAGTAACCTCCGAATTTGAGTACCAAGAGAACCTTCTCCACCTTTAATTTTTACCAATGAGTCAGAGAGAGGAAGAGATTGATGAGACACTTATAGTCCAATTCAATGCCCACAACCTTGTCAATGCCAAAGCTATTAATAGGATGGAGAGCAATATTAGCAAGAATAGAAAAATAATAACAGAGAGGGATTTCAATGTGAAAAATGAAGCTAAGTATGGGCCTAGGATCTTAAAAAAATAAAGGAGAAGAACTGGGGGTTGTTAAGTATGGATCACTATGCTAATAGTGACGCGTGGTCCTTGGTTGAAATGGGTTATTAAATTATATTGAGAGAGTTTTACGCAAACAGGCACAAAGATGATAATAAAATAGTAGCCATAGTTTGAGGAAGACCAGTAAACTACTCACTTGAAAGAATAAACCAATATTATGTTTTACTAAAATTTCATTTGAAATAGAATAACGAGTACCTAAAACCAGAACATATGTATAGAACTGGATTTCCCCGCGTGACCATTCAAAATGAGTTAGAATTGTTTCTGGGGGACGAATTTCTTTTTGAAAAGATGGGTACCCAAAACACATTTAAGCTAAATACTTTAGGAAAACAACCAAAGCTTTGAGCTTTTTTCTTAAATGTGAGCCTATAACCTAGTTTGCAACACTATGACATAATGAACTATATAGTAGCTATTTGATACTACGTAGTGCATGGGATCGGCTATATTGATGTAGGTTGAATAATCTATGATTCGATTAGGAATGTCATGACCACTAACAAAAAGAAAGGATTGCATTTTCCCTTGATGATTACTACATTTTTTAAGCAATGCCGAGTTCCAATGAAAGGTATGGAGTTATATGTTTTCCTAGATAGGACCATCAGCGATGAAATCATTGGAAGCACCAAAAAGGTGCCTAGATATGTTGCTCAGAGGAGGAATGCGAGAAAAAGTGACACAAAAAGAAGAGCGACCATGGAGAGAAGAAGAATATGGGTGGAAAGCCAAATAAATTTGGAAGAAATGCAGAATGTCGTGTGTTGAGCAAATGAACCAGAGCATAAAGCCACCTGTAGAGGATTTTACTGACATGTAGGTGAATGAGACGAAAATGGTCATGATGGGGTTAATCTTGTAAAATTAGATGATAGATAACTCTAAGACATCAAAAGTTCATGTTCCTGATTAAACGAGAGACTGCCAAGAGCAACTATGGGTCTGAGTAACGTATGACCCGAAGGATGCAACGCGGGGGAGCTAAATGACAAGTCAATAATTAGACATGTTTTATAGTTCTTTTTAGGATGATTTTAAATGTAAAAGACTATATTACATAGGGGTTTTCTCTTGTTTTTGTTATTTTATGTAATAAATGGAATATATGAAGAAATGAAGTAAAAATGGAAGATTATGAAGGAATTAATCAAGTGGAAAGAATATGCAAAAAATCATCGACAAGGAATCAAGTAAAAACTGGTTCACAAGCCTATCAATTTCCCAGTGATTCTTATGCACACAAAATTTCCACTCATAAACGGTGGAACAGAAGTGGAAACAGGGAGTTCAATTTTATGGATTTACTCAGCGATTCCACTTATACATGAATCGTTGTGGAATCGCTGGAGGTGATTTAAATGATTTTAGATAACAACTATTAGTTTGAGTTAGTCTAAAATTTTACTACCTAAAACTCTATAAATACAACCTAAGCGTCACAAAATTAGTTGCCCTTGAGTACTTGATCAATATTTCATTACTTTAGGAGCCAGGCTTTATTGTTTTAGTTTATTGCTTTATTGTTCTTTGCTTTTGGAGAAGAATTGAAGATTTAAAGTATCTATTCCAGAGGTATTTATCTATATCTTTTATTTATATTATTGCAATGTTATTTATGATTATGATTGAGTAGTTAGCTTATCTAAACAAAGTCCAAACATGAACTAGATTTATTTTTCAATGTAACTATGATGAGAAGATTATGTGCTTAATGCTTTTAACCAATCGTATTCTTTGATTCAGTGATTTAATAGGTTATTATCTATTTATTTTAAATCATGATTTTTTTATTGCATGCATAGTTTAGAATGTGTATTGTGAAATTTAGATCCATTATCTAATTTAAAGATGTAACTAGGATTATTTGAAAAGTTTTGACCATTTATATGTCCTAGGTGAATTTGAGATTTATATATGATGTTGAGTGGATTTTCGAATGTATTAGATTTAGTAGTTCTTAGTTTCATAAAGTGTAATGTGGTTTTATTGCGGAACTTAATGTCTCTGTGTATTTAAAAGAGTTAGCTCAATAAAATTAGAACATCGCTTTTCCACCAGTATAAGGAGAAGAAATGGTTGGCTAAAGGTTGTTTACTTACTTATGATTAGAATTTAATGATCTATGGTACTTTATAAAGTATGCTCATAACTATATTGATTGAACATGATTGGAATGCAAAACAGGTTTATGTTTCATTGTTCTGGATGTTTTTTTAGATATTTATTTATATTGAATTGAATTGAATCTATTTGATATATTGAATTAGAATTGTGTTAGTTAAGTTATTATAATTAGTTAATTATTATTATATCATAGATTGAATTATTAGTTAGTTTAATTATTATTTTAATTAATTAATTAAATTAAAGTAAAAAAATAAAACTATGAAAGTCATTTTCCTAGAGAAGTTCGATAAATCCATGTGGAGACAATTCCCATTTACCACTACTATAAAATATTGAAAGTATAATATAGAGGGAATTTTATTATACACGCCCGACATGTGCCAATTTTTAGCGCCGTTACCAGGGATTTGAAAATAATTTCTTATGAGTTGTAGATGTTGTATGGTCTATCCACTTCGTCGTTCTAATTCTACGGGATCCTTGCATTCGTTTGATAATAGAGAATACCAAACTACCACAATGGAAGCCAATAATTACTTTAATATTTTTAATAATAATGATAATAGAGAACTTACTTTTAGGCAAGCTAATTAAAATTTCACCGCTTATTAACCAATATTTATTGCTTATCTTAAGGGATTTCCTCAATTTGAATGTAGATCTAGATTCATTAGTGCTCTACCTAACTTCTATGGTAAGGAAAATGAAGACCCATAAAAGTTTATATGGGAATATCAACACAAAGTCAATAGGATGAAACCTGATGGCTGCACGTTAAAACAAGTTGAACTTTAAGATTTTCCTTTTCTATTGAAAGATCAAGCGCAAGATTGGTTGTTTTATCTCAATTGAGATTTGATAACCACGTGAGCTTAGATTTTAGAAGCTTTCCTTGATCAATATATGCCTGCAAGATAACTTAGTACATATAGAAGACAAATCTAAGTCGTGAAAATAAAAGATGATGAAAATTTTAATGAATTTTGGGATATATTTCAAAGACTAGTTTCATCTTGTCCAGAATATGGATACACATAAAGAGCTTTATTAGAATACTTCTATGAAGGACTAAACCATTTTGAGCAAATACTATTAGATATCGTATAGGGTGGATCATTATTTGATGTTACACTAACTTTAGCAAAAGAAGCTATTAATAAGATGGCCAAACAATCTAAACAATATGGTGAAAAATCGACACATAAAGAAAGGAAGTTTATGATATTAATAATAAAACAAGTAATAAATTTGATAAAAAAGTTGAAGAATTATTTAACATGGTTAAACTACTATTACAAGATAAATCAAATCAAGTTAAACCATGCGGATTTTGTAATAAAGTTACACCACCTACGGATGCTTGTCCTATTTTAAAAGAAGATAGTAATGAAGAAGTCAATGTAGTTATGAACCAAAATTCTGGTCCTCATAGAAACCAATATAATAATAACAATTATTACAATGAAAAACCAAATTCAAACCTTAACTACGATCCACAAAAAAAAAACTATACCACTTATAGTCTGAGAGCACCTACACAATCAACACTAATGCAACAACCACAACAAATTATTCAACTTACGCAACCTAATATAAAAAAAATATCACATAAATTTATGACCCAAAGTTATCAAACCTTTAAGGAAATTTCTCAAAATCAAATTAAAACTAATACGTCTATTAACAAGCTGAAAAATCAATTAAGTCAAATGATTTTACAAATGATTAAGTTAAGTAATCAAACTAAAGTATCTACTCAACCTATAAACACTACTAATCAAGCAAAAGTTAATGCTTTATTTTATGAAAATAAAAAAGAAATGCACCCACAAGAAAAGACACTTAAAAGAGAAAAAAAACATTAAAGTACCTAAAACATAAAATAAGAAAAATAAGAGATGATGAAAAACGTCATTCCTATTGGGTTTTTGTGGTTCATACGCAGCGGGAAATTCAAAAAAAAATTTGAAAACCACAACATGATAGAAAATAAGTTTCGTCAAACTAAATCTACAAAAGTAAATCATACCTTATTCTGTAATTTCCTTTTATGATTGTTCGATTTCCAAGACGTTCAAGTGTGCATCCTCTATCACAATTCCACACACAAACGATGATCGCAATTTTGAGTGCTAGCCCTAAGAGAGATTGAAAACAATTTTTCTTTCTTTCCCAAAATCCAAAGAACTTGAAAATTTTAAAACGAAAAACTTTATTTCATTTTTAGGGTTTCACCCTTTATTTATATGTGTAGATAAGCCCTCACTTAAAATCCTATTCATAATACAACTATTGTATTTAGGCAGTTTAAGCAAATTACACATACGCCCCCATTAATAGGTTATCATATAACAAATTGTAAGGGCTTTTATATCATGAATTTATCATATAAAATTTATCACTCTGGACCAATTGAGATTGTGCAAAGCAATTCTTTGGGTGCGACGCAATAGGTTCATGCGACGTTGGCAATGAAAAAAAATCATTTTGTTACACAAGTCATAAGCTGTCTCTAGCATGGCTTTATGACTACCCAAGTAGCATGAATATCAACATCGATACAACCTAATTAATAACATATATCATATTTTTTTGTCGTGCGATATCCTTTGATTAAACATAAGTCATGAAAAGTCACCCTTAATGTTCAATCGTACTAGTATCGATATTTAGGTAAACTGAAAAACATCCAAGTGACATTGATCATATCAATTCGGATGGAATTGGCCATTATCAGTCTATCTTATCAAGGGATCCACTGATATCTCTCTTTATACGAGAGTGACAAATTCTCTCTTGATTACACACCTTAACATATTATTCACACGATAACCAATCACAATCTTTATAATTGTTTGGTTAAAGACAATATTTGATTGTGTCAAATTATCATGCTCATAATATTGAAGTTTATGGTAACCTCAAGTCGAAGGACTAAATGATATACTTATCATGAGTAACACCTATGACTTAATCCATGTGGTGTTCTCATACCGGGCCGGTCCAGCACCTTATTCCCTAACAAATACTCGTGATCTTGATTCGTATCCCTATACGCATGATCATCACAAGACCATCAATCAAGATTCACACTAGTCTTAATTCTTTATTGTTCCCAGTATAATGACCGACTAAGGACATTTAGGATATGTCAACAAATACCCATGGATCTTACCATAAGGTAAACATGCAATCACTTATAATAAAATAGCAAATAAAACCTCTATTTTATTAACTAAAATTATAAGATAAACAATGTTTGTAGATTGACCTAGGCATATGCCATAACAATTCCCACTAGGGAGCAGATGCCCAAACAATTGAAATACACATAGTTTCCTGAAAGGCTATACTCATGGTATTAAGCCAAAGTTGAAGACTATGAAAAATCTCTAAAAAATTATGAATTAATTAAACAAGACAAAGTAAATAGTATTTATGAATCAAATGAAGACATACATTTTAATTCTACCAGTACATAACGGTTAGCTAATGCTAAGGAGGAAGAACATAAAGAAAACATATCATAATCATTTAAGAAATTAGAAATTAATGAAAGTTAGGCAAAAGATTTCATCTTTGTAGAGAATGCCTGAAAAATATTCTGACCCAGGAATGTTTATCATATTGATCATAATAGGAAAATCTTCTATTAAATTTGCTATGTTTGATCTTGGAGCATCAATTAATGTTATGTCACTTAAACTTTATGAATCATTGAAAATAGCATCGTTAACTAATACACCTATTAAACTTACTTTAGGAAACAATACCATTATTAAACTCCATGAATTATTAGAAGACATTTTAGTACAAGTACAGATTTAGTATTTCCAGCTGATTTTTATGTCATGGAAAATGGGACATTCAACATCACTCAATCCTTTGCCTATATTATTAGGTAGACCTTTTCTAATGACGGCTAGAACTAACTTAGATATTTTTGAAGGAAAAATGTATATGGAGTTTGAAGATAAGATTGTTAAATTTAAAATTAATAATGAACAAAGCTTTGATACTTTTGAAGAATATGATGAATTATTTGATAATAGAATTGATAATAATGAATTTTTAGACTTAAACTCTTATAATAACTATAACGCTGAAATATATGCAATTAATGCAGTAATAATGGAAACTGATAAAGGGATTCCAAGGAAATAATAACTTCAAATGAAAAGGAAGTAACTCAAGAATAGAGAGTTAAGCAACCGGAGAATGGTAAAAGCATTAACAAGCCAAAAGTTTCTAGATCCAACTAGAATAAGAAAAAGAAAAAGCCGGATTTAAGTAATATAATGCTTAATGATCTTGGAGGTATACATTTGAACATTAATATCAAATGGGCTTGGTACTATAAAGCTCAATATGATACAAACTCTAATGCAAATCTCATGCCCAAACACTTATTTCTACATACTCAATTGGAGTTGAACTCACTTGCTTCTTAACGATTCACTTTATCGGATGGAACTTCAATTCAACTAATAGGAATGATCACGGATGTGCCTGTTCAAGTGGTTAACAACATCGTACCCATGAACTTCTTGGTAATGCCATACTTTATCAATGAAGATCCTCTTTTAATTTTAGGACGACCTTTCTTAGTCACTACACATGCGGCCATGGATATTCTTAACAAAACAATCACTTTAACGATTAATGGCGGAGCACTCAATTTTTGGAATGGCATTAGAGTGGAAAATCCTAGATTCAAGTTTAGAGATCCAAACTAATTCCGTAACGTTTAAGTCGAGCCAACGAGAATAAACAAAAACGATCTATGTTCTCACCTTTTGACTCTTGCATTGGAAATATTTTCGAAATTTAAACTTTGAGGTAATTTCAATTAAGGGGGAGTATTCGATATTTTTTTTATTTTTTTTTGCTTATATGGCCTTCATTCAAGTTGCATTATTTACTTCCATATTTATATGTTTGTTTATTTATTTAATTAATAAAAATATTTAGTTAGTTAAATATCCCACTTAAACTTTCAGATTTTAAATCAATTCAACTTTAATATGATATTTAATGAATGATGTATAAGTTAAATATGAGATAAATTACAAAAAATAGGAAATAGGCTTAGTGATTCCCCAGCGATTTGCATTAATACTGGGAATTGGTGGCAAAATCGGTAGCATAACACAAGTAAATTAGTGCAAATTTGGATTCTAGGAAATCCCCAGTGATTCGCCTTACTCATGAATCGCTGGTAAAATCGGTGGGTCACTGCGTTTTCCAACTACATACTTAATACTGATTCATATAACGATTTCTAGCGATTCCACTTAAACATGAATCGTTCGGCATAAGTTTTGGTTTTTAAAACCAAAACTCTAAATCGCCACCCGCACCAACTCATTCACACCAACAAACTGTTGCACCCTTTCTCAAATTCCCAATTTATTGCCATCAACCATGTTAAACTCGATCTTGTAGTATTAAAGTGACCCTCACCTCAACCTAGTCCCATTCAAACCAAAAGTTTTGTTTTTGGGGTGTTGAGCCTGACACGTGTCGAGCGTGCACAAAATTCCTGTATTTTACTATTAACTTATAGTAGTGATAAATGGATATCATTTCCACAGGGATTTTTTTCAAATTTCAAAGGAAAGTATTTTTTTATTTTTATTAATTCAGTTAATCTAATTAGATGTGAATTAAAATATTGAATAACTAAAATCTATGATTAATAACTTAGATAACGAAACTAACTAAACTAATTTAAACAATTCAAATGCAATCAAAATTAAACAATATTCAAATTTAATTCAATAAAAATAAATAAACATCTAAACAAACCTCCACTAAACAATATAATATACTTGTATTGCTTTTAAAATATAACATCACTTCATCATAGTTATAGTCATAACACATATGGAATCTTGGAATCATTAAATCTTACTTCATAATAGGTTGATAGACTTTAGCTAGCCACTGATTTTCCTAAACTCAATGAAAATGTCACATTCTTATCATTGTAGATATACCCATTGGATAAAACGAAACACTACAGAAATATGATAGCATTACACTCAATGAAAATAATGCCTAATCTAAGCCAATACGACCGAAACCACATAATTAACAACTTAAACATAATCACCTAAGACATCCACTTGGGAAATGCCCTATAAGTTAATCCTAGTTAGAACTTATATACTTGTTGTCAATAACTAAAGACATAGAATCATAATCATGATACCACATAGCACATTTGCAACTATGCATGCAATACTAATCTCCTTCAGTAGTAATAGAAAAAAACAACTTGTTAAATCCGTGATTGACGTGTATGTATATGTTTAAAGCATTAAGTTCATGACTCCTTAATCATAACTATCTAGCAATCCAAAATATATTACATGTGTAGGGTTTGTTTAGATTAAAAGACTACTCATTCATGCTGGAAAGAAATAACGCATAAATATAATAAAAATACATAATGAATAAATTAATATCTTAATATAAATCAAAGCTCTAATGTATCTTCAAACGTCAAATAGACAAAAGAAATAATGTATAGCAAAATGAAAGCAAAAGGAAAAGTGAAAAGAACGTGTTATTTTGAAGCTCTCTGGCATTTTTTTATAGTCTCCCTACGTATACATATCTTAGATAAACTCAAATTCTTCATATTAATCTAAAAAAAATGTCACCGACCTCAACAATTTCCCAGCGATTCCTAACTTATACACAAATTGTTGAGCAAATCACTAGGTTTAGCTCTCAATGCTCCACTAATTAAAGGGGCAATTTCTAGTTCATTTTCCAATTCCCTGTGGGTTCAATGGCTTTTTCTTTCTGCCGATTTAGGTGGCCATTCCTAATGTTATTTCAAATCGATGGCTAATCGGTGGAAAAGTTTTCTAGTTGATTGTTTTGTTCATCTTTCTCTTTTTCTCCATTTCTTCTTTCCTATTTAAGTCCTAAAATTATAAAAATAAGAGAATACCTAGTGCAATATCATCATTTCATATACAAAACCAACATAAATTACACTATAAAATGTGTCTAATTATTGACATGTAAGAGCCAAAACTAGAGTTTTACGAAATTTTGACTTAAAGCTTAGAAGGATGATCTAGAGGAGCTCAACAGCTTAAATCTTGATAATTTACTCTTAAAAAGATAATTACATCAACCTAAGTCTTTACTTTAACAAATTTTTTATTCGAGGGATTTTTGCAAATTTTTCAATATTTTTTGAAAATGTTTTGTTGAAATTTATTCAATTATGTCGCACAAATGGTTTATTGATTCTAATCAACTAGGAATGGTTATCACATCGATCGTCGATTTGCAAATTCAGCAATTTTGAAATTTTTGCTATATTTACAAATAATTGCAAATGGTTTAAAAAGTGTGTTTAAAATGAGTTTGGGAATTTGGTTATGCTTTAGTTTTACTTTAATTTGCTATGTTTTGAAATGACCACGATTTGTCACCTAATTGCTTCACGATATTTAGAAAATTTATCTTCATGTTTACATTTTAGATATCACTTCGATGCCAATCTTTTTTTACACTTACGATTAATCTCAAACTAGCTTTCTAAAAAGATTCTCCCTTTTAAAATTGTTGGGGCATGTGCCCTAGGTCAATCTATAAGAATTGTTTATCTTATAATTTTACTTAATAAAATAGAGATTTTTGTTTGTTGTTTTATTATAAGTAATTGCACGTTTACCTTATAATAAGATCCATAGGTATTCTTTGAAATATCCTAAATGTCCCTAGTCGACCATTATACCAGGAACTATAATAAGTTAAGAGTAGTGTGAATTTGATTAATGGTCATGTGATGGTCATGCGTATAGAGATACGAATCGAGATCATAAGTACTTATTATGGAACAAATTATAGGACCACCCCGCTATGAGAACACTATATGGATTAAGTCATAGGTGTTACTCATGATAAGTATATCATTTAGTCATTCGACTAGAGATTACCATAGACTTCAATATTCAAAGCATGGTAATTTGACATAATCAAACGTTGTCTTTAACAAACGATTTAAAGATCATGATTGGTTACCATGCGAATAATATGTGAAGGTGTTTAATCAAAAAATAATTTGTCCATCTCGCACAGAGAAAGATATCAGTGGATCCCTCGATATGTTCGACTGTTAAATTGCTGAGTCCAAGTGAATTGATATGATCAATGTCATTTGGATGTTTTCAGTCTACCTAAAGATCGAGACAAGTATGATAGAACATTAAGGGTGACTTTCCAATCCTTATGTATCATCAAAGGGTATCGCGCGACAAAAGGATATGATATATGTTATTCATTAGGTTGTATCAATTTTTATATTCATAGTACTTGGGTAGTCATAATGCCTTGTTAGAGACCGCTTATGACTTATGTACCAAATAGTTTTGGTTCATTGCCAACTTCGCATGAACTTATTGGATCGCACACAAAGAATGGCTTTGCCCAATTTCAATTGGTCTAGAGTAATGAATTTTATATGATAAAATTCATGACATAAAAGCCCTAATGATTTGTTATATGATACCTTACTAATAGGGGCGTTCGTGTACTTTACTTGAATTGCCTAAATATAATAGTTGTATTATGATTATATTTTTAAATGAGCTTATCTACACATATAAATATAGGTTAATACCCTAAAACGAAATAAGATTTTCGTTTTTACCATTTTTTACTTTTCTAGATTTTAGGAGAGAAAAGGAAAAACGTTTTCAAATCTCTCTTGGAGCTAGCACTCCAAAATGTGGTCACCGTTTGTTTGTGGGTTTCCAATAGAGGACGTGCACTTGAACGTCTTGAAGATCAAACAATCGAAGAAGGTAATCAAGGATAAAGGTATGGTTTACTTTTATAGATCTAGTTTCATGTAACTTATTTTTGATCCTATTGGAGTTTTTCAAAAATTGTTTTGAATTTTTCTGCTATGTATGAACCCTACAACCCAACAGTGGTATCACAGCTTTAGGCTCGGTTCTATTAAAGTTTGCATGTTTTCTCTTATGTATATATGATATATGTGTGAAAACATGGTCTTGGTTAATGTATATGTGATGTACAAATAGGTTATGTAATAATTGTTATCAAGAATTGGTTTTAAAACATATTGTTAATTTATGTGTTTGATACATATGCTTGATTTGGTTCAATGATGGAATTCGTGTTCTGAATATTTCGATTAACATATGTTTTAATATTAAACGATGTGAATTTTGTATGTTCATGGTAGAAGTCATGTTTACGTTAATGTGATTTTAGTGTTGAATACATATTTCATTTTTGTTCAATAATTATGTATGTCTCCATGTCATGATTATGTTAATATGATTAATTTGATAAGATTATGGTGTTCAATGCATGATTAATATTTCATTTCTTGATTCAATTGCTTATTTTTTATGAATAATAATCAAAATTTATTTTGATCATATATTTCATTGTGGTTATCTGTTACTATATTCCAATTTGATAGGAGATAAACTTGTAATCGGATAAGAATTACAAATCCTATAAGATAGGCAAGTTATATAACAAATTTGTATTGGATAAAGATTCAAAGTATCTTAAATTCTAATTAGATTAGGATAAGTTATTAAGTTTGGGCCAAAGTTAATTAAAAACATTTTAATTAGTATTTTTTAGAATTAAAATAAGAGGCAGTTTTGGTAAATTGGATTGACTAAAATAATGAAAAAAATTTCACGATTTTAAAATTTCAAAACTGAAATTTGTTTTCTAAAAAAAAGGGGGCACTGCCTTTTGTATCGCGTCCGCTCGCCCATTGCTCGGTTATCGGGACCACCGCTAATTGTCCATTGCACTAGAGAATTTGTATAATAGTCAGTATTAGTAAAGTTTTCTAACATATTTAATGATTGTACTTGCATTGTAATATCTGATACTTATCTTGTTTAATTTATGATCACTAAAACAAAAAAAAATATCCCTTTTCCAAATTTTAAGTCAAGTGTCATCCATTCTCAAACACTTTTCAAGGCTTCGATCACATCAATATGGGTCTGCATCCGCAGAGTGTATTGTGCTATCTTAGTGAGGCAAGTTGAGTAACAATTACTCTATTATTTGAAATGGTTAGACTTGATAAAGCTATCAAAACGGTTTTGGGCTTCAAGCATAAAATGAGATAAAACATGCTAAGTCATAAGATGTCGTAATCTTATAAAAAGAACTAAAAGTTACATATGATGTAATTGGTAAAAAGGTACCTACCAAAATAACATAATTCAAAGTGTCATGTCTTAGCTGTCTCGGAATTTGGTGAAACATGGATTTTGGTCCATTAAATTAACATAGTGTTTTTAGGAGGGTTGTTAATTTAGTGGTGTCTATTCCTCTATACTAAAATGAACCTTTACGTAATCTTTGTTGTTGATATATGGCCTCTTCTAGTCACACTAATCCACTGTGATCCATCCTTGAGAAGGATAAGTTGTATAGGACAAACTTTCTTGACTGGTTAAGAAATTTGAGAATTGTTCTTAAGCATGAACGCAAGTTGTATGTCCTGGGTGATTTTTTCCTAAGGAACCACTGGCCAATGCTATAAGAGTCGTGAAGGATGCACATACCAAGCATATTAAAGACTCAACTAATGTTGCATGTATTATTTTGGCAACCATAGTTCCTTAACTTCTGAAGGGCACGGAATACATGGAAGCTTACGACATGGCTACGATGCTGAAGGAAATGTTCCAACAACGGGCTATGCAAGAAAGTTTTGAGACAATAAAACATCTTCATTCTTGCAAAATGGCTGAAGTTGCGTCAGTTAGTCCTCATGTTCTGAAAATGAAGGGCTATATTGACCATCTTGACAGACTTAGATTTCGCATAAGCTAAGAGTTGGCTACGAATTTGATCGTGAATTCATTGCTTGATAGTTATTCATAATTTGTAATGAACTATAACATGAATAATATAAAGAAGTTTATCTCGGAGTTGCATTTGATGCTTAAAATTGCTAAGCAGAATGTCAAGAAATCCATTGCTAATATTTTGATGGTTCAGAAAGGCAAGGCTCTAAAGAAGAAGGCGAAAGGCAAAGCCAAAGTTGCCAAGGCTATTTTTACTATCATAAAACTATGGAAAAAGTCAAGCCTTAGGCTGCTTCAACTTCATAGTCCCAGAAGGACAAGGAAAAATAAGAAAATTGTCATTTCTACTATGCACCCTAGGCATTGGTTTAGAAATTGCAAGCTCTATCTTGAAAATCTACAGAAAAAGAAGAGTAGTGTAACTACTGCTTCAGGCATTTACGTTATTGAAGTTAACTTATCTACTAATGATTCATGGGTACTGGATACCAGATGTAGATATCACATTTGTATTAATATGCAGGTCTCACTAAAAGTAGAAAACTAAAGAAATGAGAAGTCATCCTACGAGTTGGAAATGGAGTAAAGGTTGTTGCGTTGGCTGTAGAAAGCTATCAGTTAATTTTACCTTGTGGACTTGTTTTAGTTTCAAATAATTTTTATTATGTCCTTGTCTTGAGCAGAACATCATTTTAATTTCATGTTTGGATTTGTATGGTTTATATTTCATTATTGCGAGTAATAAATGCTTCTTTCTCATAAAGACAGTTTTATGCGAATATTGATTAGTGTGATGGTATTTATATTCTAAACATGAAAAAGTCCACATATACTCTTATTCTTAATGTAAATATAATGAGATTTAAGTCAATTGATTTGAATCTAACCTACATTTTACATTGTCATCTTGGCAACATAAATGAGAAACACATTTTTAAACTCCATAAAGATAAACTTTTAGATTCATTTGATTTTGAATCATATGAAACATGTGTATCTTGTTTACTAATCATGATGACAATGAGCCCCTTTACCTGACACAATGAAAGGGTAAGTGATTTATTGGGTCTAATACATACTGATGTATGTGGTCTTATAAACACAATGGCTAGAGGTGATTATCACTACTTTATTCCTTTCACCGATGATTTCAGCAGATATTGTTACGTGTATCTTATAAAACATAAAAGTGAATTTTTTGAGATGTTTCGATCATTTCAAAACGAAATGCAAAATCAACTTGGTAAAAATATTAAATCACTTTGATCATATCGAAGTGGTGAGTATTTAAGCCAAGAGTTTGATGATAATCTTAGAAACTGTTGGATTGTCTCACAGTCAACTCCTCCAGCAACTCCAAAATGGAATGGTGTTTCTAAGAGAAGAAATTGGACTTTATTAGATATGGTTTGATCTATGATGAGTCATGCAGATATTCCTATTTCCTTTTGAGGCTATATGTTAGAAACTGATTGTTTAAATGGAATTGTGTTCCTTCAAAAATGATTGATAAAACACCATATGAGATGTGGTTTGGGAAAATATCAAGTTCATCTTTCCTTAAGATTTGGGGCTCTGAGGTTTTCGTATAACGACAAATCTCAAAAAAATTATCAGCCAAATTTGTCAAGTGTGTATTTGTTGGTTATCCTAAAGAAACTAGAGGATACTACTTTTATAATCCCATTAAGAACAAAGTATTTGTTGCTCGGAGTGGTGTCATTATGGAAAAAAAGTTTGTTTCAAAGACAATAATGAGAATAAAGTAAGTCTTGAAGAAGTTCAAGAACTACAAATAAAAACTCAACCTCCAGTGGGAGTTCAATTAAGTCTTAAATAGTTGAACCTCTAAAGGTATCACAAGACACGCATAGGTCTGATAGGGTAAAACATCGGCCATAGAGATTTGGTTTCCTTATTACTGATAATAGTGAGGTGTTGCTTATGGATCAAAATGAGCCTAATACTTATCTGGAGGTTGTGTCTAGCCCTGAGGTAGATAAATGACTTAGTGCCATGAATTATGAGATGAAATCCATGTTTGATAACCAAATTTAGAACCTGGTTGATTTACTTGAAGGTGGTAAGACCGTTGGATGTAAATGGATTTTCAGGAAGAAAACTGACATGGATGGTAATGTGCATACTTATAAAGTAATAATTTTAATATCACATACATTCCATAGATAAGTATATTCATACTATTGACTAAATGCAACCCAATCCCAAGTATTTCGATATGAACGTGATATTTCTATTTATCTAATATTCGTGTCACATTTAATGCATGAGTGAGGCTCCCCACTTACCTAGACTCGACGGGAACCCTAATCACGATCCTCGTGCACTCAGGGCTCGATGTGATCCACCTCGAGAATCTAAACAATTAGAAACAATAATTACTTTGTATATCTATAAACGTACAAGTACAACAAATTGTCTAGACTCGTTTATAATTCGTTTATAGTAACATAGACCATTAAGGACCCTTCCTTAATCTCAATTAAGTTGTTTAAGTCATTCTCAAATTTAAAACCATTTTTTTAAATTAAGACCAATATTTTATTAAAACGAGAATACGTTGAAGCAAAATAATAAAGATCTGATAAAACTTGACTCTCCAACATAAATCTAATGCGATCGACCAATCATAACCCGAAAGATATAAATCATCACAAAAGAGTCGAGTTCGACTCAAAATTCCCGGATCATAACCTTTAGTCAAAAATCCAAAAACCTAATACAATAAGTTCATTCTTGAGAAAATAAATTAAATCCCATCCAATTCATTACTTAGCTCAGACCAAATCCGAACCGATTATTACCAATAGAGACAAAGTCCACTCTTTTAAAGAGTTCACAACTCGATACGAGTTACAACAAAATGCCTCCATTTGAAGGTTACAATTACCATATGAAAACCATCAATAATAATCTTCAATCGTCGATAAGATAGGAAAACTCTTCCTCAGATGACGTCAAACCATAACACAAATAAATCCATTGATACGATTCATTGAAATGCTAGTTGACAAATATACAAACCCCTTTGAAAGCAAGATAAGTGAACATCGATAATCATTGAAAAGTCCCTTTCATCGATTGCAACCAAATTATAACGAGTTATATCAACTCATCGATAAACTAAAATTCGATATCAATAACTTGATTCATTCATCAAAGTAGTAACTCATGAAAGTAGAGTTTGTTTCATTAATCAGCAAATTAAAATATGTTTAAGAGAAGGAATGAGAGGGTTAGAGTCTCACCATAGCCATCAATGGAGTCTTTGACTCTAGATGCCTTTGAAGAACCCAAGCCTAATCGAGTTCTACCTACTCCTAGCATTTTAAGACAAGATCCCAATATTAGAATCCATATTTGGTTATCTTTAAATCAAACCCCTTGTTTGAATCTCCATTACATTTCTTCTCTGCTTTTTGCGACTAAGCGCCATCAACAATTAACAACTCATCGATGTTGACGCTGGCACTGGTGTTATTGCTGACCCGTGCTACTACGCCAGTGCGCAGCCGTCCAGCTTTTTCGCACCGGAGCTCCAGCTACCCTCGACGCTGTCAACTCTACTTTTTCGAGTCTCCCTTTTCCATGCAGTCCTTGCACCACTGCCGTAGCCTAACTAGACTCCAATCTTGGTGGAGCTGCTATCCACGAGCCTCTGCGCTATTGTTCCCTACTGTCAACTATCGCGGCTGCTATTTTGGTGGAGCTCTCATCGGTCGCCATCGCCTTGTGCTCACTGGATCTCTCTTCACCTAGTGACATCTCCCTTGCTCTTCTCTTGGCCGTCTCTTTCTTTCTTTCTTTCTCTCTCTCTCTCTTTCTATCTTTCTATATGTGTGTGTGTTATGTTATAGCTAGGGTTTTTTATTGTAACCTAGAAATTATGGTTTTATCCATTTTTTATTTGGTTGAGTGAGAAATTTAGGTTAGAACCCAATTTATTTGGGTCTTTTTTCCCACACACTTGTAACACTCCAAACTTGACATGCATTATGCATAAACCTTAGCCTTGTTCTCACTTATCCAATTTAAATAAATTGATGGTTTAATGTCTTGTCGTCACGCAAGCACTTCGTTTAAATTAAGTAATGCCATGTTGCGGTATCATATAGTACATACAGTAATACGCTAATCACAAATAAAATTATTAAATTACCCAACTGCCCTGGAGTCAGGTTAGGTAGGATTCGGGTCGTCACAATATCCCCAATTTTAAGAACTTTCATCCTCGAAAGTAAAAGTAAGGTACACCCGTTACTCAATGTGTCCAAAGCATTTATTGCCACTTATTACTTAATTGTTGCAAATCCATTGTTGTGTGTTTTCTGGGTATCTTCTTTGAACAAGCACTCAAGTCATCTAAACATCAAGTAAAGTGAAACACATAGATATGTGATTTGGTGCCTATTTGTGTCGAAATAACTTCTGCCTACCTTGTAACAAATCCATACTGCCAATTTCTAGTAGGAACAAAGATAGCTTTCCGCTATAGGATGAACACTAGTACACCATCAATATCACTATCTCGATTATATATAATTATGATCAACTCATTGTGTCATTACGACTTATCTGTAGCAGCTACAAATATATTTTTGTATCTTGAGTCAACTCTCATGACCTGGAGTGACTATTTTAAATTCTTTTAATTTAGTCCACTCCATATTTGGTGTACAAGCGCCTCTTGTCACCTTCCTGAGCTTACTCTTAACTCACATAGCTTGTTTAAGATTTTCTCCCACTGAAAATCAAGCTTTATTTTGATTTTAACATTTCATGTTTAAAAGTAACGTTAACTTTTATTAAGAAAATTCAAGTTAATTTTGATAATTTCTCTTAATATTGTCAATATGATTAAGATTTAGGCTTCCGAGCGGGTGACTCCCTTTCTCAAGTCTTAGAGTTTAATAAGAGCAATCGTAGTGTTCACTATCTCACTTGGATTTTGCAATCCTTCATACCACCTATTACCCACTTGTCTTTTCATAAATCAATCTTATCTTAGGATCCCTAATTTTGAGGATTTCGTTATCATTGGCTTAGGTTAGGGGCACTACTTATATCATTCATTGCTTGACGTTACTTTCCATTAAACCACCCCTTTTTGTTGAGTTAGGTTCTACTTGACCTATTAATCGTCAGTTCACGTGTCCAACACTAGACAATCATACCAATAATATACTTTTAACTGGCTATCCCCAATTTTAATGATTCACCTATCATTTAGTTCGCAAGGCTTTCCTCCATTTTCTCAATCATGGTACTCCCATCAATCAATGCATTCATTCAAGAAAAATTTATCAAGTATTGGTATTCCAAATTTTATAAGTCAACTTACTTCTGACTAAATAAGGACAATTAATTTATTTTATTGGCCGCCTTTGATTTGTATCACCTTAGCCTCAAATCCTGAGTGCCTCAACGTCTATAAATTTCTACTTGGCAACGTAATTTTCACACGTGGCTATTTCACCAAAGATAGTCTTTGACTTGGGATTCCTAATTTTCATAACTCGCACATCTTCGAGTGTTCTAGTATGACATTTTGTATTCACCGAATTTTCTCATTGAGTTGCTTTTGAGGTATTCTTTAATTTCTCATTCATTATCTCGTACGTCATATATTTATGTCTTGATGTTAACTCCAAGTTTAGGGTCCTTATTTTCGATACTTCATCCTATCACTAACTAATTTAGATTTAACTTCCTTTTTCACAATCTCGATCAAAACTTGAATCTTGTGATTTAATAAATTGAGAACCAAACCTGGATTAAAACCCTTTTCAAAGTATTGAATTTTCATCAAAACCATTTTTCAAGCTGAGTTATGCTTAGTTTCATGAAAGGCATCTAAATCTTTCTCGCATTTTCAAGCAATTTGTAAAATATCTTTCGAATCGATTTAGTCGATGTAATTTTAAAGTAACTCATATCCATAAAATAATTTGCATTTCAACCACACCATGATAACAAGGATTCAAACGATACTTTGCATTTTCATCAAATCAAAACTTTCAAATTTCATAAAACTCTTTATGTAAGGATTAAAATTACGATGTCAAACCCTTGCAATGCATATAAGTATACTCACTTTATCTTTTGAACACTAAGGAAAATAAACAGTTTCCTTCTATACCTGTTTGTGTTTCCAAAACTTTGTAAGGAAAAGTAGAACTCTTCCTTGAAAACTCTCATTAAAGTGTGATAAACACCAACTCAAAATAATAAAAAATTATGATCCAACATAGTTAAAAGAACCATTTTTTGAGAAAATAGATTACCTAAAACAATAAAATAAGATCCATAGTTTTAACCTTCTAATTGAATTTATAGATCAAGGATTCACTTCTTTATTCTCGCATTAGAGGTTTTAAGAGTACACGCGTCCTTTTTATCTCAAATTAAGTTTTCAAGTTTTAGCTTCCTAAGCCAAACCAACTTAAATTTTTTATAGATTGCAAACAAGATTCCTTTGCATCTTCATTAGGATTAGTAATATCATTTTTTAAACAAGGTGTTAAGTCTTTTAACCATTTAATTAAAATTTAAAGTGTGAAAATTACTTCTCCGAAGTGTGACCACGTCACTACTTCCTTTAGCATTTATAGTATGGCATCTCATTTTCCTTTCAAGTCTCATGACTCTTATTTAAGTGTTTTATTTGCTACTCTACTATTAAGTCTAGGCACATTACACCATGTAATTTCCAATCTAAGCTTATTCATCGTTGCTGACATCATTTGAAGCGCGTGCATATTCTCTCTAAGAGTTCTATATGATTTCCTTGTGCCGTTCATTATCATTCCCTTCTCGTGAAACTCAAGTTCTTTATCTTAGGGAAAGACAATTTATCTATATATCTATCGATATATTTATGTATAAGGTAGCAAATAATCATCATAATAAATCTTTTGTAAAATTTCTTTTATCTCATCCTATTCTATGATTATTTATTTATATATGTTAAGTTGACTTTGAATCAATGTCCTATACCATTGATTCGTCTAACTTAAACTTTTCCTTTAAACTTAAAGGCTCTACAAACTTAGGTTTCACTAACCTTACGTTTCCCTAGGTTCTAATCCCTATTTTCTGATACCAACTAAGATAACCCTCACCTAACTTGAGGTCGGGTTGCCCGGTCCAGACCGCCTCCGACGTCCAACAACTGAATCGGGCCCAAATAAGTAGTCTGGCTCGCCTAAACAACTTGCGCAATAATCATAAAGACAATATGGAAATAAAAATGTGGAACAAAATATATAAAAAATCCATAAGTCTACCAAAGAACTATAAATGAGTTTTCATATTGTACAACCATGTAATATCATCCTAAGACTCCTAAATAACTCTACTATAAGGGAGAGTGTTCAAACTACCCAAAAGTCCTATTTAAAATATAACCCAAGTTTAATAGTTTCAAAAAATGAAGATATAAATAATACAATACAAGGCTCACATTAAGAGAGACGACTTCAACCATTCGCCTATCCCTTTTCTCGATCTAGTGTTGATGTGGATACCTGAAATGTAAGTGGGTGAGCTAAAGAACTAATGGAGCTCAATAAGAAAGAAGATTCGCTCAAACACTAAACATACAAGTATTACCTATAAAGTAAAATAATTCTACACAAGAAGTAGTAAACCGAATTGTAAAGCATTTAATAAAAATTAATAGAGACATGGTTCTTGTTCGTAAAGGGGATGTAAACAAGTTCCAAGTAAAGTAAAACATAAAGGTAAGGTTCATCATTCAGTAAATAAGAAAGTGAGCAGTTTCTTGAAACCACATCATGAAAGAGAATTTGCAATTCATAAATAAATTCCTTTATTCATGCAATGGCGTCCAATGAGAGATTTAACATAAGACATAGTAATAATACAAGTCGTTATTCCATTCAACACATTCTAGCTAATGGTATGAATCCGGTGACCGAAACAGTTACCCTCGAGGTGATGTGAGCCAATAGTGGTCACAATGGCCATTGTGACCACCATCTAGTTCCATCAAACAAACAGTAAGTGTTTCCAAGCCATCATCGATTGTGACCACTTGTGAACTTGATATTTCGTAGTGTAGACCACTCTCTTTTCGATGGGATCATAACAACACCACTGCAACTCGTGGTGTGGACCACTCTTTTTTAGTAGGCATACTGCCACACAACCGCTTCTTGTGGCGTAAACCTCTCTTTTGATGAACATACTGCCACATCACCACTTTGGATGGAATAACATAAGTGTTCATATCACATACATTCCATAGATAAGTATATTCATACAATTGACTAAATGCAACCCAATCCCAAGTCTTTCGATATGAACGTGATATTTCTATTTATCCAATATTCTTGTCACATTTAATGCATTAGCAAAGCTCCCGACTTCGCTGCGAATCCTAATCTCGATCCTCGCGCGCTCATGGTTCGATGTGAACCACCTCGCGACAATAATTACTTTGCATATCTATAAACAGATAAGTACAACATATTGTCTAGACTCGTTTATAACTCATTTGAGTAACTTAGATCATTAAGGACCCTTCTTTAATCCCAATTAAGTTGTTTAAGTAATTCTCGACTTTAAAAAAAAAATTTAAAATAAAAACCAATAATTAGAGTAAAATGAGAATGCGACGAAGCAAAATAATGAAAATCCAATAAAACTTGACTCTCCAACATAAATCGAATGCGATCGACCAATCATAACCAGAAAGATATAAATCATCACGAAAAAGTCGAGTTCGACTCAAAACTCCAAGATCATAACTTTTAGTTGAAAATTCATAAACTTAATACAATAAGTTCATTCTTGAGAAAATGAATTAAATCCCATTCATTAATTGACTTGGCTCAAACCAAATCCGAATCGATTATCACCAATGGAGATTAAGTCCACTCTTTTAAATAGTTCATAACTCGATACAAGTTACAAAAAATGCTTACATTTGAAGGTTACAATTACCACATGAATACCATTAAAAATAAACTTCAATCGTCGATAAGATAGGAAAACTCTTCCTTGGATGACGTCAAACCATAACACAAATAAATCCATTGATACGATTAATTGAAATGCTAGTTGACAAATACACAAACCCCTTTGAAAGCTAGATAAAAGAACACTGATAATCATTGAAAAGTACCTTTCATGGATTGGAACCAAATCATAACGATTTATATCGACTTGTCGATAAACCCCAATTTGATATCAATAAATTAACTCATTCATCAAAGTAATAACTCATGATAGTAGAGTTTGTTTCATGAATCAACTACTTAAAATATGTTTAAGAGAAGGAATGAGAGTGTTACAGTCTCACCATAGTCCTCAATGGAGTCTTTGACTCCAAACGCCTTCGAAAAACCCAAGCCTAGTCGAGATCTAATCACTCCAAGCATTTTAAGACAAGATCCCATTATTAGAATCCATGTTTGGTAATCTTTAAATCAAACCCTTTATTTGAATCTCCATTACCTTTTATTCTTTTCTTTTCGCGAGTAACTGCCATCAATAATCAACACCTCATCGGCATTAACACCGCAATGGTGTTGTTGCTGACCCGCGCTACTGCGCCACTGCGCCGCCATCCAGCTATCTGTGTTGGAGTTTCGACCACCCTCACTGAAGCTGCTGGTTTGAGTCTCCCTTGTTTGTACAGTCCTTGCGCCGCTTCTGTTCGCTTGTCCAGACTCGAGTCTTGATTGAGCCATTGTCCGCGAGCCTCTGCGTTGTCATGCCCTGCTGTCTGCTACCGTGGGTGTTCTCTTGCTAGAGCTCTCATCGGGCACCACCAGCTTGCGCTCGCCGGACCTCTCTTCACCTCGCGAGATCTCTCTCCCTCTTCTCTTAGCCATCTTTCTCTCTTTCTTTTTCTCTTTTTTTTTCTCTCTCTATGTATGTTTGTGTGTGTTGTGTTATAGCTACGATTTTTTGTGCTGTTACCTTGAAATTATGGTTTTTATCCCCTTTTTATTTGGTTAAGTGAGATATTTGGGTTAAGACCCAATTTATTTGGGCCCCTACGTCCCAGACACTTGTAACACTCCAAACTTGACATGCATTATGCACAAACCCTAGCCTTGTCCTCACTTAGCCAATTTAAATAAATTTATGGTTTAAAGTCTTGTCGTCGCACGCGCACTTAGTTTAAATTAAGTCACGCCAAGTCATGGTATCATATAGTACATACAATAACGTGATAATCATAAATAAAATTATTAAATTACCCAATTGCCCTTGTGTCCGGTTAGGTAGGATTCAAGTCGTCAGAGTATGTTGTGGATCTTTATTTGAAATAGCACCTACTTTAGCAAAAGAAGCAATTAATAAAATGGCAAAATAATATAAGAAATATGGTGAAAAGTTTGAATCCTCAAGAAAGAAACTTTTTGAAGTTGATGATAGAAGAAATAATTAGTTAGATGATAAAATTAATGAATTATCTAATTTGGTTAAGCTATTAATTAATGATAGATCTAATCAAGTTAAAACTTGTGGATTATATAATGAGGTTACACATCATATAGATGCGTGTCCTATTCTACATGAAGAGAATACAGAAGAGGTTAATGTAATACTAAATTAATATTCTAGTCCCCAATAAATCAATATAATAAAAATACTTATTATCTTGGAAGACCACACCTGAATCTTAATTATGGTCCTCAAAATTAAAATTATAATACTTATGGACCAAGAGCTCAGATGCAATTTGCACATAATCAAAAACCTCAACAAAATACTTAATCTACAAATCTAAATTTAGAGCAAATCTTGCATAATTTTATGAATCAAAAGTCATCAAAACTTTATAAATATTTCTTAAAATCAGATTAACATTGATACGAGTATTAATGAACTAAAAAATCAGTTTAGTCAAATGAATTTACAAATAAATAGGTTATGTACTCAACAGAATAATCAAGCTAAAGCACCTACTAAAACTACTAGTGCCCCTACTAATCAAACACTAGTTAATAATTTATTCAACGATGAAAAGGACACACCTACAATAGGGAAGATATTTAAACAAGGTAATAAAAAGAAAACACACAAAACTATTGAAAGAAGAAGAAATGATGGCTAATATTATTCCTAATAGAGAATGGATGGCTGAACAATTGAAATATACACCTTATCCTGAAAGGCTATAGCCCATGATATTTAGCCAGAGTAGAAGCATATGAAAAATATTTACAAAAGTCTGAAATAAATGATAAGGATGAAAATGATATAATCTGAATGAAGATTTGTATTCATATTCTACTGTTCCACAACGATTAGCTGATGCTAGGGAGGAAGAAAACAATAACGATAATATTGAAGCATTTAGGAAAATAGAAATCAATAAACCATTGATGGAATCAATTATGCAATTTTCTAATTATGATGAAGTTTTGAAAGAATTCTATGAATCTAAGGATAAATTTTTTAAAGAATCTAAAGAAAACTTAGGATAAAAGGATTATACTTTAATTAAAAAGAAATTACCTGATAATTGTTTTGATCTAGGAATGTATGGGATTCCTATTACATTATGAACTTCTTTTAAAGACTTTGCTATGTGTGATCTTGGAGCGTCAATTAATTTTATGTCACTTAAACTATATAAGTCATTGAAAATAGGTTCATTGATTAATACACCTATTACTCTTACCATAGCTAACAATACAATTATTAAACCTAACTGTTTACAATAAGATGTTGTAGTAAAAGTAAATGACTTAGTATTTCCAGCTAACTTTTATGTCATGGAAATAGGAGACTCAGTATCATATAAATCTCCGCTAATACTTTAGGAAAACCATTTCTTAGAAAAACTAAAATAAAATTAGATATCTTAGCAAGAACAATGTTTATGGAAATTTAAAACAAATTGTCACTTTTCATTTTAATGATGAAGATGTCTATGATAATTCGGATGAACTTAATACTGAACAAACTAATTATAATTTTATTTAGAATTGAATCATCATAATTTAAAAGATCAAATGTATTTTATTAACGCAGTAACAATGGAAGACAAAAATGTTATGACAAAGAATAAGCGAGTTGAAGATACCTTAAATGAAAAGATAACAACCCAAGAATGAAGGGTTAAGCAACCGAACAATGTTGAGAATGATCTTCAAATGGATGAATTAAAAGTTACAAAGCATAAGAAAAAGAAAAAGAAGAATCTAGCAGTTTTCAAGCTCGATATAGGTTCTAGAGCAAACTACATGCCAATTCACTTCTTTCTTCGTAATCAATCAGAGTTGGATGTACTTGCTTCTTTAAAAGTTATTTTACCAAATGCTTATTCAGTGAAACCAATAGAAGTGATTACTAATGTACTAGTTCAAATTGCCAAGTACATTATTCCCGCAGACTTTTGGTAATGCCACATTTCATCAATGAAGATCCTTCATTAATCTTAGGACAACCTTTCTTACCCACTTCACAAGGTGTCATGAGTAATCTGAACAAAACAATCACTTTTAGGATGCATGGCCTAGCAATCACTTTCTAAAATGGCAATAGAGTTGACAACCCTACACTTAAGTTTATAGAGAATTATGTGATTAAGTCGGGCCAACGATAGTAAACAAATGCCCACTATGGGAGGCAGCTCATACCCTATCTTTACTTTCAATTTTAGTTTTAGGATTAGTTTGCGATTTTTATATTCTCTTAACTATTAACTCTTATAATGGAGATTTTTTAGGAGTTTAATTTCATAATAATTTCATGTAAGGGGGGTTGATTGAGTCAATTTCTTTCCATATTATATTGTCTATATGCATCAGTTTTTATGTTAGTTGGTTATTTATAGTAATAAGATTATTGTTTAGTTTAAATCATAGTCAGATTTTAATAATTTTTAATAAATTTACCTTTTTATTGGACATATATGTGATAAATTTATGGGAAAATCAATTAAATTGAAAAAACTTATAAAATAGGGTAGCGATTTCCCAGCGATTCCAATTTATACTGGAATTCACTAAGAAAATCGGCAGCAGTATGTAGAAACTTTATTGTAATTCCAAGTCAGTGATTTGTCATTGATTTGCACTTATATCTAAGATTCATTGAACAAATAATTAAGCCACCGAGGCTCATTATTGAGGCGAAAATTTCTCAGCAAATCTACTTAAATCTTGATTTAGTGAGAATGAATAAATGTTTTTAAAAAAACAAAAACCCACAATCGCCACATTTATACATTTCACACTTACAAACCATTGCAACTTTCAATCAAGAGACCAATTTTCGATTAGATTCAATCTTGTAAAGCTATATTTTAGTGTATTTAAGTGATTCCCACCTCAATCTTCACATATTCAACTCAAAACTTGGTCAGTTTGATAGTGTAGAGCCAACTAGGGCTTAAGCAAGGGAAATTCGAAATTAGAGCTTGGAGGAGTGTTCTAGAGAAGTTTAGAATTCCAATCTTTAAATATTTACTTTCAAGTAGGTAATCAATGTAAACCTTGAACTTTTATTGAGTATATTCTTCATTTTCCATCGATTTTTGGATTTTTACGTAGGTTAGAAGCTAAATTTTGAATTGTTTACTCTAAATTGGTTTCAATATCAAATGTTATCAATTATAATACTAGTATGGTAATGGTGTGATAATTTGTTTATCGATATCAACTTTTTGAACTATTTCTAATAGATGGCGAATAGACTGAATTTTATATGCAAATTAATTTGGGACTAAGTTTCAAATGAGTTTGGGGTTTTTGTGTTTGTTTATCGCATGACTTGAATTATTTATGAACAGTTGTTTTTATCAATGATGTTTCATCGGTAATTTTTAAACTCTTGATTTAAAAATGATTTTTTCTGATGCATTTCTTCTTATTAGATAAATAAGTTAAATTTCACTGAACACTTTTCTGACAATTTGGGTTTATATGGTTTTACAAGTTTATTCCTTTACTTGTATTTATTCAAATGGCCGGAAAAGGAATGGGTAGAAACCCAAGGGAGGAAAAAGGAAATGGTAAGATAGTATAGAAACCTAAGGATAAATCCAAAATTACCCTAATTAGAGCCACTTTAATTTCTTTCAACAAACTTACGATTAGACCACAAAGGGAGCCTACTCCACCTTTATTGTTTAGCTATAATTATGAGGAAGAATATGAGGATGTGGAGGAGGAAGTAAAACACTGGGGGTGAAAAATTATGTTCTTAGGAAGGAAAACTTTACTAATGACAAGGCCTTTACCAAATTTAAGAATGATTTAATGAAAAAAAGGAAGTTGATCCCGAATAGGGGATTCAATTTGAAAAAAATTGAAATATAGGTCTAGGATCTTAGATATCATTGAGGTGAGAAATTGGGGATTATTGACTAGGGACTGTAACCATTTAGCCCAAGATGATGTTCCTAGCGAGAAAGGATGTAATATTTTGGTGCGAGAGTTTTACACAAATGAATATGGAATTGACTCTAAGACAGTCTCATGAGTTAGAGGAAGAATAGTGGATTATTTCGCTGCAAGAATAAACCTGAAAGTTTGATTTACCGAAATTTCACCAAAGAGAAAATGAAGAGTACCAAAGCCCGAATAAGTGATTAAGTACCACTACCTTACTAAGACAATTAGGGGAGGATTAAAGGCAATCCATGGTGATGGATTCATTTTTTATATGGAGGGGTCCTCGAAGCACATTATTACAAAACTTTTTAGGAAGATCACAAAAGCATGGTGTTATTTCATCAACACGAGCTTACAGTCAAGCCTTCAATTTTATGAGATTGTTAACTACAAAGCCGTCATACTTTACCACATTGTCATAGGATTGGGATATTTAGATGTTGGCATGATTATTTATGAGTCGATAAGGAGTATCATTACGACATAAAAGAATAATGAAGTACCTTTTCCTTTGATGATCACGGCTTTTTGCAAAGCAGATCAAGTAAACACGGAAGGGTTTGAGATGGATGTTTTATTATAGAAGATCATCACGGATGAATTTATAGAGAGATATGGAAAAATTAATGGTTATGAAGAATCTGGAGATGAGAGAGAGATGACCGAGATAGCCAGAAGATAAACATAGCAAAGAATAAAGATTAGAGATGACATAATAGGGTTTTAGGAAAAATGTCAAGAGCCATAAATGATCCGAATGTGGAGCAACCTGCTAGGGACTATGATGGACTATACATGGAAGAGTCAGAGTTGGCCTTTATGGGTACAAATCTGCGTGGTTAAATGAAAACTCAGAGGAATCAAGAACCAGTGTTCGAGAACCAGAGGGCCTTTGCAAGGAGCATTTACAAGATGTAGAGAACAATGTCTAGAAGACATAGATGAAAAGGAGGTGCTAAGGTTCCTGTACCGTCTACACAAATGAGGCTTTTGATTAATAGTAGTCTCAATGTTCCACTACTACTAGGTCAGGACTACCACCTCTATGATCGCGCTATGAGTTACCAGCCCCAAAGGATTGATCTAGTGGAGAATGGTGAGGATGAAACCTCCGGGTGACGACATTGATTTCTTTACTTCATTTTATCTTCTTTGTCTCTGGGTGATAATGTGTGAGTTCTTACTTGTAACTCTGGTGATATACTTTGTGATATATGATGATTGATATACTTTGTGATCTATGATGGTAAATACTAAATGTGATATGTGCTTAGTAATGTGATACATTTGATATGACACTTTGGTGATACATTTGATGCAACATTTGTTACATTGGTGATGATTATTCATATATTATTTATGCACTCTATTTGATTAAATTTATATATTAAGTTTAATTTTATATATTGATTATCCAATTTATGATTATATCAATTCGTTTATACTTCACGAGGTATATTTGTTTTGTTGGAAACTCGACTTGATTTTTAAACCTTGAGGACAAGGTTTAGAATGAGTTTGGGGGTATTTTAGGTGAAGTATGAGGATGATTGGAAAGAAATCAAGGAAAGGAAAGAAAGGTGGAAGATAATTCTAAAATTGAACCAAAAAGTCCGACATTCAAGTAATTTGAAGAAATTTTCCAAATTTCTTCCGAATTCTAGTAAGTATGAATTTCATTTTACTTTATGTTTGGTTTGGAAAAGAATGCTAATGAATATGAATGTATAATAGATTTTAATATGAAGTGATATTTTTAATACCCAAGTGAGTTCTATGATAGAAGGAATCAATTTTTATACCCTTTTTTATTAACTTTAATAGTTGATCTATACACCGGATTGATTACCTTGTGTTAGTCATGAGAATGAGTAGAATATTGAAACAATAGTTCAAGATGAACAAGACATATTTCTAAGAATCTTATGATACAAAGCTATTGATTAAGAACTTTTATAGTATATATATATATATATAAAGTTATTCTGCCACAATTAAAAGAATAAATGGTTAGAAACCATGAATTTCTATAAGTTAGAAATAATGTTTTCTTAAAATTTAGTGGATAGTGAGAAGTGTTAACAAGAATTAACAAATATATAGAGAGTCCTATAGACTTCATAGGAAATGGAACAAGGAATCTATAGTAGGCAATTGTGAGAATATTTATAGGAAATGGAGCAAGGTCTTAAAAGTATATATATATAAAGAAAAAATAAGTAGGATGAAGTAGAAAAAAATGGAAAATGAAAAGGTGGGTGTTCTAAAACTCTTTAAAGAAAAGATTTAGCTCGAGTGTTTGATGCTAGGGTTGAGTGAAGTATTTCTTAATCTAACACTTTTTAAATGATATATTCATTGGTCCTTGGCAAAAGTCCTATTGATTTTGATTGTGGTGCTATTATAAAGTATTTTCTAAAATTAAGATTAATCTAGTGGTTTTTGTGTTTTACGATTCTATACTAGTCATCATAAGCTTGATGCTTATCAATGGAGATTGAGAAAACCTATATTGTGTATTGACCTTGGTATTGAAATTAATATTCTAAAGGATGTTGCATTGGGTAGTTGAGTTATCATTAAGGGATGTTTTGTTTTGTCTAAATCATTCTATTCTATCATAACTTTCATTTACTTATGGGAAATATATTTCCATTTGAAAATTACTTCTATTTAAAATTTATATTATTTAAAGTTAAGATGAACTAAATTGAAATCAGTTTATACAAAATGAAAAGAGAATGCAATTAAGAGTATTTCTTTGCTTGGGATAGCAAAGTGCTGAGTTTGGAGCTATTTAACAAGTCAATAATTAGACATATTTTATAGTGTAACTTAGGTTGATTTCAGGTATAAATGATGATATTACACTATGTATTTTCTTGTTTTATGATTTCATGATTTAATTAGGAATGAAGAATTTGAATAAAAAAGGAAGAAGAGCAAAATAGTCAACTAGAGAAGAGATCCAGCGATTAGCCAATGATACAAGAATACACTAAGAATCACCACCTAAATCAGCAGCAGAGAAGAGTTAGTGAAACATCAGCGAATTAGGAAATATACTAAAAATCACTAGTTGAATCGGTGGAGCACAGAGACTAAATTTCAGCAATTAACTCAGCGATTTGTGTACAAATTATGAATCACTAACAAATTGTTGAGGTCGGTTATGAGTTTTTTAGATTACTACGAAGGATATGAGTTTATCTATGATATGTATAACTTAGGATACTATAAATAAGACCTTAGGGCTTCAAAATCGAGCTCTCTCCGAACTCTCCTAACTCTCCCACAATCTCTTTTAGTATTTTATTTATAGTAAGTTATTTATGTTTGAAGCTACATTGGAGCTTTTTTTATTTCATAAAAAGGTCTTGATTTAATTATGACTTTTTATTATATTATGTGTTATTTATTTCCAGCATAAGTCAAAAGTTTATTAATCTAAACAAACTCTAGACATGTATATACTTTTGATTGATATATACTTATAATTAAGGAATCATGAACTTAATGCTTTAAATCTATTCATACATAACAATCACGATTTCGGTAAGTTGTTTTTGCATATTACAACTAATAAGGATTGATGTTGCATGTATAGTTGCAAATATTTATTGTGGTATTGTGATTCTGAATCTATGTCTATGATTATTGACAACTATTATGGAGTAGTTACTAAGATTAATCTATAGGGCAATATTACCCGAGTGGATGTTCTAGGTGATTGTTTTCTAAGTTATTTATTGATTAGCATATTCTAAATAATATTTGATTTAGATTAGGTATGATTTTCATTGAGCGTTAATGCTATTGTAATTTTTATTTTATTGTGTTTTATCCAATTAATAGATTTACAATAATAAGATTATACTTATTTTTCACCGAATATAGAAAAATTAATGGTTTGCTAAAGGCTATCAACTTATTATGAATTAATAATTAATGATTCCAAGATTCCATGTGGTACGATTATAACTAAGTTAAGAAGTGATATTATGTTTTAGTGTTTGAATGCAATCCAAGTATATTACATTGTTTAGTTGGGCGTTATTTAGATGTTTTTTTAGATATTTATATTAAATTGAATTTGATTTTTTTAATTAATTTTGCATTGAATTATTTGAATTAATTTAGTTAGTTTGATTAATTAAGTTAGTAGTTATAATTTTTAGTTACGTAGTATTTTAATTCCAATTTAACTAGATTAACTAAATTAAGAAAAACAAGAAAAAACATTTTCCTCAGAAGTTTACAAAATACTGATGGAGACGATATCTCATTTACCACTACTACTAATAATAGGACAACACACTTGATACGGGTCAGAAATCAGTGAGGGAGTGAATTGATTTGTTGTTGTTGGAGTGGCAAAGATGGATTAAAGAAAATAGAACCATCATCATCATTTTCTCCAACTAGCTATGAAGGTATAACTTTGTTAAGTTTTTAATGTGTCCAAACTTGGGATTTTTGAGCTCAAATCTTGTGTGAATGCTTCCATTGGTTTCCTAATCTTCATACATGTTTTAAAACCTCATTTGAATCATATTTGAACTCTGCAATTGGATCAAAATTACTTATGTTTTGCTAAATTTTTTAAAAATAGGTTTTCAAGATATTTAGTATTTTAATGGTAACTTGCTCAGTTCTCAACTAATTTTCATGGGTAACTACTGTTTTGTAAATTTTGTCACAATCCAATGGAAGTGGTCTTCCTCAATTCTTATTGTTTGGGTTGTCAAACTCAAATTTATAGCTTCAATAAGTTAAGCTCGCATGGAGCCCTATCGCGCTAGACCCCCTACCACTGGGTGGCTGACGTCACAGAAATGAATTAAGTATTAGTACAACTAATTCATGTGACGAGACATCCCCCTCATCTCTGAATGTCGGGACTAGCAGGCTGGTGGTATTCAGGTCAAGTCCAGCATCTTCAGGACTCACGTGAATCACCATGTTCATATGATAGATAGGTATGCAACATGTTTACTTTATTTCTTATCGATATATCTCCTTCAATTGTTTATTATGCGCTACACTTTTATAAAACCTATCTATTCACTCGATTGGGGCTTTGAAATACAGATTTGTTATTGAATCAGTTAGACTTGCAAGGGTTACAGAAATCGCAAGGCACTATAGTGGTCCGTGGCGGAGATAAGTGCCCTTATCCACAATTTAGGTAATATATTATTTTAATTGGTTTTAGTTATGAATTTGTTAATCAGACTTGTGATTGATTTGCAATTAGGAGTTAGTTCCTCGACTCTACTTTTATGGATTACTATATGATATAATTGATGCTTCTACTTTAGGTTCCCTGGTCGCTTTGCATGCTTACTTGCTTAACACACCACGTATGCGACTCACAACTTGGCCTTTCAATACAATATAATTTTTTTTCAAAAATTAACTCAAAAAATGGTTTTTAAACTAGAATAAAAATAAAAGAAGGCGAGTTCGAAACGTCTTTTGGGGTCGGAAGTGTGAACGAATACCTCAGGAGACGATTCAAACCGATTGGACCGTCGGTTCGCGGTATAGGTGCCGATACAAAGTGTGATATTTTATGAGGTTGAGCCTAATTTCTCAACAAACTCTAGTCTCCCAAGTGTCTTTAGTTTTGTGTTGACTTGGTATTCAGTGGAATCAAAGGATTCACAGTTTAGTTAAAATTAGGGCTTAGTTACATTTAGTTTGTATGTAATTGTGTTTTCAATAAACTTGTTGCATTTATAAATATATTTTGAGTCCATATATTTGCATTAGTTAGGAGTCTAGCTTAGTTTGCATTAGTTGTTTATAGTCTAATTTAATAAATATTTGCTCGGGATAAGCAAAACAATAAGCTTAGGGGTTTTTGTTGAGTCTATTTTGTAACCCATTTTAGTATGTATTTACATTATTTTAATGCGCCAAACTCTTCAATTTTTAGTTAATAAATACTTACATCCTATCTTTAGAGATAAAGAAGGGCGTGAGCTTTTTGTGCGTTGTTTGTCTTGTGTTTTAGGCTACATTTGATGATAAAAAAAATAAAAGCAGGGCTCTTTTAAAGTATTTTTGATTATTTATCTAAAAAAGTATGCAAGCACGCAACTCGAGACAACTGCTTGGGACCTACATTGGTCAATATTAAAGGTTGGATGGTTTGGAAGAAGGTTTGAGGTGCAAAGGTCAAAGAAAATGAAGGGAAATTGGGCAAATTTACAATGTAAGCTGAGGTGGTTCAACAACCATAAGATCTTCCTTGAGTTACGCATCAAACTTGATGAGAGCGGCAACGAGACATTTACGATGATACAAATAGACAACACATAATATCCACAACCATCCAATAAGCCTCAAGATTCACATCAAAGCCAAGATCAGATGAAGAAATGTTTACTCCCCAACGCTCTCTCTCCTAAATTGCAACCCCTACTCAAGCTTCCCCTCGATCTATCTCGAACGACGCACGTTTCCATCCTACATCAATTAGTTGCCCTCAATCCTCCTAGGCTCACGAGCCAATGTCTTTAGGCATGATTCGTGATCTCTCCCATGCATGCATCCGTTCCAGCCCCACGATCTGCCTTGAAGCGTGCATCACTACTCCTTACAGCAATCAGATCCACAAGATCGTCCTCAGCGCACAGATTCTTTATTACTTCTTCATCAGATCATTTGAGACGAGGGGCATAACTAGGAATACAGATGAGAATGACAGTTTTTATCAGCCCTCTTTAGACGCAACACTTGGCGACTCCCTTATCTTATCCTTTTCATCAATTCGCCATTCTTTTCTCTCTCCTACAGAGAGCAAAAACGAAATCAAACTCACACCTTTCGATTTTGATTTTTCAAACAATCACTATCAATGCACTCTCCCTCTTCCCCTTAATCTCTCTCTCTCTTTCTCTCTCTCTTTCCTTAATTTTAACTATTCTCACACCAACTTTTATCTCTCCTTCTCTCCATTATTAAGCTTTGTAATGGAATTTTTAAGGGATTGTTCCAAGGGATGCTCAACATCACAATGAAATTTGTAAGGTTCTACCCACTTTAACTTCAAATTTGATTTATTTTTTTGCATCCCTCTTGTTATTTTTTGATTATCATGGTTTTGTTAATTGATTGTGTAGTTGCAAATGCATTTTCTTTTATTTAAATCTATTTCTAGTTTGATTATTTTGTATCCATAATTGTTTAGAGCGTTGAACACCAAGTGGCAAGCAGATAACTCAATTGGTATGCTCCCTTTTGGTCTATCTCACATAACAAGATAGTCTATTTATGACTTGGTTGTCTAGGGCTACTGGTTTCACAAATCTTTAATGAGACAAGTGTGCCAAATTCAATGGTTGCTCTACCTAGGGTTGAACATTTGTTAGAGAGACTTTTACCAAAAATAAAAAATCAAGGATTGTCAACTGCTCTCTAAAGCTCTACAACTAATCTATTTGAATTAACCAATTAATTCCTTGTAGAATCGATGACCATTTCCTTGATGTTGAGTTGAATTTGATTTTATCAACATAGGAATTTATATAACTTGTCTTACGTTACTTTCATGTAATTAGATTAATTATTTCACTATTCCCTTATCGTTGTAGTTATTTTATTATTAGTCCTCTTGCAATTTATGTTAGTTAGTGTAGTTAATTAGCTAATCTCTCTTCTTAAATCGTGTCCCTCACCAAAAGAGAACAAATGGCTAGTTAAAAGCTATTTACTTACTTTTTGATTAGAGTTTAATGATCTATGATACTTTATAAAGTATGCTCATAACTATATGGCAAAAAGTTACATGTTTGGAATACAAAATGGGTTTATGTTTCTTTGTTCTAGATGTTTTTTTAGCTATTTATTTATTATTGAATTGAATCTATTTGATTGATTGTGAATTTGGATTGTGTTAGTTAAGATAACATATAGTTAGTTATGTATTATTATATTATACTTAATTATTAGTGTGTTTAATTATTGATTTAAATTAAGTAAAGTAAAAGTAAAAAATAATAAAAACCTTTAAAAGTCCATTTTCGTAGAGAAGTTTAATAAATACCTTTGGAAACGATTCCCACTTATCACTACTATAAAAGATTTAAAGTATAAAATAAAGGGGAAATTATTGTACACGCCCGATACGTGTCAATTTTTTGGTGCCATTGTCAGGGACTAATAAATATTTTGTTAGGAATTTTAGACATTGCGTGGTCTTTCCACTTCATCGTTCTAATTCCATGGGATCTCTACGTTCGTTTGATCTTGAGCTAGATAAGACATTTAATCGTAATTTAAGACAACAACAATGTAGGGAACGTCAACCTATCATAATGGAAGCCAATAATAACTTTAATATTAATAATAATAATGATAATTGAGAACTTACTTTTAGGCAAGGTAATCAAAATGTCACTGCTTATGATCTAATGTGCATTGTCTATCTTGAAGAATTCCCGAATTTGAACTTAGATCTGGATTCATTAGTGCTTTACCTAGCATTTATGGTAAATACAATAAAGACTAACAAAAATTTATAAGGGAATATCAACACAAAGTCAATCGGATGAACCTTAAAGAATGCACATTAGAAGAAGTCAAACTTTAAGCTTTTCCCTTTAGTATTAAAAGATCAAGCACAAGATTGATTGTTTAAGCTTCCTCAAGATTTGATAAGCACATCGGATCAAATGTTAGAAGCTTTCCTTGATCAATTTATGCCTACAAGAAAAATTAGTTCTTATAGATGTCAAAAATTAATTTCATCTTGCGTACAACATGTATACACTCAAAGAGCCTTATTAGAATAATTCTTTGAAGGACTAAGTAATTTTGAACAAAGACTATTAGATATGTATGTGGTGGATCATTATTCGATATTACACCAACTCTATCAAAAGAAGCCATTAATAAGATGGCGAAATAATATAAACAATATGGTGAAAAGATCGATACATAAAAAAAAAAGAAACTTCATGAGGTTAGTAATAGAATAAGTAATAAATTTTATGAAAAAGTTGAATTATTTAACATGGTTAAGCTACTATTAGAAGATAGATCAAATTAACTTAGACCATGTGGATTTTGTAATGAAGTTACTCGTCCTTCGGATACGCATCCTACTTTACAAGAAGAAAACAACAAAGAAGTTAACGCAGTTATGAACTAATATTCTGGTCCTCCTAGAAACAATTATAATAACAATAATTATTACACCAAAAAACCAAATTCAAATCTTAGCTACGGTCCACAAAATCAAAATTATATCACTTATAGACCGAGAGGACTAACACAACCTACACCAATGCAACAACCTCAACAAATTACACAAGCTACGCAACAAATAAATATTAGACAACTTTATAACCCAAGGCATCAAAAATTTACGCAAATCTCTCATGATTAAATTAAAATTGATACGTCTATTAACAAGATGAAAAATCAATTAAGTCCAATGAATTTAAAAATCAACAAAGTAAGCAATCAAACTAAAGTAACTACTCAACCAACAAACACTACTAACGAAGCACAAGTTAATGCTTTATCTTATGAAAACAAAAAAGAAACTGATACGCAAGAAAAGACACCAAAAAGAGATAAAAATAAAACTAAAATACGTAAGACAATAGAACAAGAAGAAGAAGAGATGATTTTTGGACCCCACCTAATTAGAGCATCTGACCAGCCTTAATTACCTTAATCCATTGATAATCTAGCAACCTTAACCTCTTCATCAATAAACAATTAAGATTAAGATATTGTAATAATCAATTATAAAGAAATATCAATCACTAAAGATTCTAAAATGAATCTTAAACCTTATATCACGTTTAAATGAACTAATAATCCTCAAAGTTCATTTAGATTGTTCGCATAAATTTTTTAACAGAATCTCCACTAATTTTAAGCCTACACTGAAATCACGGCCTTCAAGAATCTTCAACAAAACCTGCTAAGCTTTGGTGGAAATGTCGAAGGACTCACAATCCACCTATAACAATATATATTGCATTCACAAAAAATATTTATTCATTCTAACCTATCTCAGATTATCAAAATCCTTAAACTATAATTACCTTAACTCTAAAATTTATTTCAATTTATCCTAAAATTGTTCCAGTCGTTCCAAAGGATATCTTAATCACACTCGAACCTATAAACCCATTTATACAATATAATATATTCAAAAACCAATACATGCATAGAGAAAGGAACTAAACAAGTCACATACAGTTGGAAAACTTTTTTTTTCTTTGTCGCCGCTAGAACTATCATTATCCAATTATAACAATTCGATAAGTTCAGATAAGTAAATCCCATACTATCTAGTACACCAGTAATAATCAAATGCATAATAATCCAAGAGAACAAATGAAGAATATAATCCAAGGAATTTAAATACAACTGTGAATCCATCCCCTTTTTGTTATCCGACCACTATCAGATAATGTTCTCCGAAAGTGGCAAGTAAATAATAATAAAAACTCATGCACGGAGAGAATAACCAATCGAGTCTCGTACCTCGTGTCTATCTAAGTATGATCTGGTTCAACGTGAACTCATGATAATCACATGATGCAAAGTATCAATGACTCTAGCCCCTCGAGCATAATATAATTCTACCATGTAAATAGTCATGTAGACACTATAAGTTCTACCTTGTAATACACAGTCAGGTAGCTTAATATACCGTGTACACACTGTCAGGTAGACACTAAGTAGTTCTACCATGTAATACAGTCAGGCAGACACTATAAGGAGACTCGAATTGTCTTATCCTCTTAACCCGTGTATGCATGTAAAACAAAAATGCAATATTAAGGATCAATGCAATTTATACGAAATTATAATCATACAATGTAAAGGTTACTGTGAGATTTACTTAACCTTACAAATGTGATATCGCAACTCATTTGCGCTTCAAGTCAGTAAACTAGTCCATACGGGGCTCCAATCGCAGTCTTAAAATTCATTAATACTTCATGTAAGCCTTCACAACAACTTCACCATTTTTTCAATTATTTGCAATTTAAACCCAATTGCATCCCAAAACCTTTCAAATCCTTCCAAAATAAATTCGCAGAAGCCCAAACTTCATTTTTTACTCAAAATTATTGTTTGGCATAAAAAATTATGTTGTCTAGTCTTAAATATAATTTTTCCAATTTTTTATATATTTATCGGTCCTACTTGACCCGAAAACCAAAGAATCCCTCTAAATAAACTCCTCGGATCTCCGGATCCCAATTTTGACTCCAAATTGTGGGTCAAAATTGAAAATTACCCTTACATTAGCTTTAAAACAATATTCCAAATTTCTTACATTCTCAGGCATCGTAGCACGCATTACAAGAAAAATACCTGAAATAAATCCTCTATAAAATTTAAAATTCCTTATTTTTCATAGAAATACACAATTTCAATTTGTTTGGCTTAAATATATTTTTTTTCTGAATTTTTATGAATTTCTAGCATTTTTCTCCTCTTTTCTTTTTACCCCTGAACGTTTCCCAGTTCGGTCCGATCCCATATTCGTCTTCCTCACAAAACAACCCCTGTTTCAGTAGTGAAAACATATTTTTTTGTTAATCGGGATTGGGTGTAACCCAACACCAAGATGAGTTTGGGCAGGGGAGATTACCCCCTGCCATCTCCCTCTTTGTTCCCGTTCCATCTCATCAATTAACCACAATCCCAACGGCCTAACAACCAGGGGGGAAACAATCAATGACAACCACACTAAAACTCACCTTGTATAGAGACCTCTCTCAATCTCTCTCGGTCTCCTCTAGTTTTCTCTCCCTCCCTCTTGATTTCTCAATTCCCTCACTGTCCATCTCTTTTGTACATGAAATGGAAATGGGGAAGAAGCTACTGTTGTGTTTGCATTATATATTAGATTTTCTCGAGATTCACATCACATGAATCTCAAGACAAATCTAATGATTTTCATTCTATAATATAAATTTTTTATTTTTCTCGAGATACTTACTACGTATCTCGAGGTCAATCCTTGTTTCAAAAAAAAGTTGAAGAGGCGGTGTATCTTGTTTGGATAAATATAAGATTTCCTTGATATTCGCATCGCATGAATTTCGCGGACAATCTAGAGATTAAAGTATTTACTATACTATATGTTGATATTCCTCGAGATTAGCTAGCACGCATCTCAAGACATGTACAAATCATTTCACCGACATCACATTCCATCATTTATCTTCCTCGACACTCACACTATGCGTACCTTGAGGCGCATCCAATGTATATTTTTATTTAATTCAAACTATATGATTGATTTATATATTTAAAGATATACACTATATCATATATATATAAATACATATACACCTATATATTCGCGACTGTAAATTCGACACGCGCGCCAACGACCATCCTTGGGCGTGCACACTATTGTGCATCCCACGCGTGTCACCCTCGACCCCACGTGTCATTAGGTGCCCACCAATTTATTTATTATTTTATTTAATTTCCTGATTATTTTTTTCAATTTACATCAAAATAAATCCCCAAAAACACTCAAAATTCGCCAAAAGTTGGAGAATTTACTAAATCGCTTCAAAACTTCCAAACAACTGGTCTTGCATGCAAATCGAGGTGTGGGGCCCACGTCAACTCATTAAGTCTATTAAAAGTCCAAAACTCGAGTTTTCAAACTTGTAAATATTTTTGCGAAACTCAAAACAATTGCTCAAGTCGACATTTAAATTTATACGGAACTCATGTCGATACGTATTTCGAGAAAATACATCAAAATTATCAAAATTGGAGAAAATTCTCCAACGCGCACAGGAACTCACAGCCAGCGCGTATACACTCCACTTAACCCTATTTCGCATCGAAATAGTGTATAATACATCAAATAGGCACACGACACACCAAAAATAATATTAAGATTTATGATCACCGAACCGTAACATGTGGGTCCCACCTAGGATACCTAAATCCCAAATTAAATCTAAAAATACTTCATTACTTGCCTTATCAAGTTTATAAAATTCTTGGATGTGACAATCTTCCCAACTAATAAAAAATTCGTCCTCGAAATTTAAACTTATTGGTTACTGAACCAAAAGATTTATGAGAAAATAATTCTTCATATATAATTCTTTTAATCCAAACCTGTAAAACCATTTTCAAGGTGAACTGTTAATTAGACTCAATCACTTTCGTTGTATTCAGTAACTTCGTGGTAGAGATCATAAATACTTCAACTTATTATTTCCAAACCCTTGGTTTAATGAAAATTTATCTCCATTACTTTGCCAATCTATGCAATTTATGAATTTTTGACGAGTTAAACAATTAATTTTGTGGAATATTCGATAACCTAACTTTATTTCACATCCCGTACCTTGAATCACATTCAAGTATCAAGAGATCTCGAATTTCCAATCCAATCAGAAATAGAAATCTAACACATCGTGCAACTCTCACTCATTCTCTAAATGTCTACTCACAATATTATTTATATTATGGTATTACGGCCCCACAGTTCCAGGCCGCTTTACTACCTGCTAAGTCGCATCCCACGTCATCTAGCTTTGCCACATCATGGCCTGTTTCTCCCTGACGCCTCACGACCTAACGAGTTGCTTACACTTTTCCATCTAACCCTAGTTATACTAACTATTCTTTCCATAAGTATTAATAATTTGGTTAGCCAGTTACTCAATTTATCAAGTTATATTATAATTTTATAGTGGAAGTCTTTTAATGAATAACTTATGTAATATTTAATAATCCTAAGTAGTAGAAAACCCGACAAAAGATACCATGTATATATCAAAGGCGAGATAAGAAAAAGATTCATATACATGTAATCCAATTTCTACAGTCCCTAAAACCCAAAAAAATAAAATAAACACATACTGATATCAAGCACAAGCTGGCTCCATAATCTCATAGGTAGTCGCCCAGTACCTCCTTGCCTTTGCCTTTGCCCTTGCTCGTCGAACGATCTGCACTCAGTCACCCAACAAATATAGTGACGATTCCAGTGAATAAAATTCCAAGAGAAGTCCACACACTATTCATGAAATAAAATTGATAAACTACGAGACATGCAAATATAACACTTGACAACAGTACGTCATATTCCCATGAATGTAGGCAACATACGACAAGAAAAAGCAGTAGCATGAAATAAATAAACATCCTGTACCACTAAACTAGCTCAGAAATAAAACATTAATCAGTATACATCCGTATAATCACGAGAAAACCCTGACCTACACCAGCCAGTAATCAATAAATCAAATAGGAACCACGTATATATTTATAGGCTTACTGTGACTAAACCCCAACTTCAGTTACCGGATGAACCCCTCCAGACATTATTTCAAGTCAAGGGAACACTCTAAATCCCTCTCGATAGTCGTAGATATATTCTACTGCCATCAACACATGCACTTAACACAAGTAACCCGTGCAAGCAATTTAGCCACAACCAATATATACGCAAACCGAAATAGGAGTAAAACCCCATATGTGCCCACAAACAATCACACATGTAATCCGATATCAATAAAACCAAAACCATGAATTCAGTGAAGCATTCTCAATGGGTTTACGCACCTCAATCCGCGCTTCGACTTCCCCGAACTCCCGTATCCAACCCGACTAGCTCCCCGATACCCGAGCTACGGTCCCCTAAGTCCTTGAAGCCCAATTTTACATATTTAGTATGTTTATAGGTGTTTGAGATATGTATTAAGTCAAAAATCCCAAAACAGTCTTTTTCTTCAGTTTATGTTTGTTGTTAGCACTACGGGATTAGTGTAGCGTGCAATGTGGTGGTATCGTGTTATGGACAGGATGTAGCGCTACTGTTCTTTATCCTAAAGAACAATGGAAAACCCAGAACGATTAGCACGCTAATCGTTCCAAGTAACATACTACCTAGCCTTTGGGAGATAATTCACAAGTCGAGAATTATGTATTTCTCTTCCAATTTGGCTACCTAAACCTACCTAACACTCACTGCATATCCAATTAACACCAAATAACATCTAACACAACCTCAGAACCTCCTTTTACACCAATTTGACCAAAAATAATCAAAAATGGGTTCATTAGATAGAGGAGATGATTACCTAGGTTTGATTCCTCAATTTCGATGATCTCTAACTCCAATGTCCAGCTCTCTTTCTCCTCTCTATGATTTCCCAGCAAATTCAGTTTAACATGTTTTGGTTGCATGGTTTGATCAATCTTTCATATATATATATATATATATATATATATATATGCGGTGTGTTTCTAACCCTTGATCCCCATGTATTTAAGTATTACGATAATCATCCAAGGGTCATTCTCTTGACACATTTCCCACTTTCACTCAACTAACTCAAACCAAGTGACACCATATTGTTACTCCCTTAGTCTCTAGATATGCTAATGTGTATCTCCAAGCAAATCCTATGTTTTCCATTTAATTGACTAAACTATAAGCCTTTAGTTATTTTAATTTGACCACACTAACTTAGGACCATTCAACTAAATATGGTTAGTGTTTTATTTATCAAAATTAACCAACTTGTGCTCCCACTAACCTTCAATGACTACCCGATACTCAGTGTTCCGCGTCTCGATACACATTTCGAGGCACGCCATAGCTTGTTGTTTAAACTTGAATTCACTTGGCCTATGTTCACATGACCCATTTTAATTGATTCAATATTCTTCTTGACATGGATTAGTCGAGTTTCCTAGCATACATGTAGTTCGCCTACCAGACACCCGCATTGACATGCCTTTCGAGGCGAACATCCGTCACACAAACTTGCTCGATAGCAATGTACACACATGCAGTGCAATATAATAATAATAATAATTTTAAACACCACATATATACAACCACCATCCATAAATAAAAGATTTACTCGATTCTCGTGTCTGAGTCAACCGAGTTGTCCACATAATGCCCGAATTACGACCGTTAATCTCCGAGATTAACGCTAATCTTAGTTTAATTAATTTGGGCCGTTAAATATAGACTAGACAACAATTATCAATTCCAACTCGTTAGCCAATTCATTTAACTTCTTCTTTGATTGGTTAGAAAATTATCGACTTTTCTAACTTTGTCAAATCATTCTCTAATGATGAGTTCATCAAGAACTTCATTCCTTTCACTTAATTGATACTTCCCACAAACCCACGTTTTAATCACTTACTCTTCACCAACTTCTCTCATTGCTTGAATAGATACAATTATCCTTAACTCGTGTTGATATACATTTCTAAACAAAGATATTAACATATTCGATGATTATACTCTCATAGTATAACTTTTAAACTCGTATTTCATACAAGTTTATAAATATGTTCTCTTTTGTATTTCTACTCAATTACAATTGAAGAATATTCAATTCTTCAAACATATCAAGTCAGATATACTGTACTCTATTCAATATTTTCAACCTAATAGATAATAAAACTAACTGACTAAGCTATAAGTCACATATTTCTCTTCATTTCATTTACATCTTCACTAACATACAAGCATCTTACCTCATCTCCGGTTTACAATAACTAGTGCTTTAAAATTCACCACTAACTAATCAGGAGGCGTAACACTACAATTGAACCAATGTACAACATATTTACTGATATTAGTTGTATATTACTTTGGATCAAAACTTCATCATTCAAAGTTTGACTCCACATAAGAACATTGTAAAGTTACATTAGGTTTTATCAAACTCATAACTTGATACTCTGAGTTTTATCGGGACTCGTTCACCTTAAACTTCCATTTTTCATACTCATGTAAGAATGTATTAACCATTTGTGAACCTATACTTAAGCTTCCAATTGACTTTAACTAAACTTCATAGACTCTTTTACTCCAACTATCATCAGTTCATTCGATTATTCAAAGAAAGGTGGGCACCACACACTAGTCTTATACGTTGTGAATTAGTTGTGATTATGAAATAGAGTTAGTTAAACTTTTGGTCATGCATAACTACTCCAGTGCCTTACCTTGACTAAAGGATTTCGTCCATGTCATTTCCAGCAATCACAAGTCATCTCAACATCTCATTTTATTTTATGCATTTAGTATATTCCATTTAGTTTTTGTCAATCTTAGCTATTCTTACATTGATCTCAATTTTTGTCCCTATATAAACTTACCATGACTTTGATCAACAACCAGGCCACTTACAGCTCCTTAATCTTGACCTAGAAAGGCAATTTATATATCTTCTCTTTTTGAAAATATAGCTAATGATAGTGCGACTTCTTATTATCATTTACTGAATCGAAGTCTTCCTTAGCTAATCTTAATTTGAAACAGAGAAACTTCACTACCTAAATAGTTAAATTATTTGTTATTGCCTTACATTATTTCCATTAATCTCAAATATCTCGACTTTTATTTTTCTCAAAAAGAAATTCGGTACTTTTCATGAAATTGTGCTAGATAACTTTGTATCTTATTATCCACTGAAGAGATAGAAGAATTTGAATTTCCAATCTTTGATTAACTTAATAACTAATCAAATTCTTCAAGGATACTATTTCAATCTTTTAAGTTTTATCAATAGAAGTTTTTACAATATAGGATCTCAGACTAACGTCCTATACAACTTACTTACTGATATTCGATTAGTGTGTCTATTTCTTCATTGGTTATATTTTAAGTCGTAGTGATAGACATCATTACTTAATTTGATTAGAAGTGACTATTGGGTACTTTGAATCTTAAAACATAATCATTTGTGTTGATGTTTAATAGCTAACACAAGCTATTATTAGACTATTTTCCCCAACACATTAACTTCTAACACTTTGGTCTTAGCACTACATCTTTTTCATTTTCAAGTTAGAAATTTCACTGATCTCTGTTCCATAACAATACATAATCTGTTGTTAATAAAAATTGCTTCTCACTCATGTATTTCCATTCATTTTATCGGTATTTTATTCGATTCATAGAACCAATATACTAAACATCTTTTATTGATAAGTAACTTGAGTAATAAACAATCTAAGTTTTAATTACTTCTACAAAGAAGTCGTTTGATTGTTTTACAATATGGTTATGTTTCATTTTTCACTTAACGTTTTGTTTCAAAAAGGTGACAATACTTTATTTCAAAGTATTTTATTTTCATAGAAACCGACTTAGACAACTTAACTTATCATATCACAATCTCATTGTGATTCTAAGTCAAGATTTAATTTTTCTAATCAATTTCCATTATACATTTTCGATAACCACATGTTTCCTTTTTCCTTGCATTTGAGACTCGTTCAAAAGTGTGAGAGTAACACAAAAAAAAACATTATGTTACATGTATATGTGAGTGAGAAAAGCAAGCGTGAGAGAAAGGGAAGATGTCATGTGAGATATCATGTGCTATGTAAAGTTTGTAATTTAGTTACAAGATGTAATATAAATGAACACAGTAAAGCAATGTGATCCTCATCGAAGATACAGAGAGATATTTTCATATGTTTTTCATCTTCTTGATCAAGTTACATATTCTCTCATGGTATCAGAGCCCGAGATGCTTTGATTGCCATGGAAGACGATCCTTCTCCATCTAATATGAATCAAATAATGCTAGAGTCTTCTACAGAAGCGACTGCAAACTCTGGATCTACTGGAACAACACATATCAAAGTGTATGGAGCTCAAGGTGCTGAAATCGGGGGTTTTAGAGCTGTAATGGTGTCTCAACACATCCATGGTCTGGGAATGACAAGTCTGTCTATTGTAATTGCTCCCTTTGATCATTCTTTAAGTCAATCTATATTTGTCAAGTTAGATGAATCAAATTACTTTATGCAAAAAACTTTGTTGATGCCTACAATTAGAGGTTATAATCTAGATGGAATCTTGTTGGGGGAGATACCTTGTCCACCTAAATTTGATCCAAATACTGGAGTATTCAATCCAAGTTATCAAGATTGGAACTTTAAAGATCAATTACAGCTACATATTATCTTGAATTCGATTTCATCATCCATTACATCTCATATCTTAAAAGTTGCATCTTCTCCTGCTCATAAGGTTTGGCAAGCAATAGCTGACCTATGTAGAGCTCAAAAAAAATCACGAACTCAAGTATGTAAGAACACTATATTGGCATTAAGAAAAAGGATTAAAGACTATGATTCAGTATTAACAAGGTTTGAAAAAGAAATGCTGATAGTCTACCCTCAGTTGGTGTATCGATGAATGAATCAGACTTGATTGCAAGTGCTATTGCTGGTCTAGACACTGAGTACATGACCTATGCATCAATTTTACAAGAAAGACTTCAACAATTTCGCAATGTAATTGTGAATCTTGGAAACACGAGTGTGACACCATCAGCAAATGTTGCTTTTATTAGAATTTAAAATGGCCAAAATGGTAATAGATAACAAGAATAATTTGGACATTTTAATACTCAAGGAAGAGGAAATGGATATAGAGGAGGATTCAATGGTGGTAGAGGACAAAGGGCCATGGAAGAGGTCGATATAATTATAGAAATAGGCATGTGTGTCAAATCTATAAGAAAACATGACATGAGGCATCGATTTGCTATTATAGGGCTGATCTCTCATATATTTCAGGAACTCATCATCATTCTACTGCTTCTCATAATGTCAATCAATAGTTCCTAAATCTGTTTGTCTCTCAGTTCAGGCCACCACCTCTTCCTGCTCCTAATGTGTTCTATACAGCAGCAAATACCAATCAGTGTTTTACATCACCTGAATCTGATACAGATCAAGCTTGTATGCTGATAGTGGAGCTTCATCCCATATAACAAATAATGTGAATCAGCTGTATAATAGATATTTATATGCAGGTACTAATTCTCTTACTGTAGGGAATGGTACCTTGCTTCATATTGATTCAGTTAGTACTACTAAATTTGACAAATTATCTCCTCATCTACATTTGAATAATACTCTATATGTGCCTCATATAGCCAAAAGTCTTATCAATGTATCTCAATTTACTAATGATAATCATGTGTTTATGGAATTTCACTTCAAACATTACTTTTTAAAGGATCTTCAGTCCAAGGAGATTATACTCAAAGGGACCCTTAAAGATGGACTATACAAGTTCAACTCGAAGATGGAATCAAGTTCAGTTACTCCTCCTTTCAATCCTGAAGTACTAATGTCTATTATGAAGTCATTTTCATCTTTTCTTTGGCATGCTAGATTGGCACACCTTTCAACTCAAGTGTTAAGCCAAGTGTTGAGAAGTTACAGTGCAGCTGTACTCAAGGATCAACTTTCAAATTTTTGTGAAGCATGTAAGCTTGGTAAAATTCACTATTTACCATTTTCTAGATCATTGTCTCATGCTGCTAGCCCTTTGTCACTTGTACACACTGATGTTTGGGGCCTAGTACTAATCAAATCAAATGATGGTTTCATCTACTCTATACATTTTATTAATGACTATTCAAGGATCACTTAGGTTTATCCTATGACAGTAAAGAACGAGGCATTGTCAATATTTGTTAAGTTAAAAGATCTTGTTGAAAATCAGTTTTCTATAGATATGAAATGTGTACAATCAGATTGGGGAGGAAAGTATAGATCTTTTGAGAAATATTTTACTGATAATGGCATTCAGTTTCAGTATCCTTGCCCATATACACACCAGCAAAATGGCAGAGCAGAACCTAAACACAGACATCTAGTTGAGACTACACTTACTATTCTAGCTCAAGCTCATTTTCCATATTCATTTTGGTGGGATGCTTGTACGTTAGCTTTCTTTGTAATCAATTGATTACCTACTTCAGTGTTGTCTAGTATGGCACCTTATCAAGTTTTATGGCATTCTACTCCAAAGTATGACATTCTCAGAGTGGTTGGTTGTGCTTGCTTCCCTTATTTGAGGCCTTATAACAATCATAAGTTTCAATTCAAATCAGAAAAATTCTTGTTCATTGGTTACAGTCCTAGCCATAAAGGTTACAAATGTTTAAGTTCCAGTGGAAGACATTACATTTGTAGGAATTTCTTGTTCAATGAAGTAGACTTCCCTTATCATGAATTATTTCTTGAGTACAGAAGGTCTACTTTACCAAATAACTCTCAGCTAAAGTCTCATCTTACTGTTACATTAACCCCAAGAGACAACTCAAAAGACTATTCTGCTCCAGTGCATACTACCTCATCTACTTTTGTATCTTCATATGTCAATTTTCATACTTCTAGTCCTCACTATCAATCTTCGAATGAAGCTATAAGTCTTCTAGTGCCTAGTGTTTAGCATCAAGGGACTTCGTCTCCTGTTATTTACTCTACATCATCTTCATTACCTACAACACCTGCTATTGTACCTGCACCAACTCCTGTCACTCAATCTATACACTCTATGTTTACTAAGTCGAAGCATGGTATTTTCAAGCCAAAAGTTTGACAACTATTGTTGATAACACAAATTATGAACCTATAAACACTAAAGAAGCTTTACAGAGTCCTCACTAGTTGAAAGCTATGGAGGCAGAGTCTGCTGCACTATAGAAAAATCACACTTGGGATTTAGTTCCCCCTTCCAAAGATCAGACTCTAGTAGGTAATAAGTGGTTATTCAAGGTCAAGAAGAACACTAATGGAATTGTGAATCGACATAAAGCTTGTTTGGTAGCTAAAAGATTCACATAAATACTTGGAGTGGATTTCACTACCACATACAGTCCAGTAATCAAATCTTCTACCATCCAGGTCGTGCTTACATTAACACCTTAATTTCAACGGAGTGTCAAACAATTGGATATCAACAATGTGTTTCTTCGTGGTCAGCTTACTGAGACTGTATACATGCTCCACCAGAGGGTTTTGTGGATGCTCACAAACCTCATCATGTGTGCAAGTTGGTGAAAGCCATTTATGGTTTAAGATAGTCTCCTCGAGCTTGGTTTGATAGACTGAAGTCAACATTGCTTCAATGGCATTTTATCAACTCCAAAGCTGACACTTCCTTATTTATTTACAAACAAGGGACGTCCTTAGTTTATATCCTAATTTATGTGGATGATATTATCATTACAGGAAACTGCCCTATGCTTGTTCAGCAATTCATAAATCAATTGAACATTGTCTTCCCCTTAAAGACGTAGGTGAATTAAGTCTCTTCTTAGGTATTGAAGTTGCTCGTGATTCTTTTCTTTTTTACTTGAATCAAGAATCATATGTTCAACAGCTTATTCGCAAGGCTGGTTTCACAAATCCCAAGCCAGCTTCCACCCCTATAGTTACCACCAAGCAATTATACAAAGACGACAGCCCCTTATTTTCTAATATCACTCTGTATCAAAGAATTCAGGGGGGTCTTCAATTTCTAGTTCGCACAAGACCAGATATTGCCTATATAGTGAACAAGCTGAGTCAGTACTAATAATCTCCTACCATGGCTCATTGGCATGCTATCAAACAAGTCTTGCGTTTTCTTTAGGGTACTGTTTTCCCATCCTTACACATTAGAGCCTCAAAGATACTAGGTATCACTGGTTTTACTGATGCATATTAGGACTCCTCTCCTAATGATCTTCATTCTATAGCGGATATTACATTTTCTTTAGAGGGTCTTTGGTGTCTTGGCAGTTGAAGAAACAATAGGTTGTTGCTCGTTCATGTACTGAAGCATAATACAGAGCTCTAGCTCATGCAATTGCTAAAGTGTCCAAGCTACAATCTCTTCTTGGTGAGTTGCAGTTCACCCTTTCCACTGTTCTTGTTATTTGGTCAGACAATATGTGAGCTGGAGCATTGGCCTCTAATCCTGTTTTTCATTCTAGAACCAAGCATATAGAGATTGATGTGCACTTCATTAGAGATAAGGTCTTCAATCGTTCTCTGGAGGTTCGTTATGTTCCTACTATAGACCAAATTGATGATTCCCTTACTAAGCCACTTCCTTAACAATGATTTTCCTTTCTTAAGTCCAAGTTGGGTGTAATTGATTTGCCCGCCAACTTGAGGGGGGATGTGAGAGTAACACACTAAATACATTCTATTACATGTATATGTGAGTGAGAAAAGCAAGTGTGAGAGAAAGGGAAGATGTCACGTGAGATATCATGTGCTATGTAAAGTTTGTTATTCAGTTTCAAGATGTACTATAAATAAACACAGTAAAGCAATGTGATCCTCATCGAAGATACAGAGAGATATTTTCATATATTCTTCGTCTTCTTAATCAAGTTACATATTCTCTCAAAAAGCAATTCTCAATTGGTTATAAATTAAACCAATATTTTATAGAATAGGTCTTCCCGAGTTAACCGTGTAACTGGTACTAACCTTATTCTAAAACCCAAGATATTCATATCTTATGCTTCCCAAAAGTCCAATTTTCATGTTACATTTTTTAAACGATTCTCTGTCGCTTTAGATTTAATTTAAGTCAATTCCAATATTTTTCTAAGCGTTTAAAAATTGCATTAGTTCGATACTTTTAATTTTAAAGAAATCCATGTTTAGTACCTATGTACATGAATCATTTGGACTTCCCTTTCAACCAATTTTCTATTGGTTTCATAACTAATACTTTCATCAGTTATATCAATACCAAACTACTTACAACACCTTTGTGAATTCAGACTTCACAAGTCAATTTCACATCTAAACAAGCTCAATTTCATTTCATAAGTTTATTCTCACATATAAATATATGTTTCTAAACTTACTCGTCATATTTTACGAGTTAAGCATGGAACAGACAAGAAAAATAAACTTCAAATCGCATATCTAGCAAAAATACATATATACAACATAAATACAACACTATAATAAAGTTTTTAATAATCTTTAATTCCACTCTATCGCGTTACTTCCCAATTAATCACACTCAATCACCCTTTGCTTCTCAACCAAAGTTTTGTCCTCAATTGAGCCAAACCTAGGCTCTAATACCAACATAGTTACCCTACCTAATTAGGGCATCTGACCGGCCTAGATTACCTTAATTCCTTGATAATATAGCAGCCTTAACCTCTTCTTCAATAAACAATTAAGATTAAGATATTGTAATCATCAATTATAAAAATATTATCAATCACTAAGGATTCTAACTGAATCTTAAACCTTAAATTATGTCTAAATGAATTCAATAATCCTCAAAGTTCATTTAGATTGATCATATTATCCTCAAATATTTCTAAGATTTTTTTTACCGCATCTCCTCTATTTTTAAGCCTACACCAAAATCCCAGCCTTCAAAAATCTTCAACAAAACTTGCTCATCTTTGGTGAAAATGCTGAAAGACTCACAATCCACCTATAACAATATATTGCATTCAAAAAAATTATTTATTCATTCTAACTTATCTTAGATTTTCAAAATCCTTAAACTATCATTACCATAATTCCAAAATTTATTTCAATTCATCTTAAAATTGTTCTAGCCGTTCTAAAGGATATCCTAACCACACTCGAACAATAAACCCATTTATATAATATAATATATTCAAAAACTAATATATATACATAGAGAAAAGAACTAAACAAGTCACATACAGTCCGAAAATTTTTCCTTTCCTTTGTCACTGTAAGAACCGGTCATTATCCAATTATAACAATTCATTAATGTCAGATAAGTAAATACCACACTATCCAGTACACCAGTAATAATCAAATGCGTAATAATCCAATAGATTAAACGAAGAATATAATCCATGGAATTTAAATACAACCATGAATCCATTCCAATTTTGTTATCCAACCACAATCAGATAACTTTATCGGAAAGTGATAAGTAAAAAATAATAAAGACTCATGCGCGGAGAGAATAACCAATCGAGTTTCATACCGTGAATCTATCAAAGTATGATCTAGTTCAACATGAATTCATGATAATCACGTGATGCAAAATATCAGTGACTCTGGCCCCTTAAGCATAATATAATTATACTTTGTACACAGTCAGGTAGACACTATAAGTTCTACCATGTAATACACAGTCAGGTAGCTTAATATACCCTGTGCACACAGTCAGGTAGACAGTAAATAGTTATACCCTGTAATACGGTCAGGTAGACACTATAAGGAGACTCGAATTGCCTTATCCTCTAAACCCGAGTATGGATGTACAACAAAAATGCAATATTAAGGATCAATGCAATTTATACGAAATTATAATCATACAATGTAAAGGTTACTATTGGATTTAAATAACCTTACAAACCTGATATCGCAACTCCTTTGCGCTCCGAGCCGGTAAACTAGTCCACAAAGGGCTCCAATTTCGGTCCTACAATTCATTAATACTTCTTATAAGCCTTCACAACAACTTTACCATTTTTTCCAATTATTTGCAATTTAAACCCAATCGCGTCCTGAAACCCTTTAAATCCTTCCAAAATAAATTTTTTGATGCCCAGACTTCATTTTGAACTTAAATTATTGTTCTTCATAGGAAATTATGTTGTATAGGCTTAAATATAATTTTTGCATTTTTTTATATATTCATCGATCCTACTCAGCCCGAAAACCCCGGAATTCCTACAAATCAACTCCTGAGATGTTCGGATCCAAATTTTGACCCCAAATTATTGTTTGAAATAAAAAATACCCTTTACTAAGCTCTAAAATAATTTTCTGAATTTCAAATATTTTCGGGCACCGTAGCACGTATTACAAGAAAAACACCTAGAATAAATTCTCGATAAAATTCCAAATTCTTTATTTTTCTTAGAAATACACAACTTTAATTTATTTGGTTCAAATACAGTTTTTCAAAATTTTTCTCATTTTTTCTGAGCTTTAATGAATTTCCCTCCCTCTTGATCTCTTGATCCCCTCATTGTCAATCGCTCTTGTGCGTGAAATGGAAATGGGGAAGAAGCTACTATTATGTTTGCAAATGATATATTAGTTTTTCTTGAGATTGCATCATGTGCATCTCGAGACAAATTTAATTATTTTCATTCTATATTATAAATTTTTTATCTTTCTCGAGACACGTACTATGTATCTCGAGGTCAATCCTTGTTTCTAAACAATGTTGAAAAGGCCATGTATCTTGTTTCGATTAATAGATTTCGTTGAGATTTGCATTGTACGAATCTCGAGGACAACCTAAAGATTAAAGTATTTGCTATAATATATGTTGATCTTCCTCAAGATTAGCCAGAACGCATCTCAAGGCATGTACAAATCATTTCACCGACATCACGTTCCATTATTTTTCTTCCTCGACACTCACGCTAAGCGTACCTCCAGGCGCATCCAATGTATATTTTTTATTTAATTCAAACTATAGGATTGATTTATATATTTATATATAAACTATATTATATATAAATACACATACACCTACATATTAGCAGCTATAAATTCCTTACGCGCACCAACAACCATCCTTGGGCGTGCACACTATTGTACATCTCACGCGTCTCACCCTCGACCCTGTGTGTCACTAGGCGTCCACCAATTTATTTATTATTTTATTTAATTTCATAATTATTTTTTTCAACTAACGTCCAAATAAATCTCCATCAATACCCCAATTTCGACAAAAGTTGTAGAATTTACCAAATCGCTCCAAAACTTCAAAACAACTGGCCTCGCATGCAAATCGGGGTGTGTGAAGGGTTTTTTTATCAAAACTCGAAACAGTTGCTCATGTCAACATTTAAACTTCCATGGAACTCCTGTCGACACATATCTCGAGACAATACCCCAATATTATCAAAATTAGAGAAAATTCTCCAACGCTCTTCGAAACTCACGGACACCACGTATACACTCCACTTAACCCTATTTCGCGTCGAAATAGTGTATAATACATCAAATAGGCACACGACACACCAAAAATAATATTAAAATTTATGATCTCCAATCCGATATATGTGGGTCCCATGTAACGACCCAAAATCCTCAATTAGTAGTTTACTTGAATTCTGAAACTTTAGTGATTTTAAGTTACAATAAGGAGTCGTGGACTGGCGACGTGCTCAAAGAGTAAATTAAATAATCTTATTTGTGTTTGGTGTGTTACTATTGTTATATACATTATCGTGAATAGATTAACTGAGTTATATCGAGTTCGCGCGACGATGAGACCTTAAACTATTAATTTATTTCAAAATTGGCTAAATAAATGTCTAAACATGGTTGTGTGGGCTAAATGTGTAGATTTTGGGAGTGATCGGGAGGAAGAAGGACATTTATATGTACTTTTAATTGAGTTGTGTTGACCCTTAACTGTAAGTGTCGCTTCAATCGAGGTAGGATGGAGAGATGAGATTTTATCTTAAAGAAAAAACAAAAAAAAGGGTTTTAAACCATATTTTCATCTAAACCTACAATGCACAACACAAAAAAAAAACACAAATGAGAGAAAGGCGGCCATGGATGACGAGGTTCAGTGACCCGTTTCATTAACGCCGTTATTTATTTCATAATTTCAGACATGGACGCCAGCTCGAATCCACGTGGATGCCGCGGGTAGGCTAGGGTACATGCCGACCTAGGTACGCTAGTAAATTGTGTGTAATGTTGTTTAATTGCGATGCATTTTATGAATCCACTTGTAAATACATCGTTTGTGTATATGTTGAATAGTTATGTCGTGCAAGGTTTTGTGAAGGGTAGTTGCCGCAAAATGCATGTCAACACTGGTATCGAGAGGCAAAGTATGGGTACACTAGAGAAACTTGACAAACTCATGTAAATATGACTAAGTAATTCAATTGAAAGTGGTAATGTAACCATAGGCTAAGTAAATTCAAATGTAAACAATAGGCTATGGTGCACCTCGAAATACGTGTCGAGACGCGGGGCACCGGTTATCGGGTAGCCGAAGGTTAGTTGGACCATAAGTTGGATAATTTTGATAAATAAAACACTAATCATATGGTTTAATAAGGCTTAATGTAAGGTTCATAAATCAAATAAATGAAAAGCCTATAGTTTGACTAAGTAACGAGGATCATTGATGGACCTCAAGATTATCATATTAAGTAATTCTAGGAGATTAGTATGTTAGTGGAGTTATTAAACGGTGTAGGATTAATTGAATCCACAAGATAATCCTCGAGATACGTACGCACACTTGATTAAAACCAAAACTATGTATAACAAGTGAGCGGGATGTTCATTTTCACTAACTCATTCACATGCAAAGATCATAGAAAGCTAGAGATATAGAAGTCATTCAAGCTAGGAATTCAATACCTTGGAGGACAAATCTAGTGATCCAGCCTAGGTAATCATGTTCCTTATCTCATACACTCTTGAATGAACCCATTTTTGTGTGTTTTTGGTAAAATCTGAGTTGGAGTGTTAGATCCCTAGTTTTTTATGGAAACTTAATGTGTTATTGGTTTAATGATCTTTTCTATTAAGGATTTATCACTGGTTTTGCAAGAATTGGGATTTTAGTTGAATTTGGACGAAACTAGTGAATGTTGGGATTTAAGGATTTTGACTTAATTGTTGTTCTGATGTGTGTCTAACTGATGTTTTGGAGTCACTTTGATATAGAGAGGATGTAAATAAGGTTAAGGTAGCTAATTAAGAGGGTAATGACATAATTCTTGACTTGAGAATTCTGTCACAGAGGCCAATTAGCGGGCTAACTAGGTTGGTTAACGCGCTAATCGTTCTGGGTTTCCAACTATTTTTCAAAATGAAGAACAGTAGCGTATTAGATAGATCCTCTAGTGCAATAACTTACTAGCGCGCTAGGTAGACCCATTAGCATGCTAACTTTACCTAGCGCGTTAGGTAGACCCATTAGCGGGCTAATGAAAGATAACATATGAATTTAAGGGGTTGTTTTGATGATTTACAACTAAACACCTAACCAAAATCTTGAAAATAGTCTAAACCTATAAAATTGAACTCCATGGACTTAGGAGACCGTAACTCGGTACAAGGGAACTTGTCGGGTCGGATACGGGAGTCCGGGGAGGTGGAAAGCGGTTTGAGGTTTGTAAAACCTAACTAAAGAACTCTGAGTATTTGATTCAATTTAAAATTTCGTTCCTATCATTGCCTTACCAATTTTACTATTTTTTTCTATTACTTGGACGTGGATTGAGATTACTACCCCAGATTTCCTGGTTGTGCGTTCATCATGCACTAGACTGTAGCACATGTTACCCGGCCCTCAGTAAACGTTAATTTGAGCTTGCCCTTGCTGCATGTGTCTGTGACTCAACGGATTTGGCCATCCCTATGAGGGACCAAGTGTCGAGCAAGTTGGGCATGACCACTGGTGGGAAGTTGGTGATTCGAAGTACAGTCTAGTCTATCTAGAGTGAGCACACACATTTGTTAGCTTAGCTATTATCTATTCATGAAATGAGCTAATTAAAGTTGTCAGTTTTTACATTCTGCATGTTTATTTAACAGTACTTCTTGCATTTTCTTACTTTATTTACGTGAATGCTTAGAAAGGTTCCTTGGGATTTTACTTACTGGACTCGTCATCTGTGTTTTTTGATGATAGAGTGCAGATCCTAGTACCAGTAGGGGAAAGGGGATCCTAGGCGACTACATCTGATTGCCCGCCGTCAAGGACCTACTAGTATGTACTTATTTTGATATTTTGTATTATTTTGGGTATTGGGGGACTTGATATGACATGGTACATGTATATATGTACCTTATTTATGGTACTGTCGCATATATAGAGAATACTTTTTAGGGTTTTCTACACTAGGATTTACTGTTATAAATAATGTTTATCATGCTAAATTACTTATTCTAATTGTATCAATTAAGGCTTCCGCTGATTTATATTAACTTGTATGATACAACCCATTAGTATGGTTAGGCATTAGAATAAAATGCAAATTATTGAACTTAATAAACATTTAAATACTTTAAGATATTAAGTTAAGGAAATACGGATAATCCACTGACTAATTTGATAAAACACATATGGACATGAATTTCGAGATGAGAGGAGAACAAGTAGGTGCCGAACAAGTGTAGTTGGGCCCACCGGGCAAGGAGACACAAAGACACGTCACTTCAGAGTGGCAGGGGCGCCAAAGTTGGTATCAGAGAATGAGTTCTAGGAACATGGGAATGTAAAATGAAAAAGCGTAAAATTTAATAAATAAACTTTAGCTGTGAAAACTCGAAGTTATTGCCGTACACCTTTAGATGGGAAGTGATGTGAGGCGGGTAGAGATATGACTTATAAATACCAAAGCTGATCTAGAGAACGCTTCTTAATGCAGATTATAGATGGATAGTCGACTATGCCTCAAAATACTGGTCAGCCTAATTATGCAGTTATGGATTCCCCGGTTATAGCTAGTATGGAGGATCGATTCTTGGCTCAAGATTCTCTGATGTCTGAGGTACTACGTTTGTTACGGGACCAGACTGCTACACTGACGACCCTTGCTATAGCAGTTGCCGCACCTAGAGAGCCAGTAGCAGTTACCGTACTTATAGGGATAGCCATCGCCCTGGTTGTTCCCCAAACACCCGTTGATAGGGTAGAAGATGGGACACAACAAAAGGAGCCGTTGCAGTTGTTTCACTGGAGATCCCGACTCCTATGCCTCCACCCATGACCACGAATCAGATGACTACTACTACTACTACTACTTCTACTATATCGAGATTTGTCTTGGCTCCAAAGGCGAAGAAGTAGAGAGAGTTTATGAAGTTTTAGCTAGGCTTCTTTTATGGAGGTGGTGACCAGGAGGTTGCGAGGAAGTGGATTGTGTCTCATCAGCATTTTCATAAGCTGATAAGGAATGATGAGATTGTTTAGGCACGGTTATTTGGGGCATGCTTAAAAGGCCACTCAGTAGTATGATGAACCATATATCAGGATACCCATCCAAAGTCGACGACATGGGCTGAGTTTAGGGAGTTGTTCTATGATCAGTACATACCCATAAATGTGAGATTAAGATTGAGATTGAGAGACGAGTTTTTAACCCTGAGACAGGGTAACCGGACTTTGCTGCAGTATATGGAAATATTCCGATACTTACTCCAGTTCTCGACGGCCGTAGCTGGGACGAAACGTCTACATATATACTATTTTAGCAGAGGAGTTGAGGATATGATTGCATATTTGATAGAGCTTTGGTGCATGAGACTTACCTAATGCAGAGGGATGGCAGACGTGTGACTTGGATTAAGGTACAGACAAAGCATAGTTCGTAGCCGAACCGGAGGCAGAAGAGATAGAGGGATCATAAGGATAGAGGTCGGAGGGATGACAGACGGGACATGGGCCGCAGGGATAATCACTAAGGCAGTCAGTTCTACTATGAGGAGAGACAATCGGTTCACGCCATCGCACCAGCATCGACAAATAAGCGTAGGCCACCGCCACAGATGTACCATCAAGGTTGAGATCAAATGGAGACATGACATGGGTCAGAGAAACCGGGGTCAGGGTCCGAGATCTGGAGATGGACAAGCTGGTAGGCAGGACAGCCGCAAAAGTCAAAGGTATAGTCAGTGAGGACATTTAAGGAGATACTATAGGACACCACCATCACCACGTCGAGAGCCAAAGCCGGCCAGAAAGAGAGCCTTTGTAGTGGCGCAGCCAGATGGCGGGGTGACTTGACAGCTCGTCGAGGGTACGTTATAGATTTTTGGTAGACCTATGCATGTTATGTTTGATTCGGGTAGTACTTTATCATTTATTATCGGGCATATGGTTGAAAAGTTAGTGTTAGTTACACAGACACTAGACACAGTCCTTATTCTCAAAACAGCCACTGGGGATAAGATATACCCTAACCGGATATGTAGAGATGTGATGAAAGAGGTTGAAGGACATATGTTACCGATAGATCTTCAAGTGTTAAATTACCTAGAGTTTGACGCATTTCTCGGGATGGATTGGTTGTTACCCTATCATGCACGTATAGATTGTTATGGTAAGAGGATTGAGTTTCGTATTCTTAGGATACAGGAGTTCTCACTAGTTGGATCCGCGACTGACTTACCTATCACTAAAGGTTGACTAGCTACAATGTAAGAGATAAAGGCATTTGCAACGATAGTTGAGCCGGAGGTTAGGAAAAATGTCAGGATTAAGGACGTTCCAGTAGTTAGAGATTTTGTTGACTTATTTTCGGATGATCTACCAGGATTGCAACTGCCACGAGCTATTGATTTAATCATTAAGTTGATACCAGGAACGTAGCCGATCGCTAGTAGACCTTATAGGATGTCACCATCGGTGTAGGAGGAGGTTAGATGAAAACTAGATAAGTTATTGAGAAAAGGTTTTATTCACCCGTGTATGTCACCTTGAGGAGCTCCAGTGTTGTTTGTGAATTAGAAGGATGGTTCGATGAGGATGTGCATAGACTATAGGAAGTTGAATCAGGTGACAGTTAGGAACTGTTACCCACTTTCTAGGATAAATGATATGTTCGATCAGTTGGTAGGCGCCAGATTCTTCACAAAGATTGATCTTCGCTCAGGTTATCATCAGTTGATGATTCAAGAGGAGGATATCTATAAGATCTCTTTCAGCACGATATACGGGTTATTCGAGTTCACAATCATGCCATTTAGGCTGACTAACGCCCCAGTGATTTTCATGGATTTGATGCACAGGGTCTTGAGATCATATTTAGACAGATTTGTCATAGTTTTCATCGATGACATATTGATCTATAGTAGGACTCGTAAAGATCACGAGAGACACCATAGGGTAGTTTTGACGACACTAAGAGAGTATAGATTGTATGCCAAGTTTAGTAAGTATAGATTGTATGCCAAGTTTAGTAAGTGTGACTTACGGCTGAGTGCGGTAAGATTTTTAGGACAAGTCATTAGTAATCAGGGTATCTCTATGGATTGAGAAAAGATTCGAGCTATCATTGATTGGAGGACACCTGAGTCTATTGCCGATATTCGGAGTCTTCCTGGACTGGCAGGATACTACCGGCGATTCATCCAGGACTTTTCCTCAATTGCAGCGCCGCTTACGAGACTGACCAAGAAGGACATTAGATTTGATTGGTCAGAGGAGTATGAGTAGGCTTTCTATGAGCTGAAGAGGAGGTTGACTTCCGCACTAGTATTGACACTGCTGGAGCAGGCAAGACTTTGACAGTTTATATAGATGCATCGGCCATTGGTCTTGGATGTGTGTTGATGTAGGAGGGTAGACCAGTTGCATATTTTTCCTGATGATTGAGACCCCATGAGGGGAATTATCCAGTGCACGACTTAGAGCTTGCAGCAGCCATCTTTATATCGAAGGCCTAAAGGCACTATCTCTATGGAGAGAGGTTCATATTGTATAAAGATTACCAGAGTTTACGATATATCTTCACTCAGAGGGATCTGAATATGCGCCAGAGGAGATGGCTTGAGCTGCTGAAGGATTACGACTTCACTATTGAGTATCACCCTTCAAAAGTGAACATCGTAGCGGAGGAATTGAGTAGGAGCGAGATTGATAGTCAGACTATTTTGCAACATATGACACATAAGCATGACTTGTTATAAGCGGCAACAGTTATGTGCATGATAAAGGTGTTGACTAAGGATGAGCATCACATTTATTGTTAGATGAGAGTTCCAACTGATCGATTGAGCGAGTTGCCGAGTGTCAGAGGGATAATGGGATTTATGAGCGGTTTGGTGGTCTGGCCCAGGATTTGGTGTGCACTGCTTGGGCAGAGACCTCGGATCGGTGTTTGAGACACCGAGGGAAATTTGTGAATACCAGCAGATCAAAAGATATGGGACATGATTTTAGAGAATGCACAGTGTCTCGCTACACAGTTCATCCTGGTCGTACCAAGATGTACCATGACTTGAGGTGACTATTTTGGTGGCCAGGGATGAAGGCTGACATAGGGGCATACGTCAGGAGTTGTCATATCTGCCAGTAGGTGAAAGCTGAGTACAGGAGACCCAGTGGACTGTTACAGTCATTACCTATTCCATAGTGGAAATGGGAGCACATCGCCATGGTTTTCGTCAGTGGACATTCGCAGACATCAAGGCGTCACGATGCAGTTTGGGTTTTGTTTGACAGACTGACGAAATCAGCTCATTTCATTCCGGTGTTTATGAGATACACGTTCCCATAACTGAGCATATTGTTTAAGCGAGAGATTATTAGATAACATTGGGTGTCGATCTCTATTATGTCAGATAGAGATTCTAGGTTGACTTCGACGCTCTGGGAGGCTATGCAGAAGCAGTTTGGCACTAGGTTGTAGTTTAGTATGACTTATCATCCTCAGACTAACAAACAGTCAAAGCGACTGATACAAATTTTGGAGGATATGCTCAACGCTTGTATATTGTAGTTTAAGGGTTCGTGGGAGGATTATTTGCCTTTGTGTGAGTTTGCATATAATAACGGCTATCACGAGAGTATTGTTATGCCACCATTTAGGGCTATATGGGAAGCCTTGTAGATCACTTGCGTGTTGTGCAGAGCCGGAAGATACAACGACAGTTAGGCCTGAGATAGTTTTTGATCACGCATAGAATATCAGACACATCCGTTAGAGGCTACGAGCCGCATATGATAGACGGAAGAAATACGTGGATTATTATCATGAGGGTCTAAGCTATGAAGAGGGTGACATAGTATACTTGAAGGTTTCCCCTTAGAAGGGTCAACATAGATTTGGTATTAAGCTGAAACTGCACTGAGATTTATTAGACCATTCAAGATCGCAGAGAGAGTGGGCAGTGTCGCTTATTGCTTAAAGTTACCTGATGAGTTAGCTGGGGTTCATCCAAAATTTCACATATTGATGTTGAGATTAGCTAGGTCAAGGCCGAGACCGATGATTGATTTGGGGCAGATTGAGGTTCAGCTTGACATGAATTACGAGGAGAGGCTGATAGGATCACTGACTGCAGAGTTCAGATTCATAGGAACAAGGAGTTCTCTAAGGTCCTAGTTCGTTGGCAACATCATGGGACGGTGGGACTTACCTGGAAGCTCGAGTCAAAGATGTGAGAACGATACCCTTAGTTATTTCATGGTACGACATTTAGTTATGTTAAATTTTATGACAAAATTTTATTTAGTTGGGAAGAACTATAATGGCCCATTTCATTAACGCCGTTACTTATTTCATAATTTTAGACATGGATGCCAGTTCAGATCGACGTGGACGCCGCGGGTAGGTTAGGACACACGTCGACCTAGCTACACTAGTAAATTGTATGCTATGTTATTTAATTGGGATGCATTCTATGAATTTACTTGTAAATACATCGCATGTGTGTATGTTGAATAGTTATGTCATGCGAGGTTGTGTGATGGGTAGTTGCCTCAAAATGAGTGTCAACACGGGTATCGAGAGGCAAAGTAAAGGTACACAAAACCCACGTAAACATGACTAAGTAATTCAATTGAAAGGGGTAATGTAACCATAGGCTAAGTAAATTCGAATTTAAACGATAGGCTATGGCGCACCCAGAAATGCATGTCGAGACGCGGGGCACCAGATATCTGGTAGCCGAAGGTTAGTGGGACCACAAGTTGGTTAATTTTGATAAATAAAACACTAATCATATGGCTTAAAAAGGCTTAATGTAAGGTATATAAATCAAGTAAATGAAAAGCCTATAGTTTGACTATGTAATGAGGATCATGGATGGAGCTCAAGATGATCATATTGAGTAATTCTAGGAGATGAGTGTGTTAGTGGAGTTATCAAGTGGTGTGGGACAGCATGAAATGAGACCACAAGATAATCCTCGAGATACGTACGCACACTTGATCAAGACCAAAATTATATATAACATGTGAGTTGGATTTTCATTTCCACTAACTCATTCACATGCAAACACATACATTTATTAGCTTAGTGACCCGAAGTATAGTCTAGTCCATCTGGAGCGAACACATACATTTATTAGCTTAGTCGCTATCAATTCATGCGATGAGCATATCACAGTTGTCTGTCTTTACATTCAACATGTTTATTTGATAATACTTCTTGCATTTCTTTACTTTATTTACGCAAATGCTCAGAGGGGTTCCTTGGGATTTCACTTACTAGAATCATCATCTATTTTTTGTGATGACTGAGTGCAGATCCTAGTACCAGTAGGGGCAAGGGGATCCTAGATGACTACATCTAATTGCCCGCCGTCGAGGACCTACTAGTACGTGCTTATTTTGATATTTATATTTTTTGGGTATTGGTGGACTTGAGATGACACGGTACACGTATATATACCTTGTTTATGGTACTGTTGCTTATATACATAGTACTTTTTTGGGTTTTCCACAGTAGGATTTGCTCTTATAAATAATGTTTACCATAATAAATTACTTATTCTAATTGTATCAATTAATGCTTCTACTGATTTATGTTAACCTATAAGATACAACCCATTAGTATGGTTAGACATTAGAATAAATTGCAAATTATTGAACTTAATAAACATTTAAATATTGTAAGGGAATAAGTTAAGGAAATACGGATAATCCACTAACTGATTTGATAAAACACACGTGGACATTAATTTCGAAATAAGAGGAAGACGGGCAAGTGTCGAACATGTGTTGTTGGGCCCATTGGGTAAGAAGTACACATAGACACGTTACCTCGAGGCGGCAGGTCCACCACACGAGGTCACATCCATTAGGCATGGTGGACGGTAGCAGACGACTCCGGCGAGAGCAAACATGGTTGCGCTATAACCAACGCAGCTCCAGTAGGCAAACTGCTCAAGCGTGAGGCTTGGAGGGACAATGCTGATAGCAGGCTTCGCGGACATACCAGCAAGACGGTGAGCCTGTGAGGGGCAGTGGTTCCAGGGATACTACAACACAAACGGCCAACAACAGCAGTGGCGCGAACCAACGGCAGTGGCATGGATGACCAGTGAGCCATAGAGAGATCAGCGGTAACGACGCGGTGAACGGTATGGTGCGATGACGGTTGCTCACAATGAATAGGAAAAAAATAAAGGAAAGAGAAAGGGAGAGACTCCTTGCAAGACTTTTGATCTCAAAAAGGAATTGGAGTCGATGACTCCATTAAAGGCATGGTGAGGTTCTAAGCCAAATTCAATTCAAATACAAGTTCAATCTATAAATCCATAGTAGATGTTGATGGTTGATATGATTTAATTAGAAGATTTGATTCATGGTTTTCATCAAAAATGATTTTATGAACAACTCAAACAATTTTGCTAACTTGATATTAACGTAGGTTAAATTAAAGGAAACCTTTACTATTGTACACCAAGTGTTTGTTGAAATGCACAAAAGAGACCCACACATTCCAAACAAGTTTTGAAATGAAAAATTGTGATTTTAATAGAAACTTGGATTTCTAATTTACTTCCATGAATTCTTCGGCTAAGAAAAGAGTTGTAGGACTCTAATTAAATTCTATAAACTCTAGTTTTGTTTAAAACTCAGGGTTGGCCATATTAGTTTCAAAATGAATGCTTTACATGTTCTAAATAAGCCTTTTTGGCTATTTCGCTCTAACTTTATTGTTATAACTAAATATGATGGAACCTTGTGTATTTCAAGTTGATGTTAATGTTTTTGAGTGAAGCTTATACGTGGTGAGATAGACTATTTTAAACAAACTTGACTTGAGTTTTAGATTTTTAAACCATGTTAGTAATATCGACTCTTTAAAAGATCGATTTTGATCCTTTGAAATGTGTTTTAGTCGCATTTATCGAAAGTGGTCGTGATTCATCATTTTAAATGAAATTCGGTGCTAAGTTGAGGCGTGTAAAGAGACTTTGATTTAGTCCTTTAACAAAATCTTACTTTGATTAAGTCATGCGTTTTTTTTTGACTAAATATCATGATTTGGGAATTCTAAGTCGAACTTGAATTTTACAAGGTGATTTATATCTCTTTGGTCATGATTAGTTGATCACATTTAACTTAAGTTAGAAAACTAAGGGTTATGAGATTTTCCTTGTTTTCTTCACTGCATGATCGTATTACTCGAATCATCGTTCCCAATTTAAAGGAATCGTTACTGAAGTCAAGAAAGACTTAATTGATAAAATTAGGAATATGAATGAGTTTCGTATCTTCTAAGTTATCTTAAATAAGTTCTAAATGAGTTCAAACAATATTTATTATACTTACGCCTTTGTAGATATGCGACGAGGATATAACTAAGAAATTCGGCATAGAAATCAGTTTAAGTAGACACGGTAAGCGAGGTAAGTAGGGTTCGCTCTATTATCAATCATGTCATGCTAGTAGATATGCTAGGGTTTTATTTCAGTAATTGGTCTATGAATTACTTGGAATTTGCTTTATATTTTTCGTTGATATGTTGCTTATCATGTCCCTTTTTGTTACTCTATCTTTTGGATGCCTATAGAACTGATATACATCGAATGAATATACTTGGTACCGCGGTTGGAGGGTCGGAGGTATCTGGTCCCTCCTCCAGTATGACTCTATGGACTTTTGCTAGACTTGTGAACCCCAAGCTATCCAATCCGCAGTGTTGGGGGAAGGATAGGCTATGCATGGTTAATAGGTCTTTAGACTTGTGAACCTCGTGCTGTCTAAACGGCACCATTGAGGGGTAGGATAAGCTAAGACCTACTGCATGATAGGACTATTGCCATCCAAACTTGTGAACCTCTTGTTGCTTAAACCACAACATTAGGGGAAGGATAAGCTATTGCACATTATCCAGTTGGATATATCAGTTGCCACTTCTTTTGACTCTAAAGGCATTCGGTATCATTGTTATCCTTATTGAAGTATCGGTTGGGCATTATTGTTCTTTTTATCTTGCTATATTATAATGTCCGAAAAATGATAATGGATCTTATGATATGAACTGTTGAAATCTAGTTTGATTTTACTGCTAGGTATTACTTAGATGATTGATGATAGAGTAAGTTTCTGCTTTAATGAGCCCATTGATATATTTTGCTCACCCCACTATTTCCCTCCAGGTACCTCAACTGTTGCGACAGGTTTGCGAAAGAGAAGGCATAGGAAAATTTCACGAAGCCTTTTCATTTGCGTATGAAATGGTCGTATCTATATTTACTTGTTTTGAACTTAAAAATGTATAACACAAGGGAAATGTCTCGGGTGGATAGTCTTAGAACCAAATATTAGTTTTATAAATTATGCATGTGGATGAATGGATCATATTTCATATGAATATGTTGTGCACACGTTCTGAAATAAATTTGTAGGTATTTGAGACTTTTGGGTAGCTCAAAATACAAAGGAGACTCTGCCTAAATTTCGTTAGAAATACTGAGTTAGATTATTTGAAGTTATCAAGTTGACTTAATAGGCCTAATACTAATTCCGCAATAAATTTAAGTTAGCCTATAAAATTGTTAGTGAATATTGGTAGGTATTCTCCAGGTTAAGGTGACTAGATCATCACCTAACTTGCTGGGTTATCTCGAGGGGTTTGGCGATGGTTTAAGCCGGGCGGTCAAGGCCCATCGGAGTTTGGGTCATCACAGTTGGTATCAAAGAATAGGGATTAGAACCTATGGAAACGTTAGGTTAGTGAAACCTAAGCTTGTTGAGTCTTTAAGTTTGAATGTCGAGTTTAAGTCGAACAAATCAATGAGATGGGATAAAAGAAATTTGACAAAAAAAATTATTATGATGATTATTTGCTACGTTGTATATATAAATATATTGGTATATATATAGATAATGGTATTCTCTTAAGACTAGGAACTTGAGTTCCACGATATGGATAATGACGATAAGTTACGCAAGGAGATCAAGACGAATTCTTCAGGGGGCCATATACGCGCTTCAACAATGTCTACGATGACTACTGTAAAGAAGAATAAAAAGAGACGATTAAGCTTCGATTGGAAACTACAAATGTGATGCGCCTAATACCAATGAAAATGATGAAGTCGAAATACCTTAAGTAAGAATCATGGGTCTGAAAGAGTAGTGAATTACCATGTTGCGCATGAGAACAGAAGTGGTGACGTTGTCACACTTTTAAGAAAAGACACTTCTAGAATCATAAGAGTTGAACTCATCATATTAAGTAAATGAGATCTAGTTAAATAATTATGGATCCGAGTTAAGATGCTAATAAATTTCGTGTTCTAAATAGAAGATTTAGCCGATATGGCTACAAAGTGAAAATCGAAACAATTCAAAACATGTTGGGAATGACTCATGTAGTCTTAAATGTTTGACTTTTTGTTTAGAGTTACAAAAATATTGATTTTACTTTAAGGTTATAACTGTGGATTTGTTTCGTTATTTTAAATTTTTCCTCGGGAAATGACTATTTTGACTATTGAACTACGATTTTAGTGGAAGATTTGAATTTTGTATACAATGTCTTGATGAAATTACAAAGAAAGGTGAATACATATCCATGCTTTAAAAAAGAACTATTACCTTCCTCGGTGTCAACGAAGGTAGTGGAATGGATTTCAAAGGATTTAAAAATGGTTGTCGCAATGCGGCTTTGATATTTACAAATAAATTTTCATTATTAAAGGGGGTTGAACTTGACTTATGAGCTTTCTAGTTGCTTGATCGTTTGAAACGTTGTTTGATTAAAATAAGTTATTGAAAGGAGTTTTACCTAGTATATTTCGATATGGTCAGAATTTTCTCGAATGACTGATTATAAGACGGTTTGGACTTAACTCGGGTTGCATGAATGAATTTTATTGAATTTTATGTCTTAGACAATGAGAGTCTAAAATATTGTTTTGAGCTTAAGTTACATTTTTGTGATTGGAATACAAATTTTATGTAGTCACAATTTACTTTCTAAATCACATCGATTAAATCAGTTGATTTGTACAAGATTTTGCGGTTGCTCGAAACGCAAGGAAGGTATAATTTTTTTCCTTGAAAAAGATAAGATTTGAAAAAGTCTAAATTTAAATAGACTTCCTGATAAAAGAAACACGTTTCTTAAGTTTTAATCGATCTTGTACAAAGGAAAGTTAAATCTAAATAAGTTAATAAGTATATTATTAAAATTGGGGATCCCAATTTAAGATTTTACCTTGATATAAATGATTCGTACCAGATGAGAGGTATGACACTTAAGGAAAGGAATGATATCCTAACCTATTTATAATAAATCGGATGAGGAAATACAAGAATGCGAAGTGAGTGTCATGTTAGATTCACTTAATTAAATGAATAATAGGTGAACAATTAAAATTGAGATCCTAAATAAATTATGAACGACATTTGACAAAACTTATCTGAGTAATAGTTTTAGCATGACAACTGAGGTTGTAAGAGAACGAAAATTTTTTATGGATACATGAGTTGAAAAACAAATTGAACTCTTTCTAGTAAGATTATTCAAGAAGGCTTTATGAAAGTAAATAATAAATCCTGTGATAGTAATGAAACCTTCCAAAGGATATTTAAGACAGAGTTGTCTAGAGTTACTCGAGATAAAGTGAAAATAATACTAATGCTGAGAAATTAAAGAACTAGTTTAACCTCATGAATATCCAATCGAATGGTACACGAAAGCTAGAAAAGGGATATGAATGAGCTCAAATGTGTAAATAAGGTCATGTAAATTATGTGGTTCTACCTTAGAAAAACTTCAATTCCAAGAATTTGGGATTTGGAAAGTATTGTATTACGAGAATGAGTAATGAAAATGAATCCAATAATGTCATTTTAAATGAATAAAAGTCGTATTAAAGCTTAAGACAATGAGATTTTGTTACGACAATGGGGTACGAGCACTCTAAGAAGCTGCTGGGATAAAAGGTGTACACGAATTCCACAGGAAATCTCATTACATGTTTAAGCAGAAGACAAGTACAAGATATGTAGAGAACCATAAATTGTTAAAGGTTGACATGGATTTAAGGGAGCGAGGGAACTTGAGACAATAAGAATGAACTCCACAAGGTGAAGGGATTCATCGACGGTGAATAAAGTTGTTGGAATAGTTGTCTAAGTCTGCTTACTTTATTTAACTTTACCGAGGAGATTCGCAATACAAATTGAGCGGTTTACATATATGTAGCTAGGGCCGTGGGGACAGATGGTATGCCAGTGTTCATTTTTTCCTGATCGCGATTCTGCTATTGCTGTCATGCAGTGACATGGTTATTTACTACTAGGTTGTGGTAGGGGTTACAAACACGGATTGGGTACCATGCTGTACCTCGGTATGGCTTTTTAATCTAGTATTTAGGTTATGCGATTGGTCTTTGATTTTGGGATATGCTTAAGTTTGTGTTACGACTCCGACGATAAAAATTTTTCAAGAATAAATCAATCGAGTTATATCGATTTCGCACATCGACGAGACCTTAAACTATTAATTTATTTGAAACTTTGCTAAATAAAGGTGACAAAGTTGTGTGAGCTAAACGTGTACATTTTGGGGTCACAAAGTGATCGAGATGAAGAAGGACCTTTAGATCTAATTCTACGTGAGTCGTGTTGACCCTTGATCTTAACTTCAATCGAGGTAGGAGATGAGATTGTATCTCACAATAAAAAATAAAAAAGGGTTTTAAACCCTATTTTCATCTCAACCCAAGATGCACAACACAAAGAAAACGCAAGGGAGAGAAAGGCGACCATGGATGACAAGGTCATAGCCACCAAGCGTGGTTTACAGCAACGGACTACTCCGGCGAGAGCAGACACGGCGCCGCTGTGGCCGGCGCGGCTCCAGCAGGGGAACGGCTCTGGCGCGAGGCTTGGAGGGACAATGCGGACAGCAGGCTGCACGGACAGACCAGCAAGACGTGAGCCGGCCAGGGGCAGTGGCTCCAGGGAGTCTACAACGCGAATGACCAGCAGCGGCAATGGCGCGAACCAGCGGCAATGACAGTGGCACGGACGACCAGCGAGCCATTGAGAGATCAGCGGCAGGGGCGCGGTGAACGGCGTGGCGCAACAACGATTGCTCACAATGAAAAAGAAAAAAGAAGAAAGGAAAGAGAGGGGGAGAGACTCCTTGCAAGACTTTTGATCTCAAAAAGGAATTGGAGTTGATGACTCCATTGAAGGCATGGTGAGGTTTTAAATCAAATTCAATTCAAATACAAGTTCAATCTTTAAATCCATAGTAGTTGTTGATGGTTGATTTGATTTAATTAGAAGGTTTGATTCATGGTTTTCATCGGAAATGGTTTTATAAACAACTCAAGTGCTATTGCTAACTTGAGATTAATGTAGGTTGAATTAAGGGAAACCTTTACTATTGTACACCAAGTGTTTGTTGAAATGCACAAAAGAGACCCTACACATTCCAAAAAAAACTTGAAATGAGGAATTGTGATTTTAATAGCAAACTTGGGTTTCTAATTGACTTCTATGGATTCTTCGGCTAAGAAAAGAGTTGTAGGACTTAAATAGAGTTCTATGAACTCTAGTTTTGTTTAAAACTCATGGTTGACCAATTTAGTTTCAAAAAGAATGCTTTACATGTTTTAAACGAGCCTTTTTGGCTATTTCGCTCTATCTTTATCGTAATAACTAAATAGGATGGAACCTTATGTATTTCAAGTCGATGTTAAGGTTTTTGACTTAAATTACTTGTGGTGAGATATACTATTTTCAATAAGCTTGACTTGACTTTTAGATTTTTAAAGCATGTTAGTAATATCAACTCTTTAAAAAATCGGTTTTGATTCATTGAAATGTGTTTTAGTCGCATTTATCAAAAGTGGTCGTGATTCATCATTTTGAATGAAATTCGAAGCTCAGTTGAGACATGAAAGAGACTTTGATTTATTTCTTGAAAAACAATCTTACTTCGATTAAGCCATGGGTTTTTTTGACTAAATATTATTATTTGGGAATTCTAAGTCAAACTTGACTTTTATGAGGTGATTTATATCTCTTTGGTCGTGATTAGTTGATCACATTTGTCTTATGTTGGAAAACTAAGGCTTATGAGATATTCCTTGTTTTCTTCACCGCATGCTTGTTTTACTCGAATCGTCCTTCTATATTTAAAGGAATGGTTATTAAAGTCAAGAAAGACTTAATTGACAAAATTAGGAATGTGAATGAGTTTCTCATCGTCTAAGTTATCTTAAACAAGTTTTAAATGAGTTTAAACAATATTTATTATACTTACACACTTGTAGATACGCGACGAGGATTTAGCTAAGAAATTCGGCATAGCGAGGTAAGTGGGGCTTGCTCTATTATCAATCATGTCATGCTAGTAGATATGCTAGGATTTTATTTCAGTAATTGGTCTATGAATTACTTGGAATCTGCTTGATATCTTTCATTGATATGTTGCTTATCATGTCCCTTTTTGTTACTCTATCTCTTAGAATCTTGTGGAACTAATATACGTCGAATGAATTTACTTGGTACCGCGGTTGGAAGGTCGGAGGCATCCGGTCCTCCTCCGATATGACTCTACAGAGTTTTACTAGACTTGTGAACCCCAGGCTATCTGATTCGCATTTTTGGGGGAAGAATAAGCTATGCAAGGTCAATAGGTCTTTAGACTTGTGAACCTCGTGTTGTCTAAACGGCACCATTGTGGGAAGGATAAGCTAAGACCTACTATTGACATTCAGACTTGTGAACCTCTTGTTGCCTAAATAGCAATATTAGGGGAATGATAAGCTATTTCACATTTTCCTGTTGGATATATCAGTTGCCACTTCTTCTGACTCTAAAGGCATTCTGTATCATCATTACCCTTGTTGAAGTATCGGTTGAGCATTGTTGTTTTTTTATCTTGCTTTACTATTATGCATGATTATGTATTTCTTTAATGCCTGAAAAATGATAATGGATCTTATGATCTAAACTGTTGAAATCTAGTTTGATTTTACTTCTAGGTATTACTTAGATGATTGATGGTAGAGTAGGCTTTTGCTTTACTGATCCCGTTGATATATTTTTCTCACCCCACCATTCCCCCCTAGATACCTCAGCTGCTGCGATAGGTTTGCGAAAGGGAAGGCATAGGAAAAGTTCGCGAAGCCTTCTCATTTGCATATGAAATGGTTGTATCTATATTTACTTGTTTTGAACTTAAAAATGTATAACACAAGGGAAATGACTTGGGTAGATAGACTTAGAACCAAATGTTAGTTTTATAAATTGTGCATGTGGATGAATGGATCATATTTCATATGAATATGTTATGCACATGTTCTAGAATAAATTTGTATGTATTTAAGACTTTTGGGTAGCTCAAAATACAGAGGAGACTTTACCAAAATTTCGTTAGAAATACTGAGTTAGATTATTTGAAGTTATAAGTTGACTTAATATGCCTAATACTAATTTCGCAATAAATTTAAGTTGGCTTAGAAAATCGTTAGTCAATATTGATAGTTATTCAGTAGGTTAAGGTTACTAGATCATCGCCTGACTCGCTAGGTTATCTCGAGGGGTTTGGCGATGGTTTAGGCCAGGCAGTCCAGGCCCACCGGGGTTTGGGTCGTCTCATCCCACCTCGGATACTTAAATCCCAAATTAAAATCGAAAAATACTTAATTAGCTGCCTAATCAAGTTTATAAAATTCTCGGATGTCACAATGATGCAAAATGCCATTCCCACTAGGGAATGGATGACCGAGTAACCAAAATATACACATTTTTTGAAAGACTAAAGTCATGGTATTTAGCTAAAGTGGAAGCCTCTGAAAAATCTTTTCAAAATTATTAGTTAGTTAACCAAGTCAAAGTAAACGATATTTATTAGTTGAATAAAGATATGCATACTAATTTTACCGTACCACATTAATTAATTAATGCTAGGGAGGACGAACCTACATGAGACATATCCAAATCACTTAAGAAATTAAAAATTAATGAAATTTTAACGGAAACAAGTCATGATGAAGTTACTAAAGAATTATCTAAGTTTAAAAAAACAATGCCTGAGAAATATTCCGACCAAGGAATGTTTTCCATACCTATCACAATAGGCAATTAATCTATTGAATTTGCTATGTGTGATCTCGGTGCATAAAATAATGTTATGTCACTTAAATTTTATGTATAATTGAAAATATGATCATTAACTAATACACCTATTAACCTTACCTTAGCAAACAATACCATTATTAAACTGTATGGATTATTAGAAGACGTCCTAGTACAAGTACATGATTTAGTATCTCCAACTGATTTTTATTTCATGGAAATGGGAGATTGTACGTCACCCAATATTTTTCCCATATTGTTAGGTAGACCTTTTTCTAAAGACAACTAGAATTAAGTTAGATATTTCTTCAGGAACAATGTCAATGGAATTTAAAGATAAGATTTTCAAATTCAAGATTAATAACGAACACAACTATGACACCTATGAGGAATAAGATGAATTATTTAATAATGAACTAGATGATTATGAATTTCTAGACTTAAACTATTATAATAATTTTAACGCTTAAATTTATGCAATTAATGCAGCAACGATAGAAACTGATAAAGGGATTTTGAAGAAAGAATCGGTTGAAGACACTTCGAAAGAAAAGATAACACAAGAATTGAGAGTTAAGAAACTGGAGAATGGAAAAAGCATTAACAAGTCAAAAGTTTCTAGATCCTAGTACAATAAGAAAAAAAGAAAAAGCCAGACTTGAATTCTATAAAGCTTAATGATCCTGGAGGCATACACTTGCACATTAAAATCAAGTGGGCCTTCAGAGCTTAGTGTGATACGAACTCTAATGCAAATCTCATGCCCATAGATTTCTTTCTACATACTCAATTGGACTTGAATTCACTTGCTTCTGAACGGTTCTCTTTACCAGATGGAACTTCAATTCAACTATTAGGAGTGGTCATAGATGTGCCAGTTCAAGTGGACAAAAATACCATACCCAAAAACTTCTTGATAATGCCACACTTTATCAATGATTATCCTCCTTTAGTACTAAGATGACCTTTTTTAGCCACTATTCAATCTATTATGTTTATTATTAACAAAATAATAACAGTGACAATTAATGGCCGAGCACTCACTTTTTAAAACGACACTAGAGTAAAAAAGCATAAATTCAAATTTAGAGACCCAAACTAATTCTATAAGGGTTAAGTCAAGCCAACAGCAGTAAATGAAAGCACTCTATGGGAAGTAGCCCATATTCTATATTTATTCGATTTATATTTAATTTTATTTGGAATTTAGTTTCGTTTTGTTTAGTTTAGTATGTTTTTATTCTCACTTTTTGACTCTTGTATTGGAAATATTTTCGAAATTTAAACTTCGAGATGATTTCAATTGAGGGGGGAGTGATCGAGTTATTTTTTCTTATATGGCCTTTATGCAAGTCCCATTATTTACTTTCTTTTATATTTATTTATTTATTTAAATAATATAAGTATTTAGATAGTTCCACATCCCACTCAATTTTCGGATTTTTAGTCAATTTTACCTTAATATTAATTTTTACGAATTATGTATAAGTTAATTATAAGATAAATTGCAAAAAAAAGTAACAATAGGCCTAACGATTCCTAAAGATTTGGAATAACTCTAGGCTTTGTTGGTGAAATCAGTACCAGTACACAGGAAAATTCAGTGCAAATTTGGAGTTTAGCGATTCCCATCGATTTGCGTATAAATGAGAATCGCTAGCAAAATCGCTGAAAACAGTAACTCACATTTGACAAATTTATGTAGCTATTCCCAGTGATTCCAATTACATGAGAAACGCTAGGCATGATTTTTTATTTTTAAAATAAAAACCCCAAATCGACACACACACTGGCAAACCATTCACACTGGCAAACCATTGTTTCCTTTCACAAAAATTCTAATTTCTTGCTTAGATTCAACCATTCTAAGCTCAATCTCATAGTATTTAAGTAATTTCCACCTCAACCCAGTCTCATTCAAATCAAAAATCTCGATTTTGGGGGTGTTGAGCCAAACTAGGGTTTAGAAAATTTCGACTTAGAGCTTAAAGGGATAATCTAAAGGAGCTCTAGAGCTTCAATCTTGAGAGATTCACTCTCATGAAGGTAATTACATCAACCCTAGCTCTTTACTTTCACAAATCTTTGATTCAGTGATTTTTGCAATTTTTTCAATATTTTTTGAAATTGTTTTGTTAGAAATTGATTCAATCGTCTTATACGAATGGTTTTATTGATTCCAATAGACTAGGAATAGTGGTCACATTGATCATTGATTTACAAATTGAACAATTTTGAGATTTTCGCTATATTTACGTATATTTGCAAATGGTTTACAAGGCGAGTTTAAAATAAGTTTGGAGGTTTGGTTATGGTTTTATTTCAATTTAAGTTGCTATATTTTCGAAGAGACTTACAATTTTTCATCCAATTGCTTAACGATATTTACAAACCGATTTTAAAGTTTATATTTTAGTTATCAATTCAATGCCAATTTTATTTTACATTTACAATGAATTTTAAACTAGTTTTCCAAATATATTTTCCTTTTCTAAAATAAAGTCTTGAATTTTAACGAACTATTTCCGACAACGTTGTTTCTATCATTTACCGGTTTATTTAGTTTTAGAACATTTTCGAAAGTTGAAACAATGGCCTGAGGAGGTAGAAGTAGAAGTTCTCGAGATGGAAGGGAAAGGCACAACTAGTAGAGTAACTCAAACATAAATCCAAAGCTCTACCCAAACCAATTATGTCTAAGGGAATTTAGGCGAATAGCCCTTGAACTAAAGCACCTATGGAGCCTTCTCCACCCTTAAGTTTTAACTATGATTCGGAGGGAGTGAAAGAGATTGAGGAGACACCCTTTATTTCCTTCCATGCCTATAACTTCATCAATGACAAAGCTACTGCTAGGATGAATAGCGATATTATCAAGAATAGAATGATTATATTGGAAAGGGGTTTCAAAGTGAAAAATGAAGTCAAGTATGGGCCTGGAATCCTAAACATAATAATGGAGAGGAACTAGGGATTGTTAACTAGGGATTACTATGCTAATACATGCGAAGGGTCCTCGGTTGAAAAGGGATATGCCATATTAGTGAGAGAATTCTATGCAAACATGCATGAAGTTGAAAATAAAATAGTATCCATAGTCCGAGGAAGTCCAGAAGACTACACACCTGAGAGAATAAACCAGTATTATGGTTTATCGGAAGTTCATTTGACGCAAAATAATGAGTATCTTAAACCTGAATACATGTATAGACACAAATCTCCTAACGAGACCATTAAGAACGCTTTAGAATCTATTCCAGGGGATGGCTCCCATTTTGATTCTGACGGGTACCTGTAACACATAAAACCAAATATTTTAGAAAAAAAACCAAAACTTGGAGATTTTTCTTTAACGCATTCTACAACCAGGTTTACAACACTATGACATAGTGAATGATAGGGCGACTCTTTTATACCACATAGTCTAAGGGATCGGGTGTATTGATGTTAACAAGATAATTTATGAATTGATTAGGAATGAAATGAACACTAAGAAAAATGAAGGACTGCCTTTTCCCTTAATGATTATAGAGTTTTGCAAATAAGACCGAGTTTTGATGAGAGAACAAGAGTTAGATGTATTCATGAATAAAACTATAACCAACGATGCCATTGAGAAACTTAAAAAGGGGACGGGATATGTTAACTCGGAGGAGGAATGAGACAGAGGCAACACTCAAAGGATTGAGACAACGGAGTGAAGAAGATTACGAGCAAAAAACCAAAGAAATTTGGAAGAAATATAAAAGTCATGTACAACAAGCAAACAAACCAGAGCTCATAGCCACCTGCAGAGGACTTTACTTGCATGTATGTGGAGGAAACGAAAACGGCCCTGATAGGGTCAATCTTGCACAATCAAATAGGAATTTTGAGACATCCAGAGTTCATGTTCTAAAACCAACGCGAGATCGCCAGAAGCATCTATAGATCCAAACGACGCAAGATCAAGAGGATTTAAGGCGGTGGAGCCAACATTCATGTTCCATCACTTAAGGTGAGAATGCCTTACCAGGAAATCTATAAAGTAGATAACCCGGTGGAAGGAATAGACTATACACTATATGAATTTGAAACGAGCTACCTGTTAGAGTATGGGCCCTAGGCCAATTCTGTAAACGTTGTTTAACTATTATAAGTAGATGCATGTTTCTTTTATAATAATATCTATGAATAATTACTATATTATACTAAACGTCCCTAGTCATTTATCATTAAGGGAACAGTAATAAATTAAGACTAGTATCAGTCTTGATCGATGATCATGTGATGATTATGCGTTTATGGATACAGATCAAGACCATGGGTATCTGTTGGGAACAGATGTTGGATTAACCTGCTATGAAAATGCTACATAATCAATGTCATAAGTATTTCTCATGATAGTTACAACATTTAGTCTATTGATTTGAGATCACCAGAGACTTTGACATTATGAGCATAATTATTTGACATAATTAAACGTCATATTTAACAGGATGATTATAAAAGTTGTGATTGGTTATTGTCTGACTAATATGTGGATGTTATGTGATTAAGATGGAATTTGTCCATCTCTTTTATAGAGATATATCTATTGGGCCCCTTGATATGTTAGACTGATAAATAGCCATGTCTAGTGAATTGATTGGATCAATGTCACTTAACAATTTCAATGTACTCGGAGATCAAGACTAGTAGATTGAATATAAGGGTAACATTCCATGTCTTATGTAAATCAAAAGATATCGCGTGACAAAGGGATATGATATACATTGTCTATTAAGTTGTATCAATTTATTGATTTTCGTGCAACTTAGGTAATCATAATGTCTTGCTAGAGGCCGCTTATGATATGTGTACGGAAAAAAGGGTTTTGGTTAACTGCTAATGTTGCATGAACCTATTGGTCGCACACAAAGAATGAATTCGCGAGATTTAATATTGTATAGGTTGATGAATTTTTATTTGATAACATTATTTTTGAAGATTCTCATTAAGTGTCCTAGTTTGACTAGGATTTGAAACTATCCTACATTTCTAGAATGACTAGAAATTTTGTCTCTTGGTAAATCCTATTTTGAATATGACTCTAATTGACATTAGAGTATGACTTTAAATTCTTATTTGAGTTTTAGATAAATTACAACTCTTGTTAGATTAGTAATTGTAGATTATATATGACTCTATCCTTTTAGAGTTGGACTTTATCTAACACTCTATTTGGAGTGTGACTACGAGATGGAGTTCTTTTACAACTCAACCTATTTTACTATAAATAAGACATTATGGTCACAGTTGTAGTAGAGATTTTTCTAGAGAGTTTTGTAAGAACTTTTGCCAAAGATTTTTTGAAGATAACACTCTGGATCATGATCGTCCATTCGTACTGATAGAGGACGTTCATCTCTGGTAACATTTTGAAGGAATCGATCAACACCAAACAAGGCCGACATGGAGTTCTTCTTGTTAAATAATGTTTTCCTCTCTATTGGTACATCAGTTTAATGGAATCGATATGATCATGGTTTGGGGATGTTCGAAAATGTTTCGAAAACTTCCGCTGTGCTTGGTCCTTGAAACCCAAGAGAGGTATTAGAGCCTCTGTTTCGATTCTATTATATAATTTAATAGATTGTTTTCTTCTCGTATATGTGATGTACTTGATAAAATCATGCCTAATAGTTTAGAAAATAAAATATTTATTATATTTTTTATATTTATAAAATCATGCCTAATAGTTTAGAAAATAAAATATTTATTATATTTTTTAGATTCGTTGATGTGTTGTGTCTCGTAGAAGACTATTGTTAGCCCCTCAATAGCGTGACCAGAGTAAACTGGCTAGGCAGCGGGAAAACCTAGCAATATCCGGGTTTTGGTGGACTCGGAAGGTTTCATGGGAGTTAGTTGCTTGATAATGCACCTCGGAGGGTTTGCAGTATAGCGCGCGGAGGCTCGCGCGTACGTATGGGAAAATTGTATGCGGCATGGATGAGGCAGCGTGTATGGGCGTGGACAAGGTCGCGCTTAGGCGGAGAGCACAATGGCGCCTTGGCACCAGCACGGTTGGACCTTGACACGTTCGTTGGCGCATTCCTTGGCGGGAGCACAGTGGCGCCTTGGCACGGGCCTTGGCATGAGCACAGTTGGACCTTCGCACGTTCCTTGGTGCATTCCTTGGCGGGAGCACAAAGGCGCCTTGGCATGGGCCTTGGCACGAGCACGGTTGGACCTTGGCACGTTCTTTGACACATTCCTTGGCACATTCCTTGGCGGGGGCACAGTGGCACCTTGGCACGGGCCTTGGCACGAGCCCGGTTGGACCTTGGCACGTTCCTTGGCACATTCTTTGGCACATTCCTTGGCGGGGAGCACAGTGGTGCCTTGGCACTAGCACGGGAGGACCTTGGCACGTTCCTTGGCACGGGCACAGTTGCGATCCTCGGTATGAGCAAGGCAGATTCTTTGGGCACGAGCAAGGCCGCGCCTTGGCACGAGCAAGGCCGCACTTTGGCAAGTTCCTTGGGCACGAGCAAGGCTGCGCCTTGGCACGAGTAAGGTCGCGCCATGGCATGAGCAAGGCCTACCTTGGCAAGGGTTGACAAAGCTTGACTTGGGCGTTGACCAAGTCAAAGTATGCTTGGTTTCATTTCTTGATGTTTCCTATTGGAGTTGGAGAAACGGCTTAACATCTACTATAAGGAGGGGTGTCTCTCCTAGGGGTGGCATGGGCAAGGGAGCAAGGAAGACCTTAGAGCGTGCCTTGGGCAGGCATGCCAAGGCAAGACCCATGGACGGACCATGGTGCCGGCCACCCCGAGCCGGTGGGACTCGGATCGGACCGAGCTCCGGCTAGCACCCAGGGTGCCTAGGCGCCCAGCTAAGCACCACTAATCAGACCCTGTCCCTCGAGCAAGGCAAACTATAGGCTTGGACGAACCAAGTCAAGTGCGGTTACAGGCGGTTATGTAACTACCTTGGTCATGGCTCATATCATGACTAAGGCACGTCCCAGCAACTTCCAGGCAGTTTGAGCATATGCCTATTGACCAGGGGGTCAAAACGGTTATGGAACCAGGTGGCAGCAAAGAAAGGAAGCAGTTAGGTGGCTGTTTTGAGCACTACATGCGTGTTGTGGTTTACTTAGTCTCGTGTAATGTTCATAGGACATGTGTCATCGGTAGTTATGTAACTAACTTGGCTGTTTTGCTATAAAGCCAAGGCATGTAAGCATGAGTAGAGGCAACGAGTTCATGCCTGAGATGCATGGGATGCTAGAGTTGTAAACTCATTGAACTAAGTAATAAACTTCCTTTGTGCCTTTGTTGTTGTTCAATCACGTTTTCGTTGGTGTGCTGAACTAAAGCGGTCCTTAGGCACCACGGGTTGGGTTAAGCGAGAAAATTTTCGTTAGGGTAAACCCCTCACTTAACGGCCCCGTGACAACTACCAGGGTATGTGCCATGTTTGTGCGATATGCATCGTTAGATCACCAATACGGCGATAGAATCCCACCCGGTTTGGTCTTCACAAACTATTTAAATGTTTATTTGCGTTCATTATGCAAACGGCCGTTTGTTTCGAATAAAAATTGTTGGTGACGAGGTGTCACTCACATGGTGTGCACTCCTAGTTTGAATCAATTCGGTGTCAACGGTTAAGATATGTGATTAGCCAATTGCAATATTGGATAACTACCAATTAATAGTGAAATTGGTGGTATCAAGCACATGTGAAAAGTTGTAGCCCAATTCAATTAAAGATTCGACACTCTGTATTAGGTATGTATGAGAGGAGTTTGAAAATAATTTTAATTTATCTACTAACTAATAGGTGTTAACTTAATTTATTACTAATTTGTAGTGGAAGTCCATGTGTGTGCTACCATTTATGCGGCCATATATTGCGGTCTGTTTTGATAATATCAAATACATATGATGTATCCATGTGTATGTGGCACCATAATAGAGATTGGTCAGTAAGGTAATTACGTGATTTGTATTAAAAAAAAGGACTGCTCACATATGTGGTGGCTTAACTTGTGCGTATTAATTGAGTTTTTTGTTCCAATAAATATTAATTGGGTACTTTTAATTAAGAGGTCCTAATCAAGTTAATACCAATTAAAGTTGTGAGGTGAGTTTTCATTCAAATAAGATTTAATTAATTAGTTCCACACATTGCATGGTCATTACTATAAATATAGATATTAATTAAGTTAAAATTGTTTTAACTAAATTAACATCAATTAAATATCACGAGGTTAATTAACTTTATCAATAAGATTGATATAAAATGGAATTTCATTATTTGCTTATAAAATTCCCAAGCTTTACTTAACACCTTTTGACCTCGTGCTATGCATGAAAGTTTTTTATACTCATGAATAGCATTTAATTTCCTAACTTGTTTTATGATGCCTAGTTAATATGTACACAAAATTGTTTCTTGTTTTATTTTATAATTTTTATTCTATGCATATTGGCATATAGGATATTCCCTGATTATATAGATGCTAGAATTAATTATCATTAAAAATAATACAAAAAGATCATAAAACTTATCAAAATCCCTCTTTAAAATTTTAAGTCAATGCCACTCAGTTTTAAAACACTTGTAAAGGCCTCGATCACATCAATATGGGTTTGCCTTCGCAGGGTGTATTTTTGTTATTTTGGTGAGGCAAGCCGAGTAACGTTTACCCAAATGTTTTAAATTGGTTTGACCTGCTATCAAAACAGTTTTGGGCTTTGGGCATAAATGAGACATAACATGTTGTCACAAATGATGTCAAGGTCTCATAAAGAACTTAAGAGTTGCATGTGATGCAATTGGTAAGGGTTACCTACCTAAATAACTTGATTTGGAGTGTCATGCCTTAGCTTTCTCAAAATTAAGTGAAATATGGATCTTAGACTACTAAATTAATATTTACGAGGGTTATTGATTTAGTGGGAGTTTAATTACGTAATAAAAAATTATTCTGCATAATCTTCTAGGTGTATATATTATTAAACTCCTAGTAACACTAATCCATAATAACTACGGTCAATCCTTGAGAAGGATAAAAAATCTCTAAGACTAATTTTCATGTTTTGATTGGAAAATTAATAAATGTTATCACCCATTGAAACAAGGATGTATGTCTTAGTGTTATGATTTCTTTTAAACTAATATCTATTAGTACAAGAATTACATGTCATGTTAACAAATATAAAATCGAATTTCAGGAAAGATTTAGGACTGTGGAAGCTAATGATATGACAGTGATACTAAAGGAAATGTTCTAATAGTAAGTCACACGGGAAAGGGTATAACATTAAAAAATTCTTAGATTCTTTTAAAATGGTTGAGAGCCTATTAATATGTTTTTGTGATTCAAACATGAAAGGACTATATTGATTATCTAAAAGGTTTGAATCTTCATGTGCCAAAAGTTGGAAGTAGATTTAATCTATAATGCATTAAAATAGTTTCGAACTATATAATATGATTGACATGGAGAAATATGTTTACAATTGCATATGATGATTAAAACTTTAAGATATGATGTAAAAAAGAGGGGCCTTAGACATATATTTGATGGTTCGAAACATAAAGGAACTTCATAAAGAAAGATAAATGAAAGGTAAAAGCTACCAAAGGTGTTTGTGTTGGACACAAAAACCTTATTTGTGAGCTAAACTTTGCCCAATTCTAAAGATAAGCCTTAAAAAATGGATTTAGTTATTTATATAATGGAATTGTTCATTTTACAATGAATTACAAATCCTATCAAGAAGGCATAATTTTGAATTGCTGCGTACATTTCAAAATTAGTATTAATCAAATCACTTGGCAAACTATTAACATACTTTGATGAGATCAAAGGTGGATAACATTTGAGCCAAGAGTTTAAATGACCATCTTTAAAATTATGGGATAGTCTTGGAATTAACTCCACTAGGAACGTCATTTGAGAAATGATGCTTTAAGAGGACAAATCCAACTATATAGAATATAATTGGATTTATGATGTATCGCACAAACCTTCCTAAGATATCCTATTGAGGCTATACTTTAGAAACCACTACACTTCGTACTAAACCGTGTTTTCTATAAAGTGGTTGATAAAACTCCATATAGGATATGAAATAAAAAGACCTAGTTTGTCTTTGACTTGTGATTTGAGCTGGCGAGACTTGCTTGAGATGCTAACTCACATAAACTTTGATGTCTAAGTCATTTGTGTCTAATTGTGGTTGAACATTATGGTTCTTTTATACAATTGAAAACAAATTATTTGTTGCTCAAAACGACGTTTTTCTAAATAAAGAGTTTATTTCAAAGACACTCTTGTGAATAAAATAAATCTTCAAATGTTCAAGAACCACAAATGAGAAATGAACCACTTTAGAATGCTCAACAAAGTTTTGAGCTAGTTGAATATACACAAATAACATATATCCCTTAAAATATAGAACAATAATAAATTGACCAAAAAATCTAGAATTTCTTATTATTGACAGTTGTGATATATTTTTGATATTGGATCAGAATGAATCACTACTTATCTAGAGACATGACTCGTCTAGATTGGATGAAGACTCTAAGTGTTAATGAACTCTAAATTTTAATTCATGCATGTTATTCAAGTTTGGAACTTAATTTATTTACTTGAAAGTTGTATAATCATTCGATGTAAATGATTTAAAATGACATGAAAAAAAGGCGCATACTAAAAACCAAGGCTTATAAAAAATCTCAATCTAAATCATTGTTTTGATTATGATAAGATTTTTCAGTGGTAGCTAAGCTCATGTACTAGAATTCTAATTTTCATTACTTTATAGTTTGACTATAAGATATAACAAACGAGTCTCTAAATAGAATTGCTCTTTGCTCCTTAAAGATGTCTATGACACAACTAAAAGGTTTTGATTATCTTGAGAATTTTCGAAAGGAATGCAAGCTTAAAAGAACCATTTGTGGATTATAGTAAGCTTATCAAAGTTGTGGTTTTTGTTTTGATGAAATAAATAATGAATTATGTTCATTAAATAAAAATTAAACCTTTTGTATACAAAAGATTAGTTGGAGCGCAATTATCTGAATCTGTATTTTGATGATATAATGTTCATTAAAAACAATGTCATAACCTTGCAAAATGTCAAGTCTTAGTTAAGGAAACGTTTCTCAATGAAATTCTTAGATAATTTGGCCTATATCTTTTTGATATAGATCTACTGAGATAGATCTAAGAGGGTAATTGGTCTAAATTAGTGTGCTTATATAGACGAATAATTGAAAAGGTTTCAGTGCGTGAGATTCTTAGAAGAATTCGTAGTTATGTCTTATAACATACGTCTCTGCAAGTCTCAAAGTGTTATGACAAATAAACAAGACAATGTAAATATGATTCCATACGCATTAGCTCTAAGAATCATCACATATGTTATACTTTGTATTCAACTCGATATGTCATATGCTTTGGGCAAAACATACATATATCTCAGACTCTAATGAAGGTAATTGGATTGTTATTGATAACATTCTTAAGTACTTTAGAAGCACTTGAGAAATATTATTGAATTTATAGAGGTTTAAAAGATATAAGTCTTGTAAATGGTTACAAAATTCAAACATTCAAGCTAATATAAATGATTAATAATCCCAATATGAATATGTGTTAACTTCGTAGGAAGATGTAGTGAGTTGAAAATGTTCTAAACTCACTTTAACTAGTTATATAACATAAATTGAATTTTAGCGGCATTTGATGCAACCAAAAAGAAATTTGTTTAGATCATAATGTTCATGATTGAATAAAGTGTGATTCTAAGTATTGGAAACAACGTTGGCTTTTATTAAAACTAATGGACAAATTTAGGTTATGGAACCTAAATCACACTATAGATCTAAACAATCACTTTGAACATTTTTGTCTCTTTAGAGAATAAACGTGTAGATTTACAAAACATCAATTTTAAGCAATGTAGCAAATACATAAATAAACTTTAGTATTGGATCGTGTAGAATTGGACCTTGTGCAAGTGAGAGATGTTGGGGTATGTGCCCTAGGCCAATTCTATAAACGTTGTTTAACTATTATAAGTAAATGCATGTTTCTTTTATTATAGTATTCATGAATAATTACTATATTATTCTAAACGTCCCTAGTCAATTATCATTGTGGGAATAATAATAAATCAAGACTAATATGAGTCTTGATTGATAACCATGTGATGATTATGCGTATACAGATACGGATCAAGATCATGGGTATCTATAGGGACCATATGTTGGACCGACCCGCTATGAGAACGCTACATGGTCAATGTCATAAGTATTTCTCATGATAGTTATATCATTTAGTCATTTGACTTGAGGTCACCAAAGACTCTAACCTTAAGAGCACAATGATTTGACATAATCAAATGTTGTCCTTAACAGGATGATTATAAAAGTCGTAATTGGTCATTGTCTGACTAATGTGTGGATGTTCTATGATCAAGATAGAATTTATCCCTCTATTTTAGAGAGAGATATCTATTGGACCCCTCAATATGTTAAACTAATAAATGGACATGTTAATAAATTGATTGGATCAATTTCACTTGACAATTTCAGTCTACTTGAAGATCTAGACTAGTAGATTGAACGTAAGGGTAACATTCGATGCCTTATATTCATTCAAAAGATATCGCGTGACAAAGGGATATGATATACATTGCCTATAAGGTTGTATCTATTTATTAATCTTCGTGCAACTTGGGTAGTCATAATGTCTTGCTAGTGGTTGTTTACGATTTGTGTGCCAAAAAGGGTTTTGGTTCACTGCCAACGTTACATGGACCTATTGGGTCACAAACAAAGAACAAATTTGCGTGATTTAATATTTTTTAAGTGGATGAATTTTTATTTCATAAAATTCATTTTGAAGATTCTCATCAAGTGTTCTAGTTTGACTAGGATTAAAAACTCTCATATATTTCTAATGTAACTAAAAATTTTGTCTTTTGGTAAATCTTATTTTGAATAGGACTCTAATTGGAATTATAGTATGACTGCAATTCTTATCTGAGTTTTAGATAAATTACAACTATTGTTGGATTAGTAATTGTAGATTATCTATGACTCTATCCTTTTAGAGTTGGACTTTATCTAAAACTCTATTTGGAGTGAGACTACTAGATGGAGTTCTTTTACAACTTGACTTATGGTACTATAAATAAGGCATTAGTGTCACAGTTGTAGTAGAGATTTTTGTAGAGAGTTTTGTGAGAACTTTTGCCCTAGAATTATTGGAGATAGCACTCTAGATCGTGATCGTCCATTCGCGTGGATTTCTGATAGAGGACGTTCATCTCTAGCAGCATCTTTAAGGAATCGATCAACAACAAACAAAGCAGGCGTGGAGTTCTTCTTATTAAGGTATAGTTTTCTCTCTATTAGTACATCAATTTAATTGAATCGATATGATCTTAGTTCTAAGATATTCGAAAAGGTTTCAAAAAATTCCGCTGCGCTTGATCCCCGAAACCTAATACTACCAGTCTCAACAGCTTGATCATGGGGATGATGGTGATGATGCGACATATGGACGGTGGTTCTGAGATTTTTATTCTTTTTTGTGTAATCTTTTCCTGAGTGTTATTCATGATAGGTCTTATTTTGTAATTTTATTATATAAGAATGATTTGGTATGTGAATTTATGAAGCATTTGCTTTGGTGTGTTCCAATATTTTATACAGTAGCTTGGTATACTCAATTTAAGTCCTATGATGCTTATCAAATTTATCAATTTATCAAAATTTTCAATTACTTATGCAATTCATTTGTATGTTAGTTAGTAATTATTTAATTTATTCGTTTATGCTTCACGAGGTATTTTTTTTTACTGGAATCCCGACTTAAATTTTTAAACCTTGAGTACAAGATTTTCGAATGAGTTTGGGGGTATTAGGTACAGTAAAGTATGAAGTTTCGAAGTATGGAATAAACGAGAGGTAGAATCTAGTTAAATATTGTGAATTTTTTCAAAATTTTCTACAATAAAGGTAATATTTTCCCATTTTATTTTACTTTATTTAGTTAGGAATATGGAATTGAATATAACTTGGATTTAAATGGAAGTGATATAATATTTTTACCCATGATAATATAAATTTTATGATGAAAAGAATTGTTATACCTTATTTGACTTCACCTAGATTGTGTATGCACTAGAGGAGTTTAGAGGGGATTGATTATTTTGTGTTAAATATTACAATTGGTAGAAAATCAAAACAATAGTGCAAGATAAATAAGATAGATTTCTAAGAATGTTGTTATATAAAGATTATTGATCAAGTGTATATATATATGTATATATGTATATATGTATGTGTAATGAAAAGAGTTTTATGCCACAATTGAGGAGAAAAATAGGAAATTAGCTAATAAACTTTACTTTGTTTGAAAGAGTACTTCCTTGACTATAGTGAAAGTGAGAAGAGCTAACAAGAGTTTATAAAAAAAAAATAGAGAGACCCATAGATTCCAAAGGAAATGGAGCTAGGAATTTAGTGGTGAAAAAATGAGAGGAATAATTCCTATAAAAAGAATAACAAATTTCAAAGGAAATGGAGCATGGAACAGTAGGAATATAACAAAATAAATAAGAAAATGAATATTTATATAATTGGAGAAGATATAAAGAGAGATATAAGAAAATGAAGGAAGTTGATGAAAAAATCTTCAAATATAAGATTTAGCTCGAGTGCTCATAGCTAAGTTAAGTGAATTATATCTTTTTATTCTAACAAATAAATATGAAATAATGATTATTGGTGAATAAAAGTTCCTATCGACTTTAATTGTGGTGATATGTTAAAATATTGTTTGAAAATGAGATTTATTAAGTGATTTTTGTATGTTGAGATTTTATATTAGTTATCGTAAGCTTGATGCTTGTCAGTGGAGTTTGATAAAACCTATGTAGTCCCTTGACCTTGATGTTTGGTTCAACTTTGAATTTTGAGGTGTATTGTTCAATTAGGAGGTTGAAACGTCAAATAATGATTCTTATTTTTATGAAGGTATTATGTTTTTATTTTAAATATTATTTTTGTTTAAGAATAAGAGTGTATATTTATTAAATCAAAACGAGGGAATAAAAGAGAATATGATTAAGAGTACTCATTTGCTCGGGATAGCAAAGTGCTTAGTTTGAGGTATTTAACAAGTCAATTGTTAGACATGTTTTATTGTTCATTTTATGATGATTTTAGATGTAAAAGACTATATTACATATGGTTTTCTCTTATTTTTGTTTTTAGGTAATAAATGGAGAATATGTAGTAATGAACGAAAAAATGGACATTCCTTTCTAAATTAATCAATACGAAAGAGTATGTGAAGAATCATCACCAAAGAAATAAAGAAGAACTAGATTTTTGTACTAGCGATTCAAGGGACTCTGAATCGCTGGCCAAATCAGTGAAATCAGAGACTTCAAAGTTACAGATATTTCCAGCGACTCTACTTACACACAAATCGCTAGGAATCATTGGAGAAGATTTCGAGAGTTTATGATAACCGCGAGTTGTTTGAGTTGGTTTGGGATGTTTACTACCTTGAATACTATAAATACAACTCTAGGGTTACGAATTAGTTGCCCTTGAGTACTTAGATCAATATTCCAATGCTCTATGAGCCTTTTTTATTTTTTAGCTATTGCTTTATTATTTTTCACTTTTGGAGAAGATTTGAAGATTTAAAGTATTTATTCAAGAGGTATTTATCTGTCTCATTTATTTCGATTATTGCAATGTTATTTATGATTAAGAGTAAGTAGTTATTTTATCTAAACAAAGTCCGAATGTGAACTAGATCGATCTTGCAATATAGTTATAATGAGAAGATTATATGCTTCATGTTTTAAACTAATTTTATTATTTGATTCTTTGATTCAATGATTTAATAGGTTATCATCTATTGATTTTAATCATGAACTTTGTATTGCATTCATAGATGCAAATGTGTATTGTGATATTTAGTTTCATTATCTATTTGAAGTAGTAACTAGGATTGTTTAAAAGGCAAACACTGTTTAGATGTCCTAGGTAAATTTGAGATCTAAATTTTATGTTGAAGTGGCTTTCTGAAGATGTAAGATTTAATAGTTCGAAGTTCTCATGAAATGTAATGTGGTTTTATTGCGTGAAGGTAATGTCTTTGTGTATTCAAAGGGGTTAGCTCAATAAAATTAGAATGTGGCTTTTCCATAGGTATAAGGAGAATAAATAACTGACTGTTTACTTACTTATGATTAGAGTTTAATGATCTATGATACTTTATCAAGTATGCTCAAAACTATATGGTAAAAGATATATATTTGGAATGCAAAACAGGTTTATATTTCATTGTTCTGGATATTTTTTTAGATATTTATTTATTATTGAATTGTGTCTATTTGATTTATTGTGAATTTGGATTGTGTAAGTTAAGATAATATATAATTAGTTAAGCATTACTATATTATAGTTAATTATTAGTTAGTTTAATTACTGTTTTAAATTAAGTAAAGTAAAAGTAAAAAAAATAATAAAAACTTTAAAAGTCCATTTTCCTAGAGAAGTTTGATAAATCCATGTGTAGACGATTCCCACTTATCACTATTACAAAATATTTAAAGTATAATATAAAAGGAAAACTATTATACACGCCCGACATGTGTCGGTTATTAGTGCGGTCCGGCAAGCCACATACAGAAGAATTGTAATGCTTCTCCAACTTCTTTTGTAGGCAGTGTGAAGTAGATCGTAGATCAGTCTTACGTAGTGGTTGAGGCAGATCTTAAGGTTATGAGGAGGCTTTTGAAAGGTATTTTGAATATTTGTGGTCGAGATATGATGCATTAACTGATGTTTGTTCTACAGCTACATTTATTGTTTGTGCAGTAGTAGATGGGTTGAAATTGAAACCTATGTGAGTCGGTACTTTGTTGATTTTGAGCACAACAGTGAGTGAGAAGTTTATTCTAACCTGATCCGTGAGAGATATGTAGTCAAAATTGGGGAGAATAAACTCCCAATTGTTCTAAGAGTAATAGATTTCTTTGAATTTAATTCACTACTAGGGATGAATTGGTTAGCAACATATCATGCCAGTATTGAGTATTTTCATAAGAGGGTAACGTTTCATATTCCTAACCTTTGTCAAATTATAGTTTATAAATGTTATAATCCTTCACGACTTGCAACTCGTTGAAGGGAAGCCACTCTTCGAGACTTACATGTTATGGCAGGGGTGATTACATTCGGTGAGCCTAGTGAGGAACTTAAGGTTGATGAGATACCAATGGTTTGTGAATTTTCAGAAGTTTTTCCATTTGACTTGCCTTGACTTCCACCACCACTTGTCATTGACTTGATCATTGATTTTATTCTTGGCAATAAACCTATATCTATTTCTCTGTAACATATGGCCCTGAAGGAATTACGGGAGTTGCAGAATCTGCTCGAGGAATTGTTATAGCAAGGATTTATCCATCTAAGTATGTCACCGTGAGAAGCACCAGTTCTTTTTCAGAAGAAGGACAAAGCCGTACATATGTACATTGATTAGAGACAGCTTAGTCATGCGATTATCTGGAAAAGATATCCATTGCATAGGATTGATGACTTGTTTGATCTATTGAAGGGTGCTAGATATTTCTCGAAGATTGATTTGAGTTCTGGCTATCATCAATTGAGGATTAAGGATGAGGATATCTCGAATACGGCTTTTAGTACTAGTTATAGGTACTTCGAGTTTACAGTGATTCCGTTTGGGTTCACTAATGCTCATACTATGTTCATGGATTTGATGCACATGGTGTTTAAACCCTATATTCAGTTCATCATCGTGTTTATGTACAATATTCTGATTTATTCAAAGACTCATGAGGAGCATTCGCACCACCTCAGAGTTAAATTCCAGACTCTAAGGACAATCAGTTGTATGTCAAGTTTACTAAGTGTGAATTCTGGTTTTCATAGGTCGAATTTCTCGTATATGTGGTTATTGCTGAGGGTATATTTGTTGCCCGGTGAAGGTTGAGGCAATCAAGGATTGGCCTACTCCTATTACTATGTCAGAGGTTCGAAGTTTTATAGGGTTAGCGGGTTATTACAGGCGATTTGTTGATGGTTTCTCTCATATTGCTCTACCAAAGAATTAACTAACATACAAAGATACGGAAATTGATTGGTCTGATGAATGCAGGGCAGCCTTCAAAGATTTAAAAAGTAGTTTGAGTACAATGCTTATTCTTACATTACCGTAATCGGGGAAGGAGTATGTGATTTATACTGATGTTTCTCATTCAGGCTTAGGTTGTGTGCTGATGAAAGAAGGTAGGGTTGTAGCTTATGTTTCAATGCAACTCAAGATTCATGAAAGAGATTATCCAGTTGATGATCTTGAGATAGCTATAGTTATGTTTGCTTTGAAGATTTGGAGGCACAACGTGTACGGTGAGAATTTTTCAATATTTTCATTTCATAAAGTTTGAAATACTTGTTTACTTAGAGTGAAATGAAAATGAGGTAGCATAGATGGCTTGAGTTCCTTAGCACTATGATTTCACTCTAGAGTACCACCCGGGCATGTAAAATGTGGTTGTTGATGCTTTGAGTAGGAGAAGAACATGCACAGAGAACGTAGCTACGGCCAAAGCTTCTCAATTTACACATTTTGAGGAAGCTTCAGTAAATATGATTCATGAAAGCAGCTGGCACATAATCGACTTGGAGAGCTAGTTCTAAAGCAACTAATATGTTCTTATGTACTCAAATTCGGGCTAAACTGGAGATTATTCAGTGGATGGTTAATTGTCATAAAGCTGATCAAGATTATGTAGCACGTTAGAGTTTATCAGCTAATGTGGATCATCCTGATTGGTCAGTTTCTGGTGATGGCGTGTTATGGTTCGAGAAAGATTGTGGATTCCAGCTCAGGATCAGTTGAGGCAGAAGTTGGTATAGGAATCTCATAGATCTCTTTACTTTATTCATCCATGTAACACTCAGATGTTTCACAATATGAGGCGTATTTATTAGTGGCTTGGGATGAAGACTGACATTGTTGAGTATTTAAAAAAATGTGAGATATGTCAGCAAGTAAGGGATGAGCAAAGGAAGCTGGAGGGTTATTGCATTCTCTATCGATTCCTGAGTGGAATGGGAGCAAATACTAATGAATTTTATTTTTGGTCTACCTTTGAGTCAGCATAATCACGATGCAGTATGGGTTGTAGTTAACAAGTTAACGAATTTTACGCATTTTTAATAGATTATGTGAGATATACGTACAAGAGGTGTTGAGATTTCATGAAGTTCCAATGTCGATTACTTCAGATAGAGATCCGAGATTCACATCCGGATTGTGGAACGAATTATAGAGACAATTGGGAACTGTTCTGAACCTTAGTACAACTTATCATCCACGGACTGATGGGCAGACTGAGAGCCTGATCTTAGTTCTAGAGTATACGCTTCGAACTTATGTCTTGAAGTTTGGTGGTAACTGGGAGAAATACATTCCTCTTTGGAGTTTTTTTATAATAATAGCTATAAGGATAGAATTGGTATGGCTCCTTTTGAAGCTTTATATGGGTTGCCTTGTCGTTCACTTGCGTGTTGGGTAGAGGTTGGAGATACAGTTTCGTTAGGGCCGGGGTTGATATAGGACTACATAAAGAGAATTTAGTAGATACGCTAGCGTTTGACTATGGAGCAACTAAGACAGAAAAGATAGGTCGATAAACATCTTAGGTTCTTAAAGTTTTCAAAGGATGATTATGTTCTTTTAAAAGTCTCACCTATGAAAGGGTTATATAGATTCAGATTTCATGGTAAGCGAGCTCATAGGTATATTGGGCCATTCAGAGTGAAAGAAAGAGTTGGTTCTGTTGCTTATAGGTTAAAGTTACCTCCTTAGCTAGGAGTTCATAATGTATTCCACGTGTCTATGCTTCACAAAATACAAACTCATTTCACTCCAAGGATTGATTGGAATGAATTTGATATTTGGGAAAACTTATTTTACGATAAGCAGCCAATTCAAATTTTTCATCGTAAGATTCAGAGGCTGATAACCAAAGAAGTTTCTTTGGTTAACTTGAATGGCAATTTCACAGAGATGAAGAGGTAACCTGGGAGTGGAAATCTTACATGAAGAAGCAGTTTCCTGTTCTCTTTTAAACTACATTTCAAGGACGAAATTTCTTTAAATTGGTGTGACCATAATGACCCGTTACCTTAAGCTAGTGATCAGTGTTAAATGAGATTATAGGCTTGTGTGATGGTTTGTGTTTGTATGGCAAATTTAAATGAGATTATAGGGTGTAGTATAAAAGGAAAATTTACATACAAGCCTATAATTTTAGAATAAATAATTAATTAATAAATTGTCGGTGCATAAAGTGCGACGAGAGTATCGTGAAATGAATGTGCACGCCCGAGAATACTCGTAGGCATGTCCGGTGAATTTATTGGCAAGAAAATACATGACATATATATTTATATAATTAATAAATACATGTATAATTAAAACGATATGTGTGATTTGAATAATATAGATAGTTGGATTGTTTCAAGATGAGTGTAAGAAGAGATTGTGTTAAGATGTGTGTCACGATAGGCCATGTCACTTTAGCATAATGCTCACTTAATCTGCTTCGAGACAGTGCCATGCATATCTCGAGGAAAGTCCATATATATAAATAAAAAACACTTGATGTTTATCAGTGTTTGATCAAGTTAGAGAGAGGAGATCAGCTGAGGGTTTTTTGTAATAGAATAGTTTATTTAGGAGAGGTTTCTCAATGAATTGGAAGTGATCAAGCCACTATAATCCATATATTCATCACTGTGGAAAGTTTAGTTTTAGGTGTTTGAGTTGAATTCAATGGTAGGTTATAAATTCTTTCTTTATTGTTGTTGTTGATCATTGGAAATGATTTAAAACCTTATTAGAGGTCCCCCTTGATGTAGTGGGGAGGTTTTGTTGTGTTTGGTGGATTGAATAGGGGTTGTTGCCCTATTCACTGTCGAGACTGTCAAGGGTGAAGCGCGCTCCCTTCATGAATTGTCAAAGAACTCTGTTGGTGGAGCGCGCCCCACCAAGTGAAGGAATGCCACTCCCACATCAGAAAACAACAATAGTGCTGATTTTTATATAGAGTTTATGGATGTCTTAGGGACTAACTTAAGGGTTTTAAATATAAACCAATATCAACCTCAAATGATTCGTGATAGGTTTCGGGACACCGAGAAAGATCGAGGGACCCGTAAAAGTTAAGAAATTGTGACGAGACCTAATCAAAGTAAGATGGACTCGTATTCTTATCAATTTTGCATTGTAAATTAGTATATTTAGTTCATATAACATTATGGACTAGGATTAGGGGCAACGTACTTTGATTTGAATGTTTTTATATGTGGAGAATCCTGAAAGTAGTTGATAAGATGGAACGAGACTGAGGATTGAAAAGGTATGCTAGGAAATGGATTCTGCCATTTGTTCTAATGAATGGAAAGGTTTGCCTAAAAATGGATTTCGCCCTTTTATCCTCAGTTAGCCAGAATTTTACCTTAGTTGTCATTTTCCATTTGGAGTTGGTAGCTTAGTCAAGCCAGAATAAACAAGCAGAATCCCTTATCGGCTAACATGTTGATTCCGTGGTTGTATTTTTGACTGACTAGAGAGGACTACTCTGTAATCAAATGCAAATTACAAATCACGAGTGGGTTGCATGTTAGCTATCATAATTGCATTTAGTTATTTATTGTTTATATCAATTTCATTGCCTGAATAGATATGTCTTGGATTCATATTGCTATTCATTGACTTATTGATATTAGTGGATAATTGATGCGTTTACCAGCATCACTTACTAAGCAAGTTGCAGCGCTTACTCCCCTTAATATTTTAGGTTCACACGCATGCACTTCAGCTAAAGGCAAGAAGAATATTTATGAGTGTTACTATCTTCTCTACAATTTAACGAACCTTCCTTATATATATGAATATTATTTGAGATTACATTGTTGTAATATAAGAGGGTTGGGTGGTTTACCATATGTTTTGGTTTTGCTAAACTCCGAATTAGTGTATATCATTTTGATTATCGAATTTTTTTAAAATGTTTTGCTACATTTACTTTAGTTTTTGTTTAGATATAGATATATAGGTTACGTTTATCAGGTATTGAAGGAGTGGCTGCTCGCTCTAGTTAAGTCTAGCTAGTGTATCGAGGCTTAATTTGGGTTTCAAGTCGAATATTGCCTTAATCGGTATAGGAGATGTCACGGCTTAGTATTAAAGCCTATTTTAGAGCATAACCTTATTACTTGAAAATAAGTAATAACTCGGATACAATTTTGTATCGTGGCTTAACGTTATTAGCTCAAATATACTTTAGTACTAGAAACCTAAGTTTACTAACTCTAAGAGTTGTCTCGAGTTAAAAATAAGCTTATGCTATGATAAACGGTTTTTATCGTAAGTTTGGGTAGGAAAATGAAAATGAAAACATTATTATATGTTATTTGCTACACTTATTGTTATCTATGGTATATATATGATTTCCTTCTCGTCTCTGAATGTTTCCCTAATGGTAATCAGGAGAATGAGGCTGAATGGAAATCTAAAATGGAGGACCAAATACGGGAGCTTATGGAATCTCAGGCCAAGTTAGCGGCAATGTTGGTGGCTTAGATGGGACCACCAGCTCAACAACCCGAGATTTAGCCTACAACCAGTCCCGAGGTTAGTACGACTAAGGGAGGAGCTGAGATAATAGCAGCTTCAACACAACCAATAGTTGCAATGGTTCGGGTGTCGAAGACAGCTGCCATAATGCCAAGTAATTCTGAGAAGGCCGAGATTCTCAGAACTCATAAGGAGTTTATGAAATACGATATTATGATGTTCAATGGCATTATGGAGGATTGATTAGCTATGACTTAGATACTAGAGATGGAGAAACTATTTCTTGCTATGGATGTTGAGGATCGATTTAAGTTTAAATTGGTCAAATTTTTATTGATAGAATTTACATGTAAGTGGTGGGATTCCCTAGAGAGAAAGGAAGACCGTCACTTTCATGACCCAAATCTCTAATTTGACTTTAATTTTTTAATCAGGATCAAATGACCCATGACATGGGACCTACTTCGATATACGTGTCGCGATCGAGGCTAGATGGCCGAGGTAAATGTTATATTTGTAATGATGTATGCCTAGTCTATTATATATGTGTAGACTACTAAGTCATTCTTACTTGTGAATAGGTGTCGAGACGTATGTGGGAACGCGCCTCGAGTTACGTGTCAATGTGGGACTGAGGTAGAAAACAATATGGTGAGTTTATATAAGCTTTATATTGCTTTAATAAGTGAGATAAGTGGGGCTATGGTTGTTAAGTTCCAAATACACTTAAGTTAGTAAGTTAAAACAATAGCCACTTGATATTTCTTGAGGCATGTATTGACCCATCTCAACACCAATTGAGTCACTTATTAGTGTCACTTGGCATGAGTTAATGGGGGCATGTGTTAATAGTTATATCATTAGATAGGTCTCGAGGTATGTGTGCACATTAAGATTAATGGCTATCAATCAACCATATCCAATTCATGTTTATAAAGCTTTTGGTCAACTCAAGCTAGCAACTCAACTTTTTCATTTTCATATGCTTAAAAGAGAAGCAAGATTGTTGGAGAAGGAGGAGCTGCTGGAGAAGAAGAAGATCAACAAAAAGTTATTGATTTAGTGAAAGAGAGATCAAGTATAGCTAGTGTTCATCAAGTTAGGTAAATCCTCTGCACCATTGAGTTAGTTTAATCCAATGAATTCATGAACTTTATGTTGTAGGTTATTGTTTTATGTTGTGGTTGATGTCATGGAACTCTAGTAGTGTGTATGGAGGTCCCTTAGGCATTAACATGGCCTATGTGTAGAGAAAACTTGAAATTCTGATAGCAGAATTCTGAGTTTTACTGCACATAGCGTGCTTGGTGGATCAACTAGAGTGCTAACTTAGATTGGCGCGCTAGGTCAAGATTAGTAGCGCACTAAATCGAGGCATTAGCGCGCTAGGTCTATGACAACATAAAAATTGTAATTTTCAAAATTTCTTTAAACACTATAAAAAAGTCTAATACCTTAAGTAAATGTCCAAACACACTAAAAAACCTATAATATGATATCAGAAAACTAGGGAACTTTTTCGGAGATTCAAATACGAGTTTCAAGGTGTAGGGAGACCAGAGTAGCTTACAAAATTGTGTGGATTATAAGTAAATTTATTGAGATATTTCTTTACATTTCATTCCTATTCATATGTTCATTTCAAGTCATTTGGACTGAATTGTCTTTGTACTCCATATGCCATGACTTGTTGTTCTTTCTCATTACATGAGGTTGCTTTCATGGTATAGTTTGTTGATAAAATGATTTCATTGACTCTAATTCATGTGCTATGTCATTATTGATTGTTAATAAATGTGGTCAATGAAATAGCATGCTATTAGGTAGGTGCTACATATTATTGTAATCTATTTCCTTTGTGCATTAGTATGCAATGGTTTTGTTGGATTCTATTACTGTGTTGTTTTTTAATATGGAAGTAGTTCTCGTATCTAGGGTCATTACATGATAGAAATTCGTCAGACATAAAGGGATCACTAGACTTTCCAGGATGATCGAGATTTCTCCACTATCTTGCACAGCACACGGGAAATGAGTCCCGGGGTTGTTGGCAAGCATAACTTATGCAGCACACGGGGTATGGGACCTGTGGTTGTTGGAAAGTATATATCGTAGGTGACTTGCACCAACGAAAGGTTATAAAGGCAAGAGCACTGATCAGACCTTCACATCAATGTAGAGCTCAGCTCCATCCTCATATAATGGAAAGGCAAATGTGATGAAGATCACGGCCGACCGACCCTAGGTCATCACTACTTAGCCATGTGCCAGTTTCATGTTGTTTGACCGAAGTATCTCTTTGCATGTTCTCTTTTCAACATAGTTGCTATTATCATGTTTTTAGATACTTGTTGCATAATTGGGAATGTGAACAAATGTCTCTAAGTATTACTTTCTACTTTCTTGTTCTCACCGTCTAGTTTGTGATTGTGGGTGCAGATTCATCGAGTAGCAGACAAGGCAAAGAGAAGATCGGTGATTACCTCTGAGCCAGTAGAGCACTGCTACACTTGATTTTGTAGGTTTGATTTTTGATGTATTACTTTTATATGTATATGATATACTTTTGGGGTTGTATATTATGGGTTGAGTAAGTAGTATCTTGACCACACACATGATATTATATATCGTCGTTTCATCACATACATGCATGTGATCTTTACTCCCTGGTTTTTCCATAATTGTTAGGACTCATGTTATGAGCTTCCGCTCGATTGTTAAGACTTTCACTGAATAAATTTTTAAGTAAACAAAATTTAAATTAACTCTGATTTATGAATTGACATAGGATAAGTATAGGTTTATATTCATTTAAAAAAATAATAAGTAGGTAAATGGTTTTGGATAGGCTGACAAGTCCTTTGTTAGGTCTTATATGGTGAGATTAGGGCTTAATAACGGGATTAGGCCGAGCGGTGCCCTAATTTGAGAAGGTGTCACAATTGGTATCAGAGCCTAAGTTTATAAAGCTTAGGAGAGCCTATGTTTATAGGGCTTAGATTGTGGAATATGGTTATTCTGCAATGTGATACCAAAGCTAAGATTTGTAGCAAAAGGCCTAACCTTTCCAATAAATAACAAATAAATAATTAATAAATAATAAATAAATCTTAGTTGTGGAAAACCAGATGATCATTGCTTAGAAACTATTAATAGGGAAGTGAGTAAAAGCGAGATGAGGATGTCTTATATGTATAAATTTTTTTTTCTATATGTATATATGCGTTATTTACATAATAGCTGATTCACGTTCACTATCAACCTGCAGATATTGATGCCTAATTCACGCAATAGTGAAGATGCAAGTGCGAGTGGCAGCCAGCCTTCTATACAATCAGCAGATGATTTTTAGAGGCTATCCGATCGAGTAGCTGCTCAGGGACAGCAGTTGGCATAATTCATTTCCATGATGACTTCACGTTTCGCTCCACCAGTAGAGACACCAACCCCTACTACTACGGCTACTCCCACGGTATCGATAGTAGTGCCGGTAGTACAGACTATACCTGTAGTGACACCTCTAGTCGTAGAGACAATTTTTACACTGTCCTTTACACCTCCATCTTCTAATTCGATATCAGAGGTTCAGTTGGTAAAGGATTTCATCAAACTGAAGCCATTCTACTTTGAAGTTCAGAGAGACTTTGAGAAGATCGAGAAGTGGGTACTGTCTCAGGAAAAGTTGCACCGAGTCTTGAGGATTGAGGACATACTTTGAGTTGAGATTTCATAGTACACTCAACAGAGAGATGCTGATGTATGGTGGCGTACGACGATAGCTTTTTAGGGAGATTTTGAGTCATGGGATGCCTTATTGATGAAGTTTTACTAGCATTATTTCTCACCTACATTGATGAAAAGGTTGAGGAAGGAATTCATGAACCAGAGACAAGGAGCTCATGAGTCAGTGATAAGGTATAGAAACAAATAAGGCTATCCGAGGCAGTTCGCTAAGGATTTAGTGAGAGATGATTCGGATGATATGTACCACTTCGGGGATGGACAGAGACCAGATATTGGATTTTATGCAGTCAGTTCAGGTACCAGGACTTTGGGTGAGATTTACGAGTAAGCACTCTTTGACGAGTCATTATTTGGGCGGAGTTGCCGATGGGACACCGCTAGTACCAGCGTTGACACTTGACTAGGTTGTGGAGTTTAAGAAAAGGATACAGAGGGTCAAGGGACCAAGGACATGGGATAGAGGTAACTAGGGATCAGGGACATGTACAATAGTTGTACCCTTTGTGCCATCCCCTACACCATTGGAGACTACAGTTGGTAGACCTCCCTTGCCACCACCATTTAAACCTGTAGTACCAGCTACTACTACTTTGCCAACTCTACCAGCACCACCAGCGCTACGTTAGTAGCAGCAAAGTGGTGAAAGTCGAAGCAGAGGTAGAGGTAGAGGTTGAGATAGTTCTCGATAAGAGTAGAGACATGAAGAGGCCTAAGATCAGGTTCATGTCAGCGTAGACCTATCACATGTTATAGGTGTGGTCAGGTTGGGCAAGGGATTAGAGATTATTCACAGCCAGCAGCCATGTTCCCACCGCGGAATCAAGAGGGTGTACACATGGTAGCACAACCCAAATTAGATGCCACACGGAGACTCATTGATGGTATGGTTTCCATTTGTGGTAGAAAGTCATATGTTTTGTTTGATTCGGGTTCTATAGTATCTTTCATTTCAGGTCGCATGATAGGTATCTTAGGGTTGACACCGGTCAGAGTTAGCATACATTTGATTTTGAGTACTGCAGCCAGGGATTGAGTTTACCCTAATTATCTTGTTGAGAGATGTCCAGTAGAGATAGGCGAGGTAGATTTACCTGCAGACTTTAGAGTCCTCGAGTTCTTAGATTTCGACATGTTGTTAGGGATGGATTGGCTAGTAGCATATCACACTCATATCGATTGTTTTAGTAAGACAGTGATATTTGAGATCCCAAGGCGCCCGATGTTTACGTATAGTGGTTGTACACCAAGAACCAAGGGCTTTAGAGGTCAACTTGTGACTAGTGGAGAGATGGAGACTCTGGTGTCATTATACACTGTAGTAGAGAGTCAGGGACGCAAACTTGAGGAGATTCCGATTGTGTGCGAGTTTTTGAACGTGTTTTCAGATGACTTACTTGGTTTACCACCACCGAGAGAGATAAATTTTATCATTGAGCTAGTACCAGGCACTAGACCTATATCTATACCACCATACTGCATGGCTTAAGAGTCAGTTGCAAGATTTGGGACATAAGAGATTCATCACACTTCTATGTCGCCATAGGGAGCACCGGTCCTATTTGTGAAGGACGTTACTTTGAGACTGTGTATTGATTACAGACAGTTGAACAGGGTCACAGTTAGAAACAAGTATCCCTAACCACGGATTGATGACTTATTTGATCAGTTGAGATGAGCATAATATTTCTCATATATAGACCTGCGATCAGGGTCGTCAGCTTAAGATCAGGGATGGGGATTGGTCCAAGACGACATTCAACTTGAGATATGGGCACTATCAATTCACAATTATACCATTGGGTTTGAGTAATGCTCCTGCCATGTTTATGGATTTGATGCATCGAGGGATGAGGCCATTTCTTGACCATTTTGTGGTAGTTTTTATCGATGATATATTGATATATTCGAGGACTAGAAATGATCATGGGCAACACCTCAGAGAGACGTTGCAGACTTTGAGGGAGCTTCTACTCTACTCCAAGTTCAGCAAATGTGAATTTTGGCTATCAGAACTCAAGTTTTAGGGACATGTTGTTAAGGCAGCAGGCATTGCTTTAAATCCAGCTAAGATTCAACCTATTATGGATTGGCTTATGCCGACGTCAGTTACGGAGATCATGAGTTTTCTGGGGTGTACAGGAAATTACCATAGGTTCGTGAAAGATTTCTCGAAGATCGCTTAACCAATGAACATATTGGCCTAGAAAGAGGTCAAGTTTACTTGGTTTGAGGAATGTGAGGAGGCATTTTCTCAGCTAAAGAGATTGTTGACTACCGCACCAGTGCTGATATTGATAGAGGCTGGACAGGGATTCCTAGTATATACAGATGCTTCTCATACAGGTCTAGGTTGTGTGTTTATGAAAGATAAAAGCACAATGGCTTATGCATCCTTACAACTAAAGATACATGAGAAGAATTATCCCACCTATAATTTAGAGTTGGCAGCGGTAGTATTTGCTCTAAAGAGATGGAGATATCATCTATATGAAAAGAGGTTCACACACTATACTGACTATAAGAGTTTGACATACCTCTTCACATAGAAAAAGTTGAACATGAGATAACACAAATGGTTAGAGTTTCTGAAGGACTATAGATTTTCTTTAGAATATCACCCTGGAAAAGCTAATGTAGTTGTTGATGCACTGAGTAGGATACCGAATAGTGATGCCTAGGTGGTTAGATGCCATATGACACATTAGTATGGAATACTTGAGGTTGCGGCGATGATGACTTAGTCAGATATTCATACCGATAATTGTGTGATGATTTGTGCACAAATGAGGCTTCAGATAGTGTCTACTCAAAGGTTATTATAGGAACAAAGAGCCAACATCTTATACCAGAGATTCAATGAGTTAGCAAGAGTAGTGATTGTACTGATTGGACAGAGACGAAGGACCAGTGTTTGAGATTCAGAGGCAGATTATGGATACCGATAGGGGCAGAGTTGAGAGATGAGATTCTTCAGGATTCATACTGTTCTTAGTTCACTGTTCATCCAGGTAGGAAAAAAACGTACCATGATATGAAGAGACATTTGAGGCATTTTATGACAGACTGTGTCGCACACCATCTTGTTGGGCTGAGCTAGAGGACCATGACATTATAGGGCCTAAAATTGTTGTTGATCACATAGAGAAGGTACGAAAGATTTGGCAGAGGATTAAAAGAGCCGAAGATAGGCAAAAGAATTATGCAAACACATATCACAGTGTTGTCACCTATGAAGAGGGAGCTTTGATGTATCCAAAAGTTTCTCCTCATAAGGGTCTTCACTAATTTGGTCTGAAAGGCAAGTTAGCACCGAGATTCATCGAGCCTTTCGAGATCGAGAAATGGGTAAGAAAGGTTGCTTATGAGCTTGATTTACATCCACAGATGTCAAGGATTCATCTAGTGTTTCATATTTCTATGCTTCGACTAGCCAAGTTGACGGCAGGCAAGAAACTGGCTGTGGAATTGAGTAAGATCGACTTGAGTGAGGATGTATCATATGAGGAGTTGTCAATATAGATTATAGATCATAGGGAACATCAATTGAGAGCAAGTATATCCCGAAGGTGTTGGTCAAGTGGCAGTTCCATGGAGACTCGGAACTCACTCAAAAACGGGAAAACTATATGCGCGATAGGTTTCCGTACCTCTTCGAGTCAAGTATAGCTTTAGGTTAAGCTTAATTTCTAGGAAGAAATTTTCATTAGTTGGGAAGAATTTTCACGGCTTAAATCTCTAATTTGACTTTAATCTTTTAATTAGAATCAAATGACTCGTGACGTGGGACCCGCTTCGATATATGTGTCGCAATTGAGGCTAGATGGCTGAGGTATGTGTTATATTTGTAACGATGTATGCCAAGTGTATTGTATATGTGTAGACTACTAAGTCATTCCTACTTGTGAATAGGTGTCGAGACGTATGTGGGAACGCGCATCGAGTTGCTTACCGATGTGGGACCAAGGTAGAAAACAATATGTTGAGTTGGTATAAGCTCTATATTGCTTTTATAAGTGAGATGAGTGGGGTATAGTTGATTAAGTATCAAATACACTTAAGTTAGTAAGTTAAAACAATAGGCACTTGATATTTCTCGAGACACGTATTTACCCATCTCAACACCTATTAAGTAACTTATTGGTGTCATTTAACATGAGTTAGTAGGACATGTGTTAATTGGTGTAACATTAGATAGATCTCGAGATACGTGTGCACATTAGGATCAATGGCTACCAATCAACCATAGCCAATTCAGGACAATAAAGCTTTTGGTCAACTCAAGCAACTCAACTCTTTCATTTCATTTGCTTAAGAGAGAAGCAAAGTTGTTGGAGAAGGAGGAGCTACTGGAGGAAAAGAAGATCAACAAAACTTGGTGATTTAGTAAAGGAGAGATAAAGTATAGCTAGTTTTCATCAAGTTAGGAACTCCTCTACACCATAGAGTTATCTTAATACAATTAATTCATAAATTTGATGTTGTGGGTTGTTGTTTTATGTTGTGGTTGATGTGATGGAACTCTAGTAGCGTGTATGGAGGTTTCTTAAGCATTAACATGGCCTATGTGTAGAGAAAACTCGGAATTCTGATTGCAGAATTCTAGGTTTTACTCTACATAGCGTGCTAGGTAGATTAGCTAGCGCGCTAACTTGGATAAGCGCGGTAAGTCAGGATTGGTAGCGTGCTAATGGTTCGTTAGCGCGCTAACCCCAGGCGTTAGTGCGCTAGGTCTATGACAGCATAAAAACTCCAATTTTTGAAAATCCCTTAAACACTATAAAAGAGTCTAATACCCTAAGTAAAGGTCCAAACACACTTTAAAACTTATAATATGATATCAGGAAACTAGGGAAGTGTTCTGAGGATTCAAATACGAGTTTCGAGGTGTTGAGAGGCCGAAGTAGCTTAGGAAATTGCGTGGATTGTAAGTAAACTTATTAAGATATTTATTTACATTTCATTCCTATTCATATGTTCATTTCCATTCATTTGGACATAATTGCCTTTATTCTCCATATGCCATGACTTGTTGATTTTTCTCATTACATGAGGTTGCTTTCATGGTATAGTTTGTTGATAAAATGATTTCGTTGACTCCAATTCATGTGCTATGTCATTATTGATTGTTAATACATATGGTCAGTGAAATAGCATGTTATTAGGTAGGTGTCTCATAGTATTGTAATCTATTTCATTTGTGCATTAGTATGAAAGGATTTTGTTGTATTCTATTACTGTGTTGTTCTTGAATATGAAAGTAGTTCTAGTATCTAGAGTCATTACATGATAGAAATCCGACAGACATACGGGGCTCACTAGACTTTCCAGGGTTATCGAGATTTCTCCACTATTTTGTGTAGTACAAGAGAAATGAGTCACGGGGTTGTTGTCAAGCATAACTTACGCAACACATGGGGTTTGGGACCTAGAGTTGTTGGAAAGTATATATTGTAGGTGACTGACACCTGCGAAAGGTTATAAAGGTAAGAGCACTGCTCAGACCTTCACATTAATGTAGAGCTCAACTCTATCCTCATATAGTGGAACGGCTGATGTGATGAAGATCACGGCCGACCGGCCCTAGATCATTACTTTTTAACCAAGTGTCAGTTTCATGTTGTTTGGCTGAAGTATCTTTTTGCATGTTTGCTTTACAACATAGTTGCTATTATCATGCTTTTAGATACTTGCTCCATAATTGGGAATGTGAACAAATGTCTCTCATTATTACTTCTACTTTCTTGTACTCACCGTCTAATTTGTAATGGTGGGTGCAGATCCATCGAGTAGAAGACCAAGGAACTAGAAGATCGGCTATTACCTCTAAGCCAGTGGTGCACTGCTACACCTGATTTTGTAGGTTTGATTTTTGATGTATTACTTTTATATGTATATGATATACTTTTGGGGTTGTGTATTATATGTAGAGTGAGTAGTACCTTGACCAGACACATGATATTATTTATCGTCGTTTCATCATATATATGAATGTGATCTTTATTCCTTGGTTTTTCCACAATTATTAGGACTCATATTATAAGATTTCGCTAGATTGTTAAGACTTCCACTGAATAAACTTTTAAGTAAACAAAATTTTAATTAACTCTAATTTATGAAATGATATAGTATAAGTATAGGTTTATATTCATTTAAAAAAATAATAATTAGGTAAATGGTTTTGGATAGGCTGACTAGTCCCTTGTTAGGTCCTATGTGGTGAGATTAGGGCTTAGTAACGGGATTAGGCCGGGCTGTGCCCTAATTTGAGAATGGTCTTCTCATTCAACACCTGGCCACAGTTTATGACCATATTTGACAGGCAGTTCTTTTCAAAGTCAGATAGGAATAGGAGAAAGACTTTGTTCATTCAATTGAATTAAATGGAGATGTCTGTAAGGGAATACGAGCGGAGGTTCACTGAGCTGTGTGAATTCGCTCTGGAGATGGTGGAATCAAAGGAAAACAAAATAGACATGTTTTTTGGTGGTTTTAACTATAAGATACGTGTAGTGGTTTCTTCCCATCCTTGCACTAGCTATACATTTATCCATAAAGGATATGAGTGATTCCACCACTAACAACTTATTATCTTTGCAGTCAGAAGGCCAGGAATTTATCCATTTTTAGTTGACTCACACATCTAGGAGTAAGAGGAGTCAGGATTTTAGTGGGTAACATAAAAAGAGGAGTACAACAGATGATTCTTCTTCTTTTGTTACACCATTTCAATCAGTTTATATGTTAGCGCACTGATTCCTGCACCATATATTTTAGAGCCTTCGGTGGCAAAACTGCATTACCACCATCACAATCAGGAGGTTGAGGTAGATGTAGAGGTTAGGCTAGTCCTAGACCGAGCAGTTCTAGGTAGGTTCCTCAGGCATGTGGAGGATCTAATAGACCTAATGTATGATCGTGATTGCAAGTATAAAAGTTCAATTGTAGTAATATAGTTATCAACAAAGTTTAATTACATATATCGTCCTCTGGGAAAGGTTTATTTGGACACACTTCACTTAGTTAAGTTCACTATATTGTTAAAAAGATCTATTTTTAATTAATTTTAACTAAACTACTCTATTCTATAAAACAATGTAAATTAACTAGCGTTCTTATATTGAGAAGACTCTTTGTTTACAACTTCACCTAGGTAATGAATTACTATGATTTCATCTCATTCTTCCTTCATATTCATTATGTGTTTGCAATGCTTAATTAGAAAAGACAGATTTCCTTCATAATCACTTGAACCTACTATCGTGGTGGAAAAGATCCTAATGTGCAAACTAGAACTCCACATATTAGCGCGAATATCGTAAGTCTCGCATAACATTAAGTTCCAAATCTTTAGACTCATAACCACTTAAGTTTACTATCCATGACTCCTTAATCAGTAACTATCTATCGATTCTATATATTTTACAGTTGTATTGTGCATATCCGACTGAAAAGCTCCAATGGCATTACGCATAGAATCAATACAAATTCTAACCACTGCACTTTTTAACACTATAATTCATTTATACTTCCTTTATCATAACATTCATACTATAGGATCCATTGATCCCTAAAATAAAAAACTATTCGCTCCTTATTGAGATCAACACATAAATTATGGTATTCAATGCAATCAAAGAATAAATCAAATAACTTCAATTAAATCAAAGAACAATAAACGAATAACCAAGTGTGGAGACTTCAATGTCTTCTCCTATAAAACTCTTCTCAATACTCAAAAACAATTAAGCTATTGTAAACTATGATATTGGGTGATAATTGGTTCATAAAATACGAGCTAACCACATTCTTATACCTATTTATACTCCCTAAACTCTTAAGAATACAATTAGAAACCCTAAATAACAATTCTAAACGACCTAGAACTCCAAGAATTTCTATTTTTATTTCTCAGCATTATCTGTAAATTATCAATGCCATCTGAGTAAATGCATAGCACCGCCAGTCCTTCGACTTTTTATGTAGATTTTCTCTTCATAGTAGGCTCGACACCCTGTGTGTACTAGCACCGTGCTGTGTGTGTTACCCTACAGCCTCACTACTTCATTAAATGTACGACACCTCTTCTTTTTCTCCATGCCTTCCCCGCCTTTTGTTCACTTCCCACTGTGTCAAGTATGTATGCCATGGCGTCAAGTGTTTTTTTTTACTTTTTCTCCTCATTTCATCATGAAATCACTCATTTGTCTCTTTTATACCTTGTAGACCTGAAAATATATAAATACCATCAATTAGACTGCATTTGAAGATATTTAATCCTATTATACAACTAAACTAGTCCTATATATAAATCTAATTAAACACTTATCAAATACCGACAAACTTTGGATTTTGCACGTCCCAAGCAAAAGTGTATTCTAATAAGTATGCTTACTAATACTGCTTATAATTCTTACTCATTTTACCTAGTTCATGGAGTATCTTTTAATTCAAATAAGTTCAAGTTAATAATCCACTCAAGAGTTTTATTCTTCATAAAAACTAATATTTTCAAAACACGTAGCTTTAACAACAAATAAAATTCACTTTCGAAACTCAAAAGTAGTTCACAACAAAAACCATAACTATTCACAAGTTTGTTTCACCTCGACACTCAAGCAACAAATGTACAATCTCATGATTTTTTTATTAAGCTTATGAATTCACGAATAAGAATATAAGCATAGATCATACTATTTTTGTAGACTTAAATACTTCAAGAGTCCATATGACTTCATATAGTTGGAAAGAAAACTTAACTCAACTAAGTTACTTGTACTCGAGCTAAATCTTTTCATTTAAAGAGTTTTTTTTTTTTTTTTTTTTGCCTTTCTTTCTTTCTATAAATCTTTTTTTTTCTCTCCTTATATTTTTAGTTGTTCAATCCCTGCTCTTTTTTCTTTGGATTCTATTTTTCTCACATTTTCAACCATAAAGTTTTCTGCTCCTTTTCCTTTAGAACTTATAGGACACTCTAATTTTTATCGAAGACTCTTGTTATCACTTCTCACTTTCACTCTATAAAGCAAGTTTTAATTCTAACTTTTCATTAAACACCATGCCTATCTCTTCCCTTTTAGTACTAAATCTGTATTTACTTTATATTCAAGTAAGATTTATACTTATCATGGAATTCCTTATAGATGTAACTTTTTCCACAAGAAGTGTTATGATATTTTTCTTACTTTTGTTTCAAGTTCATGGTTTTCCCTAACTTTAAGCTTCGATTCATGAAATTATACTATTGTTTGCTACAATTTTTATTTTCTTTAAAAATTATAACATTCTATTTAGTTTCATATCAACAAGATACTTGTATTCTTACTCGTCCTAAATTACAGGAATGGACTTTGCAAATGATTTACTCTATTCATTACTATATTACTATATATAACCTAATATATACGACTTACACATTCAACTAATAAGTGAACAAAATAGATACACTACCATTTTTTCCTCTTTAATTGCTTCAAAAATAAAATTTTATGATCATACCTGCAGTGTTTATCCTTATCTCATCCTTTCTAACCACTTCCTATAGTGTTGATGCCCCCAAACTTAAATTAAACCTTGTCTTCAAGGTTTAAGAATTAGCCTGAAACATAAAAACACTAACCGCATAAACATATATAATATAATATAAGAACTAAACATAAAAATGAATAAACATAAATTTAAACAAATACTAAATTGCCAAAATATACCAAAGTAAAAATAATCAGTTTTTAAGTGTCGCTTATCTCCCGAAGATCTATGTGAATATAATGAATACGATGAGACTTATCCATTACATCGAAAATTCACCTGGCAAATGGTCTTTCCTACACATTTAGAATAAAAAGTTTCAAAATTAAGAAATTTGAGACTTGAAATTAAAAACCACTAGGCTGCCTCCCAGTAGTGTTTTATTAATGTCATTAGCCCAATGCCTTTTTGCTCGTTTAGTCTGAGTCTATATCAAAATACTCCAATTATAGAACAAATTTAATCATGTTTCCCACGTTCCGATGCTATTCTTGTCTTTCAACAAAGAAAATTTTCTTGCTATCTTCATCCTCCTCGATACTCATTGTGATCATTTTCTTCCTCGTGTGCAAAATTGCATTGGCAGTGTTCAAGAATGACCTCCTAAGTATCATTTAGACACATCATCATATATATAATCATCCATATTCTCAAAATTAGTGATAAATGTGAATCTACCCACTTTCACATGCACATTCAAGACTTTCCTTATTGTTGGTACCAAGTTATAATCAACTACTTGCAAGTATTGGGACAATCGATCTTCAAATCTACTTGTAGAATGTCCTTTATAAAAATTACATAGACTAAGGCTCTCGTGTCACACAAGATGTTTCTAATCTAGTGCCCATCTATGCTTAATGGTATGCGTATATCTCCAGGATCTCTCCTCTTAATTGGTTGAAGTCTCGGTGTGAACTTGAATTTTAGTTTCGGCTTCTTTGGAACAACCTTGATGTTATTTCCTTTTTGTGCTTCATCAGAAGGCCTTTCATCTTTTTGCTTAGCTTTCAATTGTTTCTTCCCCTTCTTGTTATTTTTCAAGGCATTGATCCTTTCTTGCTCGAATCCTTCAAGTTCATCTTGCCTCAATTTCATTCACTTATCATGCATAACTTTATATTTTCTCAACTTTCACATGGCTAAAGTGTAGACATTTTCTGGCTTGTACATCACTTGCTCTTTCATTGGCTCATTCGTTACCGGAGTGCTCAGGATGTGAATGGCACTAACATTCTCCTTGGGATTGGTGGTAGTATTACTTGGATAGTACCCTTCCTTACTTGAATTTAAAGCGACAGCTAACCGACCAATCTGTCTCTCCAGGTTCTTAATGGATTGTGTTCTCTTATCATTTATCCGCTTAAAAGTTTGCTTCACATTTTTCATCTCTTTTTGATGCCTCTAATGACTTTCTCTATTGTTGATGTCAACGGCTTGCGAGAATGTTTCAATTGACTTTAATGAAGACATTTATTCACTCTGGCCTAGCTTCTATTATTGGACTTGTTGATCCAAACCTGGAGGTAGCTTTAGTGAATTATCAGAATTTCCACATGAGAAGTTTAGATTATTGTATCCTTGATAATATCATTGAGGAGCCATTCCTCTCGACTTGAAGTTGTTTCCATAGTTTTGGTTGTTCATGAAGATGACATTTTTAAACTCCATCCCTTGTTGCATGTCTAATGGATTAACCATTATTGTTTGGTGATTAAAGGGTTAATGTTTTGCTTGCACTTGTGGACTTAGTTGTCCCATTTGTAGCTTCACCATCTGACTACTCAAGTTGGAAAGTTGTGCCATGATGGTTGCTTGTGAATCAATCTCTTATACTCTTACAGGCTTTCACACTGTGGAACAAGTTCCTGTGGTAGGATTCAGGGACATAAGATCTGAAAGATCTAATGCTCCATTTTTCATCCTTAGTTAGTAGAGAACCACCTGCTGCGACATCTACTAATATTCTCGTGTTGTGATTAATTCCATAGTAAAAGATTTGTAGTTGTGCCTACTTCATATATCCATGCCCTGGACATCTCCTCAACATTTTCTTGAATCTTTCCCAAGCCTCACCAATAGACTCGGTATCCTCTAGCTTGAATTGGTTGATTTTTAATTTCCTTTCACTGACTTTCATTGGGGGAAATTTTTTTTTTTAGGAATCTTTCATTGATATTTGTCCATGAATTCATGCTCTTTGCATTCAGTCCCTAAAACAAGAATTTAGCTTTTCCACCTAATGAGAATGGGAAAAGTCTCATCCTGATTAGTTCATTTGTAACTCCGGTAATATGAATAATGTCACACTTCTCAAAAAAATTCTTCACATGTGCAACTAGATCTTCGTTTGTTATCCCATTAAATAGGTTATTTTGCACCATGTTTATAAGAGATGGTCTCAATTCAAACTCGGTGGTGTTGGCTAGAAGCCTTATCACTCCACTGTATGTCTCTTGAAATTTTGGTTTAAAGTCATCTCGAAGACATCTTTATCCTCATACTCTGTCTTGTACAACTAGATCACCTTCAGGTTAATTATTCCCTCGGACCAGATTTTGGTTCTAGTTTCCCACTTGATCATCCGCCAACTTGATTCATTTCTTCTTCTTTCCTTTATTGGTTTTGTCAATTTTTGGATCGTAAGGCAGTAAGTCCTTATCACCTTGTCTACCAATGCACTAAATGTTCCCTAATAAAGAAAACATGAAATATCAAGTGTAGGTTGTCAAACTTGATACTAAAATTGTTTTCCTCTTTTTTTAATAAACATAAAAATAAATTAGGAAAAATAAAACCTTAACAATTGTGTAAGCAAGCTAAACTAGAATGTGGCTACCTATCCACGACAATGGCACCAAAAACTTGATCGTGACCGCGAGTAATATGGTTCAATTATAGTAATAATGTGATCAACAAAGATTGATTACAACTATCGTCTTTTGGGAAAGGTTTATTTGGATACACTCCACTTAGTTAAGTTCACTCGATTGTTAAGAATATCTCTTTTTAATTGATTTTTACTAAACTGCTATATTCTATAAAACAATATAAATTAACTTATGTTCTTATATTGAAAAGAATCTTAGTTCACAACTTCACCTAGGTAATGATTAATATGCTTTCATCTCATACTTCCTTCGTCTTCATTATGTGTGTGCAATGCTTGATTAGAATAGATACATTTCCTTCATATTCACTTCAACCCACTATCGTGGTAGAAAAGATCATAATGTGCAAACTAGAACTCCACCTATTAGTGTGAATGATGTAAGTCTCACATAGCATTAAGTTCTAAATCTTTACACTTATAACTACTTAAGTTTAATATCCATGCTCCATAATCAATAACTATTGATCGATGTTATATATTTTAGTGTTATATGGCTCATATCCGGCTTAAAAGCTCTAATGGCCATGGTAACTCCTAAAACCTCTAATCAACAAATTCTAACCACTGCACTTTTTAACATCATAATCCATTAATACTTCCTTTAGCATAGCATTCATACCATAGGATCCATTCATCCCTAAAATAAATAAACTACTCACTCATTATTGAAATCAATAAAAAATTTATGGTATTCATTGCAATCAAAGATAATATCAAATAACTTTAATTAAATCAAAGAATAATACCGAATAACCACAAATGGAATCTTTAATGTTCACTCATTCAAAACTTTTCTCAATACTCAAAAATAACTAATATATTGTAAACTATGATATTGGATGATAATTGGTTTATAAATATGAGTTTACCAGGTTCTAATACCTATTTCTACTCCATAGACTACTAAGAATACAATTAGAAACCTAGATTAACAATTCCAAATGAACTAGAACTCCAAAACTTTCTATTTTTATTTCTCGACGCTGCCTGTAAGTGATCCATGCCCTTTGTGTAAATCCATAGTGCCGCCAAAACTTCAACTTTGTATGTGAATTTTCTCTTCATAGTAGGCTCGACAACCCTTATGTACTAGTCCGACGCCGTGTGTGTTTTCCTAGAACGCTGCCACTGTGTCAAGTGTACGACACCTCTTCTTTGTCTCCACACCTTGTGCACGCCTGATGTTCACTTCCCACGGTGTCAAGTGTGTTTTTGTGCTTTTTCTCTTCTTTTCATCATGAAATCACTCATTTGTCTCTTTTCTATCTTGTATACCTGAAAATACATAAATACCATCAATTTTATCGTATTTTATGATATTTAGTCCCGTTATACAACTAAACTAGTCCTATATATAACTCTAATTAAACACTTATCGGGTTGCTATATTATCAGTATGGTCAGGTAGGCCACATACAGAGGGATACAGAGGGATTTTAGTGCACCTCCAACTTCCTCGATGGGGCAGTGTGATGTAGATTGCAGATCAGTGTCACACAGTGGCTGAGGCTGATCCTAAAGCTACGAGGAGGCTCGTGCAAGGTATTTTCAATATTTTTGCTTGAGATATGCATGCATTAATTGATGCTCATTCTATAGTTTCTTTTATTGCTGGTGTAATAGTAGATGAGTTGAAGTTTAAACTTGTGAGAGCCAGTACTTTTGTTGATTTTGAGCATAGCAGTGAATGAGAAAGTTGATCCTAGCCCAATCTATGAAAGATATGTAGTCGAAATCAGGGAGAATGATCTCCAAATTGATCTTAGAGTAATGTTGTTTCTAGAATATGATGCACTACTAGGGATGGATTGGTTAGTAGCATATCATGCCAGTATTAACTATTTTCATAAGAGGGTGATCTTTCAAATTCCTAACGTTTCTCAAATTAAAGTTTATTAAAGCTATAATATTTCACAACTTGCAACTCTTGGAAAGGAAGCTACTATTCGAGACTTAGAATTTATGGAATGGGTTATTAGATTTGGTGAGCCTGGTCTGGAACTTAAGGTTAATGGGGTACTAGTGGTTTGTGAATTTTCAAAATTTTTTCCATCTAAATTGCATGAATTTTCACCACCACGTGACATTAAATTCATCATCGATTTTATTCCAGGCAACAAACCTATATTTATTCCTTCGTATCGTATGACACTAAAGGAATTATGTGAGTTGTAGACTAAATTTAAGGTGTTGTTACAAAAAGGATTTTTCCATCCTAGTATGTCACCGTGCAAAGTACGGTTCTTTTTGTGAAGAAGAACGACGAAACCCTACGTATGTGTATTGATTATGGACAGCTTAACTTGCTAACTATCAGGAAAAAATATCCATTACCCAAGATCGATGACTTGTTTAATCAGTTGAAGAGTGTCAAATATTCTCTAAGATTGACTTGAGGTCAGGTTATCATTAGCTTAGGATCATGAATGAGGATATCTCGAAGACGACTTTCAGTACTCGCTATGGGCAGTTCTAGTTTACAGTGATGTCGTTTGGGCTCACTAATGCTCCTGATATTTTCATGGATTTGATGCTCATGGTGTTTAAACCTTATCTTGACTAGTTTATCATCGTGTTCATTATTGTGATTTGATCTATACGAAGACTGAGGAGGAGCATTCACACCACCTAAGAGTTACATTGCTAACTCTGAAGGATAATCGATTATATGCCAAGTTTACTAGGTGCAAAATTTGATATTCAGAGGTCGATTTTCTTGGACATGTGGTTAATGGCGAAGGTATATCTGTTGACCCAAAAAAGGTTGAAGAAATCCAAGATTGGCCTACTCCTACCATAGTGTTAGAGGTTCAAAGTTTTCTAGGGTTAGTAGGTTATTACAAATGAATTGTTGATGGTTTCTCTTTTATTGCTATACCAATGACTCGGCTAACACAAAAAAATGTGGAATTTGATTAGTTTGATGAGTGCAAGGTTGCTTTCAAAGATTTGAAAAGTAGTTTGACTACAACGCCTGTTCTTACATTACCTGAATTGGGGAGAGAGTTAAAGATTTATACCGATGTTTCTCATTCAGGCTTTGGCTATGTGCTGATGTTGGAAAGTAGGGTTATAGCTAATGGTTCGAGGCAACTCAAGACTCGTGAAAGAAATTATCCAGTCCATGATCGTAAGCTAGCTGCAGTTATGTTTGCCTTAAAGACTTGGAGACACTCCTTGTACAGTGATAAATTTATTGTATTCTCATATCTTAATAGTCATAAATCCTTGTTTACTCAGAGTGAATAAAATATGAGGCATTGTAGATGGTTTGGGTTCCTCAAGGATTATGACTTCACTCTAAAGTATCACTCAGGCAAGGCAAATGTGGTTACTGATGCCTTAAGTAGGAGAAGAATAGGTAGAGAGGATGTAGCTGCCGCCAGAGCTTCTCGGTTTATACTTCTTAAGGAAGCTTTAGGGATGATGATTCATGAAAGTCCAGCTGGTACATCATCACTAAGGGAGCTAGTTCAAAGGCTACTAATATGTTCTTTTGTGCACAAATTCAGGCTGAACGAGAGATTATTCAGCGAGTGGTTGATTTTAAGAATGCTTATCAAGATTATGTAGCACGTCAGAGGTTAGCGGCTAGCATGGATGGTTTTAGCTTGTCAATTTCTATTGATAGTGTGTTATGATTCAAGGATAGATTGTGGATTCCAACTTAATATCAGTTGAGGCAAGAGTTGCTACTGGAATTTCATAGATCTCTTTACTTTATACATCTAGGTAACACTAAGATATATCGCGATATGAGGTGTGCTTATTCTTGTCCTTGGATGAAAAGTGATATTGCTGAGTTTGTAAGGAAATGAGAGATATTTCAACAAGTTAAAGATGAGCATAGGAAACCCGGAGTGTTATTACATTTTGTGTCGATTCTTAAGTGGAAATGGGAGCATATATCGATGGATTTTTTTTTGTCTACCTCTTTTTCAGCGTAAGCACAATGCAGTATGGGTTTTAGTTGACAGGTTGAAAAAGTCTGCGCATTTGTTGCTAGTTTGGATTGAGATCTAATGTTGGAAAGATTATGTGAGATTTACGTAAGAGAGGTGTTGAGGTTTCATGGAGTTCCAATGTTGATTAGTTCATATTGAGATCCAAGATTCAAGTCTAGAGCTTGTGCCTTAGAGTTTAGTGGTAACTGTTTGGTCGGTCATGCCGTTCACCAGCATATTGGGCAGAGATTGGAGATAGAGTTTTGTTGAGGCCGGAGTTGTTTTAGGACAACATGGAGAGAATTCAATAGATTCGCCAGCATTTGACTACAGTACAACTAAGACATAAGAGCTACGTCGATAAACATTATAGGTTTTTGGAGTTTTGAAATGAAGATGATGTTATGTTGAAACTCTAACCTATGAAAAGGATGTATAGATTCATATTGCAGGGTAAGCTAGATCTTAGGTATATTAGGTCATTCAAAATGAAAAAAAGAGTTTGTTTCGTTGCTTACAGTTTGGAGTTACCTCCTCAGCAAGCTGGAGATCATAATGTCTTCTACGTGTTTATACTTCACAAAATGGAGACTCGATTCACTCCAAGGATGGACTTGAATAAATTTGACAGTTTTGATGACTTATCTGATGATGAGCATCCAATTTACATTCATGATCGTAAGATTCTGAGGCTGAGAAGTGAAATGGCAATTTCATGGAGATGTGAAGCTAACTTGGGAGCAAGAATCTTATATAAAGGAGTAGTTTCCTTTTTCTCCCCAAATCTATAGGTAATTTGATATTTACCTTAATTTAGAGGAAGCAATTTCTTTAATTGGGGACACTGTAACCACCCGTTACCCTAAGCTGGTGATTAGTGTTAACCCTAATCCTAATTAACTCAACTTAGGCTTGTGGTTAAGTTCGGTGTACCTCGATTAGCATGTGCGTGGGTTTGTGTGATGGTTTATGTTTAAATGGCAAGTTTAAATGAATTTATAGGTAGTAGTATTAAAAAAAATTATATACAAGCCTTTAATTAGAGAATAAATAAATAATTTTAAATTTTTGGTACACTAAGTGCAATGAGAGGGTCGTGAAATGAATGTGCACGCCCAAGAATACTTATAGGCATGTCTTGTGAATTTAACGGCTAGAAAATACATGAGAAATATATATTTACATATAATTGATATATAAATATGTATAATTAAAACTATAGGTTTGATTTAAATAATATTGATCTTTGGATCGTCTCAAGTAGAGCGTAAGTAGAGATTATGTTAAGACGTGTGTCACGATAGGTTGTGTCACTTTAGCATAATGCTTACTTGATTTGCCTCGAGATAGCGCGATACGTATCTTAAGGAAAATCCATATATATAAATAAAGAACAGGTGATGTTTATCACTGTTTGATCAAGTTATGGAGAGCAGAGCAGCAGATGGTTGTTTCTATAAAAGAGTTGATTCAAGAGAGGTTTCTCAGTGGATTAGAAGTGATCAAGCCATTGTAATCCATATATTCGTTAAAGTGGCAAGTTTAGTTTTGGGTGTTTTGAGTTGAATTTAATGGTAGATGATGAATTCTCTGTTTATTATTGTTGTTGATCATTTGATGTAGTGGGGAGTGTTTTGATGTTGTTATTATGTGATGTCGATTCAACATGGGTTATTGCCTTATTCACCTTTGAGATAATAAGGGGTCAAGAACCCAGTTGGTGGAGCGCACTCCACCAAGTAAGGGAGCGTGCCCCTACCTCAAAAAACAATAATAGTGTTAATTTTTATATGGGATTTTCGGAGGTCTTAGGGACTAACTTAGGGGTTCTAAATATATGGTATTAAAACTATATTAACATGAAAAGATTTGTGATATGTTTTAGAACACCTAGAAAGATTAAGAGAACCAGAAAAAGATAAGAAATTATGATGAAACCTAATCAAGGTAAGTGGGACTCGTATTTTTATCAATTATGCATCATAAATTAGTATATTTAGTTCATATAAAATTATGGACTGGGATTGGGGCAATGTAATGTGATTTGAATATTTTTATATGTGGAGAATCTTGAAAATAATCAATTAGGGGGTCTAGGACTTAGGATTCAAAAGGAATACCAGGAATTGGATTCTGCCCTTTGTCCTAATGAATGGAAGGGTTTGCATGGAAATGGATTTTCTTTTTTATCCTCAATTAGCCAGAGTTTTACCTTAGTCGTCATTGTCCATTTGAAGTTGGTAGCTCACTCAAGCTAGCATAAGCAAGCAGAATCCCTTGTCGGCCAACATGTAGATTATATGGTTGTATTCTTGAGTGACTGGAGAACGACTCCATAGTCAAATGCAAATTATGAATCACGAGTACGGTTGCATGTTACCTATCGAAATTGCATTCAATTATTTATTTTTATATCAATTTTATCTCCTGAATAGATATGTTTTGGATTCCTATTGTTATGCATTGACTTATTGATATTAGTTGATAATTGATGTATTTAAGAAAGTCACTTACTAAGAAGGTTAGAGAGTTCACTCCCCTTAATATTTTAGATTCACACGCAGGTGCATCAACTAAAGGCAAAGAGAAGATTAACGAGTTTATTGTCTTCTTTATGATATAATGAACCTTCTTTGTATACATGAATATTGTTTGAGATTACATGGTTGTAATATATCAAGGTTGGGAGGTTTACAATATGTTTTTGTTTTGATAAACTCTGGATTAGAGTATATTGTTTTGATTATCAAAAAATTTTTAAATTTCTCGCTGCATATTTTTTGGTTTTTGTTTCAATATCAATATATAAGTTGAGATTATTAAGTATGTAATGCGAGTCTGTTGGTTCTAGTTAAGTCCGGCTATTGTACCGTGGCTTAATTAGGGTTTCAGTCTGGATATTGCCCTAATAGGGATAAGGGATGTCACGGCTTGGTATCAGAGCCTATTTAAGAGTATAACCTTATTACTTAGAAATAAGTAATAACTCGGATACAGTTTGGCATCGAGGCTTAAAGTTATTGGCTCTGATATACCTTAGTACCTGAATCCTATGTTTACTAAATCTAAGAGTTGTCTTGAGTTAAAAATAATCTTAGGGTATGATAAACAATTTTTATCATAGTTTTGGGTGAAAATGAAAGTAAAATAGTGTTATATGTCTTTTGCTACACTTATTGTTATTTATTGTATTGATATGATTTCCTTTTCTTCTCTAAATGTTTCCCTGATGGTCTTATCTCTCCTTTGATTTCATAATCTAATTGCAGATGAGGGAGAGGGTTCATAGAAGCCTGGACCTCAGGACAATCAGGAGAATAAGGCTAAATGAAAATCTTGAATGGAGCAGCAAATGAAGGAGCTTATGGAAACCAACTCCAAGTTAATTGCAATGCTGATGGATTAGATGGGACCACTAATTCAACAACCTGAGATTTAGCCTGCATCCAATCCCGACATTAGTAAGACTAAGGAAGGAGCTGAGATAATAGCTAATTTAGCTCAACTAGTAGTATCACAGGTTGAGGAGCCAAAGATAGTAGCCATAGTGTCAATAGATTCTAAGAAGGTTGCATTTCTCTAAACTCGGAAAGAGTTTACGAAATGCGATGTTATGAAGTTTGATGGCAGTATAAAGGATGGGGTAATAGAGACCTGGATACTGGAGAAGGAACAAGGATTTCTTACTGTGGATGTTGATGACAAGTTTAAGCTTAAACTAGTCACATTTTTATTGGTGGTATGTGCACGTGGTGGAAGTTCTTAGATAGAGAAGGGAAGATCTGTCACAATCTTGGCCCAATTTTGGACCACATTCTAATGGCTCTATTTTTAAAAGTCAGGCAGGAACTAGAAGAACACTGAGTTCATACAACTGAAATAAGGGGATATGTTTGTAAGGAAATATAAGCTGAGGTTCACTTAGTTGAGTGAGTTCGCTCTAAAGATGGTGGAATCAAAGGAAAACAAAATAGACATGTTTCTCGGTGGTCTTAACTATGAGATACTTGTAGTAGTTTCTTCTCATCCTCGTACAAGCTATACATTTATCTTTCAGAGTGCTGTAGAAGTGGATGTAGTTATTAGCTCGTCCATCAAGGATATGGGTGATTCCACCACCAGCAACTTATTATCCCGACAATCAGACGGCTCAGAAATTTGTCCATTTTTAGTCGACTCTTACATTTGGATGTAAGAGGGGTCAAAATTTTATCAGGCAATAGAATAAGAGGAGTACATCAGATGGTTCTTTTTTTTGTTGCACCAAATTAGTTAGTTCCATATGGAACTGTATATCTTAGCGCACTGATTACTGCTCCATCTGTAACACAACCTTTAGTAGTGAAACCACCTTTACCGCTAATACAGTCAAGATGTAGAGGCAGATGTAAAGGTCAAGCTGGCTCTAGACCGAGCAGTTATGGGTAGGTTTCTCAGACTAGTTGAGGATCTATTAGGCTTAGTGTGCTATGTTATCAATTTGGTCAGGTAGGCCACATACAAAGGAATTTTACTACATCTCAAGCTTCTTCAGTGGGCATTGTGATGCAGATCGCAAATTAATCTCACATAGTGGCTATGGCAAATTTTGAGGTTACGAGGAGACTCATGGAAGGTATTTTGAATACTTGTGGTCGAGATATGCATGTGCTAATTAATGCTGGTTCAGTTTCTTATATTGCTGGTGCAATGATAGATTAGTTGAAATTGAAACCTATGAGAGCCAGTACTTTGTTAATTTTGAGCAGATCAATGATTGAGAAAGTTTATACTAACCTGAGAGTAATGGAGTTTCTGAAATATGATGCACTACTATAGATGGATTGGTTAGCAACAAATCATGCCAGTATTGACTATTTTCATAAGAGGGTAATCTTTCAGATTCCTAGCCTTTCTGAAATTCTAGTTTACAAAGGCTATAATCCTTTACAACTTGCAACTCGTGGAAGGGAAGCTACTCTTTGAGATTTAGAGGTTATGGCAGGGGTTATTACATTTAGCGAGACTGGTCAAAAACTTAAGGTTAATAAGATACCAGTGGTTTGTGAATTTTTGGAAGTCTTTCCATATGACTTGCCTGTACTTCCACCACCACGTGTTATTTACTTCATCATTGATCTTATTCCTAGCACCAAGCCTATATCTATTTTTATGTATTGTTTAGCAGCGAAGGAATTATGTGAGTTGCAGACTTAGTTTGAGGAGTTATTACAAAAAGGGTTTATCCATCCTACTATGTCACCATATGGACCATTCGTTCTTTTTGTGAAGAAGGATGGAACTCCATGTATGTGTATTGATTATAAACAGCTTAATCGGATGACAATTAGAAAAAATATCCATTGCCCGGATCGATGACTTGTTTTATCAATTGAAAGGTGCTAGATTTTTCTTGAACATTGATTTCAGATTTGATTATCATCAGCTGAGGATCAGTGATGAGAATATCTCAAAGATGGCTTTTAGTACACGCTATGGGCACTTCAATTTTATTGTGATGTATTTAAGGCTCACTAATGTTCCTACTATGTTCATTGATTTGATGCACAAAGTGTTTAAACCCTATCTTGACGATTCCATCATTTTGTTTAATGATGATATTTTTATCTATTCGAAGACTCGAAAAGAGCATTCGCACCACCTCGGAGTTACATTGCACACTCTGAAGGATAATCGCCTACATGCCAAGTTTAGTAAGAGCAAATTCTAGTCTTCATATGTTACATTTCTTGGATATGTTGTTAATGCTGAGGGTATATCTATTGACCCGGTGAAAGTTGAGGCAATCCAGGGTTGGCCTACTCCTACCATAGTGTCCGAGGTCAGAGTTTTCTAGGGTTAGCGGGTTATTATAGGTGATTTATTGATGGGTTCTCTCATAATCCTCTATCAATGACTCGGTTAACACAGAAAGATATGGAATTTGATTAGTCTGATGAGTGCAAAACTGCCTTTAAAGAATTGAAATGTAGTTTGACTATTACGCATGTTTTTATATTACTTGAATCTGAGACAGATTTAGTGATTTATATTGATGCTTCACATTCAGGCTTGAGCTTTATTCTGATGCAGGAAGGAAAGGTTGTAGCTTATGCTTTAAGGAAACTCAAGATTCATGAAAGAAATTATCAAGTTCATGATCTTGAGGTAGCTACAGTTGTGTTTAACTTAAAGATTTGGAGACACGACTTGTACGGTGAGAAAATTATAGTACTTTCAAATCGAAAGAGTCTGAATTCTTGTTTACTGAGAGTTAATAGAATATGAGGCAACGTAGATGGCTTGAGTTCCTTAAGGATTATTATTTCACTCTAGAGTACCACCTAAGCAAGGTAAATGTGGTTGTTTATGCCTTGATAGGAGAACAACATGCAGAGAGATTGTAAATACTACAAGAGCTTCTCGATTTAGAGTTCTTGAGGAAGCTTCAATAATGATGATTCATGAAATTCTAGCTGGCACATAATCAACTGAGAGAGCTAGTTCCAAAGCTATAAATCTATTTTTCTGTGCTGAGATTTGGGTTGAAACGAATATTATTCAGCTGGTGGTTGATTGTAAAAAAGCTAATCAAAATTATGTAGCACGTCAAAGTTTAGTGGATAGTGTTGATCATCTTTATTTAATAGTTTTCAGTGATGGTTCGTTACAGTTCTGGGATAGATCTTGGATTCCAACTTATTATCAGTTGAGGCCGGAGTTGCTACGGGAATCTCATAGATATCTTTACTTTATTCATCTAGGTAACACTAAAATGTATCGTGATATGAGGTGTATTTATTGATGACCTGGGTTGAAGACTAATATTGTAGAGTTTGTAAAAAGATATGAGATATGTCAGCAAGGTAAGGCTGAGCATAGGAAAGCTGGAGGGTCATTGCATTATTTTTCGATTCTTGAGTGGAAATGGGAGCATATATTGATGGATTTTGTTTTCGGTCTACCACTTAGTCAGCGTAAGCTCGATGCAGTATGGGTTGTAGTTGACTAGTTGATGAAGAGTGCACATTTCTTGTGAGTTTCCATGCGAGATCCTCCAGACACATTATATAGCATCCCTTAACCTAATTAGGGCAATACCAAGCCTGAAACCCTAATTAAGCCCAGATTACCATTACCAGACTTAACTAGAGCTAGCAGCCTTATAACCTTCACCGGATAAGCACTACTATATATCGACTATCGAAATAAAATAATTAATATACATAGCAAAAATTTAAAACCTTTTCGATAATCAAAATAAGATATATACAGTATTTAAAACAAACCAGAATAAACCTCGGTTATACGAATCTCCCATCCCATATGATATTACAAAAAAGTAATTCAACCAATATATAAAACTTGAGAAAGTTATTACATCGAAGAGAAGTTCAAGACTCATATAACTTCTCCATCCCATAGTCGTAGCACTCGTCGGATCTACCTGTATGTTAATTGGGGTGAGCACTCCACCTTACTTAGTAAGTAGGGATTCACACTAATCATCAACATTCCATATAATACTCAAGGACATCATGTAATAACTACATGCACTAATGATATCTTACAAGAATATGAAAATCATATAAATTCAATGTATAAACGGATACAAAGCAAAGGTCTTGGACTATTACACTATGACCTCCATTTTATTTATAAAACTAAGGTCGATTACCCATCGACACCATTTATACGAGTTTTAAACCAACACACTGCGCATATGTGATGTTTAGCCAATCGATTAATGCCCAATGGTTATATCCTAAACCGTCTAGTGAATATGTAACCCACACAACCTATTAATTGAGTAGGAGTTACGTATAGACTGGGAGATCACTCCCAAGTCCTATACAACTTAGTCTCAGCCTTTAGGAGTTACTCCCGTGGATCACATTAGACACCGTTTTCTGTTCATTAGAAAAATCATCACAGTGTACATAATCCCCCATTTCAATCCAACAACTACATAAGCAATATATACTAAATAACTAGGCAATATTGATAAATAAGCGAATCTGTACTTACCTCGGTCTAAGGCTCTGTTTCTCAAACTCCCTAACTTTGCGGTCATCTCACTCTTCCTCGGTGTTCCTCAACCTATCACCAATCATTTGGGATCAATATAGGCTCATCATACTATGTTTAGAACCCCTAGATAAGTCCCTAAATCCCCTGGAAATTATTCACAAAACACATCACAATTGCTGGTTTCAGGGGTCTGGTAGTGCGCTACCTGACATGGATAGCGTGCTATTTGCATGTCAATTCATCCTCCTTAGTACGCATAGCGCTCTATGTGCACCATACCTGCAATAGCAGCACTAATCTGCTCATCCAAATCGATCAAAAACACCTCCAAACTCAACAATTACACTCCCTATCAATCCGGGAGGACCTCTAATGAGGTTATAAACCCATTCAAATCAACAATAACCCCAATTCAACAAAATTTGATCATCACTATGAATTCAAACTTTAACAAACTCAAAAATCAAACTTACCAAAGTGATGATCACTAGCTTCTAATAAATATGGATTTTTCTCGAGATACGCATCGCGTTATCTCGAGACCGATCGCGTGGTTGATGCGTTCAATTGACATAGCTTAAAGTGACGCAAAATTTGACACATCAAGCACTTACGCTTCGTTCGAGACAATCCGATAATCCATATATTTCTAATATTTTTTATTTTCCAATATATATATTTATATATTTTAAAACATATAAATATATATCACGTATTATTCACCAATAAACTTAACAGACGTGCTTACAAGTGTCCTTGAGTGTGCACACTCATGCCACGACTCCCTTGTCACACTTGGTGTCTCGGTAAACCATAGTTTATTAGGTATTTTTCATTTTGTAGGCTTATGTACAATTTTTGTATTATACAACATGTATTTAAATTGATTTAACAATTTAAACAAACACTATACATCATGCAAACATATGCACACGCTAATCGAGGTACACCAAACTTAATTACGAGCCTAACTCGGATTAATTAGGATTTAGATTATTACTAATCACCAGCTTAAGGTAACGGGTCGTTACAGTCTCCCCAATTTAAAGTAATTTCGTCCTCAAAATTAAAGTAATCTGAAATTACATGCAGTTTCAAAGAGAAATAGGAACTATTTCTCATACTTCCGCTCTAAGGTTAGTTCCTCATCTTTGTGAAATCCCTATTTCACTATAACTAAAAGAAATCTCTTTGGTTCTCAGCTTTTTGATACACCTTGAAGCTAGCTTACCTCATAGTCCAAACTTATACAACTCCCTTTCATAGGTGAGATTTTCAATAGAACTTAATTTTCTTTTGAAAACTCTAACCACCTATGATATTTATCGACGTATCTTTTCTATTTTAATTGTATTATAGTCAAACGTTGGCTAATCTGCTGCATTTCCTCTTCGTAGTTCTAAATTAATTTCGGCTCAAACAAATTTGCATATCAACCCCTGTCTAGACACTCCGGTGAATGACATGGTTGACCATACAAAGTTTCAAAGGAATATTATATTCTAGATTGACAGCTGTTTTTATAAACGAACTCACACGGAGAAATGTATCCCTTCTAGTTATTATTAAACTTCAAGACACAAGCTTAAAGTATATCCACTAGCATCAAACTTTATTACTCCGGTTACCCATTGGTCTACCGATAATATACCATACTTAGGTTAAGATCAGTTCCACAGTTGTAGCAACAATTCACTACATCCTCTGGATGTGAATCCCGGACCTCTATCTGAAATAGTCAACACTAAAGCACCCTGAAATCTAACACCTCATGTATGTATATTTTTCATAAACAGTCAAGAGGATCTCACATAGAAACTAGCAAGAAATGCACAGACTCCATCAATTGTTAACTACAAATTTTTACAGTATTGTGCTTACGCTAACTCAGAGATAAACTGGAAACAAAATCCACCGATCTATGTTCTCAATTCAATTTAGGAGTAGGCAGCAAATACAATAAACCTCTGGGTTTCTTATGCACAACCCTAACTTGCTGACATATCTCATATCTCTTTATTATTCCCAAATCATCATTTTTCATCCTAGATTAACAATAAATAAAGGCGCCTCATTTCATTATATTTCTTACTGCTATCTGGATAAATGCAGTAAAGAATTTTATGAGATTTTCATAACATTTTTTGCCTTACTTGATCTTGAACTGGAATCCATAATCTATCCTTGAACTGTAACGCACCATTATCAAAAATTGACCAATCAAGATAATCTACTCTAGTCGTTAATTTGTAACGCTCTATATAATCCTGATTAGCTTTTTGACAACCAATCATCACTAAATCCTTTCCAATTCAGTTTGAATATAAACTCAAAAGATCAGATTAGTAGCTCTAAAATTAGCTCTCTCAGTTGATAACGTGTCAACTAAATTTACACAAATCATCATCACCGTCATTTCCTCATGAAGTCTAAATTGAGAAGCTCTATTAATAGCTACATTTTCTTCATATACTAGAGTTGCAATTGTATACTGACAGTCTGATAACACCTTTTTGTGTAGTTTTAAATTACTCAGGCTCTAACAAATTTGTATCATTACTTCTCATCCCACATCGTCTAACGACAAAGTAAAGCATACAAGTTCTTAAGGTAAATACCTCCATTCTATATGTTGCTTGTTAAAATTAACACCAGAGAACTCACAGTAAATATTTCTTCCAGTAATTCATATTTTCCAAGTTACAAGCTCAGAAACAATATTCTCTGGAAACCTTGGTCAACTTCAGATATATTGTGTTAAGATTGAGAAAGGTCCCTCACAGCTATTATACATCTCTTCCCCTTAAGAAGTAAATTTTTGGTTCCTTATCGAAATAATAATATTATTTCTCCATAAATCTCAACTCTTCTACACACATACATCTCGCTTACCTTTCCACGAGGATTTAAACAACAGTACTGGCAAGAAATTTCCCAACTCTGTGTATTTTAAAATTATATCAATAACCTTCAGTGGTCACCATAACTTAGGTTAATCCATCACGAATTTCTGAGTAGGAAATATCATTCAAATAAGCAAGAACAATATAATCCTCCAGGTTAAAATTATTCAGCTTCTACCTACTGATATATCTCATATTTCTTTATAAAATTGATATCGTCAATTTTTTTTTCATTTCAGGTCACCAACTATTCATTTTCATCACAATGAATTTAGGGCTTCACCTGAATAAATGTATTAAAGAAATCGATTAGATTCTCACAACATTCTTGCCTCAGTCATTGTTTCCAGTTTTAAGAACTTTCTTTACATGCTGAATCTTTTGATCTGAGATCATCCTTTCCAACATAAATAATTAGTAGTCATCCTTAACCTACTCTATAATTGCAATCAATCTCCTGCAATAATACATCACTCATTTCAATCGTTATTAGCTCAACTCCAATCTGAGCTCCAAAGAACAGACTTATAGTTAATGATCTAGTCAACTCAGCTGATGATGTGCCTGCGCAAGACTTCCATTTGGTCATCAAAAATATCTCACCTAAGAGATATTACTAAGCAACTTTTATTATAACTATAGCCTATGTCCCTTTCTGTTCAAAGCATTGTCACACCTTGATGAGTGATGTTTCAGAGTGAATTCCTAATACTTAGGAAAGGTTTAAGGTAACTTTCTTACCTTCTATTTCTATCATTCTGACAATTTCCATTTTTCAAACTTCCATACTTTGAAATTTGTTACTTATTCTTACACCAGTCCACCTGGTGTCATATTCTCAGGTTGTTTTTTAATGATTCCTCTAAGATTTTTATTAGTCTCAAAGAATGATTAAAAGATCATCAACAACCTTTCTTCTTAATTTACAAGTAATGCCTTTCCATATTTGGTACAACTACTAAATTAGTTAACCCAAGATTATCAGTCTCTAATAGTTTTTCTCCAAAATCTAGAACGATTTATATATAGCTGGAAATATGAGTTACAATTTTGCTTTATTGTGTCACCCACACATTCGTACCTAGATTAGAAGTCTTAGGATGAACCTCTAACTTTTTCCACAATTTAGGTTTTGTCAAGCAAACAATGTACTCAAACTATACTTTCACCTTCCTTCAAGGCATCCTTGTATTCAATTTCAACTTATAACCATCACATACTTAGGTTAACTGAATAAATCACACAACGATATCACAGATCCCCGGATCAATCGTTCGTAATATTCAATTATTTCAAGTTTACTTTCCACTCTTTACCATTGTGTTGAATATAGGACAACCTCATATTGTCTCAATCACTTTCAAATCCCATGAGTTACTGTTAATATTCAACACTCTTACCATTTACTATCCTTTGAAACTTTGCACTAGCATTTGCAAAAAAATCTAGTCTAAACCAAATTACCGTTACCAATTCCAATTATGCACAGTAATTACTCGTGCATTCTCTAAGTCATTAAAGATTCCATGTTATTATTGATAACACAATAATAACTTCATTACAATAGGGTTTTCCTTCACTTGATACCCTTAATTTATGAAAATAGCATGAGTTATAGTAAGTTCTAGTGGTTTTCACCATCCACTTAAAATGATGCAACACACACCTGTAATCATCTTATAAAGATATATATCCTTAGCTGTGATCATTTCACTTTGAAAATAAAATTTCAACTACCTCTTGAGAATCGTTGATTTCTCTTTTTTCCAGAAGGAGTTGTCAATCTGAGTAATAAATACTCATTTCGACTACTACACATTAATTCTTAGATTCCCCAAATCCTCAGATTTACTGACCACTTATTCTCCCCAATTTAGACTATACCTATCTAAAAGATCAGACTAGGATATCCTACTAACTTAATGCTATATTCTTGGTTTAATTATCTTTTATTAATAAACCACTTGTTATTCCAATATGGATTCACACCATAACTGGAATATCAACTTCATAACAACTTATGAAGTAAAAATACATTAGTAGTTTCCTAACCTCTATTATAATTTTATCATTTACCACTACATTGTTTACTGAATAACTTTCATTACTTCCATACTAGTCTCAATACTAGTATTAAATCACCTCTCAAAGTGGTCCGCCATATTTGAGTTTCATCAAAAGTCATTTTGTATGTCTTTATTTTATAATTTCCATTCTCCTAATACACACTTCAAGATCTTGATCCAATCGATACTTCTTCACTAACTATTATTTTTCTAATAATATCAGTAAGAAGAAAAACCACTGAAGATGTTCTTATGTCTATCCTTTTTTTCTATCCCCGAGGTTAAGACTCTCCGGAGCTCTTACCTACAACATGAGAAAAAACATTTATCAAAACCTTAGTTTATTTATAACACGAGACCACTCTTCGAGTCGATAAACTTAGGTTACGTTATTAGGGTAATCAGAGTACCTTAAACTTTTAAAGTAGCCTAACATTCACTTCAAGCACCATCCAAAAGTGAATGTATGGTCAGAGCCTTGTCCATGATACCCAACTATATCACTGTTACCATTTTATCCCTAAAAGTGATAAATCATAAACTCTGGCACCACACTACATCAGAGTTATTCCTTGATTCTAATAACTCTCAGAATAATGAAACCACGTTTTATACACTAAGGTTAACCAAGGTTTTAAAATTTATGGCTGTGATACCAAATAGTAACATCCCGTAACCTGATTAGGGCAATACCCGACCTGAAACCCTAATTAAGCCCAGATTACCTTTACCGAACTTAACCAGAGCCAACAGCCTTACCACCTTCACCTGATAAGCACTATTGTATATCGACTATCGAAATTAAATATTTAATATACGCAGCGGAAATTTAAAACTTTTCAATAATCAAAATAAGATATACAATATTTAAAACAAACCGTAATAAACCTCGATTATACAAATCTCCCATCCCATATGATATTACAAAATAGTAATTCAACACCAATATATAAAACCCGAGAAATGCATTACATCGAAGAGAAGTTCAAGACTCATATAACTTCTCTATCCCATAGTCGTAGCACTCATCGGATCTACCTGTAATGTTAATTGGGGTGAACGCTCCAACTTGCCTAATAAGTAGGGATTCACACTAATCATCAACATTCAATATAATATTCTAGGATATCATGCAATAAAAGCATGCACCAATAATATCTAACAAGAATATGGAAATCATATATATTTAATATATAAATAGATAAAAATCAAAGGTCTTGGACTATTACACTGTGACCCTATTTTATTTATAAAACTAGGGCCAATTGCCCACCGGCGCCATTAATACGAGTGCTAACCCAACACACCGTGCATATGTGATGTTTAGCCAATCGATTAATGCCCAATGGTTCTATCCTAAAACCTCTAGATAATATGTAACCCACGCAACCTATTAATTGAGTAGGAGTTACGTATAGAATGGGAGATCACTCCCAAGTCCAATATAACCTGGTCTCAGCCCTGAGGAGTTACTCTCATGGATCACATTAGACATTGTTTTTTGTTCATTTGAAAAACCATCAAAGTGTACATAATCCCCCATTTCAATCCAACAACTACTTGAGCTTTATATACTAAATAGTCAGGCAATATTGATAAATAAGCAAATCTGTACTTACCTCAGTCTAAGTCTCTGTTTCTCAAACTCCCTAACTTTTCGATCATCTCACTCTTCCTTGGTATTCTTCAAACTCTCACTAATCATTTTGGATCAATATAGGTTCATTATGTTATTTTTAGAAACCATATACTAGTCCATAAGTCCCTCCCAAAAATTATTCATAAAACACAGCACAGTTGCTAGTTTAAGGGGTCTGGTAGCACGCTACCTGACATGGATAGCGCGCTATCTGCATGTCAGTTCATCCTCCCCAGTACGCGTAGCACACAATGGCCAAAGCTTAGCGCGCTATGTGCACCAAACCTGCAATAGAAACACCATTCTACTGATCCAAATCGATCTGAAACACCTCCAAACTTGACAATTACACTCTTAATCAATATGGGAGGACCTCTAATGAGGTTATAAACCCATTTAAATCAACAATAACGTCAATTCAATAAATTTTGATCATCACCATGAACTCAAAATTTAACAAACTCAAAAATCAAACTTACCAAAGTGATGATCAGTAGCTTCTAATCCATTTAAGCTCCTCAACTTCGTTAAATTCAGCTTCCGGAGCGATCTCCCTTCGATTTGAATCGAAATCGACCTCCCAAACCCACTCAAACGATCGAATAAACGAAGATAAGGATGAGTTTTGTTTTTATATATGGATTGTTTTCATGATACGTGTCACGCTATCTCGAGACTGATCACGTGGTTGATGCGTTAAAATGACAGCTTAAAGTGACACAAAACTTGACACATCAAGCACTTACGCTTCGTTCGAGACGATCTGATAATTCATATATTTCTAATATTCTTTTATTTTACAATATATATATTTATATATTTAAAACATATAAATATATATCTCGAATTATTCACCAATAAACTCACCTACGTGCCTACAAGTGTCCTTGAGCATGCACACTCATGTCATGACTCCCTCGTCACACTTAGTGTCCCGAAAAACCATAGTTTATTGGGCATTTTCTGTTTTATAAGCTTGTGTATAATTTTCATATTATACAACAACCTATATATAAATTTATTTAACAATTCAAACATACACCATACATCATGCAAATGCACGCATATGGTAATCGAGGTACACCGAACTTAATCACGAGCGTAACTCGGATTAATTTGGATTTAGATTAGTACTAATTAACAGCTTAATGTAACAGGTCATTACAGAGTATGTGAGATATATGTACGAGAAGTGTTAAGAATTCATGGAGTTCTAGTGTCAATTACTTCGGATAGAGATTCGAGATTCACATTCAGATTGTGGATTGAATTGTAGAGATGGATGGGAAATATTCTAAACCTCAGTATTACATATTATCCTTAAATTGATGGGCAGATTGAGTGTCAGATCTTGGTTCTAAAGGATATGTTTCAAGCTCATATTTTGGAGTTATCTTATAATAATAACTATCAGGCTAACATTCGAATGGCTCCTTTTGAAACTTTGTATGGTCGGCTATGTTGTTCACATCCATTTTAGGCAGAGGTTGGTGATATAGTTTTATTTGGGTTGTAGTTGATTCAAAACTACAGAGAGAGAATTCAGCAGATTTGCCATCGTTTGACTACGGAACAGCTAAGACAAAAGTGATACGCCGATAAACATCATAGGTTTTTAGAGTTCTTAAAGTATGATTATGTTTTGTTGAAAGTCTCACCTATGAAAGGGATACAAAGATTCAGATTGCGGGGTAAGCTAGCTCCTAGGTATATTGGGTCGTTTGGAATGAAAGAAATAGTTGTTTCCGTTGCTTACAGGTTAGATTTACCTCCTCATTTTGCTGAAGTTTTGGGTTTTGGGGTTCATACATAGCAAAAAATTCAAAAAAAAAATTGAAAAACCCTAATAGGACCAGAAAATAAGTTCCATTAAACTAAATCTAAAAAAAGTAAACCATACCTTTATCCAGGATTTCCTTTTCTAATTATTCGATCTCCAAGATGTTTAAGTGCCCATCCTCTATCGAAAATTCACACACGAATGGTTACCACAATTTAGAGTGCTAGACCTAAAAGAGAGAAAACATTTTTCTTTATCTTCCAAAATCTATAGAACTCGAAAATAGCAAAAACGAAAATCTTATTTAGTTTTAGGGTTTCAACCCCTATTTATATGTGTAGATAAGCCATCACTTAAAATCTTATTCATAATACAACTATTGTATTTAGGCAGCTTAAGCAAATTACACATATGCCCCTATTAAATAAATTATCATATAACAAATCGTAAGGGCTTTATGTCATGAATTTTATCATATAGAAATTCATTACTCTGAACCAATTGAAATATTGAAAAGGCATTCTCTATGTGTAATCCTATAGGTTCACGCAACGTTGGTAGTGAACCAAAACAATTTTGGAACACAAGCCATAAGCCGTTTCTAGCAAGGACTTATGACTACCTAAGTGGCAAGAATATCAAAATCGATACAGCCTAATGAATAACATATATCATATCATTTTGTCATGCAATATCCCTTAACTAAACATAAGGCATGAAAAGTCACCCTTAATGTTCAATCGTACTAGTCTTGATCTTTAGTTAAACTGAAGACATCCAAGTGACATTGATCATATCAATTCACATAGACATGACCATTATTAGTATATCATCTCAAAGTATCCATTAATATCTCTCTCTATATAAGAATGAAAAATTATATCTTGATTACACACCTTCACATATTATTCACATGGTAACCAATCAAAATCTTTATAATCGTCCAATTAAAGAAAATGTTTGATTGTGTCAAATTACAATGCTCCTAATATTGAAGTATATTGTAATCTCAAGTAGAATGACTAAATGATATACCTACCATGAGTAACACCTATGACTTAATCCCTGTGGTTTATCATAGCGTGTCAATCCAATACCTTTTTCCCTAATAATTACTCATGATCTCGATTCGTATACCTATACATATGATCATCACATAACCATCAATCAAGATTCACAGTAGTCTTAATTCATTATGATCCCAGTATAATGACCGAGTAAGGACATTTAAGATATTTCAACAAATACCCATAGATCTTATTATAAGGTAATCATGCAATCACTTATAATAAAGCATCAAATGAAAACCTCTATTTTACTAACTAAAATTATAAGATAAACAATGTTTATAGATTGACCTAGGGCACATTCCCCAACATGGAGTTCATAATGTCTTTCACGTGTCTATGCTCCGCAAAATGGAGACTTAGTTCACTCTAAGGATTGATTGGAATGAAATTGATCTTCGCAAAGACTTATCTTATGATGAGCCGCATATTTAGATTCTTTATCGCTAGATTGAGTGGTGGAGATTCAAACATATTTTTTTGGTTCAAGTGAAATAGTGATTTCACGCAGACGAGGAGCTAACTCGGGAGGGGGAGTCTTATATGATGGAGCAGTTTCCTTTTCTCTTGCAAACTATAGGTAATTTCATATTTACTTTAATTTCACGGATGAAATTACTTTTAATTGATGAGACCGTAATGAAATGTTACCTTAAACTGTTGATTAGTTTTAAACCTAATTATAATTAACCCGAGTTAGGCTCGTGGTTAAGTCTTGCATACCTTGATTAGCGTGTGCTTGAGTTTGTGCGATGGTTTATGTTTTTTTGGCATGTTTAAACAAATTTATAGGTTGTAGTATAAAAGGAGAATTTATATACAGGCCTATACTTGGAGAATATATAATTAAGTAATAAATACTTGATACACTAAGTGCGACGAGAGGGTCATGAAATGAATGTGCACGCCCGATAATAATCATGGGCATATCCAGTGAATTTGTTGGCAAGAAAATACATGTGATATATATTTATATATAATTAATATATAAATATACATAATTAAAACTATAGGTTTAATTTGCAAAATAAGGATCGTATGATTGTCTCGAGATGAACGTAAATAGAGATTATGTTAAGATGTGTATCACGATAGACTGTGTCAATTTAGCGTAATGCTCATTTGATCAACCTTAAGATAGCACGATGCATATCTCGAGGAAATCCATATATATAAATAAAAATAGTTAATGTTTATCACTGTTTGATCGAGTTAGAGAGAGGAGAGTAGCTGAGTGTTTCTTCCTATAGAAGAGTTGATTCAGGATAGGTTTCTCAATGGTTTGGAATGGATAATCCACTATAATCCAAAGATTCATCACAGTGATAAGTTTAGTGGTACTCCCCGATATAGTGGGGTGCATTTTTGTTTTGTTTGGTGGATTGAACAAGGGCTGCTGCCCTATTCATTATCGAGACAGAGAAGGGTGGAGTGCATTCCCATCATGAATTTAGGAACCCAGTTGGTGGAGCGCTCCCTACTAAGTGAGGGAGCGCATTCCCACCTCAGAAAACAACAATAGTGTTGGTTCTTGTATGGAATTTTCGGAGCTTTTAGGGACTGACTTAGGTTTTCTAAAAATAAGGTATTAGAACTATATCAACCTCAAATGAATTTGAGATAGGTTTTAGAACACCGAGAAAGGTCGAGTGACCCGAAAAAGTTAAGACATTGTATCAAAACCTAATCGAGGTGAGTAGGACTTATATTCTTCTCAATTATGCATTGTAAATTAGTATATTTAGCTCATATAGCATTGTAGACTGGGATTAGGGGCAACATACTGTGATTTCACTTTTTTATGTGGAGAATTTTGAAAATAATCAATAAGGCGGACTAGGACTGTAGATTGAAATGGTGTGCCGAAAAATGGATTTCACCCTTTGTCTTAAAGAATGGAAAGGTTTGCTTGAAAATGGATTACGCCTTTTTATCCTAAGTTAGCCGGAGTCCTACCTTAGTCATCGTTGTCCATTTAGAGTTTGTAGCATAGTCAAGCTAGAATAAACCAACAGAATCCTTTGTCGGCCAACATATGGATTATGTGGCCGTATTCCCGAATGACTGGAGAGTACAACTCCTTAGTCAAATGCAAATTACAAATCATGAGTACAGTTGCATGTTACCTATCGAAATTGCATTCATTTATTTATTGTTTATATTTTTTATTGCTTGAATAGATATGTCTTGGTTCTATATTGCTAGTCATTGATTTATTGATATTGACAAGTCATTAATTAGATAAATTTTATAGTGTAATTTAGCTTGATTTTTGGGATAAATGATGATATTACACTAGGGATTCTCTTTTTTTGTGATTTCAGGTTTTAAATAAAAAAAATGAAGAAATGGTAGAAAAGAGAAAGAAAAGAAAGACAGTCAACTGGAAAACTACACCAGCGATTTGCCAGCGATTCGGAACAGCATTAGGAACCTCCAAATAAATCAACAACAATACAAGGCTAGTGAATCCATAGCAAATTGGAGAATAAACAAGAAATCGCCAGCTGAATCGGTGGAGCAGAGAGAGCTAAACTCAATGATTTACTCAGTGATTTATGCATATGTGAGGAATCGTTAACAAATCGCTGAGGTTGGTGACAATTTTTTTAGATTAATATGAGAAATTTGTATTTATCTAGGATAAGTATCCTTAAGGTAACTATATATAGGAACAGAGAGCTTCAAAATAACTCTCTCGAATTACTCTTTAAGTATTCTTTACTTTTCTTTTCTCTTTTATTGGGTTATATATGTGAAGCAACATTGGAGCATTGATTTAAAGATATTTATTTACCGAATTATGTCTTTTAATTACGTATTAGCATTGTTTATTTTCAGCATGTGTGAGTAGTCTATCAATCTAAACAAACCTAAAGCATGCAATATATTTTGGATTGTTATGTAGTTATATTTATGGAATCACATATTTAATTCTTTAAATCGATTCATACACGTCAATCGCGGATAAAACAAGTTGTTTTTGCGTATTACAACTAGTAATTTTCTATATTGAGTGCATAGTGGCCAATGTGTTCCTTAATATAAAGTATTCAATTCTATGTATATAGTTATTGATAACAATTTTAGAAGTAGTAACTAAGATTAATCTATAAGACATTTCCCGAGCAGACGTCTTAGGTGATTATGTTTTGAGTTGTTTATTATGCAGCTTCGGTAATATTAGTTTTGATTAGGCATGATTTTCATTGAACTTAATGCTATCGTATGTCTACGATGTTGTGTTTTATCCAATTTGTAGATTTACAATGATATTGGCATTTCCATTGAATTTAGGAAAATCGATGGTTGGCTAAAGGCTATCAACCTATTATGAAATAGGATTTAATGATTCTAAAATTCCATGTATTATGATTATAACTATGTTATAAAGTGATGTTATGTTCTAATGTTTGAATGCAATCCAAGCATATTACTTCGTTTAATGAGGATTTGTTTAGATGTTTATTTAGATATTTATATTACATTGAATTTGAATATTGTTTATTTTAGTTTGCAATTGATTTGTTTGGATTAAGTTAGTTGGTTTGATTTATTAAGTTATTAGTCATAGTTGTTAGTTATTTAATATTTTAATTCCCATTTAATTAGATTAATTAAATTAATAAAAATAAGAAAAACACTTTCCTAAGAAGTTTGCAAAATCCATATGGAGATTATATCCCGCTTATATCTACTACCAGTTATAAATATATGAAAAATTAATTACTTTGCACGCTCGACACGTGCCAATTTTTGGTCCTATTGCCGGGGAATTTAAAAATAATCTCTTGGAAACCTTCTTGTTGAAAGTCATATGAAATGACTGAATATGAAGAAGAATTAACCTTTAGGCAATCTGATAGGAATGTCACGGCTTATGAACCTCTGTGCATAACTTTCACAATAGAATTTATGGAATTTGAATTGAAATTCAGACTCCTAAATTCTTTACTGTGTTTCTATGGTGAATATAATGAAGATGCCCAAAAATTTATTAGAGAGTTTGTACATAAAGTAAGCATAGTAAAACCTAAATATACTGATAGATTATGTTAATTTAAAAGCTTTTCCTTCCGTATTGAAACGCCAAGTTTTAGATTGGTTGTTTTATCTTCATCAAACCAACTAGTCAAATATGCTACAAGTATTTCTTGATCAATATGTCCCAACAAGACAAATTAGTCTATATAGACAAATAATTAGTAATGCTAGGATGATAACTGGAGAAACTTTTGATGAATTTTGGGATAGGTATAAAAGATTGATCTCACTATGTCCAATGCTTATATTTACAGAAAAAACTTTAATACAATATTTTTATGAAGGATTAAATCACTTAGAATGATAATTCTTAGACAGTATGTGTGGAGGGACTTTGCTTTATAAATCACCAACTTTAGCAAGAAAAGCCATAAATATAATGGCTAAGCAATCAAAGCAGTATGGTGAAAAGAGTGAACCACCCAAAGATATCTAAGTGACATGAATAAGACATATAAAACACTTGATGATAAGATAGACAAACTAAAAGCCATGGTTGAATTATTACTAAACGATAGATCAAGCACAGTAAAATCTTGCAATGAATTACAAAATTCTAATGATGAAATCCATTGAAACAACAAATCAAAATAGAATAAGCTAATGTTATAATGAACCAATATGATAGGTTTGTTAATCCTAATTACAACTTTAATAGTTATGCAAACTACCCATAACTAAATGTAGGTAATAATATTAATAATCAGGGTTATCAAAGGTATAAAATGTCTAATAATTCAGAAAGGGTACAATATCAAATAATTGAAACATTACAAAATGATATGACTGAAGTTAAAAACCAATTGAGTCAAATGGTAACACAGATGAGTGAATTTGTAAAGCAAGGAAAATTACCATCTCAACCTTATCCTACTATACATGAAAAAAGCACCAGCTATAACATTACGAAGTGGTAAGTAGATGGATGAACCTAAAATGTCAAACCAATTAGTTCCAAGAAAAGAAATAAAAGAAGAATTAGAAAAAGAGATAAGTAACAAAACTCTCAAGGAAAAAGGTAATAAACCTAATGAAGATCGACTAGTTAATATAGAATCACCATTCCCTTACTGTTTGGAAGATAATGAAATGCTAAGAAGCTACAGGAAGAAAAACAAATATCTGATACATTAAAGAAAGTAGTAGTTAATATACTTTTGTTTGAAGTCATTCAAAATGTATCTAAGTATCAAAAATTTATAAAAGATTTATGCACTAATAAGATTAAGGCTAATGAAATGGTAAGTCTAGGAGAACACGTATCAGCATTAATCCTAAAGACATACATACATTTATGCCTCCATAAATGTTATGCCTTTATCTATCTATTTACAAATGATAAACATACATTTAGAAGAAACTGGTATAGTCGTACAACTAGCTGATAGATCTACTGTTAAACAAGTAGGGTTTACTTGAAGATGTACTAGTCAAAGTTAATGATTTAATCTTCCCAACATATTTCTATGTCTTAGATATGATGTTAGGGAATGTGCACTAGGTCAATCTACAAACATTTTTTATCTTATTATTTTAGTCAATAAAATTGAGGTTTTCATTTGCTATTTTATTATAAATGATTGCATGTTTACATTATAGTAAGATCCATGGGTATTTGTTGAAATATCTTAAATCTCCCTAGTTGATCATTATACTGGAAACTATAAAGAATTAAGACTAGTGTGAATTTTGATTTATGCTCATGTGACGATCACACGTATAGGGATACGAATCGAGATCATGAGTACTTGTCAGGGAACAAGGCATTGGACCGACCAACTATGAGAACACCACATGGATTAAGTCATAGGTGTCACTCATGATAGATATATCATTTAGTCCTTTGACTTGAAATTAGTATAGACTTTAATATTAGGAGCATGGTAATTTGACACAATCAAACGTTGTCTTTAGCCTGACGATTATAAAGATTGTGATTGGTTACCATGTAAATAATATGTAAAGGTATGTAATTGATATAGAATTTGTCACTCTCGTATAGAGAGAGATATCAGTAGATCCCTCAATATGATAGAATGATAATGGCCAAGTCCATATGAATTTATATGATCAATGTCACTTGGATGTTTTCAGTTTACCTAAAGATTGAGACTAGTATGATTGAACATTAAGGGTGGCTTTCCATGCCTTATGTTTACTCAAATGATATCACACGAAAAAAGGATATGATATATGTCATTCATTATGTTGTATCGATTTTGATATTCATGCTACCTGGGTAGTCATAATGCCTTGATAAAGACCGTTTATGACTTGTGTAACAAAATAGTTTTAGTTCATTGCAATGTTGCACAAAAAATAGCTTTGCGCGATTTCAATTGGTCCAGAGTAATGAAATTTAGATGATAAAATTCATGACAAAAAGGCCTTACGATTTGTTATATGATAAATTATTAATAGGGGCGTATGTGTAATTTGCTTAAACTGCATAAATACAATAGTTGTATTACGAATGTGATTTTAAGTGAGGGCTTATCTACACATATAAATAAAGGGTGAAACTCTAAAACGAAATAAGATTTTCGTTTTTGCAAATTATGAGTTCTCTGGATTTAAGGAGAGAAAAAAAAACATTTTTAATCTCTGTTAAGGTTAGCACTATAAATTATAGTCGCCATTCATGTGTGGATTTTTTATTGAGGACACGCACTTGAACATCTTGGAGATAGAACAATCACAGAAGACAATCACGGATAAAGGTATGATTTACTTTTTTGTTCTAGTTTAATGGAACCTATTTTCGATCTTGTTGGTGTTTTTTAAAATTGTTTTGAATTTTTCACTGCGTATGAACCTCGAAAACCCAACACATGAAAGAAGATAGCTTATCTAATCGAGTTTCCATAATCTTAGGAAGACCGTTTTTGAAAACAACAAAAGTAAAGATCGATGTTTCAAATGGAACATTAACGATGCAAGTAGACGATGATGCAATAAATTTTAATATATACAAAGCAATGAAATACTCAATAGATGTTTCTTCCATATGAACATTAGATATAATAGATCCATTAACTGATAAATCTTTAAGAAAATATATTATAGATAAGCTAGAACTGACAATCAAAGATTTAGAAGAAGATGAGGACAAAGATGAGGAAGCAAAAGAGATAATAAGTATTCTAGAATCATATAATGAACTACCAGAACTTACTTATTACCTAGACTTATGTAGATCTCATTCAAAACTTCTATCCTCTATAGCTAAAGCTCCTGAACTGGATCAAAAAACTTTACTAGAACATTTTCAATATGTATATTTAGGGAACTGTGATAATTTGCCAGTAATAATTTCTAACAAATTAACTAATCTTGAAGAAAATAAGTTCATAAATGTATTGAAAGAATTTTAAGGAGCAATAAGATGGACCATAGATGATATCAAAGGAATAATTCTAGCTACGTGTATGCATTGGGTAAACCTAGAAACCGATACAAAAGCTTCTAGACAACCTCGATGTACATTGAACCCACCTATGATGGATGTAGTTAAAACTGAGATATTAAAATTATTAGATGCAGGAATGATATTTATAATAGCCGATAGCAATTGGATGAGCCCAGTCTAAGGAGTCCTTAAAAAAATAGGAATTATAGTAATAACAAATGAATATGGAGAATTAGTACCAACTAGAATCCAAAATGGTTGGAGGGCATGTATAGTTTATAAAAAGTTGAATGCCTCAACCCAAAAAAACACTACCCACTCCCATTTATAGACCAGATATTGGAAAGATTAGCTAGAAAAACCCATTATTGTTGCCTATATTGTAATTCATGATTTCACCAAATACTTGTAGCCTAATAAGATCAGGAAAAAACAATTTAACTTGCCTCTTCGATACGTTTGCTTATAGACATATGCCTTTTGGTTTATGTATCGCACCTTTAACAATTCAATGATGTATTGTTAGTATTTTCTTTGATTATGTGGAAAATCTCATTGAAGTTTTTATGGATGATTTAACCGTTTATAGTAATTCTTTTTATGAATGTTTAGTTAATTTAACTAAAGTACTTAAATGATGCATAGAAAAGAATTTAGTACTAAACTATGAAAAATGTCATTTCATGGTAGACGAAGGATTAACATTATTACATATAGTGTCACATGAAGGAATAAAGGTAGATCATGCAAAAATCCAAGTAATCGAAACGTTACCTTACTCCACCACGGTAAGAGAGTTACATTCATTTCTTCAACATGTAGGATTCTATAGAAGATTTGTAAAAGATTTCTATAGAATTACACAACCCTTATGCAAACTTTTACAAAAAGACATTCCTTTTGGATTTACAAATGAATGCAAGATAGCATTTGATAATTTAAAAGATTCTTTAACTACTACGTCTGTGATTAAATCACCAGATTGGTCATTACCATTTGACATAATGTGTGATACAAGTAACTATGTAGTCGGAGCTGTTTTAGATCAAAAAGTAGGGAAAAATCCCATGTTATATATTATTCCTCCAAGACAGTAGATACAACCCAACAAAATTACACAACTACTGAAAAATAACTTTTAGCGGTAGTATTTTCCTTAGAAGAATTAAGACCATATCTATTAGGAACAAAGGTAATAGTTTATTCAGATCATACATCTTTGTGATATTTAATGACAAAACAAGATGCAAAACCTAAACTAATAAGATGGATATTACTCCTGAAAGAATTCGACCTTACTATAAAAGATAAGAAAGGTCCCAAAAATTTAGTAGTAGACCACTTAAGTAGGTTAGAGAATGGAAGACCACCTATACCATTAAAGGATGAGTTTCCAGATGAATACTTATATATCATACATATGGAAGGCCCTTGGTATGCCAATATAGTTAATTATCTTACCACCAATAAGTTATCACCTTACTTGACGAGAGCCCAAAAGAATAAGATTAAAAAAGATTCTAAACTATATTCATAGGATAAACCCTACTTATGGAATTTTTGCACCGACCAAATAATTAGGAGATGCATACCACATTCAGAAGTACAATCAATTATAGCTTATTGTCATACTTATGCAAGTGGAGGCCATTTCGGCCAATGTAGAATTGCCCGTAAAATTTTAGATTTTGGATTCTTTTGGCCCACTTTATTTCACGATCGATTCCTTTATATAAAATCTTGTCTGAATTGCCAACGAATTGGAAACCTATGACATATAAATCAAATGCCTTTAACCCTTATCCTATTTGGTGAAGTGTTTGATTTATGGGGAATATATTTCATTGGACCATTTCCACCATTAAATGGAAATGTTTATATTTTTTTTGCTATAGATTATGTGTCGAAGTTAGTAGATGCAAAAGTTACTAGAACTAATAATTCAAAAATAGTGATTGATTTCCTTAAATAAAAATTTGTTACAGTTTTTGGAGCACCTATAGCACTTATAAGTGATAGAGGTTCACATTTTTGTAATTGAATAGTTGTTAATCTACTTGCTAAGTACAACGTTACACAAAGGACATCTACTGCATATAACCCACAAACTAGCGAACAAGCCAAAACGTCAAATAGAGAAATTAAGTTAATTCTAAAAAAATAGTTAGTCAACATGTAAGGATTAGAGTTTTAGACTTGATGAAGCATTATGGGCATATAGAACGACATTCAAGATTCCTATAGGCCTATTAGGTTAGTATTTGGAAAAGCATGTCAATTAACAGGTGAACTAGAAAATAAAGCCGATTGGGCAATAAAAACATGCAACATGAATTATCAGGAACGAGGACGCCAATGTAAGTTAAGTCTTCAAGAACTAGAAGAAATAAGGAATAACGCATATGAAAATGCATAAATTTATAACGATAAAATTAAAGCATTTCATGATAAGGACTTACTTAGTAAAAACTTTCAAGTAGGAGATAAAGTTTTGCTATTTTATTCAAGACTTAAATTATTTCATGGTAAACTCTGTTTGAGATGGACATGAACTTATATAATTCTCTATTAACTACCTCATGGTGCAGTAGAAATAGAAAGCTTAAAAATAGGACAAATATTAAAAGTAATTGGTCATAGGTTAAAACCTTATTATGAAACTTTTGTTGAACAAGATATGGAAAGCATCAACCTTGAGACTGACCAAAAAAATAAGAAAAGTAAAGAAATGGAGTCCAATGTTTGCATCCTCATAAGTGAAACCATTAAAAATGAAACCATTACACTATGAATGAATAAGAAGTCATACAATAAGAAGAAGAAAATCAGAAATGCAACAATCGGAAGACACACAACTTGAAGTGCACCAACAAAAAAGAAGTGACCAGAGGAAGAAGAATCCAATTATGAGCGACTAAGGCTTCAAGATTTAGGACATATGTTTAAAATTTACAAAGATGATCCTAGGAAACTACTCCTCAATGTAATGATCAACGAAGTCAGCTTCCCTAGCGTTTTACTTGACATAAGAGCTGATATGAAAATCTTACTAGAACAATGGTTAAAAAAAATGATGTTGATGATTGATTTTATGTCACCTTTAGTTGTCCACAAGGCAAATAGTGATAAGATCTTTCCACTAGGACTGTCCATGAATGAACCAGTACAAGTAGGATGATTCAAATACCTCACCAGCTTTTTAGTAGTACCACATATTGAGAAAAATGATGTGATATTGATGGGACATAATTTTTTTTAGACAGCTGGAGCTATTCTCGATGTCGAACAATGTATAGTTATAATTAGGAATGGAAATGAGTACATGTATCTTCAGGATGGTTACAAAATGGACGACTACATCGATGATGATGATTATGATGACAGCTACAAAGGTGAGACATCATGTCGTGATGAATAAGCTAAAAAATGTTATGTAGATGCTAAGAATGATAAGGAAGACGAATATATCAAGACTAATGAAGAATCAATTGATGTTTAGTTTGACTCGCTCAAACTAAACGACGAGTGATCTTATATACTAAGTCGAGCCATTGATTATAAACAACAACGCTCTATAGGAGGGTGCTCATACTCTATCTTTATTTTCAGCTTTAGTAGGATTAGTTAGTTGTTTTTCTATTCTCTCAAGTTTTGACTCTTATAATGGGAGTATTTTAGGATTATTATCCTAAAATAATTTCAAGTAAGGGGGGTTGATCGAGCCAAAGTCTTTCCATTTACTAGAATTAGGATAGTATATTTATCTTTCACTTGAATCTTATTTGTTTTAAACTATTTTAAGTAATAAAGCATTTATTTAGTATATTATCCCCTAAATAAAAGTTCTAATATTGTTATTATAATACCTATTATTGAATACAGATCATTCTACCTTAGTTATGACTTATATGTGTGATAACTATTCAAATATAGAACATATTAGAAAACAACATAAATGACTCAGTGATTTCGCAGCGATACCAATTAACACTGGAATTCGTTGAGTAAATCACCAGCAGTTTGCTGGTTTTTATGTAAAAAATTACTCTTTGATTTATCTGTGATATTTTTATTAGGATTCGCTGAACTAATCGCTAAACCACTGAGACCAATTTTTATCAATTTTACTGGCAATTTATCAGCAATTTTACTTAAATCCCAATTCGCTGAGCGCTAATCCATGTTTTTTAAAATAGAACCTCAAATTGCCTACACTAAAACCTTTCACACCTAAAACTCTTACTCCCATTCGTTTGATGTAAATATTTTAACCTAGATTCAACCCTTCAAAGCTTCAATTAAATCCCTCTAAGTGCATCCCACTTTGATTAAGAGCACTTTAACTTTATAAATTTTGAATATAAGATTACACACCTAACTTAAGGCTTAATGATTGTTTTGTTTGAAATTGGACCGTGGAGAAAGGAATTAGAGGAGCTAGAAAAGCAATTTACTTGAGAGATTCACTATTAAGAATGTAATGAATCAATACTCTACAAACCTTTTTCTTAGTGTCGAAATCAGATCAATAGCTAAGATTTGTCATAATAGTTGTTACGATAAATTTTATTAGTAAATGAGTCGTTCAAATCCAACACATGATACATGTGCTCGAAATCAAATATGAAAATAGTTAGAGATTTGGATAAAGATATGCGGTCACAACCGAAGGATTAAAGAGATTGCAACATGATTTCTGGATCAGGCAGTTAAAGATTTGATATTATCTCAACCGACGGATTGATTACTGAATATTATGAAAAGGTTGAAGATTGTGATTCAGAAGACTGATCACCACGTGTTTATTATGGAGAAACGTGGTTGTTTCAAAGATGGAGATTGTTCAGATCTTTCTAGTTTTAGTTAAGATCATGTAATCTACATTTGTCTATTTATTTGTCAAAGTGATTGAGTCTTGTACACCAGTTATTCAATTTGCTTTGTATTGTAAACCTATTTTATTAACTTCCTTATCGAGTTGTAAAGCATCCAAGGGGACTTGGGTGTTCTAGTGAAGGGGAGCCTCACACATATGAGGGATCTTGTATATGTAAAGTCCACAGAGAAGGTATGAAAGTGTGCTAGGAGGAGCTCAGTGAGGGAGTCATGACATGGAGCCCTGTTGTTCTATTGATCAAACTAGTGGAGTTTACATCTGAGCGTGGTCGCGCAGATGTACGTCTTAAACTGGACTGCGATAACACAACTGGTGTCCTGGTTTGATTTATTTTACTACATACTCTACGTTTGAGTATTTGCATTGATTTAAGATTCCTAGTTACAACGAACATTATATTCGGTTGTAACCACTTTTGGTTATTTCAATTGGTATCAAAGCGGGGACTGTGAAGTCTTTGCTTTACAAAGATGCGTGAGATCCGTATTAACCACAATGTCTCAGGGAAACCAATCAGACAGCCTCAAGCGTCTCAAACACAAGACCGCCACTGCTAACCAATACAAATTACATATATTGGAATGCTCATATGGAGGGGTACATTATGTCCATTGACGTCAAAGCATGGAGGGCAATTGAGAAAGGGTACACACCACCCAAAGTTGATAGAGAACCAAAGAATCTAGATGATTGGGCAGCATATGAGGAGAAGCTTTTGTCAGTCAATGCTAAAATGTTGAATGCTGTCCTCAGAGCTTTCAAGTAGGAGCACCTCAAACTCATCTATTCATGCAGAATGGCAAAGGAGGCATGACAGATACTAGAAATTTTTTGAAGGTAACAAAGATGACCATGAATAAAAAATTATGTTGCTGGCATCTCAGTTTGAAACACTGAGAATGGGAGAAGAAGTATCAATTGTTGAATGTTCTGCTAAACTCAACGACATCGCCAACCAAACTCAACAATAAGGAAAGAAAAACTCCAACAAAAAATTAGTTTAAATGTCAATCAAAAGTCTCCCTGCAAAATACAACATGAAAGTTGCTGCTATTCAACAGAATCGAGGTCTCAAAGACCTTAAATTTGAAGAACTCATGGGTTTCTAACCACCTATGAGATGCATCTCAATCAACAGAAGAAATCCAGAGAAATAGCCTTAAAAGCAGCCTCGCAGTACTTCAGCCTAGAGAAAATGTTCCCCATGAAGATGATGACCTTGCCTTATTATCCAAAAGGTATAACAATTTTTTTCAAAAATTTAAGGGTATGAAGAACAGTAGGAAATGAGAAACGACAAATAAAGAAGTTGAAACAAAGCCAGCAGTCAAAAGTAAGCTCACATGTAGAGAATGTGGACGATTGGGACACTTCCAGGTAAAATGTCCATCTAGAAGAAAGGAGAAATCACTAACGAGCACATGGAGTCACTCAGAATCAGAAAATGAAGGAAAACATGTGAATCAACATATTACCTTTACTGTAGTGCAAGCAGTTACAATCGCTATACCCAAGTCAGCTGTTGCAGCCTTTGAATACAACTCTGCAAAAGAAAAACATGAAGTAAGTGATTTAGATTACTCTAATTATGATGTACCTAACTTTTCCACTCATGCAGAAGTGAAAGGGAATTATGCTAAAATGATCACAAAATGGGAAGAAGCAGTCACATGCATTCAAGCACTTGAACATCTCTTTGAAGAAAAGAATTAGGAGTTGACCAATTGCAAAAGCAAGCTGGAGCATGCACAAAGCACCATCAGCAAGCTAAACAAAGGAAAAGCCAAGCTAAATGACCTGCTATAGCATGGAAAAAATTATGGAGATCACAAGGGCTTGGGATTCACCAAAGGACCCTCTTCCAAAGTCTTTAGCTCAAAACCTATGAAGTTAGTGATAGCACAAGGAGAGCCTAATCACCAGCAAAGAAGAAGGTTCACACCTACATGCTACTACTGTGGAATCAAGGGACACATACATCCCAAATGCTTCAAGATGATTAGAGAACTAGCACGAAGACAACTTAAGATCACTAAGAAAGTTGCTTAAGAACAAGGACTTCATCAGCTCAATCATCAGAAACAATGGGTTCCTAAAAGGGATGTATGTCATGCAGCACATATATCACTAAATTCCATGTCATCCTCTAACTGGTATTTTGACAGTGGTTGTTCAAAGCATATGACAGATGATAAAAGCCTTCTCATCAACTATCAATCTCATACTTGAGGGTTTGTCACTTTTGGAGATGGAGTGTGAAGCCAAGTCATTGGAAAAGGAACTCTTGAGGTTCCTGATCTACATTTACTAGAAGGAGTGCTTCATGTGGAAGATCTAAAGGGAAATTTACTTAGTATTAGTCAGCTATGTTATCAAAATTTCTATGTAAATTTCACTAAAAACATATTAAATGTATGCGATGTAAATGGCGAATGTATCATGACTGGAGAAAGGTCATCTAATAATTGCTACCTATTGCAACGGCTGAGTAGGACCTGTTACAACTCCGCAGTAAGCACCACTGAATTATGGCATCAACGACTAGGACACATCTACTATAGACATCTAATAAAACTGTCAAACTCAGAAGTTGTATAAGGACTACCAAGATCAATCTCTCCACCATCAAGACATGTAAACCCTATCAACTTTACAAGCAAAAAAAAAGAAAGCCACAAACCAGTGGACAAATGCAACACTTGTGCCATACTTGAACTCTTGAACATTGACCTGGTCGAACCTACACAGGTGCCAAGTCTATCAAGAAGAGATACATTTTGGTATGTGTTGATGATTTGTCATGTTTTGTTTGGGTTCTCTTCTTAAAAGAAAAATTAGATGCTTTTGAAAGTTTTAGTGACTTGTGTTTGAAGTTGATGAATGAAAGGTCAGCCTCTGGAGAACGTATTCTTAGGATCATGGGCTAGAATTTGAAAACTCCAAATTCCATGAATTCTGCAGAGTCTCAGGCATTCATCAAGAATTTTTAGCTCCAATTACACCTCAACAAAATAGGGATGTTGAAAGGAAGAAACGACATGTTGAAGAAATGGCCAGAGTCATGCTTACATCCAAGAATCTACCTACCATACTTAGGGCATAAGCTATCAACACTGCATGTTACTCTACCAACAAAACATATATTCATCCTTTCACACATAAAACTCCTTATTAGCTTTGGAAAGGTAAAAAACGCAACCTTGCTTACTTTCATACTTTTAGAAGCAAGTGTTTTGTGCTAAATGACAAGAAAGTGCTAAAAAAATTTGATTTAAGAAAAGATGAGGCAATCTTCCTCGGCTACTCAATGAATAGCAAAGCTTATAGAGCCCTCAATTAGCGCACTCAGAGAGTAATGGAATCAATCAATGTTTCCTTTGATGATATTCCATCAGAACAATAACGATTACAATTACTCAATAGAGATGATGATTCACTACGAGTTGCAACCACACCCAGCATCCTAGTTGCAATCGGCATAGAAGCCTCACCTAACGTAGATACTACTTTTACAGGAATAAGTCCGAACTAACCATTGTTACTAGAGAACCCTCAAGCAAACTTCATAAAGATCATTCTCTAGACAACATTATTAGAGAAAAGGATGAAGGGATAATGACTAGAGACACAGTAAGAACTGACTACAGGAGGTTGGCTGAGTATGTCTACTATGTTTCTAACATTAAGCCTAAGAATGTGTTTGATGCATTGCAGGATGAATACTGGACCATGGCAATGCAGGAGGAATTGAATCAATTTTAGAAATTAGAGATTTGCACTTTAGTGCCACGACCAAAGCATGCCAATGTAATACGCACCAAGTGGATCTTAAAAAACAAATCTAATGCACAAGGAAAAATGTTCAGAAACAAGGCCCACTTAGTAGCTCAAGGTTACTATCAGGTAGAAGAAATAGATTTTGATGAAAATTTTGCCCCTGTTGCTAGATTTGAATCTATTCGTCCACTACTTGCTATTACATGCTCTCTTGGTTTTAAGATCTATCAGATGGATGTCAAAAGCGCATTTTAGAATGGAACTCTAAATGAAGAAGTGTATGTGGAACAACCCAAGGGATTCGAATATCCTTCTTTTCAATCCCATGTCTATCAGTTGAATAAAGCTCCCTATGGGTTGAAACAGGCTCCTCGTGCCTGATATGACCGCCTTGCTTAATTTCTTCTAAGTCATGGATATAGTCGTAGAAATGTGGACAAGACACCGTTTGTTAAACAACGCTCATCCTCAATTCTTATAGCACATATATATGTTGATGATGGCTACTACTAAAGGACTGGTATAAGAATTTGTCCAAAACATGCAGAAAGAATTTGAAATATGCATGGTGGGAAAGCTTGCGTATTTCCTTGGTCTATAAGTTCACCAGACCAGCAAACATACATTTCTATCTTAACATAAGTACTCGTGTTCTCTGGTCAAACGCTTTAGGTTGGAACAGGCTAAACATGTGCGTACACCTATGGGCACAAATGAGAAGCTGACCAAAGATGAGCATGGAAAATCAGTTGATCCATCACACTATAGAAGCATGATTGGAAGTCGACTCCACGTCACAGCAAGTAGACCGGATATCTAATTTAGTGTGGGATTGTGTGCACACTATCAAGCAACACCTAAGAAATCCTACATGATAGCAGTTAAGAGGATCATTCGATATGTGGTACGCTCTTCAAACTTGGGATTAAGGTATTCATCTAACTCTAACATCTCTCTAACTGGTTATAGTTATGCTAATTAGGCAGGTAGTGCTAATGATTGAAATAACACTTTTAGAGGATGTTTCTTTGCTGGGACAAACGTGGTGTCCGAGTACAGCAAAAAATAAAACTCAATCTCACTTTCAACATCTGAAGCAGAGTACATTGTAGTTGGAAGCGGTTGCACGAAATTTCTTTGGATGAAAGAAATGCTAAGTGACTACAACATTTAGTTGCAATTGTTGATTGTGTTCTATGACAACCGCTAAGCTATCGACATCTCAAAAAATCAATTTCAACATTCCAGAACAAAGAACATTGCATTGAGGTACCATTTCATTCTGGATTTGGTGGAAAAGAAGGTAATATATATTGAATATGTTCACACAGAAAAACAATTTGTTGATATTTTCAATAAAGCCCTTGATGCTTATAGGTTCGAGTATTTGAGAGGGGCTATTGGGTTGTGTCTTAGCCCTGTGTAATCCATAGTCATAAGTCTCCCTACTTTTTAATACAAGTTTTTTTATTAATAAAAATTGAATAAAGGGGGAGTAGCGATTTGTGTGTAGCGTGGTATTGTTTTTTTATGAAAAATATAACGGTCATATTACCGTTGCAAATAATTGTTGTTATTATTTAATTTTTATTTGTAATTATCATTAATCTTACTAATTAGGGGTTGTTGAGATTTTAAAGAGGGTAGATAAGCATCAAGGAAACTACCATTTTAAGCCATTGTGAATTCTTGTGATTATCTACATCATTTTCTACCTTCGACACTACCTCATCAATTGTATCGATTTTTTTTTACAATATTCATCTCATTTGATCTTTATCTCCAAAATCTGGTTAAGCAGTTGAAACAAGCCCAGTACCATGGTTCAAATAAGCAGCACAGCCAAATAGTCAACATCTAAGGCACCGATACCACCCAAGGTAAATAAACCAACGAAAAGGGGGATGAAGGTCATGAATCCAACACCACTAAATGTTGTTCCTCCAGAATCACCAATCCAGAAAAAGTCTCATACCACCTCAAAAGGTCTTCCACCACGAATAAGGAAGAGACCAACAAAAGTCGCAAACCCTCTTTCATCTTCATCTACCGAGTCTAATCATCCTGAAACCTATAAACTTTGACCATCATCTGTTCCAACTGAGGATGTGCATGTCACTCTTGTGACCAATCAACCTCCACTAGAAGAAGAAGAAGCTCATGTGAAGACTGATGAAGGGCAGACACAACCCACTGTCATCACCAGTTGTGACTATTCAACTAGTCAGTTCTCACCAGATCAGTGAAGAAAAAGGTGGATCTGAAGCTGTTCCTAAAATACTCACTCATGAAAACCAATTCCTAAGGAGCTCATAGAGACCACAAAGCAGGAGGCTCCTAATCACTCCATGGACACTCCAGCTCCAACCACACCTATTCATGAAAGTGCAGACTTGCCTCAAACTATAGACAGGGAGCATGTGCATGATGTCTCTATGACTCCGATTCGGGAAGACGCTACGAATCATGAAACACTTAATGATTTTGGGGTTATTCATGAAAAGACTATTATTCCAGAAGAAAGCAATGATGGAGATGAGGAACCCATCTTATTGTCCTCTTTAAAGAGGAGATTAAATAAGAAATATGCAAAAACAGAAGGCCAAAAAGGCCAGAATATCACTAGTTCCAACCAATGAATTAGAGAGGCCCGTTGAGGAAGGTTTCTTTACTGAATCAGAAACAGAAGCACCAAAATCAATAAGCAATATTCCAGACTCTGATACTGAGGCAGAGCAACCCAAAATAAAGATGAGAAATGATAAAGGCCAGACACGACGAATGCTTGACGAGGAGGTTGAGGCTAGATTTGAAGGCCTCAAAGGGAAAAGTATCACGCTGAGATCTATCTTCACAAAAAAAACTATGAAGCTGAGAATTTGGTAACATTCCTAAAGTCTTGTTCTTTCTTCAAGATTTTTTCTTTTCCAACCAGCTATAACATGTGTCTGGTAAAGGAGTTTTATGCAATTATTAAGCTAGATGTCTTTATGTTCAATTTCCTCACTTCAAAGAGTAAATGTTAGGGGAAGATTTGTAGAGTTCTTACTTAAGACTCTAAATGAGTTTCTTGAATGTCCGTTCAATAACAAAGGTGACACAGCGGAGATCTTCTAAACCAGTTGAACGAATCCACGAACAACTCGATCTAGGTCAGAACTTAAGCCAAAGTTCAAAAATTCTTTTATTCAAGCCAAAAACTGCGAATTACATCCAATAGGTCGCTTAAATAGCGAAACCCTAAAGTTTGTGAAAAATAGTAAAAAGTCCAAAAAGCCCTAAAAAGCCCTAAACTGGAAACTAGACGAAAAATGGAAACAAATGCCGCAAACGGCAATAAAAATGGAAATTCCAAATGAAAGTTATAAGCTAAACAAAACTTTCCTAAAATAGCAAAATTGTCGTTTCGGAGGGCAAAACGATGGAATTTCGCCGAAAAACGTCGTAGTCACGGCGTAGCGTGATCCGTGATCTCCACGCCGTTTCCAATCAACCCATGCCCCCGGAACGCCGAAACTCAAATGCCTGAACTTCATCGAAATTACCAAAATGTCATCATGTCATATCTTTCCATCATATTTTTCCAAGAATTTACAAGCTAATTCTTGGACTTCATCATTATCCCCAGGGTGGACAGAATTCGCCCTCGAATTGTCATCATCAGACGTATCCCCATAATAGGGAACAAGATGCTTGACATTAAATACATCAGCCGTGCGAATGTGACTTGGCAACTTCAATCCGTAAGCATTAGGATTAATTTTCTCAAAAACCTCCACAGGACCAATCTTCCGAACTGACAATTTGTTGTAATCACCCACAGAGAACCGGTCTTTAGTGAGAACTGCCCACACAAAGTCACCCACTTCAAACTCCACGTGACGCTTCTTCCGATCTGCATGTCGTTTGTACTTGTCAGCAACCTTCTGCAAGTTATCTTTGACAGATTGATGAATCTCTTGCAGCCCACCAACAAAGTCTTCTGCCTTGCCATGCCATCTAGTCTTACTTGGCACTGGTAACAGATCAAGAGGACCTCGAGGTAGTACTGAATACACAACCTAAAAAGGACTAAACCCGGTACTTCGATTAACATCATGGTTGTGTGCAAATTCTGCCTGGCTCAACTTGAAGTCCCAACTCCTGACATTCTCACCCACCAAGCTCCTCAAAAGATTGCTTAACGAACGGTTGACAACTTCAGTCTGCCCATCTGTTTGCGGATGATAAGCACTGCTAAATTTCAGCTAAGTGTTCACCATAGCCCACAAACTGCACCAAAAATAGCTAAGGAATCTGGTGTCCCTATCTGAAACAATCAAGGTAGGAAGGCCATGCAATTTATACACCTCCCGAAAGAACAACTGAGCCACCTTTACAGCATCTGTGGTCTTCTTGCATGTGATGAAGTGAACCATCTTAGAAAAACGGTCAACCACCATAAAAATAGAGTCATTTCCCCGCTTTGTTCTAGGCAACCCCAGCATGAAATCCATGCTAATATCAACCTATGGCTGTTCTGGAATGGGCAAAGGCATATATAGACTGGCATTAGTTGCGGTACCCTTCGAAAGCTGGCAAGTCCGGCACCGCTGCACATATATGTCCACTTCCTTACGAATGGTAGGCCAAAAGTAAGAGGCATGCACCAGCTGCAAAGTGCGATCACGCCCAACATGTCCCTCTTCATGCAACTCTCTAATAATGAGCAATCTCAGGCTGCAATCAGGAATGCAAAGGTGGTTGCCCCAAAATAAGAAACCCTCATGGAGTGTGTAATCAATACACTCCCCACTCCGCACTTTCTCCACAATAGTAGCAAAGAAAGGATCAGTAGTAAACAAATCAGAGAAGGAGGAAAACCCAGGTACCTCAATGGTCATGCGGCTCGACAAACTTTTTCGTATGCTCAGGGAATCGGCAACTCTGTTGGTCACACCAGACTTGTGTTTCACCACAAAAGTAAAGTGCTCCAAATAGGCCACCCAGGAAGCATGTATGGCTGAGACCTTGTTCTGCCCATGTAAGTGTCGCAATGCCTCATGGTCTATAAACAGCACGAACTCTCTTTGGAAAAGATAATGCCGCCAATGCTTCACGGCTTGTACCACTGCATAGAACTCCACATCGTATGTGCTATACCTCAACTTCGCCCCAGACAGCTTCTCACTGAAATAGGCAACAGGCCTATTATTCTGACTCAAGACAGTTCCAAAGCCTACCTTGGATGCATCACTATGCAACTCAAAAGGTAGGTGAAAATCTGGCAACACCAGAATGGGTACAATAGTTAACCGCACCTAGATCAGTTGGAATGCTTCATCTGCCTCGTTGCTCCACCCAAACTCCACGCCCTTCATACAGTCTGTAATTGGGGCCATGATACTGTTGAAGTGTGGAATGAACCGCCTGTAGAAGGAAGCCAACCAATGAAAGCTGCGAACCTCCGTAACGGTGGTGGGTCTAGGCCAAGTGCGGATGGCTTCTACTTTAGACTCATCAACCTGCAACCCTTCTCCAGAAATGACATATCCTAAGAAAAGGACCTTCGGTGTCAAAAATGAGCACTTCTTCATCGCATCATAGAACTTCTCCCTGCGCAAGATAGTCAGAACATCTCGCAAGTGCTGGAGGTGTTCCTCCTCGTTAGTACTGTATATCAATATATCATCAAAATATACTACAACACACTTGCCTATCAAAGGTCTCAAGCTCCGGTTCATGACTCTCATGAAGGTGCTAGGTGCGTTTGACAGCCCAAACGGCATGACTAACCACTCATACAGCCCCTCCCCGGTTTTAAAAGCGATCTTCCACTCATCCCCAACTCTAATGCGAATGGTGGTACCCACTCTTCAAATCCAGCTTTGTAAAAATTTTGCTCCACTCGATTGGTCAAGTAAATCATCCAAGCGAGGGATAGGAAAGCGATACCGACAAGAATCTTGTTGATTGCTCTACGTCCACACACATCCGCCAGAGCCATCTTTCTTTGGTGTAAGGAGGGTGAGTGCGCACACGGACTCAGACTTTCACGGATGAATCCCTTCGCCAATAACTCTTCAACTTGTCTGCGCAACTCCTCATGCTCACTGGGACTCATTCGGTAGTGTGGTCTATTAGGTAGTGACGCACCAGGTTCAAGGTTAATCTGATGCTGAATATCACGCAATGGTGGCAGTCCTTCTGGCATCTCATCAGGGAAAACATCACAAAACTCCTTCACAATAGGAATTGCAGCGTCAGGAACATCAACATCTCTATCTACCTCCTTTCCCATCAAGATGTAAACTACCTCAGAATCCTGTAATTCATCTTCAAATCTTGCCAAAGACAACAATCTGCTAGATTCTTTAGTAGTCTTAACTTCCTCCGGATCCTTGGCGGGTACTAGCACAATCTTCACTCCCTTGAACATAAGGGTGTATTTATTGGTTCTGCCATCATGCACAACTCCCCTATCAAACTGCCAAGGACGTCCCAATAACAAGTGGCAAGCATCCATAGCCACAACATCACACCAGACTGAATCCTTATAGTTAGCACCAATAGAAAAAGTCACCAAGGCGCGCTTCGACACCTTCACCTCACCACCCTTCTTTAACCAAGCTAACTTGTAGGGCCTGGGGTGTTGTTCAGTTGCAAGGCCCAACTTCTGAACCGCTTCAACTGAGACGATATTCTCGTAACTGCCTGCATCAATCATGAACCTGGACACCTTGCCTAAGATGGTACACTTGGACTGAAAGATGTTATTCCGCAGCCACTCATCATCAACAACAGCTCTAGGAGTCATACAAGAACGCCGCACAACCAAGGCAGTACCCACGTCTCCAGTCACGATCTCCTCTTCTGTGTTGTCAGAAGTATCAAAGGCTGGTTCTGCAGTGATGTTGGCCTCTTCCCCTTCGTCGTCCTCTTCGTTCTCAATAAAGAGAGCCTTCTTCCCTTTACATTATGACTTCCTGTGACCAACTTCGCCATAACCGAAGCATTTAATCCCACTAGTGCTAGGTCTGTTCGTGCGACTAGCAGGGTTAATTGCAGCTGTATTGCCTCCAGTATTGGCTGTCCCAACACTAACATTACTGGAAGCATTACTCACACCCCGACGCTATTATTTATCCACCAACAATGCTCGTTGTTGCGTTGCAGATAAGGAAGTCGGATCAAACATGTTGACGACATCTTAGATCTGCACCCTCAGTCCACCAATATACCGCGCCACTAATTGGTCGTTAGTCTCCTGCAGTTCGTTTCTAGCGACTAACTGATAAAACTCAGTAGTGTAATTATCTACTAACTTTGCCCCTTGTCTCAGATTCTGCAACCTCTGATACATAAGGCGTTGGAAGTTGTAAGGCAAGAACTCAGCCTGTAAGTGTTTTTTCATCTTCTCCCACGAGGTGATCTTTGCCTTTCCATTCCTATTTTGCATCAACTTCTGTTGTTGCCACCAAGCCGTGCCCCGTTTGCAATGCGAACTGTCGCAACCAGTTGCACACGCTTGTCTTCGGGCACACCTTTGAATTCTAGGACTTCTTCAACTGACGCCAGCTAGTCCAAGAATTCTTCCGGTTGAAGGGTGCCATGGAATTCTGGGACCTCCGTCTTCATCCCAGACTCCCACCGCCTGCGATCATCCTCAACTACACGTGACCTGTAGCGCCTCCTCGGTGCCTCAACAAACTCATCCTCCCCTTCGGTAGAAGAATGTCCTACTGGTTCATCACCAACAGGTTCCCTTCGATGGTTACGGACACGATCCCTATTTTGACCCAACAACTGATCGATTATGGCAGTTAATTGTTCTACCACCACGCCCATGCATTGGTCAATTATTTGGCCAATTTGTCGATTCAGATTGTCACAGTCATACACCTCCTCGATACGCTGCTGGTTCCTCTTCGGCGGCATGATTTCCCCAATCATGCTGAACCTGTCTCTGATACCATTTGACGCAGCGGAGATCTTCTAAACCAGTTGAACAAATCTACGAACAACTCGATCTAGGTCAGAACTTAAGCCAAAGTTCAAAAATTCTTTTATTCAAGCCAAAAATTGCGAATTACATCCAATAGAGCGCTTAAATAGCGAAACCCTAAAGTTTGCAAAAAATAGTAAAAAGTCCAAAAAGCCCTAAACTAGAAACTAGACGAAAAATAGAAACAAATGCCGCAAATGGCAATAAAAATGAAAATTCCTAATGAAAGTTATAAGCTAAACAAAACTTTTCTAAAGTAGCAAAATTGTCGTTTCGGAGGGTGAAACGATGGAATTTCGTCGAAAAACGTCGTAGACGCGGCATAGCTGTGACCCGTGATCTCCAAGCCGTTTCCAATCAACCCATGCCCCGGAACGCCGAAACTCAAACGCCCAAACTTCACCGAAATTACCAAAATGCCATCCTGTCATATCTTTCCATTATATTTTTCCAAGAATTTACAAGCTAATTCTTGGACTTCATCAAAAGGACATAGATTTCCTGAACCACTTAGGAAATCAAACACCATGTCTACCTTGATCACTACTAATACCCATGGAAAGGAAATCGAGTGGTCTAAGAAGAACATGAAGAAAGAGACTAATGACCTTACCACCCAGTATTTCTACCTGTATAATCACATCACTAGTAAACTTCTCCTTACTAGATATCAAAACACATATGACAGGGAAATGGGGATTCTTCCATATGATATAAGTCAAAGGGAACCTTTTGACTTCGGGGAGATCATCTTTCGAGCAATATTGTAGAGGACCAAACCAGGAACTACATATGAATATTCATTTTTTCCCTATTTGCTAACTGAATTTTTTTGCTCTCAAAAAGTACCAGAGGACAATCAAGATTCCTGGTGGTCTACTAAAGTGAGAGGAATCTCATAAAAGATCAAGAAGGAGGGATCTTCACATTTCAATGATCTACCAGTCTCGACTCAGTTAGCTACCACACTGCCGTACCAGTTGCAATAGCGTAGACTACTAGTTCCAACTATAGTTTAGAAGCTGACTCATCCATAATTTAGAAGAAGAATAAAAAGAAGACTAAGACTGCAGCTGCCGGCACCTCTTCTTCTGTCCCTGCTAGCACTCTTCATAAGGCTCACAGCCTACTTTTGACCTAGGACATAATGATGATTACTTTCTCAACCCAAGAAAAAATAAGAGGAGCTGATGAACACCATTCGAGCTTTACCTGACACCTTGTTCCAAAGGTTGTTTGAATTTTTAAGGCTCATTGCACCTACTCCTCCTTGAAGCAGAGGTAGAGGGTAGGCTCATTTGTCGTTATGTTATCAAAAAGGGGGGAATATTGGATTGAAGGGGATTTGGTTTATTTTTTTGGAAGATACTATTCAAGTTCTTTTGTAATTTGTTAAGTTTTTTGACTATTCATACTATTATTGTTGGCTAGTATTGTGTTTCTCTAGGTTCTATGAAAACTATTTGAACAATGTGATGCAACCTGATGGTTTATGTAGTTGCAACAACTATGGAAATTGTTGTTACATGTGTATATCAATAGTATCTTGTTACTTTTATCATTTTGTTTAAAGACTTATATGGAGCAGTATGTTAGCTAATTATTGAAGTTTATTTAAGATCCTAACCTCATTTTACTGATTGTGACAATATAATGACAAAGGGGGATATTATTAGAGTCGAAATCAAACCCATTGCTAAGATTTGTCATAATAGTTGTTACGATAGATTTTATCAGTAAATGAATCATCCAAATCCAACACATGATACAGGTGCTCGATATCAGATCTGAAAACAGTTAGAGATTTGGATAAAGATATTCGGTTGCAATACGTGGATCAAAGCAATTGCAACTTGATTTCTGAATCAGGCAGTTATAGATTTGATCTTATCTCAACCAATTAATTGATAACTGAAGATAATGAAGAGGTTGATGATTGCGATTCAAAAGACTGATCACCACGTGTTTATTATGGAAAAAAGTAGTCATTTAAAAGATGGAGATTGTTCAGATCTTGCTAGTTTTAGTTCAAATTATGTAATCTACATTTGTCTATTTATTTGTCAAAGTGATTGAGTATTGTACACCAGTTATTCAGTTTAATTTGTATTGTGGACCTATTTTGTTCACTTCCTTATCGAGTTGTAAAGCATCTAAGGGGACTTAGGTATTCCAGTGAGGGGGAGCCTCACACACAGAAATGATCTTGTATATGTAAGGCCCACATAAAGGGTATGAGAATGTGCTTGAAGGAGCTCAGTGAAGGAGTCACGACATGGACCCTGTAGTTCAATTCATCATACTAGTGGAGTTTGCATCTGGGCGTGGCCTTTTAGACGTAGGTCTTGGACTGAACTGCAATAACACATCTGGTGTTCTGGTTTTATTTATTTTATAGCATACTTTACATTTAAGTATTTCCATTGATTTTTGTTTCCCATTTACAATAAACATTGTATTCGGTTGTAACTGCTTTTGGTTATTTCAGTTTTAGTTTTAATACCTTGAACAAAAATTGATTTTTCATAAATTTTTAAACTTATGTATTTTTTAGGTTTTATTTACAAATTATTTTTGAAAATGGCTTTTATGCAAATTCTATTTTTTAATATGGGTTTTCAAATGAGTTTGGGGGTTTTTGCAAAAAAATTTCCAATATATATGTATTTATTAAAGGGATATATCGATACAAATATTTTATACGAATCAATTTTGACTCTTTCAAATTTTACACTAAAACCTTTACATTAATTATTTTCCTTATATTGTAATTATGGAATTTCAACAATAGAATTTCTCTTTACCTATTTCATCATATTTGAATCACCCTTTGGCGAGAAAAGGTGGAGGAAGAGGTAAAGAGGTAGTAAATAAGACAAAGGGAAAGGTGTAGTGCAACCCAAACAAAGGCTGAAGTATGCGGGCCACCTAAAGAATATAATACATGTCGAGAATAGCATTAGAGAACCTAGACCTTGGAGAGCTTAACTCAGAGAACAATTTCCATTTTTGTCTGATGAGGAGGAATATTTTGAGAACCAAGACCCTAGTCACTTGGTACCTTCTTTATATAAGAGTCCTAGAGCTCAAATAAGGTATTACAGTGATGAAAAGTGAGTCATCATTCCTAAGAGAGGGTCAAACATTCAAAATGTAAGCAAGTATGAAGATAGAATTGTAAGCATCATAAACGATAGGGGATAGGAACGACTTCTGCGATATTAAACGGGAAGAGAAGAAAGGGGATTTTCAAAAATTGTACGACAATTTTATGCTAATAGACATGTTAGTAGTGAATGGGACAAAGTGGACGTTAAATGGAATAGAATAGATATTTCACCTGGGAGGTTGAATAGGTTTTTCGATCTTCCATAAAACAAAAATAGAATAGAGGGGGATTACCTAAATGTCAAAAATGAAGATAAGGAATCCAACCATTTTCAAATAATCTAAGATGTGTTAAAGATACCTCTAGGAAGGGGATTTTCCTTTGATAGCGAAGGCCAACGGAAATTTATTGAAACCATCTATTTTAGGAAGATTACGAAGAGTTAGAGTTATATAATAGACGCGTGCTTTTACCCCACCAAGCAATACATCAAGGTATAGAATACCAAGGGTGTTTTATTATACCATATAGTGATGAAAAGGGTTATCTTAATGTTGGATAAATTATAAATGATTCTATGAAGTTTGCCATGTAGACTACGAAAAATGAAGGATTACCATTCCCAATTTTGATCACTAATTGTCAAGGAAAACCGGGGTGGGTTTCGATACCAACTTCAAGATATTGCCCGATAGGATCATAAATGATTCAGAAGTACAACGAATGAAGAAGGTTGTAGGATACAATGACTAAGAAGATGAACGGGAAGCATTTAATGCAATAAACGCGTGGGAAGCAAGGAAGCAAAACACCACAAAAAATAGAAGAAAGATAAGAGAATACGCACTGAAAGTGGCAAGTTTAATGGATTGAGTTACTATATCGAATATTCCTACGAGTTCGGCATCATCTTCTTCACAGCCTAATAAGAGAGCATTCTTCTGAACTATATTTTCTTCATTAATATCCAGTCAGACAACGATTCGTCGTAATGAAGAAATGATAGTGACAAATGAGAGGACTTTATAATGCTACCATTCTATGTTTAAGAGAAGACATAATAGTCATTTGTAAGATTCGAAGAGGAGCATTGACATCCCATCTCTACAGTTACAATTTTCATCTAGGACTTACAACCCAGCTGATAGCTATCTTTCCCAACATTTTATAGATATGGTTGAAGATGATGAAGCTGATAATGAACTCACTTCTGGAGATCGTTGTGTGTAATATTTTTCTATTGTATGCATTGAACGACTGAAATACAATGTATTACTCTTCGTGATATTTTTGTTAATGCCAGTTAATGTTCCCTTCTACATTCCATTCATTTGAAACGGTTGACTTGTATATTTGCATATTTATTTACATTTTAATTATACATATCAAATCATTTATGCTTTGTGTGGTATGTTTGTTATGGTGGACATTCAACTCAATTTTAAACCTCAAGGACAAGGTCTAGAATGAGTTTGGGGGTATTTTAGATTAAGTATGACATTGAAGGCAATGAAAGGAAAGAAAGGTAGAAGTAAAGTTCAAAATTAATTTTAAATCTGATATTCAAGTATGTTGATTTCATTTTTCATATTTCCTTCGAAATCAAGTAAGTATGAATTTCATTTTTCTTTATTTTTAGTTAGGAAAAGAATGATAATGAATATATATAATAGATCTTGAGTTGAAGTGATATTTTGCTACCCAAGTAAATTTTATGATAGAAGGAATTAATTTTATACCATTTTTTATTAACTTCGTTACTTTATGTGAACACTAAATTGGATATCTTGTCTTATTCATGATAATGGGTAGAAAATCGAAACAATAGTGCAACATGAACAAGATAGATTTATAAGAATATTATAATACAAAAACTATTACTTAATTTTTTATAGTGTATATAAAAAAAACTTTTATGCCACAATTGAAAGAAGAACTGTGTTATAAACCGATTAATTTTTAGAAGTTAGAAATAATAGATTCTTCAACTTTGGTGGATAATGAGAAGTGTTAACAAGAGTTTATAAAATAAATATATAAAGAGTCATAGATTCCAAAGGAAATGGATCAGGGAATCTATAACTAAAAAATGTGAGAATGTTTATAGGAAATGTAACGGGGACTCAAAAGAAAAAGTAAAATAAATATCTTAAAAAGAAACAAATAGAATGGAGTAAAAAAATGATGAAAGATGAAAAAGATGGATTTTCTTAAACTCTTCAAAAGAAAAGATTTAACTAGAGTAATTGAAGCTAGAGTTAAATGAAGTATTTCTTATTCTAACATGTATTAAATGACATATTCATTGGTATCTTAGCAAAATTCCTTTTGACGGCCCCAAATTTCGAGGCAAACCAGGCACCGCCACGTCGTCGGACACGTCACCAAGCCATGTTACGTCACCTTCACACCTGTCTATGACGGCCCGCGAACTATCCGTCTTGTAATCCTACTTAGTAAATTTCGTTGTTTTAAAAGATTCATATTCTATCGAAATATGCTAAGTTAAGAAGTTTTACAACTTAATTTGTTTATTTAAATCCTGTTCAAGTTATTTTTAATAGCGGAAGTCTTAATAACATGCATATAATTAATGTAAATAAGTTATGCATTAATTAACAACCTATGGGATGGAAACCCAGCAAAAGGATACCATGTATATCAGTAAAGGCGACAAAATGTATAATAAGTGTCAATATACATGTATCACGTAAAAAGTCTCCCAAAATGATCCCAAGAAAGTATGTATACGTAAATACAAACACCTACGAGTAAGCTAGCGGAGGCGCTCCAAATTAAAGTAGTCGCCAATCACCACCTTTCCCCGGCTATTCGTAGGATCTGCAACTTGCCACCAACAACAATGACAAGTTCCAGGTGAGTAAATCCCAGAGAAATTTCTGTTAGTATTCACAAGAAATCCAAGAAAACGGCTACAATTCATGCATATAAAGCAAATGAACAGGAATGTAAAGCATGAATATAAGTCGTGAGATAATCGAGAATATGGAACGCGAGTGTGGTGTATAGCCGTCGAGCCCTGTGACGTAAATATTAAAGCCAGAAGGCCCTAGAGGTGAGGAAATCCACACCCCCTCTTAACGGTCGAAATGAGGAACTTGTTGGTCGGAAGGTAGACTTCCGCCCAACGCCTCAAATGAGAGAAAATATGTGACGGAAGTGAGCTTCACGTCAACTTGCTCTCGAGATCATCGACTCGCTGAGAGATATCTCACGCGTAGTCTAAGGTATGACCAACACAATAGAAACAATCGAATCATCATCAACGAGAGAGCCGGAAAGGGGTCACACCATCCCTTCGACCATATTCAGACACACGTGGGAATAGAGTAAACATGAAAACTGAACTGACGAAAAGTAATGTGAAATAAATAATTTACAATGAAAATAAGTAAATTCTAAGCTGACTTTCTCGTGGGTTTCCTTACCTCAAATAATCGCAAATATCTCTTCAAAATCTCCCGCTCACGCCTTGACATACGCGCTCGATACCCGACTATAGTCTCGTTGGGGATCAATCGATCCGGCAACGCGCCAACGCGCCGTTGCCCAATGCCGTTCACCGCGCCACTGCCGCTGCCGTCATCACCTGCAGCTGCGCATGCCATCGCTTGCATGCTGCGCTTTCGCCAAGACTTCGCGCGCCGCCCGCTCTTTGAACCGTCTCATCGACGCCGCTGCTGGAACCGCGCCGCTGCCGCTGCTGGAGCTGCACTGCTGCAGCTGAGACCTCGCCCCTCATCGCCGGTGTCCTTCGTTGCTCACCGCTGCACTGCCGCTGAGACCTCTCGGTCTGCCGCTGCATCGAGGGCCGCCGATTGTGAGCTGGAGCTCCGCCGCCTGCACCGTCCGCGGCCTCCATTCTCGCCGGAGCTCCCTTCCCCTCTCTCTCTCTTTCTCTCTTTTGGTTGTCTCTCTCTCTCTCTTTCTCTCTCTTTCTCTCGTCACCTCTCTTCTCTCTCTTACCTGATATTTCTCTCCCTCTCTTCATTTCTCTTTTTTTCTCTCTCTTATCTGATATTTTGTTTTTGGAAAGGAGAGGGGAAAAGTGAGTGATGGGTTTAGGTATGGTGATGTGATGTGTGATGTGACAACTCAATCCCATACTACCTCGTACCCCCGCATTACGTGCACACCGCGATGTCGTACACTCTTGTCACTACACGTGCACGAGACCAATCATAATTATCAATTAGCGCGGCGCAAACTATTAAATAATAGTAAAATAAATAAACATTCGCCACACAAAAATAACATTTTTCACCTCATTAGGCGTGCCCTAGACTTTTCCGCGACGTCCACGTGGGTCTGAGCCTAGGACCTTAATCTGTAATTTTTCAGTTGGTCGGGATTGATTAAAGCAGGCTGTACAATCTTCCCAACTAAAAGGAATTTTGTCCTCGAAATTCAAATTTAATTAAATATTTACCTTTGAACAAGTGGGGGTATCGCTCTCGCATGGTAGACTTTCTCCCAAATGAGGCCTTTCAAGGGAGAAACCTTCAAGTAGACCCAATCATCCACTTCTTAACTCAGACCATCGCGGTACTTGTTCGCGTATTTCTTTTGTCTATCATGAACAGCTTGTAACCTCTGAGGAATCAACAAAATTTTCTCTATGTGATCTACAGCAATTTCTGGCCCAACGGCAGCTACGTCCTCGGGCTTTGCCCAGCAAGTTGGTGATCTGCATGGTCTCCCGTAAAGCGCCTCAAATTGTGGCATCCCAATACTAGCCTGATAGCTATTGTTGTAGGCAAACTCACAAAGTGGCAAAAACTCCTCCCATAACCCTCCGAATCGTAGCACACAGGCTCTAAGCATGTCCTCAAGGATTTGAACAAGTCTCTCAGACTGCCCGTCGGTCTGCGGATGAAAAATCGTGTTGAACTGTAAGTTGGTACCATACTGCTCCTGCATGGCCTGCCAAAGCTGCGAAGTTAGTCGACTGTCTCTGTCTGACACTATAGATATTGGCACTCCGTGTAGTCTGATAATTTCTCGCTCGAAGAGCGTGCTCAGCTGTGGAAAGCTATATTTCATGGAGATTGAGATAAAATGCGTTGATTTCGTCAGTCGATCCACGACTACCTAAATGGCATCGTGCCTGCGCAAAGTCGTCGGCAACCTACTGACGAAGTCCATAGTGACGTGTTCTCATTTCCACTGTAGGATAGGTAGTGGCTACAATAGTCCTCCAGGCTTCCTGTGCTCAGCCTTAATCTGCTAACACACCTCACAACTCCTCACATATCGGCTGACATCTGCCTTCATCCCTGGCCACCAAAATAATCGTCGCATATCATGGTACATTTTGGTCCTGCCGGGATGCACTGTGTACCTAGATCTGTGAGCCTCCTGAAGAATAAAATCGCGTAACTATGCCACTGCCGGAATCCACAATCCACCTCGGTGTCTCAAACAGTCATCAACGGATTCGCGCCAATCTGGGAAATCTGGACTTTGTGCCATGTCCCTGAACCTCTGATACATCACATCAGCTCTCTAACACTCCAAGACGCATGAAATAGATATTGTCGGTACTCTCATCTGTCCGTAAATATGTGCTTCTGCAGTATCTGGAACCTCTGACAAACTCATAGCAGCTGCCGCCTCGGGTCACCTTGCAAACTACTGTCTCACTGTTTGGTCCTCTCCTATTAAAGGCATCTGCTACGACACTCGCCTTCCTAGGCTGATACTCGATGGCGAAGTCGTAGTCTTTCAGCAATTCCAACCACCGTCGCTGTCTCATATTCAGGTCCTTTTCGGTGAAATGATATTTCAAACTCTTATGATCTATATATAATGTGAACCTCTCACCATAAAGGTAGTGTCTCTACACCTTCAGTGCAAATACAACTGTTGCGAACTTCAGGTCGTGCACGGGATAGTTCCTCTCATGGGTCCTCAACTGACGCGATAAATAAGCTATCACTCTGTCTCCTTGCATCAGTATGAACAGTCAACTCCTTGCCCAGCTCGGACAACACTAACAACGGTGCAGAAGTCAACTTCTTCTTCTACAATGTGAAGGTCGCCTCGCATTCACTGGAACAATGGAAGATCACATCCTTCTTGGTCAATCTAGTCATCAGCGCTGCAATTTTAGAGAAGTCCTGTACAAATCGTCGATAATATCCTGCCAATCCTAAAAAGCTCCTGATGTATGTCACGCACTCTAGTGTAGGCCAGTCGATGATAGAGTGAATCTTACTCGGGTCCACTGAAATACCTCTATCGCTGATCACGTGTCCCAAGAATTTCACCTCATAAAGCCAAAACTCGCACTTACTGAACTTGGCGTACAATCTGTGCTCCCTCGAAGTCTTCAACGTCTCTCTAAGATGTCTCTCGTGGTCCTCATGGGTCCTGGAGTAAATCAAGATGTCATCGATGAAGTCTATCATGAATCGATCTAAAAACGGCCTTGAGACTCGATGCATCAAATCCATAAACACAGCTGGCGCGTTTGACAACCCAAACGGCATGACAGTGAACTCAAATAACTCGTAACGTGTGCTGAACGACGTCTTAGGTACATCCTCCTCTCTGATCCGCACCTGATGATATCCAGATCTCATATCAATCTTGGAGAAGAATCGTGCTCCGGCCAACTGGTCGAATAGGTCATCGATCCTGGGCAAGGGATACATATTCCTGACTGTCACCTGATTTAACTTTCGGTAGTCTATACACATCCTCATACTACCATCTTTCTTTCTCACAAATAAGACCGGTGCTCCCCAGGGTGACATACTCGGGTGTATGAAACCTTTCTTCGATAGGTTTTCTAGCTGAGCCCTCAACTCCTCGTGCTCTGGCCGTGACATATGGTAAGGTCTGCTCGCTAAGGGTCGTGTGTCTGGCACTAACTCAATCATAATCTCTACCTATCTGGGCGGGGTAATCCAGGTAGATCTTCGGAAAAAACATCTGGGAACTCGCATGCTACTTATACATCCTTAAGTCTGGTCACTGGCCTCTCATCGGACTCTACAATCAATGCGAGGATCTCCATCTCCTGGGGTGGAATCAGTGTCGGTGCCACGACCGGCGTAGTCAATGGTGTAGTGACTGCTGGCAGTATCTCGGTAGTAGTGGTCATGAGCTAGGTCTCCGGAACAGTCGGGGCGACATCTGTCAGCTCTACAATAGTGGCGGCGGTAAGTGTGGCAAGGGCCGGTGTAGCCGCTGCCTGCGCTAGAAGCAATCGAATAATCTCCTCGAGCTGTAAACTATAGTGTGCGACCGTGTCGCACAAGGCCTAATCCGAGTCAGCAGGTGTCGAGCCTCTCGTCTGGCCCTCATCATCCGTATGAAGAACTGGTCGTCCATCCATGTCGAATTTGCAAATCGCGAACGTGTCGCATCTCATCGTCGTAATACGTGTACATAAGTATTACAATCAATATATACACATATAAGTCCTAGTACTACCCGCTCACTTTGCTTCCCAACTAAAGTTCTAAGTTTGGATCTACGGGTTTCCACATCTAATGTTTGTTATTAAGTTTTATTCGGTTGTATTAAAATTTCCCCTAGGTTCGCCTGAACCTAGGTTCTGATACCAACTGTGACGGCACCAAATTTCGAGGCAAACCGGGCACCGCCACGTCGCTGGACACGTCACCAAGCCACGCTACATCACCTGCACACCTGTCTATAACGGCTCACGAACTATCTGCCTTGTAATTCGACTTAGTAAATTTCGTTGTTTTAAAAGATTCATATTCTATCAAAAAATGCTAAGTTAAGAAGTTTTACAACTTAATTTGTTTATCTTATTTATGTTCAAGTTATTTTTAATAGCGGAAGTCTTAATAACATGCATATAATTAATGTAAATAAGTTATGCATTAATTAACAACCTATGGGGTGGAAACCCAACAAAAGGATACCATGTATATCAGTTAAGGTGACAAAATGTATAATAAGTGTCAATACACACGTATAAGGTGAAAAAGTCTCCCAAAATGATCCCAAAAAAGTATGTATACGTAAATACAAACACCTACGAGTAAGCTAGTGGAGGCGATCCAAATCAGAGGTAGTCGCCAATCACAGCCTTTCCCCGGCTCGTCGTAGGATCTGCAACTTGCCACCAACAACAATGAAAAGTTCCAGGTGAGTAAATCCCAGAGAAATTCAGTTAGTATTCACAAGAAATCTAAGAAAACGGCTACAATTCATGCATATAAAGCAAATGAACAGGAATGTAAAGCATGAATATAAGTCGTAAGATAATCGAGAATATGGAACGCGAGTGTGGTGTATAGCTGTCGAGCCCTGAGACGTAAATACTAAACCGAGAAGGCCCTCGAGGTGAGGAAATCCACACCCCCTCTTAACGGTCGAAATGAGGAACTTGTTGGTCGGAAGGTAGACTTCCGCCCAACGCCTCAAAGGAGAGGAAATCTGTGACGGAATTGGGCTTCACGTCAACTCGCTCTCGAGATCATCGACTCACTGAGAGATATCTCACGCGTAGTCTAAGGTATGACCAACACTGTAGCAACAATCGGATCATCATCAACGAGAGAGCCGGAAAGGGGTCACACCGTCCCTTCGACTATATTCAGACACACGCGGGAATAGAGTAAACATGAAAACTGAACTGGCGAAAAGTAATGTAAGATAAATAATTTACAATGAAAATAATGAAATTCTAAGCTCACTTTCTCGTGGGTTTACTTACCTGAAACAATCACAAATATCGCTCGAAAATGGCCCGCTCACGCCTCGAGATACGCGTTCGATGCCCGACTATAGTCTAGTCGGGAATCAATCGGTCCGGCAACGCGCCACCGAGCCGTTGCCCAATGCCGTTCACCGCGCCACTGCCGCTGCCGCGCCGCTGCTGGAGCCGCTCGCCCGCGCCGCGCGCTGGAACCGCAGCTTTCGCCGCCGCCTGCTGAACCGCGCCATCGCGCATTCGCCGCTGAGACCTCGCCCCTCATCGTCAGCGTCCTCCGTTGCTCACCGCTGCACCGCCGCTCATCGTCATCCCCCACAACCGCGCCACCTCTCGGTCCGCCGCTGCATCGAGGGCCGCCGACTATAAGCTGAAGCTTCGCCGCCTGCACCGTCCGCGGCCTCCATTCTCGCCGAAGCTCCCTTCCCCTCTCTCTCTCTCTCCTCTCCTCTCCTCTCTTCTCTCTCTAACCTGATCTCTCTCTCCCTCTCTCCATTTCTCCATTTTCCTCTATCTTATCTAATCTTTTTTTTTGGAAAGGAGAGAGGAAAAGTGAGTGATGGGTTTAGGTATGGTGATGTGATGTGTGATGTAACAACTCAATCCCATACTGCCCCGTACACCAGAGTTACGGGCACACCGCGACGTCGTACACTCTCGTCACTACACGCGCAGAACGCGACCAAGCGTAATTCTCAATTAGCGCGGCGCGAACTATTAAATAATAGTAAAATAAATAAACATTCGCCACACAAAAAAAACATATTTCACCTCATTAGGCGTGCCCTAGACTTTTCCGCGACGTCCACGTGGGTCTGAGCTTAGGATCTTAATCTGTAATTTGTCAGTTAATCGGGATTGATTAAAGCGGGTCGTTACATTTCTATTGATTTTGCATGTGGTACTGTTATAAAGTATATTCTAAAATTGAAACTAATCCAGTGGTTTTTGTGTTTTGAGATTCTATATTAGTTATCATAAGCTTGATGCTTGTCAGTGTAGATTTGGAAAACCTATGTTATGCACTAACATTGGTAATTTCAGACCCACATAATTAAGGCATCTGACCGGCCTACATACCTTAATCCCTTGATAATCTAGTAGCATTAACCTCACCATCAATAAATAAAGAAATTAATTCAAAGTAATAGTTAAATATAATATATTATCAATCATAAAGGATTCTAAAAGTAAATCTCAAACCTCAAAGTTCATTTAGATTGATTAAATAATCCTAGAAATTTTTATAAAATTTTTCGACAGCACCTCCTCTATTTCTAAGGCTACATCGAAAAATTCGGCCTTCAAAAATCTTCAACAAAACTTACTCAGCTTGGTGGAAATGCTGAAGGACTTACAATCCACCCATAACAATATATATTGCATTAACTAAATGTATATTCATGTCAAACTAATTTAAGAGATCAAAAACCTTAAACTAACATTACTTTAACGCAAAAGTTGTCTAAATTCATCCCAAAACCATTACAACCATTCCTAAAGAGATCTTAATCACACATGACTCGAAAACCTATTTATACAATATTCAAAAACAATACATAGATAGAGAGAAAAGAACCTAGTCACAAACAATCGGAAAGCTTTCCCTTTCCTTATCACCGCTAGAACCTATCATTACATAATTATGAAATTTCGATAATGTTAGATAAGTAAATCCCACACTATCTAGAACACTTGTAATAATCAAATGCATAATAATTCAAGAGATTAAACAAATAATATAATCTAAGGAATGTAAATACAACTTTTAATCCATCCCATTTTTGTTATCCGACTACAATCTTACGACGTCCTCCAAAAATGGTAAGTAAACAACAATAAGGACTCATGCACGGAGAGGATAAAGGAAATGAGTTTCGTTCTTCTAGACTATGAGAGTATGATCTAGTTCAACGTGATCTTAGGATAACCACGTGATGCAAAGTATCAGTGACTCCAGCTCCTCAAGCATGATATAGTGTTCTCCCCTATAACCACGGTATAGTAAACACTATATGGAGACTCGAAATGCCCTTATCCTCCCTACCCGTGTATGCATGAACAATAAAAAGTTAATATCAAGGACTAATGTAATTTATATGAAATTATAATCATACAATGTAAATGTTTCTATGGGATTTACTTTAGCCTTACAACCGCGATAATGTAACTCCTTGCGCTCTGTTTCAGTAAAATAATCCACATGGGGTTCCAATTGCAGTCTCACAATTCATTTATAAGTATGGTAAGATTCCACAATCATTCCATAATTTTTTCAATTTATATTATTTTAATTAATGTTGTCGAGACCCAAAAACCTTAGAATCCCTCCAAATCAACCCCTCAGATGTACGGATCACAATTTTCACTACAAATTGTGGTCCAAAATCGAAAATTATCCTAGAGTAGGCTTTAAAACCTTTTCATAATTTTTAGTATTTTCAGTGTTGTAACATGCATTACGAGGCAAACCCCCAGTATAAATCCTTGAGAAAATCACAATATCTCATTTCTTATAAAAATCCCCAATTTACGTTAACTTGTTAAAAAATCCTGTTTTTCTAAAATTTCTCAATTTCCATGGATTTTTCTATTTAATTTAGAATTTAAAACTATTTTTTTTATTTAAATATGAGGAGATGGTTTGATCCCTGAACTAGGTCCGGTTCGACTCAACTAAGCCGAACTCGGTTCGGTATCAACCATCTTCTTCCCCATCTCTCTGTTTGAAATATGTGTGTAAGTATGTGAGTGTGTTTATGTTGTTTTTTTTTTTTTTCAAACAGTTTAGGATTGGGAAGGGGAGCCCAAGTTTTCTCCCCCATCATTATCTTCCTTAAACCACCCCACTGGTTATCTCCCTCAACCACTTTTTGTTCTTCATCAATGCCACTGTTTCTTCTCTCTTCTTCACTATTTTTTTATTGATTCTCTCCTCGTCACCTCTAGGACCATTCTATAATCAAGCAACACCTTACAAGCATTTTTTTTTATTTCAAACTATTACACAGTTTGTAAATTAATAAAATAAAAAATTTAATTTACACCAAAACCATTAACTTAAACTGCCACTACTGTCATCAACAATAACCCACAGCTCATTTTCTCTATTCAATAAATAGCAACAGTGACAATAGAGAAAGAGAGGAAGATTAAATCAAAGACATGATGAGAGTGGGATAAACAGTGGTGAGAACAAAGGACAGTGAGGGAGATGAAAACGCTACAATTGAACTCCCTTCTCCTCTTGTTCGATTTCAATTATAAATCAAGAGATGCAGGACAAATGACCAAAATGTCCCTTCCTTTTTATCCTTAACCATATTAAATGAATACCCTTTTGGGTGTTTTTCCCTTGTTTATTTATTTCATATTGATCTCCTAAATTTTTGTCCAAATTAAACCCCGAAAGGTACATCAATCCTACCAAAAATTAGAGAATTTACCAATGCACTTTGAAACTCCCGGATAACCCATCTCGCACAAAAATCAAGGTCTAGGACTCGGTCGACTCGTTAAATCCAATTAACGTTCGTAATTTGGATTGTTAAAACTTAAATACAAATATTTTTTGCGAAATTCAAAATGAGTTTTCGAGTCACCAATTTAATTATCTCGAGATACTTTTCGACATGTCTCTCGAGACAAAACCCTGTGAAATATCGAATTTACTCATTTAACTTGAATTTCGCGAAATAAAATAATATATACTATACAACACTAGGCATACATCACACAATAATAAATTTACCCATAAATCTCAATTCACTGGTCCTTAGCTCCCGACTTGCGACCTAAACCACAATTAAGATCCATTAATCCTCGATTAGATGTAATTATTGATTTTAAGATTTTGGGATTTGATAGTAATGAACTTCAAGTTCTAAAGAGTGTTATATTATGTTATTGAGTTATCATTAAGGGATGTTTTGATTTGACTAAATCATTCCATTCTATCATTACTTTCATTTACTTATGGGTAATATATTTACTTTTGAAAATCATTTCTATTTGAAAATTTATATTATTTAAAGTTAAGATGAATTAATTTGAATTCAATATTTATGAATGAAAAAAGAATATGATTGAAAATAATCCTTTGCTCGGGACAGCAAAATGCTAAGTTTGGGAGTATTTAACAAGTCAATAATTAAACATATTTTATAGTGTAATTTTGGTTGATTTTCAGCATAAATGATGATATTAAACTAGGTATTCTCTTATTTTTGTGATTTCAAGTTTTAAATCGAAAAATAAAGAAATGGAAGAATAGAGAAAAAAAAAAGTAAAACGGTCAACTGTAAAACTACAACAGTGATTAGCCAGTGATTTGGAATAACACTAGGAATCGCCATATAAATCGACAGCAGTAGAATGCCAGTGCGAATCTACTGCGAATTAGAAAATGAACAAGAAATCGCCAGCGGAATCAATGTAGCACAGAGAGCTAAACCCAGTTATTTACTTAGTGATTTATGCATAAGTGAGGAATCGTTGATAAATCACTAAGGTCGGTGATGGTTTTTTTAGATTAATATGAGGAATTTGTATTTAACTAGAATATGTATTCTTAGGGGAACTATATATAGGAACAGAGAACTTCAAAATAACTCTCTTGAATTACTATTTAACTATTCTTTACTTTTTTCTTTCTCTTTTATTGGTTTATATATGTGAAGCAACATTGGAGCATTGATTTAAAGGTATTTATTTACTTAATTATGTATTTTAATTACTTGTTAGCATTGTTTATTTCCAGCATATGTAAGTAGTCTATCAATATAAATAAACCCTAAGCATGTAATATACTTTGGATTGTTACGTAGTTATAATTATAGAATCGCATACTTAATGCTTTAAATCGATTCATACATGTCAATCACGGATAAAACAAGTTGTTTTTGCATATTAAAACTAGTAACTCTCAATGTTGAGAACATAGTGGCTAATGTGTTCCTTAATATAGAGTATTCAATTCTATGTCTATAGTTATTGACAATAATTATGGAAGTAGTAACTAGGATTAATCTATAGCGCATTTCCCTGGTGGATGTCTTAGGTGATTATGTTCGAAGTTATTTATTATGCGGCTTCGGTAATATTTGCTTAGATTAAACATGATTTTCATTGAACTTAATGCCATCGCATTTCTATAGTGTTGCATTTTATCCATTGGGTAGATATACAATGATAAGAATGTTTCATTTCCATTGAATTTAGGAAAATTGATGGCTACCTAAAGGATATCAACCTATTATGAATTAAGATTTAATGATTTCAAGATTCCTAGATTCCACATGTTATGATTATGACTATGTTATGAAGTGATGTTATATTCTAGTGTTTGAATTCAATCCAAGAATATTACATTGTTTAGTGGAGGTTTGTTTAGTTGTTAATTTAGATATTTTTATTACATTGAATTTTAATATTTTTTATTTTAGTTTGCTATTGAATTGTTTAGATTAAGTTAGTTAGTTTGATTTATTAAGTTAGTAGTCATAGTTGTTAGTTATTTAATATTTTAATTCTCGTTTAATTAGATTAACTAAATTAATAAAAATAAGAAAAAAAACTTTTCTGAGAAGTTTGCAAAATCTCTACGGAGATGATATCGCGCTTATCACTACTACAAGTTATAAATATATGAGAAATTTATTGTTGTGCACACTTGACACATGTGGGATATTAATTGATAATTGATTTGTTTATGAGCATAACTTAGTGAGCAAGTTGGAGCGCCCACTCCACTTAATATTTCAAGTTCACACGCATGCGCTTCTTCTAAAGGCAAGGAGAAGATTTACGAGATTTACTATCTTCCTTATGATGTAACGAACCTATCACAAACTATTTGAGGTCATTACATGTCCAATACCTCACATTTAGAACCCATAACCTAGTCCCCAATCGAATCTTAAACCAATTAGCTAATTTGCTAAGTTTAATATTATCATTTCACACGTTTCGAGGTTAAAATCTCGGTATAAAGTCCCAAATTCTCTATTTTTAATATATATCCACAATTTCTATTTATTTGACGAAAATATATAAGTTTTCCAATTTTCTCTTAATTTTCTTGATTTCTCCCAAATTTCTAGCATTTATTTTATTTTAATATGTGAAGAGGGTTTAACCCCAGAACCGAACTGGTCCGGTTCGAGGGATCGAACCCATTTTCTTCTTCTTCCCATAGAACTATTTTTTTATTCTTTAGCTCACTGGGGTTGGTTTTGGCCCAACCCTAAATCATTCTACGTAGGGGAGACGGCTCCGCTGCCATCTCCATCTTCAGACGATTGTTCTGCTGTTCGTCCGAGCCTCCCATCCCTCTTCCTCCACTAACAACAACCAAAAACATCAATAACATCAACGACCAACAACAACAATCGACAACACAACCTCACCTTCATCGCCTCGATCGCCTCTTTGTGTCTCTACCCTATAATTTTTCTCTCTCTATCGATTTCAACTTTACTGTCGAAATCAAACAAAGTAAGGTTGTGTTATGTTTTTGGATAAATATGAAATTTCCTCGAGATTTATGTGCACGAATCTCGAGGGTGATCAAGCGACAAAAGTTAAATATAAATTTTTATCGAGGTTCGCACGCATGAATCTCGAGAACAATCCAAAGAACATGAGTTAAAGTAACAATACTTAAAGTGACACCAATTGTAACTCATGCATACACTTGCACGTTGATTGTTATGGAGATTGGGTTACACGCATCTCGATGAGTCAATACCCTCTCCAAGGTCACCAACGTCCTACATCTCCTTGCACTATTCACCTCTTCGATGCTCATGCTACGCGTATCTCGAGGCAATCCAATTGTTTAAATAATACAAATCAAAAGTGTCGGTTATTTATATATTTATATATATCCATTATATAGAAATATATATACATATACCTATGTATTTTTACACCTATAAATTCACCATGCTCACCAACGACCGCTCTCGGGCGTTCACAATATTGTACATCCCTCGGGTGTCACTAGGGCATGAATATATATATATATATATATATATATATATATATATATATATATATATATATATATATATATATATGTATATTCATGCGCCTATAATTTTGTTGTGTGCGCCAACGAGTATACTCGAGTGCGCACACACCCCACGACTCATGTGCTTTACCCTTGACCCATACACGGTATTAGGCGTCTCATAATTTTCCAATTATTTAATTATAGGTCAATTAATCCAATTATTTCTATAATTAATAATACTATCCATACAAACACCAAAATGCACGCATATCCATGCCACGCTAATTGAGAGAAGTCGAGATTAACTACGAGTCTAATTCAGGCTAATAAACTTTTAGATTAATGTTAATCACCAAGTTAGGGACACGAGTCATTACAGGAGTTATAGAGGAGAACACTATATTATACTTGAGGGGCTGGAATCGCTAATTCATTGCATCACATGGTTATCATGGATCATGTCGAACCAAATCATACTCCTATAGTCTACAGGAACAAGACTCTTTTGGCTATCTTCTCATGAGAAGATGCCTTATTACTGTTTGCTTACCACTTTATGAGGATATCATTCGATTGTGGTGGGAGAACAAAAATCGGATGGATTCACGATTGTATTGAAGTTTCCTTGGAATATATTGTTTCGTTTAATTTCTTGAATTATGATGCATATAATTATTACAGGTGTATCGGATAGTATGTGTGTGTGTGTCATTGATTCTAGTTAAATTAGTTATTGGAGACGAAAAAATTAACATACTTAGCGCCTATGCACCACAAGTAGGATTAAGCGAGAGCATCAAACGCAAGTTTTGGGACGATATGGATAGATTTATCCAAAGTATACAATTAGATGAAAAGGTTTTTATTGGAGGAGACTTAAATGGGAATGTCGGGGCAAGTAACGACGGGTTTCAGAGAGTTTATGGAGGTTTTGGTTACGGTAATAGAAATGAAGAAGGAGAATCAATTTTAGAATTTGCTTCAGCATATGATCTTGTTTTAGCAAATACTAGTTTTAGGAAGAGGGAGTCGCATATAATTACTTTTCGTAGTGGTTATAACAAGAGTCAAATAGATTTTCTTTTAACAAGAAAAATATATAGAAAAATATGTAGAGACTGCAAAGTAATACCTGGTGAAGCACTTACTACCCAACATAAGTTAGTAGTACTTGATATTAAGCTAACACGATGACATAATATGAATAAAAGAGTTAGCGACCCTAGAATAAAGTGGTGGAACCTAAAACATAGTAAACAAGTAGAGTTTAGAAAAAAACTACTAAAGGAAAATGTATGGGATCTTGACTTAGATGCTAATACAATGTGGCTAGAAATGAGTAGTTGTATAAGGAGAGTGGAATCAAACATATTAGGTATATCTAAAGGCTTGGGACCACCAAAGAAGGAAATATGGTGGTGGAATGAGGATGTCCAACGAGCAATTAAGACTAAAAGAGAGATGTATAGGAAAATACCTAAGTGTCAAGATGAAGATGTGTACAATCAATATAAAGAAGCTAGAAAACAAGCTAAAAAAGTAGTTAGTCAAGCTAAAACAAATTTTATGGAAGATCTATATACAAGGTTAGGTAATAGAGATGGCAAAATATATATATATAGGCTAGCCAAATTAAGAGATAAAAAGAAACAAGACCTAAGTCATGTAAGATGTATTAAGGACGAAAATCAAAATGTTTTAATGCGCGAGGATGATATTAAGGAGAGATGGAGAAGTTACTTCGATAGTTTATTTAATGATGGCCAAGTTAATATTATAATAGATGAAAACCCACACCAAGAAAGAAATGTAAACTAGACACGCTAGAAGTTAAAGAGGCATTGAAAAGAATGAGAATAGGGAAAGCATGTGGCCCAGATGAAATACCCATAGAGGTTTGGATATGCTTAGGAGAGATTTGATTGACTTGGTTAACAAAACTTTTCAATAAAATCTTAAAATCATAACAGATGACAATGGATTGGAGAAGAAGCACGCTTGTGCCAATCTTCAAAAATAAAGAAGACATTCAAAGTTGCTCAAACTACCGGGGAATTAAACTTATGAGTCACACTATGAAACTTTGGGATAGGATAATTGACAATAGGCTAAGGAGAGAAACAACAATATCAGATAACCAATTTGGGTTCATGCTTGGGAGGTCAACTATAGTGGTGATTTTCCTTGTAAGACGATTGTTAGAAAAATATATAGAAAAGAAAAAAGATCTTCATATGGTATTCGTAGATTTAGAAAAAGCATATGATAGGGTCCTTAGAGATGTTCTTTGGTGGGTTCTAGAAAGAAAGAGAGTGCATGTTAGATATATAGACACTATTAAGGATATGTATGATGGAGTAGTAACGAGTATAAAGACATTTGGAGGAGCTACAAAAGAATTTTCCATTACGATAGGACTACATCAAGGATCGAATTTAGGCCCATATCTATTTACTTTAGTTATGGATGAACTAACAAGACATATTCAAGAGGATATACCATGTTGTATGCTATTTGCAGATGATATTGTCTTAGTGGATGAAACAAGAGATGGAGTGAATAGGAAATTAGAACACTGGAGGAATACATTAGAATCTAAAGGCTTTAAGTTGAGTAGGACGAAAACTGAATACATGCACTGTGAGTTTAGAAACACTAGATATCGAGATGACAGAGTGGTAAAATTAGGGGAAGTAGAAGTTCTCAAGGTAAACCACTTTAGATACCTAGGATCAATCATACAAAATGATGGTAACATTGAGAATGATGTCACACATAGAATTCAAGCTGGATGGAAGAAATGACGAAGTGCAACAAGGGTGATTTGTGATCGAAATGTTCCTACTAAGTTAAAAGTAAAATTTTATAGGATCGCAATTAGGTCAGCTATGCTCTATGGAAGTGAATGTTGGGCAGTAAAACAACAACAATTATATAAAATGAACGTAGCAGAAATGAGGATGCTTAGGTGGATGTGTGGTAAGACTCATAAAGATAGAATAAGAAATATAGAAATTCAAAGACAAGTAGGAGTAGCACCAATTGATACAAAGATTAGGGAAGGGCGGTTGCGGTGGTTTGGTCACCTGCAAAGACGACCTACAAATGCCCCAACTAGAAAACTTGACTCAATAGAAACTGTAGAAATTCGACGTGGTAGGAGCAGACCAAAGTTAACATGGGATGCACTAATTAGGAGGGATTTGAATGGTTTGAAAAGCTCACCATCAATTGCACTTAATCGAGCACAATGGAAAAGTTTGATCCATGTAGCCGACCCAATTTAATTTGGGACTGAGGCTATGTTGTTGTTGTTGTATCGGATAGTATGAGATTTACTCATCTGAGATCTTTTTACTTAATGGTTGGCAATTATAGGTTCTAGCAGCAACATGGGAAAATGAAATCTTACAGAGTTTTTGTGACTTGCTTAGCTTCATTTTCTTTATGTATGAATTGTTTTTGGTATAATATATTGTATAAATTAGTTTTTGGGTTGGTGTGTGGTTAGGACCCCTAAACCCTTTTAAACCGTCATAACAATTTTATGTTGGATTGGGATAGTTATGGGAGCTAAGTTTGTAAGGGTGTAAAGATGGAAATGACTTCGATCTTTTAAAATAGGTTACCATGAATATATATATCATGTTGATGAAATATATATAGTTATGGGGTAGACTGTGAATCCTTCAACATTTCCACAAAGCTGAGCTGTTTTGTTTCATGATTTTTAAAGGACGGGTTTTCTAGTTTAGGCTTAGAAATAGAGGAGGTGATGCCGAGAATTTTTAAGTAATTTTGAGGTTAATTTAATCAATCTAAACGAACTTTAAGTTTCAAAACAACTTTTATGATCCTATAAGCTTGATAAATTTTATCTTGGATGACTTGGAGGCTTATGGTTTGTTTAATTACTATAAAAAGCTAAGGTTGACTAGATTATTCAAGGATTAAGGTAATTTAGGCAGCTTAGATGCCAAAATTAGGTGAGGTCTAATAGGAACAAAATGATTGGCTAGCTATATGCAAGCTTTAACCAAAGTTTACGGATGAATTTGTTGTTGATAACATTGAAACTCAAGCCGAGGATAATGCTTTCCAAGTAGAATAAAATGATGATGCTATTGTCGTTTAAGTTGACGTATTCATGTCAATGTCAGAGGGTGCCAATGGAAGTGGTTTATATTTTTTTGACAACAACGAATTTAAAATGAATATAGATGATGAAGATGTTGAGGACGAGTCATGTTTTTCTTTGGATAGCGGTAGCTAGGATTAATTAAACCAATATTATAATAGTGAGTTAAATATAGTAAATCTACTTAGTTTGATGTAGTTGTGTGTCTTGTTACTTTAAATCAAGTTTCAACTCTAATAAACATAATGTTTTCTTTTTTATTGATAGTAACTAGTATGTATCACGGTATGGATATGGGTGCAGATGATCTAGATTGCATTACTCAATAGGCCGGTGGACATAGTAGGGGTTGATATCGTCACCAACCTCATACACACTACCCACCACCTTCCCACCCTCCTCTTCACCACACAATGTCACGACTTTTGTCACTAAGTCCTGACTTAGCCTAATTACTCTAATTAGGCACCTAAACCATACAATTAACTATATACCTCAAAACACTTTTTATTTTAATCCTTAATAAAGGTCCAAAACTAAATTTATATCCTTAAAGAAACTCAATACTTGTTTTACTTATTAAGAGAAAATTAAAAAATCATACGAATTATCCTCCATATTTTTTAAAAAATTTCGGCAGCACCTTCCCCAAAAATGGCTTGCCATAAAACTTTCACCTAATAGACAGCAGAATTGGGGAGAGGCACAAAAGGACTCACAACTCTCCGCAGGTCACAAAATATATCAAATTCAAACTTTAAATACTAACTTAAAGTCTCTCATACCTTACTTACAACTTTATAATCCCAAAATAAATCCAAACTGAATCATAAATCTTTTACCTTACTTCAAACTAATTTAGGAAACTCTCATAACCTATTCAAAAGTATTTCATGACCTACACTCACCCCTAAGCCCAAAACATTATATATAAAGTGATTACAACAACAAAATTAAACATTTAAACTTAAAACATTCACCGAAGATCTTCAAGGTTTTCTCGTTATGTCTGGTCTTCACATAAAACCAGACATCAGTAAAAATAACTTGAATATGTTGGATAAGTAAACTCCTACATTGTTATGTACTTATTTAAATGTTATTCCAAATACATGAAGACATGTAATTACATTTCCAAATACCAACAAATTTATATAACAACGTGGATCTCTCATTTCCTGTTCTAAGCTTATAACAAACGGGCCCTTTTTACTATGAACGTAGAATAGTCATATGAGTTTAGTGCATGCTACCCTAGAGTCTACATTACCCACCTTAGACGCATGCACTACATCTAGTCTGGAGTGGAGCACCTCACACTCTTACGATCGAAGCATGGGGTAACTCTATCCGGATGCCATATATGCATGACCAAGCATGATGCAAAATGCAATGTAGACTAAAAACAAATACAGGTACGAAGATATATTCCATAAATAGTAAAGACTATTGTAGGGTTTACTTACAACCAACCAACTTTAAGCTAAATTCTCGGGGTCCTCAGAGCATTAGATCACCTTCAAAACAGTTCCAATAGCTTCCTTGCATATCCAAATATATTATAGGTCATGCTCTAAGTGAAACTAAATCATGAAACCCAGTGAAAACTGCTGCCAAAGTATGCTTGAGAACAGTTTCCAACAATATCAATTTATATAATTGCTTCAACTAGCCAACTTGAGGTAAGTTTTTAACCATGAAAACCTTAATATTTCTCATGATGACCTAAAAAGGACTTATAGTACTCATGTCCTACTTTTCATAGACTTCAAAAACACTCAAATCGGATTACCAACAGAGAAGTGATGAATTTTCCAATATAGCTTGTCAACTAGGCAAAATTAATTTATTTTGAACTTAAACCTTCCCCAAATCAATATTTTCGCAATTAAATCATCAAAACTCAACACTAAGCACCACAAAGCCACTCATACCAAAATCAAGTATTTCCACAGCCCATGAAGTAAAATTGGGTCAAAATTAATAATTAATTCATCTAGAAGCCCAATGTAAATCAGTATCTACTATAAAAACATTTCTAAAATAGTTATCAACTTAATTGTATTAGTTCAATTAATGGAAACCCTAACCATGAGAAATAGGCACAAATCAATCCAATATATCAATTCACAACAATCCCTGCCAATTTCTATCAAAACCTTGCAAAACAAATTGAGAAATTGCGAGAATTCAAATTGAATCGAGGAAAATGCCATGAATTGCATATTTACCAAATTGCATGCTGAATACCTCATTTCCACTGTGAGAACTTAGCTCGAACTGCCTGTCTCTCTATGCTAGACAATTTTACAGAAAGAAACTAGATGAAAATCAAACATCAGGAGTTCACGGAGTAAAAGACCGAGTTGAGGGTTTTTTGAAACCCTTTTCAATCGATTATATTGAAACGAATGAAACATTCATTTCATTTGATTTTTATTTTTTACTTTATATATAAATCCTCAACTACTTCTCAACAGCTTAATTTCTTTTTATTTATTAATTCCTGAAACCCCTATTTTCACATGTTTTGGCTTTCGATCCTTTTTTGGATCCGAGTTTTCACCAAATTGAGCCACCCTCTTAGCAAACCAATATAACTCCATAAAACTCCAATGTTGGTCATGCCAAAACTCCCAAAATCTTAGCTTTGTCCATGGCACCCCAAAACACTTATGTACCAATTTTCTAGCTATACTTAACCAAATTTGCGCCAATTAGCACCCAATCTCATCCTCGACCACCAACAACCAATACGCAACTCGAAGCAAAGTCTTGTACCAACTTCATTCTCATTTTACATTGCCACCGATCCCAACTTGTACGAAAACCAAGGCAAAATCTTCATACATGCACTTACAACCCCGAGTTTGATAAATAGGGGATACACCTCAACACACCCCGACTTTACGATTAAATATCATATAATACACACACTAAGCACACAAAATATAAAAATAAAATATACCTTATTATTTGGTCCATTATGCTTGGGTCCCACCTCGGTTAATTAAACTCAAAATAAAACTTGATGATACTTAATTAGTCTGCTAATCAAGTTTATGAGATTCTCGTATTTCAAGATTTTTCCCAACTAATTAAGAATTTCGTCCTTGAAATTTAAACTTACAGATTACTGAACTAAAAAGATATGAGAATATGATCCTTCATTTACAAGTCTTTTAATCCAAACCTGTAAAAATCATTTCCAAGGTGAAACAGTTTAGTGGACCCAATCACATTGGTTGTAATCAACAACTCAGTGGTAGAGATCATAACCATTTCAAATTTTCATTTCCAACTTCTTGGTTTAATGAAAAGATATATTTTTACTTTGTCAATCCTGGCATTTTTCCAATTTCTGATGAGTTAAATAATCAACTTTGTGGAATATCCAATAACCTTACATTTCTTCATTACTCATTTTATGCCTTAAGTCCCATTCAAGCATCAATATTTAGTAAGATCTAGTCTATCTTGCTTTTCAATTAAACCATTTTTTCATTTTTAACTGAATATATATTATTCTACGAACCATTGATAATTCTTTCCCTATCTACCAAACTCTGGTATATACATCCCAATTTGCTTTCCATCACTGATCAATTCTAATTAGAATTATTGGCCGATCAATTCTTAGACTATCATCAGTCTAAATATTTATAGAGTAATGCAAATAATATTTTAGCACGACATTAGATACTAAAGTAGAGTTGCGTGTCTATATGACCATTACCATTCTAGCATTTCCAACAGAAACCTGAAATTATACAAGTCATCTTATGATTATAGATCTCTAATTCCATATTTCATTCTATTACAAGAGATCTTGAATTTTGATCCGATCAGAAAATGAAACCTGACACGTCATGCAACTCTTACTCATTCTCTAAATGTCTACTTTCAATATCATTTAGATTTGTTGACAAAAGTAATTACCAATTCCACCTCGTCTACCATTTCACTTAACTTTTTCTTTGGCTGGTTAGAAAGCTAATGGCATTTCTAAATTCATCAAGTCATTTTCTATTCATGAGTTCACAATAAACCTCATTTTTTCACTTAACAACCAATCTCTTCCAGATTGCCTTGATCACCACTTCGATTTCCACATTTTCACATTACCAATGTACTCATATTGGTTGTTATCACTTCTCCAATTTATGAGATTTCCCATCATCTCGATCTCAATTACTAACTGTTCGCTAGACTTCTTTCCTTACTTGAATAGAGACAGTTATCCTAATCTTGAGTAGATGTACACATTTTAACAAAGATCAACATATTCCTTAATTATACTCTCATAGTATAACTTTTAACTTGTATCACATACAAATTAATAAATATGTCATCTCTTTTTCATCTCTACTTAATACATACTTCTTACTTTTCTCAGTTTATAGTGTAAGAATATTGAAATCTTCAAACAGATCTTAGCTAGATACATTGTACTTTATTTAGAATTTCAAACCAATATGGATAATACATACTAACTGTGATGTAAGTTGTGTGTCTCTTATCATTTTCCATTTGTATCTTCATCGTCCATAAAGGCATCTTACATCAACTCCAATTTGCAGTAAGCTAGTGATTGAAATGTTCTCCATTGATTGATGACATGGTGTAACACAACATTTGAACCAATATACAACATACTCACTGACATCAGTTGTATACTACTTTGGTTTAACAATTTCAACTTTTTGAGTTTGTTTCCTTGTAAGATCCTTTTGAAGATATAGTAAGTTTCATCAAACTTATAATTTGAAATCCTAATTTTATCGGGACTCGTTGACCTAAAATTTCCTTTTTTCATGCGTATGTGAGAATTTCTTGACCATTTAGTTGCTTAAACTTCAGCTTCCAATTGACTCCAATGAAACATTATAGACTTTTTTTCCAACTGTCATCAATTCATTCAATTACTCAAAGACATGTGTCATCACACCAGTCTTTTATGCTGTGAATGAATCATGATTATGATGCGGAGTTACTTAGACTTTTGGTCATGCACAACTACTCTAGTGCCCTACCTTGACTAAAGGAGTTCGTTCGTGTCTCTTCCAACCACAATTCATCTCAAAGTCTCATTTAATTTTATACACAGAGTCTATTCCATTCAGTTTTGGTCAACGTTAGCTATTCTCACATTGATCTCGTTCTTACCACTTTATTTACTTGTTACACCTCCATTCAACATGTAGACCACATACAGCTTCTTTACGTTAACTTAGAAAAGCAATTTGTTTAATCTCTTCTATTTTCAAAATTATAGCTAAGGACGGTGCGATTTCTTATTCTCATTCAATGAATTGAAGTCTTCCTTAGGCAATCTTTGTTCGAAACAAAAAAATTCCTAACTCAAATAGACTTATGTTTGTTATTGCCTTAAGTTATTTACATTAGTCTCAAATTTCCTTACTTTTTTTCTCAAAGAGAAATTTGGTACTTTTCAAGAGACTGTAAGATAACAAAGTATCTTACTTTTTATTAATTCATTTTTTGATGAATTCACTTTCTCGTTGTTGTCCATTTGAAAAGATAGAAGTTGAATTTCAAAACTCTTATTAACTTGACATCTAATAAAACTCTTAAAGTATACTATTTCCATTTTTTAAACCATATAAATGGAAATTCTTGTTGTATAGGAGTTCTTACTGAATTCCTATACAAATCACTTACGAATATTCCATCAATAAATCAATCTCTTCCATTGTCACATTTTAAGTCATAGTATAGAAATCATAACTTAATTTTGTTAGAAGTCACTATCGGGTACTTTGAATTTCAAAAATAAAACTACTTACATTTATTTAATAGCTAATCCTAGCTATTTTCATACTATTTTCCCTAAATCTCAACTTCGAACCCGTTGATCTTATCATTACACCTTTCATTTCCTAGTTAAAGATTTTGTTGATCTTTGTTTCGTAACACCTAATTTGATGTTAACAAAGATTACATCTAACTTATGTATTTTCATTCATTTTATCACTTATTTGTATGATTCAAAGAACTACTATACCTCGACGTTGCTTATAATTAAGCAACTTGAGTAATAAACAATAAAAAATAATAAATTCATTAATTGTTTTAACTCGTGGTTCAATTCCACTTTTCACTTTGTGTTTTGTTTAGGGAAGGAGACAATATTTTATTTTAAAATATTTATTTTCTCATAAAAACTGCCTTAAATAACTTAACTGGACTTATCACAATTCCTTTGCATTTTTCAAATCAAGATTCAACTTGTCTAAATAGTTTTTATTTTCTGAACCACGTGTCTCCTTTTTACCTTATTGAGGCTATCTAAGAAGCAACTCTTCATTGGTTATGATTTAAACCAATACTTTATAGAATAAGTCTTACCGAGCTACTAATTCAACTGGTATTAGCCTCATTCTAAATTCCTAAATATTTATATTTTGTGCTTTGCATAAGTCTAAATTTCACTTTTATGTTTTCCAAACGATTCTCAATCATTTGAGACTTAATTGAAGTCTATTTTTAAGCACTTTCTTGAGCATTTCAAAATTGTAATAGTTCGATACATTTACTTTTAAAGGAGTCCATGTTTAGTACTTGCATTCCTGAATTATTTAGACTTCTTGCTCAACCAATTTCCTATTGATTTTATAACTTACTATTTCCCTCACTTATTTGGGTATCAAACTACTTACAATACCCTTGTGAATTTATACTTCCCGAGTCTATTTCACGTCTTATCTAGCGTTTCATAATTTTATTCTCTCTTTTATTATCTGTTTATATTCTAACTCGTCACATTTTACGAGTTAAGTATCGAACAAACAGTGAGAATAAACTTCCTATCGCATATCTAGCGATAATATATTAATATAATATAAACATATCACAATAACAAAGTATCCCCAACTCACAATCCCTTCCCAACCAATCGCACTCAATCACTCTTTGGTTCCCAACCAAAGTTTTCCTCATTTGAGCGAAACCTAGGCTCTGATACCAACTCTGTTAAAACTCGTCTTACTAATTCCTGACATAGCCTAATTACTCTAATTAGGAACCTAAACCATACAAGTAATTATATGCCTCAAAATTCTTTCCTTTCTAATCCTAAGTAAAGCTCCAAAACTAAATTTATATCCCTAACTAAACTCAATACTTGTTTAACTTATTTGGAGCAAATTAGAAAATCATACAGATTATCCTCTGTATTTTTATAAAGATTTCAGTAGTACCTTCCCTAAAAATGGCCTACCGAAAAACTTTCAACTAATAGACAGTAGAATTAGGGAAAGGCCTAAAAGGGCTCATAACTCCTCGCAATTCACAATATATATCAAATTCAAACTTTAAATACTAACTTTGAGTCCCTGATACCATACTTACAACTTTATAATCCCAAAATAAATCAAGACTGAATCATAAACCTCTTAACTTACTTCTAACTAATTTAGGAGACTCTCGTAACCTATTCAAAAGTATTTCATGACCTACACTCACCTCGAAGCCCAAAACATTATATATAAAGTGATTACAACAAGAAAATCAAATTTTAAACGTAAAGCATTCACCGAAGATCTTCAAACTTTTCTCGTTGTGTTTGGTCTTCAGAGAGAACCTAACATCATCAAAAACAACTCGAAGATGTCGGGTAAGTAAACTCATACATTTCTCTATACTCATGTAAATGTTAGTCCGAATACATGGAGACATGTTATTGTGTTTACAAATACCAACAAATTTATATCACGACGTGGATCCCTTATTTCTTGTTCTAGGCACATAACAAGTGGGTCCTCTTATGATGAACCTAGAATAGTCATATGAATTCAATGCATGTTACCCCGGAATCGACATTACCCGCCTTAGACTCCTGTTGTACATCTAGTATGGAGTAGAGCACCTCACACTCTTACGATCAAATGAGGGGAAATTCTATCCGGAGGCCATATATGCATGACAAGAATGATCCAAAATTCTATTTAGACTAAAAACAAATGCATGCACAAAGATATATTTCATAAATAGTAAATATTATTGTATGGTTTACTTACAACCAACCAACTTTAAGCTAAATTTTTAGGGTTCTCGGAGTGTCGGATTGCCTTGAAAATAGTTCCAATAGCTTCCCTGCATACATAAGTATATTATGGGTCAAGCTTCAAGTGAAACCAAATCATAAAACCAAATGAAAAATGGGACCAAAATACGTTTGAGAACAATTTCCAACAATATTAATTTGTTTAATTTTTTCAACTAACCAACTTGGAGTAACTTTTTAACCATGAAAACCTCAATATTTGTTATGATAAGGAACTTTTAGTACTCATGTCCTACTTTCCATTGACTCCAAGACACTCAAATCAGATCACCGATAGAGAAGTTATGAGTTTTCCAATATAGCATGTCAACTAGGAAAATTTTATTTATTTTGAACTTCAAAACTCCTTTAAATCAATATTTTCGAAATTAAATCCTCGAAACTCAACATTAAACACCATGAATCCACTCGATACCAACATCGAAATATTTCCATAGCCCTTTGGACTCAAATTGGATCAAAACCAATAATCAATTCATTCAGAAACCTAATGTAAATCAATATCAACTATAAAATATCTCCAAAATAGTTATCAACTAAATTGCATAAGTTCAATTCGTCAAAAACCTAACCCACACCAGTGCGATTTATTCCAAATAGGTACAATTCAATCCAATATATCAATTAACAATAATCCCTACCAATTTTTATCAAAAACACGTAAAACAAATCGAGAAATTGCGATAATTCAAATTGAATTGATGAAAAGGCCATGAATTGAGTATTTACCAAATTGTAAGTAGAATACCTCATTTCCACCATGGAAATTTTGCTCCAATTAATTGTCTTGTGATGCTCGACAGCTTTGCGAAAAGAAACTAAAGGAAAATCAGACCTCAGGAGATCGTAGAGTGAAAGACCGAGTTGAGAGGGTTCGGTTGAAACCATTTTCAATTGATTTTGTTGAATTCATTTGATTTTTCTTTTTACTTTATATATAAACTCTCAGCCGCTTGTCTGAAGCTTAACTTACTTTTATTTATTAATTCCTTAAATCCTTTTTTGACATGTTTTGGCTTCTGGTGCTTGTTTTGGATCAAATTTTCACCAAATAGAGCCACCCACTCAACAAACCAGTCTAACTCCATAAAATGTCCATAACACTAGTTTTGTTCACACCAAAACCCCAAAAATATTAACTATCTCCATGAGACACCAAATACTTATGGACTACTTTTCTTGTCATACTTAACCAAAGTTGCACCAATTAGTACTCAATCTCATCCTCGACCATTACCAACCAACACGTAACTCTAGGTAAAGTCTTGTACCAACTTGGTTCTAATTTTGCATTGCCACCGATCCCAACTTGTACACAAACTGAAGCAAAATCTTTAGACATGCACTTACAACCCTGAGTTAGACAAACTGAGGATACACCTCAACACACCTCGATTTCGCGACAAAATACCATAAATACACACAATAAGCACATAACGCACAAAAATAAAATATACCTTATGATCTTTGGTCCATAATGCGTTGGTCCCACCTTCGTTACTTAAACTCAAAAAATCCTTAATTAGGCTGTTAATCAAGTTTAAGAAATTCTCAAATTTCACACACACCTCTTCATTGTCAGGGAATGTGCCCCAGGTCAATCGACAAATATTGTTTATCTTATAATGTAAGTTAATAAAATAGAATTTTTCATTTGTTGTTTTATTATAAGTCATTGCATGTTTACCTTATAATATGATCCATGCGTATTTGTTGAAATATCCTAAATTTCCCTAGTTGGTCGTTATATTGGGAACTATAATGAATTGAAACTAGTGTAAATCTTGATTAATGGTCAAGCGATGATCATGCGTATAGAGATACGAATCGAGATCATGAGTACTTGTTAGGGAACAAGGCACTGGATTGACTCGCTATATGAACACCACATGATTAAGTCATAGGTGTTACTCATGATAGCTATATTATTTATTCCTTTGATTTAAGATTACCATAAACTTCAGTATTATGCGCATGGTAATTTGACACAATTAAACGCTGTCTTTAATCGAACAATTATAAAGATTGTGAAAGGTTACTATGTGAATAATATGTGATAGCGTAATCAAAATAGAATTTATCCCTCTCGTATAGAGAGTGATATCAGTGGATCCCTCGATAGGTTAGACTAGTAAATGGCCAAGTCCAAGTGAATTGATATGATCAATATCATTTGGATTTTTTTAGTCTACCTAAAGATTGAGACTGGTACGATTGAGATTAAGGGTGACTTTCTATGCTTTTTGTTTAATCAAAGGATATCGCACGACAAAAAGGATATGATATATGTTATTCATTAGGTTGTATCTTTTTTTATATTCATGTTATTTGGGTAGTCATAATGCCTTGCTAGAGACCTCTTATGACTTGTGTACCCAAATAATTTTGGTTCACTACCAACGTCACATGTACCTATTAGGTTACGTAAAAAAAATGGCTTTGCACAGTTTCCATTGGTCCAGAGTAATAAATTTTATATGATAAAATTCATGACGTAAAAGCCCTTACGATTTGTTGTATGATAACTTATTAATAGGGGCGTATGTGTAATTTACTTAAACTACCTAAACATAATAGTTATATTATGAATAAGATTTTAAGTGATGGCTTATCTACACAAATAAATAAAGGTTGAAACCCTAAAATGAAATATGATTTTTCATTTTTGTTATTTTTGAATTCTCTAGATATAGAGAGAAAGAAAAATGTTTTCTATCTCTCTTGGGGCTAGCACCCAAAATTGTGGTCACCGTTAGTGTGTGAATTTCAGATAGAGGACATGCACTTGAACATCTTGAAAATCGAAAAATCAGAAAAGAAAATCAAGAATTAAGTTAATCTTTACTTTTGTAGATCTAGTTTGATGGAACTTATTTTTAATTCTATCGGAGTTTTTCAAAAAAAGTTTTCAATTTTCTGCTGCGTATGAACCCCAAAACTCAATAGTGGTATCAAAGCCATAGGCTTGGTTCTATTAAAAGTTTGCATGTTTTCTATCATGTATACATGATATATGTGTGAAAATATGATCTTAATTATTGTATATATAATGTACATATAGATTTTGTGATAACCGTTATCAAGAATTGGTTTTAAAGCATATTGTTTGTTCATTTATTTGATACATACACATGATTTAATTCAATGATAGAATTTATGTTTAGAATATTTCGATTAACATTTGTTTTTAATATTGAACGATGCGAATTTCATATGTTCATGGTAGAAGTCATGTTTAGGTTAATATGATTCTAGTGTTGAATGCAAGATTAATATTTCATTTCTTAATTCAATTGCTTGTTTTGTATGAATAAAATTTGAAATTGGTTTTGATCATATATCTCATTGTGGTTATCGATTTGTATATTCCTATTGGATAAGAGATAAACTTGTAATCAGATAAGAATTACAAATCATATAAGATAGGTAAGATATATAAAAAATTCTCATTAGAAAAGGATTCAAAGTATCTTAAATTTTAATTGGATTAGATAAGATATTAAGTTCAAGGTGGGTCTAAGTTAATTAAAAAGATTTTAATTAATATTTTTTGGAATTAAAATAAGGGGCAGTTTTGCTTAATTCGATTTAGTAAAATAATGAGAAATTTTAGACAATTTTCAAATTTTGGAACCGAGATTTGTTGTCTTAAAAAATAAAAATCCTTCTTCCAAATTTTGACTCAAGAGCGATTTATTCTTAAATACTTGTCAAGTCTTCGATCACATCAATATGGGTTTGCCTAGGCAGAGTGTATTGTGTAAGCTTAGTTAGGCAAGTTGAGTAATGGTTACTTTATTGTTTGAAATGGTTAGACTTGATAAAGCTATCAAAACAGTTTTAGGCTTTAGGCATAAGCTAAGATAAAACTTGCTAAGACATAAGATGTCATAATCTCATAAAAACAACTAAAAGTTACATATTATGTAATTAGTAAATGGTACTTACCTAAATAACCTAATTTAAAGTGTCATGCCTTAGCTGCCTTGGAGTTAGGTGAAACATGAATTTTAGTCCCTTAAATTAACATAGTGTCTTTAGGAGGGTTGTTAATTTATTAAGAGTTTATTCCTCTATACTAAAATGAATTTTTACGTAATCTTTCTTGTAGATCTATAAACTCTTCAAATAACTTTAATCCCTTGTCGCTGCGATCCTTCCTTTAGAAGGATAAGTTGTTTGAGACAAACTTTCTTTACTGGTTCAGAAACTTGAGAATTGTTCTTAAGTATGAACATAAGTTGTATGTCCAGGATGATCATATTCCTGATGAACCACCAGCCAATACTTTAAGAGCGTAAAGTATGCACATGCTAAGCATGTTAATGACTTAATTGATGTAGCATGCATTATGTTGGCAACCATGGTTCCTGAACTTTGAAGGAGTTAGAACACATGGAAGCTTACGACATGATTACGATGCTAAAGGAAATGTTCCAACAACAGGCTAGACAAGAAAGGTTCGAGATTGTCAAGAACTTTCATTTTTATAAAATGGCAGAGGGTGCGTTAGTTAGTACTAATGTTTTAAAAATGAAGGGCTACATTGACCATCTTAACAGACTTGAATTTCTCATAAGCCAAGAGTTGGCTACGGATTTGATCCTGAATTCATTGCTTCACAGTTATTCATAATTTGTGATAAACTATAACATGAATAATATGAAGAAGTCTATCTTGAAGTTGGATTTGATGCTTAAAACTATATAGCAGAATGTCAAGAAAACCATTATTAATATGTTTATGGTTCAGAAAGGAAAAACTATGAAGAAAAATGCCAAAGGCAAAGCTAAAGTTGTCAAGGCTATTTTGACTGTCACAAAGCCTGTGGAACGAGTCAAGCCTAAGTCTGCTTCAACATCACAGTCCTAGAAGGAAAAGAAAAAAGAAGAAAATTTTAATTTTTGCCATGCACTTGGGCATTGGTTCAAGAATTGCAAGTTCCATCTTGAAGATCCAAAGAAAAAGAAAAGTACTGCGACTACTGCCTCAGGTATTTACGTTATTGAAGTTAACTTGTCCACTAGTGATTCATGGGTAATGGATATCGAATGTGGATCTCACATTTGTATTAATGTGCAGGGTCTCACTAAAAGTAGAAATCTAAAGAAAGGAGAAGTCATCCTACGAGTTGAAAATGGAGCAAAGGTTGTTGCGTTGGATGTAGGATGCTATGAGTTAATTTTACCTAGTGGACTTGTTTCAGTTTTAAATAATTGTTATTATATCCTTGCCTTGAGTAGAAACATCATTTCAGTTTCATGTTTGGATTTAGATGGTTTTTATTTCATTATTGCGAATAATAAATGCTTCATTTCTCGTAAAGACATTTTCTATGTGAATGCTGATTTGTATGATGGTCTTTATATTTTAAACATTAAAAGGTCCATAATACTCCTATTGTTAATGTCAATAGAAAAAAATTCAAGTCAAATAATTGAGTCAAACCTACCTTTGGCATTGTCATCTTACCCAGATAAATGAGAAATGCATTTCTAAACTCCATAAAGATGGACTTTTAGATTCATTTCATTTATGAATCATATGAAACATGTGTATATTGTTTACAAGGCAAGATGACAAAGAGTCCCTTTACCGGATACAGTGAACGGGCAAGTGATTTATTGGTTCTAATACATATTGATGTATATGGTCCTATAAACACAATGGCTATAGGTGGTTATCAATACTTCATTACCTTCACCGATGATTTCAGCAGATATGATTATGTGAATCTCATGAAACATAAACATGAATCATTCGAGATGTTTTGGACATTTCAGAATGAAATCTAAAACCAACTTGGAAAGCTATTAAAGCACTTCGATCAAATCAAGGTGGTGAATATTTGAGCCAAGAGTTTGATGATCATCTTAGAAATTGTGGGATTGTCTCACAGTTAACTCCTCCATCAATTGCACAATGGAGTGGTATTTCTGATATGAGAAATAGAACTTTATTAGATATGGTTTGCTCTATGATGAGTCATGCAGATCTTCCTATTTCCTTTTGGGATTATGCCTTAGAAATTGTTGCATTTACACTGAATCGTGTTCCTTCTAAAGCTGTTGATAAAACACAATATGAGATGTGGTTTTGGAACGGACCAAGTTTTGTGTTCCTTAAGATTAGGGGCTATGAGAATTTTGTACGATGAAAAATATTGAAAAGATTATCAGCCAAATTTCGCAAGTATGCATTTATTGGTTATCCTTAAAAAACTAGAGGATACTACTTTTATAATCACACTGAGAACAAAGTGTTTGTTGTTTGGAATGGTGTCCTTATAGAAAAAGAGTTTATCTTAAAAGACAACAATGGGACAAAAGTAAGTTTTGAAGAAGTTCAAGAACCATAAATAATCACTCAACCGCCAGTAAGAGATAAATAAAGTCTTAAACTAGTTGAACCTCTTCATGTATCACAAGGCTCGTGTAAATCTGATAGGGTAAGACATCAGCTTGAGAGATTTAAATTTCTTTTACTGATAGTAGTGATGTGTTGCTTATGGATCAAAATGAGCCTACTACTTATCAGGAGGCTATTTCTAGCCCTGAGGTAGATAAATGGCTTAGTGACATGAATTATGAGATGCAATCCATGTATGATAACCAAGATTGCAACATGGTTACTTTACTTGAAAGTGGTAAGACCATTGTATGTAAATGGGTTCTTAAGAAGAAAACTGACATTGATGAAATGTGCATACTTATAAAGCACAACTAGTAGCAAAAGGTTTTAGGCAGACTCAAGGTGTTGATTATGATGAGACTTTTTCAACTGTAGCCATGCTTAAATCCATTAGAATCTTGATTGCCATAACTACGTATTATGACTATGAGATATGGCAAATGGATGTCAAAATAGCTTTTCTAAATGGAAAGTTACTTGAGGACGTGTATATGATACAACCTGAAGGGTTTGTTTATCTTGAGAGTTTTAGGAAGGCATGCAAGCTTCAAATTTTTATTTATGGATTAAAGAAAGCTTCTCGGAGTTGGATTCTTTGTTTTCATAAAGCAATTAAGGAATTTGATTTCATTAAAAATGAAGATGATCCTTGTGTATACAAGAAGGTCAGTGGGAGCGTGGTTGTTTTCCTGGTATTGTATGTTGATATATTACTCATTGGAAATGACATCCCAACCTTACAGAGTGTCAAGCCTTGTTAGGGAAGTGTTTCTCAATGAAGGACTTATGAGATACAACTTACATCCTAAGGATTAAGATCTATAGGGATAGATTTAAGAGGCTTATCGGTTTAAGTCAGAGTGCTTATATTGACAAGGTACTGAATAGGTTGAGCATGCAAGACTCTAAAAGTAGGTCGTTACCAATGTCTCATGGTATAAGTCTCAGCAAGACTCAATGTACGAAGACTAATGATGAGCGATAACGCATGAATATGGTTCCATATGCATCAGCTATTGGATCTACTAATTATGCTATGTTATGCACTAGACGTGATGTATCATATGCTTTGAGCGCAACATGTAGATATCAGTCTGATCCCAGTGAGAGTCAATGGCTAGCAGTAAAGAACATTCTTAAGTATTTGAAAAGGACTAAAAAAATGTTCTTGTTCTATGGAAGTTTGGAAGATTATCTTGTTGTAAATGGTTACACGGATGCAAGTTTCCAAACTGATGTAAATGACTTTAGATTACGGTCGAGATATGTGTTTACATTGAATGGAAGTACAGTGAGCTAGAAAAGTTTGAAGCAAGAAAATGTGGTAGATTCAACTACAGAAGCTGAGTATATTGCATCGTCCGATGCAGCTAAGGAAGCAATTTGGATCAAAAAGTTCATTTCTGAACTTGGTTATTTCCTAGTATAGCTAACCCTGTTTGCTTGTATTATGACAATAACAGGGCGATAGCACAGGGCAAAGCAAGGTTTGAAACTTCGACTTCGCCTAAAACTTCACTCACTTAAAATTCGAAATTAATTCGAGGAAGTCAACTTCGACAATGGAACTTTGACAAAAATTCCACTGTATACGAAAGTTCACGAAAGTTCACTTTAAATGCTAGAAAACTCAAGTTTCTTTATAGAGATGCTAGAAATATACTTAATGATACAACAAGAATGCATAAAAATCACAATACAATTGTTTAAAATAGTTATTTTGTAATAAACACACAATTTGCAACACGCGTGACGTTAATATTTATTTTTATATTTATTTTTATGATAAATTATGACCTTTTTTTGCTATTTGGATGTAAAAGAAGTTAATTTTCAAATTTTATTTTATTTTTGTGTTGCAGGTGGAAATGTTTAGGCAATGGATTTGACATAATGAAGTACTAATAAACAAGTGAAGCAAAGCTTCAGAAGTAAAATGAAGTATATAAGAGTTATATTATTGTTCAACACCACATACAATGATGCCCTTCCTCGCGCCCTTATCCTCGTCATTCCTCGAGGTCAACGTCATTCCTAGTCAGCATCATTTCCATCTCCTTGTCTAGGTGGTTGTATTGATGATTTTACGAGATCCACTAATTGTTCATGTACAAGCATTTGCATTTCTTCTCTTACAGATTGTGGACAGTTAGAACATTTTTTGATATTTTTAAAACCACTCGCAAGATGTTTTTTCAAACATGATATTCCTCTAGAGTGGATTACATGTCTACAAAATATGCAGCTAGATTATTGTTGACCTCTATTGATCTTAATCCCGTACTCCAAGCCTAATCCAGTTGGTTACGATTTTCCATTCTATATAAATCAATATCATAGATAAATGTTAACAAACTCAACATTTGTTTTTATCATAAAAACACTAAAAAAATACAAATATATGTCCACAAAAAACACAAATAAAAAATCATTCACAGTTTTCAACTCTTCATCAAGCACTAAAATTACTTCATACACATCAAAAAACACAATCTAAGGCAAAAAAGAGTTTGACATAGTCAAGTACTTATAAACAAGTGAAGCATAAGTGAAAAGGAAAGTTTGAATGATCTCTTTAATCATTAAAACACTTGGACAATGAGTATCCACCATCAAGCATACAAGAGACAAGAGTTACATAACTTTGCAACACCACATAGAGTAACGCCTTTCATCATCGCCATCGTTGCTTGAGTTTCTGCTGAAGTATTGACTTTGAATGTAATTACAATATTGATTCCAAGTCATTATAGTATAAAAGAAAGACTTGTAATCGATGATGAATTTCTCATATGCTTCATTTTCAATATTCATTAATGGTCCTAGTCTTGGGTAGGCTGCATGCTCTAAATTACTCTGCCTCTCAGGGTTTGTGTAACATGAAGATGAGCCCATAGAATGATAGCTTGAAATAAAATTCTCACCACAGCTTTGTCTCATTGACATTTCACATCCAGTTTTTTGTACATTATTATATGAATAATGGGGGGCGCTTCCACTGGCACCATGATAACATGTTGCACTAAATGATTTTGTATGGGAGTCACTAGACTCATCCTTCCAAAAATCATGTTACCAATCCCACCAATTTCTTGTTCCATTGGCATTTCCTATCCAGTTGGTCGCATATAATTATATAAATAATCTGGGACAACTTAACTATGATAAGTTGATGCAAGAAATGCATTCATATGAGAGTCACTGCTTCCAATGCTCATGTCACTAATCCTACTTGTCAAAGAATCAATATCAAGGCTTTCCGAGGTAAGGCTTTCTGAGGTGCATGCATATCCACATTTTTTACGTGAATATTTTTTCACCGTTCTTGGGTCCCAATCTGAATTACGTGAACCATGATTTGAATCTTGAGTAATATTAACAAACCATTTCTCCACGAAAAATGGACTCATTTGTCTTTAGCTTGGATAGTAGTACTGTCCTTGATAATAGGCTGCTCCACCTCCACCATCACTATTGTCGTGATCATCGTCGCCACCATTACTATTGTCTTTGCTACCACCCACATTATCATCGTCACCGCCACTACCATCATCATATCCAGGTTCTGTCTCATAATTTATATCATAACGGGATTGGTTTGCTTGCGTTGCAAAATCATGATCACTCTCACTGATTGAAGTGATTGATAAACCTCTAGCAGTCGCTGCATCCTGATCTTCCATGAATGTATCCATATTAACACATATTTCTGATGATATGGATGTATTTGTTCTACCCCCTGGCTCATCCATCAAAGGTTGACCTGCTTCCTTGACCCACTCATACAAAGGATTTTCATCTCCTTCTTCTAAGAAGATATTAGTTAAATCAATTGAGTCACTTGGTTTGGTTAACTCCAATTCAGATCTGACATTCTAAACACGAAGCATCATGTTATAATGTACAAACACAAGCTTTCAGAGCCTTTCATGAACTAACCGGTTGTGTTGTTTGGTGTGAATTAACCCAAACGTACTCTAGTTTTGCTCACATCCAGAAGAAGAAACAGTTTGTGATAAGATCTTGACTGTAATGATTTTCAGATTATGAGCTGGGCTCCCATATAAATTCCACCATTCAGCTGCAAAATATTATAAAATACAACAAATAAATGGTTGCAAAGTTAAAAAAAATATGACATAAGAAATATAATACTTAATTTACCCGGATATGTATTTTTCGACCATTTTGAGCTGCTTTTGAGCCAAATTATCCCATTGCGTCACGAAAAAACATAAGCTGTATTCGAAGTGCAATGTTATTTAATTGTATTGAGTAGAATTGTCAGTTAAAACATCCAATTTGAGATATCATATAACGTACTTCGTTTAAAGCAGCTGATTGTTGTTGTCCACGGGGTGTTAAAGTACTAATCACTTTATTCAACGCTTCTTGTAACTGTAGATTCATAGCTACTTCATGCTTATATTGGTACATCGGGTTCAAAAAGAATGCTGCACATAAAAATAATATCATTCAAGTGTATTAAATTTGTCATATTTTAAATCTAATAATAAGGAACTAATCATTAGAAATTATCAACTTCATGAGGCAGATGACAAAGTCGAGTAGTCCATCTTTCATCAACATTCTTTAGAATCCATTTGTACGATTGAGAAGCTGCTTTGATTGCTTCTCTCATTAACTTGATAGCTTCGTATAGAGACCCCATTATAGGCTTATCTCCATCTACCAGTGTCAACATTTCAGCTATAGGCACGATCGACTGTGCAATACGCTTAGCATAATCCCAAAACTTTGAACTAGCCACTAAATCCTCAATTTGTTTTGCTTGGGCGGTTCTATTATGCTCTTAATTTGCCCATTCTCTTGAAGCAAAAATTTCTTTTAAGCCTTGTTTTTTCTCCAGTAAGCTTGTCAAAGCAATGTAATTTGTGGCAAATCGAGTCAATCCAAGCCGAATAATATCACCACCACATTTTCTCTCATCAATGCCAAAACCTAATGATGATTTTAGATATAGTTTGTGATTTGACGAGCTTGTTCCACAACGACTTGCACAGTTCTATGCTTCCTTATATCTTTTAACATCAAATCAATATACTGCGCAGCACATGGTTTCCAAAACAAGTTATATCTTTTCATCATTTTTTCTCCAGCTTTCTTAAATGCAGATCCGTTGTCAGTAACAATTTGGACGACATTCTCTTTCCCGACTTCCTTCACGACGGTCTTCATCAACTCATAAATAAATCTTGCATCTTTTCTTTTATCCGATACATCGATCGACTTACAAAAAATCGTCCTTCCATCACAATATATCATGAAATTTATGATCGACATCTATGTTGGCCCTGTCTAACCATCACACATAATAGTCACACCATAATATAACCAATTCTTTTTCAATGAATCAATATAACTTTGCAGCTCATTATATTCATCGTCAAGAAAACCATGCCTAAGCTCGTATCTTGAAGGTCATTTGAATCCAGGACCGAACTTTGTTATCTCATCTATAGCTGATTGATAATATGGAATATCATTAGCAATATTTATAGGGATGTTGCCATAATAGAAAAACTTTGAAATGACACGATTCAATTTTTTCTATATACTCCCGCTTGACCATGTTTCATTCAACCTTTTTAAGTAGAATTTGGTTTTTTGAGCATGTCAATATCTAAAGTAGGGCCAGGCGCCCGTGTGCTAGTTGAACGCGTCACACCAATGTGTTTATTGCGTGAACGGCCCCCAATATTAAAAGTCTTTGAAACATGTAAACTTCCAACATGATTGAAAATTAATGGACCCTGACCATAAGAACTACCCCCTGCTTCATATGATGAACCGCATGCTTGTCTCATCATATTAATCCAATATTGTTCTTTTGCTTCCCATCAATCCACCTTAAAGTTTCTCACGGCCAATCTATGTTGTGATCTTTCAAAGTCCATTGTACAATCTGGAGGATATTCAATATCCTCATTTTCATCTCCATCATCCTCAAACTGTCTAGGTGGTTGCAACAATGATTCTGTAAATGCTTGATGCCTTCTTTCTTTTTCCGTCCGCTCCTCTAATTTCCCATATATAAGAATTTGCATCTCTTCTCCTAAAGTTGGTAAGCAATTAGAACATTTTTTGTCATTTTTGTTACCACCCGTAAGATGTTGTTTCACATGCGATATTCCTCCGGATTGATTTACATGTCCGCAAACTTGCAGCGAGTTTTTTGTCGACTTTCATCAACCATATCTGTGTTATTCCAAGCTGGGTCTAGATTTCTTGGAGGTACTTCCATTCTAATAGAGATCATAGATAAATATTAACCATTATCTTTGAAACTATATTTATACAAGATCATGTTCATACATTTTTTTAACCTAAGATGAGGTGATAAAAATAAGTAACTTAACAATTTAATATAAAAAAATTCTTAAATCCATGGGCCTAAATACTTTATGTTACTTTAAGTCTATAACCCAAAAAAAAATGTTACAAGTGACAAGTCCATATGCTTTTTATTTAAAAAAATAAAGAAAATGAAAGAAAAATCTTTAGTTTGATAATGCTTTGATAACAATCACAAAATTATAATTATAAATCAAAGTTCTTTAAACAAATTATAAATCAAAGACTAATCTTTTGACCAATTTATAAGAAACACACATAATTAAAAAAAAAAAAAACACACACACACACAATTTCAACTAAAGCATTTTCAAAATTCTCAAACTTGATTAACCACTCAGATTTATAAACATAAATCAAAATAACAGAATAAACAATCCAAGACACTTAAAATCTACTCTAGTGTACATATATGTGCAGTATAGACAATGAAGTCACAATACAAAGGCCCTTTAGCTAAGGTTCCAACTCCCAAAGAAAATGCCCACAAAGCCCAAGTCAAGGCCCACGGTGCCCTAACACAAATATTCTTTAGTTCTTCACTTCTTCTTCGGCGGTCGGCCTTCACAAACACCAGAACCACAGTCGACCTCTCCTTCAATTCTTCTTCTTTTTTGTTGCTCCCCACCCCTATCTCCCTACTTCCCCTGTCCGAGACTCCTCCGAGCCCTCTCTCTCACCTCTTCTCTTTCTTCATTGTTGCTCTCTCTCATAGCCCTCTCTTTTGTCTCTTCTTCAGATCTTCTCCTTCGTCTGACCTCTCACCCCAATCCCCTATCAAAGCATTCTTTCTCGTCTCTCCTCTTCATTGTCAATATCTTTGTTAGTTAGCTCTCTCTTTCTCTCTTGTCTATTCTTCTTCTTCATCATCTATTCTCTCTTATTCTCTATCTAGTGAGCCTACTCTCAAAATCCTAAGAACGTTCACATATGGGTTTCTAAGAAGAAAAGAAGTGTGACTGAGTGAATGAAAATGTAAGAGCCTGCCTTGTTAGGTCATTTAAAGTTCTGAGCAAAGTTGATGAAGATGTCAAATTGAAGAGGAGCGCGCCACGAACTCACAACTCAACCAGGTATGTTTCCAGCATTTTTTATTCCATGTAGGGGCAACTTCAACATTTTAGTCAAAGTTTCCCCAACTTCACGGAAACAATACATTTTTTTCAGGATTCATCAACTTCAACCGAAGCTTTTGAACTTTGATCGAAGTTCACCGAAGTTATGCATTTTTCCTGCTGTCTTCCAAATTCGCTTCGCTCACCTGCACATCGACAAACTTCACCCGAAGCTAGGTGAAGTTTGTCGATTTTTTAAACCTTGGGCCAAAGAACCAATATCACACCACTGATCCAAACATATACTTAGATGTTTTCATCTCATTCAAGAAATCATTAATAGGGGAGACGTGAAGATTTGCATATTTCCCACAAAAGATAATATTGTAGATCTATTGACGAAAGGGTTTCTATAAGCGAAACATGATGGTCATGTTAGGTTATTTGGTATTAGATACATGAATGATTGGCCCTAGTGCAAGTGGAAGATGTTGGGAAATGTGACCTTGGTCAATCTACAAACATTTTTTATCTTATAATTTTAGTTAATAAAAGAAACGATTTCATTTGTTGTTTTATTATAAGTGATTACATGTTTACCTTATAATAAGATCTATAATAAATTAAGACTAGTATGAATCTTGATTTATCCTAGTATGAATAAAGATAAATTAAGACTAGTATGAATCTTAATTTATGGTCATGAAATGATCATGCGTATAGGGATACGAATCGATAGCATGAGTATTTGTTAGGGAATAAGGTATTAGACAAACTCGCTATGAGAGCACCACATGATTAAGTCATTGGTGTTACTCACGATATCTATATCATTTAGTCATTCGATTTGAGCTTATCATATACTTCAATATTAGGAACATGGTAATTTGACACAATCAAATGTTGTCTTTAACCGTATGATTATAAGAATAATGATTAGTTTCCATATGAATAATATGTGAAGGTGTGTAATCAAGATAGAATTTGTCACTCTCGTATAGAGAGAGATATCAGTGGATCCTTCGATAAGATAGACTGATAATGGCCAAGTCCATGTGAATTGATATGATCAATGTCACCTGGATGTTTTTCAGTTTACCTAAAGATTGATACTAGTACGATTGAACATTAAGGGTGACTTTCCATGCCTTATGTTTAATCAAAGGATATCGCACGACAAAAGGATATGATATATGTTGTTCATTAGGTTGTATCAATTTTGATATTCATGCTACTTGGGTAGTCATAATGCCTTGCTAGAGACCACTTATGACTAGTGTACTCAAATGATTTTAGTTCACTGCCAACGTCGCATGAACCTATTGGGTCACATACAAAGAATGGCTTTGCGCAACTTCAATTGGTCTATGAATTTTATATGATAAAATTCATGACATAAAAGCCCTTATGATTTGTTATATGATAACTTATTAATAAGGGTGTATATTTAATTTGATTATCTGGCTATATATAATAGTTGTATTAGGAATATGATTTTAAGTTAGGGCTTATCTACAAATATAAATAAAGGTTGAAACGATTAAATGAAATAGAATTTTTCATTTTGCTATTTTCAGATTCTCTGCATATTAGGAGAAAAAGAAAAATGTTTTCTACCTCTCTTAAGGTTGGCACTCCACAATGTGGTCACCGTTCGTGTGTGGGATTCTTATGGAAGATGTGCACATGAACATCTAGGCAGTTGAACAATCAAAGAAGGAAGACACGAATTAAGATAAGGTTTACTTTTGTAGATCTAGTTTAATGGAACTTCTTTTCAATCCTGTAGGGGTTTTGCAAAAATTGTTTTGAATTTTTTTGCTGCGTATGAACCCCAAAAGCCAACTTTCACCACCCTCCTACTCAGTACCCACCTTATCAACACCCACCTCCTGAGCACACACCTCACATGCACCCTAGACATTCCTGATTTTTTACATTACACTTCTCAATTGCCTCACAACAAGCATTCAACGGGTTAAACCACTCATTCCTCAGTAGGACCCTACCAGTTTATGATTCCATCACCTTGATCTATGACAGGCCCATATTCTAGTAGACGTACGACTAGTTTTACCGTTCCATCAACTCGCATACATGCTCGTGCCCCCTGATAAGTCAATAAACCAGTTTTATAGTATAATTTAGGCAGATCTTAGATGTAAAAGACTATATTACACGGGGTTTTCTCTTATTTTTGATATTTAAGGTGATATTTGGAATATTTGAACAAATGAACAATAAAAAGAAAGATTACAAAAGAATTGATCAAGTGGAAAGAGTATGCAAAGAATCATCAACAAGTGAAGGAAAAAATCAGGATTTAGTATCAGTGATTCCTGAACGATTCCCAACGATTCCTAACCTACACATATTGGTGGAAATAGATATTACAATTCTACGGATTTACTTAGCGATTCCATTAACCCCGAATCACTAAGGAATCACTATACCCAATTTCGTGGATTTTAGATAACAACGAATAGTTTGAATTAGTTTAGGATGTTTACTACCTAAAGTACTATAAATACAACCTTAGGGTTACGAAATTAGTTGCCCTAGAAACCCTTAATTGCTCTTGGAGCCATATTTACTAGTTTTGTTAAGTTTAAGTTTTGCTTTATTGTTCATTACTTTGATTGCATTTAATGTTTCAAGTATTCAATTAGGGGGTGTTTTTATTTAATGTCTTGTCTTTACTTTATTGCAATGTTATTTATCATTAGGAGTGAGTAGTTAGTTAATCTAAACAAAGTCCGAACATGAACGAAATTCATTTTGTAATGTAGTTATGATGAGATAAATATGTAATTAATGCTTTAACCTAATCGTATTATTTGATTCACTAATTTAATAGGTTCTTATATATTGATTTAAATCAAGATCTTTGTATTGCATGCATACTTGCAAATGTGTATTGTGATATTTGGATTCATTATCTAGTTTAAAGTAGTAAATAGGATTTTTTAAAAGGCTAACACCGTTTAGATGTTGATGTCGTATCATATAGCACCATAAATAGCCTCGATTTCACCGACTACAATTGATTTATAGCGAGGCAAGTACGAGATTGAAACCAAAGGCATCGAGATGTCCTTTATTAGGTTCAGGGAAAAATGATGGTTTTTTGAAAAAAAACTAAATTATGTTGGGCAATCAAATGCTTGCAAAATAAAGAACTTAAAAACTAAAATCAATAAATAAAATACTCTAAACCAAGGTGTGAATTGACATTTTAGGGAACGAATTCGATAGTCAGTTTATCAAATGTTTGTCCTAAAACTGATTCTCATAGACTGGCTTATAATGAATCTCATCATCTATTTTTCCTCAAGTCAATTGAGGGAACTAGCGACACAACCACATACTAACTAGACTTGTAAAGCCACCAGATATGCCTACGATGACCCATTCCTTAACTTAAGGCACCGCTTGGCCTAATCTCGTCATTAAGCCCTAATCTCAACCACGTAGAGCTTAACAATGTATCAATCAGCCTTTTCAATCTTATCTCCTTATTAGTTATTTTAAAATAATCATTAATCCATTATTATACTACTTAACATTTCAAAGTTAATTAAACTTTTATTAACTCAACCTTCATATTCAGTAGAAAACTAAATAAATTAGCTGAAGCCATTATATAAATCATAAATATGTGTGCAAACCAGGAAATAATGATCCCATGCAAATATATGATAAAACTACGATAATAGTATATCAAACACGTGTCAAGTCAGGGAACTATCGCTCAACCCAAATATACAACATAAAAGTGTATAAAGGACATAGATAAGTCATATAACAAAATATCATCAACCTACAAAGCAGAAGTACCAACACTCCAATGGCTCAAAAGTAGTCACCGATCTTCTCTTTGCCCGGCTTGCTACTCGATGGATCTGCTCCCACCATCATAAAAAGGACGGTGAGTAAAATAATGTAGAAAGTAAAACTGAGAGACATTTACCCATATTTCCAAATATATAATAAGTATTTGAAAGCATAACATTAGCAAATAAAGCATTAAAGGATCATGCTTTGAGATGCTTCAATTAAACAACAGGTGACGGACACTCGACTAAGCAGTAATGATCTAAGGTCAGTCGGCTGTAAGTTACATCACATCAGCCTTATTCCACTATTTAAGGGCATAAATATTCTCACAAATGCCCATCGTAAATATATATGTATATTTTTCAACTACCGCGGGTCCCATACCTCTTGTGTCACACAAGTTAGTAGTGAGATGCTGCCAATTTCAGAATTTAGTGACCTCGTGTACCACCCACCTCTATTAAATAATGGTGTTAGATACAAGAACTACTTTCATAATTCAATAAACGACTCAGTTTAGGAATCAAAGAATGGAATAGTTCAAATAAAACACAAAGGAAATAGATTCGCAATACCATAAATCATCTACATAATTGCATGATACTACACTTGATTGAAAATCTTCAACAACCTAAAATTACATAGCACATGATTTAGAATCAATGAAACTCATTCAAACACCAAATATGCCATAAAAACAAACTCATGATATATGTCAGGACAAAAAAGTCATAGCATCAAGAGTACGATAGGTACATCAATCCAAATGACTGTAAATAAAACGCACAAATAGGAAATGAAATGGAGTGAAATATCGCAATCAGTTTACTTATAATTCACGCAAAGTTTCTAGCTTAACCGACTTCCCGACACCTCAAAATGTGTACCTGGACCACCGAAACTCTTCTTTAGGCTTCTGGTATCATTAACTATGTTTTAAAGTATGATCAGGTGGTCTTATATATGTTTAGGTTAAGTTAAAGGTTTTTAAAGTCATAACCAATATTAAAGAAAATTGTGTTGCCCAGAAGACCTAGCGTGGTAAGGAGTTTATCTAGCGCGCTAAAGACTTCTAGCACGCTATTCATACTCATTAGCATGCTACCCGGAGGTAGCGCATTAGCGAGTACACCTAGCGTGCTATGAGCAGGAAACCCAAAAGTTTTGCTCTCGATTTTTTGAGTTTTCTCCTCAAAATGGCCATCTATAAAACTTGGATCCCTATTCTCCTCCACCAGAGACCTAATAAATCCTCAAAAATTACAAAATAGCTTGCACTTCATCAATTATCATCAAACTAATCTATTTTCACGTGCATTTGAGAAAACATGTAAGGAACACATATAAACTTCAAAATTAATATCTTTTTGGTTTTAGATCCAAATTGGGAACTTCGTAATAGCTGGATTATCAGCTCAATGGATTATCAGCTTGAAATGAATAATTTGAAAAAAAAAAGATTTTAAAAACAAACAATTTATCTTAGCTTAGTTTTAAAAAAATCAAATTCATGACCAAAAGCACCAATTATTTCCAATAAATTTTAATTGTAAAAATTAAGGGTTGATACACATTTGAAAGTTCAAATTGAAGTAAATTAACCTTCGAAAACACATCAAATTCATTTTGAAAACATCCTCCTAGTTCAAGATCCTATGCTCATGCATTAAGACATGTAGAGATAGTTAAACTCATTACCTAGGTGTAGTGTGTAGTTTCCTAGCTTGAATTAATCAAATTGTTTATGAATTTGATCTCTCTATTACAATACTTAGAGAACTCCAACAATCAACCTCTCCCTCTTTCGATCAAGATAAGATATTTTGCATGAGAATAACTAACTACACCTATATATATTAAGTGTGATGAATTTAAGACCATAGATCGTATTTGAAACACTCATCTCCATGTTTATCATATGGCTAATAATGTATCCTACAACCCATTATAAATCCACTAACTTATCCTTGATAACACGCATTTTTAAAACGATTTGCTTTTTGATGGTATTCACACGTATCTTGAGGAACATCAATGGCTATTATTTTATTTTTAACTTAGCTTATATTAATGTAAATTAAACTATAGGCACTGATAATTCATCATTTGTGCTATATTTTAAGATGGTTTTACAACTAATTTCATGACTTTTATCATCATTTATACTCTTAAATATTTGTTTTACTACTTTCATGTCAAAAAACAAAAAGGAGTGATTTGCACATAAATTCAGTCAAAAAGCAAAAAATAGGCATAGCGCCTTGGCAGAGATTTGATCATAAAGCTAAATTGCCAAGGAATCGTTAGACAAAACATGATTGGATTGAAGGAAGCTAACTGGAAACGTTATAAAAATGCCTCGTGAGACCGAGGAGAAAGACGAAGCTCATATCTCGAGAAGAACCCTACCATCCTCCTAGCGATTTTACATGTATGTAAGGTGCTGGCACATTGGTGGGCTCGATTTACGACAGAATTAGGCAGAATCAAAGCATCGCAGCGATGTCGTAGAGATTTCCCAGCTATTTAGCTTTATGAACGTACGATGATGGAAAGATCCGAATATTGTTAGTTTTAATTTGGTTGTTTCTAATGATTTTGGTTTAGATATTGTTATATCCTATTGCTATTATATATATGAGACTCCATAACATCAAAAGAGAGATCGAGAGTTCCATGCATAGAATTCCATATAGAGTTCCAGAGAGGAAACTTTGGTGCTAGGTTTTTCTTTCGAAATCTTGTGCGGAGACTTTTTGTAAGTTTTTATGTATTTACATTCTGATTTACAGATTTAATAAATTTCATATTTGTATTTAAAATTATGATTGGCTAGGTTCCAGTGTCTAGGCCAAGGTGTTTGAGTTCTAGGGATTCATATATTTGGTAGGTTTATGCGCTTCGATTTTTAATTTCTTCATTATCAGTTTTTGCATTCGTATTTGCATTGGTATTCTAAGGTTTTTAATTACGGTTTTAAACCTTAAGTTTCTTCCTTTTTGTTGAGTAAGTGCAGTGCATGGTGATTATGATTATAAACTACCACCAATGATCCTACTGCTGCTGGTAAAGGGGATCACGTTAGATGGCAAGTGGAGCCTTGTCTGTTGGCAACCGATGCGCTCCTGTGCATTTGGGATATGAGATGGGTAGTAATGTATTGTAATTTCCACACGTGATAGGTGGACAATTCGACGCCACTTACCACTCATGATAAGTGTTCTCATAGAGTGCTAATGTTGCTATTTTGTTGAAAACCTACGGCATATTCGGTGGCTTTTCAAATTTAGTTAGTAAGTGGTTGTTGGGTTTTGGGGCTCATATGCAGCGAAGAATTCAAAACAATTTTTGAAAATTTCCCGACATGTTATAAAATAAGTACCATTAAACTAAATCTATAAAAGTAAAACTATACCTTAATCCAGCGCCCGTCCTCTATCTGAAATCTATACACGAATGGTGACCAAAATTTAGGTTGCTAGCCCCAACAGATATGCTCCTATTAATAAGTTATCATATAAAATTCAATACTCTAGACCAACTGAAACCATTTTGGTACACAAGTCATAAGCTGTCTCTAGCAAAGCAATACAACTACCTAAGTAACATGAATATCATGCAATTCCTTTGGTGCCATACGGTACAGAGGAATAGATATAAGTTTGGTACCAGGAATAAGATTAATGATGAAGTCAATGACTCGTGGCGGTGGTAATCCAGGCAAGTCAGATGGAAAAACTTTTGGTAACTCACAAACCACGGGTATCTTATTAACCTTAAGTTCCTGTCCAGGCTCTCCAAAGGTAATAATTCCCGCCATAACTTCTAAATCTCGAGGTGTAGTTTCTCTTCCACGAGTTACAAATCGTAAAGGATTATAGCCTTTATAGACTATAATTCATAAAGGTTAGGAATGTGAAAGATCATTGTCTTATAGAAATAGTCAATACTGGCATGGTACGCTAATAACCAATCCATCCCTAGTAATGCATCAAATTCTAGGAACTCCATCACCCTCAAATAAATTGGAAGGTCGTTCTCCCCAATTTTGATTATACATCTCTCACATATTAGGTTAGGATAAACCTTCTCACTGACTGCTATGCTCAGAATCAAAAATGTTTCGGCTCTAATAGGTTTCAATTTCAATTCATCAACCATTGCTCAATCAATAAAAGAAACTGTAGAACCAGCATCAATTAAAGTATGCATATCTCGACCACAAATATTTAATATACCTTCCACTAGTCTCCGATTGGCCTCTGGGTCTGCCTCCACCACTGCATGAGCCTATCCTCATGCAGTTGATGTGAGACTGCCTACACATATGGCAGGCAGCATAGTACATTCCCTCGCAATATGTCATGTCTGCCCACACCTATAGCATAGCGTCGATGCCCTCTGGGATAAACTATTGGCCTGAGAAGCCTGCTCCGATCCACTCGATTTCTGTGAAGATTGCGCTCTACCTTTGCCTCTACCTCTAGATTGAGATAGCGACAATGGTGGTTTAGCTACTGAAGCCTGAGAAACTGGCGGAATAGGTGCACTAACAAATGCCATTCCCGCAGATCTAGACTATTTAGCTGTACCAGTTATACTTGTTTGTCTATTCTTTGGCCTTAAAGAACCAAATTCCTAAACTCTCTGACTTCAGGATAATGTGGTATTGGGGGTGGTATTGTAACAACTATTCTAGGTGGTTTTGCTAGAATAGATGCTTCTACCTCTATCGCACTCTCAAATATAGAAGCGTAGCTAGTGCGAGGATGAGAAGAAACAACAACCCTAATCTCATAGTTCAGCCCACCAAGAAACAAGTCAATCTTGTTCTCTTCTAGCTCTACCATCTCCGGAGCAAACTCACTTAGCTCAGTGAACCTCCGTTCGTAATCCCTAACAAACATCTCTCCTTGCTTCAGTTGAATGAATTCAGTCTTCTTCCTGTTCTCGACTGATTTAAGGAAATACTACATGTAAAATATTGTCTAAAACTGCGGCCACGTAGTGACAATCTTCCCTTCTCTTTTTAAGAAATTCAACCACTTCCTTGTAGAGTCTATCAATAAAAAGGTGACCAGTTTAACTTTAAACCAGTCCTTAACATCGACAGCAACAAAACATTGCTCCATTTCTAATATCCAGGTCTCAGCTATCCCTTCCTCCATAGTGCCATCGAACCTCATAATATCATATTTCATGAATTCCTTACGAGTTTTAAGGAATGTGGCCTTCTCAGAATCCTCTAGCACCTTGGCAGCTATTTATGGTACCTGAACCTATATAACTACCAGCTGAACTAGAGCTGCTACTATCTCGGCTCCTCATTTAGCTCTGCTAACCTCGGGACTGGTTGCAGGTTGTGCCTCAAGTTGTTGTACTGGTGGTCCCATCTGAGCCATCAGCATTGCCATTAACTTGGTTTGAGACTCCATTAACTGTTTCATTTGTTGCTCCATTCTAAATCTCCACTGGTCATGTCTCCCTATTACCCTAAGGTTTCGACCTCTGTGATCCCTCCTCTTAATCTGCCATCAGATTTTATGGTCAAAAGAAATAAGATCATCAAGTATCATTTAGACAATTCAAGGAAACCATAACTATACAATATATATCAATATGTGCAGCAAATAACGTATAATAGTGTTTTCATTTTTTCCCCCTAAAACATGATGAAAACCTTTTATCAAACCTTAAGTTTATTCATAACTCGAGACAAATCTCAAAGTTATTAAACTTAGGTTTCAGTATAACAGAATATGTTATCATTCACTTTTAAAACCATTCAAAATTGAAATAGGATCAAAGCCTAATTCATGATACAATAATGTATCAATATTATCACTTTATCTCTAAAAATGATAAAACCTGGCTCTAATACCAAGCTGTGACATCCCCTATCCCGATTAGGGAAAATGCTCGGCCAGAAACCCTAATCAAGCCCACTAATCCGGTAAGACTTAAGTAGAGCTAGCAGCCTCTCCATCTATACCTGATAAACTCAACCTGTACATTCATGTCGAAATAATAAATCAAAGTATTACGCAGCGGAAAATATAAAACTTTTTTGATATATACAAATATACTTAAATACAGAGTTTATCAAAACCTAAACCCAAGAATAAATCACCCTAACCCTGTTTATATACATCAAAATAAGTCAAATAGAGTATATATATACAAAAGAAGTTCATTACATCGAAGAGAAGACGCGAGACTCATAAATCTTCTCTTTCCCTTTAGTCGAAGCGCCTGGTTGTAAACCTGAAATAGTTAATTTAAGTGAGCGCTCCAACTTGCTCAGTAAATAAGGATCTATACTAATCATCAACATTCTATATAGTAAACAAGGATATCATGCAATAACAACATGCACCAATGATATCTTACAAAAATATGGAAATCATTTAAACTGAATACATAATCAGATACAAAAGAAGATATTTTGGACTATTGAATTGTGATTCCATATTTTTTATTATAAAACTAGGGTTGATTAACCATCGGCATTATTAATACGAGTGCTAGACTAACATAATACCCGTTATGATGTCTAGCCAATCAATTAATATCCAATGGTTCTATCTTAAACCCTCTAGTGAATATGTAACCTATGCAACCTATAAATTGAGTAGGAGTTACGTATAGACCGGGAGATCAACCCCAAGTATTATACAGCCTAGTCTCAGCCCTGAGGAGTTACTCTCGTGGATCACATTAGACACATTTTATCTGTTCATTAGAAAAACCATCACAGTGTACATAATCCCCCATTCCATTTCAACAGCTATATGAGCTAAATATACTAAATAGACAGGCGATATCGGTAAATAAGTGCATCCGTACTTACCTCGGTCTAAGTCATTTTCCAATTTTCTAACTTTTCGGGTCTATAACTCTCTCCCGGTTAATCAACACCTATCAATGACCAATTGTAGTTAATATAAGTGTATTATAGTCTATTAAGACCCTTAAAATAGTCCCTAAGCCTTTTGACAAACCAACAAACTCCAAATCAGTTATGCACTAATCTGGGTGGTGGTAGCGCACTACCTGACATGGATAACGGACTACCTGCATGTCAGTTCATCCTCCCAATATGCATAGCGCGCTATGGCCAAATCCTGGCACGCAATTCACACCAAACATGCAATAGCGGCACCATTCTGCTTATCCAAATAGATCCAAAACACCTCAAAATAATACCAAACAGTTATAAATTCATCAAAATTGATCCATAACAACCTTTAGAGATGTGAGAAACCATAATTGATCAACCAACAGCTAAAACAACTATAATCCTAGCATCATCAAAAAATCCAACTATGATAAATACTAAAACAAATTATACCTATACGATAATCACAAGTTGTGTGATCGATTAAGCTCCTCAACTGATCTTGATTCTGCACCGCGGACAACTTGTCTCGATCGGAATCAAACCCCCTAAACCCTCGGTTTCGTTTTGATCAAATGATTAGTTGGTAAAAATCAACTTTTTGATTTATATATAAAGATCTTCCTCGAGACACACATCATGTCATTTCGAGATTGATCTAGTCGTTGATGTGTTAAAGTGACAAGTGTTAACATAACACAAATTTTAACACATCTTGTACTTTTGCGTCATTCGAGAAGATCAAACAATCTATATTATTTCATTTTTCTTTTTAATTCCAATATACATTTATATATCCTTATATATAAATATATATATAACTCGCCTATTTCTTCACCAATAAATCCACCGAACATGCCTACGTATAGCCACGAGCGTGCACATTCATGCCACGACTCCCTCATCGCTCATAGTGTACAGATATTTCATGGCTTATAATGTATTTTATCAATTATATGTTCTTATATATCCCGTTATTATACAAAACCTCTTTATATTTTAATTTCACAATCCAAACAAACACAAAACGTCATGCAAACACACACACATGCTAATCGAGGTACGACGATCTTAACCCTGAGCCTAACTTAGGTTAATTACTATTTGGATTAGTACTAATCACCAGCTTAAGGTAACAGGTTGTTACAGTCTACCCAATATAAAGCAATTTCATCCTCAAAATTAAAGTAAACATAAAGTTACTTGTATTCTCGAAGAGAAATGGAAATTGCTCCTTCATGTAGGATTCCCACTCCCAAGTTAGTTCCTCGTCTCCGTGAAATTGTCATTTCACTATAACCAAAAGAATCTCTTTGGTTCTCAGCCTCTGAATCTTATGATCAAGTATTTGAATCGGTTGCTCATCGTAAGATAAGTTTTCCCGAAGATCAAATTCATTCCAATCAATTCTTGGAGTGAATTGAGTCTCCGTCTTGCGTAGCATAGATACATGAAAGACATTATGAACTCTAGCAAGTTGGGGAGGTAACTCTAACCTATAAGCTACATGACCAATCCTTTCTTGTACTCTGAACGGCCCAATATACCTTGGAGCTAGCTTACCTTGCAACCCAAATCTATATAAACCCTTCATAGGTGAGACTTTCAATCAGACAAAATTGTCTTTTGAAAACTCCAAAAACCTATGGTGTTTGTCGGTGTATATTTTCTGTCTAAGCTGTGTTGTATTCAGACACTTGCACATCTGTTGTATCCTCTCTCTGTAGTCTTGAATCAACTCTAGCCCTAATAAAAATGTATTTTCAACCTCTGCCCAACACGCTGGTGATCAACAAGGCCGACCATACAGTGCCTCAAAAGGAGCCATTCCAATACTAGCCTGATAACTATTATTGTAAGAGAACTCACACAGAGGAATTTATTTCTCCCATCACCCCCAAACTCCAAAACACAAGCTTGAAGCATATCCTTAAGCATGGAGCATTAGATCTCCTAGATCTTATGTCTCATAACTCTACAGTAGTTACTCATTCCAAAGAGAGGAAGCCTGCAGGAGTATATGAGATTAATTCATAAGATGCGATCATGACACGACTATCTAACCTGAGCAGTGAAATGGAAAAACTTCAAATGGGACAACAAAGTCTATAAGTGCAGGCTTAGAGGAATGAATCCTTAAAGGTTTTATCAAGGATATAACATCCCGAACTTCTCATATTGAAATATTGATAAAAAATTGAAGTTACCTCCAAGCTTTGATAAGTCCAACAAGGGAAACTAAGGCAGAGCCAAGAGATGACTTCATTGAAGTCAATTGAGAAATTCTTTCACACCACAGACATGAGCAATAGAGAATGCCATGAGAAGCATGAGAAAAAAATGGAAAATGTGAATCAAACTATGATGATAATGGATGACGAAAGATCACAATCCATCAAAAACTTGGAGAGACATATTGGACAGCTGGCCATTGCTTCAAGGAAGGAAGAGTAGTTTTTGAGTAATACTATTACAAATCCCAAGGAGAATGTTAGTGCTATCCATATGATGAGCATTATGGCAATGAATGAGCTATGATGAGAGCAAGTGTTGTAGAAGCCTAAAAGAATCAACACTTTGGCTTTGAGGAAGTATGAAGTGATGCATGAGAACAAAATGGAAGGCAAGATATACTTGAAGGATTCAAGTAATAAAGGATCAATGTCTTAAAAATCAAAAAATGGGAAGAAACAATAGAGTGCTAAGCAACAAGATGAAGGACCTTCTGAAAAAGCACTGAAAGGAAATAGTATCAAGGTTGTTTTAAAGATGCCTGAACCAAAATTCAAGTTCACACCGAGACTTCAACCAATCAAGAGGAGAGATCTCAGAGATATATGCATACCACTAAGCATTGATGGGCACCGGTTTAGAAATATCTTATGTGACATGGGAGCCTCAGTCAATGTGACGCCTATAAAAGACATGTTACAAGCTTATTTGAATATCAATTGTCTTGATAAAACGGAGTTGCAAGAAGTTGATCGTAACTTAGTACCAACAATCGGAAGAATCTTGAATATGCATTTGAAAGTGGATAGATTCACATTTATCACAGATTTTGAGATTATGGATCATGACATGGATGATGATGTGACTATGATACTTGGGTGGCCATTCTTAGACACTGCCAATGCAGTTTTGCATACGAGGAAGAAAATGATCACAATAAGTATCGAGTTGGATGATGATGTCGAGAAAATTGTCTTTGTTAAAGGGTAAGAAGTACATCCGAATGGAAGAGATATCATTATCTTTGACATACAAATAGGGTATCTCGATTTAGTCTCAGACTAAATGAGAGAAAAGGCGTCGGGCTAATGACATTAAATGAAGCTCTACTAGGTGGTAACCCGTGGTTTTTAAATTTTAGTCAAGTTAGTTTATTAGTACAATCAAAACATTTTAGTTATCTAAATTTTAAGAATTTGTGCTAAATGTGCAGCAAAGTCCATTTGCCCGATGATAATTCATCAGTATGTAAAAGTCTCGAATAATTCGGTAAAGAGCGTAAAAAAGTGAATGAGTTAAAGTGGTAAAGGTCAGTCACATGGCAAAACCACGTGTAAGTGTTTATGAGATATTTATATATACATGGTATTTCATGCGGTCATGATGCCTTGTGTGGTAATACAAGAGCGCCAATAGGGAGTCAACAAAAATACACAAATTTATGTAGACATATTGATAAGTGATTTTTTAGAGTTATATATAGTATTAGTTTAGTAGTATAATAGCCTGAATATCCTAAAATGAACACTAATTGATGGTATTTATGTATTTTCAAGTATACAAGCCATAAAAGAGAGAAACGAGTGAATTCTTGAAGAAATAAGGTAAAAATACACAAAATTGGGTTTAACGCCATAGCTAAGATGGTTGACGATGTAGGAAGAAAAGTTAATAGCATGGGAGACCAATAAGAGGAGAAAAATGAGTCAGCATGGCCAGCGTAGTGGCGGCACCGTGGGTGATAAGGGACGGGGTCGGGACAGGATACGCAGGATGCTGAGTCTACTGAATGAGGAAAAAGGACACAAAGTGGTTGAAGCTGTCATGACGCCGTGGCATTACTTATACAATATCGGATCATAAGTGACAACGCCAAAATTAAGGAAAATAGAAAGTCAGAGTTCTATTTCAAATGAAATTATTTATTATGATTTCTAATTATTTTCTAATGTGTTTTAAGACTTTAACTAGGTATTAGAACGTGGTAAACTCACCCATTACCAACCATTATCATAGATTAACATAGGTTTACTTTATTCTTGAGTATTAAGAAGATTTGTGGAACAAAAGACATTGAAGACATGTGTGTGGTGATTCGGGTATTATTTTTATTGATTTAATCAAAGTTATTTGATTATATCGTTGATTGCAATGAATACACTAAGTGCATGTTTTTTTCAATGAAGCCTGAGTAGTTCATTAATCTTAGGGATCAATAGATCCTATAGTATGAATTTATGCTATAAACATGAATAAATTATAAAGTTGAAAAGTGCAATGGTTAGAATTTGTATTAATTTTGAGCGTAATGCTAGAAACGTCTTAATCACGTGTTTGTTGATATTAGGTTTTAAAAGTTATCATGACCATTGAAGCTTTTAAGCCAAATATGGATGGTACAACCATAAAATACATAACATGGAGAGATAGTTATTGATTAGGGAGGTAGGGATCGTAAACTTAGTTGGTTATGAACCTAATGATTTGGAACTTAAAGCAATGTGGAGCATATGTTATTCACACCGATAGGATGAGTTCTAGTTTGCACATTAGAAACTTTTCTGTCGTGACAGTCGATTTGAAGGAAATCTGTCTATTCTAATTAGGCATTACGCACACATAATAAAGATGAGAAAGTGAGTTAAAAAGCATAGTATTTCATTACCTAGGTAAAGTTGTGAACTAAAATATCCTTAATATAAGAGTTTAAAAGTAATTTACATTGATTTTTTAGATTAGATTAGTTTAGTTTAAAAACAAATTAAAAAGGATTTCCTTAGCGATAGAGTAATTTTGACTAAGTAATATTTAGTGCATACACCTTTCTTTGAGGACGATATCCATAATCAACGTAAGTTGGTCACACTATTACTATAATCGAACCATTATACTTGCAGTCAAGATCAAGTTTTTTGGCGTCGGTTCTAAGGATAGGTAGCTACATTAGTTAGTTTACTAAGTTGTTAAGAGTTTTTAATTCTCTGTAATTTTTAATTTTTAGTTTAAATTTGATTGACCCTATTTCACTTGATCTACTTTCTTTTGTCTTTGGTGTTTCAAGGATGTAAAGAATGTATAACTATCATGTTAAGGAATCAAATAGTGAAATCCTTGAAAATGTCTCTAGGTTTTTCGTCAAAGTGAAGCTATTCGAGACAATACACATACTAGACATAACCAATTGCGAGTGATTTGGCATGGACGGGGTATAAATAACCATATTATAATACGTATAGAATTACAAAATTTATGAGAAGTCAAGAGCATTGCAACTACATACATGGAAAGGAGTCATGGCATAATTATCAAAGTACGTACAACCCTCACATTGGAGTTCTCATGACAACTGGCATTCACTACAAGATTAAGAGATGGATGAACAATCATCTATTACTTCATTAGAGCAAATGATAAGAAAAATGGCTAAGTAGAGCGAGAATGATCTCAAGATATAAGAGGAAAGATTAGAGATTTATGCACAATCATTTAACAAGAAGGAAGACGAAGAAGATTGGGTTTTCTTGAATTTGAAATAAAAATTAAAAGCGAATTGCAATATTCATAAATTCAAGATAAGAGGTTATGGTTGAGTATAAGGAGAACCAAGTTGAGGAGATGTTACTAAGCGAGGAAGCATGTCACGAAGTTTGCGTAGAAATAGAGGAGCCCAATCAAGATGATTGCATTGTTGTTGATGCGTTAGGATCATATGATTCACTTAACCATATTAGATAGGAGATTCATATCGAGGATACCATGCTACATGATAGTGATGTTGGTCTAGAGAAGTTTGAAACAATAATGAATAATGAAATCAGTGAAAATTTAGAATCACACAATATGGAGTTTGTGCAAGGGACAATCAATTTTGTAGGATCACCTACACCATTTTAGCAAGAACTTCAAGATCAATGGAATGGTGAGAAAATAGAGATTTTAGCGGAGGCATATAAGATTACAAGGAAGATCCATTTTGCCAAAACATGGTAATGCATGCTTAATTACATAAGGTTTATGAAGGATAAGCTAGCATACTAGAAAAGGATTATGAATATAAGGAACTTCGTGAGGATACGTCATTGAAGTAACCTTGGTGTATCACGATGATCATTTGATAATCGTGGTGTAAGCGTCGGGCTAAGGATGTTAAACTAAGCACTTTTGGGAGGCAATCTATGGGTTTTTAAGTTTCAGTCAAGCTAGTTATTTAGTTAGTTTAGTAGTACAATCCAAATGTTTAACTTTTCTAACTTTTGAAAAATTGTGATAAACGGGCAGGAGAGACCATTTGCCGGATGACAATTTATCGAAATGGAAAAGTCTCGATTAACTTAATAAAGTGCGTAAAAGAGCGAAGGAGTTAAAGCTATAAAGGTAAGGTACCAACTAGTTTTTTAAGGGAATTTTATATAAACATGGATTTCACATGGTACAACCACATGAGTAGTAATACACAAAGTCGAGAAAATGCCAAATAGGGAATCAACAAAAAATATGTAAAATAAGATGGACAGATAGGTCAACACCGTGTGTGTAAACACATGGCGTCGTGGGGTATAAAGCATGGCACCAGCAGGGTGCTGAGCTATGAGAACAAAAGCCTCACGGCGTGCCCGATGGTGTCGTGATGTTGTCATAGAGTCGTGCCCTATAAGGGATGGTGCTAGTGCCGAAGAGAGGGGTTTTAAACTTAATTTTACCACATCTTGCGCACTTGGAACCTATTCCATACATAACCAACCAAGCATGCATCCTACTAGAACCTAAGAATGATTATTTATGAGTGAGAAAAGAAAGTTCCTAGTGATTTAGAGTAAAAATTGAGACTGCATTGTGGATTAGCATAAAGAGGAGAGCTATGGCGTTGATTTGGGTATTTTATTCAAAGGAGCATTAAGGTTTTAGTTTGTGAAGAAAGTGAGAGGGCTTGAATTGATTGAGGCTTGGAGTATTCTACACCAAAAAATAGTATGTCATTGAGGTAACATTACAATTTCATTAGTTATGTTTTGAAATTTTAAGAAATTTTGATGAAATTGCATTAATTGTTTATATGAGGTTAGTTGGATAAGAATTTCAATTTGTGTGAATGTTGAGCATCAATGTGACTTATGTAAACCTAGTAAATGTCTTTTGCATTATTTGGCATGTGAATGATCCTTGTGATATTAAATTTTTATGTTCGGTGATTTGAAGACCCGTGTTGTTAGTTGTTGTGTTGTTTAAATTTTGAGAAAAATGCCGAGAATAAGGAGGCAAGCAAGTCAAATGAGAGCAAATGACTATGAGGCATCATCCTCAAGAGATCCAAATGAGGAGGAACTTAGGCCATTTAAAGGCTAAGGATAGGTACGATGTCATTAAGCATAGAGAGTTCATTTGCGAAAGAGGAATTAATTTTTCGACCAAGTATGACGAAAGAGTAACCAAATTTTGTAGGTAACAAGATTGGAAGCAATTCACTCAAAACTATAGAGAAAACAATGTTAATATGAGTGAGTGAAATTGTGTACGAATTTTACGCCAATGCAAAGTTTACTAAAAAAGGTTATCCAGTGAAAGTGAGAGGGGTGTTTGTCCTCTTTAATGAGTGTGCAATTAATAGTATCTATGGGTTAGAGCATATGAGTGTGATTAAAGCCGAATAGATTTTTTCGGATAATCTATATGAGAAACCCTATAACCTATATCCTTTTAGAGCCATAGAGCAAGCATTGGTTCTTAGAGGACAACAAGGATGGGTAATGGGAGCTGAGAATGTGCCGAAGCACATTAAGAAAGGGAGCGCAAGGAAATTTTATAGAGTGTGGCAACACTTTCTTGTTGGTTCATTATACCCAACCACTTAGATCAACAAGCCAAAGGCGACTTGTTTATTTAAGAATATAAAGTTCGAGGCTATCAATGTGGACGAGATCATCTACAAGAACCTGAGGGAGTCTATTATGTCGAAGATAGGCAACAAACTATTATTTCCAATTTTAATTACTCATATGTGCTTGAAGGTCAGAGTGCAATTGCTTCAAGATGAAGAGTTTGACATTGAGGCCCAACCAACCATAGATGAGGAGTTTATGCTTACACTGAAATCACCAAACTGGTTACAAAAACTCTGAGGATGTGAAGGAGAGAGTCGAGGGCAACAGACTTGAGGTCAAGTTGTTGACCAAGTAGCAAGAAGATCACGGAGCAGCAGCGGAGTTAGCCTAAGAGTTGCAAGACAAAGGATATGGAGAGGAGGAGGATCACCAATATGGATTTGCTGAGGGCTACGAGTTTGTAGACCTACTTATAGGAGAACAGGACTCGGAAGGTCCTGAGGTTTTTTCGTCACCTCCTCAACCACAAGCACCAGTACTACCGTCGGAGGACTTGAATCCACGACAGCGGAGCTAGGGATTACTGAGATGAGGAGACAGTATAGAAAGGACAGGGCTTAGTATCAGGAAGCTTTGTCGCGATATGAGCATGATATGCATAGGAGAATTCAAGATCGATTAAACGGGCAGCAGAACTTTGTGTTATTTGCATATCATCAGAAGGACGTAGCTAGATATGAGAGGAGCAGATGAATAAGACCTACTGATAGGTCTATTGGTTTTCCAGCAACACTAAACTACATGTTTGATCAAGATGTGGTGCAGAGCAAAAGTGTCCTTTGACACCATCCTATGTTGGAACTGATGATGATGATGATGATGATGATGATGATGACGATGATGATGATGATGATGATGCACATTCCTAAAGCCAGAGTCGTAGGATTTCTTTAGGCCTTGGGGAGATGAGAGATACATTGATAATGATTATCATTATATTTGAGATATTTTTGTCACTTATTTAGTTGTTTAAATACTATGTTTGGTTTATTATTGTATATCTTGTGTAATTATATGTTTGTGTTTTATACAGTGTTCAGTTGGGTTGATAAGCTTGTCTTGATAGGGTTAAACTAAATTGAATTGGATTAGTTGGCTATGGATTAAGGGTAAGCCAAATGTGGGGACTTATTCCTTTGGGTTAATTGGACTTTAAGTGGTTTAGCGCAAATGGCGTTTCTACCCCTCTCCATATAAATACCCCAACATAATTGAACTCACCTCACTTATGATCTCAAACCTCTAAAAAAGAGTTCAATAATCAAGAATTGGTGCTAAACCGCCTAATTCATCGCATCGCTTTGTAAGCATTCGTGCTTTCTATCGAAGAGTCAGGAAATCAACGAAAAATGCAGCCACAGCCACATGACCATAAAGGAAAGGGATGAGATATAGCTGAATAAGAGAGGAGGAGATGCTCAATGTTTTCAATTTTGGGGAGAGATCAATTTCAGTTTTGAGGTGGGGAGGCATTTTGGGGAGAGATCGATTTCGGTTTTGAGGTGGGGAGGCCAAAAACGTTGATGAAGTATATAGTATGAAGTGTTTTACAACAAGTGAGGGAAAAATGGGAAATAACATTTTCTTTAGGTTAGATTAGCTAGTGAGTGGGTCGAGGTTCACTTTATTTAGTCACATGGATACAAGACTATATAATCCATTTCACTACCTAGTCCGCTTAAGCGAACATTTGACTAAAAGTTAATCCTACAATTAACCTTTTAGTCATCCCAACCGAACACAACTTTAGTGCTTTTAAGTTTTAGACGTATTTTTAAACATTAAGGACAAGGTTTAGTTTAAGTTTAGGGGCATCAACACTACACTATGGGAAGTGGTAAGAAATTATGAAATAAGGATAAACACTACAAGTATTATCTTTAAAATTTATTTTTGAAGCAATTAAAGATGAAAGCATAGTAGTTTACTTACTATTTGAATGTGTTTAGGTAGTATAGATCATGTTATATATAGTAATATGTAATGAATAAGTAATTTATTTGCAAAGTTTATGCCTTTAATTGAAGATGAGTAAGAAAACAAGTGTCTCGTTAATATGAAACTCAAAAGATTATTTTTAAATTTTTGAAGAAAATATGAAATGTAGCAACAACGTTATGATTTCATGATTAGAAATCCAGAGTTATTGAAGACCATGAACATGAAATAAAAGCAAGAAGAATATTAGAACACTTCTTGTGGAAAAAGTTAGATCTCTAAGGAGTTATATAATAAGTGTGAATCTTACTTGATAGAGTGAAAGAAATAGGCATGATGCTTAATGGAAAAGTTGGAGTTAAAACTTGCTTGATATAGTGCAAGTGAGAAGTGCAAACAAGAGTTTTAAAAATAAAAACAAAATAAAGATTCCCACAAGTTCTACAGGAAATGGAGCAAAGAACTTGATGGTTGAAAAAAATGAAGAAAAAATGGAATCCATAGGAAAAGGAGCAGGAAACGTGCAATTAGAAAATAAAAGGAGAAGAAGAAAAGAAAAGGGAAATAAAAATAAAAAATAAAAGTGGAAGTTAGAATAAAATTCTTCAGATAAAATATTTAGCTCGAGTACTAGTAGCTTAATTAAGTTAAGTTTTTTTCTAACTATGTTAAGTCCTACAGACTCTTAAAGTGCTAAAGTCTACTAAAATTAGTTTGATCCATGCTTATTTGTGAATTTCTGACCTTAATAAGAAATCATGAGATTGTACACTTTATTTTTGAGTGTCAAGGAAATAAAATTGTGAGTAGTGATAGTTTTGGTTGTGATCTACTCTTGAGTGTTGAAATTAAATTGTATGTGTTGTTAATGCTACATGTCTTGAAAGTATAAGTTTTTGCAAAAAAAAAAAAAAAAAAAAAAACTCGTGCGGATTATTAACTTGAACCTTTTTGAATTAAAGGATATTCCATGACCTATGTAAAATGAATGTGAATGTAAATGGTAGTAGTAGTTATTGTGACATCCCCTGTCCCGATTAGGGAAAATGCCCGGCCTGAGACCCTAATTAAGCCATCTAATCCTGCAAGACTTAACTAGAGCCAGCAGCCTCTCCGTCAATATCTGATAAACTCAACATGTATATTCTTATCGAAATAATAAATCAAAGTATTACGCAGTGAAAAATTTAAACCTTTTTCGATATATACAAATATACGAAAATACAAAGTTATCAAAACCTGAACTCATATATAAATCACCCCAGCAGTATTTATATACATCAAAATAAGTCAAACAAAGTATATAAATACAAGAATGTTCATTACATCAAAGAAAAGACACGAAACTCCTAAATCTTCTCTTTCCCTTTAGTCGAAGCGCCTGGTTGCGAACCTGAAATAGGTAATTTGGGTGAGCGCTCCAACTTGCTCAGTAAGTAAAGATCCACACTACTCATCAACATTCCATATAGTAAATAAGAATATCATGTAATAACAACATGCACAATAATATTTAACAAGAATATGGAAATCATATAAATTCAATACATAATCAAATGCAAGCAAGATATTTTGGACTATTACACTGTGATTCCGCATTTTTATTTATAAAACTAGGGTCGATTACCCATCAGAACTATTAATATGAGTGCTAGACCAACATAATGGTCGTTATGATGTCTAGCAAATCGATTAATGTCCAATGGTTCTATCCTAAACCCTCTAGTGAATATGTAACTCACGCAACCTATAATCTGAGTAGGAGTTATGTATAGATTGGGAGATCAACCACAAGTACTATACAACTTGGTCTCAACCCTGAGGAGTTACTGTTATGGATCACATTAGACACTAGTTTCTGTTCATTAGAAAAACCATCACAGTGTACATAATCCCCCCATTCCATTTCAATAGCTATATGAGCTAAATATACTAAATAGCCAGGTAATATTGATAAATAAGTGAATATGTGCTTTCCTCGGGTTTAAGTTCCCGTCCAATTTCCTAACTTTTCGAGTAAATAATTCTCTTTTGGGTAACAAACGCCTATCATAGACCAACCATTTGTCGTCAATTTAGGTCTATTATACTCTAATTAGAACCCCTAGACCCAAAGCTTTCAACAAACCACCCAAATCCAATCATTTTTGTATTGATCTGAGTGTGGATAGCGTGCTATGTCCTAGAGCTAGCGCGCTATTCGCACTACTGAACTTCATACACACTTATGGGGTCTGATAGTGCGCTACCTGACATGGATAGCGCGTTATCCGTATGTCAGTCATCTTCCCCAGTACGCGTAGTGGGCTATGGCCAATGCCTAGTGCGCTATGCACACTAGACATGCAACACCAGCACACTTCGACTGATCCAAACTTGACCCAAACCACATCCAAAACATTATAACCAAACACAAAACTCATCAAAACTTATCGAGAACAACCTCTAGTGAGGTGAGATACCATAATTGATCAACAAACAGTTTAAACAACAACAATCATAGCATCACCATCAATTCCAACTTTGATAAACACTAAAACAAATTATACATATATGATGCTCACAAGCTGTTTGATTGATTAAGCTCCTCAACTAAGCTTGATTCTGCATCTCGGACAACTTGTCTTGATCGGTAGCAAACCCCTAAACCCTCTGTTTCATTTGATTTAATGTGTTTAGTTGATAAACATCAACTTTTTGGTTTATATATGTATATATATATATATGGATTTCCTCGAGATACGCATTGCGTCATTTCGAGATTGATCGAGTATTTGGTGTGTTAAAGTGACACGCCCTATCATGATACAATTTTTGACACATCTTTACTTACACTTTGTTCGAAAAGATCAAACAATCCATATAATTTCGATTTCTTTTTTAATTTCAATATATATATTTATATGTCCTTATATATAAATATATATATATAAATCACATATTTATTCGCCAATAAATTCATCGGACATGCCTACGTGTAGCCACGAGCGTGCACATTCATGCCACGACTCCCTCGTCGCTCATAGTGTACCGGTTATTCATGGTTTATGATGTATTTTATCAATTATAGTTTGTATATAACCAAATATTATACAAAACCTATTTATATTTCAATTTCACAATCCAAACAAACACCAAACATCATGCAAACGCAGACACACGCTAATCGAGGTTCACTGAACCTAACTCTGAGCCTAACTCGGGTTAATTACAATTTGGATTAGTATTAATCACCAGCTTAAGGTAATAATTCATTACAGTCTTTCCAATTTAAAGCAATTTCATCCTCGAAATTAAAGTAAACATAAAGTTACATGTATTCTCGAAGAGAAATGGAAATTGATCCTTCATGTAGGATTCCCATTCCCATGTTAGTTCCTCGTCTCTGTAAAATAGCCATTTAACTTTAACCAAATGAATCTCTTTGGTTCTCGGCCTCTGAGTCTTACGATCAAGTATCTGAATCGGTTGCTTATCGTAAGATAAGTCTTCCTGAAGATCAAATTCATTCCAATCAATCCTTGAAGTGAATTAAGTCTCCGTCTTACGTAGCATAGATACATGAAAGACATTATGAACCCTAGTAAGCTGAGGAGGTAACTCTAACCTATAAGCTACAGGACCAATCCTTTTTTGTACTCTGAATGGCCCAATATACCTTGGAGCTAGCTTACCTAGTAACCCAAATCTATATAAACCCTTCGTAGGTGAGACTTTTTATAGGATAAAATCATCCTTTAAAAACTCCAAAAACCTATGATGTTTGTCGGCGTATCTCTTCTATTTGAGTTGTGCCGTAGTCAAATGCTGGTGAATATGTTGTGTCCTCTCTGTATAGTCCTAAATCAACTCTAGCCTTAATAAAACTGTATCTCCAACCTCTACTCAACACGTCGATGATCCACTAGTTTAACCATACAGTGCCTTAAATGGAGCCATTCCTATACTAGCATGATATCTATTATTATAAGAGAACTCACACATAGGAATATATTTCTTCCAATTACCTCCAAACTCCAAGACACAACCTCGGAGCATATCCTCAAGCACCAATATGAACCGCTAAGTGTATCCGTTAGTTTGAGGATGGTATGCCGTACTGAGGTTAAGCACAGTTCCTAGCTGCCTCTGTAATTTACTCCACAACTTGGACGTGAATCTTGGATCCCTATCCAAAGTAATCGACATCGGAACCCCGTCAAATCTCAATACCTCCCGTATGTACATCTCGCATAAACGGTCAAAAGGATCTCGTACAGAAACTGGTAAGAAATGCGTAGATTTTGTCAATCTGTCAACTACAACCTAAATGGCATCATGTTTGCGCTCACTCTGAGGTATATCGGAAACAAAATCCATCGATATATGTTCCCATTTCCATTAAGGGATAGGTAGCGAATGAAATAACCCTCCAGGTTTCCTATGTTTAACCTTAACTTGCTGACATATATCACATCTCTTTAGGAACTTAGTAATGTCAGTCCTCATCCCCGACCACTAATAAACATGTCTCATATCACTATACATCTTACTGTTACTTGGATAAATAAAGTAAAGAGATCGATGAGATTCCTGAAGCAATTCTTGCCTTAACTGATCCTGAGCTGCAATCCATAATCTATCCCTGAATCGCAACGCCCCATCATAAGAAACTGACTAATCAGGATGATCTATACTAGCTGCTAACCCCCGACGTGCTATATATTCCTAATCAGTTTTCTGACTATCAACCACCTGTTGAATCATTTCCGGTTCAATTCAAATATGAGCACAGTAGAATAGATTAGTAGCTCTAGGACTAGCTTTCTTAGTTTATGATGTGCCAGCTGGAATTTCACGAATCATCATCACTGAAGCTTCCTAAAGAAGTCTGAAGTGAGAAGCTCTGGCAGTAGCTATGTTCTCTCTGCCTGTTCTTCTCCTACTCAAGGCATTAGGAACCACATTTTCTTTGCCTTGGTGGTACTCCAGAGTGAAATCATAAACCTTAAGAAACTCAAGCCACCCATGTTGTCTCATGTTCAATTCACTTTGAGTAAATAAGTATTTCAGACTCTTATGATCTGAAAATATTGTGAAGCTCTCACCGTACAGATAGTGCCTCCAAATCTTCAAGGCAAAAACCACTACAGCTAGCTCAAGATCATGAACTGGATAATTTCTTTCATGAATCTTGAGTTGCCTCGAAGCATAAGCTACAACCCTGCCTTCCTGCAACAGCACACAACCAAAACCTGAATGACAAGCATTAGTATAAATCACGAATTCCTTCCCAGATTCAGGTAATGTAAGAATAGGGGTCGTAGTCAATCTGTCTTTGTAACGGCCAATTTTATTAATGTCTATTAAATTTACAGACGTGGACGCCAGCTCGGATCTACGTGGACGCCGCGGTAGGCTAGGACACACGGGGACTTAGGTATGGATGTTTATGGTGTGTTGGTTGCTTATTTACGGTGTAATTTATTTAAATACATCGCATGTGTGTATGTTGCAAAATAATACGCGTGAGGGTGTGTGAACGGTATTTGCCTCGATATACGTGTCAACTCCAGTATCGAGTAGTCGACGGGACCGAACATTAGGTCAGGGAAACTAAAACACACAAATTGAATAAAATTTGTCAAGTAAATAATATGGAATATATATATTGAGTGACTAGCGACGCGGCGGTACGCGGATATCATGGTTCGGACGAGAAACCGGGCGTCGAAAACGCCCGGAAACACGGGCGAGTGTTGTAGTTGTGTCACAGTTAGGTGTCACAAACACCATCACACTTGTCCCAACCCAAGCAACACTTGTCAAACAAACACCACGTGTCAACCACCCCACTTACACATACACCACACACACACACAGAGACACAAACACAGGGAGCCGAGAGAGGAGGAAGAAGAAACAGAGAGGAGGAGGAGGAGGAGGAGGTGGAGGAGGAGAAGAAGCGGGAAGGAAAGAAGAGAGGGCGGAGAAGCCCGAAAGGAGGCGAGTCGTTGTTGTTGTTGTTGTTTTGGTGCGTCGGCCATGGTGGCCGAAAGTGGGTTCCGCCATGGCCGAACTGGACCGAGGTGGGATGGCAGGGGTGTTTCCCCTGCCATCGGTTCCACCAGGGTTGGGGTGGAGAGCAACCCCAACCCATCACCGAAGAGAGAAAAAAAAAATTTCCTCCCGATCGGGGAAGAAGACCCCTTAGAGGGCCGGGCCCAAAACGGGCCGAGCCTGGACTTGTTCAGGTCCAGGACCGGGTCGGGTCCGACCCAATTGGGTCCCCCTAACAGAAATAAAAAAAAAAAAAAAAAAAAAAAAAAAAAAAGAGAAAAGAGGAAAAAAATTGAAAGGAAAATGTGGAAAAAAGAATTCCGAAAAAATTATGAAAAATTGGGAAAAATTATATTTCGATAAAATAAATAGAAATTGATGAAGTTCGATGAAAAGAACATATGTGGGAATGTCGGACGCGACTTTTTGCGGGGTTTTACTTCGAAAAGTGCGAAATGGGCAATTTAGCCTAAAATTTTTAGAAATTTGTGGTAAATTGTCATGCTAACTTAAGTTATTAATAAATAAACATAGGTTGACACGGTGATCAATTGGTGACCAAGGACTCAGTGGACTTGGACCCGGGGATTGATTACGGGGTAGTAGAGCGCGTTGTGAGGTTTGTAAAACCCAATGGAAAAACTCTCGAGTATTTATTTTGCTTTGTATTTCCATTCATTTCCAGTATTCCTTGTGATTTTTATTACATTCATATCTTGTCATCTTTTGGACGGTTGGTTGAGTTACTCCCACCGGATCTTCTGTTGTGTGTCTATGCATTCTAGAACATAGCATGTGTATCAGGAGTTCTTGGTGGATAACGACCCGAGCTATTGAACTGCTACATGTGTCGGTGCGTCGTAGGTCTACGCCGGCCACCGAGAGGGATCAGGTGATAGCTAGTTGGGTGCGCCCACTAGTGGGATCCTGGAAGGAAATCCCGAAGTATGGTTTAGTCTGACTGGAACAGGCACACACATTTGTGCTTTATTGTTACTTATGCATGCGATGCCCTACTTACAATTGTCTGTTTACATTCCGCATGTTTATTTAACAGTATTTATTGACTTCCGCTTATTTATATGAATGCTCGGAGGAGTTCCTTGGGATTTTACTGACTGGACTCGTCATCCATTTTATTCCGTGATGATTGAGTGCAGATCCGAGTACAAGTAAAGGCAAGGGGATCTTAGGCGACTACCTCTGACTGCCTACCTTTGAGGTGTACTTGTACGTGTGATTATTTTGATATTTTGATTCTTTTGGGAACTGGGGAGTAACATGACCGTGTACATGCTTAGTTTGATATGGTACAATTGTTTACTTTGAAATGTTCAGGGTTTTTCCACACTAGGTTTTGTGAAATTGTTTCATGAAAATATTTGCATTTAAAATACGACTTCCGCTGAATATATATTAACATACGCAAGTGGATACGAAATTCGAGACAGGGATAGATAGGACGGGTAGGTTCCGTACACGTGTAGTTGGGCCAGCTGGCAAGGAGTACACGGAGACACGTCACCCCGGGGCGGCGAGGGCCGCCGCAGTTGGTATCAGAGACCAGGTTGGCTTAAGATATTGTGACACCAACGCCACAGTTGGTAGTAGAGTAAAGAAGAAGTCATAAGACAATAAAACTTAATTAATGAATTTAGATGTGGAAACCCGAAGTAATTTCCTTAGAACTTTAGTTGGGAAGTTATGTGAGGCGGTTAGAGTTAGAATTTATATATGTGTTATATTTTCATGTTACTATATGATATAAGTATATACCTCGAGACTGATCCGGCGCACGTTCTTGATGCAGATTATGGACGGACAGTCTGGTGCGCCGTTTGAGACTGTACAGACTAGCGAAGCGACTAGGGATGTCCCGATTAGGGCGAGTGTGGAAAATAAACTCTCAGCCCATGAGACACAGATGGCTGAGGTATTACGGCTATTACGCGAGCAGACCGCGGTACTGGCGGCGCACACTCACTTCAGCTAGAGAGCCTGTAGCTATGACTGTATCGGCGGAGACAGCTGATGTTCAAGGGATACCACAGACACCAGTTCAGGGGGTAGCGGCAGAGGCACCCACAGATACAGCTACCGCAGTTATTCCTTTGGGGACGTCGACTCTTGCGCCTTTACACACGACGACGGACCAGGTTACTCCCACCCTCGCTGCTGACACTCCTTCGACATCAACATTTGTTCTGGCGCCAGACGAGAAGTTATTGAGAGAGTTTCTGAAGTTCCAGCCTGGATTCATTTACGGCAGCGGTGATCCCGAGGCTACATGGAGATGGATAGTGTCCCATCAGCGTTTCCATAAGCTGATGAGAAACGATGAGACAGTACAGGCGCGACTTTCGAGGACCTGTTTGAGAGGGAATGCGGCAGTCTGGTGGACGACATATACGGATACTCATCCGGAACCGACGACATGGGCTGAGTTTAGGGAGCTATTCTACGATCAGTACATACCGATGGAGGTTAGGTTGCGACTGACGGAGGAGTTCTTGGCCCTGCGACAGGGAAGTCGGACTTTGATGCAATACATGGAGAGGTTCCGATATTTGTTGCAGTTCTCTCTAGATGTTGTCGGGACATAGCGCTTGCAGATTTATTATTTCACTAGAGGGGTTGATGACAGGATTGCATCAGCAGTTGTCTCGACCGGAGCCACGACATTGCAGGAGATCTTAGACAGGGCATTGGCTCATGAGACGTATATACTGCAGAGGGCTGGCAGACGTTTGTCTGGTAGGGAGGTACAGTCAGGGCATAGTTCTGGGTCGACTCAAAGGCAGAAAAGACCGATGGAGCTTCTGGATAGAGGCTGAAGAGATGATAGACGGGAGAGGGGCAACCGGGACGATTTTTCAGGGCAGTCAGTTCTGATATGAGGAGCCATAGCCAATTCATGTTATCACCTCAGCACCAGTGGATTGACAGAGGGCACAGCCACAGGAGTACCGTCAGGGTCGATATCAGAGGGGACATGACAGGGGTCAGGAAGACCGGGGTCAGGAAGACCGGGGTCAGGGTCCGAGATCTGGAGACAGACAGATGGGTATACTGGAGAGCCGTAGATGCCACCAGTGTGGGCAGAGGCGACACTTGAGGGCTGACTGTCGGACACCACCATCGCCACGACGAGCATCAGACCAGGCCAAAGATATAGTACATGCTTTAGCACAGCCAGATAGCGGGGCGACTAGGCAACTCGTTCAAGGTACATTACTTATATTTGGTCGTCATATGCATGTTATGTTTGATTCTGGTAGTACTTTATTATTTCTTGCTGGACATATTGTTGGATTGTTAAGGTTAGTTACACAAACACTAGAGCCACATCTTGTTCTCAGTACGGTTACTAGGGATAAGATATACCCTAACCGAATATGTCGAGACGTGATGATAGAGGTGGATGGACATCAGCTACTAGCGGATCTTCGAGTATTGGAGTATTTAAAGTTTGACACACTGCTCGGGATGGATTGTTTAGCATCCTATCATGCAAGGATAGATTGTTACAGCAAGACTATAGAGTTTCATATTCTTGGAATACCGGAGTTCGTATTATTTGGATCGGCAACTGACTTACACATCACGAGAGCCCGACTAGCTACAGCGCAGGAAATGGAGGTGTTTGCGGCGATAGTTGAGTCGGAAGTTCAAACGGAGGTCCGGATTGAAGACGTTCCGGTGGTTTGGGATTTTGTCAATTTATTTATCCAGTGCACGACCTTGAGCTTGCAGCGGTCGTCTTTGCATTGAAGGCGTTGAGGCACTATCTCTATGGAGAGCGATTCATGTAGTATACATATCACCAGAGTTTACGATACATTTTCACTCAACGGGATCTGAATATGCGCCAGCGGAGATGGCTGGAGTTGCTGAAAGACTACGACGTCGCTATTGAGTATCACTCTGGCAAAGCGAACGTCGTAGCAGACACATTGAGCAGGAGTGGACTCGACAGTCAGACTATTCTGCAGCAGATGATACATGAGCATGGTTTATTACAAGTAGCATCAGTTATGTGCATGGCCGAGTTGTCGACTATGGCGGAACAACATATTTGTTGTCAGTTGAGGATACCGACCGTATCGATTGAACGGGTTGCCGAGTGTTAGAGGGCTGATGGGCTCTATGAGCGGGTCAGTGATCTGTCACGGAATCCGAAATACACTGATTGGGCAGAAACCACAGATCGGTGTTTAAGATACCGAGGGAGATTGTGGATACCTGCGGATCAGGAGATACGGTACGAGATTTTGGATGAGGCACTGTATGGGAGGCCTTGTAGATCACCTGCTTGTTGGGCAGAGCCGAAGATACAGTGACGGTAGGGCCTGAGATAGTTGTTGATCACACAGAGAAAATTCGACAAATTCGTCAGAAACTGCTAGCAGCACAGGATAGACAGAAGAAATATGCGGATAGGTATCGCGATGGTCTGAGCTATGACGAGGGTGATATGGTGTATTTGAAGGTTTCTCCTTGGAACGGTCAACAAAGATTTGGCATTAAAAGGAAACTAGCGCCGAGATACATTGTGCCATACCGGATTGCACAGAAAGTAGGCCCTGTTGCATATCGGTTAGAGTTACCTGCCGAGTTAGCTGGAGTTCATCCGATCTTTCACATTTCCATGTTGAGACTCGCTAGGTCAGGGCCGAGACCGACGATTGAGTTGGGACATGTGGAGATACAGCCTGACGTGACTTATGAGGAGAGACCGATAGAGATCGTTGACCGTCGAGTACAGATTCTCCGAAACAGGGAACTCGCGAAGGTCCTAGTTCGTTGGCAGCATCATAAGACAGAGGGACTTACCTGGGAGCTCCAGTCGACGATGAGGACGCGATACCCTCAACTATTCTCTGGTATGGGACTTTAGTTACAGTTATATTTCGGGACGAAATTTTATTTAGTTGGGAAGAACTGTAACGGCCCATTTTATTAATGTCTATTAAATTTACAGACGTGGATGCCAGCTCGGATCTACATGGACGCCGCGGTAGGCTAGGGCACACGGGGACTTAGGTATGGATGTTTATGGTGTGTTGGTTGCTTATTTGCGGTGTAATTTATTTAAATACATCGCATGTGTGTATGTTGCAAAATAATACATGTGAGGGTGTGTGAACGATATTCGCCTCGATATACGTGTCGACTCGGGTATCGGGTAGTCGACGGGACCGAACATTAGGTCAGGGAAACAAAAACACACAAATTGAATAAAATTTGTCAAGTAAATAATATGGAATATATATATTGAGTGACTAGCGACTCGGCGGTACGCGGATATCACGGTTCGGACATGAAACCGGGCGTTGAAACTCCCATAAACACTGGCGAGTGTCGTAGTTGTGTCACAGTTAGGTGTCACAAACACCATCACACTTGTCCCAACCCAAGCAACACTTGTCAAACAAACACCACGTGTCAACCACCCCACTTACACATACACCACACACACACATACACACACAGAGACACAAACACAGGGAGCCGAGAGAGGAGGAGGAGGAGGAGGAGAAGAAGCGGGAAGGAAAGAAGAGTGGGCGGAGAAGCCGAAAAGGAGGTGAGTCGTTGTTGTTGTTGTTGTTTTGGTGCGTCGACCATGGTGGCCGAAAGTGGGTTCGGTCATGGCCGAATTGGACCGAGGTGGAGATGGTAAGGGTGTCTCCCCTGCCATCGGTTCCACCGGGGTTGGGGTGGATAGCAACCCCAACCCATCACCGAAGAGAGAAAAAAAGAAAAAAAAAATATTCCTCCGGATCGAACCTCGGTTCGACGGGGAAGAAGACCCTTCGGGTCGGGCCAAGAACGGGCCGGCTCACCATGGGCGAGTCCGGGCCCGTTCCAGTCCAGGCGGCCGGGTCCGACCCGGTAGGGTCGACCCGACCAAACAAATAAAAAAAAAAAAAAAAAAAAAAAAAAAAAAACAGAGAAAAAGAGAAGAACAAAATGAAAGGAAAATGTGGAAAAAAATTCCGGAAAAATTGGGAAAAATTGGGAAATTATATTTCGATAAAATAAATAGAAATTGATAAAGTTCCATGAAAATAACATATGTGGGAATGTCGGACGCGACTTTTTGCGAGGTTTTACCTCGAAAAGCGTGAAATGAGCAATTTAGCCTAAAAATTTTAGAAATTTGTGGTAAATTGCCATGCTAACTTAAGTTATTAATAAATGGACATAGGTTGACACGGTGATGAATTGGCGACCAAGGACTCAGTGGACTTGGACCCGGGGATTGATTACGGGGTAGTAGAGCGCATTGTGAGGTTTGTAAAACCCAATGAAAAAACTCTCGAGTATTTATTTTGCTGTGTATTTCCATTCATTTCCACTCCTCGTGATTTTTATTACATTCATATCTTGTCATCTTTTGGACGGTTGGTTGAGTTACTCCCACCGGATTTTTTGTTGCGTGTCTATGCATTCTAGACCATAGCATGTGTATCAGGAGTTATCGGTGGATAACGACCCGAGTTATTGAACTGCTACATGTGTCGGTGCGTCGTAGGTCTACGCCGGCCACCGAGAGGGATCAGGTGATAGCTAGTTAGGTGCGCCCACTAGTGGGATCCTGGAAGGAAATCCCGAAGTATGGTTTAGTCTGACTGGAACAGGCACACACATTTGCGCTTTATTGTTATCTATGCATGCGATGCCCTACTTACAGTTGTCTATTTACATTCCGCATGTTTATTTAACAGTATTTATTGACTTCCGCTTATTTATATGAATGCTCGGAGGAGTTCCTTGGGATTTTACTGGCTGGACTCGTCATCCATTTTCTTCCGTGATGATTAAGTGCAGATCCGAGTACAAGTAAAGGCAAGGGGATCTGAGGCGACTACCTCTGACTGCCTACGTTTGAGGTGTACTTGTACGTGTGATTATTTTGATATTTTGATTCTTTTGGGAACTGGGGAGTGACATGAACGTGTACATGCTTAGTTTGATATGGTACAATTGTTTACTTTGAAATGTTCAGGGTTTTTCCACATTAGGTTTTGTGAAATTGTTTCATGAAAATGTTTGCATTTAAAATACGACTTCCGCTGAATATATATTAACATACTCAAGTGGATACAAAATTCGAGACAGGGATAGATAGGACGGGTAGATTTCGTACACGTGTAGTTGGGCCAGCTAGCAAGGAGTACACGGAGACACGTCACCCCGGGGCGGCGAGGGCCGTCGTAGTCTTTCAACTCCTTGAAAGTAGATTTGCACTCATCTAACCATAGAGAATCTACATCTTTCTATGTTAGCGGAGTTATTGGCAGAGAAATACGAGAGAATACCTCAACAAATTTATTGTAATAACCCGCTAACCCTAGAAAACTCTGAATCTCTGACACCGTGGTATGAGTAGGTCAATCCTTGATTGCCTCAACCTTCGCTGGATCAACAGATATACCTTTAGCATTAACAACATGTCCAAGAAACTTGACCTTTGAAGACCAAAATCCGCACTTACTAAACTTGGCATACAATCGATTATCTTTCAGAGTTTGCAATGTAACTCTAAGGTGATGCGAATGCTCTTTCTCAGTCTTCGAATAGATCAAAATATCATCGATAAACACGATGATAAACTAGATAAGATAGGGTTTAAACACCCTGTGCATTAGATCCATGAACATAGTAGGAGCATTAGTGAGCCCAAATGGCATCGTTGTAAACTCGAAGTGCCCATAGCGAGTACTAAAAGTTGTCTTCGAGATATCCTCATCCCTGATTCTTAGTTAATGATAACCTAACCTCAAATCAATCTTTGAGAAATATCTGGCACCCTTCAACTAATCAAAAAAATCATCAATTATGGGCAAGTGATATTTGTTCCTGATAGTCACCCAGTTTAAATGTCTATAATCGATGCACATTCGTAGGGTTCCATCCTTCTTCTTCACAAAAAGAATAGGTGTTCCCCATGGTGACATGCTAGGATGGATAAACCCTTTCTAAAGCAACTCCTCAAGTTGAGTCTGCAACTCACGTAATTCCTTCGATGTCATATAGTAAAGAGGAATAGATATAGGTTTGGTACCAGGAATAAGATCAATGATGAAGTCAATGACACGTGGCGGTGGTAATCCAAGCAAGTCGGATGGAAAAACTTCTGGAAACTCACAAACCAAGGGTGTCTCATTAACCTTAAGTTCTTGTCCAAGCTCTCCAAAGGTAAAAATTCTCGTCATAACTTCTAAATCGCGAGATGTAGCTTCCTTTCCACAAGTTGTGAATCATGAAGGATTAAAGCCTTTATAGACTATAATTTCAGAAAAGTTAGGCATGTGAAAGATCACCGTCTTATGGAAACATTTAATACTGGCATGATACGCTGATAACCAATCCATCCCTAGTAATGCATCAAATTCCAGGAACTTCATCACCCTCAAATCAATTGGAAGTTCGTTCTCCCCAATTTTGACTACACATCTATCATATATCAAGTTAGGATAAACTTTCTCACTCACCGCTATGCTCAGAATCAAGAATGTATCGACTATAACAGGTTTCAATTTCAAATCATCAACCATTGCTCCAGCAATAAATGAAACTATAGAACCAGCATCAATTAAAGTATGCATATCTCGACAAAAAATATTTAATATACCTTCCACTAGTCTTCAGTTGGCCTCTAGATCTGCCTTCGCCACTGCATGAGCCTATCCTCGTGCAGGTGGTGTGGTACTGCCTATTGATGTGGGTGGCGGCATAGTACACTCCCTCGCAATATGTCATGTATACCCAGACCTGTAGCATATCGTCGATGCCCTCTGGGATAAACTACTGGCCTGAGAAACCTTCTCCGATCCACTAGGTTTCTATGAAGATTGCGCTCTACCCTTGCCTCTACCTCTAAATTGATATGGCGACAATGGTGGTTTGGCTACTAAATTCTGAGAAACTGGGGAAACAGGTGCACTCACAAATGTCATTCCCACAGATCTTGACGGTGAAGTTGTACCAGCTTATTCCTTTGTCTCTTCTTCAGCCTAAAAGAATCGAATTCCTGGACTCTTTTACTTCTAGGATAATGTGGTACTGGGGGTGGTGGTGTAACAACTATTCCAGGTGGTTTTGCTAGAATAGCTGCTTCTACCTCCATCACACACTCAAATATAAAAGCATAGTTAGTGCGAGGATGAGAAGAAACAACAACCATAATCTCATAGTTCTGTCTACCAAGAAACAAGTCAATCTTGTTCTCCTCCAGCTCTACCATCTCCAAAGTAAATTCACTCAAGTCAGTGAACCTCCGTTCATACTCCCTAACAAACATCGGTCCCTGCTGCAGTTGAATGAATTCAGTCTTCTTCCTGTTCCTTAATTATTTAGGGAAATATTGTCTATAAAATAATGTCTGAAACTGTGGCCACGTAGTGACAGTCTTCCCTTCTCTCTATAAGGAATTTTACCACTTCCTTGCAAAGTTTATTAACAAAAAGATGACCAGTTTAACCTTAAATCGGCCTTCAACATCGACAACAACAAAACATTGCTCCATTTCTGATATCCAGGTCTCAACCATCCCTTCCTTCATAGTGCCATCTATCCTCAATTTTTCATGAATTCCTTACGAGTTCTGAGGAATGCAGCTTTCTTAGAATCCTTTGGCACCTTGGCGGCTATTTCTGGTACCTGAACTTATGGATCTACCGGCTGAACTGGAGCTGCTAGTGTCTCAGCTCCTCCCTTAGCTCAGCTAACCTTGGGACTGGTTGCACGCTATGTCTCAGGTCGCTGTACTGGTGGTCCCATCTGAGCCATCAGCATTGCCATTAACTTAGCCTGAGACTCCGTTAACTGTTTCATTTGCTGCTCCATTCTATATTTCCACTGATCCTCTGTCTCCCTGTTACCCTGAGGTTCCAACTTCTGTGATCCCTCCCCTGAGTCCGCCATTAGATTTTGTGGTCAAAGGAGAGATAAGGTCATTTAGTAACATTTAAACAATTCAACGAAATCATAACTATACAATATATATCAATATGCACAGCAAATAACGTATAATAGTGTTTTCATTTTCATTTCCCCTCAAAACACGATGAAAATTGTTTATTGAACCCTAAGTTTATTCATAACTCGAGACAAATCTCAAAGTCAATGAACTTAGGTTTCGATACGACAGATTATGCTATCGTTCACTTTGAAATCATTTTAAAGTGAAATAGGGTTCAGAGCCTAATTCATGATACCACACTATATAAACATTACCACTTTACTTCTAAAAGTTATAAAACTAAGGGTTTGATACTAAGCTGTGACAATCCCGTCCTGATTAGGGAAAATGCCAACCTGAAACCCTAATTAAGCCTATGAATCCTGCAAGACTTAAGTAGAACCAGCAGCCTCTCCGTCTATACCTGGTAAACTCAACCTGTATATTCATATCAAAATAATAAATCAAAGTATTACGCAACGAAAAATTTAAGACTTTTTCAATATATATAAATATACGAAAATACACGGCTTATCAAAACCTGATCCAATATATAAATCACCCCAACCCTGTTTATATACATCAAAATAAGTCAAACAGAGCTCATTACATCAAAGAGAAGACACGAAACTCCTAAATCTTCTTTTTGCCTTTAGTTGAAGCGTCTGGTTGCGAACCTGAAATAGTTAATTTAGGTGAGCGATCCAACTTGCTAAGTAAGGATCCACACTACTCATCAACATTCCATATAGTAAACAAGAATATCATGCAATAACAACATGCACAATAATATTTAACAAGAATATGGAAATCATATAAATTCAATACATAATCAGATGCAAGCAAGATATTTTGGACTATTACACTGTGATTCCCCATTTTTCTTTATAAAACTAGGGTCGATTACCCATCGGCACTATTAATACGAGTGCTATACCAACATAATGGTTGTCATGATGTCTAGCCAATCGATTAATGTCCAATGGTTCTATCCTAAACCCTCTAATGAATATGTAACCCACGCAACCTATAAATTGAGTAGGAGTTATGTATAGACGGAGAGATCAACCCCAAGTACTATACAACCTAGTCTCGGTCTTGAGGAGTTACTCTCATGGATCACATTAGACACCATTTTCTATTCATTATAAAAACTATCACAGTGTATATAATCCCCCCATTCCATTTCAATTGCTATATGAGCTAAATATACTAAATAGCCAGGCAATGTTGATAAATAAGCGAATCCGTACTTACCTCGGGTTTAAGATCCCATCCAATTTCCTAACTTTTCGAGTCAATAATTCTCTCTCAAGTAACCAACACCTATCATAGACCAACCATTTGCAGTCATTTTAGGTCTATTATACTCTAAATTGTACCCAAACACCCAAAGCTCTCGACAAACCACCCAAATCCAATCATTTTTGTACTAATCTGAGTGTTGGTAACGCGCTATTCGCATTACTGAACTTCATACACACTTATGGGGTCTGATAGCGCACTACCTAACATGGATAGCATGTTATCCGTATGTCGGTCATCTTCCCCAGTACGCATAGAGCGCTATGGACAATGAGTAGTGCACTATGCGCACCAGACCTGCAACACCAGCACAGTTCGACAGAACCAAACTTGACCCAAACTTCATCCAAAACATTTTAAACAGTCATAAAACTCATCAACACTGATCAAGAACAACCTCTAGTGAGGTGAGAGACTATAATTTATCAACAAAGAGCTTAAACAACAACAATCCTAGCATCACCATCAATTCCAACTTTCATAAACACTAAAACAAATTATATCTATATGATGCTCACAAGTTGTTTGATTGATTATGCTCCTCAATTAAGCTTGATTTCGCACCTCGGACACTTGTCTCGACCAGTAGCAAACCCCTAAACCCTCGATTTCGTTTGATCAAATGTGGTTAGTTGATAAACATCAACTTTTTGGTTTATATATATGGATTTTTCTCAAGATACGCATCGCGTCATTTTGAGATTGATCAAGTGGTTTATGTGTTTAAGTGACACGCCTTATCATGACACAATTTTTGACACATCTTTACTTACGCTTTGGTCAAGTAGATCAAACAATCCCTATAAGTTCATTTTTCTTTTTTAATTTCAATATATACATTTATTACATCCTTATATAAATATATATAACTCACATATTTCTTCGCAAGTAAATTCACCCGACATGCCTATGCGTAGCCACGAGCGTGCACATTCTTGCCACGACTCCCTCGTCACTCACAGTGTACCGATAATTCATGGTTTATAATGTATTTTAACAATTCTAGATTTGTATATAACCCAATATAATACACAACCTATTTATATTTCAGTTTCACAATCGAAACAAAAATCAAACGTCATGCATACGCACACACAAGCTAATTGAGGTACGCTGAACTTAACCCCAAGCCAAACTCGGGTTAATTACTATTTAGATTAGTAATAATCACCAGCTTAAGGTAACAGGTCATTACAGTTATAATACTTACTAAAATACACTTTTGCACGGGACATGCAAAATCCTAAGTTTGGGGGTATTAGATAAGTGATTATTTATACTTATATATAGTATTAGTTTAGTATTATAATTATCTTAAATATCTCGAAATGAATTCTAATTGATGGTATTTATGTATTTTCAGGTGTACAAGGTATAAAGTAGACAAACAAGTGAATTCTTGAAGGAACGAGGCTAAAATACACAAAAGTGGGTTTGACGCTATGGATAAGATAGTTCACAATGTTGGAAGAAAAGTGGACAGTGTGGGAGATGAAGGCACAGCGTGAAAGACCAACAAGAGGAGAAAAATAAGTCATCATGGCCGGCACAATGGTGGTGCCATTGGTAACAAGGGACGGTTCTGAGACTGGATACGCAGGACGCCGAGTATACTAAATGAGGAAAAAGCATACCCAGTGGCCGAAACTATCACGGCACCGGGCATTACATACACAGCGCCAGATCATAAGTGACAGCACCGAGACTAAAGAAAATAGAAAGTTAGTGTTCTATTTCGAGTGAAATTGTTTATTATGGTTTCTAATTGTTTTCTAATGTGTTTTAGAAGTATAAATAGGTATTAGAATGTGGTCAACTCACCTAATACCACCCATTAGAAACCATTATCATAGATTAGCATAGGTTTACTTTATTCTTGATTATTAAGAAGATTCGTGGAAGAGAAGACATTGAAGACTCGTGTGTGGTGATTCGGGTATTGTTTTTATTGATTTAAATTGAAGTTATTTGATTATATTTTTAATTGCGATGAATACAACTATGTGCATGTTTGTTTCAATGAAGTGTAAGTAATTTATTAATCTTAGGGATCAATGGATCCTATTGTATGAATGCTATGCTATAAACATAAATAGATTATAAAGTTAGAAATTGCAATTACTAGAATTTTTATTGATTATGATCGTAATGCTACGAACATCTTGATTTTGTGTTTGTTGTTATTAGGTTTTACAAGTTATCATAGCTATTGAAGCTTTTAAGCTGGATATGGATAGTACAACTATAAAATATATAACATTGAGAGATAGTTATTAATTAGGAAGGTACAGATTGTAAACTTAGTTGGTTATGAATCTAAAGATTTGAAACTTAAAGCAATGTGGAGCTTACGTTATTAACACCGATAGGTGGAGTTCTAGTTTGCACATTAGAATATTTTCCATCACGACAGTGGGTTGAATTAGATTTGAAGAAAATTTGTCTATTCTAATTAGGCCCAGCACACACATGATAAAGATAAGAAAGCGAGTTGAAAAGTATAGTATTTCATTACCCAATTGAAGTTGTGAACTAAGATATTCTTAATATAAGAGTTTAAAAGTAATTTATATTGATTTGTTAGATTAGATTAGTTTAGTTTAAAAACAAATAAAAAGGATTTTCTTAGCAATAGAGTAATTTTGACTAGGTAACACTGAGTGCATACACCTTTCCATGAGGACGATATCCATAATCAACATAAGTTGGTCAGACTATTACTACAATCGATCTATTATACTTGCACCCATGATCATATAATGGTCAGCGATATGTGTGTAAACACACGGTGTCGTGGATCTTGAGGGACGTCGCCAGCAGGGCGGCGAGTTGTGAGCAACAAAGGCTCACAGCAGGTTTAGTGCAGTCACAACACAGTCACGACGTCGTGCCTTATAAGAAACGACTCCAAGTTTAAAGAGATAGGCTTTAAACCCTATTTCACCCACATCTTGCACACTTGAAACCTATTATATGCACCACCAACCAAGCATACATCCCTCTATAACTCTAGTTTGACCAATTCTAAGTGAGAAAAAAGTGTTTCCAATGATTGAGAGTGAAAGGAGAGAGTGCATTATAGATTTGCACAAAAATGAGAGCTAAGGCATTGATTTGAGGATTTGATTCAAGAGAGCACTAAGGTTTTAGTTTGTGAGAAAAGTGAGAGGGTTTGGATTGATATAGGTTTAGAGGAGCAATCTACACCGAAAAATAGTCGGGCATTAAGGTAAATTTACAATTTCATTAGTTATGCTTTGAAATTTGAAAAATTTTGATGAAATTGCATGAATTTTGGATATGAGGTTGTTGGAAGGGAATTTGAAGTTGTGTGAATGTTGAGCATTAATGTGGCTTATAGAGACCTAGTATATGTCTTTTGCATTATATGGCATGTGAATGATCCTTGTAATGTAAAATTTTAATTTTAGGTGATTTGAAGATTCGTGTTCTTAGTAGTGGTGTCGTGTGAGATATTTAAAAAATGCCAAGAATAAGAAGGCAAGCAAGTCAAGTTAGTGAAGTAAGAGCAAATGATTATGAGGCATCATCCTCAAGAGAACCTAATGAGAATGAACCTAGGCCTTTTAAGTCTAAGTACTACATTAGTAGAGAGGCTAAGGATAGATACGATGTCATTGAGCATAGAGAATTCATTTGCGAAAGAGGAATTAATTTATCGGCTAAGTATGACAAGAGAGTAAACAACTTCATTAGGCAACAGGGTTAGGAGATATTCACTCAAGGCTATAGAGAGAACTGGGTTGAAGGAGTGAGTGAAATTATTTACGGATTTTATGCCAATGTAAAATTTACTAAGACGGGTGATCCAATAAAGTGAGATGGGTGTTTGTCCCTTTTAAAATGTGTTACATAAATAGCATCTAAGGGTTAGAACACTTGAGTACAGTTGGAGCGACCAAAGTTTCCCGTATAATTTATATGAGAAACCCTACAACTTATACCATTTTAAAGCCATAGAGAGAACCTTGGTTATCTGAGGACAACAAGAATGGGTAATGGGAGTTGAGAATGGTCGAACTACATTAAGAAATGAGCTTTAAAAAATTTATAGAATGTGGCAACATATTATGGTTACTTCATTGTACCCGACAACTCAATAGGGCGAGATCAATAAGCTTAAGGAGGCTTGTTTGTATGAGATTAGAAACATGGAGAGATCAACGTTACTGAGATCATCTACAAGAACCAAAGGGAGTCTATCATGTTAGAGAAAGACAACAAACTATTGTTTCCAATTTTGATAACTCAGATGTGCTTGAAGGCCAGAGTGCAATTGCTTTAGGATAAAGAGTTTGATATTAAGGCCCAAACAACCATAAATGAAGAGTTTATGCTCAGACTGAATTCACCAACTGGTTACCAAGACTCTGAGGATGAAAGAGAGAGAGCCAAAGGGAACATAAGTGAGGCTAAATTATTTGCCAAAGAGCGGGAGGATCACGCAACAGCGGTAGCAGCAGCGGAGTTAGCCCATAAGTTGTAAAACTAAAGATATAGAGATGGAGAAGGATCACTAATAGAGATTTGCTAAGGGCTGCGAGTTTGTTGACCCACTTATAGAAGAGCAGGACTTGGATGGTCCTGAAGTTTCTCCACAACCTCCGCCATCGCAGACACCAGTACCACCACCAGAGGACTTGACTCTAAGGCAGCAGAGGTTGTAGATTGCTAAGATGGGGAGACAATACAAAGAGGACATGGCTCAGTATCGTGAAACCTTGATGAGATATGAGAAAGATTGATTGAACGGGCAGCGAAACTTCATGTTATTCGCAGATTATCAGAGGAACGTAGCTAGATACGAAAGAAGCATACAGATGAGACATACTGATAGGTCTATTGGCTTTCCGACAGCACCAAATGACGTGTTTGATCCAGATGTGGTGCGGAGCATAAGGGTGGAGTATCTTTTCACACCATCCTTTGCTGGAGTTGATGATGGTGATGATGATGATGATGCACAGTCCTAGAGTCAGAGTCGTAGAATTTCTTTAGACATTGGGGAGATGAGAGATACATTGATAATGATTAACCTTACATTTGGGATATTTTGTCACTTATTTAGTTTTTTAAGTTTTATGCATTATTATTATCTTGTGTAACTATATGTTTGTGTTTTAGTGTTTTTTATGTTTTAGGCTTAATTTTGAACCTTGAGGACAAGGTTTGGTTTAAGCAACATTACACTATGGGAAGTGGTAAAAAAGGATAAAATAAGGATAAACATTGTAGGTACGATCATAAAATTTTATTTTTGAAGCGATTAAAGAGGAAAGCATGGTAGTGTATTAATTTTTCCTATTTACTTGCTATTTGAATGTTTATGTAGTATCGATTAGGTTATATATAGTAAGATGTAATGAATAAGTAGTTCATTTGAAAAGTTCATTACTTTAATTGAGGATGAGTAAGAATACAAGTAGCTTAGTGATATGAAACTTAAGAGCGTGTTATTACATTTTTTTAAAAGAAAATGAGGTATGTAGCAACAATCGTATGATTCCATGATTAGAAACCTAGAGTTAGGAAAGACCATGGGCTTGAAACAAAAGCAAGAAGAATACTAGAACACTTATTGTGAAAAAGTTAGATCTCTAAGGAATTCTATGATAAGTGTGAATCTTACTTGATAATAAAAAGTAAATAAAAAGTTAGTGCTAAGAGGGAAAGAAATAGGCATGGTTTTTAATGAGAAAATGAAGTTAAAACTTGCTTGATAGAGTGAAAGTGAGAAGTGCTAACAATAGTATTTTAAAAAAAATAGAGAGTCCCACAAGTTATAAAGGAAAATGAACAGAGAGCTTGATGATTGGAAATAAAAAAAAAAGAAAAAACAGAATCCATAAGAAAAGTAGTAGGGACCGTGCAATAAAGTAATGTATGAGGAGAAAAGAAAATAGAGATAAAACATAAATGAAAATAAAGGAGGAAGTTAGATTAAAACTCTTCAAATAAAAGATTTAGCTTGAGTACAAGTAACTTAATTGAGTTAAGTTTTCTTTCCAACTATATTAAGTCATATTGACTCTTGAAGTGCTAAAGTCTACAAAACTAGCACGATCTATGGTTATTTGTGAATTCCTAAGCTTAATGAGAAATTATGATATTCTGCACTTGCTACTTGAGTGTCGAGGTGAAATAAACTTGTGAGTAGTGATGGTTTTGGTTGTAAACTACTTTGGTGTTTCAAAAGTGAATTTTATTTATTGTTAAGGCAACATATTTTGAAAATATAAGTTTTCCTAAGGAAAAGCTCTTGAGTGGGTCATTAACATGAGCTTATTTGGATTAAAGGATACTCCATGAACGATGTGAAATGAATAAGAACTTAAGTAATAGTAGTAGTAGTAGTAGTAAGAATACTTAGTATAATACATTTTTGCTCAGGACATGCAAAATCCAAAGTTTGGGGGTATTTGATAAGTAATTATTTGGACTTATATATAGGACTAGTTTAGTAGTATATTTTGTGAAAATATCCTAGAATAAGCTCTAATTGGTGCTATTTATGTATTTTCAGGTACACGAGGTATAAAGGAGATAAATGAGTGAATTCGTGAATAAACAAGGCTAAAATGCACAAAAGTGGGTTTGACACAGTGGCTAACATGCTTGACGCCGTGGGAAGAAAGTTGGACAAAGTGGGCAAAGCGTGGAAGACCAAGAATAGAAGAAAAGGAGGTCAAGACAGCTGGTGTTATGGGTTACAAGGGACGGCATCAGGGAGGTCAGTGCATGGTGCTAAGTCTGCTGAATAAGAGAAAAAGCACACAAAGTGGCTGAAGCTGTCACCACGCCGTGACATTACACACACAGAGCAGGATCATTAAGTGACAACAACGAGAAGAGTAAAAATATAAAGTTATAGTTCTATTTTGTGTAGATGTATTAGGGTTTCTTAATATTTCCTGAAGTGTCTTAGGAATATAAATAGGTATTAGAACATAGTAATCTAATCCAATACCACAAATTAGCATACATTAAAACCAATTAACCTATTCTTACTTTGTTCTTGGATATTAAGAAGATTTGTGAAAAAGAAGATATTAAAGACTTGTGGTGATTGGATATTGTTTCTTTGATTTAATTGAAGTTTTTCATTTAATCTATGATTGCAATGAATATCATTTTGTGCATGTTTGTTTCAATGAAGTATGAGTAGTTCATTAATCTTAGGGATTAATGGATCATATGGTATGAATGCTATGTTAAAGTAGTATGAGTGGATTATAAAGATAAAAAGTGCAATGATAAGAATTTGTATTAATTCAGAGCCTAATGCTACGAACATCTTGATCACGTGTTTGTTGATTATGGATTTTAGGAGTTACCATGTCCATTATAGCTTTTAAGCCGGATATGGACGGTACAACCGTAAAATATATAACATTTATAGATAGTTATTGATAAAGGAGGCATGGATAGTAAACTTAATTGGTTATGAATCTAAAGATTTGGAACTTAAGGCAATGTGGAGCTTACGTTATTTATACCAATAGGTGTAGTTATAGTTTGCACATTAAAAAAAATTTTGTCACAAAAGTGACTTGAAGTGGGTTTAAAGAAAATATCTCTATTCTAATTAGGCACTGCACATACATAATGAAGATGAAAGAAGTGAGATGAAGAGCATAATTATTCATTACCTAGGGAAGTTGTGAACTAAGATCTTCTTAATATAAATGTTTAAAAGTAATTTACATTACTTTTTTAAATTAGATTAGTTTAGTTTAAAACCAAATTAAAAAGGATTTCCTTAGCAATAGAGTAATTCTGACTGAGTAATACTAAGGGCAATACACCTTTCCCTTAGGACAATATTTGTAATCAACGTAAGTTGGTCACACTATTGCTGTAATCGAGCTATTATACTTGCGATCTGAAATAACCAACACATGCCCATATATGATAAAGCATTGCAGATTGAGGTCGTGTCACGTCATCGTGTTGTATGGTAGGATAGATAGATGCATCGACAAAGTAGGACCATGCCTAAGAGATTTCCTAAGGTAGGCCTTAAACTAGTGTTTAAGGTGCAAAAACGAATAGGCGTAAGTCAAGTCATGGTGTGGGAAACAAGTGAGAGCTACCCTAGCATCCGCATAAGGGTAGTGAGAGTGATGGGTGTAGCATAAGTAAGAGATATCAGAATTCCCAAGTCCTTAAAAGAAGGTAGGTCGTAGTAGGCATTAATATCCTGGGCACTATAGTCAACCTGGACTCCTCGGACTCTGACACTCAAGCTACGATGGGTAGCGTGTCCATTCGCGTAGAACTCATGAACTATCTCCTCACATCCCTGTATCAAGTCTGCGTCATGGGGTGGTCTGGTTAGTACTTGATAATCCCTAGTAAGGAACTCACAACCCCTATTTCTGATGATGGATATGACTCTTCTCTCATATTTGGGAGTCGCTATCCTACATCCCCTCTCAACTGAAGGTTTCATGTTCTTAATGTTGAGGTCACTCTCGTACCTATTTGCAGCTAACTCGCTCACAAACCCAAACTGGTCAAAAAGCTAGGGTGCTCTAAGTGGCTGGGCTCTAGGTATTAGAGGTGGTAATCGAATACCTTTCCTCTGTCTAGGTCATGCAGATCCACTTCACTCCTCTCTTTCCATAGTATAAAAAGAACATCACAATAAACAAACAGTACTGCAAAAAGTCCAATCTTGAAATCACGAGCAAATCATTCCATCACATCCTGAAACCTAAAGAACATGGAGTTCAAAATACAAAAGTTTTCTCAAAATGACTCCAGGCATTCAAAATCCAAGGCGAATAAAATTTCGAGAAAACTCAATTAAAAACCATTTTCAAAGTCTCAAAATTTCATAAACGCTTAAATAAACAAAGATAGACGCAACTAGCATTCCAATCAGTCCATCAACTCGCATATACATGCACTATCAAACCCTGAAATTGAATGTACCCAAAGTGTCGACGGTGTAGACGAATTTTCAACAAAAAACAAACTTTGGAAATTCAACTATTGATAAACATTCCCGCACTTTCCCCTAAACTTAATCCATGTGATATTGATCAATTCAAAGTTATTGAAACACTCAAAATCGAAAATTGGATCTGACATCCCAAATTTTCCAAAAAAAAAAAATATAGGTTTTCCTCGAAAAATTGAAAATTTCAAAATCGACCAAAAATCATAAGTAATCCGACTGAATCACTCCAAATCACCTCACAAACCAAAGCCTTATGGTTCTAACAACTAATTTGACTCCTAGAACACATATTTTGCCTAAATTGGATGAAGGAAAATCATATAATAATCACAAGAAATTCGAGAAATTGAGGGTTTACCTACTCGGGAAAAAGTTCCCAAGAGCTCAATGCAGCTTTCTCGGCATAGTGGATGCCTTAGAATGCCAAAAAATTGAACTCCTAGCTCACAGCTTCATCGCGAGGCTCGCCAATCTCGCGGTTTCATGTCCTAAAATGATTTCCACTCAATGGATAATTGAAAATGCGTGAGTTTGGAACTTGGAATCGGTGGCTGGAAGTAGGTTTTCAAGGCTTGGGGAGGTGGAAAATCACTAGGGTTCTATGGGGAAAATGACAATGGGGTTCTGCCCATTTTTAAAAAATTGGAATTCGACCTCAGCATTGTACATACAAACATGACGGCGCAGAGGAATCGCTAGCGAATTTGAAAAAATTTCTAAAATGCCCTCTAGCGCCCTACGCATACTCGAATCGTTGGGACATCGTTGGGCCTAAAGGTAGAATATTCTGAATTTGGAATTTTCTCTAAGTGCCACCACAGTGATTTATGTACAATACCATGGCGTTGTGACATCGCTGGCCTCGAAAAACATATTAATTCCCAAAATTTTCCAGTGTGTGCACCTCCTTATATATTAGAACGCTTTAAAGCATGATCATGCATGGATAAGAAAATAGACGACGACATTATATTTATGGATGCACCTAAATCAAATATCCCATTTTTAACAAGCAAACCTCCTACTATGCAAGTAATGCTAAATATAATTAGATCACCACATTTCTATGATGTATTGGTGTTACCTGCTATGATATTCTCTTGTTATTGTCCAAAATGTCCTGGGATGTCAAATGGCTTGCAAGATTCTTCGACCTCTGGCTGGATTTTCTCTTTCTCCATCAACTTTATCTTGGCTTCCACATATTCCTCAGATTGGACCTTGGTAATGAACGAATATCTCTTTGGATACAATCTCTGAGGAAATGGTGCCCTCTGATAAATGGTATTAATACATCCACCTCTCTTAGTACTCCTCTCAGCTTCCTTTGTCATAGATGATACGTTGACATGTGAAATAACATTCACATGCGCGTTAGGGTTCGAGACTAGCTGGGATGAAAACTTTCCTTAATTACTTGTTTGTCCAATTTAAGCCGACATGTCAGATTGTTGGGGCATGTGCCCTAGGTCAATCCATTAACTGTCTTTATGAATACTTTTAGTTAATAAAATAGAGGATTTCATTTGTTGTTTATTATAATTAATTTGCATGTTTACATTATAATAAGATCCATGGGTATTTACAGAAATATCATAAATGTCCCTAGTCGATCAGTATACTGGGAACTATAATGAATTAAGACTAGTGTGAGTCTTGATTGATTATCATATGATGATTATACAGATAAGGATACGAATCAAGATCACGAGTACTTGTTAGGGAACAAAGTACTGGACCGACCCGCTATGGGAACATCACATGGATTAAGTCATAGTTGTTTCTCATGATAGGTGTATTTTTCAGTCCTCTGACTTGAGATTACCAGAGACTTCAACATTAGGAACACAGTGATTTGACACAATCAAACGTTGCCGTTAACCGGACGATTATAAAGGTTGTGATTGGTTACTTGTGTGAGCAATGTGATGAAGTTGTGTAATCAAGATAGAATTTGTCCCTCTCATATAAAGAGAGATATCCAGTGGATCCCTCGATGTGTTAGACTGTTAAAAGGCCTAGTCTAAGTGAATTGATATTGATCAATATCACTTGGATGTTTTCATTCTACCTAGAGATCGAGACTAGTACGATTGAACATGTTGGATGACAATTCCATGCCTTATGTTTGATCAAAAAGGATATCGTGTGACAAAAGGATGTTATATACATTATTGATTAGGTTGTATCGATTTGATATTCGTACAACTTGGGTAGTCATAATGTCTTGCTAGAGGCCGCTTATGACTTGTATACCAAAATGTGTTTTGGTACACTGCCAACGTTGTATGAGCCTATTGGGTCGCACATTAAGAATGGTTTTGCGAGATTTTAAGATGGTTCAGAAAAATGAATTTTATATGATAAAATTCGTGACAGAAACGTCCTTGTGGTGTATTACACTTATACTTCTTTAAGTAGGGGTATATGTGTAATTTACTTAACCGTCTATATACAAGGGTTGTATAAATAGACGCTTTAAGTTAGAACACATTGAGGAAAGATTAAGGGCCGAAACTCTATTTTCGTTTGAGAAATGAATTAGGGTTTTCTGGTACGCTCTGAATCATTTTGGAGAGAAACAAAAAAGGTTTGGTATTCTCTCGAAGCTAGCACTTCGAATCTCGGCTGTCGTTCGTGTGTGGACTGCTGATAGAGGGCGTTCGTCTTTGGCAGCGCCTTAGAGATTGATCAACCTTCAGAAAGGTATTATGTGACCGAGGTATGATTAAGTTTTCTTGGTTTAAACATTTTTAATGGAATTAGATTCGGATCCTGCTGGGGTTTTTATCAAAATTGTTTTGTAATCTCCGCTGCGTATGAACCCCAAAACCCAACAGTGGTATCAGAGCCTTCGAGTTCGATTCCATTAAATTCATTGCATGTTTTCTTCTGATATATACATGATATATGATTGAAAGCATGTTAATAGTTGACGATATGTGATATACATAAGTTTTCTGTGAGATTTATTATCATGTTTTGTGTATATGATACATATATTCGTGATTTAATTGAAATTAGTTTCGTACATGCTAGTAACCATGTTAGCTTAATTCGAATAATTTTAATGAATTGAGTTTCGTGTTTTGTGATCCATGACACCATTAGGTTCGATTGGGATAGTAGTTCATGATTCAATTACATGTTTGTGATTATTGGATAGGAGATAAATATCAAGAATCTTGTTATTGGTGATATACTAGGATTCAAATATCTTAAATCCAAAATAAATAATTAATTTTCGAAATTATTTATTTATCTTGTTATATCTATTTTGTTATGAAGTTTCTATTTGATAAAGATAGATAACAAATTAGATTATGAGATATAAGCAAAATCGGTTTTGTTATCCCTATTGGATAGGAGATAAATATCAAGAATCTTGTTATTGGTGATATACTAGGATTCAAATATCTTAAATCCAAAATAAATAATTAATTTTCAAAATTATTTATTTATCTTGTTATATCTATTATGTTATGAAGTTTCTATTTGATAAAAATAGATAACAAATTAGATTAGGAGATATAAGCAAAATCGGTTTCGTTATCCCTATTGGATAGGAGATAAATATCAAGAATCTTGTTATTGGTGATATACTAGGATTCAAATATCTTAAATCATAATTGGATTAGGATAAGATGATTAATTAGATGTGGGCCCGGGTTAATTAAAATGTTTTAATTGACTTAATTTCGGATAAATTAAGGGGTTAATTTAGGATAATAAAATCAGCGAAAAATATGATTTTCTATAGCTGGGTGTATTGTGTTATCTTGGTAAGACAAGTTGGGTAAGAGTTACCTAAATGTTTAAAATGGTCCGTCTTAATAAAGCTATCAAAATAGTTTTGAGCTTTAGGCACATGATGAGATAAAAAACATGCTAAGACATAAGATGTCCCGTATCTCATAAAAGTATTTAAAATTACGTAAGATGTAATTGGTAACTATTACCTACCTAAATAATCTAGTTCTGTGTTTCATGCCATAGCTGTCATAGAATTAGGTGAAATATGGATTTTAGTCCCATAAATAAACAGTATGTTTTAGGAAGGTTGTTAATTTAATGGGAGTCTATTCCTCAATACTAAAATAAACTTTGCATAATCTTTATTGAAGATCAATGGCCTCTTCAAGTAACAATAATCTCATGTCACTGCGATCCATCCTTGAGAAGGATAAGCTATCTGGGACTAACTTTCTTGACTGGTTCAGAAACTTGAGAATTGTTCGCATGAACGCAAGTTGTATGTCCTGGATGCTCCAATCCCTGAGGACCCACCAGCCAATGCTACGAAAGCTGTGAAGGATGCGCATAATAAGCATGTCAACGATTCTACTGATGTTGCATGTATTATGCTGGCAACTATGGTTCCCGAACTTCGAAGGACATGGAACTTAATGGAAGCCTACGACTGGCTATAACGCTTAAGGAAATGTTCCAACAACAAAGCTAGGCAAGAAAGGTTCGAGACAGTCAAGAACCTACATTCTTGCAAGATGACTGAGGATGCGCCAGTTAGTCCTCATGTTCTGAAGATGAAGGGCTATGTTGACCAGCTTGATAGACTCGGATTTCCCATAAGCGAAGAGTTGGCAACGGATTTGATCCTGAATTCATTACCAGAGAGTTACTCACCATTTGTGATGAGCTACAATATGAATAATATGGAGAAATCAATTTCAGAGTTGCATTTGATGCTCAAAACTGCTGAACAAAATATCAAGAAACCCTCTAGTAATGTGTTGATGGTCCAAAAGGGAAAGGGAATGAAGAAGAAAGGCAAAGGCAAGGCTAGAGTTGCCAAGGCTGTTGATGCACCTGTCGCAAAGCATATGGAACAAGTCAAGCCCCAGCCTGTTCCTGCTTCAAAACACCCAAAAGAAAAAGAAGGAAATTGTCATTTCTGTAATCAATTTTCCCTTCTCTACCATCATCTGTTCATAGATTTAAGCTCTGATAACTCGTTCTCAAATCTATTATGCCCTGAATATACCATAACCCAGCGCGTCTCACTAGTTGGTCCATACTGTTTAGCTTTATTAGCTACCTTTCTATGTATCCCCTAGCCAGAGTCGGTGTGATATCTGATAGGCTATGGTTGCACACTGTATCAAGAAGCCTCTTCTCATTGTATGTGAGCCGTTCATAGAAGCTTTCCATCATAGATTTGTCGCTGAGACCATGTTGAGGACATGCCTTGTATAATCTTTTCCAGTACTGTGACAACGGATTATCCTCCTTCATGATAATATGGGATATCTCCCACATAAGCTAAGTGATCCTTCTAGCTGGCATAGAGTCATTCTGGAACTTCTGATGAAGCTAATTCCAGATTCTGATGGAACCGACCGGTAAATGGAATATTGGTCATGTGTAACATCCTTGAGACAAAAAGGAAACGCCAAGTGTAGCAAGTTTTATGCCTACTACCACCATTTCAAACTCTGTGAGAAGCTTATAAGGATCATCATTCTCTTTCCCGCGGAAGTCAGGCAACTTATGTATCAATCCTGACTTCAGCTCGAACTGACCGATAGCAGTCGGATACTCAATAAATAATGGAAAGAAGCCTCTTAAGTGTTGGTTCGCTTCCCTGGAGGTGAGATCCCTTTATGCCTTTATTTTTGCCCTACATTATGTTGGTTGTTCTGCCCAGTAGCCTACATAACTACAGGATTTTGATTTATCACATTGTCCTCCATAGTCACCCTTAACTATTTTCTCCTTCTATTAGTTATGTTCCTTCTCCATTAAGTCCGATCAATTTTTTTGATTGTAGGGAACTAATGAATCAGCGAAAAGTGAATGTCAGTGACTTACAACCATATAACAAAAAGAGCCTAAATGAAAACAATTAGCACATATCCCTGGCAACGACACCAAAAATTGATGTCGCGTCGCTCAACACCAAAAATAATCTCGATTTTACCAACTACAATTGATTTGTAGTAAGGCAAGTATGATGCCGAACCCATAGGGATTGGGATATTCTTTTTTAGGTTCTGGGAAAAATGGGGGTTTTTAAAAAAACTAAATTATGCTGGGAAATCAAATGCAAGTAATATAAAGCACTTAAAAACTCAAATCAATAAATAAAAGACTCTAGACCAAGAGGTGAATTGACATTCTAGGGAATGGATTCGATCGTCGATTTATCAAATGTTTGTCTTAGTACTGATTCTTACGGACAGGCTTATAGTGACTCTCGTCATCCTGTTCTCCTCATGTTAGTGGAAGGAACGTGCAATATAACCACATATTAACTAGACTTGGAAAGCTACCGATTATACCGTACACTTTCAACAAACTAGCAACATTAGCAAACCATGAGAACACCTATCATTAGTGATAACTAGTATCGAATTGTCTGCCTGTCACGCATGGAAATTACAAACCACTGACATCCATCTCATATCCCAATTGCATAAGGGCACACTGGTTGCCAATAGATAAGGGCCCACTCACCACGTAACGAGATCCCCCTTACCAAGCGACAGTAGGATCACTAGCGATTGTTTCTAACCATAATCGCCATTTGCGTGCACTTACACAACAAATAGGGGAAACTTAATGTTTAAAATTGTAATTAAAAACCTCAGAATATCAATGCAATTAAGAATATTAAAATCGGTAATAAACAAATTAAGAATCGAAGTGCATAAACCTGCCGAATCCTATAAATCCCTAGCACTCAAACACTTTGGCCTAGATAGTGGAACATAGCCACTCATTGTCATAAAGACCACTCTAGAATTTATTCAATCGTTAAATCAGAATGTAAAATATAAGAGCTAAGTAAAAACTTACAATGACCGAATGGTTGAATCCCAACAAGACATCTCCGCACAAGAACTCAAAAGTAAAACCTAACAATCAAGTCTTCCTCTATGGAATTCTATATATATTTCGTCTTTTAGGGGTCTCTTATTTATATTGGCAATAGGATAGAATAAGATCAAATTGGAAATCTTAAGAAATGATTGAATTATAAACTAACAATATCCAGATCTTTCCAGCGTTGTACGTTCAAAATGCCAAATCGCTGGAAAATCTCTACGACAACAATACGACACTCCGTTTCTACCCAGTTATGTTCTGAATCGAGCCCATCGACATGTCAACACTGTACATACAAATGAAATTGCTATGAACGTAGTGAGGTTTTCCTCGAGATATGAGCTTTGTCTTTCTCATGGGTCTTCACATGGCTTTACCCGCAATGTTTTTAGTGAGCTTCCTTCAATCAAGCCAAGTTTGATCCAGTGATTCCTTGATGATTTGGCTTTGTACGAAGATCGTTGCCAAGGTGTTAGCCTATTTTCAGCTTTTTGATTGAATTTCGATGGAAATCACTCATTTTTCTATAAAAGCCTATTTTTGACCTGAAAATAGAAAAACAATGATTTAACAATATAAATGTTGATAAAAGTCATGAAATTAGTGGTAAAATTACCCTAAAATATAGCAGAAATGATGATTTATTAGATGTCCTAGGTGAATTTTATATCTAAATCAAAATTTAAGTGGCTTTCAAAGGTGTAGATTTAGTAGTTTGAGGTTTTCATAAGTGTAATGCGGTTTTATTGCATGAAGTTAATGTCTTTATGTATTCAAAGTGGTAAGCTCAATAAAATTAGAACGTGACTTTTCCACCAGTATAAGGAGAACAAATGGATAGCTAAAAGTTGTTTACTTACTTAGGATTAGAGTTTAATAATCTATCATGCTTTATAAAGTATGCTCCTAACTATATTGATTGAAGTAACATGTTTGGATGCAAAACGGATTAATGTTTCATTTCTCTATATATTTATTTAGATATTTATTTATTATTGAATTAAATTTCTTTGAATGATAGTCACTTTGATTTGTGTTAATTAAGTTAATTATTAATTTGTAATTAGTGATAAAAATAAAAATAATAAAAACCTTTTGACTGAAAAAGTTACACAATCCTTATGGAGACGATTCCACTTACCACTACTACAAATATTAAAATTATAATAAATTAAGGTGAGAAATTTATTGTATACGCTCGACACGTGTCAATTTTTGGCATCGTTGCCAGGGATTGAATTTAATTTTCTTTGATTTTTCTTTATTTATTTTTTATTTTGTTTTATTTTATTTTATTTATCTATCTTGACCCTTGTCTCTAGTTGTTTCTACATAATTACTTCATGACCTTCTACTCTAACTATTATGATCAATATGAAGACTCATACTATAAAAGTGTGAAAATGGTAGGTAAATCTAACGATGAACAAAGTTTTTCTAATTAGTGTTTTAATGGGCAACAGGTTATGAGCAGAGTCCACCAAATGTTTACTATCGCTACAAAATGAATTGCAATTGATTAAGGAGACTTCACAACAATGTGAGACTCGAAAAAAATGGTTTAATGCTCGACTATAAGAAATATAAATGCAAGGAAATATTGATGAATTACTCGATGAAGAGACCTCGAGTGAAGCTTCATATGAAGATATAGTTGAGCCACCATTAGTAGATGATGACCTAAACAAAGAAAAAATGGAACCAGACGAGGAATTTGAACCAAATTGCATGTTAGATCTTCGTGATTACACAACTTATAAAGAAGAAGCCGAAAATGAAGTTGAAGTAGAACACATTCAATTAAGTTCAGATGAACTATATGAAGAGAGCAATGAAGATCAACCTCTAGTGTTGATGAATTCACCTCATGTTTCACTTGTTAAATCAGAAACGAGGATGGAATAAAAAGGACACTTGAAAATTTTATGTGGTGTAACAACTATGTGTTAGACGGTCAAGACTATATGGATACTTATGTGTTAGAATAACAAAATGAACTTAAAATGCTGAAGGAGGGCATGCCTATATCATTGCCTAAGACTATAGTGAATCCATTTATTTGTGACTACTCTAAATTAATGGGTGTTACGTGATCTTTCAGGCTAAGTCTAGTCGATGACTTAAAATAAAAGCGCTTGTTGGGAGGCAACTCAACTTTACTTTATTTTATTTATTTCATCCATTTATTTCTAGTTTAGCTTAGTTTAGTCTAGTAAATTTAGTTTACTTAATTTCAGTTATTCAACTATTTTAGCTAATCCCGAACCCCATTTATTAGTTTTTACAGGTTATTGAAGTCTTGAGATGAAGGAATGAGAGATTACCTTTTGTTTGGTGTTAAGTTTGACTTTCAATTAAATTTTAAATAGCATGATTTGGGTTATTATTTTTTAGGGAAGTTGATTACTTGCTAGGATTTATGTGTTTTGATACTTAGTTAGAAATCAAAAATATTACTTAACTCGCTGCATCAGTGTCATGTCTTTAAATAGAACTCAAAAGACTAGATTCTATTTTCACCATTTTGTTGATTTAACCCTTAGTTGAAAATTTTTGAGCTCGCAATATTTGGTTGAAACTTTCAAGTCAATTACTTGATTTATCAGTTCATACTCTTACTATGTGATGGTTTCAAAGTTTTTAACGCGAAAGTCCAAAACATATATTATTCTCTCACATTTCAACTTTAGAAGGAGTTTAGTATTAGTATAGTATGTTTTTATTCTCTCACTTTTTGACTCTTGTATTAGAAAAATTTTCAGAATTTAAACCCCGAAGTAACTTACAACAAGGGGAGCGATCGAGTTGTTTCTATTTCTATGGACTTTATATAAGTTGCATTATTTGCTTGCTTGTTTATTTATTTAATCAATATTAGTATTTAGCTAGTTAGACGTTCCACTCAAACATTTGGGTTTTTAGTCAATTCTACCTTAACATGAATGATAATGATATATAAATTAATTATGAGATAAAATGAAAAAATAGAGAATTAGGCTTGGCGATTCACCAACGATTTAGAATAACACTGGGAATCATTGGCAAAATTGGTAGTAGTATACATCAAATTTAGTGAAAATTTAGAGTTAGGCGAATCCCCAGCGATTCGCCTTACAAAGAAATCGCTGCTCAGATCGGTGGGTCACTAAACCTCAAAGACCACCGATTCACCTAGCGATTTCCCAGCGATTCCACTTACACATGAATCGCAGGATACGATTTTTAGTTTTTAAAACAAAAACCCCAAATCGCTACTCAACATCAACTCATTCACATACCAAACCGTTCCATCCCTTCACTGAAATCTATATTTCTTGCCTAGATTCATTAAACCTAAGTTCAATCTCATAGTATTTAAGTGATTCTCACCTCTACCGACTCCCATTCAAAACAAATCTTTTTTATTTTGGAAGTGTTAAACTAAACTAGGGTTTTAGAGAATTGGACCTATAGCTTGGAGCAAACGTCTACAGAAGTTCAAGAGCTGCGATTACACCGATCATTGGTTTATGTCAACACCCGCCTCACTAAGTCCTGACTTAGCCTAATTACCCTAATTAGGCACCTAAACAATACAATCAACTTTGCACCTCAAAATACCTTTCATTTTAATACTTAATAACGTTTTAAATCTAAATTTATATCCTCAATAGACCTCAATTCATTATTAGTTCAATTGGAGCAAATTAGGAAATCAAATTGAGTATTGTCCATATTTTATGAGTTTCGGCAGCACCCCCATAAAATTGGACTACCGAAAAACTCACTTAATAGACAGTAGAATGGGAGAAGCCAAGAAGGAATCATAACTTCCCGCAGTTCATAATATATATATATATATATATATATATATATTATCAATTTATATTATTTAAATAAACTTAAGGTCTTTGATGACTTATTCGCAAGTTTAGAAATCTTAAATAGACCAAAATGGGAATATAAACTTTGTAACTTACTTAAACTACGTTAAGAGACTCTCATAACCTATTTTAGAGTTTTTTCACGACCTACACTCACCATAAAGCCCAAACAATATATATAAAATGAATACAATAAGAAAATTAAATTTTAAACTTTAAAATATTCACCAAAAGTCTTCAAGTCTTGTTTGTTCTTCCCTGTCCTCGTAATAAACCTGACATTATCAAAAACAACTCGAATATTTCGGGTAAGTAAACTCCTACGCTGCTCTGTGCTCCTGCAAATGTTAGTCAGAATACATGGAGACATGTAATTACATTTTCAAATAAAATAAATTTATATAATAACATGGAGCCATCATTTCCTGTTCTAAGCTTATAACAAACAGACCCACTCACAATGAATCTAGAACAGTCCTATGAGTTCAATGCATGCTACACCGGAGTCAACATTTCTCGCCTTAGACACCTGAAGTACGTCTAGTCAGGAGTGGAGCACCTCACACTCTTACGACCGAAGTAGGGGCAACCCTATCTAGAAATGCAATGAAGACTAAACACAAATGCAGGTACAAAGATAATTCCATAATAAGTAAAGACATCTGGAGGGTTTACTTACAGTCCAACCAATTAAAAGTTTTTTATGAAGCCTCACACAATGTTCCTCGGCTTTCACGTACCTCTCTGTGTCCTATTAAACCATAGAATTCATTATTTAAAGAGTCTTAAATCAATCCTAACATATACAATCAATTTCTAAGTCACGATTGCATTTAAAAATCAATTTTCAAGTTAAAACGAAATTCAAACAACTCTACACTCCAACAAATTCATTTTAAGTCTCAAACTTAATCATGTCTCCAATTTTGGTCATAAACTACTTCATCGGTTTCAAAAACAATTTATATATCTAATATGATTCTTAAATTCGGATTTTAACTCAATTGACAATTTTAATCTTGTCAATTCCAAATTTCAACTTTAAAACTTCAACCAATCCTAATTTACTCATTATACCAACTTTTGAAGTTATTTCTTTCGCCAAAACACCTAAACATTTCATTGCAATGTTTATATGAGTCTCTCATTCATATTCCAAGTCAAAACTACTCTGAAATAAGCCTTCACTAAAAACTAATGCATTTCACTAAAACCTTATTAACCATTGAAATAGGATGTACCAAGATTCAAACGAACCTATTCGCAAGTGTTTTGGACATCCATAAGGCCTTAGAATCATTCGTTAAACATGGCTACTCGCAATTATCAAAATTGTTTAACATTTTGATAGTGGCTTGCAGGCTACCTTTGCACAACTTTCTCACTACCAAAATGAATGATTCTAATTTTGTACCTTTCCATTATATAAAATATGATAGGCAAGGGTTAAAATAAGATTAAACCCATGTAATTTGGTTATCGTTTGATACCTCAACTTATCGACCCAACTTTCTTGCTTGCAAGTAGTTTTTTATACTTGGCCAAATTTTTAGACATTTTAACAGTTCAAAACAAAAGTTCTACCTCCTATTCAAATTTGTGAAACTCCACACACATTTCCCCAACTTTAAAATCGAAAATCTCCGATAAAAATAGGTTATATGGAGTACCAATTCACCAAAGATCATCACCCAATACCAAGAATTGAAGAAAATAACCATATCCGACTTTTCCTACCTCAACGGTTCAAAACTTTCTTATTTCAAATTCAAGAACCTTAAATCTGATTCAAACTAATCCAATTCAATTCCAAATCACTAAAAAACATCAAAACTACTAATTTCCCATCCATTCCATCAATTTACAGTCATCAATTGAATTCAAATAGAAACACCAGTTCATCCCCAAACTCAACAAAATTCCAATTATCTCAGTCACATGAATTGATCACCATTAATTTAAAGAAAAACATGGAAAATCGCCTTAATACACTGTTCTTCAACTCTTTCTTATTATTTATTCGTCTTCAATGGACCAATGAAGTAAGAGACAAGAGTGAGAGAAACCGATGAGAGAGAATGAGATTTAGATGTGAGCTCGAGAAATCGATTTCCATAGAGATAGGAGATAATGTGGACAGAGATATCAGTGATTTGAGGTCGAAGATGATAGAGAGCAAATTGGTGAAGGGAGGAGTCGAGTTAGAGAAGACAATGGGGGTTGGGTTCGAAACGAAATCCAGTTTCATTCTCACTATCATTTTTTTAAGGGTTTGGATACATGACCATAATACCTTTTACTTATTATCCATCGACTCTCACCTTCAATGCCTTTTTGGTTATTTCACATTTCCTTTTTCTTTTTTCATGTTTATCTTCAATTTATAAACCAATTTAAACCCCCAAGAAATACCCCAATTTCATCGAAAATTGAGAAAAATACTCACGCTCTCCGAAAGATGCAGACACTGCGTTTCGACTTCAATCTAAGCCAATTTCGCATCGAATAGAGTATATTATATTCACTAGGCATGCGGCACACAAAATTAATATTTTAAACTTATGATCTCCGATCTGAAATACATGGGTCCCACCTTTGATACTTAAATCTCAATTTAATTCCAAAAATATTTAATTAGTCACCTAATCAAGATTAAGAAATTCTTGGATTTCACAATTCTTCCCAACTAATTAAAGATTTCGTCCTCGAAATTTAAACATATAGATTAGCTAAACCAAAAGAGAGGTATGAGAAATTGATCATTCATATACAACTCTTTTAATACAAATCTTTAGAAACCATTTCCAAGGTGAAACTGTTAAGAAGACCCAATTACCTTCATCGTATACAACGACTCAGTGGTAGAGATCATATACACTTGAGCTTTTCATCTCCAAAACTTTGGTTCAATGAGAATTTATAACCATTACTTTGCCAATCCTAACAATTGGAGAATTTCTGACGAGTTACACGATCAACTTTGTGGAATACCCATTAAACCTAGTTGCCTTTCAAGATTCAACACTTAGCAAAATCTAGCCTATCTTGCTTTTCATAACAATTTTTTTCATTCTTAATTGAATACTAGTCCACAAACTGTTTGTAATTACTTCCCTATCGACTAAGCTCTGGAATACAATTTAAGTTCACTTTCTCTTCGCTGATCATCTTTTGATTTGAACTGTCAGTTGATCAATTCTTAAACTATCATCATTCTAAATATAATTAATGTAAATAGTATTTGAGCATAATATTAGATACTAAGTAGAGTTGCGTGTCAATCTGATCAATCACCATTTCAGCATTCAGAAACCACGAATTACAAAAGTCATCCCATGACTATAGATCTCATAATACATATGTCATCCCATGATAAGAGATCTCGAATTTCAATTCGATCAGAAAATGAAACCGAACACATCGTGCAACTCTCACTTGTTCTCTAAATGTCTAATCAAAATATTATTTAGGTTGTGAACAAGAAATCAATTACTAATTCTGACTCATCGACAAATTCAATTAACTTTTCATTTGACTAGTTAGAAAGTTAACTTTTCTAACTTCGTTAAATCATTTTCTACTTATGAGTTCACTTGGAACCTCATTCCTTTCACTTAATCATATATTTTAATTAATTTTATTCACTAAACTTCTCTCATTACTTGAATAGAGACAGTTATCTTTAACTTGAGTAGTCATAAGCTTAAATACAGAGAAATCGACATATTCCATGATTATACTGTCATAGTATAACTTTTAACTTGTACCACATACAAGTTATAAATATGCTATCTTTTTTTCTATCTTTACTACATACAGTGGAAGAATATTGAATTCTTCAAACATATCAAATCAGATACGCTGTACTCTATTCAATATTTTCAAGCAAAGAGATTAATAGTAACTGAGCTGTAAGTTGTGCGTCTCTTCTCATTTCTTATTTATATCTTCACCGTCTATAACGGCATCGTACATTAACTCCAATTTACAATAACCTAGTGATTGAAATTTTCACTACTGACTGATTACGTGATGTAACACAACATTTTAACTAATACACAACATATTCACTGATATCAATTGTATATCACTTTAGTTCAAAACTTTCAACATTTGGAGTTTGACTCCTCATAAAATCCTTGTAAAAATACAATAGGTTTTATCAACTTATAGTTTGACATCTTAAGTCTTATCGGGACTTGTTCACCTGAAATTTTCCTTTTTATACTAATATGAGGATGTCTTGACCATTTATATGCCTATATTTATGTTTCCAATTGACTTCAACAAAACTTCATAGACTCTTTTACTCTGAATGTCACCAATTCATTCAGTTATTTAAAGACAAGTGAGGCCCTCACACTAGTCTTCTGCACTGTGAATGAATCATGATTTTGAAATGGAGTTACTTAGACTTTGGGTCATGCATAACTAAAGGAGTCCATTCGTGTCACTTCCACCAGTCACAAGTCATCTCTATATCTCATTTTATTTTATACCCAAAGTCTATTCCATTCGATTTTTTGTCAATCTTAGTTATTCTCACATTAATTTCAATCTTGGTCTCTTTTTAAACTTACTACACATATGTTCAACGGTTAATCGACTTACAGCTTCTTTACCTTAACTTAGAAAGGCAATTCATATATTTTCTCTTTTCAAAAATTTAGCTAAGAACGGTGTGACTTCTTATGATCACTCAATCAATTGTAGTCTTCCTTAGCTAATCTTCGTTCAAAACAAAGAAACTTTTTATGACTTAAATAGTTGAGCTATTTGTTATTGCCTTAGTTTGTTTCCATTAATCTCAGATTTCTCGACTTTTCTTTTTCTCGAAAAGAAATTCGGTACTCTTTAAGAGACTGTGTAAGATAACTTAATATCTTACTATTCATCAAATTATTTTTGATGAATTCACCTTTTCATTATAATTCAACCGAAGAGATAGAAGAATTTGAATTTCCAAACTATTGATCAACTAAACAACTAATCAAGCTCTTAAAGGATGATGTTTCAATCATTTACTTCATATCAATGGAAATTCTTACAATATATGAGCTTATACTGACATCCTATACCAATCATTTACTGATTATCGACTAGTACGTCTCTCTCTTCCTTAGTTATATTTTAGGTTGTAGTGATATGAATCATTACTTAATTTGCTTAAAAGTTACTATTGATACTTTGAATTTCAAAACGCAACTACTTGTGTTTTGTTTTTAATAGCTAAACCTAGCTATTTTCATACCTTTTCCCTATATTCAGCGTTTAACACATTGATCTTATCACTACGCCTTTCATTTTTAAGTTAGAAATTTTATTGATTTTTATTTCGTAAAAATACCTAATCTGATGTTAACAAAGATTACTTCTAACTCGTGTTTCCATTCATTTTATTAGTACTTTGTTCAATTCATAGAACCACTATACTCAATGTCATTTTTCGATAAGTAACTTGAGTAATAACCAATCAAAGACATTCAATACTTCTTTTTAGAAGTTTTTTGATTGTTTTAAACCATGGTTCTATTCTAATTTTACTTGGCATTTTGTTTTGCAAATGAGACCATACTTTGCTTTTAAGTATTTTATTTTAGTAGAGACTGACTTAGATAACTTGACATATCCAATCACAATCGCGTTGTGATTTTCAAGTCAAGATTCCATTTGTCTAATCAATTTCTAATATCAAAACCATGCGTCTCCTTTTATTATCATTATGACTATTTCGGAAGCAACTTTCAATTTGTTATAAATTAAACCAATGCTTTGTAAAATAGGTTTTCCCAAGTTACTAATTCAAGTGGTACTAACCTCATTCTAAAATTTAAGATAGTCATATCTTATGCTTCCCACAGGTCTTAATTTCATTTTTCATATTTTTGAAACAATTTCCAATCATTTGAGACTCAAATTAAGTTTGTTTTAACATTTTCCTGAGTGTTTTATGATTGTAATAGTTCGATACTTTCATTTTCAAAGTAGTCTATGTTCAATACTTACATACTTAAATCATTTGGATTCTTGGTCAACCAATTTCCTATTGGTGTTTAACTGACTTGTACCAAACTACTTGCAATATTCCCTTGTGAATTTTGACTTTACAAGTCTATTTCACATCTTATCATGCTCAGCTATTGTTTCACAAGTCTATTCTCTCTTTTAATTATATGTTTTTAATCTTACTCGTAGTATCGTACGCGTTAAGTACCAAATGGGCCATGAGAATAAAATTTGTATCGTATATCTAGTGATAATATAATAGTAAACAACAAATATATCACAATAACAATGTATCCCAAGTCACAGTCACTTCCCAACTAATCGCGACCTCATTATTGAGCCTTGTTCCTCAAGACCATTACTTAAGTTCATGTAACTTAATGTAATCCAATAGCCTTAACCTAAACTTACCTATAGACTCAATCCTAAACCCAACGTCATTATCATTTTGGACATTTCCTTGATTGAGCTTAACCATAGCTCTGATACCAAGTTTGCTAGGGCCCGTCTCACTAAGTCCTGACTTAGCCTAATTACCATAATTAAGCACCTAAACAATACAATCAACTTTGCACCTCAAAATACCTTTCATTTTAATACTTAATAATGCTCCAAAACTAAATTTATGTCCTCAATAACCCTCAAATCATTATTAGTTCAATTGGAGCAAATTAGGAAAATATATTGACTATTGTCCAAATTTTAAAAGAATTTCGACAGCACCTCCCCTAAAATTGGCCTGCCAAAAAATTCACCTAATACACAGCAAAATAGGGAGAAGCCTCGAAGGAATAATAACTCCCCGCGGTTCACTATATATTATCAATTTACATTATTTAAACTAACTTAAGGTCTTTGATAACTTATTTACAGCTTTACAAATCCAAAATAGACCAAAACAGGAATATAAACTTCATAACTTACTTAAACTACATTAAGAGACTCTCATAACCTATTTGATAGTATTTTCACAACCTACACTCACCCTAAAGCCCAAAAAAATATATATAAAGTGAATGCAACAAGAAAATTAAATTTTAAATTTTAAGATATTCACTAAAAGTCTTCGACTCTTGTTTGTTCTTCACTGTCCTCACAATGAACTTGACATCATCAAAAACAACTCGAATATGTCAGGTCAGTAAACTCCTACACTGCTCTGTGCTCCTGTAAATGTTAGTTCAAATACATGGAGACATGTAATTACATTTTCAAATAAAATAAATTTATATAACAACATGGAGCCATTTTTTCCTGTTCTAAGCTTATAACAAGCAAACACACTCACAATGAACCTAAAACAGTCCTATGAGTTCAATGCATGCTACCCCGCAGTCGACATTTCTCGCCTTAGACACCTGAAGTACGTCTAGTCTGAAGTGGAGCACCTCACACTCTTACGACCGAAGCAGGGGCAACTCTATCTAGAAATGCAATGCAGACTAAACACAAATGCAGGTACAAAAATAATTCCATAAATAGCAAATACTACTATAGGGTTTACTTACAATCAAACCAACCAACTAAAAGTTAGTCATGAAGCCTCACACAACGTTCCTCGGCTTTTACGTACTTCCATATGTCCTATTAATTCATAGAATTCATTATTTATAGAGTCATAACTCAATCCTAACATTCCAAATTCATTTTTAAGTTAAAATGAAATTCAAACAACTCTACATTCCAACAATTTCATCTTAAATCCCAAACTTAATTCATGTCTCCGATTTTTGTCATAAACTACTTAATTGGCTTCAAAATTAATGAACATATCTAATGTGATTCTTAAATTGGAATTTTAACTCATTATATCAACTTTTGAATTAATTTCCTTTGCCAAAACACCTAAACATTTCATTGTAATGTTTATATGAGTCTCTCATTCATATTCCAAGTCAAAACTACTCCGAAATTAGCCTTCAACACTTAGTCAAATTATAGGTAGGGCAGATTTTTCAGTAGCGAGACCCTATTTTCAACATTAAATTTCAACCGTTTTGGACATCCATAAGGACTTAGAATCATTCGTCAAACATGGCTACTTGCAACTATCAAAATTGTTTAACATTTTGATAGTGGCTTGCAGGCTACCTTTACACAACTTTCTCACTACCAAAACAAATTATTCTAATTTTGTACCTTTCCATTATATAAAATATGATAGACAAGGGTTAAAATAAGCTTAAACCCATATAATATGGATATTGTTTGATACCTCAACTTATTGACCTAACTTGCCTGCTTGCAAGCAGTTTTTTATACTTAGTCAAATTTTTAGACATTTTCACTATTCAAAACAAAGGTTCTACCACCTATTCGAATTTTCAAAACTCCATATATTTCCCCGACCATAAAACCGAAGATCCCAGATAAAAATTGGTTATATTGAGTACCAATTCACCAAGATCATCATCAAATACCAAGAATTGAAGAAAATAACCATACCCGACTTTTCCTACCTCAACAGTTCAAAACTTTAATATTTCAAATTCAAGAACCCCAAATCCGATTCAAAATAATCCAATTCGATTCCAAATCCCTAAAAAACATCAAAACCATTGATTTCCCATCCATTACATCAATTTACAATCATCAATTGAATTCAAACTAAAACACCAGTTCGTCCCCAAACTTAATAAAATTCCAATTATCTCAATCATATGAATTGATTCACCATTAATTTAAAGAAAAACATGAAAACCCACCTTAATACACTGTTCTTCAACTCTTTCTTATTATTTCTTCATCTTCAATGGACCAGTGAAGTAAGAGACAGGAGTGAGTGAGACCGATGAGATAGAGAGTTAGATGTGAGTTCGAGAGATTGATTTCCATAGAGAGATGAGAGACCGCGGACAGAGATATCAACTATTTGAGGTCGAAGATGATGGAGACCGAATTGGTGAAGGGAAGAGTCGAGTTGGAGAAGACGATGGGGGTTGGGTTCGAAACGAAATCCAGTTTCTCACTATCATTTTTTTTGTATTTTTGAAGGGCTTGAATCAATAAATGACCATAATACCCATTACTTATTATCCATCCACTCACTCCTCCAATGCTCTTTTTGGTCATTTCACATTTCCTTTTTTCTTTTTCCTTGTTTATCTTCGATTTCTAAACCTATTTAAACCCGAAACAAATACCCCGTTTTCGTCAAAAATTGAGAAAAATACCCATGTTCTTCAAAACACGCAGATACCACGTTTCGACTTCAATTTAAGTCTATTTCGCGTTGAATAGAGTATATTATATTCACTAGGTATGCGGCACAAAAATTAATATTTTAAACTTAAGATCTCCGGTCCGAAATATGTGGGTCCCACCTTGGATACTTAAATCCCAATTTAAATCCCAAAATACTTAATTAGTCACCTAATCAAGTTTAAGAAATTCTCGAATTTCACAGTTTACAAATTTAATAATTTCAAAATTTTGGTATATTTACATGCATTTGCAAATGGTTTGAAAATCGAGTTTAAAATGAGTTTAGGGGTATGGTTATGGTTATGTTTTACTTTAATTTTCTTCATTTTCAAAAAAACCAAAGATTTATCACGCATTTGTTTTATGATATTTAGAAAACCGATTTTAAAGTTTATATTTGAGTTAATACTTCGATGCCATTTTTATTTAAAATTTACAAAGAATTTCAAGTTAGCGTTCCAAATGGATTTCTCTTTTTAAAAAAAAAATGAAGTCTTGAGTTTTACTGAATTATTTCTGACAAACATTGTTTTTATGATCTACAGGTTTACGTAATTTTTGAACTTGTAAGTTTTTGAAGTTAATACAATGGTCGATGGAGGTAAAGGTAGAAGCATAAGAGAGGGGATGGGGAATGCACCATTAGTTGATAAACCCAAATAAGAATCCAATGTCCCAACTACACAAATTAAGTCAACGGGGATTTCGATAAATAACCCCTAAACTAGAGCACTAAAAGAACCTTCTCCACCTTTAACTTTTCCCAATGAGTCAGAAGGAGAGGAATAGATTAAGGAGACACGTAGAATCCAGTTCTTACCCCAACACCTTATAAATGTCAAAGCTCTTTCCAGAATACAGAGCGACAATAGTAAGAATAGGAAAATCATACTGGAGAGGGATTCCAACATTAAAAAATGAAGTTAAGTATTGGCCTAGGATCTTAAACATAATAAGGAAGAGGAACTGTGGATTGCTAACTAGGTACTATTACGCCGATAATGATGCGAGGTCATCGATAGAGATGGGTTGTGAAATTCTAGTAAGAGAGTTTTATGCGAATTGGCACGAATTAGAGTTGTTAAAATATAGACCCCAAATTGAGTACACAATTTCAATCACACTACAAACACTTGCACCTATTCGACTAAATGATCAAATTAGTGTCTAATTCAAGTCCCTAACGCCTTATTATAGATTATTTAATTAATTCCCACCTTGTTTGAGATTCGTTCAATCCAAAATAAGAGAGTAAATTGAGAATATAGATCAACATTAGGGATTGGAATAAAAGGATACGTGAATAGGTTTGGAAGACGAATCTAGGAGTTGTCAAGACTCTATTACTTGAGGAATTAACTGTCATGAAGGTAATCACTAAACAAGCTTAATTTTATCAAATGTTGATTTCAAAGTTAAGGTTTTTAATAAAATTCCAATTTTTGAATAAATTTAAAATTATTCATGGTTTTAAAATTTATATAGTATATGAATGATTACTCTATGGTTTTAAATTGAATGCGCGGTGATTAAAGTTGATCACTTGATTTTTGGATAATTTAGAGAAATACTTAAAAAATTTACCTGAAGTGTGATTTTAAACCGAAAGTTTAGATAATGAAGTATGTGAATTACTAGTGTTAAGAAAAATAAGTTTGGGGTGTGTGTTTTGTTTTAGAAAGACTTTAATTTATTGCACAATTGGTTCATGTTATGAGATGATGATGCTTAGTAATTTATCACTGTCATGATTTCTTTGTTTATGTAAAGTTTATTCATATAATAATGTGTTCATTAAGAATTGTTATTTCATATAGTTCATTTATGTTTCACGAGGTATATTTGTTTTGTTGAATAACTCGACTTAATTTTTAAGCCTTGAGAACAAGGTTTGTAATAAGTTTAGTGGTATTAGGTAAAGTGGGCTATAAAGAAACGAAGTATGGAATACTCGAGAGGTAGAATCTATTTATTCAATGTTCAAAGTTGACTGAAAATTTTCAAATGTTTGAAGATTCAGGTAATATCTCTTCATTTTACTTTATTTAGTTAGGAATACAAATTGGGTATAATTTAGATTTAAATAGAAGTGATATTTTTATTACCCATGAAAATAGAAAGTTCATGATAGAAAGGAATTTTTATACCCTATTTGGCTTAACCTAGATAGTGTATACATCAAAGGAGTTTAGAAGGGATTGATTGCTTTGTGTTAGACATTATTATAGGTAGAAAATCGAAACAAAAGTGCAAGATAAACAAGACTGATTTCTAAGAATTTTGTTATACAAAGATTATTGATCAAGTATTTTATATAAGTATTAGGGGTGGGCATCGGTTTCTTTAAAACCGCCCAAACCGCCCAAACCGTATGGTTTGGTTTGGTTTTTAAGACTCGCGATTTGGGGGCGGTTTGAAAAACTTGAAAACCACAAAATTGCGGTTTGGTGGTGGTTTTCAATTCTGAAAAATCGCGGTTTACCAAACCAAACCGAGGGTAATTTAGTAAATTTATTTAATTCACATTTTAAAACCTTAACCAATATAAACAACTTAACCTTAACCAATATAAACAATAGTCGTTTAATTTTTTAATCTCCATCTCAAGATCCTAAACATATCTGCCTCCACCAGTTGAAGCCATCCGTTGCTGCCTTCCACTAGTCGTCGCCACTGCCGCTTCCCACCAGTCGCCATTGCCATCTCCTACCAGTGATCTCTCATTGCCGCCTCCCACCACTATTTTTTTTTTTTGGAAAACATGTAACAAGAAAAACCGCGAAACCAAACCGACAAAACCGCGTAAACCGCGGTTCGATTTGGTTGCAGTTTTGGTGGTTCACGGTTTGGTGGTGGTTTGCAAAATGACGAAACCGCAAACCTTCGGTTTGTTCGCGGTTTGGTGGTTTTCACCACCAAACCGCGGTTTGCCCACCCATAATAAGTATGTATTTATGATAAAAAGAATTTACGCCACAATTAAATGAAGATATAGGAAATTTGCCAATAAAACTTTACTTAGTTGGAAAGAATATTTCTTTGACTATAGTGAAAGTGAGAAGAGCTTACAAGAGTTTTTAAATAAAAAACATAAAGACCCGTGATTCCAAAGGAAATGGAGCAGGGAATCTAGTAATGGAGAAAATAAGAGGAATAATTCTTATATAAAGAGAATAATGGTATCCAAAGGAAATGGAGCAGTGAACCGTAGGAATATAAAAAGGAAAAAATGAATATATAGATAGAATAAGAAAGAAAAAGAGATATGTAAAAAAAATATAGAAGGAAGTTTATGAAAAACTCTTTAAATAAAAGATTTAGCTCGAGTACATGCTTATAGCTAAGTTAAGTGAAGTATCTTTTTATTCCAACAAATGAATATGAAATGATGATTATTGGTGAATAAAAGATCTTATCGACTTTGATTATGGTGTTATTTTAAATATTATTTAAAAATGAGATTGATTTAGTGATTTCTGTATCTTGAGATTCTATATTAGTCATCGTAAGCTTGATGCTGTCAGTGGAGATTGAGAAAACCAATGTAGTATCTTGACCTTGGTGATTGGTTTAACTTTTAATTCTAAGTTGTATGATACAATTAGGAGGTTGAATTGTCAAATGAAGGGTTTATTCTTTGATTCTTTCGATTCTATCATGATTCTTATTTTAATGAAGGTAATATGTTTCTATTTTAAAGATCATTTATGTTTAAGAATAAGAGTTTATAATTATGAAATCAAAACAAGGGAAGAAAAGAGAATATAATTGAGAGTATTCCTTTGCTAGGGACAACAAAGTGATGAGTTTGGAGGTATTTGATAATTCAATAATTAGACATATTTTTAGTACATTTTAGGACGATCTTAGATGTATAAGACTATATTAAACGGTGTTTTCTCTTGTTTTTTTATATTTCAGGTGATAATTAGAATATTTGAAGAAATGAACAAAAAATGAAAGATTATGAAGGAATTGATCAAGTTGCAAAGAATCATCAACAAGTGAAGGAGAAAACTACAAATTAGTACCAGTTATTCCTGAGTGATTCCGAACGATTCCTAAGCTATACATATTAATGGAAACAGAGACTTCAATTCTATGGATTTACTCAGCAATTCCACTTAACCCTGAATCGATGGGAGTTGCTGGACCTTATTTCATGGATTTTAAATAACAACGAATAGTTTGAGCTAGTTTGGGATTTTTACTACCTAAAATACTATAAATACAACCTTAAAGTTACGAAATTAGTTGTCCTTGAAGCCCTTGATTGCTCTTTGAGCCATATTTACTAGTTTTGTTAAGTTTAGTTTTGTTAAGTTTAGTTTTGTTAAGTTTTAGTTTTGCTTTTTTGTTCATTGCTTTTGATTGCTTTCGAAGATTCAAGTATTCAATTAAGAGGTATTTTATTTAATGTCTTGTATTTACTTTATTGCAATGTTATTTATCATTATGAGTGAGTAGTTAGTTAATTTAAACAAGTCTGAACTTGAACTAGATTTGTTTTGCAATGTAGTTATGATGAAATGAATATATGCTTAATGCTTTAGACCAATCGTATTCTTTAATTTACTTATTTAATAGGTTATTATCTAGTGATTTTAATCATGATCTTTGTATTACATGCATAGTTGCAAATGTGTATTGTAATATTTGGATTCATTATCTAGTTTAAAGTAGTAACTTGGATTGTTTGAAAGGCAAACACCGTTTAGATGTCCTAGGTGAATTTGAGATCTAAATCTATTATTGAAGTGGCTTTCCAAAGGTGTTAGATGTAGCTATCAAATTCACCTAGGACATATAAACGATGTTTGCCTTTCAAACAATCCTACTTACTACTTTAAACTAATATTGAAGTGGCTTTCTGAAGGTATTAGATTTAGTAGTTCGAAGTTTTCATAAAGTGTAATGTGGTTTTATTGCATGAAGTTAGAGACTTTGTGTATTCAAATGGGTTAGCTCAATAAAATTAGAACGTGACTTTTTCATTGGTATAAGGAGAACAAATGGCTGGCTAAATGTTGTTTACTTACTTATGATTGGAGTTTAATGATCTATCATGCTTTATAAAGTATGCTCGTAACTATATTGATTAAAGTAACATGTTTGGATGCAAAACGGAATAATTTAGATATTTATTTAGATATTTATTTATTATTGAATTGAGTTTATTTGAATGTTAGTGACTTTGATTTTTTTAATTAAGTTAATTAGTAATTAGTGACAAAAGCAAAAATAATAAAAACCTTTTGTGTGAAGAAGTTACAAAATCTTTATGGAGACGATACCACTTACCACTACTGCAAATATTAAAAGTATATTAAAGATGGGAAATTTATTGTACATACTCAATACGTGCCACCCCCTGTGCCCCCATCCTACTTCCAGATATTGACGAGATTCCACCCATTTACACGCCGCCAACCGAACCTCTCCCAGACGTTGATTTTTTTATTCTCCTTATTATTAAGGATTGCAAGTTTGTTTATCAACAATTTCATTTATTTTTAATCAATATTTTCATTCAATTCTCTAAACAACCAATTCGCTAACTTCAATTCTAAAATGCTAGGTTACACCCTTCTATTTTCGCTGCCCAAAACATGACTGAAGCATTCAATAGTGGGTATATCAAATAAAGGTGGAAAGGAGAATTTGTTCCTTAATCGCAGTGAGATGTGTACTAGCAAATGTGGAAGGTTGATGCCTTGATTTAAACTCAGACTTACAAATTTGCAAAAAAGAAATAGTATAGTGCATGCTCCTCTAGCATTGATCGATGTTTGGCTTATAAATTTACCGTAACGACCCTAAAATTTATTTTACATTTGTGTGATGATGTGTGTTATTTTATATATATTTGTTGCACAAATCTCTTAATTTTATTGCCGATTTCGTGAGAGAATTGCCAAGAGATGTGCGCACTACGGGTAAGTGGGTAAATTAAGATATCAGTGAGACTTTAGTTAAATGGGCGTTTAGTGTAACTTGAACTATTTAATGACTTAGGATTTAATAAATTTATTTCAAAAGCTTAAGTTGAGTTAATAATAAAAATGAATTGAGTTAATGCGGTCACCTTAGATTGATCTTGAGATTTGTACTTGAGAACATCAATTAATCCAAGTCATACAAGTGTATGTGTTGTGTGTTACTTGGGATATAAAGTGAAGAAATAAATGTTTGGTGGAGAGGTTTTGTGTTTGTTTTATTTGAGAAGAGTGAAAAAGGTAGAGAAGGAATAAAAGAAGAAAGAAAATAGGGGAAGATCCATGGAGGACTCAAGTATGGCTTCCATTATCTAGGTAAGCCCCTCCTTGTTCTTTACATTTTAGGTGTAAATAGTTGTTTCTATGGGGAGTTCAAAATTTATCAAATATCAAATGGGTTATACAACACCTACTTTGATAAATGTCTTCCATTAATACATTATCATTACTTTAATACTTATGGTTAGGGATTTGATTATTGAAGCTTGTTGTCGAAAGTATATGTAACGACCTGAATATTCTAACTCGTGTCATGTCTCACCGCAGGACTCTGACAGGGACTTTATTTAACGTGGCGTACTTGGTCAACCCTCGAGAGTCGACACCGAGGTATATTATTTGTGTTTGGTGTGCGTAGTATCTATTTTACAACCAAAAATATCATTTTTGAATTAGTTAGTGGTCGAATTTCATAAAAAATGCGAGTAAGGAATACCTCGAGATGCATTTGACGCGGGTACGGGACTTATTTGAATGGGATAATTTGGATTGGCATGAATTTATTAATTTATATAACAAATCCTAAGCTAATTAAATAATAAATTTAAGCCAAGTCGAATGAAACACAAATAGGTCAAAAATGAACCGACGCGCCTCAAGTTACGCGATGGCATCGAGTAGTTGATATAGGTAAGGACTTAGTCTAAATATGGAGTTGTGATTAATTACAAACATTAGACAAGTCACTTAAAATCAAATGTTATGGTATGACATCAAGTTGTGGCTAAATAGAGAAAATAAGCCTAAGTTAGAAGTGTATGAACCAAAATAACATAACTGGTGGGTGTATAGTTAGAAAATAAGGCTTGTATGAATACATGGTATACTACAATAGGAATATAAGTACTAAACTATACATATATACCATTAGTGGAAATAAAGCTCATGCAAGGAGCTACAACTAATGACTAAGACTATATAAAGGGATACTTAGCTGAATTTTTAGTTCATTCCCAAACAAAGAAATTGTAGCCATCAAGAACAAGTGAAAGGGAAATCGAAGAAGGTGGGCTTGCTGAAATTCGTGGAGAAGTTAAGATCAATACAAGGGAATTAGATATCAATCCAGCCTAAAAATTTAAGAGTGGTTGAAGAGTAAACCCTAGGTAAGCATCCTTACTCTTATCTCCTAGGTTGATGAGTTTAATTGGGGTTTTTCTTGAACAAGTGTGGGCTGGATTTTTAAAAGGTTTATTTTTTACTTTTTTATAGCAAGTTTAATCTTAAATGGAACAAATTTAAATTCCCTTAGAAGACCCAAGTGATTGTGTAGAAAATATAAGGAGGAAAGCAATGCTTTGATGTCATGCAACTATGAGGCTAGATTTTTAAGTAGTTTGAGTGTAGAAAGCAAGGTTCTTACCTCCTTAAACATTTTTTTATTTGGGTTTATAATTATGGACGGAATTGAAGATGGATTGGAACAACGTGGTTGAAATTGATGCATAGTTGTGTTCATGAATGAAAATTGTTGATGAATGCATGTATTAATTTGATGATTTATTTAAGGCTTTGTTTTCCATGATTCAATTAAATCTTATGAGACTCATTCATGATATATGTCATGGAAGTTAGAGACAATCTTGTTGAATTGCATCTTATGTGCTTGATAAAATGCCAAGTCAAAAAGGGGACAATTTTGAGTAGGTTTTTGAATAACTTTTAGGACCTTTTTCGGGGGTCTTCATTAGTCTAAAGATCATCAAAATTCACAAAGAGGACCAACATACTACAAATTCAGTTTCCGTAGATTTTCAAGCTATTCCGATGAGTTTTGAATAGTTTTCAAAAATGGTTTTAAAATAGGAAAAAGGCGATTTCCTATTGAGCTAAATTTTGTTTCAGTGTATTCCAGACATCAAACAATGCCAAAATTAGATCATACTCTCTCTAGATATTATAATTATATCTTATGAAAGTTGTTCACCTAGTTTCATGATTTTATGAGATGTTTTGAATAGTTTTCCAAATGGGTTTTGGAATAGACAAAATTTACCTACTTAATGAGCTGATTTTTTACTTAAGATGTTTCGGGCATCAAATGATGTTAGAATTGAACAAAATTTTCAGAATGTATTATTGTATCATAGTGAAGGTGTTCACCAAGTTTTGTGATTTTTCAATACGTCTAACTCAATTTTCAAGCAATGCTTCCAAAAAGAGATTTATATTTACAAATATGGACTAAAAGTTTTACTTAGAGTCTCAAATTTAGTTATTGATTATATTAATGAGATTTTATTACTTGAAAACCTTGATTTCCAGTATTTGGACTTCGAGGAATTAACTCCCGAGAATTTTAGAAATTTATATTTATTTTTAAGCCATTTTTCAAGTTGAATGACTACTAACTATTACATATTTATTTAAAGGTCCCTAAGGGATTGTTTTGCAAACTAGTGTTGGATATCAACTTGAATTTAATTTTAATGATTCTAATTAGTTCAATAACATCTAAAAATAATAAATTAAGTGTGTTGAGCAATGTTAATTAAGTTCAGGCACTTTTAGCCGAGCTAAATGTTTAATGAGTATTTGAAATAATAAAAAAGAATCATTGATCACCAAATTGACTTGGAATGATTAGAAGGACTCTTTGTAGGGTTGTTAAGCACGAATTTGCCAAGTTATATTGCTCACACGATAACAATCTTTAGTAGTTTAAAGAGAACAATAGAGGGTTTAAGTTAAAAATAATGAATTCAATTATAAAAATTGAAACATATTAGAAACAATGATTGTAAATGTAACTCAATGACTCTAACATGGGTGTAACCAATCAAAATAGACACTGGATACCTAGCTAACTAGATTCAAGCGATTGGGAGTTTATTGGGACTGATGTCAGAGCCGCGAGAGCGTGTGTTAGCGTGATCCGAGGTAAGTAAAACCAGCTAAAAAATGTACAGCAATTCATTGAGCTTTACATATTATCATTATTGCACTCTTATATTCTCTTGGAATTCCTACTCCGATATGAGTGCCCGAGGCCAAGTAAGTTAAGAAGGTGTCTTTGATGGAGTGGTTATCGGCTAGCTACCGGAGCCACGACCTTGATTCGTTGGATTGTTCAATAGAGATGAGATGTGTTTTATCAAGGGCAACATTGATATCCCTCATTCACAATTGTCTAGGTACAGCAGCCGCTGCCACGTCCTAAGACCCGAGTCTGCTTGGCGTTGTCGTGACTCTATGACCTCGACCCTGTGGCACCCGTATTCGGTGGTCTTGGACTATATGGGCACCTCTCTATAGCTTTTTTTGACACTCATTTCTCGTTGTACTCTCATTATTTAGTCTTTTTATCATGCATTCCTTATAATTTTCTTTCTATTCACATGAATTTTAGACTGCTTTATTTATTTCAAAGTATCGTTTATATCCTACTGGCTTTCACTTGCTGGACTCATCATTCTTGTGTTTGACTGAGTGTAGATCCACAGTCGAGCAAGGGAAAGGCATCGGTACTTAGCGATTTACTCCTAGGACGTCGCAGTAACCCTCCTTACTCACTTTTATAGGTTTTTGGCTTTACGTATTCCATATATATCTAGTTTTTATAACACTTGGGATACTTTGAAGGGTTGAGAGATACTTAGGAGTTGTATATCACTTTTGTACACTCTCTACACTACTCACTTGATATTCGGGTTCGATATGTTTATAGGGTTCCACATTTAGGTTGTCCGACTCATTTACTTTATTTTTGAGTTATTTACATAGTTAATTGCTTCCGCTAACTTGTAAAACTTGTAAAAATATTAATAACTCAAGTTAAAATAATGAATTAACTGATAATGTTGGATTGAAAGGCTGACTAAGCTTGTGTTGACCTTGTGGAGGCTAAATCGGGGGTCCACGTAGGCTTAGGCCGGGTGGGACCCCATTTGTAGGTAACTAGGGCCGTCATAGTATATACATGATTATTTGAAAAGAAAAAAAAGAAAAAAAATAATAAAAGAAAGGGCATGTGCGTGAATAGTATATATATGATACATATAAGGTATATAATATGAAACATTATACAAATAACTATATATGTAATATACATTATATATGATACATATAATGTATTTATCTATATAGCAATATTTATATATCCTTACTTGAAAAGTAAAATAAAATTATAATAAAGGCTAAAATTGAGAAAAGTAGTCAAATCGAGACTTGCTCAACGTAGTCCGACCCGAAATGTGACGAATGTAGTTGCAACTCGAAAAATCTCAAATTTTAGAAATTTAAGGTAAATGGAAAGAAAATGAAACTAAATAAGTTATTTGTGAAATAGGGACTCTAACACACCTAATTAAATATAAATCGACACTAGAACTAGTGTCGAGTGCGCGTTGCGGAGTGTGAATAAGCTGGTTCGTAGCCGCTTTAGTGGCATTTCAAAGCGTTACAAGTAAACCAGTTGGGGCCTTAACATGATTTCATTTGTGCATTTATTGGTTAAGTACCTTTTATTTAGTTATATCCCTTGTGAATCAATAGAATTGAACTTCCATTCATTCCATCCTAGGTAAATTGATATCCTTATGATATATTGTCTTCGTTATGATATTTTTATGCATAAGTTATTCCTTTTCTTATCCAAATCATGCTATTTTATTAAATTCTTGGTTGTGCATTTATTGGACTCCATAATGAGTGGCTTAGGGTTTAAGTGGGCGACCGTTAGGTTTTTGGGTTCATACGCAGCGGGAAATTCAAAACAATTTTTGAAAAACCACAACAAGATCGTAAATAAGTTCCACTAAACTAGATCTCCAAAAGTAAACCATACCTAATCCATGATTTCCTTATTTGATTGTTAGATCTCTAAGGTGTTCGAGCGCGCGTCCTCTATCAGGAATCCACACACAAACGGTGACTACAATTTGTAGTGCTAGCCCTAAGAGAGATAGAAAACATTTTTCTTTCTCACCCAAAGTCTAGAGAACTCAGAATTTTCAAAAAAGAAAATCTTATATCGTTTTAGGATTTCAACTTCTATTTATATGTGTAGATAAGCTCTCACTTAAAATCATATTCCTATTACAACTATTGTATTTAAGCAATTTAAGCAAATTACATATATGCCCCTATTAATAAGTTGTCATATAACAAACCGTAAGGGCTTTTATGTCATGAATTTTATCAAAGAAAATTCATTACTCTGGACCAATTGAAATTGCTCATAGCCATTCTTTTTGTTCGACCCAATTGGTTCATGCGACGTTAGCAGTGAACCAAAACTATTTTGCTAAACAAGTCATAAGCTATCTCTACCAAGGCATTATGACTACCATTGTAGCATGAATATCAAAATCGATAAAATCTAATAAATAACATATATCATATCCTTTTATCGTGCGATATAACATAAGGCATGAAACTCCCCCTTAATGTTCAATCGTACTAGTCTCGATCGTTAGGTTGACTAAAAACTTTCAAATGACATTGATCATATCAATTCACTTAGACTTGGCCATTTAATAGGGATCCATTGATATCTTTTTCTATACGAGAGGGACAAATTATATCTTGATTATACACCTTCACATATTATTCACATGGTAACTGTGACAACCCCTTCTCAAATTAAGGCACCGCCCGGCCTAATCCCGTTATTAAGCCCTAACCTTCACCATGTTGGACTTAATAACGTATTAGTCAGCCTTACTAATAAACTCATCACATTAGTTCTTTTCTAATAACCATACATTATTCTTAAATTAGGATATAGTATTTTAGAGTAAATTAAGTTTTACACAACTTAAAGATTATTTAGCGGAAATCTTGACAAATTAGCGAAAGCCATTCATGTAAAACCCTAGTATGTGGAAAACCAGGAAACAAAGATTACATGCATATATATAACAAACATCAATAACTATATATCAACACGTGTCTATTCGGATAACTATCTCTCAACCCCATATTATACATCCCCGAAAGTATATAAAGACATATAAAAGTCATACAACAAAATCAAAAACCTACAAAATCAGGCGTAGCAGCACTCCACTGGCTCAGAGGTAGTCGTCGATCTTCTCCTTGCCCAGTCTGCTACTCAATAGATCTACACCCATTGTCAAAAAAGGACGATGAGTATAAGAAAGCAGAATGTGACACTGAAAGACATTTGTTCACATTTTCAAATATATAACAAGTATCTGGAAGCATAATAAGCAACTATGCTGAAAGTAAATCATGCTATAAGATACTTCAGTTAAGTAAAATGAAGTAGACACTCGGTTAAGTAGTAATAATCTAGGGCTGGTCGGTCGTGACTTACATCACATCAACATTTTTTCCATTATTTAGGGCATAATCAACTCTTTTAAGATACCTTCACATCATTATAAATGTCATTCCCATATATAAATACTCACAAGTGCCCCTTAAATGTGATGTATACTTACCAATAACCCCAGGTCTCATACCTCGTGTGCTGCACAAGCTAGTGGTAAGATCCCAACAACCTCGGAAGTCCAATGACCCTGTGTGCCATGCACACACTATCATATCATGGTCCTAGATAAGAACTATTTTCATAACCCAATAAATGACATGTTTTAGGAATCCTACAAATGCATTGCATATTTAATGCACAAAAGAAAAATAGATTATAATATTATCACGCACCTACCTAATAGCATGATATTTCATTGGGCTAAATAGCTCCATAATCAAAAATGACATAGCACATGATTTAGAGTCAATGAAACCATTTAATAAAAAACTAGTGCCATTATAGTAAACTCACAAAATGAAAAGAAACAACAAGTCATGGCATGTTGAGTACAAAGGACAACTCAGTTCAAATAACTGAAAATGAATTAGCAAAACAGGATTGAAATGTAAATAAATATCTCAATCGGTTTACTTACAATCCATGCAAATTTTCTTGCTAATCCAGCCTCTCGACTCCTCGAAACACATATCGAAACCCTCGAGACTCTTTTTTAGGTTCATGATATCATTTAACTTGTTTTTAAATGTGTTTAAACCTTTACTTAGGGTATTGGACTTATTTATAGTGTTTAAGTTATAATTAGAAAATTGCAAATTTTGTTTTGTCAAAGCACCTAGTGCACTAGATAGCATGATTAGCGCATTAATGGCCTTATTAGTGTGTTACTCAACCTTACTAGCGTACTACAGGCAGGTAGCGTGTTAGCTAGCACGTCTAGCAGGATATGTGCAGGAAAACCTAGAATTATGTAATTAGAATTATGAGTTCTCTCCATACATAAACCACTCCAACACTTTGGGATCTCCTTCCTCACCTACCAGAGACCCCAAGAAACCCATTAACACCACAAGATTAGCCACACCTCATATATTTCATAATTTCATCCAATTAAACTAAACTAATGGTGTAAGTCGGATGACCTAGTTGATGAACACCAACAACTTGATCAACTAACTTCTAAATCAACAACAATCCATCCATAGTTGTTGATATTCTCTTATCTTTCTTCTCCAACAACCTTAGCTTCTTAGTTTTCAACTGAAAAGAATTGCATGGGTTGATCTCATGCTTTATATATGTAAAGGATAAGCTTGATTAATGGCCATTGATCTTTATGTACACATGCGTCTCGAGACTAATCTAATAGCCTACATCTTGACACATTTCCACTAACTCCATCTAACTAACTCCAAATGGAACTCCATTCGTCTCTTGATGTGTCAACACATATCTCTAGAAGTATCAATGACTAATGTTTTAACTTGCTAACTTAGGTTACATTTAATATAAAAACAATTATAGCCACATTAATACTACTATTTAAGCTATATTAAGCATAAATTAACTTACCACATCACTATCTACCATGGTCCCATGCCAACACGTATCTCGAATGGTGTCTCCAGTCACGTCTCGACACCTAAATATAAGGAGAAGTGACTTAGTAGTCTACACATATACAATACACAAGGCATACATCATAACAAATCCAGCATGAACCTCGGCCACATTGCCTCGGTCAGTGCACGTATCTTGATGCAGGTCCCATGTCACGGGTCTATAATCTTGATTAAGGAGTTAAACAAGGATTAGGAATTTAGGCCGTGAAAGTAACCAATCAGAATCTTTATAATCGTTCAGTTAAAGATAACGTTGGATTGTGCCAAATTATCATGCTCCTAATATTGAAGTTTATGGTAATCTTAAGTTGAAGGACTAATGATGTACCTATCATAAGTAACACTTATGACTTAATCCATATGGTGTTCTCATAGTGGGTCGATCCAGTACCTTGTTGCCATAACAAGAACTCATGATCTCGATTCGTATCCCTATACGCATGATCATCACATGACCATCAAACAAGATTCACACTAGCCTTAATTCATTATAGTTCCTAATATAATGACCGACTATGGACATTTAGGATATTTCAACAAATACCATTGGATCTTACTATACGGTAAACACGCAATCACTTATAATAAAACAGCAAATGAAAACCTCTATTTTATTAACTAAAATTATAATATAAACAATGTTTATAGATTGACCTAGAGCACATGCCCCGACAGCGACATGGTAGTTACGAGCATGGTGGAAATGCTTTATGATCTTTTCCTCCACAGTGACTACATAGAGTGTTGGATTTACCTAAGCCCATAGTATAGGATTGAGGAGAATTAAGCTGGTAGAAGTGATTGCAGTCTGCTATAGTTGATGGACCTGATCTAAACTGTAAGTCAAGTGACTTATCTAAGTTCAGTAACCGTCTTGAAAGTCAAGTTATGGTATTTTATCGCACTTGATGGACTTAAAGCGCTTAGATGCCTTTGCTTTGTGTACTCAGCACTCAATTATTTGTTGATATCTCTATTAAATTGGAAATCATGTTTTATTCATTATTTCATGGTAATTCTTACATGATTATTCGACTAACCATTTATTTAACATTTTAAATACTATTAAGACTCCTTTGGCTTTACTCGCTTAAATTGTCTCCAATTTGGTGACAATTACAGCTCCCTCTAGTAGCAAGGGCAAGAAGTCGATACTTGGTCACTTCCTCTTAACTTTCTTCTGAGACGGTTTCTATTTTTAGTAATCGTAAGTACATTTTATGTAGATATGTATGTATCATTTTTGTTTAAAATTGGTTAATGGGTTGAGCAAACATTTGGATACATGCATATGCTATTTTCCTCATTTTTTTCACCTAATATGCACGAGATCTACTTTGTAGGTTTCCACATAAAGGGTTGTCTCATCATCGTGTTAGATTAAATTAATATCACTTTAGTTCTTTTATTTTCCGATGCGTAATTCATTAAGACTTGTTAAACTTAATAAAAACTCTAATAAATGACTAAATTGTAAGTGAAATGGGAAAAAGAGGCCGACTATGCTTGCGTTGGCTCTACGAAGATTGACCAAGGGTCCACGTATGTTTAGGTCGGGTGGACCACAGTTTGTAGGGACTGGGGTCGTCACATTTATAGCTTTTCTACACTTGGGAGATAAAGATATCAGTTGCAATATATGATGCTTGGTGCTTGAAGGCAGCCATCCGCTACACTGATAATTTGTACAAGTTGGGTGCCAGGAAAAGTGCTCCTATATATTTAACTAATGAGGTATTCAATCATTACAAAAAAAGGCATGCCACTGACGAAAAGCATAAGGAAAAGTCGAAGAAAGCAAGTGAGAATAGAAAGTCTGACAAAGAGGGCCTAGTACTGGTATCTCGGTTCATAATTGTGGATCAATATATGTGGCACAACATATGGATAATTTGGTATGTTATCTATTGAGTAAATAATTTTTATCTTTTGTGCTTCACTTTTAACGAAAAGAATACTAAGTACATGTCTTTTGTATATATAGGAAGTAAGTTTCAATTGGGCTTCCACAATTAATGAATTGTTTCAGCACACCCACGACCACGACCACGACGGCAAGACTTTCGTCGATCAAGGATCCGAAAGAATTGTTGTAAGTTAAAGTTTAAATTGTTGCAATGAATAAATTTTTTAAAGGTTTATTATGAAAAAAAATCCAATAACTTGTGTAACTTAATGCAGGTTGGAATCTTACGGGGATTGGAGGAGTTGTCTCAGACTCATGATACACCTGTTGCTGAGGACGTAGTGTTCTTTGATGTCATAAGGCAAATAAGGGTCAAATCTATGAACCAAATCTATGAACTAGAGTCTCAACATTTTAGTTAAGGCCACTCTTGTAAGAGTAGTTCATCCCAAACCACCCAATCATATGAGCCACATGACGTATAGGACATGAACAGGGATTGCTGCATGATGCAGCAAGCAATATTGGAAGAGCACACCCAACGAGAAGTCTGACTTTGGGAGCTAACCGACCAAAAATTGGAGTTGCTACAATAAAATCAAGAGTTGATGGAGCAGAACTAGAGGATGCAAGAGCGTTATGGCCATATGGAGGTGTTGATGTTGCAGACTATAGGGATCAATAGTCTACGTCGTGACCACCACCGTCACGAGAAGATGTTGGATTTTTAGGGTTCATATGCAGTAAAAAATTCAAAACAATTTTGAAAAACCTCAACAGGATCAAAAATAGGTTCCATTAAACTAGATCTAAAAAGTAAACCGTACCTTAATCCTGGATTTTCTTCTGTAATTATTCGATTTCTAAGACGTTCAAACGTGCATCCTCTATCAGAAATCCACACACGAATGGTTACCACAATTTGGAGTGCTAGCCCCAAGAGATATTGAAATTTGTAAAAATGAAAAATCTTATTTTGTTTAGAGTTTCACCCTTTATTTATGTGTAGACAGACCCTCACTTAAAATCCTATTCGTAATGCAACTATTATATTTAGGCAGTTTAAGCAAATTACATAAACGCCTCTATTAATAAGTTATCATATAAAAATTGTAAGGGATTTTATGTCATGAGTTTTATCATATAAAATTCATTACTCTGGACTAATTGAAATTGCACAAATTCATTTTTTGTGTGCGACCCAATAGGTTCGTGCGACGTTGGCAATGAACCAAAACTATTTTGGTAATCATAAGCGGTCTATAGCATGGCATTATAACTACCCAAGTAGCATGAATATCAAAATCGATACAACCTAATGAATAACATATATCATATCATTTTGTCATGCGATATCCTTTTACTAAACATAAGGCATGGAAAGTTACCCATAATGTTCAATCGTACTAGTCTCAGTCTTTAGGTAAATTGAAAACATTCAAGTGACATTGATCATATCAATTCACATGGACTTGGCCATTATCAATTTATCATATCGAGGGATCCACTTATATCCCTCTTTATACGAGAGTGACAAATCATATCTTAATTACATACTTTCACATATTATTCACATAGTAACCAATCGCAATCTTTATAATCGTCCGGTTAAAGACAACGTTTGATTGTGTCAAATTACCATACTCTTAATATTTAATTCTATGGTAATCTCAAGTCGAATGACTAAATTATATATTTATCATGTGTAACATCTGTCACTTAATTCATGTGGTGTTCTCATAGCGGGTCGGTCCAATACCTTGTTCCCTCACAAGTACTCATGATCTCGATTCGTATCCCTATACCCACGATCATCACTTGACCATCAATCAAGACTCACATTAGTCTTAATTCATTATAGTTCCAAGTATATGATCGACTATGGACATTTAAGATATTTCAACAAACACTAATGGATCTTACTATAAGGTAAACATGCAATCACTTATAATAAAATAGCAAATTAAAACCTCAATTTTATTCACTAAGATTATAAGATAAACAATGTTTGTAGATTAACCGAAGGCACATCCCCCAACAGATGCTAGTCATTTGGACAACCTCCATGAGGGTTCGTATGTTGTCAACACTCAACATTTGGCAAGGGGACGTCAAGCTTGACAACAGATCCACCACCACCACCATTTGCGGTTCTGGGTTAAGTGTTGGGGAATGTGCCCTAGGTCAATCTATAAATATTGTTTATCTTATAATTTTAGTTAATAAAATAGAGGTTTTCATTTGTTGTTTTATTATAAGTGATTGCATGTTTACCTCATAGTAAGATCCATGGGTATTTGTTGAAATATCATAAATATCCATAGTCGGTCAATATATTAGGAACTATAAAGTAAGGCTAGTGTGAATCTTAATTAATGGTCATGTGATAATCATGAGTATAGGGATACAAATCAAGATCATGAGTACTTGTTAAGGAACAAGGTACTAGACCGACCCGCTATGAGAACACCACATGGATTAAGTCATATGTGTTACTCATGATAGGTATATCATTTAGTCCTTCGACTTGAGATTATTATAGACTTCAATATTAGGAGCATGGTAATTTGACACAATCAAATGTTTTTTTAACCGGACGATTATAAAGATTGTGATTGGTTACCAAGTGAATAATATGTGAAGGTGTGTAATCAAGATAGAGTTTTTCACTCTCGTATAGATAGAGATATCAGTGGATCCCTCGATATGATAGACTGATATTAGCCAAGTCCATGTGAATTGATATGATTAATGTCACTTAGATGTTTTCAGTTTACCTAAAGATCGAGACTAGTACGATTGAACATTAAGGGTGACTTTCCATGCCTTATGCTTAACCAAAGGATATCGCACGACAAAATGATATGATATATGTTATTCATTAGGTTCTTTGATATTTATGCTACTTGGGTAGTAATAATGTCATACTAGAGACTGCTTATGACTTATGTACCAAAATGGTTTTGGTTCATTGTCAACGTCGCATTAACCTATTGGGTCGCACACAAAGAATGGTTTTGCACAATTTCAATTTGTCCATAGTAATGAATTTTTATATGATAAAATTCATGACATAAATGCCCTTAGAATTTGTTATATGATAACTTATTAATAGGGGCATATGTGTAATTTGCTTAAACGACCTAAATACAATAGTTATACTACAAATAAAATTTTAAGTGAAGGCTTATCTACACATATAAATAGAGGTTAATACCCTAAAATGAAATAAGATTTTTATTTTTGCTATCTTCTAGTTCTCTGGATTTTGAAAGAGAAAGAAAAACATTTTCTATCTCTCTTGGAGCTAGCACTCCAAATTGTTACCACCATTCATGTATGGATTTTTGATACAAGACGGGCGCTTGAACTCTTGGAGATTAAATAATCAGAGAAGGAAAAACGGATTAAGGTATGGTTTTACTTTAGTAGATCTAGTTTAATGTAACTTATTTTTTATCTTGTTGGGGTTCTATTAAATGTTTGCATTTTTTTCTCTAATATATATATATATATGATATACGTGTAAAAACGTGATCTTTATTAATGTATATATGATGTACATAGAGGTTATGTGATAATTATTATCAAAAATTGGTTTTAAAGCATGTTGTTAAATCATGTATATTGATACATACGCATCATTTGATTCAATGATAGAATTTAGTTTAGAATATTTTGATTAATATATGTTTTAATATTGAACGATGCCAATTTTGTATGTTCACATGGTATAATTCATGTTTAGGTTAATGAGATTTCGGTGTTAAATACATATTTTGTTTTTATTCATAATTATGTATGTCTCCATGATAGAAATCATGAATAGGTTAATATAATTAATTTAATATAATTTTGGTGTTGAATGCATAATTAATATTTCGTTTCTTGATTAAATTGCTTGTTTCATATGAATAAGAATCGAAATTGATTTTGATCATATATCTCATTGTGGTTATCTCTTAGCATATTTCTATTAGATAAGAGATAAACTTGTAATCAGATAAGAATTACGAATTCTATAAGATAGGTGAGATATATAATTGGATACATATTCAAATTATATTAAATTATAATTGGATTAGGATAAAATATTAAGTTAGATGTGGGCCCGAGTTAATTAAAAATGTTTTAATCAATATTTTTGGAATTAAATTAAGGGGCAGTTTTGGTCAATTGGATTGACTAAAATAATGAGAAATCTTAAGCGATTTTCAATTTTTTGAACTAAAATTCGTTGTCTAAAAAAAAGGACCTCCGACAACTATTTGTAGCGCAAAGAAATTCATATGATAGTCAATATTAGTAAAAAATTTTGAACTTGTTTAGTGATTGTACATGCATTGTAATATATGATATTTGTCTTGTTTAATTTATGATCACTAAAACAAATAAAAAAATCTCTCTTCCAGATTTTAAGTTAAGTGTCATCCATTTTCAAACATTTGTTATGACTTCGATCATATCAATATAGGTCTGCCTCCTCAGAGTGTATTGTGTTATCTTGGTGAGGCAAGTAGAGTAACAGTTAATCTACTGTTTGAAATGGTTAGACTTGATAAAGCAATCAAAACGGCTTTGGGCTTTAGGCACTAGATGAGGTAAAACATGCTAAGACATAAGATGTCATAATCTTATGAAAATAACTAAAAGTTACATATGATGTAATTGGTAATAGGTACCCACCTAAATAACCTAATTCAAAGTATCATACTTTAGCTATCTTGGAATTAGGTTAAACATGGATTTTAATCCCTTAAATTAACATAGCATTTTTAGGAGGGTTGTTAATTTAGTGGGAATCTATTCCTCTATACTAAAATAAGCTTTTGCATAGTCTTTGTTGTAGATTTATTGCCACTTCAAATCACACTAATCATTTGTCACTGTGATCCATCCTTGAGAAGGATAAGTTGTATGGGACAAACTTTTTTGACTAGTTCAGAAAATTGAGAATTATTCTTAAGGATGAATGCAAGTTGTATGTCCTAGATGATCTTATTCTTGAGGAACCACTAGCTAATGCTTTAAGAGCCGTGAAGGATGCACGTACAAAGCATATCAACGACTTAACTGATGTAGCATGCATTATGTTGGCAACCATGGTTCTTGAACATCATATGGATATGGAACATATAGAAGCTTACGACATGGCTACGATGCTGAAGGAAATGTTTCAATAGTAGGCTACGCAAGAAAGGTTCAAGACAGTCAAGAACCTTCATTCTTGCAAAATGGCTAAGGGTGCATCAGTTAGTCCTCATGTTTTGAAAATGAAGGGCTATATTGACCATCTTAAAGAATTGGATTTCCCATAAGCTAAGAGTTGGCTACAGATTTGATTTTGAATTCATTATCTGATAGTTATTTACAATCTATGAGGAACTATAACATGAATAACATGAAGAAATTTATCTCAGAGCTGCATTTGATGATTAAAATTGCTGAGCAGAATGACAAGAAACTCATTGCTAATGTGTTGATGGTTCAAAAATGAAAGGCTTTGAAGAAAAAGGGTAAAGGCAAGGCTAAAGTTGCCAAGGCTGTTGTGATTGTCACAAAACTTGTGAAACAAGTCAAACCTAAGGCTCCTTCTACTTAACAGTCCCAGAAGGAAAATGAGAAAAAAAAATGTCATTTCTCCCATGCACCTGGGCATTGGTTCAGAAATTGCAAGTTTTATCTTAAAGATCTAAAGAAAAAGAAGAGTAGTGTGACTATTGCTTCAGGTATTTACGTTATTGAAGTTAACTTGTCTACTAGTGATTCATGCGTATTGGATACCGGATGTGGATCTTACATTTGTATTAATGTCTAGGGTCTCACCAAAAGTAGAAAGCTAGAGAAAGGAGAATCATCATACAATTTGGAAATGAAGCAAAGGTTGCTACGTTGGCTGTAGGATGCTATGAGTTGATTTTACCTAGTGGACTTGTGTTAGTTTAAATAATTGTTATTATGTCCCTGCCTTGAGCAGAAATATCATTTCAGTTTCATGTGTGGATTTGGATGGTTTTAATTTCATTATTGTGAATAATAAATGCTCAATTTCTCGCAAAAATGATTTCTATGCGAATATTGATTTGTGTGATGGTATTTATATTCTAAACATGAAAATGTCCATAAATGCACCTATTCTTAACGTAAACACAAAGAGATTCAAGACAAATTATTTGAATCATACCTACCTTTGACATTGTCGTCTTTGCCACATAAATAAGAAATGCATTTCTAAACTCCATAAAGATGGACTTTTAGATTCATTTGATTTTGAATCATATGAAACATGTGTATCTGGTTTACTATGAAAGATGATAAAAAGTCCTTTGACTGGACACAGCGAAATGGCAAGTAATTTATTAGGTCTAATACATGATGATGTATGCGGTCCTATAAACACAATAGCTAGAGGTGGTTATCAGTACTTCATTGCCTTCACTGATGATTTCAGCAGATATGGATACGTGTATCTCATGAAACATAAAGGTGATTCTTTTGAGATGTTTTGAACATTTTAGAATGAAGTGTGAAATCAACTTGGTAAAACTTTTAAAGCACTTCGATCAGATCGAGGTCGTGAATATTTGAACCAAGAGTTTGATGATCATTTTAGAAAGTGTGGGATTGTCTCATAGTTAACTCCTCCAACAACTCCACAATGGAATAGTGTTTCTAATAGGAGAAAATGAACTTTATTAGATATGGTTTGATCTATGATGAATCATGCAGATCTTCCTATTTTCTTTTGGAGTTATGCCTTAGAAACTGCTACATTTACACTGAATCGTGTTCTTTCTAAAGCGGTTGATAAAACACCATATGAGATGTGGTTTGGGAAAAGACCAAATTTTGTCTTTCCTTAAGATTTAGGTCTGTGAGGTTTTCGTAAGACGACAACTCTCAGAAAAATTATTAGCCAAATCTACCAAGTATGTATTTGTTAGTTATCTTAAAGAATCTAGAGGATACTACTTTTATAATCCCACTGTGAACAAAGTGTTTGTTGCTCGGAATGGTGTCTTTATGGAAAAAGAGTTTATTTCAAAAGACAACAATGAAAATAAAGTAAGTCTTGAATAAGTTCAAGAACCACAAATAAACACTCAACCGCTAGTGGGAGATCAACAAACTCTTGAACTAGTTGAACCTCCACATGTATCAAAAGGCCCGCGTATGTCTGATAGGGTAAGATATCAGCTTAAGAGATTTGAGTTTCTTATTACTGATAGTAGAGAGGTGTTGCTTATTGATTAAAATGAGCCTACTACTTATTAGGAGGTTGTGTCTAACCCTGATACTGAAAAATGGCTCAGTGTCATGAATTATGAGATGTAATTCATGTATGATTATCAAGTTTGGAACCTGGTTGATTTACCTTAATGTAGTAAGATCATTGGATACAAATGGATTTTCAAAAAGAAAATCGACATGGATGGCAATGTGCATACTTATAAAGCACAGTTAGTAGCAAAAGGTTTCAAACAGACTCAAGGTGTTGATTATGATGAGACTTTTTCTCCTGTAGCCATGTTTAAATCCATTAGAATTCTAATTGTCATAGCTAAATATTATGACTATGAGATATGGCAAATGGATGTCAAAATAGCTTTCCTAAATGGGACGTTACTTGAGGACGTGTATATGATACAACTTGAACGGTTTGGTCATCCTGAAAATTCTAGGAAGGTGAGCAAGCTTCAAATATCCATTAAAACAAACTTCTCAAAGTTGGAATCTTCATTTTTATGAAGCAATTAAGGAATTTGGTTTCATTAAAAATAAAGATGAGCCTTGTGTATACAAAAAGGTCAGCGAGAGCGTGGTTGTTTTCCTTGTACTGTATGTTAATGATATATTGCTCATTGGAAATGACATCCCAACCTTGCAGAGTGTCAAGTCTTGGTTAGGGAAGTAATTCTCAATGAAGGACTTCTGAGATACAACTTACATCCTGGGGATTAAGATCTATAGGGATAGATCTAAGAGGCTTATCGGTCTAAGTCGAAGTGCTTATATTGATAAGGTACTGAATAGGTTCACCATGCAAGACTCTAAAAGTAGGTCGTTGCCAATGTCTCATGGTATAAGTCTCAGTAAGACTCAATGTACAAAGACTAATGATGAGCGATAACGCGTGAATATGGTTCCATATGCATTGGCAATTGGATCTACTAAGTATGATATGTTATGCACTCGACGTGATGTATCATATGCTTTGAGCGCAACAAGTAGAGGTCAGTCTGATCCCGATGAGAGTCAATGGATAGCAGTAAATAAGATTCTTAAGTACTTGAGAAGGACTAAAGAAGTGTTATTTGGTTATGGAAGTTTGGAAGATGAGCTTGTTGTAAATAGTTACGCATATGCAAGTTTTCAAACTGATATAGATGACTTCAGATCGCAGTCTGGATATGTGTTTACTTTGAATAGAGGCGCAGTGAGCTGAAAAAGCTTGAAGCAAGAAACTATGGCATATTCTATAACAGAAGTTGAGTATATTGCAGTGTCTGATACAGTTAAGAAGGCAGTATGGATCAAAAAGTTTATCTCTAAACTTGGTGTGGTTGCGAGTATAGCTAACCCTGTTTGCTTGTATTGTGACAACAACGAGGCGATATCATAGGCTAAGGAACCAAGATAACACCACTGACCTAAACATATACTTAGACGTTTTCATCTAATTCAAGAAATCATTGAGAGATGAGATTTGCAGAGTTCCTACAGAAGACAATGTTGCAGATCCTTTGACGAAGGCTCTTCCACAAGTGAAACATGATGGTCATATTAGGTCATTAGTTATTAGATACATGAATGATTGGCCCTAATGCAAGTGGGAAATGTTGAGGAATATGCCTTAGGTCAATCTATAAATACTATTTATCTTATGATTTTAGTTAATAAAATAGAGGTTTTCATTTGCTATTTCATTATAAATGATTGCATGTTTACCATATAGTAAGATTCACTAGTATTTGTTAAAATATCTTAAATGTCCATAGTCGAACATTATACTGGGAACTATAATGAATTAAGACTAATGTGAATCTTGATTTATGGTCATGTTATGATCATGCGTATATGGATACGAATCGAGATCATAAGTACATGTTAGGGAACAAGGTAATAGACCGGCCCGCTATAAGAACACCACATGGATTAAATCATAGGTGTTACTCATGATAGGTATATCATTTAGTCCTTTGACTTGAGATTACCATAGACTTCAATGTTAAGAGCATGGTAATTTGGCATAATCATACGTTTTTACCTCGACAATTATAAATATTGTGATTAGTTACAATGTGAAAAATATGTGAAGGTGTGTAATCAAAATAAAATTTTTCCCTCTGATATAGAGAGATCTAAGTGGATCCCTCGATATGTTAGACTTTTAAATGGCCATGTTTAATTGAATTGATATGATTAATGTCACTTGGATGTTTTCAGTTTACCTAAAGATCGAGACTAGTATGATTGAACATTAAAGGTGACTTTCCGTGCCTTATGCTTAATCAAAGGATATCACATGACAAAATGATATGATATATGTTATTCATTAGATTGTATTGATTTTGATATTCATGCTCCTTGGGTAGTCATAATGCATTACTAGAGACCGCTTCTGACTTGTGTACCAAAATGGTTTTGGTTCATTGCCAACGTCGCATAAACCTATTGGGTCACACAAAAAAATTGGATTTACGCAATTTCAATTGGTCTAGAGTAATGAGTTTTTATGTGATAAAATTCATGACATAAATGCCCTTACAATTTATTATATGATAACTTATTAATAGGGCGTATGTGTAATTTGCTTAAACTACCTAAATACAATAGTTGTATTACGAATAAGATTTTAAGTGGGGGCTTATCTACACATATAAATAAAGGTTGAAATCCTAAAATGAAATAAGATTTTCATTTTTGCTATTTTCGAGTTCTCTATATTTTGGGAGAGAAAGAAAAAAGTTTTATATATCTCTTGGGGCTAACACTCCAAATTGTGGTCACCATTCGTCTGTGGGTTTCTGATAGAGAAAGGGCGCTTAAACGTCTTAGAGATTGAACAATCAGAGAATGATACTACGGATTAAGGTATGGTTTTACTTTTGTAGATCTAGTTTAATGGAACTTATTTTCGATCCTGTTAAGGTTTTTCAAAAAGATTTTGAATTTTTCGTTGCGCATGAACCCGAAAACCCAACATTAAGCTCCACAACCGCCTTCCCCGTCATCTTATATGGGTGATGATGAGTTTATTTCTCGCTTCTTCCATTCTGATCAGCCACCACCGTTCCTGCACTAGTAACTTGACTTTTTTTTTAGCTGGGTGGAACATTTGGATATTTTGTTGTACTTTGTAATTTTGACATCTTTTTGTTACTGTTTTTACTGTTTTTAATCATAAATTTTGACATTTACATTATAAAATTATTGTTTATTAATTTGAAAATTTACTGCTTTTTATAAAAAATTATTGTTTTGTAAAATTTAAATTACTTTTTACTGTTTTGCAAAGCCAATTTAATTTTTCAGGATAGCTTGTTGCTAATTCGTAGCTAAATGGCACAAGTTACCAAATCCGACATTAATATAGATTACTAACGAATTTTCGATCGGTAATTTGTCGCTAAATAACTACAGGTTACCAAATCCGACATTAATATAGATTACTAACGAGTTTAGCAATGACTTAGGTTCGTCGCTAAGCCGTCGCTTACTCAAACATCAACAAAATGTAGCGAACTAGCGACGGATTTGCCTTTCGCTAATCGGCTATTTTTTGTAGTGATGGTAGGATATTTGCAGTCTTATTGGTTCACAAGTCCTTCAATTCATTTTTTAAAGTTAACTATTATTATTTTGTTGTTGTATGTTGAATTTGTTTCAAAGAAAAAATTAAAAATATAAATTCATTAAATTAGCTCACAAACTGCCATTTACATTCATCTTTATAAAGCACTTTCATTGCTTACATTTTTTTTTGAGTATTTACTTTAATTGTACTACACATATATAGGTCTTCTCCTTAACTAACTAGTAATTACCCATGACTTGGTAGCTCCACTACATTATTGCACATAATGGGTAGTTACCCATGTACACATAATCTAAGTGCCCATTACACATTAACAACATGGGCTTTGACTAATTAAAACATTTTAACCTATTTGAATCACATATTTTAACAGTATATAGTTTAAAATATAACGTATTTAAAGTATAAATTCATAAAACATTACTTAAATTAAATTATAAAGGATATGTTTATTATCTAAAATATATATTTCATTTAAATTTATTGAGTTTGAGTTTTCTTTGGAGGACGAAGCACGAGAAAAAGAAATACGAAGCATGTATCCAAAACTAATAGTGGAAAACACGTCAACAATTAGGGGGAACATGAAGACTCAATCGTCTGGCATTTTGCTTTAACCATTGAAGGAGCTTTCCCTGATTCATATTGCTCTTTTTCTTAACCTGCAAGTTGAAACAAATTATGCAGAATAATGGAGTTAGCTGATTAAGTACATATCAAAACGAGCTAAAATGCGTAATTGATTTGTTTAAATATTTAGAGTACTTACACGTACGAATGTTGTAGTTAGCATGCTATCTTGGTTAACCTCACTGATTGAAGAACATGTAATTTCCAAGCCTAGCATTTCTACTGTACGTTGAACTTGACTTATTGCTCCAATGGCCTTATTGAAACAAATCTCTATCATGAATCTCTCTTCGTCAAGCATTTCGGCAGTCATCTGAAATGCCATATATGTAACAATGATTTGTTAGTAAAAATGCAACAAGATATAAATAATTATTTACTACACGTATTATAAAAGACGATTATTTTAGAGAAACCATACTAGATTATATGGACAAGTTGATAAGGTCAATGTCATAACTAATTTCAAAACAGCTTTGCTGTTCCAACTAATAATTGGAGTGCCCAGTGGAGGAAATGAGACTTAATTATTCTAAGGACTATTACTGTTGTGTTGTGTATACTATATGTTATACATTTATGAGACTTAATATGCAGTAAATGAACAGTATATATTAGGGGTGGGCAGTGGTTTCCATAAAACTGCCCAAACCATTCAAACCGCGAGGTCTAGGGTGATTTTTTAAAATCGCGGTTTGGCGGTGGTTTAGAAAACTTGAAAACCGCGATTTCGCGGTTGGGTGCTGGTTTTCATCTTTGAAAAATCGCAGTTCACCAAACCGCAAAACCACCCCCAAACTTGAAATTGAGTTGAAGCTGGCTTTTTAATGTTGTTTAAATTTGAAAATGAAGTAAGACTCGTAGCTTTGATTGAGTTAATGTGTTTCATTGTATTTTTGGTGATCATGTATGGACATCTATATGTTTTGTTACATGTTTTGTTAATGGACATGTATGGAATGTGTGGCGTTTTTTATTTTTTTATTTTTTAAATGTGTCGCAAGAAAACTGCAAAACCAAACTGACCAAACCGCATAAACTGCGGTCGGTTTAGTTTCGGTTTTGAGGGTTCGCGGTTTGGTTGTGGTTTACAAAATGACCAAACCATGAACTCCCGATTTGATTGCGGTTTGATGGTTTTCACTACCAAACCTCGGTTTGCCACCCCTACTATATATCATATAGTATATATATAATTACATTATTACCTCCTTGTCTTAATATTTTTCAATTTTTAAGACAATTATCCTTCACAATTATCAAGAGAGAAATCATGATAGAATACTACTCCCTCCCGTCATTTTTATAAGGCAATCTATACAAGCTCTTTTTCTAAAATATAAGAGGTTTTCAAAATTTAAGAGAACTTTTCCGTCCATTATGCCTATTTTAACCTTAAATATTTATTTGCAATTAAATACACTTGTTCTCTTCCAATTAGAGCATCTCCAATAGTAAATGTGAATTGTGGGTGTGGATTCTTGTCATGTCATCAATTTGAAGAGGATGTCATCCTATATAGCTCAAATAAATATTGGACTCCAAAAACTTATCTCAAATGGTAGATGTACATAGATTGAACGTCAATTGATGAGGTACCGTTTCTTTTTATAATTTTGTTAATTGAAATGTGAAAATAAAAATCTAAACAAAATAAGTAATAAATATATATTGGTCCTATGTAGATGTCAATTTGAATGTCTAGAGTTCACATCCGAAATTGACAATATCAATTTGTTTATGCCACATCAGCATGACATTTACATACACATTCCCATTGAAAACTTTCTTTTCATTTTAAGGTCAATTTAATCTTAGGTAGCGCGCATTGACATTTAATCAACATTCCATTGGAGATGCTCTTAGATAAAATAGAGAATTGGTTAATCAAGTCATTAATTAAAGTGCGGGCAATAATGTAATTTAGACCCATAATTAATATTTTCTTAACATGTGCGCTGTGTAAAAAGTCGTATATTATTGAGCGGTGAGAGTAATTTTTATAATTGTTCATTATTAATTTTTCATCCTCATATATTCTTTACTGGCTAATTTTATTTTATTTTTTCACTTCAACAAGAGTTGAACCCATGAGCTTTATATATTTGTCTTCTGGTAAGTGATTTTTCATCCATCTCACTAAAAATGTTGAGATTGTCAAAGGTTTTATCCATCCATAAAATGAGATGAAAAAAGCAATCTTTTTTTTGAATGCCGAAAAAAAAAAATTTGATAAGAGAAAAGTGAATGGGATGGGGTTGGGTGGTTTAGGTGAAGAGGGATGTAGCAAGTAAGTTTTTATAGGGGTAATTCATTCACTAACTTAATATCATTTTGATCAATATTTTATTTTTTTCAATTAGGTAGAGAAATGGATTGAAATAGCAACCTCCTTTATTTTGATAAATTTCAGAGTAGTTTTTTTAAAAAAAAACTGAATTTCTTTTTTTTTAGAGAAGATAATTGAATGTGTTCTTAAAAAGTATGTTGTCGGGTATTGTGAACTGGCTAGGAAGCATTTAATGAGCCCTTTAGCACTGTTAGGTGTACATCATAACGCACATTGATGTGCTGATTTACGTGTGATGTAGTTCAGAGTGAGATTTACACGTATCTCGAAATGTATCACAAATGTTTATGACGTTGGCATACCCTTTTTGTCTATAAATTAAGTGAATGTAAGGTAAGCCCTCCAAGACAGTGATTTGACATACCTTTGATACACAATTGCTAATCACTGTGCTATATTTGGACTTCTTTGATTTGACAGATATTATACGGGTGTCCGCATGTACACATCTAGATGCACAGATATTTGGACTTTTTTTTCACAAAATGAAGGACTTCAACAATTGTATTTTAATTTAAACTTAACCGAAAAACAACACCTATCTATGTGTAAAGGTGTTTATGAAATCCGCGAATCCGCAGCAAATCCGCGAATCCAATTTGAATTAATCCACTTAGCACTAATTGATTCATAATTTGAATTTGTTAATTTGAATTGGATTGCAAAAGTTGTAATCCCCATGGATTAGATTGAATTGCGAGTGCACCTTAATCCGCATATTCAATCTGCAATTCGGCCCAATCAATAACCTTTATATATCTTACATTATACATACATATACTCTTAAAATTTTGAATTATATTTAAATGGTGTTAGCATTCCTGCACTACTATTAATTCATCTACTATTTATTGATATACACTTGAAAACTTAAATATTTGCAACTTTAAGTTAAATTTTCTAATATTCAAATACACATTTTAAGCTATATCTAGTCAAATAAATATAAAAAAATATATATATCTATCATATATATAAAAGCACGAATCACAAATTTTTGAGTGGTAATGAAATTTACCTATTTGCCCATATTTCTTTTTTTTTTCATCTCCAAATCAACATTTTCTTTTGTCTCCAAATCAAACTCTAACTCCTTATCAATCCACCACACGTTTTTTTCTTTATCTCCAAATCAATCCCGAACTCATTCTCATTAATCCAATACACGGTTTTCTCTTTCTCTCGGTCTTCAATCGATCACTCGCTCGTGTTCCGGACAAACTCCTTGTCATCAATCCAATACACGAAGACGGAGAGGTTGATAAATTGAATGAGACTTCTAAATTGGAGTGTGCACTTGTTTCCGGGGCAAATCGGTTTATATGAACATTGTATCTGTTGAAAGCTTGAATTGCATGCTACCATTTGATACGTTTTAAGGGGGTGCATACCACTGATCATCGTCTTCATCATTCTCACCCAAACCCTCATTGTTCTTCCTCATATCTCTCTCTCTCTCTCTCTCTCTCGTTTGAAGATCAAATTCAAGGAGAGCCGTGAGTGTTGGTGGCGTTGTTGAAGAACAGTTGAAGGTGAGATAATATTTCAATTTTTTATTTTAGTGACTGTGGGACTGGTTTTGTCTATGAATTCGAAATTGGAATTGGTAGGGGTTGTTGTGGTTGGTTGTTGATTGTGTGATGAAGAGAGGAAAATGTTCGATTATATATATAAACAGTGAATAAGAGAGAATCCGAGAGGGAGAAGAAGAAGGTGGGGGTTGAAGAAGAATGTGGTTTGAAGAAGGTGTTGGGGAGGGAACAAACCCAAAACCCAGAAGAAATTTGAATGAAAAAATTCTGATTAATCATGTGAAAAAAAAGGTGTCTAAAGCTTTAATCCCAACTAATTCACTTATTTACATTCATAATTTCAAAGTTATTATTTCTATCTATAGAGTTTGAGGTAAAGATTGAACTTTATGTTCAATTCTATGGAATCTCCACAAGCAAGTGTTCACAAATTGATGAGTCAAACCACTTGTGTTTTTTTTCCTTGTTTCTTTTTTTTTTTTTTTTTTGGAAGTAATGTCCTAGCATGACTAGCTTGTTTTTTCATTCACATCTTATTTCAATCACATTAGAGAATATTGATAAGCTAAAAAAGGTACTTGTATTTCTAATTTTTAAATTTTAATTACAATTTTGAATTTTATTAATAAATTCTTAAAAATTAATTCACGCGAGCGAAGCGAGCGGGTCAAACGTGCATAGCACGTCCTGAAACTAGTATATATAAAAGTTGAAGGAGAGAGAGTTTCACAAGCTCTCTCCTTATACCATTTCATTTTTAAGATTTTCTTAATTTTTTAATTTTTAATTTTAAGATATTAATATATATGTGTTATTTATTGTTTTAAGATACATTCATCCCCCCATATTTTTGAAAAACGAAAATCTATATATCTATATATCTATATCTATATTATATATATATATATATATATATATATATATATATAAGTTGAAGGAGAGAGAAAGTTTCACAAGCTCTCTCCTTATACCATTTCATTTTTAAGATTTTCTTAGTTTTTTAATTTTTAATTTTAAGATATTAATATATATGTGTTATTTATTGTTTTAAGTTACATTCATCCCCCCATATTTTTGAAAAACGAAAAATAGATATTTATATATTTGTGTTTTTTTTTGTTTTAAAATATATTCATTCCCCCATATTTTTGAAAACCGAAAAATCCAACTTTAAATAACTAAATGACCGTTTAATTAATGATGTATTCATATTCTTTGTTTCTATATATATATATATATAAGTTGAAGGAGAGAGAAAATTTCACAAGCTCTCTCCTTATACCATTTCATTTTTAAGATTTTCTTAATTTTTTAATTTTTAATTTTAAGATATTAATATATATATGTGTTATTTATTGTTTTAAGATACATTCATCCCCCATATTTTTGAAAAACGAAAATCTATATATCTATATATATATAAAAGTTGAAGGAGAGAGAAAGTTTCACAAGCTCTCTCCTTATACCATTTCGTTTTTAAGATTTTCTTAATTTTTTAATTTTTAATTTTAAGATATTAATATATATGTGTTATTTATTGTTTTAAGATACATTCATCCCCCCATATTTTTGAAAAACGAAAAATAGATATTTATATATTTGTGTTTTTTTTGTTTTAAAATATATTCATTCCCCCATATTTTTGAAAAACGAAAAATCTAACTTTGAATAACTAAATGACCGTTTAATTAATGATGTATTCATATTCTTTGTTTCGAATTTTACACCATCGATTTGGTTACCGCAACATTATTTATATATACTGTTTAGGGCACTGAAACAACAATTAAGTTCATTCGAATTCTTTTTTTTTGTTAATGAATGGTCCCTTCAATGATTTATAAGTAAATTTTTTTTAAACCATCTTGTATATTTTTTTCTAAAAATCTATATTATCTATATATATATATATATATATAAGTTGGAGGAGAGAGAAAGTTAAAAGCTACCTCATCTCACCATTCTATTTTTTTATTTTTCTCAATTTTCTTATTTTTTGTTATTTATTTATTTATTATTTCAAGAGATATAATTATTCATTATGTGTACATTTATTAATAATTACTAGTGGTTATCTTATCATTAATAGATTGACTACGTTGAACTTTAAATCATGGGTAAATACAAGGAATTGAGTGTAGTGCAAGTTACATTCCCTATAAATTTCAACTCTCATCCATTCTTTTTCGCAATTGACTTGGTTTTTTTTTCCTTCACCATTCAAAAAATCAAAAAAAATCAATTTTATTATACCTAACCTTATATTCTTCCAATTCTCAACCAATTATCACCCAATAAATTCAAGATAGGATCAATGAATTTCAACATTGCCTCTACATTCAAAAGATGTTCTACTTACCCATAGCTTCATGCATCCAGTGATATAACCATTCACAACGCTTATAAGCTAAACCAGTTTTGATCGCCCTCTTTTAGGTATGTTTGCTTTATATTGGATCTAATCGTTTGGTACGTTTTCCATAAGTTCAAGACTAAAGTGAATCATTATATCTATAACTCAAACCAATAATCACGTGACCTTTTATGCTGCCTTTGTTATGTTGTCTGTTGGTTTAGATTCTTCAATTGGAGTAGACAAACGATATGAAGGAATTTATATTTAAGGGTTTTAGTGGATCAATATACACTACTGCATGGGATACCATTGCATAAAGATGTTGTTCACTCCATAGAATGCTACAAAAGCTATAGAAGGCAATATAGTGTTTTGCTCTTTCTTATTATTATTGTTCTTTTATGAATCTTTCGTTTGACTCAATGAGAATAACTATGAATATAGTGTTTTATTGTTTTATTGTTTTATTATTATTATTATTATTATTATTATTATTATTATTATTATTATTATTATTACAATATATGCATGTACCATAGTGTATAGACGATTTATTTTGCCGTCTAACTTTTTTTTTTATGCATTGTGGCGATTCATAGGTGCACATCCAATTTTCCAAATCAATATTCAATTATTGCTATTAGAATTTTTGCTTGGGAAGAGTTTCAGGGGATAATTATGGACATTGTTGGATGGATTGATTGGGGAATATTAGATTCATTGAAGTATTATGTTTGCAAATAATTAATAATGGTTATCTTAGCAACGAATGGATGAATAGAGAGAACACCTCGAACTTGAAACCATGAGCAGATACATGGAATGGAGTGTACTACAAATTTTATTACACCACCAAATAAGTTTTCATTATAACGCTATTCACTATTTAAAATTTGACATATTCTTAAGGGGTGTAAAATAATTTAATTAACCTTTATTATATAGTTTCAATAACATCTGCGCGGAGCGCATGGAAACGACTAGTGTTAAACTAACGTTTGAATTAAAATTAAGACTCAACATTTTCTTACTAATCAAATTTTTTCCCTTTAGGAGTCGAACCAATGACCTCCTTAAATTGTCTTTTGACAAGTGATACCTGATCTATCTCATCAGAGATGCATGACAATCATAATTTTTTTTTTTACTTATAGTGATCGGCGTAATTTTTAATTTAAAATATTATAATTTCATAATTTTATAAATATTTACTCAATCTGCATAACTTGATCCAGTCTGATCCGCATTTAGTAAATTCGATTAAGTTGGATCAGCACAATAAATGGATCGGACTGGATCGCGACTTCTCAATAATTAAATCGTGTTACAGATTGACCCTAATTGAATTGAATCTAATCCGTGTACACCCCAATCTGTTTGTCCCGTGCATTTCAACGTCCACATATCCCGAGGCAAATAATAGGAAACAAAGACAAGTGAGTGTGGTTTTTGAGTCAATTAATTACTAAAATATATCAATAAAAAACTAAACTAATAATCTATATATCTATATATATCTATATATATAAAAGTAGGATCGGAGGAGAGAGAAAGTTTTACATGCTCTCTCCTACCACCATTTCATTTTTAGGATTTTTTCAATTTTTTATTTTAAGATATTTATTTATTTATATTATTTAATGTTTTAAAATATATTCGTTCTCATATTTTTGAACAACGAAAAATCCAACATTGAACAACCAAATAACAATCTAATCAATGAAGAGTTTTTTCAATGCATTAAGTCTCCGTTTCGAATCTTGCACATCCCTTTGGTTACCACAACATTATTTATACTACTTAGGGCATCGAAATCGCAAGTAACTTTATTTGAATTCTTTTCTTAGTTAATGAAAGTTTGTTTCAATGTAAATTAATTTATTAACTTTATCTTAAAGTTTTAATAAAAATTGACTAGTTAAATATATGATGTACTACCTCTGATATAGATGGGGGAGACGCGCAACGTTCATAAAGGGGTACTGGCTTCAAGGGTGGAGAGTCTTCAGATTCTAGAAAAGATGACAATTCACTACAAGACGACTTTAAAGACTGATCCGAAGACTGCCCGCTTCTTTTCGTTTCTTCGTCTATCTTTTGGAGTAAGATTTGTAGATAGGCCAGTGCGTCGGCTAGAATAGATCGCTTGTCCATCTGTCACGACAAAGTCAGTTAGGTTACAACAGCTTTGTTTTAAACACAATAAATGTGGGTCGAACTTAATCATATTGAGTAAACAATTAATATCATAATCAATTTTTGTTTACCAACTCTTCTTTTTCTACAGATCGTCTAATAATTAAGGGACCCATTGAAGAAAAATAATCGGTTTCAGACTAGGCCACATGGATATAACAATGTGTGGAGGGGGTAATTAAATTAAAATACGAGTAAAACAAGAAGCTTCATATGATCTAAATCTTAAATCAGCTCCACACAATGAAAATGCAGTATGCACAATAATTTGAACACACCATACTTAAATTTCCAGCTCCCAAATATATATAGTAAAGGTGTGCTTAACTAACAAATAACAATGAAACATACGCACACAAGGGCGGAGCCTGGGTTAATTTTTGGTCCCGACCTCTCGGCCCAGAGCTAGAATTGATAGTGATTTTTTAAATCTTTGTTTAAATAAAACTATGTATAAAATTCAAATTAACTATAATGTTTAAGTGCACAATATACCAAAAATTAAAACTACCATCTACCAAAAAAGAAAAAAAAACTATTATTTGACCCAAAAAATCACCATGAAAGCAGCAATCCCATATTTCATCGATTAAAAAATAACTTTCACAAAAAGTAAGAAAAATTTGGGGATCGAAGATTTTATTTCATTTTATACTTTTATATATTCTTAACATAAGTTATTTTTTTAAAAAAAAAAACCACTTTTTAGGATATGGCAATTATTTTTGGGGATTCAACGAATTTAAGTGATATATCTTAGGTGATAATATGTTCAATTCTAAAAAAAAAAATCATGTTTTGAATTTAAAGTCACATCTATTGAAAATTTATGTGATATGAGTTCAAACTTTGGTGGGTGCAAAAGTTATTTTTTTCTTATCAAAAAAAAATCTATGTGATATATTTCGAGACGTGCGGGCACACAACAATGTGTCACACTGTTACTAGACATTGAGTGTGATGAGGTATTTGACGACTTTGTGTCAAGATAGCATTTTACCTTTTTAAAAATCGTTCCCTTAGGGCATCTTCAACCCATAAACTCTAAAATAGAGTTTTTCTAACACTATTCACCTCTAATTTGGAGTAAACAGTGACATTAATACTATTCACATCTCCAACCCATCAACACTATCTTTAACACTATTATATTTTTTATCATTATTTTAATCAATTTAATTTTTTTTATACACAAAAATATAAAAAATAATATAAAAAGGATAAAGAAATAATAAAAAAGAATAAAAAATTTAATGAATAGTATTAATATGTTGCAACAGCGCGTCACTATAGCATTGGAGCACCAAATCTCCATCACTGTAGCCGCTCTTATGGTTTTCCTTTTTTGGATTGGGTTGTGATCATTTTCTTGGGCTGCGCTTAATCCCAAGTTTGGGCCAAATTATATCTAAAAATCGTTTTTTTTTTTTCAACGTTGACTTGGCTACCCACCTAGCTCTGTGCCTGTGCGCACCCATCTCGATCAAGGTGCACATCCCATCATCTCAAAAGTAAAATGATCTTATTTTAACAATTACCATTAACATAAAAGTGAGGCTGAGAAATTATTATATGAAAATGCTTTAATGACATTTTCTGCGAAGTTTTCATAAAAGTACTAATGTTTTTAGTTTAAATCCGAAAAATAAGATGGTGTTTTTTTTTTTTCCCAGAATAGGCAATAGCGCCTTTTCAAAAGGCGCTATCAAAGTGGGTAAATTTGGTTGCTGACGTGGACGGTCCACGTAGGACCGCCCTTACACAGATAGCGCCTTTTGAAAATGCGCTATCTGTGTAAAGTCGTCCACGTGAACCGGGTTACACGGATAGCGCCTTTTGAAAATGCGCTATCCGTGTAACCCTTGCTGACGTGGACAGTCCACGTGGACATCGATGGATCGAATATCGCCTATGGGTTGTGCGGGTTGTCCGCCTCGCAATGCGCGCACTACGTGTAACCCGATCGACGTGGACATCGGCCGTTTCGGTCGGCGCCTATGGGTTGTACGGGTTGTCCGCCTCGCAATACGCGCACTACGTGTAACCCGGTCGACGTGGACATCGGCCGTTTCGGTCGCGCCTATGGGTTGTTGTACGGGTTGTCCGCCTCGCAATACGCGCACTACGTGTAACCCGGTCGACGTGGACATCGGCCGTTTCGGTCGGCGCCTATGGGTTGTGCGGGTTGTCCGCCTCGCAATGCGCGACGCCGGCCAGCGGCGAGGGACGGAGAGGCCGAGTACAACGCAGCCAGCAGCAACGTCCGCGGGGACGTCGCGGACAGCCGGCGAATGGCGGTGGCGAAAGATCGGCGAGTCCATTTGGTGAGGTGGCGGTGACGTGGCGCCAGGCGTGTACATATAATGCCTTTTCAAAAGACGCTATCTGTACACGTGGCAGCCACGTAACCGCCACCTCACCGCCATGACTTTCCTGCGATAACGCCTTTTCAAAAGGCGTTATCGGATGTTGGTGAGTTGGCGGTGAGGTGGCGATTACGTGGCGCCACGTGTACCAGATAGCGCCTTTTGAAAAGGCGATATCTGTACACGCCTGCCGCCACGTCACCGCCACCTCACCGCCAACCAAACCAACCACACCCAATAGCGCCTTTTGAAAAGGCGCTATTGCCTACTTCAGTAATAAAAAAAAAAATTCTCTCTATTTTTAAAAATTAATTGTAAACTAACCCTACTTTTAAAAAAACCCCTATTTTCTGCACCCCTTTGGACACCGAGTTGTGTGTTAATTTGCTGTCCGATGCACGCATATATATATATATATATATATATATATATATATATATATATATATATATATATATATATATGAGACAGAGCACACGATGCCCAGAGCCAGTGTGAAAACTCGCTAACCCTAGCATCGTCCAATATTACAGTTAACTTTTGTAATAAAAAACCGACTTTTAACTCTAAACTTAAAAGACTTGAACCTTTAACTTCTTCCGTGGGTGTGGCTACATTATTAAACTACCATTAACTTGGCAGGAATTATTTTAATTAATTAATTTGATAAGTTGCACATCTCTTAATGACTGGTGTCGCGTCACTTTGAGCTGTGTAAGAATGGGCATCCACATACATGCTAATGGACTTGAATTGACCAAATTTGTCACTTCTAATTAGTAATGTTATGAAATCATGCATGTACCAATAAGAAAAATATTAGAATGACAATCATAATATCATACCATAAGACACATTGACTCACAAAAGTCATTTATACAATCTCGACCCATGTATTATGAATCGAAATTTATGTATGCCTTCATCATAGACTCTTATAAATCAATGAGTCATGCAGTTGATGACGTATGTTCGAGCACTTCTTTTCCCATTAATTGTATATTTACCTTTGTGATGTTTGGGACGAGAGATCTCAAAGTATAGAGTTGTTGATTGAGGCGTTTCCTCCGATTGCGCTCCGACAGTAGATTCTTACTATCTGGTTTCCGATGATCATCGCTCTCCGTGTCATCTTCTTGTTCCAAGTACTCCTCATTCAGTTGCGGTGGCGCCCTTTGCTCATCTCCAGTCGTCTCAATGAATTGACGATAATACCCCTCACCATCATCCAAAACCTGAGCGGGCCCTTCATCCTCCCACCAGTTCTCCATATTAAAACAGTGCTCATTGCTCCCCAACGACACATTTTGAATCCAAACGTCGATGCTCTCCTCTTCCTCCAAGAAAAGCCCCTCCAACTCCTCCATATTTCACAACCACCCAAGCACTGATTAAATGATTAGTACTTACTAGAACCAGAAGCAGTACTTGGAGAGTCGAAAACGCTTCAACATGTACGCTCCATACCGCCTTCTATAATGGTCATCGATCTTGGCAAAATCACGAGTAGTTGTCACAACAAAAAAATTAATTATTAGCACGTGCTACGCGCTCTGTGCGTCGTTTAAGGCATTCCCGCATTGGGCAAGCAGAGGACACGTATAAAACTTAGGAAAGTGATCCGGTGACATGTTTAGAATAATTTATACGTGCATTAATGAGGGGCGCTATGTGCACCCCAATTGTTTATGAGGGCACCCCAAAAGTGTACCAATTTACATGCATTTTGGGGTGCTCGTAAACAATTGAGGTGCACATAGCGGTGCTCGCATTAATTTGTTGCACATTGTTCGAGTTGTTAGAAACGCATTGATTACTTGTGAATGCAGATCTCCATGAAAAATTAAAGGACTACAGCAATTAGTATTTAAGAAACAATATCAAAAACAATAACAAAAAAATCTGTTCGAGTACATTCTCACAAAGTTTTTATTAGTAATTTATGATACCTATATAAATAAAAGGCAAAACCAATCTTTCGGCCTTTCAACTCTGAACCGTTTACACTTTTGATCCCTCAGCTTTTAAAACAATACATTTGGTCCCTGAACTTTTTATGTAGTGTAAATTTAGTCTTTCTATTAATTGAATCGTTTACATTGATGATGTGGCAAATGTGAATCGCCACGTGGCGCGTTCCTTTTTATCTGAATCGGCAATTCATTGAACCAAATCGGTTCCTTAAAAAACCAAACCAAAAATCAAAAATCAATCCCTAATTGTTTTGTTCACACAACATCATCTCGTCTCTCTGTGGGTTAATTGGAAGGTCCCCCAACTGTCTCTTTGTGCGTCATCATCAACCTCTCGTCTGTCTCTGCGTTTTCCCACATCATTTGTATGCTGTGATTGTTTCTACATTAGCTTTCTGTTGAACAGGTTAAAATTTTCATAGCAAGGCGTCCAACCGCAGCCATCGAGTCATACTTTGTGCCCGTTAGCAAGGCGTCCAACCGCAGCAGAATCTCAAGGATGATTTCATTCTCTAACTATCCATTCTTTATTTTTGTGTTATTTACCTCTTCCAATTATTGGAGCATTAGATTGAGCAAAACCAATTTCTTTTGCCATTACTTTATGGTAGAAACATTGCTTTAGAAAAGAATTGTCTTATTATTATTTTTTTGGTAGTAAAGAATTATCTTATTCATTCATTTATACAAGTTCAGAGTTTTAGTGGATCGGGGTCTCATGTTCTCCTAATTACAATGTTGTTTTAAAATTTATATTCTATTGCTCATATATGATTAAAGACGCTGGTCTTTAATTATCTTTTGGTTTGCCTGTCATGCAAAATTATTTAGGAGATTATTGAAAATTTTTTTCTTCAACAACATTGATTGGAAAAGTTCCTGTTCAGTCATTTTTCTTCTGAACTCATTTTAGGTACTTGAATCTTGTATTCTCAACAAAAAATTGTTGACTCCAAATCGATAAAAAATTATCAAGAGGTAACACTATAGCATTTTTTGCCTTTAATAGATGTTTTAAAACCCTATTAAATAGAGTGTTATTAAATGTCATGTGAAAATGTGTTATGTTTTAATTTTTAATACATGTATTACATAGAGGTTTTTTAAAACTCCTATCAATTAAGTGTTATTTAATAACACCCCCCTTTAATAGGGGTTTAAAAACCTCTATTAAATACCGAAATTGTTCTATTGTAAATCTATTGTCTTTAGCTTGAAATCAAACCAACGACCAAGCCTCAATCGCAAGCCCAAACCACTTCAGAGCCTCCACATAAGATAACCGCGATCGCGAGCGTGAGCAAGAGAGAATTGCGACCGTGAGTGTGACGTACAAAGAGCGTGAGCGAGGGCAGAGAATGTGAGCGAAGGAGAGCACGCACAAAGAGTGTGAGCGAGGGAGATACGCACTGAGAGGAGATGAGTGTGAAAACGCAGAGAAAGACGAGAGGTTGAGGATGACCTACGGAGAGATAGATATGATGTTGATTTTTGGTTTGGTTTTCTAATGAACCTATTTGGTTCAATGAACCGCCTTTTCAGATGAAAAGGAACACCACGTGGTGCCACGTGGCGATTCACGTTTGTCACATCATCAATGTAACCGGCCCAACTAACGAAAGGACTGAATTTACACGACATGAAAAGTTGAGGGACCAAATGTATTGTTTTGAAAGTTGAAGGACCAAAAGTGTAAAAGGTTCAAAGTTCGGGGACCAAAAGATTGGTTTTGCCTAAATAAAAAGACCCAATTACTCTAACCCCTAAAATCAATACAACCACTTTTCCCCTTTCCACCGCCACTTCTCCACCACTTTCACCGCCATAGCCGCCGCCGACTACCTCCGCCGACCGCCGTCATCTCCCGAATATATATGTGATTAAAACTGAAAAATACAAAAGCCCACAACACATTTTGTGTTGTTACATTTCGTGTTGTTGTTGTCAAGGAATCTTCACCCATTTTGCTAAGTTTCTTCTTCTTTTTCTAAAAATTGTGGTCTTCTAACGTGTCTCATGGAAGATGAGACATGGAGAAACAGAGAGAACAGAGCAACTGTGAGAGATGAGTGTTTGGGGTTTGGAGATAAAAACAGCTCAAATATAGAATGTATATAAAGAAATGCTACATATACTTCACGCTCTGTAGCCTTGTAGAGAAATCAAATCACTCACCAAAACAGAGAAAGATAAAACAGTTTCACACACAAAGAGAGTAATTTTTTTGATATAAGGACGTTGTATATATCAAAAAGAATTATGTACAAAGATATAGGGTGATGTACCCATATATCAATTATCTACAAAACCATGTGCACTAATTGGCACCCAAAAAAACAAAAAGACTCTGAACTTTTGCAAAGACAAAAGCAACAGCCAAGATAACCCCTAGTGCATTAGTCGATCCTCAGGAAAACAAAACAGCAAAATATGTCGACCCAACAGCTACCCGGTTTCCTGGCATTCCAGCAAGTCGTTCTCCTACCATAGCATCGAATAAGCACCCTGCCAAACTCCTTTTCCTCGCCCGCCTACTTGAGCATACACACAAAGAGATCAGTAATTAGAAACTCTCTCTCTCCCGGCCAGATCTGGTCGGAGAGAGGAGGGTGGTCGGCGGTGGTGGATGATGAAGACGGAGGTGCTATCGGTGGCCGGTGGTCACAGCGGTGTTGGTGGGGATGGTAGTCACAGAGTCGGAGGCAACCATATAGGTTGAATCGTAAAAAAAATAATAGATTGATACAAAGGGTATTTAAGTTATTTTAGTTATTTGAGTCCGAACTCTTTGAGTCCATCTAGCACTGCCCAATAAAATCTATTTGGACTCATCGAATTAAATGAGATGCATAGGTGTAGTGCGTAGATGGTTCCAAATCTCGTGAAGCTCATGAGGAGAAAGTCCCGGTCAACTTGCGCATTGTGTAACAGTGACAGCGTGTGAACGATTTAGTGGATTCATGGGGTACTATCATTTTACGTCGAAATCATTAAAGGCGTGGTGGACGCTTCTACCGAAAAACTCGTGGAGCATACGGCGAATAGCAAGTTTTCGTCAATTAGTCTAGAATATAGGGGATGGTTAATTTGACTTGATCATCACTGATCATTACAACCGACAACATTAACTTGGGATACTCAAATTCACCAAAGTACACATATTTTTACTTTTAATGAGGAAAATAGGGGTCAAAATTTTTTAATTCCGGGGTAGGCAATAACGCCTTGTGGGAAGGCGCCATCTACGTGGCATGTGACGTGGCCATTTTTTTTTTTTTTTTTTTGGAGACGTGGACATGTACACTGATAGCGCCTTCTGTGAAGGCGCTATCAGTGTCCACGTGGATCGGATAGCACCTTCGCAGAAGGCGCTATTGGTGTCCACGTGGACATCAAGTTAATGGGGCGCCACGTGGATCCACGTGGCGGTGTACAACCCAATAGCGCCTTCGGAGAAGGCGCTATTTGTATAAAATTTTTAGTTGTGTCCACGTGGATCCACGTGGACACATTTCTGTGGGGTGCGCTGATAGCGCCTTCTCAAAAGGCGCTATCAGCGCACCATGTCGTCTTCTTTCGCGAAACCGACGCAGAGAATATTCTCTGTGTCGGTTTCGGTAGGGATGCAGGGGTAGGGATGCGGGGGTAGGGGACGTAGGGGTCACGGGATTACGATCCCGTGACCATGCCCGAATAATTGCCGCTCCGCCTATATAAGGAGGGGGACGGGGAGCTCGGCCGGAGGGAGACCACGCGCGGACGGAGGAGCGTGAAGGAGGCGGCGAAGTCACGTTGATCGAGAGGACACACGCAGAGGAGGTAGAAGCGGCGGAGGAAGAAGGTCTTCTTGCGCGCGAAAGCGAGGAGGAGAGTGGAGACGAAAGGGGAGCAGGGAGGTCCGCGGCAGAGGCGAGGCGAGAAGAAGTGGCAGTGATCACGGAGGAGCGAGATTTGCGTAGGGAGCGCGGAAGCGCACGGCGGCGGGCACCATCGTCTCGGCGGAGGAGAAGTAGGAGGTCCAGTGAAGGAGGAGGAGGTATGTACGTGATGAAAAATAAATGGCAAGTGAGGTTAAAGTATGTGTTAGTTTTTTTAGTTTAGGTATGTGTAATTTGGTTTAAGTTTGTTTGTTTAGTTAGTTGATTATTTGTTAGTTTGTCTTGTTTTAGGTATTTAGCTTAGTTTAATTTGGTTTTTAGGTTAGTTAGTATAGTTAGAGTAGTTTGTTTAGTTTAGTAAGTTTGTTTAAGTTAGTCGCTTAATTAAGTTTGTTATAGCCGATTTATTATACTATTTGTGTTCTAAACAAACGAAAATACAATGTTATTGCAGGAATATTTTGTTGGAGAGGAAAAGCGGTGGAAAAAAGTAAGTTCGTTAATTTAGTATTTTCGAAGTAATTTATTTAGGTTAGTTTATGGTTTGCATGATATATAGGGACATAGGTATTTTGTTTATGAAGTACGGTTGATATATTTATTTAATGAACGTTATTACACAGAAAATGTAAGTGCGAAAGAATAAGTATGCTCTGTAGTTGCGCTATTATTGCGATCTTCTACATCAGAAAGTTCGACTGCGCTTTATCACCACATGATTTTCAACTAATTCCCCTGAACAATTTTTTGCAATTGTCTGTAACATCTTTACATATAATTTCAAAACATTATGTAGGACATGTCACAAAGAAACATCCCTATTCTATTCTATGCGTACGGCTCCATTGTTAATGGGGTCAATGGCATCGCGTACAGCTCACCCCCATCAGTAGTGTTGTGGGTGAAGTTTGGGTCTAGTGCCCGTGAAATGATTGATGACGTTTCTAACGCGTTCCCGAATGTATGGCGAATACTATAGTTCATATGACGTATCGCCACATGATGCCTCTCCCCGGAGGCTCACATTATTACGTTCCTGTGTTGTTGAATGATGCGACACACTTCGACTTGATGTGGGATACGGTGGACAAATTATCAAAGACCGCAACGATTGATATCTATTTAACATTTGAGTCAGTCGACTCAAATCAAAATCGTATGATTCATTCGCAAGTTCTTGACGAACGTAGCGGCACGCCAGACGCAGACTTACTAGACATGGACATATTGCACATGCAATCCCCAATGATGAGGTAGCGCAAGAGGGGTTCGTTGCTCCATTACATGAAGATAATAATGCATATACCGACGATGACGAAAACGACGACGAAAATATCGAGATCGATGAGGAAACGCATCACAAATGAAGAAGCTCCATCGATTGCGGTTTGGGATGACGTTAACGTTTGCACAGATGATCCAACATATGATCATCCGGGTGCGGAGAATGTCGAAGATGATGAGCAATTTGCTATCGATGAAGAGATTATGTTGGAGGAAGCTAGTGACGATGAAGTTCACCAACCTATACCGGGGTATAACGAAATCGATTGGGAGGTGGCTAATTCAACTGCAACACAACATTCCCGTAAGCAAACTTGGGGGGACATCCCTAACTTCGATTTGGAGATAGGGATGTGTTTTGACAATAAAAACGATTTACAACATGCCGTTAAAGTGTGGCATGTTAATAGACATTGTCAATACCATGTGATGGAATCGACTACAACTTCGTGGGCGATTAAGTGCAGATTTCCACAACACGGGTGTATGTGGCGTCTTCGCGCATGTTTCCGAAAGAAAACACTATTATGGGAGATAACACGGTTAGACGTACCGCACACGTGTATTAATCCCAACGTAGAACGCGGTCATGCCCAACTTGACGCCAACATGATGGCGCGAGAGATCCAAAGCGTCGTCAAAACCGATCAAGGTGTCACGATCAAAACATTAGTAGAAATAATAAAGAAAAATATGGACACGAAGTCAACTACAAGCTAATGTGGGATGCCAAGAAGAAAGCAATTGAATGGGTTTTTGGAGATTGGGATGAGTCGTACGCTCAATTACCAAGATGGTTGGTCATGCGGTGAGGAGTAAGAGTCCGGGAAAAGAATCGAGTGGTCACACAGACAATGGCATGATGATGAAATAAGTACCGCGTCTCCACAATTTCGTCGGGTGTTTTTCGCATTTGAAGCTTCAATACAAGCTTTCAAGTTTTGCAGGCCTCTGCTTCAGATTGACGCGACATTCCTATATGGCAGATACAGTGGGAAGCTCATGATTGCGTTATCTGTTGAGGGAAATGGTCACATATTACCAGTTGCTTTTGCCGTTGCAGAAACCGAATCAACTGATTCATGGGGGTTGTTTTTGCGCATGCTGCGCAAACACGTGACAGATAGAGAAGGGATATGCGTTATTTCTGATCGTCACCCTGGCATTTTGGAGGCGGTCAACATCCCAATCAACGGCTTTTGTCCCCCGAAAGGGTACCACCGTTATTGCTTGCGACACTTGCTTAGTAATTTCGGCACACAATTCAAAAATGTTGTCCCCCTGAAAGTACTACTTGGTCGAACAGCTGTTCAACATCAAGAACGAAAATTTATTGCGTGCATGGAGCGTTTCACATACTTATCGTCACGAACGCCACAATGCCTGCAATATGTCAATGCCATCCCTAAAGAACTTTGGACCCAATCGCACGACGGAGGCATGCGTTACGGATGGATGAATTCTAATGGTGTTGGTAAGTACAAAATACAATGTATTATTTGCACTATAATACATTAAATATTCGACGAACCAATATTACTTACTAGAGTTTCATCGGAAATTGCGAGTGTTTTAACGGGGTCTTGAAGGGTGCTCGATTCTTGCCAATTATCGCGTTGACTCAAATGATATACTATAGATTGGTGACGTACCACGATCAACGCAACCAGGAAATCAATGCGGCAATCTCAAAAGGCCAAGTGTACACTTGAATATGTCATGAAGAAACTCGCGAAATATGAGAAATCTGCAAGGAGGCATCACGTCACGTTGATCAATCGAGACATTGGTGAGTTCCAAGTGCAGATGGAAGACATGGAGATCGCATGCATAAAGGCAACAACACACAAATCGTCATCTTAAAGGACCGGGTGTGCGGTTGTAATAAATGGCGATCATTTGGTTTCCTTGCTCACACGTGTTAGCATCATGTGCGTTGATTCGAGTGAGCTCCGCGTGCAGCTTCATCGAGCCATACTATAGGTTAGATGTGTACGCACGGTGCTACTCGTACAAATTCAAGGCCATCCCGGATGAGAAGTATTGGCCGACTTTTGGGACGAAACTAATACCCGACCCCAGCGCGAGACGTGGCGAGGAGACCTAAGGGATCGCGTAGACCTACGGAGATGGATCTTCCTAATGTCCAAAGACTTTTGGACCTTTGCGATGTGGGATTTGTCACCAAGAAGGACATAGAAGAACAACATGTCCAAATAAAGATCATGAACGAGTACCAACTAGGAAGAACCGTTGTGGTATATGTCGTTTAGAGGGACATAACAAAAAAAATTGTCCAATGAGACCTCAACCATCCAATGACAACCTATAGTCGAGTTTGTATATTGTGTGAAGTAACTAAAGTTCGTACATATGTTGCTTGTGTGAACATTTCTTAATTACTTATCGTTTGGTTGCGTACAACACTCATTTTATTTTTCTAACATTATATGTAGTTGTACTACAATGGATCCAGGACCTTCGATCCATCACTATTGCAACTCCAATCTACACACAGATCAACGCGAGCATGGAGGGGCGAGGTAACATTTCTTACAAAGAATACGTCAAATTTAAATCAATAATGTATCAAAAACATACATTAATACACTATCAATTACAAGGTGTACGAAACAATGCGTGTACGTCGAAGACGTGGTTGTGTGGATCGAACGATGCGGATCATTCTAGGATGATCCCATATCTTCGTTCCAGTGGGTTCTATGGGATATCTCGTGTAGCATTTTTCAGCCTTGATTGGGCTTTGATTATCGTTTGTTTGTAGAGAGATGGCGCCCGAGACGCATACATTTCACATGCATTGTGGGGAGTGCACCATTACATTTCAAGACGTGCGAGTACAGCTAGGATTACCTATCGAAGGTATGCCTGTGACGGAACGACGGACGCAGACTATGCTTTGATGTCTCGCGAGAGGCTACTTGGACGAACTCCTGGTGGAGATGACGTCGTTGGATGTAAACTAAAGGTCGATTGGCTTGAGCGTAACGTACCATCAATAGATGATGATATCGATGAGGAGTCGGTCCGACGTTACGTTCGATCGTACATACTACAACTCATCGGTGGTTGTCTTTTCGCCGACAAGTCTAATCGATTCGTCCATTTGATGTTCCTACCATTCTTTGGAGGATTTCCAACTAGCTGGACAATATAGTTGGGGAGTGCTTGTTTGGCTTATTTGTACGGGAGTTGTGTCGCGGATCTCGCGCCGGGGCACATGAGGTTGCTGGCGCGTCAATTCTTTTACAACTTTGGGCATGGGACAGATTTCCATTCATAGCACCGCGGCGCCTGCGTGTTTCTAGAGCTCAGCAGCGAACTGTGGATGAACAAAATATGCTTATGGACGTTCCACTCGGACACAGGTATGAAAGTCGATTTGTCATTAATTTGCATAAAAATCTTGACCATTTACATTTATCTTAAATTATTGTCTTCTACACAGATGGCTCGATGCATTTTCGGTCTCACAAAGTGCGACGCACGTCGTATCGGCTTACCGTGATGCACTCGACTCGCAGAGGCATGAGAATGATGTGGTCTGGCAACCTTATGCAGAACGCATGGGGTCTCTTCCCGATTACTGTACAAATGGTAACGGAAGTTGGCTCTCGACGTGTCCCCTTATTTGTTTCCATATTGGGAGTGGCATCGACCGAGAAGGGTGATGAGACAATTCGGCATGGTACAAGTGGTGCCACCAAATTGTGCTTACGACGCCCAACCGCACCGCCTCGAATTGCGTGGACATCATCATGAAAATTGGGTGACCTTCCATGCAAGCTATATACACATGTGGGAGAATCGTGGGGACACCATTGCCACGGCGAGCGGTTAATGAAGGCCACGATCACCAAGAGTACATGACGTGGTATCGCTCGGTCACTAGGAGATTCGTTGGACACGACGGGCGTTACGTGACTACTCGGTAATATTATAACTCTTTATTTTCCTCGAACATTAAATCTCTTATATTGCGTGCTCGACCTCTTATATTTTGTATATCGGCGTAACTTGGTGCATCGATCGAGGCGAGTGTTTATCGAGGATGGGTACGAGCAAGGTCTTGTTCGCGCTTGATGAAGGGATTCAAATTTTAGACGAAGACGAAAGACGAAGGTCTACTCTTTCGCATGACGGACGGAATTGACGTCGAGCAAGACATTAATGAGGATAATGAACAGGACGATGAAGAAGACGATCGGGCCGAACCAAACATAGAGGTGAGAAGAAGACGAGCACGACCGAGAGATTGTGCGGGAACGCACCAGCGTCCTCGTCCACCACGTCCATCTACTCGGGCCGAGATTGCTGCAGAGAGTAGCGACGATCTCCTCCAAAGACGTTCATCTCGTTCGAGAGCGAGTAGAACAGAGTGTGGTGAGAGTAGCGACGATCGTCGCCACCCCAAAGCAAGAACCTCAAATGTTTGTACCCAGGGCCGCCGAGCGTGAATCTTCCTCCTTACTATTTTGATCCATACGCACCGGGCCGTCGTCTTCATATGTGGACCCCGGAATGCCTCATCCTCAAATGTATCCATCACGCCTCAGTACATGCCTAGTCCATATACTCCTACTCCATATAATTACAATATGGCGTATAGTGGAGACCCTTCATTCATGAACTTGTTGACCATGCCGCAGCCTCATGTTCCATTCCCCCAACCCCATGCAGGAAGCCAGTATTTCGGGATGGTTCCACCTCCTATTTTTGGTAGCATCAGTAGCAGAGGTGAGTCGAGTCAAGAACCAGAGGAAACGCAACAATCTACTCGACGTGATTCATCGCAAGACCAGCTACCTCAACAAGCTCAACCGGATGTACAAACACATCGTCCAACAAGACAAAGAGTACGTCCGGTTTGCATCACCGAGCAACAACGTCAACGGAACCGCCGAAATAGACCTGCATGATGAGTTTACTTGATGTCATGGTGATTTGTAATTAACTTATATTTTGGGTTCACAAAGTACGTGTATTCAACCTTCTCATTGAATAAACTTATTTCTCACGTTTTTCATATTATTATAATGTCGTAGATTTGATTACTCTTCAATAGTTAGTTTAGTTTGTTAAGTTAGTTTAGGTTATATGTTTAATTTAACTTAAGTGGTTAGCTTACTTAGTTAGGTGTCGGTGGTTAGGTTATATTAGTTTAGTTTGGTTAGGTTAATTAGGTTAGTTAGTTAAGTTAGTTTAGTTTAGGTGTTGAGGTTATGTTTGTTTAGTGTAGTTGAGTTAGGGTATGTTCCTTAGTGTAGTTGAGTTAGGTTATGTTTGCAATTAAGCCGATTAAGTTAGTTATTTTAGTTTACTTAGTTTGTATTGTTAGGTGGTTTGGTTAGTTAATGTTAGTTAGTTTAGTTTGTTAGTTACTTTAGTTTGGTTATGTTAGTTAGTTAGTTAGTTAGTTAGTTTAGTTGAAGTTAGTTAGTTACTTAGTTTAGTTTGGTTTGCTTAGGTTAGTTTAGGTAGTTAGTTTAGTTTGGTTAATGTTAGTTAGTTTTTAGTTTGGTTTGGTTAGGTTAGTTTATGTTAGTTAGTTTAGTTTAGTTTAGTTAGTTAGTTAGTTAGTTAGTTAGTTAGTTAGTTAGTTTAGTTAGTTAAGGTTAGTTAGTTTAGTTTGTTAGTTAGTTTAGTTTGGTTAGGTTAGTTAAGGTTAGTTATTTTAGTTTGGTTAAGGTTAGTTAGTTAGTTAATTAGTTACTTAGTTAGTTAGTTAGTTTATTTAGTTTAGTTGGTTATGTTAGTTAATGTTAGTTAGTTTAGAAAAGAGAGTTTAAGGTTTAAAATAATGTACATATATATATTCAAAATTGGTTTTTTTTATACAAATATAAACTCCTCATATGCATATTCAAATTTGGTTGTAATTGTCGAGATCGCTCGACGACGACGACGACGCTGGCAACCAATGGCGAGGGTCGAGTCGCTGAGAACGACGCGGTTGGTGACCCTGTTGATGACGTGTCGGTGATGCATGACAGATCGCGAGCGTTTGTGAGGTTCGCAGTGACGTGGCGTCCACGTGGCATGGGTTCGTACTGATAGCGCCTTTTCAAAAGGCGCTATCAGTACATGTGGCCTCCATGTCAGCGCCATGTCAGCGCCATGTCACAAACGCAATTTTCGCTCAATAGCGCCTTTTGAGAAGGCGTTATTGAATGAGGTGACGTGGCGCTGACGTGGCAATGCGTTATTGAATGATGTGATGTGGCGCTGACGTGGCGGTGAGGTGGCGGCCACATGTACAGATAGCGCCTTTTGAAAAGACGCTATCTGTACAAACCCATGCCACGTGGACGCCACGTCACCGCGAACCAAAAAACATCCCACTCAATAACGCCTTCTCAAAAGGCGTTATTGCCTACTTCCGTGATAAAAAAAAAAACCTCCCTATTTTGTGAAAAAAATTGTAAAATACCCCTACTTTTGGAAAAACTCCCTCTCTTTTGGGTGAGAACCAAGGGTTGAAAAGTGAACGTACCTATCTTATTGGACATTTCGGGTTTACGGTTCTACAACAGTTTGCACAATTTTTTTTAGCGACAAGCTGAATTTTGTCGCTAAATGTCAATACAACAAAAAGTGATTTTAGCGACGAAAGCTTTTGGCGTTGCTGAAACTTCTTACCAACAAAAATATTTTGTTGCTGAGTTTGTTGCTTATAGTCCGTATCTAATAGTTCTCGGCAACGAATGAGTTTGTAGTTGAAAACTGCTTACTCGTTGCTGGAATTCTTTACTTCAACAAATTCTAAACATGTTGTAACAAATAGTTTTATTGCTAAATTATACTAAAGCATAAAAAAAAAATTGTTCCACCAACAATTGCCTTCTGAAAGAACACTTGTTGAATATATAATTGAAATTTAAATGAAATCGAATTACATATGAAAATTAAATTGTTGATATTACAAATACACAAGTAACAAACAAATGAAAATCGAATTATAATTGAATTTCTAAATCAATACATAACGGAGACAACAGGAAAAACAAATCAAAGTGTCTAAATCAATACTTGAATACAACAATCCCTTTTTTCCAATGTTGGCTGAGGAGTGGCTGAGGATCTACGAAAGAAAAAACAAATCAAAGTGTCAGATAAATGGTATGTCTAACATTGAGAAGCAATACACCATTAAAGTTCTCAAATCATATGGAACAACCTCAAAGTTTTCAGCAGTAAACTTATTGTCTGAGTTGAAGGAAATTTGCCTTAATTGGTGTGAATACGCGCAGTACTCGACATCATATTTGCCAAGAACATCTCAAGCACAACTGCAGATCAAGTTTCAACATTGTGAAAAGTTTAAATGTCACCAAGAGCTGTCATGCCCACTTAAACAATTAACATTAATATTTAAATGTCGATACCTTCTTTGAACCTTCTTTTTCTTTTTTCTGGTTTAGTGCTACAATTCTATCATCCTCAGCAGAAAATTGTAGATCATCATGCCTTACAAATATAGAAGAATCCATGTGAACATGGGATGTGACTCTTCAGAGACATCTGATAAAAAAAAATGTGAACATGGGCTATTGAAGCATAACATTCACATTCATTCAGAGAGATCAAAACAAGGGGGTTCTGCAGAGAAGAAACAATAAAGTTGTAGTCCATTAGAACCTCAATTGATAAACAATCTGGCCCAAACACGAAAAAATAATAGTTTAAGAATACCTGATGAGTGCCTCTTGAATCAACATAATTTGCACAATTTACTGCCATGAGCTAGGTGAGAATTATATTTTCATAGAGTGGAAAGATGAAAGATGGCGAAGTACACACTTCAAGAATTTATTTGAAGGAGTGTCATGCATTACAACCTTCCCATTTTCCATGTAAACGACACCATCTGCGTACTCTAGTTCTTCCAAGAATTTCATTAATTATCTTTACTGCTAGTCGAAAAAATCAGATAGCATAGTGTATTCATTTAGAGCATTTCGCGACTCATCAAATATAGCGTCATTTTAAGTTTTAACAATTGAATTTCTTACATAAACTACAATGAGTCAAATGTTAAAAAAAATGATAGAAGAGTTATTAGTTAATTGGAAAAAAAGTGAAAGGTTCAAGACTTTGAGCTCGATATCAGAAAAAAATTAAGAACTTGGGAGGAGGGGAAAAAGTTGTGAGAATCAGTAAAAACATCGAATAATGCAGAACTATCAACTACTACACGTCTTAAAGTATGGTTACTACTATAAACAACATTAATCCCAAGAGTTGAGAGATCTGAGAAGATTATTTATCCCAATTTTTGGAAGCTTTGATGCATCGTCAACCATTCCCCATAATTGAAGTAACGAATAGACAAGCTAAGATCCCAAACAAGCTAATGTTTGAAATACACTGCACAAGACAACCTGATGGTTGAAGAATAATTTTATACATACTTGTCAAGATTAGATGCAGTTGCAGGAAGAGCATCGCATGATGGACTGCTTGAATACCCACCCTACAGGAATAAAATAAATTGCAACTAAGAAAATTATATACAAAATAATTACATTCTTAAAAAGGAAATGTAACACAAAAGTATGTCTTCACAAGCCTTGAAATCAATGAATATCAGGGAAAAAATGATGAGGAAGAGTGGATTGAATATCATGATGTTGTTCTCCTTGGACATTCTCAAAGGTCATAGAGAATGCACTTTTGATCAATACTGACTCTAATTCACAGCTGATACATAACTCTCCCATAACGGAATTTAAGCGTCGACATGTATCTTCTTGCCTTTCCTTTGTATGCAATAGCTCCCTAATTGGCTAATGAAGAAATCCAAAGAAAGAAGAGAATTGAAGTGACCATACACACACCCGCACATTCATGCATGAACCATTTGAAAAGGGTTCAACTTTGGCTTGAATATAGATTAAAGCAACATACATCATTGTTGTGGAGGCCCAAATGACATAGCTGTGGTAACATTTTATCAAGGAAATGCTAAAGTGACCAATTTTTGACACCTACGTACATTTGACACAATAATAGTTTAAGTACTAATCAACTCCTTAAATCATCAAATACTAATCATATTATGAATTCACAAAACCATATGAAGAAATCAAGTCCTATTTAAGCATTTTAAGTCATCTTCGGCACTGACAAATTATAACAATAACAGCGTGGTGCCTACATAGGTTAATTAAGCCAAGGCTTGCAAAACTGCACCAATTTGCAAAGTTACGTTCAAATTCGGAGCCCTAAAAATGGACAGCATAATAGTGAAATTGAATCTCAATTTCAGAATTTCGAAACATCAATTGTACAAGCTAAGTCCCCAATTTTGCAATGCTTCAAGACACAACCACAATATAATAATCCTTCAAAGTTAAATCATAACCAATACTCCCTCCCCGCACAGCCGAGAATTTCCCTTGTGACACGCAACTACTCGATATGAGCTGATTACGCGCCCAAGTCAGTCCACTCTGCTCCGCTTGTCACAAATTCATCATCTTTAGATTGCAGAGAAAGGAGTGGGAATGACGGGAATCGCTCCGAAGGCTTGGCAAAAGATAACTTACATTAATGAAGCCCTAATCATATTAGATCACTTTTAATTCAACAAACACATGAATCAATGCACTTCAAAAGGAGAGATAAGAGATTCTCAGTCACTCCAAATCATCAAATACTAGTTCTTCCAAGTAAATTCACACCATTTGAACCCCCAATTTAGCAGCTAATCAATTTTGAATCTTTCACTAGCTCGAATTCAACAACACGAATACCTAAATTTCAATTCACAACAACCAAATCGTACAAATTCAACAAATGCAAAACATACCCCTCTCCGCATCCGGCCAAACTCGCTAGACTTGAAATCCTCGCGAGCCGATTTCTGCAAACGAAGCATCAAAAGCTTACTTTAAGATCGACGACCTCCTCGTTGATTTGCTCTGTGCTCAACGCTCTGATCTCCTTCAATTCCTCCTCTCTCTTGGCCATCATTACCACTGAACACGACAAAGAACGGGTTCGTGATGAGAGTATGCTATAAGGAGCGACGGGTGCATGGATTCGAATGCCATGGAACTGATGGAAGGGTGATTTAGGGTTTTAAATTAGGGTTTGTGGAGACAAAATAGGGTTCGTAGGAGATGTGATTGAGATGTCTAACATCTTCGAAGCTGCATTTTCTTCATCGATTGAGAGAGCAAACGTGAGAGATTAGTCGTCGCGATTCATAGAGAGATCAGAGAGTCAAAAGATGGATCTGAAGTCATCGCCGCCATAGCCGTCTTCGAGAGTGTGAGTCACAGATCGATTGAAAGAGCGAACGCTAGGGTTTTTCTAGGACAGAAAAAGAAGTGTGCATAGCTCGAGCGAGCGAGCGTGTGAAAGTGAGATTGTCAATTCGTGTCAATCATTTTTTTGTTCTTAAATGTGCTATTTAGGAACAAACAAATTTGTTGCTATAACAAAAAGATACAAAATTACCAATTTGTTCCTTAAAAAGCAAAGTTTAGCAATAAAGTTTCCTTTCGTTGCTATAATTTTGTTGCTATAATTTTGTTGCTAAATCCATAATTTGTTGTAGTGTGGTGTACAGCGAGAAAATTTCTTGTCATCACTATACAGTTTTTTGGTTATGCAATAACTAATTAGCAATGAACTTAATCATCGCTAAACAATACATTTAGCAATGAAAGTTTTGGTAGCAAGGAATATCTCCTAGTAAACGTCGGGTATAGCGAGAGAAAATATTTTTATCACCATAGAGTTATACTCAGTAACAATTTATTAGTAAGAGTTTTACTTTATCACTAAAAATGTCGATTTACAATCAACTCAATATGCTTAATTGTAGCAAGGGTTTTTTTGGTCAAAAAAAGTATAGCAAGGGTTTTACTTTACTCACACCATACCAAAATCTCTCTCTCTCTCTCTCTCTCTCTCTCTCTCTCTCTCTCTCTCGTTTCGTCTCGCGCGTTCTTCGTCGTCGGTCGGTCTTTACCCTGTTGTTTGAGGATATTAGAGAGACGACGAGCTAGTTAGGGTTTCGAAGATTGGTGAAACGAAGAATGATTTGGCTCTACAATTGGGGAAGCAAGGTAAGTTAGGGTTTCGGTGTTTGTTATCTGATTGAGAGGTTTGCAACTTGGTTGTGATAAGTCAATAATAGACATTATTTTATAGTATATTTTAGGGTGATTTTGGATGTAAAATGTTATATTACACTAGGTTTTCTCTTGTTTTTGTGATTTCAAGTTGTATTTAGATTATGTAAGAAAATGGAAGAAAAAGAGAAGAAAATAAAGAATTCAGTCAAGTGGAGAAATTGCACAGCAAATCAAGAATGAACTAAGAATCACTACCAGCGAATCAGCATTAAATCAGCTTCTATAGATGAATCGCAAGTTAAATCGATGAAGGTCAGAGACAGATTTCCATTGATTTGCCTAACGAATAGACGATTCTGTGGTGATTCGCTGGGGTTGATTGTGAGAAATTTGGAGCAAATCAAGGAATTTCATTTTGATTGGATATGTACTACTTAGGGTAACGATCGGTGTCCCTAACTAGGTGATTAACCATAATTCAAACACTAATTAACTTGAGTTAGGCTCATGATTAACCCCTACTTGTTTCATTAACATGTGCATAAGATTACATGTCGTTTGGTGTTTATGTTACACGTTAAACGAATTTTATAGGTTATTGATTAATTGAAATTAATATAACCTATAGTTTATATTGAAATCAATTGAGAATCAAAAGACATTGGATAGGCCTCGAGATACGTTACATGTACTGATCCGTATCACTTTAACACTATGTCATTTTAAGCTCAATATCATTGAATTTTTCTTGAGATACATGATGGAAAATCATGATGAAAATCAAAGCATGAGGTGGTTTAATTACTTGGGTTATAAGTAAAAGATGAGGATTGAAATCAATCCTTATCGTTTACTTGTTATCATCATCATCTCTTCATTCTTCAAACCCTCTCCATCACCTCTGTTACTCACAATCATCAATGCCACCATGTTCATCTAGACGATGCTGCCATCATCACTGCCATTATTGTCTTGGTCACCATGAATATCACCTCTGTTGGTAAGCTCACTCACTATCTAACTTTCTTAATAGTTTTCATGAAGTTTAAGGGACAATTATGGTATAGTGGGTGTGTGAGAGCAAAGGTGGCTATGAGCATGAGTGTTGGGGTGGTGGGAAGGCTCAAGAGGTTCATTGGAATCTTTGTTTAGGGTGGTGGTGGGTCGCTAAGACTATTTTAATGGGGGTTTGTTGCTATGGTTTTCGTTGTTGAAGTTGTTGTTTTTGTTGTCAATGAAATTGGATGTTGTTGGGTGTGTTGTAAAGGTGGTGAGACCCATGTGTGGACTCTTGAGAGTGTTTTGGACGTGTTTGGAGGTATCCAAGAGGTCTGGGAGGTCGTAGAGGTCGCCGAGGAGGAAGGTAAAGTCGTTGTGAGAAGGCAGCATACGGTGCCACCAAACGACGACATGGGAATGAAACCCACGACGTGGAACTCTATTTTTGCAGCAATGTCACACTATGAAGGGCGCCATGGTTTCGATCCATGGCATGACCCACCGCGTGGTTCACGGCGCTGTTCATGGTGTCAAAATTGAAAATGTGATAACTCGAGTTCCGATTATCGGATTCGAACGAGATTTGGACCGGAGTTCTAGGATCATACTAGGACCATTTTAACATCAAAATTAATCCAAATAAATTTGTATTAGTGTAGATTTAATCGAGAATTACCTAGGAGACTCAGACGGTGTAACGAGACTAGAAAATCTAAATCGAGGTAAGTACAGATTCGCTTATTTATCAATTTTGCTTGGCTATGTAGTATATTTAGTTCATATAGTTTATGGAATTGAATGGGGGCTAAGTACACTGTGATTTGGTTTTAATAAAAATGAAAAATGTTTATGATATGATTAACGAGAGTAAACCCTGAAATTGAGAATAGGTCGTATAGGATATTGGTTTGGTTCCTGGCCTATATGTTAAATCCTACTCAGCTAAATAGGTTGCGTGGATTACACTTTTCATTATAGGGTTTAGGGTAGAACCATTGAACATTAATGGATTGCCTAGAAGTCATATGGACCAATATGTTGGTTTAGCAATCACATTAATGGTATCGGTGGGTAATCGACTCTAGTTTTACAAATGAAACGAGAATCATAGTGTAATAGCCATTGACTGTTTGACTTGCATTTTTTATGTATTAGATTATATGATTTCCTATTTCCTGCTAGCTATGATTGGTCATATTACTTTTGTATTTCATTGTTGACTATTATATGGATTGTTGATAGCTTTTTGGATCCTTACTTACTGAGCAAGTTAGAGTGCTAATCCTAAATTAACATTTCAAGTTATCAGGCCAGCGCTTCACCTAAATGGAAAGAGAAGGCCTAGGGGTTTAACGATCTTCGCTATGATGTAATGACTCCATTTATACATATATATTGTTTGAAATACATGTTTGTAATATAATAGGGTTGAGAGATTTATATATAGTGTTTTGATTTTGATAAACTCTGGATTTTCGTATAACATATGTATGACCAAAAAAGCTTTTTATTTTTTTTTCATCTTCATTGCATATACTTTGATTTTTATTTCGATCGATATAAAGGTTGATTTAATCAAGTACATAAGACGAGGTTGGTGGCTCTAGTTAAGTCTGACTCGTGTACTGAGGCTTAATTAGGGTTTCAAGTCGGGTATCGCTCTAATTGGGATATGAAATGCTACATATAGAATATTATATATATGAGCCTTGGGCTTCAAAATTAAGTGCTGCCCTTGAGTATTCTAGATCATATTTCATTTCTCTTGGAGCCATATTTATTGTTTCCATATCTATTAATTTTAAATTTGAGTTTAGTTTTATTGTTCATTGGATTTGGAGGTGATTTGAAGATTCAAAGTATTCAATAAGAGGTATTTATTAATGTATTTTATTTACTTTATTGTGACATTTGTTATGAACATGAATGAGTAATTTATTAATCTAAAATAAGTCCAAACATGAACTTAATTCGTTTTGTAATGTAGCCATAATGAAGATTAATTTGTACTAAATGCTTTAAACTTAATCATATTCTTTAATTCACTGATTTAATAGGTTGTTATTTGCATATTACAATCATGAAGCTTTGTATTGCATGCATAGTCTAGAATGTGTATTGTGATATTTGTATTCGACATGTGTCGAGCGTGCACAATAGTTTCCTATATTTTCCTATTATTTGTAGTTAAATAAGATATCGTTTCCATAGAGATTTTTCAAATCTCAAAGGAAAATATTTTTTTCTTATTTTTATTAATTTAGTTAATCTAATTAAATAAGAATTAAAATATTAAATAACTAAAAACTATAAATACTAACTTAATGAAACTAACTAACTTAACCTAAACAATTCAATTCAAACTAAACTAAACAATACTCAAATTCGATATAAATCAATTCAATAGCCTTTAACCAAGCACCGATTTTTCTAAATTCAATAGAAATACCACATTCTTATCATTGTAAGTCTACCAATTGGATTAAATGCAACACCGTAGAAATATGATAGCATCACACTCAATGAAAATCATGCCAAATCTAAGCCAATATTAACCGAAGTTGCATAATAAACAATTTAGAACACAATCACCTAGAACATCCACTCGGGAAAAGCCCTGCGGACTCGAGTTACTACTATAATTGTTGTTAATAACTATAGACATAGAATCAAAATCAAAATACTACATAACATATTTGCAACTATACATACTATATTAATCATCTTTAGTCGTAATACGCAAAGACAACTTGTAAAATCCGTGATTGACGTATATGAATAGATTTAAAGCATTAAGTATGTGATTCCTTAATTATAACTATCTAGCAATCCAAAGTATACACATGTCTAGGGTTTGTTTAGATTGATAGACTACTCACTCATGCTGGAAATAAACAATGCAAATATATAATTAAGAGACATAATGAATAAACAAATACCTTAAAATAAATCAAAGCTCAAATGTATCTTCAAACATCAACTAGAAATATAGAATAGACAATAGAAATAATGTAGAGCAAAAAGAAGAGAGTTATTTTGAAGCTTTCTGGCCTTTTTTATAATTTTCTTACGCATACATATCCTAGATAAACTCGAATTCTCCATATTAATCTAAATAAACCCGTAACCGAACTTAACTATTTATCAGCGATTCCTAACTTATACAAAAATCGCTGAGTCAATCACTAGAAATAGCTCTGTGTACTCCACCGATTTAGCTTGCAATTTCTAGTTCATTCTCCAATTCGGTGGATTCGCTGACACTTTCCTGCTACCGATTTAGGTTACGATTCCTAGTGTGTTTTGGATTTTCTGGCTAATCGCTGGACTTTTTTCCAAGTGACTATTTTGCTCTTCTTTTTCTTTTCTTCAATTTCTTTATTTCCCTATTTAAATCCTGAAATCACAAAAATAAGAGAATACCTAGTGTAATATCATATATATATATATATATATATATGAAATCAACCTAAATTACACTATAAAATGTGTCTAATTATTGACTTGTAAGTATTCTATATGTAATTTAAAGTAGTTACTAGGACTATTTACTAGGTCTATTACCATTAGATGTCTTAGGTGAATTGCGATCTAAATTTAATATTGAAGTGGCTTTCCGAAGGTATTAGGCTCACCGACACATGTCGGACGTGTATAATAAACTTCCCACCTATGTTATACTTTAAATATTTTGTAGTAGTGATAAGTGAGAATCATTTCCACAAGGATTTATTAAACTTCTCTAGAAAAAAGGACTTTTAATAATTTTTTTATTATTTTTTACTTTAATTTAATTAATAAATTAAAATAATAATTAAACTTACTAATTTAATCTATAATATAATAATAATTGACTAATTATACTAACTTAATTAAAACAATTCTAAAGTCAATATCAATCAAATGAATTCAATTCAATGATAAATAAATATCTAAAAAAATTCAAAACAATGAAACATCAATCCGTTTTACATTCAAATATGTTACTTTGGTCATATAGTCATGAGCATACTTTATAAAGCACCATAGATCATTAAACTTTAATCACAAGTAAGTAAACAACCTTTAACCATCTATTTGCTCTCCTTATACCGGTGGAAAATCCACGTTCTAATTTCATTGAGCTAACCCTTTTAAATATACAAAGACATTAACTTTACGCAATAAAACTGCATTACAATTTATGAAAACTTAAAAATACTAAATCTAACACCTTCAAAAAGCTACTTCAACATTAGATTTAGATATCAAATTCCCTTAAAATATCTAAACGATCATACATTTCAAACAATCATAGTTACTACTTTAAATTAGATAATGAATTCAAATATCACGATACACATTCTATACTATGCATGTAATACAAATATATGTTGGACTAAGTGGTTAGTCACTTATACTCCACCTTGAATTTTGATGACAACAAACAAAGTGAAATGATTCTAATAAGTTTGCTAAGTGTTTTCAGAATATAAAACTTGGCTAGGAATTACAAGTTTAAAAGGAAGATTGAGCTCCTACAAGATCAAGTCAAATGTAGTCAGTAAAGTTCAAGATTCGACTCACATAAGGAAACAAAGACCGAAAAGTTTACACTATAATTCGCGTAATTTATATAAGGTATATAAGTCCAATTATGCAATCCAAAATGCATTAGTTTCATGCATATCATGTTTTTTTTTCACGTTTTCCAAAGCTTCAAGTATCGGTTTTAGTACCATCTAAGTTTCATAACTTGAAATGGTGTTATATCATTTTTTATTGTGAAAACGAGTTTTTACGCATGCACTGGATTTGAAAAAACTATTGCAATTTGTTTTGAAAGCACCAAACTCAATTTGAATGCTTTTTGAAAAGAAGAGAAAATATTAACAAAAAAGCCCCTACATGTTTCATGAAATCGGGATTTCCAATTTTCGAGATTTGTAAAATCATCCGGCCAGTCCAAATGGGTTCGATGACTCATAATAAACATATTTATTATATTCCCAAAAGTTTAGTTGAATCATAAGTGTGTTAGGGAGTTGCTAACATGAGACCAGAACTTAATTAATCTCTAGTCCCTACTGGTTAGTGCACTAATGGGACTCATTAGGGCGCTAATGATGTCACTTAGCACGCTAACCAAGCTCCTGACAACTTTTTTAAAAAGCTTACAACTTTTGCTTTAATTTGAATTAATGATTGATTTTGGACCCTTGGATTAAGAGAACAGCCATAAACTATTAAAAAGACTTAGAAGCCATTAACAAACTACTTAGAACATTATTTTATTCTCTCAAGCTAAAAATCTCGCAAGTGTCCAAGTTTTCATATAAAAAATTCTTGATTTTTGTGTTCAACCACTTGAAATCTTTTGAGGCTACCGAATCATCCTTGGAACTGGTGCGACTGAGGTGTTCTAAGGCTTGCAACCACTTATCCAGAACTAATTTGAATCTCACTCATTTGGGGTTGTAAGAAAGTTTAATTTCCTAGCTTGTTTGTGCATAAACCACATCTTTCGTTGTGCTTGTTGTGTAGAAATAATTTATTGTGTTCTTGAACACATTTGTCACGCGTTTTGCACTTAAACTTGATTTTATAAACCCTAAGATTGATTTGAACAAGAGTTAGGACTTAAACTTAATTTTTATCAAACTACTTGTTCATTGGATTTAAAATCGAATTTATTCTCAACGATTTGGTTTAATCGATTTCTTGTTTGAGATTTGCGTAAAATCAGTGGCATACTTATATATCTCATTCATATTCATACTTGCATGCATTAGAGTTGTTAGGTTCTAATGTTGGGGCATGTGTCATATGTCAATCTACAAACATTGTTTATTTTATAGTTTTAGTTAATAAAATTGAGGTTTTCATTTGCTTTTTTATTATAAGTGATTGCATGTTTACCTTATAATAAGATCAATGGGCATTTATTGAAATATCCTAAATGTCCCTAGTCGGTCATTATATTGGGAACTATAATGAATTAAGACTAGTGTGAGTCTTGATTGATGGTTATATGATGATCATGCATATAAGGATACGAATCGAGATCATGACTACTTGTTAGGGAACAAGGTACTGGACCGACCCGCTATGAGAAAACCATATGGATTAAAACATAGGTGTTGCTCATGATAGATATATCATTTAGTCATTCGACTTGAGATTACCATAGACTTTAATATTAGGAGCATGATAATTTGACACAATCAAACATTGTCTTTAACTGGACGATTATAAAGAATGTGATTGATTACTATATGAATAATATGTGAAGATGTGTAATCAAGATATAATTTGTTACTCTCGTATAGGGAGAGATATTAGTGGATCGCTCAATATAATAGATTGATAATGGCCAAGTCCATGTGAATTGATATGATCAATGTCACTCGGATATTTTCAGTTTACCTAAAGATCGAGACTAGTACGATTGAACATTAATGGTGACTTTATCAAAAGATATCGAATGACAAAAGGATATGATATAGGTTATTAATTAGGTTGCATCGATTTTGATATTCATGCTACTCAGGTAGTCATAATGTCTTGCTAGAGACCGTTTATGAATTTGTAGAATTTCAATTGGTTCATAGTAATGAATTTATATGATAAAATTCATGACATATAAGCCCTTACGATGAAATATGATGAAATATGATGAAAATTTTAATATGATAAATTCCAAAGATTAATGTGATGAAATATGATAAAATTCATCACATTAGAATTTCAATTGGTTCCTATAGAAAACAAATCACAATTACAAAGATGAAATATGATGAAAATTTTAATGAATTCTGTGATAAATTCCAAAGATTAATTTCTTCTTGTCCATAACACGGTTTCAAAAAGCTTTATTAGAATATTTTTATGAATGACTTAATCACTTTGAACAAAGGTTATTAGACACAGTATGTGGTGGATCTTTATTTGAAACAACACCTATTTTAGAAAAGAAATCAATTAACAAAATAGCTAAACAATCTAAGCAATAAGATGAAAATAGCGAATCCTCAAGAAAGATACTTTATGAAGTTGATAATAGAAGAAACAATACGTATGATGATAAAATTGATTATTTATCTAATATGGTTAAGCCGTTAATTAATAATAGATCTAATCAAGTTAAAGTTTGTGGATTCTATAATGAGGTTACACATCCTGCGGATGCGTATCCTACTCTACATGAAGAGAATAATGAAGAGGTTAACGCAATGATGAACCAAATTTTCGGTCTTCTAAGAAATCAATATAATAACAATGTTTATTATCATAGAAGACAACACCCAAATCTTAGTTATGGTCCTCAAAATCAAAATTATAATACTTATAGACCAAGAGCTCAGATGCAATCTGCATCTAATTAGCAACCTCAACAAAATGCTCAATCTACGAATCCAAATTTAGAGTATATCTTGCATAATTTTATGAACCAAAGTCATTAAAACTTTACACAAATCTCTCAAAATCAGATTAAAACTGATACTACTATTAATGAACTGAAAAATCAGTTAAGTCAAAAGAATTTATAAATAAATATGTTAAGTACTCAATAGAGTAATCAAAAGTCAATGCTTTATTCAATGATGAGAAAGACATACCTATAACTGGAAAAATACTTAAACAAAGTAAAAAAAAAAACATATAAAACTATTGAAGAAGAAGAAGAAGAAATGATGTCTAATGTCATTCTTATTAGAGAATGGATGGCTGAACAATTGAAATATACACATTTTCCTGAAAGTTTATACCCATAGTATTTAGCCAAAGTTGAAGCATATGAAAAATCTTTACAAAAGTCTAAAATAATTGATAAAGATAAAAATGATAAGATTTATGACACCTTGAATGAATAAATTATTTATATTCTACTATTCGACAACGATTAGCTGATGCTAGGGAGGAAGAAAACAATAAAGACATTTTTGAAGCATTTAGGAAAATAGAAATCAATAAACCATTGATGGAATCAATTACACAATTTTCTAATTATGATGAAGTTTTTAAAAATTCTCTGAATCTAAGGATAAATTTTAGAAGAATTTAAGGAAAACTTATGAAAAAAGGTGTCAGCTTTAATTAAAAAGAAAGTACATGAGAAATGTTCCGATCCAGGAATGTTTTGAATTCCTATTACATTAGGAACTTCTTTTATAGATTTTTCTATGTGTGATCTTGGAGCATCAATTAATGTTATGTCACTTAAATTATATGAGTCACTGAAAATAGGTTCATTGAGTAATACACCTATTAATCTTACCTTAGATTACAACACAGTTATCAAACCTTATGGTTTACTAGAAGATGTCTTAGTAAAAGTAAATGACTTAATATTTTTAGCTGACTTCTATGTCATGGAAATGGGAGACTCTGTATCATCTAAATCTCTGCCTATACTTTTAGAATTAAAACAACTAAAACAAAGTTATGTATATTTGAAGGAATAATGTCTATAGAATTTGAAAACAAAATTGTCACTTTTCATTTTAATGATGAAGATGTCTATGATAATTCTGATGAAGCTAATAATGAACAAACTAATGATAATGAATCTTTCGAATTAAATCATCATTTAAAAGCTTAAGTATGTTTTATTAATGCAGTAACAATGGAAGACAAAAATGTTATGACAAAGAATGAATGAGTTGAAGATACTTCAAATGCAAAAAATAATAACTCAAGAATGGAGGGTTAAGTAACCAAAAAATGTTGAAAATGATCTTAAAATGGAGGAGTTTAAAGTTACAAAGAATAAGAAGAAAAAAAAGAAGAATCTAACAATTGCCAAGCTCCATGATCCAGGAGATATATACAAAAACATAAAAGTTTAATGGGCTTGACATTTTAAAGCTACTTGTGATACGAGTTATAAAGCAAACTACATGCCAATTCACTTCTTTCTTCATACTTAACTGGAGTTAGATGTACTTGCTTCTGAAAATGTTCTTCTACCAAACGGTTATTTAGTGAAAACAATAGTAGCGGTTACTAATATAACATTTCAAATTGACAAGTACATTATTCCCACATATTTTATATTTATGTCACACTTCATCAATGAAGATCCTCCATTAATCTTAGGACGATCTTTTTTAGCTACTCTACAAGCTGTCACGGATACTCTGAATAAGACAATCACTTTTAGGGTGCGTAGTCGAGCAATCATTTTCTGAATGGCACTAGATTGGACAATCTTAAATTTTGTTTATAAAACCAGTTTAAAATTGCGTGGTTCAGTCGAACCAATGATAGTAAACAAAAACGCTCTATGGGAGGCAGCCCATACTCTATATATGCTTTCAATTTTAGTATTATGATTAGTTAGTTGTTTTTATATACTCTCAACTTTTGACTCTTATAATGGGGATATTTTAGGAATTTAATTCCAAAATAATTTCATGTAAGATTGGTTGATCGAGCCAATTTCTTTCCGTATTATATTGTCTTTATGCATTAGTTTTTATGTTAATCGATTATTTATAGTAATGAAATTATTGTTTAGTACAAATCATAGTCAAATTCTAATAATTTTGAATAATTCTACCTTTTTATTAGATATATAAGTGGTAACTAAATAAGAAAATCAATTAAATTGAAAAATAGATAAAATAGGCCAACGATTTCTCAGCGATTCCAGTTTGTAATCGCTGAGAAAATCGACATCAGTTTGTAGAATTTTTAGCATAATTTCAAGTCAGCAATTTGTCACCGATTTGCACATATAAAAAGGATTCGCTGAACTAATCCTGAGCCACCGATGTTTATTTTCAGCGATTTAGGTAGTGATTTCCCAACGAATCCATTTAAACTCTGAATTGCTGAGAATGAATACTCGTTTTTAAAAATAAAAACTAAAAATCATTACATTTTCTCACATCACACTCACAAATCATTGCAACTTTTCGACTTGAAGATCAAATTTTTGACTAGATTCAACTTTCAAACGCTAAATTCTAGTGTATCTAAGTGATTCCCACCTTAATCTTCACACATTCAGCCTACAATTTGGTGAGTTTTGAAAATGTAGAGCCAACTAGGGCTTGAGCAAGAAGAGTTCGAAGTTGAAGCTTGGAAGAGTGTTCTAGAAGAGTTTTGAATTCTAAACTTGAAAGATTCACTTTCAAGAAGGTAATCAATGAAAACCCTAGCCTTTTATCAATTATATTTTTGGTTTTTCATGGATTTTTGGATTCTTATTAAGGTTAGAAGCTAAATTTCAAAATTTTTACTATAAATTGGTTTTGACGTCGAATGTTTTCAATTATAATTCTAGTATGAGAATGGTGTGGTAATTTGCTTATTGATATCAAACTTTCAAACTATTTTTAGCATTTGATGAATGAATTGAATTTTATATGCAAACTAATTTGAGACTAAGTTTGAAACGCGTTTAATGGTTTTTGTGTTTGTCTATCACATGACTTGAATTACTTACGAACGATTGTTTTTATCAATGATGATTTATCGATAAATTTTATCTGAATTTCAAACTCTCGATTTATAAACAACTTTTTTCGATGAGTTTCTCAGTTTTACATAGATAAGTTGAATTTTACTGAACACTTTTTTGACAATTTAGTTTTAAATGGTTTTACACGTTTATTCTTTTGCTTGCACATATTGAAATGGTCGGAAGTGGAAGAGGTAGAAATTTGAAGGAGGAGAAAAGAAAGGAAAATTAGTAGAGAAAACTAAGGATAACTCCAAAGTTTCCCCAATTAAACCCACAACAATTTCTTTTAACAAACCTACGATTAGATCACAAAGAGAGCCACCTTTATCGTTTAGCTATAACTCTAAGGAATAATATGAGGATGAGGAGGATGCATATAGTAGAAAAAGAGATACCGGAGGAAGTGAAGAATTATGTTCTTAGGAAGGAAAATTTTATGAATGAGAAGGCCTTTGACAAGTTTAAGAAAGATATAGAGAAATGAAGGAAGTTGATCTCGGAGAGAGGATTTAATGTGAAGAATGAGTTGAAATATATGCCTAGAATCTTAGATAACATTGATGTGAGAAACCGGGGATTATTGACTAGGGACTATAACAATTTAGACCTTGAGGATGTTCCTATTGAGAAGGGATGCGATATTTTAGTGAGAGAGTTTTATGCGAATGCCTATGGAAATGATAGCATGACAGAGTCACGAGTTAGAGGAAAAATAGTGGATTATTCTCACATAAGAATAAACTTGTATTTTGATTTACCAGAAGTTCACAAAAGAGAAAACGATGAATACTTAAAGCCTGAATATTCAATTAAGTACCATTATCCTATTGAAGAAATTAGGGGAGAATTAGAGGCAATCTGTCAGACCCCACCTAATTAGGGCATCTGACCAGCCTAGATTACCTTAATTCCCCTGATAATCTAGCAACCTTAATCTCAACATCAATAAATAATTAAAAATCCATCGTCTTAATTATCAAATATAATTATTTATCAACCACAAAGGATTCTAAAAGTAAATCTTAAACCTAAAAGTTCCGTAAGATTGATTAAATAATCTCTAAAATTTTCTAAAAATCTTTCGACAACACCTCCTCTATTTCTAAGCCTACACCGAAAAACTCGGTCTTCAAAAATCTTCAACAAAACATTCTCAACTTGGTGGAAATGCCGAAAGACTCATAATCCACCCATAACAATATATATTGCATCAACAAAAATTATTTATTCACTCTTACCTATTTCAGGTTTTCAAAATCCTTAAACCGACATTACCTTATCTCCACAACATTCCATTCCATCCTAAAACCATTTCAACAATTTCAAAAGAGATTCTAACCATACACGAACCATAAAACCTATTTATACTATATATTATATTCTAAAACAATACATACATAGAAAGAAAATAAACTGATCAAAAGTCACAAACAGTCGGAAAAGCTTTTTCTTTCCCTTATCGCCGCTAGAACCTTGGCCCCAATTATAAAAATTTGATAATGTCAGATAAGTAAATCCCACACTATCCAGTACACTTGTAATAATTAAAACAACAATGTAATCCAAGGAATTTAAATACACCTTTGAATCCATCTTGTTTCTGTTATCCGATCATAAGCAAATGACATATTCCAAAAGTGGTAAGTAAATAGTAAAAGGACTCATGCCTAGAGAGAATAGCCAAACGAGACTTGTTACTCTAGACTATGGGAGTATGATCTCGTTCAACGTGATCTCATGATAACCACGTGATGCAAAGTATCAGTGACTCCAGGCCTTCAAGCATAATATAATATTCTCCCCTATAACCGTGTATAGTAAACACTCTAAGGAGACTCAAATTGCCCTTATTCTACTTACACCCTTGTATGCATGTACAACAAAAATGCATATCAATGATCAATGCAATTTATATGAAATTATAATCATGCAAGTCAAATGTTACTATGAGACTTACTTAACCTTACAAACGCGATATTGAGATTCCCTTGCGCTTCGAGACGGTAAGCTAGTCCACACAGGGTTTTCAATTACGACCCTACAATTAATTTACAAGTCCAGTAAGATTCCAAAACCATTCCATAAGTATTTTCCAATTAGTGGCAGTTTAATTGACCCAATCGCGTCCCGAAACCCCTAAAATACTTCTTCGATGCCTGAATTTGTTTTTGACTAAACAATATTGTTTGACATCGAAAATTACGTTGTTTAGGCTTAAATATAATTTTTTTCAATTTATTATACATTGATTGTATCTGCCTCGACCTGAAAATTCCAAAATCACTCCAAATCTTATCCTCGGATATCCGGATCCCGATTTTGATTCCAAATTGAAGTTCATAATCAAAAACTAATTTAGAATAGGCTTTAAACAATTTTTCAAATCCCAGATATTTTTCGGGTATAGTAACACGTATTACGAGAAAAACCATAGTATAAATCCTTGAAAAAATTTTGAAATTTTTATTTTTCATAGAGATACACAATTTTTATTTATTTAGTCTTAAATATTATTTTTTTTTAATTTTTTCTCTAATTTTTCAACAATTTCTTTTTATTTTATACATTTTCTTTTTTAAAAATCGGGGTTTGACCCCCGAACCGACCCGCTTCGGTCTGGGTCTAGGATCAAACCCCAGCTTTCTTCTTCCTCCTCTCGTTATTTGTTTCCACGAAATCAATCATTTTTTTCCATGGGGTTGGGCTTCCTACCCTTACCCCGGCCGGGTCTCGGCGGGGAGACCTTATCCTACCATCGTCTTCCTCGAAGAATCGCTATAGCGAGTCGTCCGAGGCTTCCAACCCAACTTCACAACACACAACAATGACAAAAGCAACAACACATAACCATCAATAAAAACCAACACAACTTACCATGGATTTTGATCTCCACCCCACTACAGTCTCGAGATCCCTCTCTCATTAGAACCATCTCTTTATCGATCTTTTTATCACTCAGCTTCGAAACAACAGAGGCGATGTGTATGATTTGAAATATATATTAGATTTTCTCGATATTCGCATCGCACGAATCTCAAGGCAAATTTGATAGTTCCATTTCGTTATATACTTTTAATTTTCCTCGAGATACGTGCTGTGTATCTCGAGGTCAATTTTGTGGCTATAAACTAACACATCACCTCAACTAACTTAAATAAGATAAGTATAACTTTTCTCAAGATTCGCATGAGCGAATCTCGATGATGATCTCAATGAAAGGAAATAAAATCACATTCCTTAATGTGACACCGAATTTTGACACATGCCTACGCATATACATTGATTTTTGTTGAGATGGGATGACATATATCTCGAAGCGTGGATACACCTTTCCCAACAACCAACGTTCAACCATTCTTCCTCGATGCTCACGCTACATGTATCTCGAGGCGAATCCAATGTATATTTTTATTTGAATTAAACTATATGATTCATTTATATATATTTATTTATATAAACTATATTATATATATGAAATAATATATACACACCAAAGTATTTTCGCGACTATAAATTTACCGCGCACGCCAACTACCATCCTCGGGCATGCACACTATTGTATATCCTACGCATGTCAGTCTCGACCCTGCGTGTCACTAAGCGCCCATCAATTTATTAATTATTTTATTTAATTTCATGATTATCTCTTATTTTATGTCCATATTAAACCCTATAAATACCCCAATTTTGCCGAAAATTGGAGAATTTACCAATGAGTTCCGAAACTGCCGGACAACTCGTCTTGCATGCAAATCGAGGCGTGGGACCCACGTCGTCTCGTTAAGTCCATTCAAAGTTTAAAATTTAAATTTTTAAACATAATTATAATTATTTTGCGGGAAATTTGAAACAAATATTGTCAATATTTTAACTTCCATGGAACTCATTTCGACACGTTTCTCGAGCTAAAAACCCCTCGAAGTGTCAAATTTACTCATTTAACTTGAATTTCGCAAAATAACATAATATATAATACACAACATTAGGCACACATCATACGATAATAAAATTACTAGTAAATCTCAATTCACTGGTCCTTAACTTTTGACTCGCAGCCAAAACAATAATTAGTCTCCAAGAATCCCCGATTATTCGTAATTACCAGTTTAAAATTATTAGAATTTGACAATCTTCCCAACTAATAAGAATTTCTTCATCGAAATTAAAATTAAACAAAATTTACTTGGACTAAAAAAGATCTGAAAAATGCTCTCTCATATGTATCTCTCGTTCCCATGTTAACTCTGAATCATCATGAAATTTTCACTTAACCAAAACAAGTGGACTTTCTTTATTTTAAAGTGTTTGGACCTTTCTATACACAATCAAAATAGGTTGCTCTTCATATGAAACATCACCTTGAAAATTGAACTGATTCCATCCTAATATGTGATGTGAATCAAGTTCCATTCACCTGAGCATAAACACGTGATATACATCATAAACTCCGGCTAACTAATGTGGTAATGCAAATATATAAGCAACTTTTCCAATCCGTTTCACAATCTAAAATTGTCATATAAATATGAGAAAGAGCTTTCCTTCCAGTCCAAACCTGTAATGGCCTTCATGAGGGGAGACTTTTAAATAAATGCATTCTCCTTATACATTCCACAAATCGATGATAGAGATCATAATAACTTTTGTGCTTTTCCTGAGCCGCTTTCAATCTTAGACAAATCCGCTGATCAACCTGAGTGTGGTCTCGAACCATCTGTGACCCCAACTCCGCCAAATCCTCCAGTTCAACCCAACCAGTAGGAGAATGACAAGGTCTCCCATACAAAACCTCAAATGGAGTCATCTTAATACTCGATTAACAACTGTTATTGTAAGAGGACTCACACAAAGGTATGTATTCTTCCCATGAACCTCTAAATCCTAGTAGATAAGCCTTAAGCATGTCCTCCAACACATGGATCAACCTTTCAGTCTGACCATCCACATGTGGATGAAATTTAGTACTGAAATATAATTGAGTGCCAAGTTTGTTCTTTTATGCTCGCCACAATCACGTATGTACCGAGCATATCGATCAGAAACTATCGTCAACAACACTCCAAACAAGCAAGCCAACTATCGCTTACACAATAAGCTTAGTTGTGTAAAGGTATCTGAAATGGAAAGAGGAAGAAAATGAGCAGACTTTGTCAGTCTATGAACAATAATCCAGACTGCATCATGTTTTCTCTATGTAGTAGGCAAATAAATAACAAGATCCATCGCAATATGTTCCCATTTCCAATTAGGAATAGGAAGTGACTGCAACATACCTCCAAGTTTTTGCCATTCGGCTTTAACCTGTTGACAAATTTCACATCTATACATATAATCACCCACATCAACTTTCATCCCTGGCTACCAACACAATCACTCCATATCATAACATATTTTACTTTCATCCCTAGCCACCGACACAATCACTTCATATCATAACACATTTTTGTCCTGCTATGATGAATGCTATATCTGGACAGTTGAGATTCTCTCAATATCTCATCTCGAATCTTAGCTACTAATAGAATCCACAATCTGCCTCTAAGCCTCAAACTCTAATCCGTAGACTCATTCTATTCTGGATTATTACCATTATCATCAAACCCCTTGAACTTTTCATAATCCACATCATTTTACTGACATTCTATCACTTTATGAATAGAGACAGTTTGTACTCTAAGCTGAGCATAAATTGGTTCATCATCAGCCTCAGGAATCTCCGACAAAGTCATAGTGATGAATTTTCGAGCATACTCATAAGTCAACCGACTAACTCCATACAATGTTTCTACACTCCTATTGCTCAGTGCCTTTGCAATAACACTCGTTTTACTCGGATGATATTCAAGACTAAAATCAAAGTCTTTCAAATGTTCAAACCATTGTCTTTGTCTCATATTCAACTCGTTCTGAGAGAACAAATACTTCATACTTTTATGATATGAAAATAGCATAAAGCTTTACATATACAAATAGTGTCTCCACAGCTTCAAAGCGAACACAATCGCCGCTAATTCCAAATCATGAACATGATAATTCTTCTCATGAGTCTTTAACTGCTGAAAAACATAAGCAATCACTTTACCATTTTGCATTAACGCATAACCTAAACTAACTTTAGATGCATCAGTATAAACTGTAAGCCATTTCCTCGGTTAAGATAATATAAGAACTAGTGCTGAAGTCAAAAGCTTCTTCAATTCCCAAAATGCAGCATCATATTCTTTTGACCAAATAAATGGAACACTTTTCTAAGTTAGTTTAGTAATTGGCACACTATCTTAGAAAAATCTTTCATAAATTTACGATAATAGCATACCAAACTTAGAAAACTCTGTATCTCCATCACTGTGGTTGGTTCCGACTACCCAATGATAGCCTTAATCTTGGCTGAATCCTCTAAAATTCCTTCTGTACTAACCACATGACCCAAAAAACTTCACCTCAGATAACCAAAACTCGCATTTGCTAAACTTAGTGTACAACCTATAATTTTTCAAAGTTTGGATAATAACTTTGAGATGATGTTCATGATCCTTTTTCAATTTTTTATAATCAGTGCAAAGCCTCCAATTATCGTCCTTCTTTTTCACAAACGACTGGAGCGCCCCACGACGATGTACTTTGGTGAATAAATCCTTTATCCAGCACCTCCTTCAATTTAATTTCAAGTCTTGCCAGCACTAATAGTTTGAGCAAGAGTTTTCATTTCTTTCCTAGTGGCTCGCCCACCATTAGTCATAGGCAACCTAGACCATGTTTTCAGTGTATATAAAACCGAACAACCCGGAATATAAAAAAACACCATCTTATGTAAATAATCCCATTGTACATGATAACCCGCTGGCCAATCCATACTCAATTACATATCAAACTCTAGAAATTCCAACATATGTAGATTAATGGCCATCTCGTGTACAGAGATCTCAACAATACACTTCTCACATATAAAAATGAGGATACACCTAATCCTCAATTATTGTGTTGAGTATAAGATGAATAGGGACTCACAATGGAGTTAACCTTAACTTAATCACCACTTGACCACAAACTAAATTGAACTTTCGATAAGATTACGATTTGTATCTAAATCTCGTTTAGTCACTACTTGACCACTTTCCTCGATATGTTGTGTGACATATAAGAGGACGAATCTAAGAGTTGTGAACACACAATTTTGTAATTTCCTTTCTTTCCACATCCAAAACACGTAACTTCACTCGAATGCTAAGGGCAATCTCAGCTGATGTGACCTCATTTCTCATACCCAAAACATGTAACTATGGGTTTACTACCTACGAAAGATTCCTGGCTAGTTGCCTATCTTTGACTAGTAGCTTGTCCTTGAAATCATCGATTCTTACGTCGAGTATGATCGAGTCTATCCTAAGCCAATCGATGCCATCTTAGATGGTTTACTGGTTGTACTTGGAAAAGGATTACGTCGTACATATGATAGGACGACAAGTATCGTAGGCGAAAATGGTGGGTCTCCACTCTTCTCTTTATTCTGAGACTTTGGGTCAAACTTAGATGTAATCCTTTTCTAACCCTCAAAACCTAAGCCATGTCCTGAATCTATGACACCCTGATATCATTGTGATTCGCGTTAAAAAGCTTTTGTAGTAACATAATCTCAAGCTCTATCTCGAACCTCTCGTAGAGTGTTCTTGCCTCATCGTCAATATAATGATACCAAACTCTTCCTTCCTTTCCACCCATGACGTTTCCATTAGCCACCACTGGATCGTTCGAACCGAACTACAACAATCGATTCAACTCCGGAATGAATTATAGAGGTAGTTTGCTCCTCTTGAGCAGCTGAAGTAGCAGTAGCAACTTCTTGAGCAACACGAACCACAAGTTTATAAGCTGTCACCTATGCTCATAAGATATTCAACAACTCTGATCTCTGCCCAGCCAAGTTAAGAAATCTATTTGAATCCACATGTTGTGGATCCCTATTGCCCTCGCCAGCTCTTTGACCAGGATATTACTGTCCACTAATAATTTTTCGCTAAAATTGCAAGAAAAATGGTCCAGCAAGCTAATATCCATCGATATCTCGATAATATAAAGCATACATAACACAATCATAAAGTTTTTAAACTTTTTTACCCCGTTCTATCGCGTTACTTCCCAATTAATCACTCACTTAACCTCAATCAACATGGTTTTTTTAGAATCCTAAGCTCTGATACCAACATTGTCATACCCCACCTAATTAGGGTATCTGAATCTAAATTACCTTAATTCCCTTAATAATCTAACAACCTTAATCTCACAATCAATAAATAATAAAAAATCTATTGTCTTAATTATCAAATGTAATTATTTATCAACCACAAAGAATTCTTAAAGCAAATCTCAAACCTCAAAGTTTCATAAGATTGATTAAATAATCTCTAAAATTCCAGAAAAAGATTTTGACAGCAAATCATCTGTTTCTAAGCCAACACCGAAAAACTCGATGTTAAAAAATCTTCATCAAAATCTGCTCAGCTTGGTGGAAATTTTGAAAGACTCACAATCCACCCATAACAATATATATTGTACTAATAAAACTTATTTATTCATTCTTATCTATTTCAGGTTTTCAAAATCTTTAAACCAACATTACCTTAGTCATGAGCATTCCAATCCGTCCTAAAATTATTTCAACAATTTCAAAAGAGATCCTAACTACACACGAACCTAAAAACCTATTTATTATATATATTATATTAAAAAATAATATATAAATAGAGAGAAGAAACTGATCAAGTCACAAACAGTCGGAAAGCTCTCTCTTTCCCTTATCGCCGCTAGAACCCATCATTAACTAATCATAAAAATTTGATTTTATCAGATAAGTAAATCCCAAACTATCCAATACACCTATAATAATTACATGCATAATAACCCAAGAGATTAAACGAACAATATAATCCAAGAAATTTTAATACAACCGTGAATCCATCTCATTTCAATTATTCAACCACAATCAGATGTCGTCTTCCAAAAGTGGTAAGTAAATAGTAATAAGGACTCATGCCCAAAGAGGATAACCAAATGAGTTTCGTTCCTCTATACTATGAGAGTATGATCTGGTTTAACGTGATCTCATGATTGACCTAATCGCGTCCTAAAACCCTTAAAATACTTGCAAAATAAATTCTCCAATATCCAGATTTCATTTTGACTAAACAATATTGTTCGGCATCGAGAATTTTATTGTCTAGGCTTAAATATAATTTTTTCAATTTATTATATATATTTATTAGTTCTGCCTCGACCCAAAAACTTCAAAATCATTCCAAATCTTATCCTCAGATGTCCGGATCCCAATTTTGACTCCAAAATTTTGTTCAGAATTGAAAATTAACCTAAAATAGGCTTTTAAACAATTTTTCAAATTTTGAATATTTTTGGGTATGATAACACGTATTACGAGGAAATACTCGGTACATATCCTCGAAAATTTTTTGAAATCCTCATTTTTCATTGAAATACACAATTTCTATTTATTTAGTCCAAAATATTATTTTTTGATTTTTTTTCTAATTTTCTAGGAATTTTTTTTTATTTTCTACATTTTTTTTAAATGGGGTTTAACCACCGAACCCGATTCGATCTGGTCTTGGGATTAAACCCCATCTTTTTCTTCCTCATCTGTTTTATGTTTCCATGAAATCATTTATTTTCTTGTTCGTTGGGGTTGGGCTTCCTACCCAAACCTCGGGTTGGGTCTCGGCAGGGGAGACCTTCTCATGCCATCTTCTTCCTCGGACGAACTGGAGTTTGTCCGAGCCTTCCACCCCAGCTTCAAAGCACACAACAATGACAACAACAACAACAACAACATACAACCATCAATAAAAGCCAACACAACTTACCATGAACTTTGATCTTCACCCCACCACAGTCTCGAGATCCTTATCTCACTAGAACCATCTCTTTCCCGCTCTCTTTCTCACTCGGCTTTGAAACAATAGAGACGATGTGTATGATTTGAAAGATATATATTAGATTTTTCGAGATTCACATCGATGAATCTCGAGGCAAATCTGTGGTTCCTTTTCATTATATACTTTTGATCTTCCTCGAGAGACATGTCAGTATATCTCGAGGTCGATCTTGTGGCTATAAATTAATACATCACCTCAATCGAATTTAATAAGATAAATATTATTTTTTTTGCGATTCGCACGCATGAATCTTGTGGATGATCTAAATGAAAGGAAATAAAATTATATTCCTTAATATGACATCGAATTTTGACACATGCCTACATATATACATTGATTTTCCTTGAGATGGGATACCTATGATACACACACACACCCCCCTAAGCATTTTCTTTGCTATAAATTCGCCACGCACGCCAATGATCATCCTCGTGCATGCACACTATTGTAAATCCCATGAATGTCACCTCGACCTCGCTTTTCACTAAGCGCCCATCAATTTATTAATTATTTTATTTAATTTCATGATTATCTCTAATTTTATGTCCAGATTAAACTTGAAAATACCTCAATTTGCCAAAAATCAGAGAATTTACCATTGCGTCCAAAAACTCTTGAACAACCCATCTCGTATGCAAATCGAGGTGTGGGACCCACGTTGACTCATTAAGTCCATTTAAAGTTTATAATTTAAATTTTTAAACATAATTATAGTTATTTTTCATGAAATTTGAAACGAATGTTCGAGCCCACCTTTTAACTTTCACGAAACTCATTTTGACACGGTTCTCGAGATAAAAACCCTGTGAAATTTCAAATTTAATCATTTAACTTGAATTTCGTAAAACATCATAATATATAGTACATAACACTAGGCACACATCACACAATAATAAAATTACCCGTAAATCTCAATTCACCGGTCCTCAGCTCCCAACTCGTTGCCAAAACTATAATTAGTCTCCGTTAATCCCTGATTAACCGTAATTAGCAATTTTGAAATTTTGGAATTTGACATAATCCATGGTGAAGGATTCATATTAGACACAGAGGGATACCCCTAAGCACCTTACTACCAAATTTTTTAGGAAGATCACGAAAGCATGGTGTTATTTCATCAACACCAGCTTACAGCCAAGTCGGCAATACTACGAGATCGTGAACTACAAAGCTGCTTTGCTTTACCACATTTTGAGGGGATTGTGATATTTGGATGTTGGAAAAATCATCTATGAATCGATAAGGAGTTCCATCACAACGAAGAAAAATGACAGATTACCATTTTCTTTGTTGATAATGACTTTTTACAGAATAGATCGAGTAAACATGGCAGGACTTAAGATGGATGCTTTACCAGAAAAGAGTATCACAGATGATGTAATAGAGAGATATGGAAAAATTGATGGATATGAGGACTTTGAAGATGAGAGAGAGAAGGCTGAGATAGCCAGTAAAGAGAGGAAGCAAAGAAGAAAGATTCGAGATGATACGAGGAGAGTTTTGGAAGAAATGTCGAGAGCTAGAAACAATCTGAATGTGGAGCAACCTGCTAAGGAACACGATGGACTTTACATAGAGGATTCAAAGTTGGCTTTTATAGGTACAATTCACATGATGGAGAGGGCGATGTCAAGGAAACATAGAAGATGAGGAGGCGCAGAGGTTTCTGTACCATCTACACAAATGCTGGTACCGCCTAATCGTATTTTTGATGATCAACTATTGCTAGGTCAGGACTACACCCTCTATGATCCCGTTGCAAGTTACTAGTTTGAAAGGATTGATCTAGTGGTGGATGATGATGATGCAACTTCTAGACAACGACATTGATTTCTTTACTCTACTTAATCTTTTTTTTGTCTTTGAGTGATATGTGTGAGGTCTTGCATGTAAAACTCAGGTGATATACTATATATGATCTGTGGTCGTGATATACTATATGTGATATGTGCTTGGTGATTTGATACATTTGATGGCGATGATACATTTGTTATTCGTTGGTGATTTTTATTCATGTTTATTTTTTAATGCACCCTGTTTGATAAAAATTTTTATACCGACTTTATACATTGATTGTCCAATTTATGTTTATATCAATTCGTTTATATTTCATGAGGTATATTTATTTTGTTAGAAACCCGACTTAGTGTTTTAACCTTGAGAACAAGTATTGGAATGATCTTGGGGTATTTTAGGTAAAGTATGACAATGATAACAAAGAAAGCAAGAAAAGAAAAGAAATGTAGAAGATAAGTTTCGAATCGATGCAAAGTTCAAACTTTTGATCCGATATTCAAGTGAGTTGATGAAAATTTTAAAATTTCTTCCGAATTCAAGTAAGTATGAATTTCATTTTACATTATTTTAGTTGGGAATATAATATAATAGAATATATATAATAGATTTGAATGGTAGTGATTTTTTATTACCAAAATGAATTCTATGATATAATGAATTAATTTTTATACCTTTTTTGATTAACTTTACAAGTTGATGTATGCACTGGATTGATTGCCTTGTGTTACTCATGAGAATTGGTAGAAGATCGAAACAACAGTGTAAGATGAACAAGACATATCTTTAAAAATTTTGTGATACAAAGGCTATTGATTAAGTATTTTTGTAGTATATATATAGAAAATTATTATGCCATAATTGAAATAAGAAATGGGTTAGAAATCGATGAATTTCTATAAGTTAAAAAGAATAATTTCTTCAATTTTAGTGGATAGTAAAAACTGCTAATTAGAGTTTAAAAATATATAGAGAATCCTAAAGATTCCATAAGAAATGGAATAGGGAATCTATAGTAGGAAAAATGTGAGAATGTCCATAGGAAATGGAGCAGGGACTCAAAATTCAAATGAAAAAATATATATAATAAAGAAGATAATTAGGACGAAGTAGAAAAAAATGAGAGATGAAAAAGATGGATGTTATTAAACTCTTCAAAGAAAAAATTTAGCTTGAGTGCTTGAAGCTAGGGTTGAGTAAAATATTTATTAACACGTTTTAAAAGATATATTCATTGGTATCTTGGCAAAATTCTTATTTATTTTGATTGTGATGCTATTATAAAGTATTTTCTAAAATTAAGATTAATCTAGTAATTTGTGTGTTTTGAGATTTCGTTCTAATCATCATAAGCTTAATGCTTGTAAGTGGAGATTAAGAAAATCTATATTGTGTGCGGCCTTGGTAATGAACTTTAAGTTCTAAGGGGTGTTGCATTGGATGGTTGAATTATCATTAAGGGATGGTTCATTTTGTCTAAATCATTCCATTCTATCATAACTTTCATTTACTTGTAGGTAATATGTTTCTATTTGAAGATCACTTCTATTTAAATATTTTTATTATTTAAAGTTAAGATGAATTAGTTTGAAATCAATATATAAAGAATGAAAAGAGAATATGATTGAGAATAGTCATTTTCTCGAGGTAGCAAAGTGCATAGTTTGGGGGTATTTGACAAGTCAATAATTAGACATGTTTATAGTGTAATTTAGGTTGATTTTAAATATAAATAATGATATTACACTAGGTATTCTCTTATTTTTGTGATTTCAAGATTTAATTAGGAAAAACAAAGAAATGGAAGAAAAAGATGAAAAAGGGCAAAACAATCAACTAGAGAACAAAGCCAGTGATACAAAATTACACATGAATCACTATCTAAATCGGCAGTAGAGAAGAACCAATGAATCATCAAATAATTGAAGTTTGCACTAGGAATTGCCAGATGAATCGATGGAGCACAAAGAGCAATTTCTAGTGAGTAACTCAATGATTTGTGAACAAAATGGAATCGCTAACAAATTGTTGAGGTTGGTTACGAGTTTTTTTTAGATTAATGTAAAGAATTTGAGTTTATGTATAATTTGTATATTTAGGAAACTATAAATAGGACTTTAGGGTTTCGAATTAGGCTCTCACTCTCTCCCTCTATCTCTTTATCTCTCTTTCTCTCTATTTCTCGAAGCACTCTCTTTAAGCCTTTTTATTAGTCATTAGTTAATTTTTATCGAGTTTATGTTTGACGCCATGTTGGAGCTTTGTTTATTTCATTAAGAGGTATTTATTTAATTATTTCTTTCGAACACATTATTGTGTGATTTATTTCCAGCATGAGTGAGTAGTTTATTAATCTAAACAAACCTAGACATGTATATACTTTGGATTGCTATATAGTTATAATTAAGGAATCCTGTACTTAATGTTTTAAATCTAATCATACACAACAATTATGGTTTTAATAAGTTGTTTTTGTGTATTACAACTAATGAGGATTGATATTGTATGCATAGTTGCGAATATTATTGTGATATATGATTTTCTGATTCTACGTCTATGATTATTGACAACAATTATAGAAGTAGTAACTATGATTGATCTATAAGGCCAAATTACCCGAGTTGATGTTCTAAGTGATTGTGTTCTAAATATTTATTGATTAGCATATTCTAATTAATGTTTGATTTAAATTAGGCATGATTTTCATTGAGTGTTACTACTATCGTAATTTCTATTTTATTGCGTTTTATCCAATAGGTAGATTTACAATGATAAGGATATGGTTTATTTTTCAATGAATATAGAAAAATCGATGGTTTGCTAAAGGCTATCAACCTATTATGAATTATGACTTAATGATTCTAATATTCTATGTGATATGATTATAACTAGGTTATAAGGTAATATTATGTTCTAGTGTTTGAATGCAATCTAACTATATTACATTGTTTTAGTGAGGGTTTGCTTAGATGTTTGTTTATATATTCATATTATATTGAATTTGAGTTTCATTTAATTAAGTTTGCATTGAATTGTTTGAATTAGTTTAGTTAGTTTGGTTAATTAAGTTAGTAGTTATAGTTTTTAGTTATTTAATATTTGTAATTTCCTTATAATTGGATTAACTAAATTAAGAAAAACAAGAAAAAAATACTTTCCTTAGAAGTTTGTAAAATCCTAGTGGAGATGATATCCCATTTACCATAACTACGAATAATAGGAAAATATGGGAAACTATTATGCATGATCGACACGTGTCAGATAACAACTTGGAAGGTAAACCTCCACCCTACACCCTCTCTCCTTGTCAAAATAAGCTTTTTAAGCTTAGTGTGATTCAACAATGGTGAAAACCATTTTTATTGGTGATGATGGTGGAGAAAGGGGCCTAATAATAGGGTGGCACCAACAAGTCATTGTCGTCGCCTGGTAAATGGGTGTCATTAAGGGCACCCCGATGTGGGAGAAATAGATAGGGGTATAACTAGGCCACCCCTCCAAAGATGCCCAGCCCCAGCCACGATTGACAAGGGGGTTGTCCCCGTTTGTCGGCTGGGCAGTGGGCTCCCTAGTGTCGGGAAGGCCCTGGGGCACCCTCGGGCATCATGCCCGATCATGGGGAGGGAGAGGAGGAAAGGTCTCCTCTCCCGAATCGAATGGGGCAGGTGCGCTCATGGCGGTTTGCCCCTAAGGGACAGATTGGCCCGTGGACTATTCCAAGGGCTGGGACCGTCCCTAAGAGAGAGTTGACCAGGGGTCGAATTGACCTTTGGACAACAAAGAAGTGGCTAATATGGCCCATGCATCAAATTCAAAGGCCAATGAGGCCTTGGCTCAAGAAATGGGGCGCGCCGTGCCCACACAGATCCAATGATGGATCCCAACCCCTCCCCCCAACAACAACGAATCCGGGACCCTTAAGTAGGCCCCGGGTAATAAGTAACCCATGAGGTCTACTAGTGTGGACCCCGAAGTCAAATTGAATAAAAATTTACTAAACTTTAAATTGAGAATTTTATAAATGTGTCCGTATATTATATATTGTTTAGATTCGCGAAGGAGTCCGTAAAGAACTCTAAACGCGGGAGGATCGAGTATGAGTTTACGAAGAGTCAAGGTAAGTGGGGAGCTTTACTCAAGCATTAAATAAGGCATGCTATTAGATAAATTAGGATTCATGGTTTGAAAGCAAATATTTGGGTATGGGTTGCAATTAGTATTGAATTGATTTTACATTTTCTATGGTTGTATGTATGTGACATAAACACTTGTGATGCTTGAATCAAAAGAGTGGGTTTGAGCCGCCAAATAAAATCAAGTGGTTTATGCCACTATAAATTCATGATGTGTACACTAATTATTATCGTTGTTTGTGTCATTCTACTTACAAAACCATTATCGAGCTCACAATGGGGTCGCATGTTGGTGATGGCTTTAGATGAACTTACTATTGATTTGATGGTACAAATTATGGGGCACATCGGCCAATGTGCTGACTAATGGTTTGCATCACCTCGAGGGTAAGGAAATCGATCACTAGATTCTTGTCAATACAAGTATGCATTAAATAGAACATCGAATTTATATACTATTATCTTTTATGCTATTCTTTTGTGAGCTCCTTTGCATGAATAACTCGATTTTACTTATGGTTTGCAAATCTTTGTTCATGCTTTTGATTATTGAATCATGAACCTTACTTCCATGCTTCTACTTGAATATAAACATCATTTTCTTGTTTCTATGTGTTTTAGAACTTATCTACATGCTTATGTATGAATTTATATTATGCTTCCATGCTTTCTACTCAATGCTTGTGATTTAGATTCAACTTCATGTTAGATCTTGCATAAATATTAAGTAGTGCTTACGTATTTGATGTTTGAGAGTGGTGTTCCTCTTATTGAGCTCCATTGTCCATTTTAGCTCACCCGACTTACTCTCTAAGTACATCCACATCCGCGTTAGTTCGGGACAAGGGAAAAGCACCTGCTTGAAGTTTTCCCTTGCATTTGTGAGCCTTGCATGTTACTAGTATTTAACTATTTATTCTTGAGAACAATAAATTTGGGTTGTAATTTAAAATAGGCTATTGGGTAGTTGAACCTCTATTTATCTTAGTTCAGACATCTTGGAAGCTTGTTGAAGGATTTGGAAACTTTTGGAGTATCTGCTTGGTTTAAGAAATGGAAACCTATTTCATTTTGGTTATGACATATAGACTTTTTTTTTATTTTACTTCCACAATATTATTCCATATTTGTCATTATTAATTTCGTAGGTTTAAATAGGTGTGCTAAATTGTTATTTGGGCCTAATTCAGGTATCGAGCTTGAGTAACGATTTAGGCCAGGTGATTCAACCCTAGTTCAGGTGAAGGTCGTCACAGTTAGTATCAGAGAATATATATTAAAACCTAGGGAAATGTTAGGTTAGTGAAACCTAAGTTTGTATGGGCTTTAAGTTTAAAGCTCAAGTCTAAGTCAAACAAACCAGTGGTATGTGACATTGGTTCAAGTCGAATTATTGTGCACGATCAACTAATCCTATGATGGGAAGGGATTGAAAATGTGAAATAAAACACTCTTTTATTTTTATTTATTTCATGTTGTAATATATATACCGTTAAATATGTTGCCTACTTTCATGTTTGGTAGGACTAATCCCCTTTCGTTGCTCTTTAGTGCACAATGAGCAACCATGGTGGAAGTTCCTATAATATGAGAGAGACTCAGGAAAGGGAGGAGAGGTAATGGCGCAACCAAATGGAGCAACGCATGTCCGCATTAGCAAAGACTTATCAGAATACCATCCAGGACATGGCTTCAGTGCAAGAAAGAAATATGGTGACTATAACTATTACTCCGACAAGGCAATGTCAGGGTAGCATAACAGTCAACTATGGGATCCAGACCCGAACCTTCATTAGCACCCATTCACGAGGAACAACTTGTAAAGGAGGGGGCTAATTCTATTACCGTCATACCTGTAACGGCTGTACACGTAGTTATTGGAGACATTGAGGCATGCTGGAGGAGCAAAATATAGAAAAATTTCATGAAGTATAACGTAGCATACTTCTTTGGAGAGCCAAATCCGATTGAGGCAGAGACTTGGATTCTGAACATAGATAAAAGGAGGAAGACTTTGGGCATTAATGAGTGAACTATGGTACCATTAGTGACTTTCCTATTAGAGCACAAAATATATAAGTGGCGGTTATCCATTGAGTAGACTAAAGGGCTGAATATGAGTTGGCTATAGTTTAAGCGTCTCTTCTGTGATGAGTGGTTCTCGGAAACCGTCAAGCCTGATAAGATTAAGGAGTTTCTTGCCTTGATACAAGGTAACATGACCATGGCCAAATATGCATCAAGGTTTAATGAGCTAGCCGAGTTCGCATACGAGGATGTCCAATCCAAGGCGACTCGTAGGAGACGATTTATTGATGGGTTGAGAAGAGACATATGCATTATGGTGGTAGCATTGGGATTAGAGACATACCATTAGGCCTACCATTGAACACTCGAGTGAGTCAACGCTTCGTGAGGATAATATGCAATTTCAAGCAGGGTCCGATCAGTATCATTAGGGTAAGCCTAGTTTTGACAGTTATAAAAAAATTCAGGGTGGAAATTTCAAGAAGCATATATTTGGAGCATCACCCGGTAGCCATGCATCTTCTGGAGGAGCTTCGAGGGTACCAAACATTTTAGTAGGGACCACCACACATTTACGTGTCCCTGTACCCTAAGATACTCACAGTGTGACATTCAAGCCACTTCGTCCACCACAACAGTCGCAAAGCAGGGGCAGAGTGTCGGCATGGCCCATATTAAGTACATCGCCTAGTGTCACAGACCACCACCAACTTACCAGAGCGGAGGTGACATGTTACCAAAGGTGTGGGGTTGCATGACATTACAGAACAAGTTCCCTAACCCATCGCTATATAAGGGGAATGTAGCTCCAATTGCTCGAGGGTGAGTCCACGCTATAACTGAGCAGGATCAGGAGGCCACACACCAGCTGGTTGTAGGTGAAATTTCCATTAATAGTTTAGATATGCATACATTGTTTGATTCTAGTTCTATTATATTATTTATATCGGGAAACATGGTTCATGTTATGGGTTGACAACGGTTAGAGCACACTTATCTGATTTTAAGCATAATCTCTAGTGAATGGATCCATTTGAATATGGTATATGAGGGGTGCACAATTAAAATTTAGGATCACACTATGCCGTTTGACTTATGAGTCATAAAGTGTCTAAATTACGATGTACTGTTGGGTATGGACTGGTTAGCGATGTATCATGCTAAAATAGATTATTTCCATAAGACCGTGACCTTTTAGATTCCGGGCATTCCATCATTTGAGTTCCAAGGTTATACATTGATAATTCAATAATTAGACAGTGTTTTATAGTATATTTTAGTGTATTTTTAGATGTAAAAAGGCTATATTACACCGAATTTTCTCTTAATTTTGTTATTTCAGGTAATAATTGGAATATGTGAAGAAATGAAGCAAAAAAGGAAAAAAATGAAGGATTTGATTAAGTGGAAGAAATACACAACGAATCATCAGTGAATCAGAAGAGAACTTAAATTCACTGCTAGCAATTTGGCAGTGATTTGGGATTTGTATATAAATCGCCAGACAAATTGGTGGAGTACAGAGGCAGTTTTCCAAGAACTTAACTAGCAATTTGAATATTAAGTGGAATCGGTGATGAATCGCTGGGTTCCATTTCGATAATTTTAGATAACCACGAGATGTTTGAGTTAGTTTGGGATATGTACTACATAGAATACTATATATATGACCCTTGGACTACAAAATCAATTGCCATTGAGTACTTAGATCAATATTTCATTGCTCTTGGGGCTATAGTTTATTGTTTTAGTTTTTTTAGACTTATTGGTCATTGTTTTAGGAGACGATTTGAAAATTCAAAGTATTTATTCAGAGGTATGTAGTTGTCTTTTATTTACTTTATTGTGATGTTTATTATGATGATGAGTGAATAGTTTATCAATTTAAATAAATTCCGAACATGAACTTGATCCATTTTGTGATGTATTCATAATGAGACGATTTTGTACTTAATGCTTTAAATCAATCATATTTTTTAATACACTGATTTAATAGATTATTATTTGTAGATTATAATCATGAAACTTTGTATTGCATGTATAGTCTAAAATGTGTATTGTAATATTTGGATTCAATATCTAGTTTAAAATAGTAACTAGGATTGTTTAAAAGGTCTATTTACCGTTTAGATGTCCTGATAAGTCAATAATTAGATAGTGCTTTATAGTATATTTTAGGATAATTTTAGATGTAAAAGGCTATACTACATGGGGGATTTTCTCTTGTTTTTGTTATTTCAGGTAATAATTGGAATATATGAAGAAATGGAGTAAAAAAGGAAGAAAATGAAGGATTAGAAGTAATACACAATGAATCATCTATCGAATCAAGGATCAACTGAATTTACCGTTGACGAATCCCGAACGATTTGGGATTTACACTAATAATCACCTGATAAATTGGTGGAGTACAGAGGCGCTTTTCAAGGATTTAACCAACGATTTGAGCAATAAGTAAAATAGATGAGGAATCAATGGGTTCGATTTCTAGAATTTTAGATAACCATGAGAAGTTTGAGTTAGCTTGGGATATGTACTACCTATAATACTAATATATATGACCCTAAGATTACGAAATCAATCGCCTCGAGTACTTAGATAAATATTTCATTGCTCTTGGAGACATAATTTATTATTTTAGTTTATTGTTTTATTGTTCATTATTTTTGGAGACAATTTGAAGATTCAAAGTATTTATTCAGAGGTATTTATCTATGTCTTTTATTTACTTTATTACAATGTTTATTATGATGATGAGTGAGTAATTTATTAATCCAAACTAAGTCCGAACATGAACTTGATCCATTTTGTGATGTAGTCATGATGAGATGATTTTGCGCTTAATGCTTTAAACTAATCATATTCTTTAATTCACTGATTTAATAAATTATTATTTGCGGACTGTAATCATGGAACTTTGTATTGCTCTAGAATGTGTATAGTGATATTTAGATTCAATAACTAGTTTAAAGTAGTAACTAAGATTGTTTAAAAAGATTTATTTTCATTTAGATGTCCCAAGTGAATTGAGATCTTAGTTTAATACTGCAGTGGCTTTCCGAAGGTATTTGATTTAGTAGTTCGAAATTTTCACAAAGTGTTGCTTACAGTAAATTTCTTTGAGCATTCAAATGGCTAATTTAATAAAATTAGAATGTGTCTTTTCCACCGGTATAAGGAGAACTAATTGCTTGATAAGGGCTGTCTACTTACTTATGATTAAAGTGTAATGATCAAGAATACTCTATTAAGAGATTAAATTATGCTCATTACTATGATTTGAGTAATATTTTCGATGCAAAATAGATTGATGTTTCATTGTTCTGGATGTTGGTTTCAATATTTATTTATTTATTTATTATTGAATTGAATTGATTTGAATATTAGTGAATTTGAATTGTGTTAATTACGTTAGTTTAGTTTAGTTTAGTTAATTATTATAGTATTATAGTTTGAATTATTGATTTTAATTCCTATTTTAATTAAATTAAAGTAAGAAAATAATAAAAACTATTGAAAGACTTTTTCCTAAAGAAGTTTGCTAAATCCCTATGGAGACGACCCCACTTATCATTACTACAAATAACAAGGATATACAAAAAACTTATTGTAAACGCTCGACACGTGTCAATTTCTGGTGTCGTTACCGGGGATTTTTGCATAATTTCTTAGAGGTTAAGACGTTGTATGGTCTTCCCAGCTTCTTCATTATAATTCCACAAGATCCTTACATCCATTTGATCTTGAGGTGGATAGGATTTTCAATCGTAATTAAAGACAACAACAATGTAGGGAACATCAAGCTACCATAATGGAAGCTAATAATAATCTTGTTAATATTAATAATAATGATAATAGATAACTTAACTTTAGGCAAGCCAATAAAAATATCACTACTTATGAACCAATGTGTATTGCCTATTCTCAGGGATTTCCTGAATTTGAACTAAGATCTGGAGTCATTAATGCTCTACCTAACTTTTACAAGAAAGACAATGAAAACCCCTTTAAACTTATGAGGAATACCAACACAAATTCAAAGGGATGAAACCTAAAAATGGTACGTTAGAACAAGTCAAACTTAAAAGTTTTCCTTTTGTATTGAAAGATCAAGCACAAGATTGATTGTTTTATCTTCATCAAGATTTGATAACCATATGGGCTCAAATGTTAGAAGCTTTTCTATATCAATATATGCCTACAATAAAAATTAGTACTTATAGAAGACAAATCAAAGTCGTAAAAATGAAAGATGATGAAAATCTTAATGAATTTTGGGATAGATTTCAAAGATTAATTTCATCTTGTCCACAACATGAATATACACAAAAAGCTTTATTAGAATACTTTTATGAATGACTTAATCATTTCGAACAAACACTATTATCGTATGTGGTGGATCATTATTCAATGTTACACTAGCTTTAACAAAAGAAGCTATTTATAAGATGGCTAAGCAATCTAAGTAATATGGTGAAAAGACCGACATATCAAGAAAGAAACTTTATGAAGTAAATAATAAAAAAATAATACATTTGACGAAAAAGTTGATGAATTATCTAGCATGGTCAAGTTACTATTAAAAGATAGATCAAATAAAGTGAAACCATGTGGATTTTGTAAAAAAGTTACATATCCTATGGATGCGTGTCTTACTTTACAAGAATATAATAATGAATAAGTCAACGCAGCTTATGAACCAATGTTCGTCCTCCTAAGAGTCCATATAATAACAATAATTACTATACTAGAAAACTAAATTCAAATCTTAGCTATGGTCTGCAAAATCAAATTCATACCACCTAAAAGTCAAGAGCACAAAGACAATCTACACCAATTCAACAACCTTAAAAAATTACTCAAATTATGCAATGAAATTTAGAACAAATATTACACAATTTTATGACCCAAAGTCATCAAAATTTTACGCAAATTTCTCAAAATCAAATTTAAATTGATACATCTATTAATGAATTGAAAAATCAAATGAATCAAATGAATATACAAATTAATAAGTTAAGTAATCAAACTAAAACATCTACTCAAATTAAAAATCTTACTAATCAAGCACAAGTTAACGCTTTATTTTGTGATAATGAAAAGAAACACTTATGCCAAAGAAGATACCATAAAGAGGTAAAAAGAAAAACAATATATATAAAATAATAGAACAAGAAGAAGAAGAAACGATGACCAATGTCCTTCCCATTAGGGAATGGATGGCTGAACAATTAAAATATACACATTTTCCTGAAAGGCTATTCCTATAGTATTTAGCCCGATTTGAAGCTGATGAAAAATCTTTACAAAATTCTGAATTAGTTAACAAATATAAATTAGATAATAATATTTATGAATTGAGTGAAAATATGCATTTTATCTCTACCATTTCATAACAATTAGCAGATTCTAGGAAGGAGGAAATTAAAGAAGACATATATCTCAATCATTGAAGATAATAAAAATAGACAAACCTTTAATGGAATCAAATTATGATGAAGAATCTAAAGAAAACTTAGAACAAAAGGAAACTCTTCTATTGAATTTGATATGTGTGACCTTAAAGCATCAATTAATGTAATGTCACTTAAACTTTATGAATCGTTGAAAATAGGATTGTCGACTAGTGCACCAATTAATTTTACTTTAGCAGACAAGATAACTATCAAACCGTATGGATTATTAGAAGATATTTTAGTATAAGTACACAACTTAGTGTTTCCAATGACTTTTATGTTATGGAATTGAGAGATTCAATATCACCTAATCCTCTACCTATACTAAGTAGACATTTTCTTAAAACAAATTAAAACTATGTTAGATATTTGTGAAGGAACAACGTCTATGGAATCAAGACAAGATTATTACGTTTAAAATTGACAACAAACAAAACTATGATGAATATGATGAATTACTTGATAATGAAATTGATGGTAATGATTTTCTAGAATTAAACTATTATAATAATCTTAACGTTGAAATTTATGTAATTAATGCAAGAATAATGGAAACTACAAAAGAAGTTTCAAAGAAAGAACAAGTTGAAGACACTTCAAAAGAAAAGAAAGTAACTCAAGAATGGAGAGTTAAGCAACCAAATAATGGGAAGAATATTAACAAGTAAGGAGATTTTAAATCCATGAAGAATAAGAAAAAGAAAAAGCCAGATTTAAGCCTTATGAAGCTTAATAATCCTGGATGTATACTATGGCGGCCCCATTTCCCCACCAACTAGGCCCTACTGCCTAAGCCTACGTAGATCCTCGAGTCGGCCTCACAAGATCAACACAGCCTAGTCACCTTTCAACCCATCGTTATCGGTTAATTCATAATTTTAAGTTGAATTATTAATATATTTGCAAGTTTTACAAGTTAGCAAAAACAATTAACTATGAAAATAACTCAAAAATAAAGTAAAGGAGTCGGACAACCTAAATGTGAAATCCTGTAAACATATCAAACATGTATATCAAGTGAGTAATGTAGAGAGTGTTCAAAAGTGATATACAAGTCCTAAGTATCTCTCAACCCATCAAAGTACCTCAAGTGTTACAAAAACAACATATATATGGAATATATAAAGCCAAAAACCTACAAAAATGAGTAAGGGAGGACCGCTCCAATGTCCTAAGAGTAAATCGCCAAGTACTACTGCCTTGCCCTTGCTCGATTGCGAATCGGTGTGCGTGCTGCAAGTATAACAACTCGCTCGTAGTAATAGTGCAATAAACTTACGCTGATCATGAATATCGTTCTCAGGGAAAGATTTTTGCACTTGTTGTATATTACCTACTTAACTTGAATTATTGCTAAGGGATTCTCTTTTTTAATTGGTTTTCTAATAATCTAAACTATTATAACAAATCACTTCAAACTTTAGTTGAACTCTTATATTAAAGATATCTTAGTTCACAACTTCACCTATGTACTTTAATACTATGTGTACATCTCAATATGTTGTCTATAATGCCTGATTAGAATAGACAAATTTCCTTCAAATTCACTTCAACCCATTATCATGACGGAGAAGATTCTAATATGCGAACTAGAACTCCATCTATCGGTGTGAATAATGTAAGCATCACATTGCTTTAAGTCTCAAATCATTGGATTCATAACCAACTAAGTTTACTATCCGCGCTCCCTAATCAACAACTATCTTTCGATGTTTTGTATTTTACTATTGTTGTACTGCGTTCATATCCTGGATTAAAAGCTTTAATGGCCATGATAACTCCTAAAGCCTAAGTTCATTGAACACATGATCAAGATGTCTAAAGCATTATGCTCGTAATCAATACAAACTCTAACCATTACGCTTTTTATTATTACTTTTTATTCCTATTTCAAAGCTTAACATTCATACCATAGTATCAATTGATTCTAAGATAAATAGATTGCTCATACTTCATTGAAATGCACATCACAATTTAATATATAAATCCTTGCAAAATAGAGATAAATATAAATATTACTTTGAATTAATCAATGAAATCAAATATTGATTGTAAACGTGGAGTCTTTAGTGTTTCTCCAACAAAAACTCCTTAATACTCAAACGCAATGCTAAATTACTCTAATGGAGGCTAATTTCCTTCTATGTGGTTGGTTCTCCCTTGTTTACCACGTCCTAATACCTATTGATACTCCCTAATAACTATTAGAAACCCTAAATTACAATTTAACCCAAATTTAAGCTTCACTTTCTAATTTCTGCGTGGTTGGCACTCGTCATTAATGCCCACGCGCCGTAGTGCATTTATAAGCCACGACGCCAACACTACGCCGTGCATTGTAAGCCATGACGCAAACACTGCGTCGTGCATTATAAACCATGGCATCGACACTGTGCCACAACTTCATTGTATGTTTTTGAGCTCCTGGAGCCTCGACGCCACCCCTATGTGTCTCGGCACTGTCCCTTGTGAACCACGACGCTGCCACTGCACCGGACCTTATTCTTCCTCCCACGTGGTGCCTTTCATCCCCATGCCGTGCCTTGTCTTCCTACAACGTCAATACATGCTTCCACAGTGCCAACTCTAATTTCATGGGTTTTTGCTATGTTTCTTTTTTTTCCTTAATTTCTTTCAATGCACCTTAATTCCCTGAAAATGCAATAATACCATAAATTAACACTCATTGGAGGATATTTATACTAAATAAACTACTAAATTAAACCTATATATGTACAAATAATCACTTATCAAATACCATACCCCCAAACTTAAGGTTTTACCCATCCGGGCAAAGCCGTATTCTACTAAGTCTTGTAATAACTAGTTCTCATTCGATTCACATTGTTCATGGAGTATCCTTTAATCTACTAAGTTTCAAGTTCACAATCCACTCAAGAGTTTTTCTTTGCAAAAACCTATATTTTTAGGACATGTAGCTTTAACAACTCATATAACTTCACTTTTAAAACATTAAAGTAGATCTGAACCAAAAATCATCACTACTTATAAGTTTGTTTCGTTTCAATACTCAAGTGGCAAGTATACAATCTCATGATTTATCATTACGTTCAGAATTCGCAAATAAGCATAGATCAAACTCATCTTTGGTAGACTTTAGTATATCAAGAGTCTATATGACTTTCATATAGTTGGAATAGAAATTTAACTTAACTAGCTACTCGCACTCAAGCTAAATATTTTATTTGAAGAGTTTTAGTTTACTTCCTCATTCTTTTCTCTATTTTCTTTCGCATTTCTTTTCTTCTTCTTTTCATTTTTATTTAACAGTCCCTGCTCATTTTCCTATGGACTTATTCTTCCTTACTTTTTCCAATCATCAAGTTCTCTATCCAATTTCCTGTAGAACTTGTGGGATTTTCTCATTTTTTCTCTTTATTTCTAAAACTCTTGTTAGCACTTCTCAATTTTACTAAATCAAGTAAGTTAACTCAAACTTCTAATTTATAATGCCTATTTCTTCCCCTCTTTTCACTCGGTCTTTTTCTTTGTATTTGTAAGTAAAATTTACACTTATTATAGAATCCTTAGAGATCTAAATTTTTCAACAATAAATGTTCTAATTTCTTGCTTTTGTTTCAATTTCAAGGTCTTCGCTAACTTTAGGTTTCTAATCATGAAATCACATTGTTGTTTGCTACATTTCATTATTTCTTTTTCAAATATTCAAAATATTCTCTTGAGTTTCATATCAACAAGATACTTATAACCTACTCATCCATAATTAAAGGTATGAACATGTAAATGAACTCTTATTCATTACATATTACTATATATAATCTAATCTATATTACTTAAACATTCAAATAGTAAATAAATGAAAAATTTATACACTACCATTCTTTCCTTCTTAACTGATTCAAATTAAAATTTACATAATCATACCTACAACGTTTATCCTTATATATCACCTATCTTACCACTTCACATAGTGTAGTGTAGTGTTGATACCCCAAACTTAAACCAAACCTTGTCCTCAAGGTTTAAAAGTAAGCCTGAAAAATGAAGACACTAAAACACATAAATATATATAATAACATAAGTTATAATAAACTAAAATAAACATTAAAATTAAAATAACAAAATAGTTAACAAAATATCCCAAATGTTAAAAAATTAAATGGTATCAAAATCACTCTCAACTCCCCAGGTCTAAAGGAATCCTAAAACACTTACTTCGTATGCTGGTGCTGCTGGAAAGCCGAATGACCTATTAGTAGGTCTTAACCATCCGCTCCTCTCATATCTAGCTATGGCTTTGTGATGATTAACAAAAAACATGAAATTACGTTGCTCGTTTCGTCTGTGCTACTATTTCCTCTCCATATCCTGCTCATATATCAGCATGGCTGCCTGATATTGCACCCTATCCTCTTGGTAATTTCTCCTCATCTCTACTATCCACAACCTCTGTTATCGTGGAGTCAAATCCTCAAGTTGTGGTATAGGTGCCTGTGGTGGAGGAGATGGTGGAAAGACTTCAGGACCATCCAAGTCCTGCTCTCCAATCTCTGGGTCTACAAACTCGTAGCCCTTAGCAAATCGCCGCTGTTGTTGCTCCTTCTTTTTTCATTTTCCTCATCTTCAAGTTCTTGGGCTAATTCCGCTGTCGTTGCTTTTACTGCTGCCTGATCCTCTTGCCTCTTGGCTAACACTTTGGCCTCATGTCTAGCTCCCTCGACCCTCGTTCTCTCCCTCTCTCTCCCTCTTTCTCCTCATCAGAGTCTTGGTAACTAGGTGGTGATTTTAACGTGAGCATGAAAGCTTCATACATGTTATGTTGGACATCGATATCAAATTCTTCATCGTCTTTCATTTTCACTCCCGCCCTTAAGCACATCTGAGTAATCAAAATAGGGAACAAAAATTTGTTATCCCTTTCTGACATGATGGACTCCCTCAGACTGGTGTGTATGATCACCCAATGTTGATTTTCTCGAACTTCGTAATCTTATCAAAATAAGCTACTTTTGACTTGTTGATCTCACCCTACTAAGAAGTGAGGTATAGCGATGCAAAAAGAAAATGTTGCCACATTCTATAAACCTTTCTAATGCTCATTTTCTTAATGTGCTTCGACACATTTTTAGCACCCATTACCCATCCTTGTTGTTCTGGGACAAACAATGTATCTTCTATGGCTCTAAATGGGTATAGGTTATTGGGCTTCTCATATAATCTAGTTGGGAAACTCGGTGCGAATCCATAACAACTTAAGTGCTCCAACCCATAGAAAGTATATATCTCACATCTATTGAAGGGAACTAAAATTTCTCTTACATTTACCGCTCATCCTTAGCCATAAAATTTGCATCAAAGATAGAACTCAAAAATCATCCCACTCACTCCTTTAACTTCATTTTTCTTATAATATTGACTGATTTGCTCCCAATTTTGGTGCCTAATGAAATTGTTCACTCTATTATCATATTTGGTCGACAAATTAATTCCTCTTTTTCAAATGAACTCCATACATAAAAATTTCTTGTATCGTTCCTTAGCCTATTTACATATGAAATACTTGAATTTAAAAGGTCTAGGCTCTTCATCGTTGGGGTTCCTAAAAGTAGATGCCTCAAATTCACTTGCTCTCGTTTGGCTAACTTGTTTTCTTATTCTTGCCATTTCCTTCAAATTTCAAGCAACTAACAAAATGCAATGCAATTCGATCTTCAAATCACCTAAAAATCAAAATTCATATAACATGGATCATGCATACGCCAAATAATGCAAAGATGTCAACTAAGTCTCCATGGGTAATACTAATGCTCACATTCACATAATCTTGCAAAACCTACCCTACAACCTCAAATCTACAATTTCATATAATATCATCAAAAATTTCAAAATTCAATGTATAACTAGATAAAATCGTAAATGTACCTCAATGCCGATTGATTTTCGGTGTAGATCACTCCTCCAAGTTTTTTTCAATCCAAGCCCTCTAACTTTTCTCACCAAGTAGAACCCGAGCTCTCTTTGGAATCAAATTCCAAAAATCCAAGCCCCAGCACTTCCACTTGTGCAAATCTACAATGTGTTTGTATCTTCACTCTAAATGATTAAGAACTTACTAAGCTCACTTGAAAATGATTAAACTTTAGCTCTAGAGGGGTGTATGTTTGGTGGTTGGGTGGGGTTTAAGTGCAAGTATGGAAAATGGTGTGAAAAGGGTTTAAAACCCTTATTTTGACCTCGATGCCGTGCCTTTAAGGCACGACGCCGTGACAGCGCCACTACTACATCATTGACGTAGTGGGACTTTTTTTCATTTCTTACCTGATGCCACCTCGACATCATCACTAGCACCTATGGCGCCATAGGTAATACCCATGACGCTGTAGGTAATACCCACGACGTGGAGCTGTCTGCCAACATCTTCACATATGATTTTTTGCTAATTATCCTCCGATGCTCCTCTGACTTTGTGTACAAGTCATGCAAGGTGTCATGACCGTGTTAAATCCATGAAAATATAAAAATTAAAAAATATTACCTTTGATTTTCCCACGCACCTTACCTTCACCGCTTTGAACTCTTATGCTCCTTTTTTTTGCTCTTTTAAATGAGTTTGTGAGAAATTTCCCTTCCGATGAATCATCACCCAGCGAATAGTCTTTCCTACATATTCGACACAAATTTTTGAGAGTTAGAATTAAAACTCATTACTTGTAATTATTAAACTAAATAACTACCTACAAATTAAAATTTAAAAACTTAAAATTTAAAACCCAGGGGCTAATTTCTAGTAGCGCTTAATTTAACGTCATTAGCCTGATGCCTTTTTGTTCATTTAGTCTAAGTCTAAATTGAGAAGCTCCATCTGCAAATCAGAGATTATAATATCATCACGGTTTGGATGTACTTTTCATCATCAACAAAGATAGCCTTCTTAGCATCATTGCCCTCATCGACACTCATTGTAGATACATCCAAACTTACTTTAGTTGTGTTCGAGAATGGCCGCCCAAGTATTATAGATACATCATCGTCCATGTTGTGGTTCATGACTTCAAAATCCTCACTAAATGTGAATCTACCTACTTTGATGTGCACATTCAAAACTCTTCATATAGTAGGTATCAAGTTGCCAGCTATTACTTGCAAATTCACTGTATCCGAACAATTAATCTTCAAGTTTGTATGAATCATGTTCATCACTGGCATGATATTGACCAAGGCTCATGTATCACATAAGACATTTCAGAACTGGTGCCCATCAATATTTATCGATGACGCTTATCTCTCAAGGATATCTCCTTTTGATAGGTTGAATTCGCGGATGAACTTGAACTTTGGTTTTGGCTTCTTCAGAACCAACTTGATGTGGCCTTGTGGGTCTTTTCGGGAGGTCCTTCATCTTTTTTCTTGGCCTTCCATTGTTGTTTCCCCATATTTTTCTTCAAGGCATTGATTCTTTGCTTCTTGAACCCATTAAGCTTATCTTGCCTCAACTCCGTTTTGTGCTTATGTATCTCTTCATGCTTGTACATTACTTGGTCTTATCTTGACTCTTATGTTGCTATAGTGCTCATCATGCGAATGGCACTTATGTTCTCCTTGGGATTGGTAACAATGTTGCTAGGAAACTGTCATTCTTTCCTTAAGTTCAAGGCTATAGAAAGTGGACCAATTTACCTTTCTAGATTCTAGATGGATTGTGATTGCTCATTATCCATCATTTTCATAGCTTGCCTTATTCCTTCTAACTCATTCTTGTGCTTCGTATGTCGCTCCCTATCACTCACTTCCATGGCTTGCAAATATTTCTCAATTGACTTCAATGAAGTCATCTCTTCACTCTGCCACAACTTCCATTGTTAGACTTGTTTTTCGAAGCCTTGAGGTAGCTTTAGTACATTATCAGGATTTCCATAAGAAGAGTTCAGGTTGTTGTTGCTATATCCTTGATAAAACTGTTGAGGAGCCACTCCCCTCGGCCTGAAGTTGTTCCTGTAGCCTTGTTTGTTCATAAAGTTAATTTCTTCATGTTCCATTCCCTGCAGTATGTCCATCTAGCTTACCACCATGCCTTGGTGATTCATGGGTTGCTAGGGTACTTGTGGACCTTGGAATCCCATCTAAAGTTTCGCCATCTGACTACTCAAATATGATAGTATTGCCATAATTACTGCTTGCGAGTTAATCTCATAGACGTCTACTGATTTCCTAACTGTGGGATGATTACCGGATGTAGAATTTCGAAACATAAGATGAAGAAGATCCGATGCTTCATCCTCATCCTTAGTAAGTAGAGAGCCACCTGATGCGACATCTATTAGCGTTCTCATGCTGTGGTTCATCCCATAGTAGAAAATCTGGAGATGTGCTCATTTCACTTATCCGTGTCTCGAACATTTCCTCAGCATCTCTTTGAATCTTTCCCGAGCCTCGCTAAGAGAATTGGTGTCTTCTTGCTTTAACTAATTAATTTCAAGTTTCCTTTCGCTGTCCTTCACTGGGGGAAAGAACTTGTCAATAAATTGTTTATTGATTTCTACCCTAAAAGTCATAATCCCTGCATTCAGCTTTTGGAACCAGGATTTGGTTTCTCCAGGAGAATGGGAAAAGTCGCTTCTTGATCACCTCTTTCATAACTCCGGTGATGTGTACGGTGTCCCACTTCTACAAGAAACTCTCAACATGTGCAACTATATCTTCATTAGATAGCCCATTGAATAAACTATTTTGCACCATGTTGATCAAAGAGAGTCTCAGCTTAAACTCGGTGGTGTTGGTTGGAAGCCTAATCACTCTGTTGTATGTCTTCTGAACTTCTAGCTCGAAGTAGTTATGAAGGCATCTCTGTCCTCGCACCAGATCACCTGTAGATTATTTATTCCCGCAGACCAGTTATTGGTTTATAGCTAGCTCTTCCGCTATCTTGACTCATTTTATTTTTCTTTGCTTTGGTTGTGCTATCAATCTTTAGATCGTAAGGCACTAGGTCCTTCATTCCCTTGCTACGCATGCACTAAGTATCCCTGAAAAGAAAACAAAAAGATCAAGTGCAGAAAGTCAAACTGAAACTTAAGCCTACTTTTTATGTTTTTATGAACTGAAAACTAATGTACTAAAAATAAAACTTAACAACTATTCAAACTAATTAAGTAAGTCTAATGGCTACCTATCCCTGGCAACAATGCCAAAAACTTCGTGTGCGTGCCGCTAGTATAACATCTCACATGTAGTAATAGTGCAATCAACTTACGTTGATCACGGGTATCGACCTCAGGGAAAGATTTTTGCACTAGTTGTATATTACCTACTTAACTTGAATTATTTCTAAGGGATTCTTTTTTTTTTAAATTGGTTTTCTACTAATCAAAACTATTCTAACAAATCAATCCAAATTTATTTAAACTCTTATATTAAGGATATCTTAGTTCACAACTTCGCCTAGGTAATTTAATACTATGCTTTATATTTATGTTTACATCTCAATATGTTGTGTGTAATGTCTAATTAGAATAGACATATTTTCTTCAAATCCACTTCAACCCACTATCGTGACAAAAAAGATTCTAATGTGCAAACTTGAACTCCGCTTTATTGTTATGAATAACGTAAGCTCCACATTGCTTTAAGTCTCAAATCATTGGATTCATAACCAACTAAGTTTACTATCCGTACCTCCCTGATCAACAACTATCTCTCGATGTTGTGTATTTTACGGCTGTACAATTCATATCAAGATTAAAAGCTTTAATGACTATAATAACTATTAAAGCCTTAGTTCATTGCACTTTTTATTATCACTTTTTACTCATATTTCAAAGCATAACATTCATACAATAGGATCCATTGATCCCTAAGTTAAATAGACTACTCACACTTTATTGAAACACGCACATCACAATTCAATATAGAAATCATTGCAAATTAGAGATGAATATAAATATTACCTTGAATTAATCAATGAAACCAAAAATTGATCGCAAACGTGGAGTCTTCAACGTTTCTCAAACAAAATTAACTTAATACTCGAACTCAATTCTAAATTACTCTAATAGAGGCTAATCTCCTTATGTGGTTGGATCTCCCTTGTTTACCACGTCCTAATACCTATTTATACTCGCTAATAACTATTAGAAACTCTTAATTATAATTTAACCCGAATTTAAGCTTTACTTTTTAATTTATGTGTAGTTGGCGCTGTCACTGATACCCACGGCGCCGTGCATTATAAGCCACGGTGCCGCCACGACGCCACAACTTCATTATATGTTTTTGAGCTCCTGGAGTCCAACACTGTCCCATATATGTCTCGGTGCTGTCCCTAGTGAGCCATGGCACAGTCACAGCGCCGGACCTCTAAAGTTGGTTTTCTTCATTTCTTTTTCTCTCCCATGCTGTGCCTTTCATCCCCATGTCGTGCCTTGTCTTCCTACAGCGTCAATACATGCTCCCACGACACCAACTCAGATTTTGTTTATTTTTGCTTTGTTTCTTCTCGTTTTTCCTTGATTTCTTCAAATACACCTTAATTCCCCGAAAATGCAAAAATACCATGAATTAGCACTCATTTGAGGATATTTATACTAAATATACTACTAAATTATCCATATATATATGTATAAATAATCACTTATCATGGATCTACACTCGGTGTAACGACCTAAATTTAATTAAACTAGGATTAACATTAATCTCGGGGATTAACGGTCATAATTCGAGCAATACATGGACAATTTGGTTGACTCAGACACGAGAATCGAGGAAATATGTTATTTATAGATGGTTGTTGTGTATATGTGGTGTTTAAAATTATTATTATTATATTGCACCGCATGTGTGTATGTTGCTATCGGGCAAGTTTGTGTGACGGGGGTTCGCCTCGAAAGGCGTGCCAACGTAGGCATTGGGTAGGCGAACTACGGGTACACTAAGAAACTCGACTAATTCACGTTAAGTTGACTAGTTAAACAATTAAAATGGGTAATTTAAGCATATGCTAAGTTGATTAAATTTAAACAATAGGCTATGACATACCTCAAAATGCGTGCCAAAATGTGGGGCATCGAGTGCCGGGTAGTTGAGGGATTAGTGGAACCATTAATATGTCCATAGAAGGTTCTAAAAACACTAATCACATGTGTTATAATAGGCCCAAGCTAAGTAATTAAATCAAATAAATCAAGGCCTATAATTTAGTGATTTAAATTGGAAACTATAGGATTTGTCTAGAGATGTGCATTGACACATCTAGGAACCATATGAAGTATCAATTGGTGTCACTTGAGTTTGGTTAGTACGGGTTAGTGGGCTACATGTCAAGGTGTGGACCATTAGATAAGTCTCGAAATACGTAAATGCATGGAGATCAATGGCTAGAAATAAATCCTACTTTAATATATATAATGGGTTGATTAAACACAAGCAAATGAAACCAACTTCATCTCAAATATGCTGGAGAAGAATGAGTTGCTGGATAGAAGAATGAGTTGCTGGAGAGTAGAGGAATCCATGGAAGATTGGTGAGGAATTGAGCAAGTTAAGTGGTACATCAACTAGGTCAGAATTCCACATTAGTAACTTAGCTAAATTTGTTCTTTTAATGAGAAATTGATGTCTATTGATGATGGAGGACAGGGTTACTGATGTTGATGAAATTTTGATGAATTTCAAGTATTCTTAGTATTTAAATGAGAATTTGCAATTGATTTTGAAGAATTAAGGTTTTTGACGAAATTTGGAAAAACTAGTGAAATGCATGGATTTGATGATTATAAGCTAATTGATGTTGTTTTTGTCATTGTAAATGATGTTTTGGTAACACCATGGAGTGGAGAATGCCGTTGTAGGGTCTAAGTAGATAATTGGGGAGTTTGGGACATAATTCTCGAGTTGAGAATTTTGTCACAGAGGGTAATTAGCGCGCTAACTAGATTGATTAGCGCTAATGATTTTGGGCACTTAAATATTTTTCAAAATAAAGAACAGTAGCGCGCTAGACAGATTCCCTAGCACGCTAACGACAGAGAAAAACTAAATTTAAGCGACTGTTTTGGGATTTTTGACTTAAATACATACCCAAACACCTATAATCATACTAAATATGGAAAATTAGACTTCAGGGACATAGGGAACCATAGCTCAGGTATCTGGGAGCTAGGCGGGTCGGATACAGGAGTCCGAGGAAGTTGGAGCGTGGATTGAGGCGCGTAAACCCATTGGAATGCCTCACATAATTCATGATTTTTTTATTAATGTCGGATTACATGTGTGACTGCTAGTGGGAACATTGGGTTTCACTCCTATTTCGGTTTGCGTATATATTGGTTGTGGCTAAATCACTTGCACGAGTTACTTGTGTTTAATGCTCACGTCGATGACAATAGGATATACTTACGACCGTCAGAAGGGATTTAATTAGGTGTTCCCTTAACTTGAAATAACGTCTGGAGGGGTTCATCTGGTAACTAAAGTTGGGATTTAATCATCGTAAGCCTGTAAGTATATACGTTGTTCTTATTTGATTTTATCGATTACTGGCTGGTTTAGGTCAGGTTTTCTCGTGATTACACGGCTGTGTACTTATTAATGCTTTATTTCCAAGCATGTTTAGTTGGTATGTGATGTTTATTTATTTCATGCTACTGATTTTGCTTCTCGTGTGCTACCTACATTCATATTTAGTAGTAATGATCTAGCGCTGGTTGACTATGAAATTACATCACATCAACTCTGTTCCACTATATAGGGCGTAGATATGCTCATGATTGCCCATTTTTCATATATGTATATACTTGCCGACAACCCCGGGTCCTATACCCCGTGTGCCGCTCAAGCTGGTGGTGAGATCCTGACATCCCTAGATTCTAGTGACCTCGTGTGTCGCGGCCATCTCTATATATAATGGTCCTAGAGACAAGAACTACTTTCACAACTCAATAAATGACACAATTTAGGAAATCCAACAAAGGTGAATGCATAACTAATGCACAAAAGAAGTAGATTTTCAATACCATAGATCTTTTACCTAATAGCATGCTATTCTACTTGATTTACATACTCAACATCCAAGAATGATATAACACGTGAATAAGAGTCAAAGAATACCACTTAAACACAAATCAATGCCACGATAACAATCTCATAAAATGAGACTTTTTTCTCCTGTAGCCATGCTTAAATCCATTAGATTTCTGATTGCCATAGTCGCATATTATGACTATGGATATGACAAATGGATGTCAAAATAACTTTTATTAATGAAAAGTTACTTGAGGGTGCGTATATGATACAGCTTGAAGAGTTATTTCATCCTGATAATTCTAGAAAGGTGCACAAGCTTCAAAAATCTATTTATAGATTAAAGCAAGCTTCTCGGAGTTGGAATCTTCATTTTGATGAATCAATTAAGGAATTTGGTTTCATTAAAAATGAAGATGAGCTTTTTGTATACAAGAAGGTAAGTGGGAGCATGGTTGTTTTCCTAGTACTGTATGTTGATGATATAGTACTCATTGGAAATGACATCCCAACCTTGCATAGTGTCAAGTCTGGGTTAGGAAAATGTTTCTCAATGAAGGACTTAGGAGATACAACTTACATACTTGGGATTAAGATCTATAAGGATAGATCTAAAAGGCTAATCAGTATAAGTTAAAGTGCTTATATTAACAAGGTACTGAATGAGTTCAGTATGCAAGACTCTAAAAGTGGGTCGTTGCCAATGTCTCATGGTATAAGTCTCAGCAAGACTTAATGTTCGAAGACTAATGATGAGTGAGAGCGCTTGAAAAAGATTCTATATGCATCAGCTATTGAATCTATCATGTATGCCATGTTATGCACCTGACCTGATGTATCATATGCTTTGAGCGCAACAAGAAGATATCAATTTAACCTCGGTGAGAGTCACTGGATAGCAGTCAAGAACATTCTTAAGTACTTAAGAAGGACTAAAGAAGTGTTCTTGGTCTATGGGAAAACATTAGGATTAGTAATAAATTGGAGCACTGAAATAAGAGAAAGTAATAGGAAGAAAAATCCTATGTAAAATAAAAATGGGTGATGAAATCTCAATGCTGAAAGTTGAGCTCAAGGAGTGAGTTAACCCTAGATTTAGCAATATCCAATGAAAAGTGTAGGCTGACAAGGCCAATCTATACGAAATAGGTTTTAAAGCATCATGCAAAGGATCCTATACCAATTGGTCATTGGGAATGAAGTTATAGCTTGCCATTGATTAAACATGAAGACAAACTATTTTTCTCTCATAAGATTTAAAAGGTGATTTTCTCCCCCACAGATGGTGTTTTTTTCTCTTTATTTTGCAAAAAAATTGTATAAAAAGCATTATCACGAGTAAGTCGCATTATAATACTCCCTAATATTATGGACTTGGTTTTAATTATCCGAAATTGTAATTAGTGTTGCAATTGAATGAAACAACATAACAGTGCAATCTGTCGTCATAATAAAAAAGTGATATTTTCTGGCATTGTGACGGTTTTGCAAATTACTAAATCTTTTTTGATGAAATGTGACGCGCGCCGACGTGTCAATAAAATAAAGTTTCATAAACCAACTATTTTGTAGAATAGTGGCAAATGATCAATTCCACAGAGATTGGTGATCTTTCCAAGGTTAAAAACAACGAAAAGGAAAAATCGAGGGTTTTAAATAAATAACTTAACTAACTAATCTAACTAAACTAAATATATAAAATAACTAAAATAACTTTGAAAACAATTAATGAACACCTAAGTAACACCCAGGTCTACAGTTCCACAAAACAGGATCAAGATTCATTGGCAATCATGGTCTTCAATCTTTCACAAAAAGTCATTAATTTATATTCTCCTAGATTAGCTATAGAAAATCTACATCCGCTAGAAATTCCTCATTCCTCTAATCTCAATAGTCAAGACGTCCGCCACTAACTACTTCCCTAATTAATGCATAACCTTAGACATTCACAAATCAGGTTTAACATGCTAACCGCAGTAATATGGATATGTGGGAACACTAATCCTAAATAACCGGATCACATCCGCTTCCGATTTAACCTAGATTCAATTGTTGCACACTTAAGAACCGAAAGGGTTTTACGGCAAACGAGTGAGTGTTCGTCACTTTATTGGTCCAAAAGTACAATTACACGGATACTAATGATCCAAATAACTATAGGTTGTCCCCCTAAAAGCATGCATCGGCCGTATACATACCTTAGATCTAAACCATAATCCTTAAAAGCAACAACAACGAAATAGGAGAATTTAAACTAAATTAAATAATAAAATAAAATATCTCACATAATATGCCATGAATCCATAATCCCGACTTGTTTCCCCTCCGGTCTAGGCAAGGAGTTGATTAACCGAACATCGTCGTTTAAGAAAGTATGCTAAAAATATAAAAGTCGATGTTCTCTAATAATACCTAAAGTTCCTAATATATAAAACTTCTAAAAATTGGTCCCGGGAGGTGAGAGAAATTAATTTTAGGGGTTGAGGAGGTGACTCGTGCGCCGAAGAGCATCGTATGGCTGTTTTTGACTTGAAATAACGTTCTGTCCACGTGTCACAGCGTGATTGGTCGTTTGCTACCGTGGAGCTGATGTGGTAACATCTGATTGGTGGAGAGCTGCTGCCGTGGCGCCCCGGGTTGTTGAGAGCGCGACAAGTGGCGGGCAAGGAGGCGATGGTGAGAATCGCACGAACTCGGCGAAAATCTAGGAGACGGTGCTGACGCAGATCCCGAGGAACAACTGATGGAGGCTGAAGCGAGTGAGATGCCGTTGGTTTGTGATGTGCTGCAAACGCTGATGTGGCGGCTCCTGATTAGAGGAGAAAATGGAGGCCGCTGACGTGGCGCACTCTCATTGCTTGAAAGAATTCTGATGACGCTATGTAGGCATGAGGAAACGAGCTGGGCCAATATAATGCTGCCACATGTTAATTGGTCTGCTGATCCTCTACCCACCGCGCAGCACGTAACTCGAGGTAAATAGTCCGGCGTGCGATCAATGCATGTAGATACTCCATTTTGAGCATTTTTCGCTATGAATTCAACCACGCACTCCATTTCACTTGAAAATGATCAATAAATATAATTAAATATATATTTTAGAGACTTTCCATATTTAAATATACTAAAATAAACTACTAAAATTATATAAATACCGACTTATCAAAATGCAAATTACTAAATTAATAATAGCCTTTTGGGAAATTAACTTGCAACGATATTTTTTTATTTATTAAAAAAACTTTTTTTCTTTGAGTTTAACATGAGTTAAACTTACCGTGTCTTTAAATCTTGTCTTTGGACAAGCACTGCCTCATCCAACTAACTTGAGTTTCTTCACTTCTATATATATAAAAAAGTTGAAGGAGAGAAAAAGTTTCAGATGCTCTCTCCTTCCACCATTTCCTTTTTAGGATTTTATTAGATTTTTTTATTTTTTTTTTATTTTAAGATATTTATATATTTGTGTTATTTATTAGTTTAAGACATATTCATCTCCCCATATTTTTGAAAAACGAAAAATAGATATTTAGATATTTGTGTTATTTATTATTTTAAGGTATATTCATCCCGTATATTTTTGAAAAATGAAAAATCCAACTTTGAACAACTAAACGACGGTCTAATTAATAATTTATTAATCAATGCATTAAGTCTTTGTTTCGAATCTTACTCCATCAATTTGATTACCACAACATTATTTATATATACTGTTTAGGGCACCGAAAATAACAATTAAGTTTATTTAAATTTTTTTTTGTTAATGAATGATTACTTCAATGATTTATAAGTAAATGTTTTTTTAACCCTCTGTTGTATATTTTTTTTTCTAAGAAATATGAGTTGATTATTATGAATTGTAATTTTAATTGTAAAAAATATTACAACATATTCATGTAAATTAATTTATTAACTTTATCATTTAATAACTTTTGCGCAGAGCGCAAGAAATCGACTAGTATATATATATAAAAGTTGAAGGAGAGAGAAAGTTTCAGATGCTCTCTCCTTCCACCATTTCTTTTTTAGGATTTTATTAATTTTTTTATTTTAAGATATTTATATATTTGTGTTATTTATTATTTTAAGACATATTCATCTCCCCATATTTTTGAAAAATGAAAAATAGATATTTATATATTTGTGTTATTTATTGTTTTAAGGTATATTCATCTCCTATATTTTTGAAAAACGAAAAATCAAATTTATTGACAGAAAGAAATTCATTACATCGAAAAGAAGATTAAAGTTGGAGGAGAGAGCAAGTTCTCCTTCCAAGATTTTATTTTTAGGATTTTTTCAATTTTTCAGTTTTAAAATATTTATTTATTTGTGTTATTTATTGTTTTAAGGTATATTCATCCCCCATATTTTTGAAGAACGAAAAAATCAACCTTGAACAATCAAACAACGGTCTAATTAATGAAGGGTCTTTTTGATGCATTAAGTCTTAATTTGTTTCGAATCTTACACCACCCTTTAGTTATCGTAAAATTATTTTCTTGGTTAATGAAGGGTTGTTTCAATGCATTTATTCTCCGTTTCGAATCTTGCATCATCCATTTGGTTACTGCAACATCATTTATACAAAACATTAATCTTCTCTTTATATATAGATCATAGGTTCACAAGTACCGCGAGTCTAGCAACATTCAAGTACTTTTCTCAGAGTTCTTCACACACGAAAGCAATGTTGTAGCGATTGTTGAGCCGTACAACACTTCAAAATGTAGCAGAGATCTTGCAGTGCGATTAACAACTTCACGTCTCTATGTTCGTTGTTGTGAGGATTATTCATCATGTTTGCTATTTGTGTGATTTATAAGTTAATATTTTTTTACCCTCTATTGTATATTTTTTTCAAGAAATATAAGTTGATTATTATGAATTGTAATTTTATTTGTAAAAAAAAAATTACAATATATTTATATAAATTAATTTATTAACTTTCTCTTAAAGTTTTAATAACTCATGTGCAGAGGCAAGAAATCAACTCGTTATTAAAAAAGTTAGGGGCTAGTAAGAAACAATATAATATTTTTTATTTGCCGTTATTTAAACTTGTTAGGTGATCGTTATTTAAAGTTGCAGGTCCCACAAATATTGATGTGTTGACCATAAGTAGTGGTTACCAATCAAATACCAATGAATCTTGACTTTTGGTCGGCTAGAAAAACATCCATTGGTGTTAGAAACGGCTAACCAAGTCGTGATCATAGTGCAACAATATTGCTAGCCTATTGCGCAATCCTAATGGTTGTCATAGAGAAAAAAAGAAAATTGCGTGATCGTGATGTAGTTCTATGTGGGACGTGCACACGGTGATAAGGACCAATAGTAGTACGTGTGAATGTTTGGTTGGTACGTAATTCTTTTGAGGGCTCGCATCTCAACATTTTTATCCCGTTCTTTTTTTATCAACATCTAGGAGTGATTTTATTAATGTGTTCTTCGTCCAATAAGGCAAACATCTATTACAAATAGATATTACAACAATAAAGCATAAATTAATTTCAAATCGCGTACACTGTAGTGCAGCCCCAACCTTAAGTAGGGGATAACAACCCTTATAAACGACAACTACCCCACCAAAGGAAACAACTACCCCAACAAAGGAAACAACCACCCCAATAAAGGGGACAACTGCCACACGTAGGCAGCCACTAATTCTAACTAAACCAAAAACACTAGAGCATAAACCAAAAAAAGAAAAAAAATCAAAGATTGATAGGATTCTAAGCAATTTCAAAGAAGATCGCCACCGTTGAACATTGCCACCGGTCACACTACTTCACATGAAACAAAGAGTCCAAGTCTATTCTGTCGACTTCCACTCATTTATATCAAGCCCTAAGCAAAAGAAAATCTGAGGGGCCACCGATAACAGCGTTGAAAAGTCATAGAAGCCTATCCCGGAGCACTGCAACAAGGCCTCAAGCCTAGTGCTGCTGAAAAAGGAGGAAGAAAAGAGGGAGGGTGGAGAGAATTGGGAGGGAGGGGGCAAATCTATAGAGGGGAGTAGGGGTGGAGTAGAAGACAGAAAAAAGATAAGGACGAGGTTGGGGCAGATCTGGAGAGACCAAGGATGAGGTGGGCCGGATCGGTAGAGGTGAAGGATGAGAAACGAGAGAAATTTAGGGATGAGTGCAGATTTTGAGAGGAAATGGTGGTGGATGTGCCCTAGGTCAATCTATAAACATTGTTTATCTCATAATTTTAGTTAATAAAATAATTTTTTTTTGCTATTGTGTTATAAATGATTGCATGTTTACCTTATAATAAGATCTATGGGTTTTTGTTGAAATATCCTAAATGTCCCTAGTCGGTCATTATACTAGGAACTACGAGTTACGACTAGTGTGAATCTTGATTGATGGTCATGTGATGATCATGCGTCTAGGGATACGAATTAAGATCATGAGTACTCATTGGGGAACAAGGTACTGGACCGACCCGCTATGAGAACAACATATAGATTAATTCATAGGTGTTACTCATGATAGATATATCATTTAGTCCTTTAACTTGAGATTATCATAGACTTCAATATTAAGAGCTTGATGATTTGACACAATCAAACGTTGTCTTTAATCAGACGATTATAAAGATTGTTATTAGTTATCATGTGAATAATATGTAAAGGTGTGTAATCAAAATAGAATTTATCCCTCTCATATAGAGAGAGACATCAGTGGATAACTCGATTTGTTAGACTATTAAATGGCTAAATCCAAGTGAATTGATATGATCAATGTCATTTGAATGTTTTTAGTTTACCTAATGATCTAGACTAGTATAATTGAAAATTAAGGGTGACTTTCCATGCCTTATGTTTAATCAAATGATATTGCACGACAAAAGGATATGATATATATTATTCATTAGGTTGTATCGATTTTGATATTCATGCTACTTTGGTGGTCATAATGCCTTGCTAGAGATCGCTTATGACTTGTGTACCAAAATGGTTTTGGTATACCGTCAACGTTGCATGAACCTATTGGGTCGCACGTAAATAATGACTTTGCATAATTTCAATTGGTCCAGAGTAATAAATTTTATATGATAAAATTCATGACATAAAACCCTTACAATTTGTTATATGATAACTTATTAATAGGGGTGTATGTGTAATTTGCTTGAATTGCCTAAATATAATAGTTGTATTATGAATATGGTTTTTTAAGAGAGCTTATCTATACATATAAATAGAGGTCGAAACCCTAAAACGAAATAAGATTTCACTTTTGCAAATTTCAAGTTCTCTGAATTCTGCAAGAGAAAGAAAAAAACGTTTTCTATCTCTTTTGGGGCTAGCACTCCAAATTGTGGTAACCGTTCGTGTGTGAATTTTCGACAGAGGACATGCGCTTGAATGTCTTGGAGATCAAATAATTAAAGAAGGAAATCACAAATTAAGGTATGATTTACTTTTGTAGATCAAGTTCAATGGAACTTATTTTTGATCCTGTTGGGGTTTTTCAAAAATTGTTTTGAATTTTTCGCTAAGTATGAACCCCAAAACCCAACGATGGTATCAGAGCTTTATGCTTAGTTCTATTAAACATTTGCATGTTTTCTCTGATGTATGTATGATATATGTGTGAAAACATGATCTTGATTAATGTATATATGATGTATATATAGGTCCTGTGATAATTATTATTATCAAGAATTGATTTTAAAGCATGTTGTTAATTCATGTATTTGATAATACGCATGATTTGATTTAATGATAGAATTCATGTTTAGAATATTTCGATTAACATATGTTTTAATATTGAACAATGCAAATTTTGGAAGTTCACATGGTAGAAGTCATTTTTAGATTAATGTGATTTTGGTGTTGAATACATATTTCATTTTGGTTCAATAATTATGTACGTCTTCATGATAGAAATCATGATGAGGTTTATATGATTAATTTAATATGATTCTGGTGTTGAATGCATGATTTATATTTAATTTCTTGATTTTATTTCTGGTTTTATATGAATAAGAATCGAAATTGGTTTTGATCATATATCTCATTGTGGTTATCTGTTAGTATATTCTTATTAGATATGAGATAAACTTGTGATCGGATAAGAATTACAAATCCTATAAGATAAGTAAGATATATAACAAATTCATATTGGATAAGGATTCAAAGTATCTTAATTCTAATTGGATTAGGATATGATACTACGTTAGAAATGAACCCGAGTTAATTAAAGATATTTTAGTTAATATTTTTCGAAATTAAAATAAGGGGCAATTTTTGGTTAATTGGATTGACTAGAATAATGAAACATTTTAGGTGATTTTCAATTTTTGGAACCAAAATCCGTTGTCTAAAAAAATGGGTGCTGACCCTATACGCGGGATTGACCCTAACTATTCGTTGCGCAAGGAAATTGATATAATCGTCAATATTAGTAAAATTTCCTAACTTGTTTAGGGATTGTACATGCATTGTATTATATGATATTTATCTTGTTTAAATTATGATCACTAAAACAAATAAAAATCCATCTTCCAAGTTTTACGTCAAGTGTCATCCATTTTCAAACACTTGTCAAGGCTTCGATCACATTAAATATAGGTCTGCCTCGGTAGAGTATAATGTGTTATCTTGGTGAGGCAAGTTGAGTAATGGTTACTCTATTGTTTGAAATGGTTAGACTTGATAAAGCTATCAAAACGGTTTTAGGCTTTAGGCACAAGATGAGATAAAACATGCTAAGACATAAGATGCCATAATCTCAAAAAACAAACCACTAAAAGTTACATATGATGTAATTGGTAAAAAAATACCTACGTAAATAACTTAATTCAAAGTGTCATGCCTTAACTTTCTTGGAATTAGGTGAAACATAGATTTTAGTACCTTAAATTAATATATTGTTTCTAGGAGGGTTGCTAATTTAGTGGGAGTCTGTTCCTCTATACTAAAACGAACCTTGTGTAATTTTTGTTGTAGATCTATGACCTCTTCAAATCACACTAATCCCTTATCACTGCAATCCATCTTTGAGAAGGGTAAGTTGTCTGTGACAAACTTTCTAGACTGGTTCAGAAACTTGAGAATTGTTTTTAAGCATGAACGTAAGTTGTATGTACCGGATGATCCTATTAATGAGGAACCACCATCCAATGCTTTAAGAGTCATGAATGATGCACATACTAAGTATGTCAATGACTCAACTGATGTTGCATGCAATATGTTGGCAACCATGGTTCCTGAAATCCAGAAGGACATGGAACACATGGAAGCTTGCGACATGCCTACGATGCTAAAGAAAATGTTCCAACAACAAGTTAGGCAAGAAAGGCTCGAGACACTCAAGAAATTTCATTCTTGCAAAATGGCTGAAGGTACGTTAGTTAGTCCTAATGTTCTGAAAATGAAGGACTAATATTAACCATCTTGACAGACTTAAATTTCCCATAAGCCAGAAGTTGGATACGGATTTGATCCTGAATTCATTGCATGATAGTTATTCACTATTTGTGATGAACTATAACATGAATAATATTAGAAGTATATCTTATAGTTGCATTTGATGCTTAAAATCGCTGAGTAGAATGTCAAGAAACCTATTGCTAATATGTTGATGGTTCAGAAAGGAAATGCTATCAAGAAGAAGGCCAAATGCAAGGCTAAAGTTGCTAAGGCAGTTATGACTTTCACAAAGCCTGTGGAACAAGTCAAGCCTAGGGCCGCTTCTACTTCACTGTCCCATAAAGAAAAGGAAAAAGAAGGAAACTGTCATTTCTGCCATGCACCTGTGTATTGGTCCAAAAATTTCAAGCGCTATCTTGAAGATCTACAAAAAAGAAGAGTAGTGTGACTACTGCTTTAGGTATTTACATTATTGAAGTTAACTTATCTACTATTGATTCTTAGGTATTGAATACCAAATGCGGATCTCACATTTGTATTAATATGTAGGGTTTCACTAAAAGTAGAAGCTAAAGAAAGGAAAAGTCATCTTACGATTTGGAAATGGAGCAAAGGTTGATGCATTGGCTTTAGGATGCTATGAGTTATATTTACCTAGTGGAATTGTTTTAGTTTTAAATAATTATTATTATGTCCCTACCTTGAGCAAAAACATCATTTCAGTATCATATTTGGATTTGGATGGTTTTAATTTCATTATTGCGAATAATAAACACTCAATTTCTCGTAAATACATTTTCTATGCGTATGCCGATTTGTGTGATGGTCTTTATATTTATAACATGAAAAGCTCCATCGATAATCCTATCCTTAACGTAAATACAAAGAGATTCAAGTCTAATGATTTAAGTCAAACCTACATTTGACATTGTCGTCTTGGCCATATAGATGAGAAACACATTTCTAAACTCCATAAAGATGTACTTTTAAATTCATTTGATTTAGAATAATATGAAACATGTGTATCTTATTTACTAGGCAAGATGACAAAGAGTCTCTTTACTGGACATAGTGAATATGCAAGTGATTTATTTGGTTTAATACATACTGATATATATGGTTCTATAAACACAATGACTAGAGGTGGTTATTAATGCTTCATTATTTTCACCGATGATTTCAACAAATATGGTTACATGTATCTCAAGAAACATAAAGGTGCATCTTTTGAGATGTTTTGAATATTTCAGAATGAAGTGCAAAATCGACTTGGTAAAACTATTAAAGCACTTTTGATCATATTGAGGTGGTGAATATTTGAGCCAAGAGTTTGATAATTATCTTAAAAACTGTAGGATTATCTCACAGTTAACTCCTCTAGCAACTCCATAGTGGAATACTATTTTTGAGAGAAGAAATCAGACTTTATTTGATATGGTTTGATCCATGACGTGTCATGCAGATCTTCCTATTTCCTTTTAAGGTTATACCTTAAAAAACGTTGTGTTTACACTGAATCGTGTTCCTTCTAAAGCGGTTGATAAAACATCATATGAGATGTGGGTTGGGAAAAGACCAAGTTTATCTTTCCTTAAGATTTAAGACTGTGAGGTTTTTGTACGACAACAAATCTCAGAAAAATTATCGACCAAATCTACTAAGTGTGTATTTGTAGGTTATCCTAAAGAAACTAGAGGATACTACTTTTATAATCCTACTAAGAACAAATTGTTTGTTGCTTTGAATGGTTTCTTTATGGAAAAGAGTTTATTTCAAAAGACAACAATGGGAATAAAGTAAGTCTTGAAGAAGTTCAAGAACCACAAATAAACACTCAATCGACAGTGAGAGATCAACAAAGTCTTGAACTATTTGAACCTCCACAAGTATTATAAGACCCGCGTAAGTCTGATAGCGTAAGACATCAGCTTGAGAGATTCAAATTTCTTATTACTGATAGTAGTGAGGTGTTGCTTATTGATCAAAATGATCCTACTACTTATCAAGAGGCTGTGTCTAGCCCTGATACAGATAAATGGCTTACTGCCATGTATTCTGAGATGCAATGTATGTATGATAACCAAGTTTGGAACCCGGCTGAGTTACCTGAAGGTGGTAAGACCTTTTGATGTAATTGAATTTTTAAGAAAAAAGCTGACATGGATGGCAATGTGCATACTTATAAAGCACGACTAGTAGCAAAATCTTTCTTACGGACTCAAGATTTTGATTATGAGGAGTTTTTTCTCTTGTAGCCATGCTTAAATCCATTAGAATTCTAATTTCCATAGCCGCATATCATGACTATGAGATATGGTAAATGGATGTTAAAATACCTTTCATAAATGGAAAGTTACTTGAGGACGTGTATATGATACAACCTGAAGGATTTGTTCATCCTGAGAATTCTAGGAAGGTGTGCAAGCTTCAAAGATTCATCTAAGGATTAAAGCAAGCTTCTCGAAGTTAAAATCTTCATTTTGATGAAGCAATTAAGGAATTTGGTTTTCTTAAAAATGAAGATGAACCTTGTGTATACAAAAAGGTTAATGGGAGCATGGTTGTTTTCTTGGTACTGTATGTTGATGATATACTCATTGGAAATATCATCCCAACCTTACAAAGTGTTAAGTCTTGGTTTGGGAAGTGTTTCTCAATGAAGGACTTAGGAGACGCAGCCTACATCCTTGGGATTAAGATATATAGAGATATATCTAAAAGGCTGATCGATCTAAGTCAGAACACATATATTGATAAGGTAATGAATAGGTTCAGTACGCAAGAATCTAAAAGAAGGTCATTGCCAATATCTTATGGTATAAGTCTCAGCAAGACTTAATGTCCTAAAACTAATGATGAACGAGAACGCACAAATACTATTCCATACACATCATCTATTGGATCTATTATGTATACCATATTATGCACTCGACCTAATGTATCATATACTTTGAATGCAACAAGTAGATTTCAGTTTGATCCTGGTGAGACTCACTTGATAGCAATATATAACATTATTAAGTACTTGAGAAGGACTTAAGAAGTGTTATTAGTCTATGAAAGTTTGGAAGATGAGCTTTTTGTAAATGGTTATACATATGCAAGTTTTCAATTTGATATAGATGACTTCAGATCGCAGTCCGGATATGTATTTACTTTGAATGGAGGCGCAGTGAATTGGAAAAGTTTAAAGTAAGACACTGTGACAGATTCTACAATAAAAACTGAGTACATTATAACGTTTGATACAGTTAAGAAGGCAGTTTGGATAAATTTCTTTATCTCAGAACTTAAATTAACTAGAACATTCTTTTATCTTTAAAAGAGGTTTTAAAACTCATATTAAAATAAATGTTATTAAATGTCATGAGAGAATATATTATGTTTTAATTTTTAATACATGTATTACATAGAGGTTTTTTAAAACCCCTACAATTAGGGGTTATTTAATAGCACTAAGCTTTAGCAGGGGTTTTAAAACTTCTATTAGAAACCAAGATTGTTCTATTACTTGGTGTGGTTTTGAGTATAACTAACCATGTTTGCTTGTATTGTGACAACAACGGGGCGATAGCACATGCCAATGAACCAAGATCACACCACCGATCCAAACATATACTTAGACATTTTCATCTTATTACAGGAATCATTGAGAGGGGAGACGTGAAGTTTTGCAAAGTTCCTACAGAAGACAATGTTGCAGAATCTTTTGACAAAGGCTCTTTTACAAGCGAGACATGACAGTCATGTTAGGTCATTAGGTATCAGATACATGAATGATTGGCTCTAGTGCAAGTGAGAGATATTGGGGCATGTGCCCTAGGTTAATCTACAACATTGTTTATCTTATAATTTTTGTTAATAAAATTAAGGTTTTCATTTGTTGTTTTATTATAAGTGATTACATGTTTACATTATTGTGAGATCCATGAGTATTTGTTGAAATATACTTAAAGACCTTAGTCGATTATTATACTAGGAACTATAATGAAGTAAGACTAATGCGAATCTTGATTGATGGTCATGTGATGATCATGCGTATAGGGATATAAATCAAGATCATGAGTACTTGTTAGGGAACAAGGTATTGGATCGACCCGCAATGAGAACACCACATAGATTAAGTTATAGGTGATACTCATGATATGTATATCACTTAATCCTTTGACTTGAGATTACTATAGACTTCAATATTAGAAGCATGGTAATTTGACACAATCAAATATTGTCTTAATCGAATGATTATAAAGATTGTGATTGGTTACCATGTAAAAATATGTGAAGGTGTATAATCAAGATAGAAATTGTCACTCACATATAGAGAGAGATATCAGTAGATCCCTCGATATGATAGATTGATAAGGGCCAAGTCCATGTGAATTGATATGATTAATGTCACTTGGATGTTTTCAGTTCACCTAAAGATCGAGACTAGTATGATTGAACATTAAAGGTGACTTTCCATGCCTTATGCTTAATCAAATGATATCACATGACAAAAGGATATGATAAATGTTATTCATTAAGTTGTATCGATTTTGATATTCATGGTCCTTAGGTAGTTATAATGCCTTGCTAGAGACTGCTTATGACTTGTGTATCAAAATGGTTTTGGTTCACTGCCAACGTCGCATGAACCTATTAGGTCGCACAAAAAGAATGACTTTACCCAATTTCAATTAGTCCAGAGTAATGAATTTTATATGATAAAATTCATACCATAAAAACCCTTACGATTTGTTATATAATAACTTATTGATTTGCGTATGCATAATTTGCTTAAACTGCCTAAATATAATAGTTGACGCGCGCCGAACGCGTCGATAAAGTAAAGTTTCATAAACCAACTATTTTGTAGAATAGTGGCAAATGGTCGATCCCATAGAGATTGGTAGTCTTTCTTAGGTTAAAAAAAACAAAAAAATAAAATCGGGGGTTTTAAAATAAATATTAATTTAACTAACTAATCTAACTAAACTAAATAAATAAAATAACTAAAATAATTTTCAAAACAATTAATAAATACCTAAGTAACACCTAAGTCTACAGTTCCACAAATCAAGATCAAGATTCAATGGCAATCATGGTCTTCAATCTTTCCCAAAAAGTCATTAATTTATATTCTCCTAGATTAGCTATAGAAAATCGACATCTGCCAGAAATTCCTCGTTCCCCTAATCTCGATAGCCAAGACGTCCGCCACTAACTACTTCTCTAATTAATGTATAACCCTAGACATCCACCAATCGGGTTTAACACACTAACAACAGTAATATGGGTATGTGAGAACACTAATCCTAAATAACCAGATCGCGTCCGCTCCCGATTTAACCTAGATTCAATTGTTGCACACTCAAGAACCAAAAGGGTTCGACGACAAACGGGTGAGTGTTTGTTACTTTATTGGTCCAAAAGCACAATTACACGGATACTAATGGTCTAAATAACTGTAGATTGTCCACTTAAAAGCATGCATCGGCCGTATACATACCCTAGATCTAAATCATAATCCTTAAAAGCAACAACAATGAAATAGGACAATTTAAACTAAATTAAATAATAAAATAAAAGATCTCACATAATATGCCATGAGTCCATGATCCGACTTGTTTCCCTTCCGACCTAGGCAAGGGGTTGATTAGCTGAACATCGTCGTCGAAGAAAGTCGATAACAAAAAAAATAGTCGGTGATCAAATTAATAAAACATAAGTTCATAATATATAAAACTACTAAAAATTGGTCTCAGGAGGTAAGAGAAACTAATTCTGGGTGTTGGGGAGGTGACTCGTGCACCGAGGATCATCGTAGGGCTGTTTTTGGCTCAAAAACTGGTGTCCGCCACGTGTATGGACCACATTGGTTCATTTCTGCTGGAGCGCTGACGTGGCGTCTTCTGATTGGTGGAGACCGCTGCTGATGACGTTGTAGTGTGGTGAGTGAGCGACACGTGGCGCACGGGAGGCGGAGAAGAAAATCGCACAAAATCGGCGAAGATGTTGGAGACGATGCTGTCGCGCATCCCGAGGAAATTGAAGAGCAGCTGTGCAAGGAGAAGAAATTGTGGTGTGACGTGTGTTGTGAAACACCACGTGGCGGCTTCTGATTGGAGGAGAGAATGGAAATTGTTGATGTGGCAACACGTGATTGGTCAAGAACCAATGAGTGACGTGCTTGGGGGTGTGAGAGGCCGACACTTGGCAGCTGCTGTAATGAGAACCGCTGATGTGGCAGCGTGTGATTGGTTGAGAGAAGATATGCGCTGACATGGCGCATTCTAATTGGTTGAAATATGTTGTCTCCTATTCTACCCACCGCGCAACACGTAACTCGAGGCAAAGTGTCCGACATCTGATCACTGCATGTAAATACTCCATTTTGAGTATTTTACCGCCATGAATTCAACCGCGCACTCCGTTTCACCTGAAAATGACCAATAAATATAATTAATATATATTTTAGAGACTTTGAATATTAAATATACTTAAATAAAGTACTAAATAACTATAAATACTGACTTATCAAATACCCCCAAACTCAAGACTTTGCACTTCCCGAGCATAGGTGTAGATGATAACACAAACTAAACTAGAATCCTAACATAAATATGCCTTGAAAACAAAGGCCATAAACTACTCATAAGTTTTCTTGGTATGTCAAGACTCGCAACCCAAACACAATTAAGAACCCACTTTCAAGACAAAGACTCGGCCAAAACAAAGGTCATCAACTACTCATAAGTTTTCTTGGTCTATACATTAAAGCACGCAAGTTTAAAATCCTCACTTAATATAGTGAAAGCACTCGAACTAAATCTTTTTTTTGAGGAGTTTCACAACTTACGCCTTTATTTATTATATATTTTCTTTTCACATTTTTTTCTTCTCCAAATCTTTTTTCAATTAATACGATCCCTGCTCCATTTTTCTATGAACCTGTTTTCTCAATTTTTCCCACCACAAGTTTCCCTGCTCCATTTCGTGTAGAAACCTGTGGGACACTCTACACTAAGAAAACTCATGTTAGTACTTCTCACTGTCACTATAATCAAGCAAATCCCTCAATGTGGGTTAAAATAATATCACTTATACAAATTTGACCGACTACTCATTCTCGTTATCTATCACAAAGTTTAACCATCATCTAAGTCCCTAATCATGAAAGTATAAAAATGCCAGGTACGAACTTGATTAAGTGTTTCTCCTAATTTTCCCCAAGTTTCAAGTTAAAAAGGCAACTGTAATTTACTCATCCATAACTTAAGACATGAACAAAGTTTCGGGTGACTCTAAATAACTAATGAAAAATAAAAATATACTAAATACATATATGCATGAAAATGTATCAAATCCTAATGAAATGAGAAAGGAATACGAATGGACAAGAAATGAAAGAAATGATATAAAACACCACCATTACCATATAATATCCGCATATAACTGCATAGAAAAAGAAAAAAAAATAATTAATAAAAAAATAAACGATCTCACCTGCAGTCTTTCACAAAAGAATCCATCCAAAACAATCCACAATCCCTAAAATACCCCCAAACTTATTCCGAACCTTGTCTTCAAGGTTCAAAACAAGTCAAGACATCCATCCAACAAAAAAGAAAATGGCAGTGGCAAAGAAAAACATGGATAAGAAGATGATACAAATGCATGCATAACAAAAAGTCTCTAAAAACCAATGAACGCATAAAGTTTCTCATGTGTAGGTGAGTAAGGAAACTATTAAAGAACAATCATAACAAGAGCAAGAACTAGTAAACATAGGAGTTAACTGAAAAGATTCCAATCAAATCTTGCGAGCCCGAAGTCTGTCAACTAAGGGTGAATTCAACAAGATGATGGAATGAAGTTTCGGGTTTTAGGTTTGCTAAAAAACCCGCCACTAATGCGATGACTTAAGTTGGGTATGTCCCAACCAAGTCTCAAAACACCTAAAATCCTATAAACATGTTAATTCCTAAAAAAAATGCTCAAATTATGCTAAAAATGTAATCCAAAGTCAAACCTACAAAACTCAACATTCTAATCCTCCAATGAACGTCAAACGTAATAAATCACCTGTAAAAATAAAGAGACCAAATTAGACTGTTATTAAATATAAATAAAAAAAACTAAAACTGAACTAAAACTAACATAAATGCAAGAACTACATAAAATAAAATAAAAATGAAGCTGGGCTGCCTCCCAACGAGCCGCCTTTCTTTTAAGTCTTTGGCTAGACTTGACGTGATTGATCACGTGATGCCCTCTCCTTTAGAGATGTCAACAACGAATGACACATCTACGTATTTGAGCAATGAAGCATGCATGCCCTCTTTCAGATTTAGGAGCTCATTCGGGACTTCCAACACGAAAAAATCTGTCGCATTAGGATCGTCCAACATAAAGGTGTCGGCAGTGTAGAAGATCTGCGAATGCTCCCTTACTTTCACCCCTTATAAGGTGTACCAAATGTGCATGGGAGGGTGGGTGGTTGCACCAGCACCAGAGGTTGGTCTTCCTCGCTCTCTATCTGCGGCTTCTCCAGCTTGTCTGAAATGACATCAATTTTCATCTCATTTTCCCCCTCATTTAGTGCAATGACAATTTCTGGCTCAATTTGAAAGACTTCACATTCTTCCGATGTTTCTCTCCAATAGTCCTATACCTGTGCAACCTCATTCACCTCAAGATTTTTCAACGTATCAACACTCACATCCTCATCTGGGTTAAAAATTGGTTGTGTACTATGCAACTCTTCCTCATAAGTCATATTCTGAAGCCTGTAATTATATTGAATAAATTGAGTTTCCAAGTCCTTCAAGCCTGGAATCTCAAAATCAATTTGTCGGATCTCTTCAAAAAGTTGTCGAAACCGTTGCTGACTATCTATCAATTGCTTCATCATATCTTCCAAGGAGGTGCTTTGATGAAACTATTGATTCCCTTCATGTTGAGGAACCTGTGGGTTTGACATGAGCCCAAAGAAGTCGGGTTGTGGCGATGCATAGCTAGAATAGTGGTAGTTCTCATACTGTGGATAATATGGACAATTATGTGCGGAATGAGAATAATCTCCACAAATTTCGTAAACCTTGACCTGTTGCACAAAAGAATGCATGTTAGAAAATTGATATCCATTATGTGACATACCTACCCCATTCACATTATAATAATATGAGTCTTCGAATCGACCACAATTATGGGGGTAGGAGGAGTCCATCGCGGGGCTGCTTGCATACATGTTAAGAGCAAGGGACTAGATAGACAAAATAAAAATAAAAATAAAAATAAAAAACCAAAAAAAGAAAAATACCAGTACCCGACAACGGCGCCAAAAATTGATGCGCGCCGAACGCGTCAATAAAGTAAAATTTCATAAACCAACTATTTTGTAGAATAGTGGCAAAGAGTCAATCCCACATAGATTGGTAGTCTTTCTTAGGTTAAAAACAACAGAAAAGGAAAATCGGGGGTTTTAAAATAAATATTAATTTAACTAACTAATCTAACTAAACTAAATAAATAAAATAACTAAACTAATTTTCAAAACAATTAATAAATACCTAAGTAACACCTAAATCTACAGTTTCACAAATCAAGATCAAGATTCAATGACAATCATGGTCTTCAATCTTTCCCGAAAAGTAATTAATTTATATTATCCTAGATTAGCTATAGAAAATCGACATCAGCCAGAAATTCCTCATTCCCCTAATCTCGATAGCCAGGACGTCCGCCACTAACTACTTCCCTAATTAATGTATAACCCTAGACATCCGCCAATCGGGTTTAACACACTAACCGCAGTAATATGGGTATGTGGGAACACTAATCCTAAATAATCGGATCGCGTCCGCTCCTGATTTAACCTAGATTCAATTGTTGCACACTCAAGAACCGAAAGGACGGCAAACGAGTGAGTGTTTGTTACTTTATTGGTCCAAAAGCATAATTACACGGATACTAATGGTCCAAATAACTGTAGATTGTCCACCTAAAAGCATGCATCGGCCGTATACATACCCTAGATCTAAACCATAATCCTTAAAAGCAACAACAATGAAATAGAAAAATTTAAACTAAATTAAATAATAAAATAAAAGATCTCACATAGTATGCTCTGAGTCCATGATCCCGACTTGTTTCCCCTCCGACCTTGGCAAAAAGTTGATTAGCCGAACATCGTCGTCGAAGAAAGTCGATAACAAAAAAAATAGTCGGTGATCAAATTAATAATACCTAAATTTCTAATATATAAAACTACTAAAAATTGGTATCGGGAGGTGAGAGAAACTAATTTTGGGTGTTGGGGAGGTGACTCGTGCGCCGAGGAGCATCGTAGGGCTGTTTTTGGCTAAAAAACTGGTGTCCGCCGCGTGTCTGGACCGCATTGGTTCATTTCATACTGGAGCGCTGACGTGGCGTCTTCTGATTGATGAAGACCACTGCTGATGACGCTGTGGTGTGGTCAGTGAGCGACACGTGGCGCATGAGAGGCGGAGAAGAAAATCACACAAAATCGGCGAATATGTGGGAGACGGTGCTGTCGCACATCCCGAGGAAATCGAAGAGCAGCTGTGTGAGGAGAAGAAATGGTGGTGTGATGTGTGTCACGTGGCGGCTTCTGATTGGAGGAGAGAATGGAAACCGCTGATGTGGCAACACGTGATTGATCAAGAACCAATGAGTGACGTGCTTTGGGGTGTGAGAGGCCGACACTTGGCAGCTGCTGTAATGAGAACCGCTCATGTGGCAGCGTGTGATTGGTTGAGAGAAGATATGCGCTGACGTGGCACATTCTAATTCGTTGAAATATGTTGTCACCTATTCTACCCAACGCCCAACACGTAACTCGAGGCAAACTGTCCGACATCCGATCACTGCATGTAAATACTCCATTTTGAGTATTTTTTCACCACGAATTCAACCACGCACTCCGTTTCACCTGAAAATGACCAATAAATATAATTAATATATATTTTAGAGACTTTGAATAATTAAATATACTAAAATAAAGTACTAAATAACTATAAATATTGACTTATCATTTTGCGAATACGATTTTAAGTGAGGTTATCTACACATATAAAGAGTGGTTGAAACCCTTAAATAAAATAAGTTTTTCATTTTTGATGTTTTTAAGTTCTTTAGATTTTGGGAGAGAAAGAAAAACGTTTTCTATATCTCTTAGGGCTAGCACTCCAAATTGTGATCATCGTTCGTGTGTGGATTTCAGATAGAGGACGCGTGCTTGAATGTCTTAGAGATCGATCAATCAAAGAAAGAAATCACAGATTAAGATATGATTTACTTTTATAGATCAAGTTTAATGGAACTTATTTTCGATCCTGTCGGGGTTTTTCAAATTTTTTTTGAATTTTCAACTGCATATGAACCCTAAAACCTAACATCTAGGTGGCTTGCTTGTAATTGAAATTATTGTCACTTTACTATGAAAAGTTGATCTTCAATATATTTATCTATTTCTTAAAAGTGGCTGTTATAAGACTTAGTGGGATCCAAGTCATGGGAAGACCTAGTTGAGGCTAGGCATAGACCCTAGTTGAGGCTAGGTGGGAAGATATAGTTTTTTATCAGGCATTCTAGGCTTGTACGTTTAGGTTGTTACACTTATCGTTAATATAAGTGGGTTTTGAAAATCCAACTCGAGGAGGTTAGGCAGTGGATATAAATTGGCTGGATCGAACTACTATAAATCTTGTGTCTCTTTTTCATCTCTTCTACCCCTTCACCATTACATTGCATTTATAATTGTTAATTGTGCGTGCATAGAGCATTATTGTTCATTAAAAGTCTTTAAAAGGAAAAAACCTCACAAAACACCCAATTCACCCCCTCTCGGGTGTGATTTTAATTGGTATTAGAGCAAGTTATTGCTCAAAATGTTACTAGCATATCTTTGAGTGTTTTTATGCAAGGATTCAAACTTTAGATCTTGCTCACCTTAGAGAAGACAACTCATCGAATAGGCCTCCGTACTTTGATGGAACAAACTATACTCATTGGAAAGTGAGGATAAAGTTTAACATAAAAGCACAAAGTAGGCTTCTATGGGATTTAATGCAAAATGATTATAACCCACCGGACAAGCCTGCAAAGGACTACACCACCGAGGAGAGAAGGATTAAGCTCTCAAATGATCAAGCTATGAATTATTTATTTTATGCACTAAGTGAGAATGAGTTCAACCGGGTTAGTGCATGCTAAATGATCAAGGAAGTTTGAGAGAAGCTTGAAATACACTTTGAGGGTACAATTCAAGTAAAGAAGACTAAATTGAAGATCCTTGAGGAGCATTATGAAACTTTCCGGGTTGGCTCTGATGAGGACATAGCCATCGCCATCACTCGGTTCATAAAGCTCTTAAATGAGATCAAAAATCTTGAAAATAACTATGATCAAGAGACTTCAGTGTACAATTTCCTTATAGGGTTGCCTAGGGAATGATATGCCAAGAAATATTCTTTCTAATCGGCACAAAATCTTGGAGACTATACCTTTGATGCACTATGTGGAGAGCTAATGGTCCATGATTTTGAACTAAAGGACCGAGTTAGATTGGAAGCACTTGGTGGTGGTACAAAGAGCTCAAGAATGGAGATTGCTTTGAAGGAAAATAGTCCATCGGCTCCATCGGTTGATATCATTGAAGATAAAAAATCTAATGATGACAATGATCTTAAGGAAGAAGTAGCTATAATTTTAAGAAAGCTTAACAAGGCGATGTATAAGAGGGACAAATACAAGAAGAAGTTCAAGAGTGGAAGCAAAGGAGGAAAGTCAAGTAAGACCATTTGCTTTAGGTGCGGCAAACCGGACCATATCAAGGCCGATTACAAGTTCAAAAAGGTCATGGGCAAGAGGAAAAGCAAGAAGAGCTTCGAGGCAACATATGATGATTCATATTCATCAAGCTACGACTTCGAGTTGAAAAATGAGAAGGCTATACTTCGTCTCATGGCACAGAGTGAGGTAAAATTTAATGCTTTAAGTTTTGATGATGTTGATGATTTGGACAATGTGCCTATTATTGACGAGTTTGGGAAAGAGTTGGAAAAAGAGGTTAAGAAGACCAAACAACTTAAAAAGAGCTTGACCATAGCAATTTATGAGATTGAGCCACAAAACGAGACCATTAGTGACCTCCAAAGTGACTTGAATGAAGTCCTAAAGGAGAGAGATGTCTTAGTCAAGGAAGTAGAGGACTTGACTAATACGGTGACCAAGTTCACCAATGGGAGAAATATATTTGACATGATGTTAGAAGCACAACAACGTGCACTAAACAAAAGAGGCATAGGATATGGAGAAAATTTATTGAGCTACAAGAAATTGTTAAATGATGCTTATAGATGCTCAAAATGCAATAGGTCTCATGCAGTTGGGAAATATGTCTTGCAAAAGACTAACATGGGTAGACTAGCATGGGTAGCAAAGGACACTTATAGTATTAACTTTGTCGGACCCAAATATTTTTGAGTACCAAAATCTAATGTTTTTTACATCGTGTAGGATGCGAGGAAGAACACCCCATGGTACTTGGATAGTGGGTGCTCAAGATACATGACCGGAGATGCAAGTCAATTTATAAAACTAAAGCGGCATGAGCCAAATGTTTATCTTGTTGATGGTTTGAAACATAACTTGCTTAACATTAGCCAATTGTGCGACAAAAGTTTTCATGTTATGTTTGAATCATCAAAATGCATTGTTAGGAATGAGAAGCATGAAATTTTTTTCATTGCATATAGAGATAAAAATATTTATTTCCATTAACTTTGATGAGATGCATATGCAAAATATTTCATGTTTGAGTGCTTAAAATGAATGTGATGCATGGTTGTGGCATCGTAGACTAGGACATTCTAGTATAGAAAATTTATCAAAATTGACCAAGTATGATTTAGTGAAGGATCTCCCCAAATGCACATACAAGAAAGACAAGGAATGTGAACCTTTTATTCTTGGCAAACAAGCGAAATCGTCATTTAAGACGAAAGTAGTTATTGATGTGACTAGAGCCTTAAAACTCATCCACATGGATTTGTTCGGACCTACCCAAACACAAAGTCTATGGGGAAAATCATATTGCTTTGTTATTGTTGATGATTTCACTAGATACACATGAGTGCATTTTCAAGAACATAAGCATGAGGTTTTTGAGGTGTTTGACAAATTTTGTGCATTAGTTGAAAATGAGAAGGGGTACAAAATTACCATCATTAGGAGTGATAGGGGTAGTAAGTTTATCAATAGGAACTTAGAGGAAATTTGTGCTATACAAGGGTATACACACCAATTATCCTTTTCTAGGACACCACAATAAAATGGAGTAGCTGAAAGGAAAAACATAACTCTACAAGAAATGTGTAGGACCATGCTTAATGAGTATAACATAGCTAAGCACTTTCAGGCCGAAGCCATTAACACAACATGCTATGTTTTAAATATGGTGAATGTCTAAAAGCAAGTGAAAAGACTTCTTATGAACTATGGAAAGGCCGAAAGCCTAACATTAGTTACTTAAAGTTTTTGGTTGCACCTGCTAAGTCTTAAATGATAAGAACCATTTGGACAAATTTGACCCAAAGTCAAATGTATGTACTTTTTCTAGGCTATTTCATGCATAGTAAGGCTTATAGGGTGTTCAATAGATCAACCAAAATCATATAGGAGTTAATCAATGTTAAGTTTGATGAGATAGATACTAAAATGCAAATGTTGTACACCTTGGAGAAAATGAGACTTGATGATGTTGATGGTATCACCCAAGCTCAAGCATCTAATAAGAAAGAAGTAGAAGTGAGAACGAAAACCAAATCTAGTGTACCCAAGAACTCAAGACTTCTTTTAGGACATCATTCTCAACAAATCATAGGTGATCCAAATAAAGGGATAACCACTGGATCATTACTAAATCAAGATGAGGGGCATACAACATTTGTATCACAAACCGAGCCCACTAAGATAGATGATGCTTTAGTTGATGAGTTTTGGATCATGGCCATGCAAGAGGAACTAGGAAACTTTGTTAGAAACAAAGTATGGACACTAGTGCTTCCGCCTAAAGACCATACTATAATAGGCACCAAATGGGTATTTAAAAATAAAAAGATTAAAAAGGGTAAAATAGTGAGAAACAAGGCTAGGTTGGTTGCACAAGGCTATAATCAAGAAGAAGACATTGATTATGAAGAAGCCTTTGCATTGGTAGCAAGACTAGAAACAATTCAAATGTTGCTTACTTATGCTTGCTACAATGGGTTTCTATTATACCAAATGGATATTAAAAGTGCATTTTTGAATGGCTTCATTAATGAAGAGGTATATGTAGGACAACCACTAGACTTTGAAGATCATGCTTGCCCAAATCAAGTCTATCGTCTTCAAAAGGCCTTGTATGGATTGAGGCAAGCTCCTAGAGCTTGGTATGATAGGCTAAGTGCTTTTCTACTTGACAAATGGTTCAAGAAAGAAACATTAGATCCCACATTATTCATTTTGATAAAAAACATGATATGCTGCTTGTTCAAATTTATGTCGATGATATCATCTTTGGTTCATCTAATACACATTTATGTGATGATTTTTCATCTTTGATGACCAATGAATTTGAAATGAGCATGATGGGTGAACTAACATACTTCTTAATTTTGCAAATTAAATAATACAAGCATGAGGTTTTCATAAATCAAGTGAAGTATGTGAGGGAAATGCTAAATAAATCCAAATTTGATAATTTGAAGGCATGTGACACTCATAGTAGTTTCATCGTTAAAATGGACAAAGGCCAAATAGGAAAGCCTATAGATCTTAAGCTGTATTGTGGCATGATAGGTAGCTTACTTTACTTGACCGCGAGTAGACCCGATATTATTTTTAGTGTGTGTCTAGGTGCTAGGTTCCAATCCAAGCCCAATGAATCACATTTGAAATGTGTCAAGTGTATATTTCGCTACTTAAGTGGGACGCGAGACTCGGGATTGTGGTTCAACAAAGCCAAAACTTTTGAACGTAGAAGTTTTATTGATTCAGACTATGAGAGGAGTCTAGTTGATAGGAAAGGCACCTTAGTATTTTGTCATTTGCTAGGAAACTCATTAATATCATAGTTTAGCAAAATGCAAAACTTTGTTGCTTTGTCCACAGCCTAAATAGAATATGTGGCTGCCGAAAGTTGTTGTGCACAAGTCTTGTACATGAAGCAATAACTTGAGGATTATCACAATCCAAATTGGTTTTGCTGAAATCTATTGTGATAACAATGGTGCAATCAACATATCAAAAAATCTGATGTTACACTCCCGTACCAAATATATTGAGATTAGGCACCATTTCCTTTGAGGTCATGTCCATAAGGGTGGTGTTGAATTGATTCATGTCTACTGAGGACCAACTAGCTAATATTTTCATTAAGCCATTGTCTAGAGACCAATTTTCCAAGATTCGGCGATAATTAGGCATGATTCGTGAATCCGACCTTCTAAGCATGATCTAGCTCATCTAAACCTTTTTTTATGTTGTTAGTGAGGTAGTGAGGTGTCAATGGAGTATGAGATGAATCCAAGTCGTACTTCAAAAATTTAAATTTTTTGACGACAAACTCCAGAGAGTAATTAGTGCACTAGGTGTAACTAGGTAGCACGCTAAGTCTGTCTGGCTAACACGCTCACCAGTCCACTTAGCGTGCTAGTGACTCTATCCCCAGAACCATTTTCTACTTCATTAGCACGCTAATGGAAATACCTAGCACGCTAATGTCGCTCAGGCCAACCTGTTTTAAATATATTTCAAAGACTGAAACTTTCACTTTTTTCATTTATTTCCCATCCAATCGAGTTTCCTTCTTCCCAATCCATGTCCACTGGGTTTTTACAAATTTTCTATCTGATTTCTCTTCATTCCTTCATCATTTCCATTATGTTTCCTTAATTGTTCTCGGTTTTCACCACTTTGTAACCTTAGTTTGTGCCCTAGTGTCCGTTATGCTTTTGACACAATGTCTACTCACCGAACCTAATGCCCTGCTACTCGTCCCACTCCTGCGTCATCTTCCCATCAACCCCCACTCGTCGAGTTATCGAATCGTCATCCGGTAGCAAATTCGAGTCGTTGGCCCCATCCTCGACCGTTTCCTAATACACTTCACGTCACGAGACTAGGTCTTCTAGTCACTTAAACGACACGTCGACCATCGTCACGACCAATCCTCCTCAACACGAGGATCGTTCCAAATCGAAGCACGATGATGCTTCGGGGTCCAAGTCAGTTCTTGAGGCAGTTAACTCGAGGTTAATGAACGCTAAATCCTAAAACCCACCATTGTCAACTTTGAATTTTTCGACATGGCACACCTCCCAATGCGTGAGGTGCTTGCCAAACTTGGGTGGGTGTCTTTTTGCTAGTATAAGGACTCTTACAATGCTTTATAGGTTCGAGTCTTCTACTAAAACCTCGTCACCACCAATGAGTATGTCCTCTAGTCGATGGTTGGTGATCATTTCATCACGATCACGCTAGAGAGTCTTGCTCAGCACTTTGATCTCCTCTACACCCTCCTACCACTACTCTTGGGTGTAAAATTTGTGAGTGGCTATTTGAATGGCTCGAGGTTCTTAATTCCTTTACAAAGACTGATGGGGAGATCACCATGTGTCCATCTAGAGTTACTGATATAGACTTCAAAATTGCGCCTCATCTCTTTCAAAAAATCTTTCACAAGGTCATCATTCCCCATTGCGGCAGTAATAACTACGTCATTTTCCTTTATATGTATGTCGTCAGGGCTCTCATGTGCGAGACTCCCATTAGTTTGCCGCACATCATGATTGCATATATGACGTCCACGTCAAGTTCAGGTCATCACCTCCCCTATGCCCACATCATTACCTCCTATCTCGAGTTGGCACAGGTGGATCTCCATCTAAGAGGTCGCCAGCTTTCAGCGTATGACACCATTGACATGGCCACTCTAGAGGCCATTGAGCGACGGTAGATATGTGAGGAGGATATTTCTGATGGTGATCACTATGAAGGATATGAGTCACCATATTAGACTGAACCTCCTGTAGCCTTTGACGAGCACGACTATCTGGACTACAACGTCTTATACCTGCATTGCGATGACGGTGATGATGAGGTTCAGCAGGACCACCCGACACACCAGGCTCCACCACCTCCGCAGCATCAGCAACAACCTCCACCTTATCCATCGTATTTTGGTGTCACTCTTCCTTCGGACATGTCTCCCTCATCGACCTATATATTTACACAGCTGTGCCACATGCACGAATATATGACGCGAACCTTCATAGCCATCGACACCCATCTTGCTCATCAAGGTGATCATCTTCAACGTATCGAACGACATCTCCTACTAGCTAGGCCTGCGAGAGACGATCATTCTTACAACTCTGCCCGTCGTACTTTGTCTCATTAGGAGGAGAGGCTAGTAGTAGCTTTGATACAGAAGCATTAGGCTTATTTATGTTAGTCATTTTGATGTACATCCATATAGATTTAGACACGTACATTTGGCTTTTTATGCATGTGACACAACTTTGTTAATTACTTTCATTTAGTATTCAATAACATGTATTTTGCATATCTCTGAGTTATACTATTTTTTGCTTTCTTATCTTACATGTGGATGGTTTGCTTTTGTTATCCTTGTTTACACTTTTATCTACGCTTGTTATGAGGGGAAGCTATATGCCCACTTTTTGATGTTGTCAAAAGGGGGAGAAATTCATGATTTGGACTTGTGAGTTTAAACTTAATATGACTTGATGCGTACTTAGAATACATCTTTTGTTTGTAAAGTTCAAATTGTTTGTTATCATCAAAAAGGGGGAGATTGTTAGACTAAATGGTTAGTCACTTATACTCCACCTGAGATTTAGATGGTAATAAACAAAGTGAAAGGATTCTAACAAGTTTGCTAAGTGTTTTTAAAATACAAAACTTGGCTAGGAATCGCAAGTTCAAAAGGAAGATTGAGTTCCCACAAGTTCAAGTCCAATGTAGCTGGTAAAGTTTAAGATTCGGCTCACACATAGAAACAAGGACTGGAAAGCTTACACTACAATTTGTACGAATCATGTAAGGTATATAAATCCAATTATGCAAGCCAAATGTATTAGTTTCATGCACATCATGTTTTTTCATGTTTTCCAAAGCTTCAAGTATCGGTTTTAGTACAATTTAGTTTCATAACTTGAAATGGTGTCATATCATTTTGTATTGTGAAAATGAGTTTTTACACAAGCATTGGATTTGGAAAAACTATCACGATTGGTTTTGAAAGCACCAAATTCAATTTGAATGGTTTTCGAAAAGAAGATAAAATATTTATAGAAAAGCCCCTACATGTTTCATGAAATCGGGATTTCCAATTTTTTAGATTTGTGAAAGCATCTGGGTAGTCCAAACAGGTCCAATGACTCATACTAAACATGTCCATTATGTTCCCAGATGTTTAGATAGTCGTAGGTATGTTTGGGAGTTGCTAATATGAGATCAAAACTTAATTAGTCTTTCGTTCCTGCTGGTTAGCAAGCTAATGGGACTCATTAGCGCGCTAATGGGACTCATTAGCGCGCTAATGATGTCACCTAGTATGGTAACAGGCTTCTGACAGTTTTTTTTTTAAAGCTTATAAATTTTGTTTTACTTTGAATCAATGATTGTTTTGGGCCCGTGGATGAAGAGAACGACCATAAATTGTTAAAAAGGCTTGGAAACCATTAACAAACTACTTAGAACATTATGTTATTCTCTCAAGTTAAAAAGCTTACAAGTGTCTAAGTTTTCACATCGTAAAGTCTTGATTTTTGTGTTCAATCACCTGGGATCTTTTGAGGCTACCGAATCATCCTCGGAACTAGTGTGACTGAGGTGTTCTAAGGCTTGCAACCACTTCTCTAGAACTGATTTGATTCTTACTCATTTGGGATTGTAAGAAAGTTTGACTTCCTAGCTTCTTTGTGCTAAAACTACATATTTTGTTGTGCTTGATATGTGAAAATCATTTGTTGGGTTCTTGAACACATTTGTCTTGGGTTTTACAGTTAAACTTGATTTTATAAACCCTAAGACTGATTTGAACAAGAGTTATGGCTTAAACTTGATTTTCATCAAACTACTTGTTCAATGGATTTGTAATCGGATTTATTCTCATTGATTTGTTTTTATCGATTTCTTGTTTAAGACTTGTGAAAAATCAGTGACATACTTATATATTATTCAAACTTGCATGTATTAGAGTTGTTATGCTCTAGGTGGCTTGCTTGTAATTGAACTTATTGTCGCTTTACTTTGTAAAGTTGATCTTCATTATATTCATCTATTTTCTTATAAGTGGCTATTGTAAGACTTAGTAGGATCTAAGTCAAGGGAAGAACTAGTTGATGCTAGACATAAACCCTAGTTGAAGCTAGGTGGGAAGTCTCATTCTAGGCTTGTACGCTTAGGTTGTAACACTTATCGTTAATATAAGTAGGGGTTTGAAAATCCTAACCAGGGAGGTTAGGTGGTGGATGAAGATTGGTTGTATCGAACCACTATAAATCTTGTGTCTCTCTTCCATCTATTTACCCCCTTCACCATTGAATTGCATTTATAATTGTTGATTGTGTGTGCATAGAGCATTGTTGTTCATTGAAAGTCTTTGAAAGGCGATAACCTCTCGGTACACCAAATTTACCCCCTCTTGGGTGTGATTTAAAGATCATGATTAAAATCAATAGATAATAACCTACTAAATCGGTGAGTCAAAGAATATGATTGGTTTAAGGCATTGGGCACATAATCATCTCATCATAACTGCATTGCAAAATAGATCTAGTTCATGTTCAGACTTTATTTAGATTGGCTAACTATTCACTCATAATCATAAATAATATTGCAATAATATAAATAAAAGACATAGATAAACACCTCCAGAATAAATACTTTAAATCTTCGAATCTTCTATAAAAACAGTGAACAATAAAATAATAAAATAAAACAATAAAGAATGGCTCCTAGAGCAATGAAATATTAATCTAAGTACTTAAGGGCAATTAGTTTCGTAACCCTAGGGTCGTATTTATAGTATTTTAAGTAGTAAACATCCCAAACTAACTCAAACTAATCGTTGTTATCTAAAATCCTCAAAATCTGCTCCAGCGATTCCTCAGTGATTCATTATTAAGTGGAATCGCAGGGTAAATCCGTAAAATTAAAGTCCTTGTTTCCACTAATCTGAATGGAAATTATATGTCCATAGGAATCGCTGGAAAATCGTTCGTATAGAACTTCAGTTTTTCCTTGATTCCTTGGTGATGATTCTTTGCATACTCTTTCCACTTGATTAATTCCTTCATAATTTTTTATTTTTATTCCATTTCTTCATATATTCTTTTTATTACTTGAAATAATAAAAACAAGAGAAAACCCCATGTAATATAGTCTTTCACATCTAAAATATTCCTAAAATATACTATAAAATATATCAAATTATTAACTTGTCAAATACCCTCAAACTCAGCACTTTGTTATCCCGAGCAAATGAACACTCTCAATCATATTCTCTTTTCTTCCCTCGTTATGATTTCATAATTATATACTCTTATTCTTAAAAAGAAATGATCTTTAAAATAGATACATATTACCTTCTTAAAAATAAGAATCACGATAGCATAAAAAGAATTAAAAAACAACCCCTTTATTTGACAACTCAACCTCTAATTATGCAATACACCTCAGAATTCAAAGTTAAATCAAACACCAAGGTCAAGGCACTATATAGGTTTTCCCAATCTCCGCTGACAAGCATCAATCTTACGATAACTGATATAAAATCGCAAGATACAAAAATCTCTAAATCAGTCTCATTTTCAAACAATATTTAAAATATCACCACAATCAAAGTTGACATGAGCTTTTATTCACCAATAATCATCATTTTATATTTATTTGTTGGAATAAAAAGATATAATTCAATTGGCTTTGCTATAAGCACTCAAGCTAAATTTTTTTTGAAGAGTTTTTTCATAAAGATCCTTTCATTTTTCTACATACCTCTTTCTTTTTCAATTATATATATATTTCCTTTATATTGTATTCCTACAATTCCCTGCTCCATTCCTTTGAAATTCGTGGGTCTCTCTATTTTTTCCTTAAAAACTATTGTTAATTCTTATCACTTTCATTATAGTCAAGGAAGCATTCTTTCCATCTTAGTAAAGTTTATTGGCTATTTCCAATTTTTCTTCTCAATTGTGGCATAAGCTCTTTTCGATACATACATATATATAAACTTGATCAATAATCTTTGTATAATTAGATTCTTAGAAATCTATCTTATTTATCTTGCACTATCATTTCGATCTTCTACCCATTATAATGTCTAACACAAAATAATCAATCCCCTCTCAACTCTTCTAGTCCATACACAATCTAGATTAAGTCAAATAAGGTATAACAATTTCTTTCCATCGTAAAATTTCTATTTTTATGGGTAATAATAATGTATCACTTCTATTTAAATTTAGGTAATATTCAATTCCATATATTCCTAACTAAATAAAGTAAAATGAAATGGGAAAATATGATCTATATTGTGGAAAATCTTGAAAAATTCACAATGTTCAACTAGACTCTACCTCTGACTTCTTCCATACTTCGCATCTTCATACTTCACTTCACTTAATACCCCCGAACTCATTCCAAACCTTGTCCTCGAGTTTTAAAAATCAAGTCGGGTGTTAAAAAAATAATACCTCGTAAAGCATAAACTAAGAACTAACTAACTAACTAACTAACTAACTAACTAATTAACTAACTAAAGAATGAATATCATAAGTAATCGAAAACATGATAATTTAATCATTTCCAAACAACATAGAATTTAAATTGAATATATCAAATCAAACCATTATATAAAATGTTAACACACCAATGCAATATTATCATAGTAGCATATACCGCATCAATCACAGGATTACAAAGGTAGACATCTTAACAATAACACTCAGAAAGAAATTAAACATAGAAGAATAAAAATATCAACACCAACATCCAGATGTTCCATCATCACCATCATCCCCATGATTAGGCTGTTGAGATTGGAAGCTCCTCGCTGGATCATATAAGGTGTAGTCCACTCCCGCCACCAGGTTATCTTCTGAAAAGACTCCCTAGTTGAGAATTCTTAGTTAGGTTGATGGGATATAAATGTTAGCACCCCACCTTGCATTCTCCTAGTCATGCATCGTTCTGATCTATAAATGCTCTAGAAAATCTCGCATTACTTATGGAACATGAACTTTTGATGTCTCAGAGTTCTCATATGATTACGCAAGATCGACACCATTAGCCATTTTCGTCTCTTCTGCATACATGCCGGTGAAGTACTCTGCAGTTTACTTTAGGCTCTGATTCGTTTACTCAATACATGCGAAAGTCTGCATTTTTTTCCAAATTTCTTTGGTTTTTTGCATGTATTTTTCTTCTATCTGTGTTCTCTTTCCTTTGTGTGTCATTTTTCTCCCAGTTCCTCCTCTAAATCAACATATCCAGACACCTTCTTGGTGCTTGCAATGACTTCATTGATAATGGTATTATCCGAGAAAACATCTAACTCCAGACCTCTCATCTGAACTCGATCTTGTTTGTAAAACTCATTAATCATCAAGGGAAAAGACAATCCTTCATTTTTCTTAGTGGTCATGGCATTCCTAATGGAATGAATGATTATTTTATCAATATCAATATAGTCAATCCCTTAAACTTTGTGGTGTAAAAGAGTCGCTCTATAGTTCACTATATCATAATGTTGTAAACTAGGTTGTAGGCTTGCGTTTAAGAAAGGCTGCAAGCATTGGTAGTTTTGTTAAAGTATTTGGCTTGAATGTGTTTTGGGTACCCGTCTTTATCAAAAATGAAACCATCCCCCAGCATAGCTTGTAAACCATTTTTAATGGTCTCGTGGGGAAATCCATGTCTATAGCCATATTCGGGTTTTGGGTACTCATTATTTTGTCTCAAATGAAATCTCGATAAATCATAATATCGGTTTATTCTTTCGGATGAGTAGTCCACTGGTCTTCCTCGGACTATGGATACTGTTTTATTCTCATATCCGTGCCCATTTGCATAAAACTCACTCACTAGGATTTCATAACCTATTTCAACCGAGGATCCCGCGTTATTATCGGTGTAGTAATCCCTAGTCAACAACAACCAGTTCCTTTTCCCTTATTATGTTTAAGATCCTCAACCCATACTTAGCTTCATTTTTCACGTTGAAACCCCTATCCGCTATGATTTTACTATTCTTGCTAATACCGTTATTCATCCTAGCAAGAGCTTTGACATTGATAAGGGCGTGAGCATAGAATTAGATTATAGGTGTCTCCTTAATCTTTTCCTCTCTGTTGGAGAAGATTCTCTAGGTACTCTAGGTTTCTCTACTAATTGTGCCTTCCCCTTTTCCTCTCGAGAGCTTCCACCTCTACCACTTCTTGCCATTGTCTTAAATTGCAAAATGCATAAGTCCAAAAACTACATAAACTTGTAAATGACAAAAACAACATTGTCGAAAATAATTATGTAAAATTCAATATTTTATTTTAAAAGGAAAAATCCATTAAGAAAGCTAGCTTGAAACTCATCATAAATAAAATTGCCATCGAAGTGATAACTAAAATATAAACTTGAAAACTGGTTTTCTAAATATCGTAAAGCAATTATGCGATAAATCTTATTCTTTCAAAAAAATAGCAAATTAAAGTAAAACAAAACCATAACCGAACCTCCAAACTCATTTTAAACGCACGTTTTGAAACATTTGCAATTATGCGTAAATATAGTAAAAATTTTAAAATTGTTGAATTTGAAAAATCAACAATCAATATAATCACATTCCTAGTCTATTGGAATCAATCAAACCATTCGTGCAAGATAATTGAATAAATTCCAACAAAACAATTTCAAAAAGTATTGATTTTTTTTTGAAAATCCCTCGAATAAAAAATTGGTTAAAGTAAAGAGCTAGGGTTGATGTAATTAACTTATTGAGAGCGAATCTCTTAAGATTTAAGCTCTTGAAATCTCTTGACTGTCTCTCCAAGCTCTAAGTCAAAAATTTTTAAAACCCTAGTTTGGTTCAAAACCCTCAAAATTAAAATTTTTGGTATGAATGAGACCAAGTTAAGGTGAGAATCACTTAAGTACTATGAGATTGAGCTTAATATTATTGAATCTAGGCAAGCAATTGAGATTTTTGTGAACGGATGCAACAGTTTGTTGGTGTGAATGGGTTGGTGTATGTGGCGATTTGGGGTTTTGATTTTAAAAACTAAAAATCATGCCCAACGATTCCTGTGTAAGTGGAACCGTCAGGAATCTCTATATGAATCACTATTAAGTGAGTGGCTGTGAGATTTAGTGATTCACCGATTTAAGCAGCGATTCCTTTGTAAGGCGAATCGCTGGGGATTCGCCAGACTCTAAATTTTCACTAAATTTTATGTGTTGTACTACTGATTTTGCCGGTGATTCCCAGTGCTATTGCAAATCGATAGGTAATCGCTAGGCCTAATTCCATGTTCTTGTAATTTATCTCATAATTAACTTGTATATCATTCATTAAAACTCATGTTAAGATAAAATTGGCTAAAATATTGAAAGTTTGAGTAGGACATATAACTAACTAAATACTTTTATAAAATAAATAAATAAATAAATATATAAATAAGCAAGTAAATAATGTAAATTGCATAAAGGACATATAAGCGAAAAAAACTTGATGACTCCCTTTTAATTGAAATTACCTTGGGGTTTAAATCCGAAAATATTTCCAATATAATAGTCATAAAGTGAGAGAATAAAAACATACTAAACTAAACTAAATTCCAAATAAAATTAGATAAACATAAAATAAACATAGAATATGGGATGCCTCCCATAGAGTGCTTTTGTTTATCGTCGTTTGCTCGACTAAACCATTCTAGAATTAGGTTAGATCTCTAAACGTGAATTTAAGATTTTCCACTCTAGTGCCATTCTAGAAAGTAAGTGCTTGGCCATAAATCATCAGAGTGATTGTTTTGTTCAGAATATCCATAACAGCATGTGTAGTGGCTAAAAAAGGCCATCTCAAAATTAAAGGAGGATCTTCATTGATAAAATGTGGCATTACCAAGAAGTTTGTGGGTACGATGTTTTTGTCGATTTGAACTGGCACATCAGTGACCCCTCCTATTGGTTGAATTAAAGAGAATCGTTCAGAAGCAAGTGAATTCAACTGCAATTGAGTATGTAGAAAGAAATGTATGTGAATGAGATTTGCATTAGAGTTCGTACTACATTGAGCTCTGAAGTACTAAGCCTACTTGATTTTAATGTGCAGATGTATACCTCTAGAATCATTAAGCTTTATAGGACTTAAACTAGACCTTTTTTTATTATACTTGGATCTAGAAACTTCCGGCTTGTTAATGCTTTTACCATTCTTCGATTGCTTAACTCTCTATTCTTGAGTTACTTTCTTTTCATTCGAGGTGTTTTCAAATTGTTCTTTCTTTGGAATCCCTTTATTAGTTTTCATTGTTATTGCATTAATTGCATAAATTTCAGCATTAAAGTTATCATAATAGTTAAAGTCTAACAAGTCATAATCTATCTCATTATGAAATAATTCATCATATTCTTCATAGGTGTCATAGTTATATTCATTATTAATTTTGAATTTGACAATCTTATCTTCAAATTCAATAGAAATTGTTCCTTCAGATATATCTAACTTAGGTATAGTTGTCTTTAGAAAAAGTCTACCTAATAGTATAGGCAAAGGATTAGGTGATGTTGAATCTTTCATTTATGTCATAAAAATCAGCTGGAAATACTAAATCATGTACTTGCAGTAAGATGTCTTCTAATAATCCATATGATTTGATAATGGTATTGTTAGCTAAAGTAAGATTAATAGGCGTATTAATTAATGATCCTATTTTCAATGATTAGTAAAGTTTAAGTGACATAACATTAATTGATGCCTCGAGATCACACATAGCAAATTCAATAGAAGAATTACCTATGGTGATGGGTATGACAAACATTTTTGGGTCAGAAATTTCTCAAGCATTCTCCTTAAAGATGAAATCTTTTGTCCTAAATTTTCATTAATTTCTAATTTCCTAAATGACTCATATATGTTTTCTTTAGTTTCTTCCTCCCTAACATTTGCTAATTGTTGTGGAACAGTAGAATTAGAATGCCTATCTTCATTTGATTAGTAAATATCTTTTTTTGTCTTAGTTAACCGATTCAGAATTTTGTAACAATTTCTCATAGGTTTCAACTTTAGCTAAATATTATGAGTATAACATTTCAAGAAAATATGTGTATTTTAGTTATTCGGCCATCCATTCCGTAGTGAAAATAACATTTACCATCATCTCTTTTCCTTCTTGTTCTATTATTTTAGTTATTTTAATTTTTTTACCTCTTTTTGGTATCTTTTCTTGCATGTGTATTTCTTTTTCGTTTTCATAAAATAAAGCTTTAGCTTGTGCTTGATTAGTTGTGTTTGTAGTTTGAGTAGTTACTTTAGTTTGATTGCTTAACTTGTTGATTTGTTGAGTCATTTGAATTAATTGATTTTTTAGCTCATAGACGTATCAGTTTTAGTTTGGTTTTGAGAAATTTGAGTAGATTTTTGATGACTTTGGGTTATAAAGTTATGTATTATTTGTTCTAAATCTGGTTATGTAGGTTGAATGGTTTGTTGTGGTTGTTGCATTGGTGTTGGTTGTGTAGGTGCTCTCAGTCTATAAGTGGTATAGTTTTGATTTTGTGGACTGTAGCTAAGGCTTGAATTTGGTTTTCCATTGTAATAATTATTATTATTATATTGGTTTCTAGGAGGAAAGAAATATTGGTTCATAATCGCGTTGACCTCTTCATTGTTATCCTCTTATAAATTAGGACACGCATCCGTAGGACATGTAACCTCATTACAAAATCCACATGGTCTAACTTGATGTGATCTATCTTTTAATAATAATTTAACCATGTTAGATAATTCTTCAACTTTTTTGTCAAATTTATTACTTGTTCTATTAATAACCTCATAAACTTTCTTTCTTTATGTGTCGATCTTTTCACCATATTGTTTAGATTGTTTAGCCACCTTGTTAATAGCTTCTTTTGCTAGAGTTGGTATCTAATAGTCTTTGTTCAAAATGATTTAGTCCTTCATAGAAGTATTCCAATAAAGCTCTTTGGGTGTATCCATTTTGTGGAAAAGATGAAATTAGTCTTTGAGATCTATCCCAAAATTCATTAAAATCTTCATCATCTTTTATTTTCATGACTTAGATTTGTCTTCTATAAGTACTAATTTTTCTTGCGGGCATATATTGATATATGAAAGCTTTTAATATTTGAGCCCATATGGTTATCGAATCTTGAGGATGACAAAACAACTAATATTGTGTTTGATCATTCAATACAAAAAGAGAAGCTTTAAGTTTGACTTGTTTTAACGTACAGTCTTTAGGTTTCATCCCATTGACTTTGTGTTGATATTCCCTTATATATTTTTATGGGTCTTCACTATCCTTACCATAGAAGTTAACTAGAGCATTATTGAATCTAAATCTAGGTTTAAATTCAGGAAATCCCTCAGGATAGGCAATACACATTGGTTCATAAGCAGTGATATTTTGATTAGCTTGCCTAAAATTAAGTTCTCTATTATCATTATTGTTATTAATATTAAAGTTATTATTGGCTTACATTGTGGTAGTTTGGTGTTCTCTACATTGTTGTTGTCTTAAATTATGTTTAAATATCGTATCTACCTCAAGATCAAATGGATGTAAAGATCCCGTGAAATTAAAATGATGAAGTGGATAGACCATACAACGTGCAAAAATCCTAAGAAATTATGTATAAATCCATGGTAATGGCGCAAAAAAATGATACGTGTCTAGCTTGTACAATAAATTTCCCTCTTATATTATACTTTTAATATTTTGTAGTAGTGGTAAGTGGGAATCATCTCCACATGGATTTATCAAACATCTCTTGGAAAAAAGACTTTTAATAGTTTTTATTATGTTTACTTTAATTTAATTAATTAATTAAAACAATAATTAAACTTACTAATTCAATCTATAACATAGTAATAATTAATTAATTATACTAACTTAACTAACACAATTCTATATTCAATATCAATCAAATAAATTCAATTTAATGATAAATAAATATCTAAAAAAACATCCAGAACAATGAAACATCAATCCATTTTGCATCCAAACATGTTACTTCAATCATATAGTCATGAGCATATTTTATAAAGTACCATAGATCATTAAACTTTAATCATATGTAAGTAAACAACCTTTAACCATCTATTAGTTCTCCTTATACCGGTGAAAAAGCCACGTTCTAATTTTATTAAGCTAACCTATTTGAATAAACAAAGTCATTAAGTTCATGCAATTAAAACTGCATTACACTTTATGGAAACTTCGAACTACTAAATCTAACACCTACGAAAAGCCACTTCAACATTATATTTAGATCTCAAATCCACCTAGGACATCTAAACGATCATACCTTTCAAACAATCCTAGTTACTACTTTAAATTATATAATGAATCGAAATATCACAATACACATTCTAGACTATGCATGCAATACAAAGATCATGATTAACATCAATAGATAATAACCTGTTAAATCAGTGAATCAAAGAATACGATTGGTTTAAAGCATTAAGTACATAATCATCTCTTCTTAAATACATTGCAAAATGGATCTAGTTCATGTTTGGACGTTGTTAACTTAGTCATAATCATAAAGCATTAAGTACATAATCATCTTTTCTTAAATACATTGCAAAATGGATCTAGTTCATGTTTGGACGTTGTTAACTTAGTCATAATCATAAATAACATTGCATTAATATAAATAAAAAACATAGATAAATACCTCTAGAATAAATATTTTTAATCTTTAAATCTTCTCAAAAAGCAATAAACGATAAAGCAATAAACTAAAACAATAAAGAATGGCTCCTAGAGTAATGAAAAATTGATCTAAGTATTTAAGGGCAACTAATTTCGTAACTCTAGGGTCGTATTTATAATATTTTATGTAGTAAACGTCTCAAACTAACTCAAACTAATCGTTGTTATTTAAAATCCTCGAAATATGCTCCATCGATCGATTCCTCAACAATTCATGATTAAGTAGAATCGTTGGGTAAATCTTTAGAATTGAAGTCCCGGTTTCCTCTGATTTGAGTGGCGATTTCTTGCCCATAGGAATCACTGGAAATTAGCTGGTATAGAAGTTTAGTTTTTCCTTGATTCCTTGGTGACGTTCTTTGCATACTCTTTCCACTTGATTAATTCCTTCATAATCTTCTCTTTTTTCTCTATTTTTCATATATTCTTTTTATTACCTGAAATAACAAAAACAAGAGAAAGCCTCATGTAATAGTCTTTTACATTTAAAATCATCCTAAAATATACTATAAAACATTGGAATCATTGGAAATTTACTGGTATAGAAGTCCAGTTTTCCTCGATTCCTTGGTGATGTTCTTTGCATACTTTTTCTACTTGATTAATTCCTTCATAATCTACTTTTTTTCTCCATTTTTTCATATATTCCTTTTATTAGCTAAAATAACAAAAACAAGAGAACACCTCGTGTAATATAGTCTTTTATATTTAAAATCTTCCTAAAATGTACTATGAAACATGTCTAATTTTTTACTTTACTTAGTAGTTTGAAGTTTTCACAAAACGTAATGTTGTTTTACCGTCTAATTAATTTCTTTGAGCTTTCGAAAGATTAATTTAATATAATTAGGATGTAGCTTTTCCATTGATATAAGAAAAACTAGTGGCTTGATAAGGGCTATCTATTTACTAATGATTCAAGTTTAATGATTGAAAAATATTTTATAATATAATGAAAGTATAATCATGATTATGATTTGAGTAATGTGTTTGGACACAAAACATATTAGTGTTTCATTGTTCTAGATATTTGTTTAGATGTTTATTTTAAATTAAATTGAATTGATTTGATTTGAATTTAATTTTAGCAAATTTGATTTGTGTTAGTTAAGTTAGTTAAGTTTATTTAATTAGTTTAATTGATTGTTATAGTTTGACTAGATAATTTGTAATTCATGTTTTAATTAAATTAATTAAATTAAAGTAAAACTAATAAAACCCTTGGAAAACCTTTTCCCTAAAGAAGTTTGCAAAATCCCTGTGAAAAAGATCCTACTTATCACTACTATAAATAATAAGGATATATGAGAAACTTATTGTACACGCTCGACACATGTCAAATGCTTTACGCCATTACCGGGGATTTTTACATAATTTCTTAAGAGTTTTTGATGTTGCATGGTCTACGCATTTTGTCATTCTAATTCCACATGATTTTCACATCCGTTTGATTTTGAGGTAGATTAGAACTTTAATTGTAATTTAAGAGAACAACAACGTATAGAACACCAAGCTACCATAATGGAAACTAAGATATGGATTCATTAGTGCCTTACCTAACTTCTATGGTAATAATAATAAAGACGCCCAAAAACTTATAAGGGAATACCAACATAAAGTCATTGGGATGAAACATATATATGGTATGTTAGAATAAGTGAAACTTGAGGCTTTTCATTTTACATTACAAGATCAAGCACAAGATTGGTTGTTTTTTCCTCAAGATTCAATAACTACATGGGCTCAAATGTTAGAAGCTTTCCTAGATCAATATACACCTGCAAGAAAAATTAGTTCCTATAGAAAACAAATCATAGTCATAAAAATGAAAGATGATGAAAATTTTAATGAATTTTAGAATAGATTTCAAAGATAAATTGTCTTTCCCACAATATGGATATACACAAAGAGCTTTATTAAAATACTTCTATGAAGAACTCAATCATTTTGAACAAAGATTACACCTATGTGGAGGACTACTATTCGATGTAACACCAACTTTAACAAAAGAAGCTATTAATAAAATGGCTAAACAATCTAAGCAATATGGTGAAAAGATGAGACATCAAGGAAGAGACTTTATGAAGTTAATGATAAAAGAAGTAATACATTTAACGAAAAAGTTGATGAGTTATCTAGCATGGTCAAGTTGATGAGTTATCTAGCATGGTCAAGTTGTTACTCTTACTAATCAAGCATAAGTTAATGCTTTATTTTGTGATAATGAAGAAGATACACATACACCAGAAAAGATACCTTATAGAGGTAAAAAGAAAAAGAAAGTACAGAAAGCAATAAAAAATGAAGAAGAGATGATGATCAATGTCATTCCTACTAGAGAATGGATGACTAAACAATTAAAATATACACATTTTTTTGAAAGATTATACCCATAGTATTTAGCTAGAGTTGAAGCTTATAAAAAGTCGTTACAAACTTCTGAAATAGTTAATTAAGAAAAAGATGATAAGATTCTTGATAAATTAAATAAAAATATGCATTCTATTTTACCCCATTCCACAATGATTAGCGGATGCAAGGAAGGAAGAAATTAATGAAGAATTCTTGAATATTTAAGAAAAGAGAAATTAACAAACCTTTACTGGAATCAATTATGCAATTATCGAATTATGATGAAGTTTTGAAAGAACTCTCTGAATCTAAAGAAAAGTTCTTAAAGAAATTTAAAGAAAACTTAGAACAAAAGGTGTCATCTTTAATAAAAAAGAAAATACCTGAGAAATGTTTCGATCTAGGAATGTTTGGAATACCTATCATAATAAGAACTTATTCTATTGAATTCGATATGTGTGATCTCGGAGCATTAATTAATTAATGTCACTTAAATTATATGAATCACTTAAAATAAGATCGTTGACTAATACACCTATTAATCTTACTTTAGCTGATAATACAGTTATCAAACCATATGGATTATTAGAAGACGTTTTAATAAAAGTAAATGACTTAGTATTCCCAGATAACTTCTATGCCATTGAATTGGGAGATTCAGTATCACATGATTCCCCACCTATATTATTATGTAGATCTTTTCTTAAAATAGCTAAAACTAAGTTAGATATTTTGAAGGGTTGATGTCTGTGGAATTTTACGTTCAAAATTAATAATGAGCATAATTATGATGATTATAATGAATTACTTGAGAATGAGATTAATGATAATGTTTTTTAGAATTGAATTATTATGATAATCTTAAAGCAGAAATATATGCAATTAATGCAATAACGATGGAAACTGAAAATGAAGGTTCAAAAAAAGAATAAGTTGAAGATACTTCAAATGAAAAGAAAGTAATTCAAGAATGGAGAGTTAAGTAATCGAAGAACAAGAAGAGTATTAACAAGCCGAAAGATTCTAAAGTTAAGAAGAATAAGAAAAAGAAAAGGCCGAGTTTAAGTCATGTAAAGCTTAATGATCTTGGAGGAATACATTTTAACATAAACATTAAATGGGCTTGGTACTTTTGAGCTCAGTTTGATAAGGGTTCTAATGCGAATCTCATGCCTCTACATTTCTTTCTACATACTCAATTAGAGTTGGATGAACTTGTTTCTGAATGAGTTTCTCTACCAGTTAGTACTTCAATCCAGCCAATAAGGTGGTTACGAATGTACAAGTTCAAGTGGACAAGTACATTTTTGTAATGGCCCAAATTTCTAAATAGTAAGTTTGATTCGTAATTAAGGGTCACCGACCTCATGACATGGCTCGAGAGTGGGTACACGATCCTAACACTCGGCACGAACACCGAGTAATAGATTATTGTGGTGTGATGAATGCTTAGTTTATTGTATGTGTGTAGACTTATTAAATCACTTCTACGTGTGCATATACATTGAGAAGCAAGCGGGGACGCGCCTCGAGATGCGTACTGGCATGAGACCAGAGTAGAAGTGATGTGGTGAGTTCAAATTTAAATTATTGTGATTTGGAATAGTTAAATTGATGTGGTTATAGTTGAAATGATATTAATGTAACCTAAGGTAGCAAAATAAAATAATATTCATTGATGTTCCTCGAGATACGTGTGGACACATCAAAAGACAAATTGAGTTATGGAATGTGTTATCAAGGATGAGTTAATGGATGTCATTTGATAAGCCATTAGTTTAAGCTTGAGATGAGTGAACACATGTTGATCAAGGGCTCTACTTCAATCTTATCTACATATATGAAGATGAGAGTGGAGATTTCATGCAAATTATCTTATCTTGAGCAAGAGAAGGAGAGAAATATATGAGAAGAAAGATTAGTAGGTTTATAGAGAAACTCTTGTGAAGTTGAAGGAGTAGATCAAGTTAGAGGTGTCTTACAACTTGGTAAGTTAATATACACCTTTAGTTTTGTGAAAATTGATGATTTGATGATTATATAAGAAATGTTGGCTATTTTTGTTATTGTGGAGGAAGTATTGGACCCCAGTGGAGGAGAACAGGGATCCAAGGCGATGGAGATGACCATTTGAGGATGGAAACCCTGAAATTTGATATGCGGAATTTCTGGGACTTCTTACGCATAACGCGCTAGGTATTCTTGCTAGCGCGCTAATGAGTATGAATAGCGCGATAGGAGGGCCACTAGTGAGCTAGACACAGTCCCCAACACTAGGTACTCTAGGCAACACAATTTCTTCAATAATGATTTAGACTTTAAAAAATTCTAACTTAGTCTAAACTTATATAAGATCACCTGAAAACATTATAAAACAAAGTTAATGATACCAGGAGCCTAAGGGAAAGTCTCAAAGGCTAGGGTTCATGTTTTGAAAAATCAGGAGGCTGGATTAGCATTGGAACTTTGCATGAATTGTAAGTAAACTAATTGAGATATTTCTCTCCATTTCATTCTTTATTATTGCTTCATTGAACTACTTTGTTTGTTAGATTCTTGGTGTGCTTTATTTTACTGTATGATTGTTGTTATATTAAAATATATGTATTTAAGTTTATGATATGGTTTGGGGTGTACGCGATTCACGGGGTATGTGATCCAAGGATGTTGGTATACTGATTTTTTAGTATCACGTACCTACTATATGTGGTTGATGAAATAATTAAGTGGTGACCAATTAGAGTAATACAAAAGTACTATGTGTGCTGACCTATTACGTGAGGTCGATAAATCGTGTTTCATATCTAATAAGGATAGTACCTACATGCATTGCTAAATAAGTTATTATTTGAGGGCTATGTGACCAAAAAAGGTAATATCTGGGCTAATGTGTTGGATACATAACTTATTGTATTTAGTTGATTTTAATAGTTCTGTTGATGTCACATTATTTAACTAAATGTTTGGTGACGTGTTTATGTTTCAGTGATTACAATTGTGTAATGAATGTATGTGTTGTTGGATGTATTCCTATTTTGTTTGGAAATGTGGATAAATATCTCTCAGTGTTACTTTTTACATTACTATACTCATCGTCCTTTTTATGATAGTGGGTGTAGATCCATCAAGTAGTATAACAGTCAAGGAGAAGATCGGTGACTACCTCTGAGCCATTGGAATGCTTCTACTTCAGATTTTTTAGGTTTTTTCCAGATATTGTTTTATAAGACTTACTGTATGTTGTTTATATACTTTTGGGGTTGTATATTTGGAGTGATTGATAGTTTCCCGACTTGACGCATGTTGTTACACTATTATCGCTGTTATATTGTTTATATACATGTGATCATTGTTTCTTGGTTTCCACAATAGGGGTTTTTATTAAGTCTTCGCTGATAAATTTAAAGTGATAATTACCTTTTAATTAACTCTGAAATAATATTAATTGTGTAATACGTAGCTTGATCACAAATAACTAGGATGATAAGATGAAATGGCTGACTAATACGTTGTTAAGTCCTACAGACTGAGATTATGGCTTAGTGACGGGATTAGGCTGGGCGGTGCCCTTAGTTAAGGGAGGGGCTGTCACAGTTTGGTGGTGCCCTTGGTTTCCACAGTAGGGATTTTTATAAAGCCTAGGCAATGGAGTATTAGTTGTTTCAATAAGTATTAAATGAAATGTGAATAAAATACAAATTTAATTGTGGAAACTAGATGATCCTTGCTTAGAAATTATTAGTTGGGAAGTGAGCGAAAGTTGGTTAAGGATTATAAGTGTACGTGTTAAGTTTTGATATGTATATATAGATGTGTTATGCCATGTAGTAGCTAATATCACATTTGCTATCAATTTGCAGATAGTGATTATTGATGCACAAGATAGCGGGGATGTTGGTGCCAGCGAAAGTCAACCTCCTACTTCTACAGAGACTACTTAACCCGCAATAAGCTTATGGGCAGCAGTTGACTGATTTCATCACTATGATGACAACTAATTTTGCTTCATCGACACATATACCTATCCCCATTGCTGCTACTATGCCTATGCTACCGGCGCCAGAGCTTCCTACTACAACACCAGTGGTACTTGTAGTATATACTATTCCTATTGTGACTGTACCGACGACTGTTATAGTGGAGACAATACCATCTTCTACGCCCACATCTTTAAGCACATCAGTCGAGGTTCAGTTGGTGAAAGACATCGTCAAATTGAAGCCATTTTATTTTGATGGACAAATAGATTTTGAGAAGATTAAGAAATGGGTTTTGTCTCAAGAGAAGCTTCACAAGATCTTGAACATTGGGGATAGGTTTCACGCTAAGATTTCATCATATACATTTTAGAGAGACACCGACGTCTAGTGCCGTGCGATGACATCTACTGACGGGGATTTCAAGACTTGGGATGCATTTAAGAAAAAGTTCTATCAGCTGTACTTTGCACCTGCAATGATTAAGAGGTTGAGGAAGGAATTTATGAACCTGAGACATGGAGGCGATGAATCAGTGATGAAGTACCGGGATAGATACATTTACTTGAGGCAATTTGCTAGGGATTTAGAGAGGGATGGCTCAGAGGATGTTTATCACTTTAGAGATGAACGGAGGCCAGAAATCCAATATTATGTGGTTAGTTCAGGTGTCAGGACACTCAGTGAGATATATGAGTGTGTCCTCTTTCACGAGACATATCATTTGGGTAGGATTTTCTGATGGGACAGTGCGAGGTCCAGGAATGATATCGGATCTAAGTACTGATCTTGAGAGGAGAAGACAAGAGACAGATGAGTTGGACTAAGGTATCTTAGAGTGTAGGACCATAAAGCATAGTTCATATGTACCTACCTTGCCAGCTCCAGCTAGGTCAGTATTACAGGCCCCGTAGACATGGGAGGTATCGAGCAATATAGGTCAGGATGTGCCAATATAGGGGCAGACTCTGATTGTGATTACAGAGTGGAGGAAACCTCCGACATGTTACAAAAGTCTTCAGGTTGGATATATTGTTATTCAGTGCCCACAATCAGTGAGCTATCAGCAGGTGGCACCACAGTCATATGCCAGAGAGAGTTCGGGCAGTGACAAAATCAGACTCAGAAACGGTACGCAACCATTCTGAAGGTAAGTTGGTGTGGTTACTTTCGCATTGTGCTTACATTATTTGTCTGGTGCATAATATTAGTTTGAAACTGGTGATTTATGAAAGAGTTAATGATTGGATGGTCGAGGGCAATCTGACTTAGTTTGTAATTTACAAATTGGAAATATGATAAATATGAGTATTTTTATATGAATAAGAAACACGTAGACCTTCTTAGAAAATCACGCTTAGCAAGATTTTCTTTTGAGTATTATGACAAAAGTGCATTATCTAATGATGATATGTAGGATTTTGCTATGCGTAGACTTGCCTAATGAAATATGTGAACCCAGGTTGATGTGTTTAGTAGATTCACCCGTGGTAGTTGTGAAAGGCGAGCTTTAAGGCTAGTATCATTTGAAACTTTGGCTAAGGTAATCACAATGAAATAATAAAAGAAAATTAAAGATTAGAATTGGGAATAAGTAAACTTCGAGGACGAGATTTTTATAAGTTAGGAACATTATAGCGGCCCAAATTTCTAAATAGTAAATTTGGTCCATAATTAAGGGTCACCAACCCATGACGTGGCTCGAAAGCGGGTATACAATCCCAACACTTGGCACAAACGCTGAGTAGTAAATTATTATGGTGTGATGAATGCTTAGTGCATTGTATGTGTGTAGACTTATTAAGTCACTTCTACGTGTGTATATACTTTGAAACGCAAGTAAGGATGTACTTTGAGATGCGTGCTAACATGCAACCGGGGTAGAGAGCAATGTGGTAAAACTAAATTTAAGCTATTGTGTTTTGGAATAGTTAAATTGATGTGGTTGTAGCTGAAATGATATTAATGTAACTTAAGTTAGCAAAATAAAATAATGGTCATTGATGTTCTTTGATATACATGTGGACACATCACAAGACAAATTGAGTCATGGATTATGTTATCAAGGATGAGTTAATGGTCATTTGATAAGCGATAGATTAAGCTACAGATGAGTGAACACATGTAGATCAAAAGCTCCAATTCAATCTTATATATATATAAAGATGAGAAGGGAGATCTCAAACAAATGATCTTACCTTAAATAAGAGAAGGAGAGAAAGATCTGGAGTGAAAGATTAGCAGGTTTGCAGAAAAATTCTGGTGAATTTGAAGGAGTAGATAAAGTTAGAGGTATTTTACTACTTGGTAAGTTAATCTACACCTTTAGTTTTGTTAAAATTGATGATTTGATGATTATATAAGAAGTGTTGGTTATTTTTGTATTTATGGAGGAAGTATTGGACACTAGTGGAGAACAAGGATCCAATGCGAGGGAGATAACCGTTTGGGGATGGAAACCCTAAAATTCATAATGCAAAATTTCTAGGATTTCCTACGCAAAACGTGCTAGGTATTCTCGCTAGCGCACTTCACGAAAATGAGTATGAAAACCATGCTAGAGGGTCACTAGCGCTAGACACAATCCCCGTCATGGTATGTATTCTGGGCAGCACAATTTCTGCAATAATAATAAAGACTTTAAAAACCTCTAATTTTGTCTAAACTTATATAAGATCACCTGAACACATTCTAAAACAAGCTTAATGATACCAGGAGCCTAGGGAAAGTTTTGGAGGTCCGGGTACAAGTTTAGAAGTATCGGGAGGTCAAATTAGCATTGGAACTTTACGTCAATTGTAATCAAATTGATTGAGATATATCTCTCCATTTCATTCTTTGTTATAGCTTCATTGAACTACTTTGTTTGTTGGATTCTTAGTGCATGATTAGTTTGCTTTATCTTATTATGTGAGTTTTATTAATTAGAATATGTGTGTGTGATGGCCCGTTCTTTAAAATAGGGCACTTCCTGGTCTGATCCCGTAATTAAGTCTAATCTTAGCCACATAGGACTTAACTACGTATTAGTCAACCTTTTTGTCCCATTCTCCTCATTATTTGTTTTCAGGATAAGTAACACACATGATGCATTATTAACGAGTTTTGAAGTTAATTAAAACTTTTTATAGTTAAAAATACTTAGCAGAAGTCTTTATAGTTATGCAAAAGCAATTATTAAAAATCATAAGTGTGGAAACTAGGAAACAACGTCACTTGTCATAAGGATGATACCACAATGAGCTAGTCGAGTGTCTAAACGGGGAACTATACGCTCAACCTAATATACAACGCAAAATGTTTAGAAAAGACAGAGTAGATAATACTACAAAAGTCGGGACCTACAAGATCGCGGGTAGAAAATCGCCGAACGCTCAGAGATAGTCACTGATCTTATCCTTCCCCGGTCTATTTCTTGACGGATCTGCACTCACCTTCATAAAAAAGATGGTTAGTACAAAAGTAATAAAGTAATACCTGGAGATTCTCATGTACATTTCCAATTATGATCGATTAGTATTTAAAAGCATAAATATAGCGAAGAAGTGTTGAAATGGAAACATGCTAGAAAATACCACAGTTAAACAAAAATGAGACTGATTCAAGATTATGTGGTGGTGGTCTATATCCGGTCGGCCATGCGCTACATCACCTCAACCTTTAAAGCCAAATTTATTTAAAGGACGTGCGTGATCGCACAGTCTGATAGCTAACCAAACTCCAAATATCACTTGGGACTCTAACCCTAACGGTCCGACATCACCGGGTATCCAACCCTGTGGGCCACGATATAGTGGCGAGTGCCGACATCCCTGGGTATCCAACCCCGTGTTTCACGCATCTCTTATAGTGCAATAGGTCTAGACGATAAAACTACTTCATAAATTCAAGGAGATAACCTAGAGATTTACATTATAAGTTGAGCCTAAATGCTATGCGAAGCACGCTAATCAAGGGTACAAAGTCCATTAATCCATACATAATCCATATTATCCTAGTAGCATGCTATTTCATAGTCAAGTAGACTATTAGACAGAGTGAAACTGGATTGAAATGTAAATAAAAACCTTAAAAAGATTACTTACAAATCACGCAATGTATTTCCTAGCTTAATCGGTCCCCCGACACCTTAAAACACATATATGAACCATCGAGACTTTTCTCTAGGCTCTTGGTATCATTTCATATGTTTTAGAGTATGTTTAGACCTTTAATTATGGTTTTGGACTTGTTTAAAATGTTTAATATATAATTAGGAAATTGCAGATTTTGTGTTGTCAAAGCACCAAGCGCGATGGGTGAAATGTCTAGCACGCAGGTAGCGCGCTAGCTAGCACGTAGGTAGCGCGCTAGCTAGCACGTCTAGCACATTATGTGCAAGAAAACCCAGAACTCTGCACTTTGAATTATGAGTTTTCTTCACACATTGTTAACTCCAACACCTTGGGTCCTCTTGTTCTAACCTACTAGAGACCCAAAACACCCATCAACAACACCATAATTGCTACATCTCGATTATACCAAAAATTCATTAATCTAAACTAAACTACTAATGTAAGTAGAATTACTTAGTTATACACCTAGCTTGATCAACCCCTTACCAAATCAATCAAACTTCCACCCTAGCTTGCCGATCTTCTTCTTTAATCATCTCTCCAACACTTTACTTCTTCTAAGTGTATGAATAGAGAATCATATAATGTGCTTGAGTTGATCTATTCAATCTTATACATATATGATAAGATTGATTAATGGTCATTGATAATAATGTACACGCGTATCACGAAACTAATCTAATGGCCTAGTGTTGGGGCATGTGCCCTAGGTCAATTTATAAACATTGTTTATTTTATAACTTTAGTTAATAAAATTGAGGTTTTCATGTGATGTTTTATTATAAGTGATTGCATGTTTAACTTATAGTAAGATCCATGGGTATTTGTTGAAATATCCTAAATGTCCATAGTCGATCGTTATACCGGGAACTATAATGAATTAAGACTAGTATGAATCTTGATTGATAGTCATATAATGATCATGCGTATATGGATATGAATCGCGATCATGAGTAATTGTTAAGGAATAAGGTACTGGACCGACCCTCTATGAGAACACCACATGGATTAAGTCATTGGTGTTACTCATGATATGTATATCATTTATTCATTCGACTTGAGATTATCATAGACTTCAATATTAGGAGCATGTTAATTTGATACAATCAAATGTTGTCTTTAATTGGATAATTATAAAGATTGTGATTGGTTACCATGTGAATAATACGTGAAGGTGTGTAATCAAGATATAATTTTTCGCTCTCATATAGAGAGAGATTTCAGTAGATCCCTAGATATGATGGACTAATAATGGCCAAGTCCATGTGAATTGATATGATCAATGTCTCTTGGATGTTTTCAGTTTACCTAAAGATCGAGACTAGTACGATTGAATATTAAGAGTAACTTTCAATGTCTTATGTTTAATCGAAGGATATCGCACGACAAAAGGATATGATAGATATTATTCATTAAGTTGTATCAATTTTTATATTCATGCTACTCAGGTAGTCATAATGCCTTGCTATAGACCGCTTATGACTTGTGTACCAAAATGGTTTTGGTTCACTGCCAACGTCACATGAACCTATTGGGTCGCACACAAAGAATGACTTTGCTCAATTTCAATTGGTCCAGAGTAATGAATTTTATATGATAAAATTCATGACATAAAAGCCCTTACGATTTGTCATATGATAACTTATTATGAGGGGTGTATGTGTAATTTGATTAAACTGCCTAAATACAATAGTTGTATTACAAATAGGATTTTAAGTGAGGGCTTATCTACACATAAAAATAGAGGGTAAAACCCTAAAATGAAATAAGATTTTTGTTTTTGCAAATTTCAAGTTCTCTGGATTTTGGGATAGAAAGAAAAATGTTGTCAATCTCTTTAGGGGCTAGCAATCCAAATTGTGGTCGCCATTCATATGTGGATTTCCGATAGAGGACATGCGCTTGAATGTCTAGGAGATCGAACAATGAGATAAGGAAATCACAGATTAAGGTGTGACTTTACTTTTGTAGATCTAGTCTAATGGAACTTATTTTTGATCCTGTTGGGGTTATTCAAAAATTGTTTTGAATTTTTCGCTGCATATGAATCCCAAAAATCCAATAGTGGTATCAGAGCCATAAGCTCAATTCTATTAAATGTTTGCATGTTTTCTCTGATGTATATATGATATATGTGTGAAAACATGATCTTGATTTATGTATATATATGATGTACATATAGGTTATGTGATAATTATTATCAAGAATTGGTTTTAAAACATATTGTTAATTCATGTATATTAATACATACGCATGATTTGATTCAATGATAGTATTCATGTTTTGAATATTTCGATTAACAAATGTTTTTAATATTGAACGATGCGAATTTTGTATGTTCATGGTAGAAGTTATGTTTAGGTTAATATGATACGATTGTTGAATACATATTTCATTTTTGTTCAATAATTATGTATGCCTCCATAATAGAAATCATGATTAGGTTAATATGGTTAATTTACTATGAATTTGGTGTTGAATACATGATTAATATTTCGAAATTGATTTTGATCATATATCTCATTGTGGTTATCCTCAGTGTATTCCTATTAGATAAGAGATAACTTGTAATCGTATAAGAATTACAAATCCTATAAAATAGGTGAGATATATAACAAATTCTAATTGGATAAGGATTCAAAGTATCTTAAATTATAATTGGATTAAGATAAGATACTAAGTTAAAGGTGGGCCCGAGTTAATTAAAAATATTTTAATTAATATTTTTGAAATTAAAATAAGGGCAATTTTGGTTAATTGTATTGACTAAAATAATGAGAAATTTTAGGTGATTTTTTATTTTCAGAATTGAAATTCATTTTTTTTTTTAAAGGCACTGCCCTTCGTACCTCCGTTAACTGTTCGTATCGCAAGGAAATTCGTATGATAGTCAATATTAGTATAATTTTCTAACTTGTTAGCTATTGTTTATGCATTGTAATATATGATATTTATCTTGTTTAAATTGTGATCACTAAAACAAATAACATCCCTCTTTCAAATTTTAAGTCATGTGCCATCCATTTTAAACACTCGTCAAGGCTTCGAGTACATCAATATGGATCTACTTCCTTAGAGTGTATTGTGTTATCTTGGTGAGGCAAGTTAAGTAATGGTCACTTTACTATTTGAAATGGTTAGACTTGATAAAGCTATCAAAATAGTTTTGGGCTTTAGGCACTGGATGAAATAAAACATGCTAAGAAATAAGATGTCATAACCTCATAAAACAACTAAAAATTACATATGATGTAATTGGTAATTGGTACCTACCTAAATAACCTAATTCAAAGTGTCGTGCCTTAGCGGTCTTGGAATTAGGTGAAACATGGAACACATGGAAGCTTACGACATGGATACGATGTTGAAGGAAATGTTCTAACAACAATCTAGGCAAGAAAAGTTCGAGACAATCAAAAACCTTCAATCTTGCAAAATGGCTAAGCGTGCGTCAGTTAGTCCTCATGTTCCGAAAATGAAGAGCTATATTGATCATCTTGACATAATTGAATTTCCCATAAGCCAAGAGTTGGTTACGGATTTGATCATGAATTCATTACCTGATAGTTATTCATAATTTGTGATGAACTATGATATGAATAACATGGAGAAGTCTATCCCAGAGTTGCATTTGATGCTTAAAACTGCTGAGCAAAATATCAAGAAACCCATTGCTAATGTGTTGATGGTTCATAAAGGAAATTCTTTGAAGAAAAAGGGCAAAGGCAAGACTAAAGTTGCAAAAAGGCTGTTGTGATTGTTACAAAGCCTATAGAACAATTCATGCCTCATGCTGCTTCTACTTCATAGTCCCAGAAGAAAAAGAAAAAGAAGGAAATTGTCATTTCTGCCATCCACCTAGGCATTAGTCCAGAAATTGCAAGCTCTATCTTGAAGATCTAAAGAAAAAGAAGAGTAGTGCAACTACTGCTTCATGTATTTACATTATTGAAGTTAACTTGTCTACTAGTGATTCATGAGTATAGGATACCAGATGTGGATCTAATATTTATATTAATGTGCAGGGTCTCACAAAAAGTAAAAAGCTAAAGAAAGGAGAAGTCATCCTACGAGTTGGAAATTGAGCAAATAATGCTGCGTTGGCTGTAAGATGCTATGAGTTAATTTTACCTAGTGGACTTGTTTTAATTTTAAATAATTTTTATTATGTCCCTGCCTTGAGCAGAAACATGATTTTTAGTTTCATGTTTGGATTTGGATGGTTTTAATTTCATTATTGCGAATAATAAATGCTTCATTTCTAGTAAAGACGTTTTCTATGCGAATGCTGATTTACGTGATGGTCTTTATATTCTAAACATGAAAAGATCCATAGATACTATTATTCTTTATGTAAATAGAAAGTGGTTCAAGTCAAATGATTTGAATCAAACCTACCTTTGACATTATTGCCTTGGCTACATAAATGAGAAACGCATTTCTAAACTCCATAAAGATGGACTTTTAGATACATTTGATTTTGAATCATATGAAACATGTGTATCTTGTTTACTAGGCAAGATGACAAAGAGTCCCTTTATTGGACACAGTGAAAGGGCAAGTGATTTATTAGGTCTAATACATACTGATGTATGCGGTTCTATAAACACAATGGCTAGAGGTGGTTATCAGTACTTCATTACATTCACTAATGATTTTAGCATATATGATTACGTGTATCTCATGAAACAAAAAGGCGAGTCTTTCGAATATTTCAAAATTAAGTGCAAAATCAACTTGGTAAAACTATTAAAGTACTTCGATCAGATTGAGGTAGTGAGTATTTGAGCCAAGAGTTTGATGATCATCTAGACACTGTGGGATTGTCTCACAGTTAACTCCCCCAGCAAATCCACAATAGAATGGTGTTTTTGAGAGGAGAAATCGAACTTTATTGTATATGATTCGATCTATGATGAGTTACGCAGCTCTTCTTATTTCCTTTTGGGGCTATGCCTCAGAAATTGTTGTGTTTACACTGAATTGTGTTCTTTCTAAAACGATGGACAAAACACCATATGAGATGTGGTTTGGGAAAAGACTAATTTTGTCTTTCCTTAAGAATCGGGGCTGTGAGGTTCTCGTACGACGACAAATCTTGAAAAAATTATCAGCCAAATCTACCAAGTGCGAATTTGTTGGTTATCCTAAAGAGATTAGAGGATATTATTTTTATAATCCCACTGAGAAAAAATAGATGTCAAAATAGCTTTTCTAAATGGAAATTTACTTGAGGACGTGTATATGATACAACTTGAAAGGTTTGTTCATCCTGAGAAATTCTAGGAAGGTGTACAAGCTTTAAAGAGCTCTTTATGGATTAAAGCAAGATTCTCGGAGTTGGAATATTCGTTTTGATGGAACAGTGGTTGCTGCCCTGTTCAATGTCTAGGAGTTACTCTCGTGGATCACATTAGGCACCGTTTTTTGTTTATTAAAAGTATCACATGTACATAGTCACCCATTTAAGTCCATAAACTACACGAACTACATATACTAACATATCCTGGCAATATTAATGAATAAGTGAATCCACACTTACCTCAGTTTAGGTTTCCATTCCAATTTCCCTAACTTTTTGTGTCACTCACGCTTTCCCAGGGATCAAATACCTATTATAAACTATTTTTGATCAATATAGATTTAATACCCTATATTTGAAAAACCCATACGTCTTTCCCTAAGACCTCAGGAAATTCTAAGTAAAACTCAGCATAATTGTTGTTTTCTAGGGTGGAAGCGCTCCCTCAGTAGATGGAGTGCGCTCCGGCAGTTGAGTTCATCCTTATTTATGAAGGGAGTGCGCTCCTCTGCTAGGTGGAGCGCGCTCCATCCTCCACTGCCTCGACGGTGAATAAGGCAGCAACCACTGTTCCCTTACCAAATTAGTACCACAACATCAAATATTCTTCAAATCATTAGGGAGGACCTCTAGTGAGGTAATAAACCATTTCCAATCAATCAACAACAATAATTCATAGAGAAATCATCACTTACTATCGAATTAAACTTAAAACTCAAAAACGCAACTCACCTATAGCGATGATCTCTGATCTACTGCTATTTAAGCTCCCCAATTTCGTGAGAAACTCCTCTCTTGATCCACTCCTCGTGATCAAACCCCCTGCTGCTCTCTATCACTTTCAAGAATGATCGAATGTACAGATTAGGATAAACTTGATAATTTGGACTTATGCATAGATTTACCTCGAGATATGCATCATGCTACCTCAAGGCTGATCAAGTGATTGATGTATTAAAATGACACTCCTTAAAGTGACACCAATTTTAATACCATTAACACTTACGCTCATCTCAAGGCGATCCAATGATCCATATAATTCAAACCAAACTTATAGTTTTAAATATATATATATATATATATATTTATATATCAAATATATATACTTTATGTATTTTCTCCCCAATAAATGCACCGGATATGTCTACGAGTGTTCTCGGGTGTGCACATTCATTCCCCGACCCCCTCATCGCACTTGGTGTACCGACAATTTATTGTTTAGTTACATATTTTCCAATTATAGGCTTTTATTAATTTTCTATTGATCCCACAATCTATAAATTTACCATCATTCCAAAAAAACACCAATCATCACACAAACGCATGCACACACTAACTGAGGTACGTTGGACTTAACCATGAGTCTAACTCAGGTCAATTAGGATTTGGATTAATACTAATCACCACCTTAAGGTAATAGGTCATTATAGTTTCCCCAATTTAAGGTAACTGGTCGTTAAAATTACCTATAATTTTGAAGATAAATGGAAACTGCTCATTCGTATAGGACTCCCGCTCCCAGGTCAGTTCCTCATCTTCTTTAAATTGTCAACTCACCTTAACCAACATAATTTCTTTGTTTCTCAGCCACTGAATCTTATTACCAAGTATCTGAATCGGCTGCTCGTCGTAAGATAAGTCTTCCCAAAGATCAAATTTATTCCTTTCAATCCTTAGAGTGCACCTAGTCTCCGTTTTTACGAAACATAAACACACGGAAAACATTATGAACTTCGACTAGCTGAGGAGGTAACTCTAACATGTAAGCAACATGACCAATCATTTCCTGTACTCTGAAAGACCCAATATACCCTGGAGCTAGTTTACGTTGCAATCCAAACTTATACAGTCCTTTCATAGGTGAGATTTTCAACAGAACAAGGTCATCATTTGAAAACTCCAACAACCTATGATTTTTATCGGTGTATCTCATCTGTCTTAGCTGTACTGTAGTTAAATGCTGGCGAATCTGCTAAATTCTCTTTATGTAGTTCTGAATTTCTCACACAGAGAAATGTATTTATTCTAGTTACCACCAAACTCCAAGACACAGGCTCGAAGCATATCCTCTAGCACCAAAATCAATCACTCAGGCTGCTCATCAATCTAACAATCAGATATCGAACTGAGGTTAAGAACAGTTCCTAACTCTCTCTATAAGTCACTCCACACTCTAGACATGAATCTCGGATATCTATCTGAAGTAATCGACGCTAGAACTCAATGAAATCTTAACACTTCATCTACGTACACTTTACATGATTGGTTAAGAGGATCTCGCATAAAAAATAGCAAGAAATGCATAAACTTCATCAACCTGTCAAATACAACCCATATTGTAGCGTGCTTACGTTGACTCATAGGAAGACTAGAAATAAAATTCATAGATACATGTTCCCATTTTTACTCAAGAATAGGCAGTGAATATAATAACCCTCCAGGTTTCCTATGATCAGCTTTAACTTGCTAATATATCTCACATCTCGTTATGAACTCAACAACATCAGTCTTCATCCTAGACCACTAATACATACACCTCATATCCCGACACATCTTAGTGTTACTTGGATGAATAGAGTAAAGAAATTTATAAGATTCCCATAGCATTTCCTGCATTAAATGATCTTGATCTAAAATTCACAATCCATCCCTGAACCTTGACTCACCATCATTAGAAACTAACCAATCAGGATGATCTACACTAGCCACTAATCTCTGACCCACTTTATAATCCTGATCAGCTTTCTTATAACCAATCAGTCACTTAATCATCTTCAGTTTAGCCTGAATTTAAGCTCAGAATAACATATTAGTAGCTCTGGAACTAGCTTTTTCAATTGATGATGTGTCAGCTAAACTTACGCAAATCATCATAAAAGGTACTTCCTCAAGAAGTCTATACTGAGAAGCTCTGGTAATAGTTACATCTTCCATGCTTGTTCTTTTCCTACTCAAGCATGTGCAACCCCATTTGCCTTGCCTAGGTGACATTCTAGAATGTAGTCGTAGTTCTTGATAAACTCAAACCATCTACAGTTCCTCATATATATTTTCCATTTATTTGAATTGTAATTGTATACTGATAGTCTATTATAAATTTTCTATGTAGTTCTAAATTATTCAAGCTCAAACTAACTTGTATATTTACTTTTCATCCCATACCAATTGATTAAGAAGTTTAACATACAACCTATTAAGGGAAGCACCCCATTGTTTATAGCCTGATAATACTAATACTAGAGAACTCACGTAGCAAACTATTTCTTCCAGTAATTATCACCTTCCAAGTCACAAGTTCGGAAATTATATTCTTAGGAACTAAGATTAGCTGCTGATATATTGTGTTAAGATTGAGAAAGGTCTCTCCCAGCTATTATACACCTCTTCCTCATTGGGAAGCAAACATTCGATTAATCACCAAAACATTAATATTGGTTCTCCATAACTCTCAACTCTTTCTATATATACATATATATATATATATATCTCGCTTACTCTTTCACAAGAATTAAACCACAATATTGGTAAGAAATTTACAGATTATATCAATCCTACAATTACAACATTAACAACCTTCAGTTGTCATCACAACGTAGGTTAATCCATCATTTATTTATGTGCATGAAATTTCATTCATATAGGGATATAATAATATAACCCCCCAAGTTAATATCACCCACCTTCCACTTGCTGATATATCTCATATTTCTTTATAAAACTGACACTGTCAATTTTCTTTTCAAATCACCAACAACTCGTTCTTATCACAATGATTATGGATTTCACCTAAATGAATTTTTTAAAGGAATCCATGAGATTCTCACATCATTCTTGCTACACCTTTTTATTTAAGTTTCATGAACTTTCTCTACATGCTCAATTTTCTAATCCAAGACTATCCATATAGAGTATCAATAACTACTAGTCAACCCTTGACCTACTAAATAATCTCAATTAATTTCTCCAATAATGTATCACTCAATTAATTATTATTAGCTCAGTTCCAATCTAAGCTCTAAATAACAGACTTGTAGTTACTAATCTAGACAACTCAGCTGATGATGTGCCTGTAACTCCAATTTTTCATCAATACATACCTCATTCAAGAGATATTATTAAGCAACTTTTATTGAAACTACATCATCTATCTTTTTCCTATTCAAAGCATTGTCATCACAATCACCTTTAATGAGTGATGTTTTAGAGTGAGTTCCTAACATTTAGGAAATTCATGGTATCAATCTCACCTTCTATTTCTATCACTCTGAAAATTTCACTTTTCAAACTTCCATAGTTTGAAATTCATTGCTTATACCAATCCACTAGTCTTTATATCTCCATATTGTCTTTTAGAGATTCTTCTAAGATTCTCAATAATCTTTAGAATAATTATTAAAAGACAATTCCTCTTATTTACAAGTGATGCCTTCCATATTTGATACAATTACCAAATAGCTATCTCGAGATTATTAATCTCCAATAGTTCACAAGTTTAATACTATATATATATATATATATATAGATTGATGTATGAGCTACATTTTTGCTTTATTGTGTCAATACAAATTCTTACCTAAATAAGAAGTCTTAGGATGAACCTTTAACTTCTTTTATAGTTCAGATACAATGAAACACACATTGTTGGCAAAATATATTTCAACTTTCCTCTAATGCATCCTTGTATCTAATTTTAACTTACAACAATTCTCATACTTAGTTGAATGAATAAATTACACAACGATTATAGAGATCCTTGGATCAATCGTTTGTAATATTCAATTATTTAAGATTATTTTTCTCCTTTACCTTTGTGTTGAATATATGACAATCTCATATTTTCTCACTCCCAGTCAAATCCCTCAATTTTCCATTAATATTCAACACTCATTCAAGTAATTTACCTTTGAAGCTTAGTGTTGGCATTTGTGAAATATGGTGTGAACCAATTTACTGTCATGTTTGTAACTCTTTACGGTAAAGCTCATGCATTTTCTAAGCCTTCATAGATTCCATTCTTGTTATTATTGATAACACATAACAACTTAATTAAAATAGGGTTTTAAAACTCGACACCCTGTATTTGTGAACATAGTATGAGTACTAGTAAGTTCTAATGGTTTCTGCCATATACTTAAAGTGATCTAACAATCGCCTGAAATCATCTTTAAATATATCCTTAACTCTAATCATACCATAGTGATAATCAGATCTCAACTAACTTTTGAGAACAACTAATTTCACCACATTATCAGAATGAGTTTTCAATGCTGGGCAATGAATATTCATTCTCACTACTGTACATTATTCTTTGGATTCCACAAATCCTTAGATTCATTGATAACTCATTCTCCCCAATTTAAACTATACAGTCTAAAATATCAAATTCGAATATCTTACCAACTCACTAGTATGTTTTGGATTAAACTATCTTCCAGTTTTAAATTCTCAATTTCATCTTTCATTACCCGACAATTTACTTGTCATTCCAATATGGATTCACACCATATCTGGAATTTCTTCTTCATAACAACTTATGAAGTATAATTACATAAGTGGTTTCCTAACTTCAAATAGGCTTTTATTAATAACCACTAATTTATTTACTGAATAACTTCTATTAATTCTCTACCAGTCTCAATACTAGTATTTAGTCATAACTCAAATTGGACTACCATCTTTGAGTTCCACCCAAAGTTATTCAATATTCCATTATTTCATAAATTCCATTCTCCTACTACACATCTTAAGGTCTAGATCTAATAGATACTTCTTCATTAACTATTATTTGTTTAATAATATCAGCAAGAACAAAGACCATTAACAATAGTTAATAGGAGACGATTTTAATTTCATATTTGTAAATTTTTCTTATGTCTTTCCTTTTTCAAACTCCTCGAGTTTAAGATTATCTTGAACTCTTACCTCAATGCTTTCGCATATCATAAGAAATCGATGGACTTCAACCATCTTATTATCGTTCATGAAAGACATAACTTTTATATCTATCGTATATATATATATATATATATAATATAACAAAACAAATAACATATCTCAATCTGTTATCTTTTGGTTACCCCCTAAATCATGATAATAACCATTTAGCATACCCTAAGCATTAATCATAACTCGAGACAACTCTCAGAGTTAGTAGACTTAAGTTATAGTACCAAGGTATCTCAGAGCCTATAACCTTAAACTTCGATACCAACTGTATCCAAGTTATCATTTATTTCCAAGTAATAAGGTTGTTCTTAAATAAACTCTAATACCACAATGTATCACCTTAAGCTTTGGAGTAGGCTCTAACCATTCTCTAATATCAAACTAAGAGTTATTAAATGTAACAAAGTCCTTAAACTCAGTCTTTGATACCAAGCTGTATCAGAGTTACCACTTAATTGAAAAGTGATAAACCTTATGAGCGATAAACCTTGGGCTCTGATACTAAGCTGTAGCATCCCCTATCCCAATTAGGTGATACTCGACCTGAAACCCTAATTAAGCCCCATTAATCTCGTTAGACTTAACTAGAGCCAGTAGCCTCTCCATCTATCTCCTGATAAACATAATTGTATATCGAATATCGATGTAAAACAATACAAAGTATAAGCAGTGAGAATTTAAAAAAAAAACCTTTTAATTAATCAAATACGATATACAGTATCAAAACCAAATCGGAGTAAGTCTCAGTTATATAAAATCTCCTAACCCTTGTGTACAAAACTATAACTCAATACAAATATATAAGAAAATGAAAGATTCAATACATCAAAGAGAGGGTCAAAACTCATAAATCTTCTCTCTCCCATAGTCGAAGTGCTCATCGATATTCATGAAATATTATTTGGGTGAGCGCTCCAACTTGCTCAATAAGTAGGGATTCATAAAGCCATCAACATTTCATATAATAATCAAGAACATTATGCAATAACAATATGCACAAATATTAACTAATAAGAATATGGAAATCATATAATTCAGTAAATAATGAATGCAAATCAAATTGTCAATGACTATTACACTGTGATTTCCATTTTAGTTATAAAACTAGGGTAGATTACCCACTAACGCTATCAATGTGATTGCTAGACCAACACATTGGCCGATGTGCTGTTTAGCCAATCCATTAATGCACAATGGTTCTATCCGAAACCCTCTAGCGATTATGTAACCCACGCAACCTATCTAACTGAGTAGGAGTTACGTATAGACCGAGAGATCATCTTTGCATTCTATACAACCTGGTCTCAGTTTCAGGAGTTACTCTCGTGGATCAGATTAGAAACCATTTTCCATTCATTAAAAATATCAGTGTGTACATAGTCCCCCATTTCAGTCCATAAACTACATGAACTACATATACTAACATATCTAAGCAATATTGAAAAATAAGCACATCCACACTTACCTCGGATTAGGTTTTTGTACCAAATTCCCTAACTTTTTGGGTTACTCACGCTTTCTCAGATATCCAATACCTATCACAAACCAATTGTGATCAATATAGGTATAATACCCTATGTTTAGAACCGCTAAGTATGTCTCTGAGACTCAGGGAATTCTAAGTAAAGCTGAGCATAATTGTTGTTTTCTGGGGTTGGAGCGCGTTCCTTCAATAAGTGGAGTGCGCTCCAACAGTTGAGTTCATCCTTACTAATGAAGGAAGCGCGCTCCTCTGCTAGGTGGAGTGCACTCCACCCTGCACTATGTCGACAGTGAACAAGACAGCAGCCACTGTTCCATTACTAAGTCAGTACCACAACCTAAAATATTCTCCCAAATCATCAGGGAGGACCTTTAGTGATGTGACAAACCATTTCCAATCAATCAACAACAACAACTCACATAGGAATCCTCGCTAACTATCGAATTAAACTTATAACTCAAAAACTCAACTCATCCATAATGATGATCTCTGATATAGTGTTGTTTAAGCTCCTCAATTTAGTGAGAAACTCCTCTCTTGATCTACTCCTGGGGATCAAACCCCTAGCTGCTGCTCTCTCACTTTCTCGAATGATCGTATGTAATGCTTAGGATAAACTTAATGATTTTGGATTTATATATTTGGGTTTTTCTTGAGATACAAATCGCGCTATATCGAGGCTTATCAAGTGATTGATGTGTTTAAATGACACTCCCCAAAGTGACACCAATTTTAACACCATCAACACTTATGTTCATCTCGAGGCGATCCAATGACCCATATAATTCAAACCAAACTTATAGTTTTAAATATATATATTATATCAAATATATAAATATATAAATACTTCGTGTATTTTCTTGCCAATTTATTTACTAGAAATGCCTACGATTGTTCTCGGGTGTGCATATTCATCCCACGACCCCCTCGTCGTACTTGGTGTACTGGCAATTTATTGTTTAATTACTTATTTTTCAGTTATAAGCTTGTATTAATTTCCTATTAACCCCACAACCTATAAATTCACAAACATTCCAAACAAACACCAATCATCACACAAACTCGCACACTAGCTAATCGAGGTATGCCGGACTTAACCACGACCCTAACTCGGGTAAATTAGGATTTAGATTCTCACTAATCACCAACTTAAGGTAATGAGTCGCTACACCAATTCGTGTGCAGGATAGTTCTTCTCATATGTCTTCAACTGTTTAAAAGCATAAGCCATTGTACCTATACCTTGCATCAACACGCAACCTAAACCTATATGAGAAGCATTTGTGTATACCAAAAATCCTTGTCCAGCCTTTGGCAAAACTAACACTGACACGATAGTCAAAAACCTCTTCAATAATGCAAAAACCTGCTCACACGTCTTAGTCCACTGAAAAGCGACGTACTTAATTGTCAATCTGGTAATCGGTGAAGCAATCTTCGAGAAATCCTTCACAAATCAGTGGTAAAAACCTACCAAGCCAAGAAAACTCTTCATCTTTGTAACTGACGATGGTGCTGGAAAGTCCATAATTGCCTGAATCTTGGCTCGATCAACTGCAATCCTTACTGCTCCATCAAAATAACCCAAGAAAATAACTTCTGGATGCAAAAATTCAAACTTACTGAACTTAGCGTAAATTTTGTGCTCCCTCAACGACTATAAAGTCTCTCGGATGTGCTACTTGTAATCCTCTCGTGTCCTCGAGTATATCAGAATATCGTCGATGAAAACTATTATGAAGCAATCAAGAAACGATTTGAACACCCTGTGCATTAAATCCATGAATACTACGAGGGCATTGGTCGACCCAAATGGCATGACCGTGAACTGGTACTATCCATATCTCGTGTAGATTGTCATCTTAGATTTGTCCCCCTCGCTGATCCCAAGGTGATGATACCTCGATTTTAGGTCTATCTTGGAAAAGAACTGCACTCATTTCATTTGATTAAATAAATCATTAATCCACGGCAATGGATACTTGTTCCTGATTGTGTCCTTACATAACTACTTGTAGTCAATACACAGTCTCAAAGTACCATCCTTCTTTTCACAAAAAACACGTGTGCTCCTCATGGTGACGTAGATTGTGTAATGAATCACTTATGTCCCAAGTCCTGAAGCTGAGTTTTCAACTCCTCTAACTTTCGCGGGGCCATACGGTACGGAGGTATAAAAATAGGCCTAGTGCTTAGTAGTAACTCAAGGATGAAGTCAACCTCTCTCGGTGGCGGTAAACCAGATAAATCCTCTGGGAACACATTAGGAAACTCGCTAACAACCAGAATATCCTCAAGTCTAAGTCCCTGACTTTTTAACACTACAAACTGTGAAATCAATGCCTCCATCCCTTTCCTAGTCGAATGTCGACCTCTCTTGCCAACAGTCCTTGCTAAACACCCTCTATAAATGAATATCGGACACCCAAGGATCTCAAATATCAGTGCTTTGAATCAATCGATATGAGTGTAATATGTTGATAGCTAATCCATCCCTAATATCGCGTCGATATCTAGAACCTCGAGAGACCTGAAGTCTACCAGTAGCTCTACTCCACTTATCTCAACTGGACATCCCTTTACCAGACTATGTGGATAAACCCTATCTTTGGCTACGGTGCTTAAAATCAAATGCATTCTAAGACTAACATGTGTCAATCTTAGGATGCTTATCATGCCGCCAGTGATGAAAGAAAGAGTAGATCCAGAATCAAAGAGAACATATGAATCTCTACTAGAAATAGAAACCGTACCCTCAATAAGACCATGTGTCGCCTTGTGATCTGGCTTTGCAACCATGTGGGCTCCCTCTTTGCTCTGCTGTAGGTACGCGATGACTGGATGTGGGAATTCTCAATCTATGTGACCCACTTGACCACATCTGAAGCAAGCTGCTACTAGCTGTGAGAACTCACTAGCAATGTGCCGCACCTAACCGCATCCGAAACAAGTGGTCGATCCACGCTGACCAAACTGATGTGCCTGACCCTGACCATGTTATAGTGCATGTCCTTGTCCCTGTCTATAACCATTAGAGCATTTGCCTCTGCTACTGCTGTCGTGGCACTAGCAGTGCTGGTAATGCCTGTGTGATGGGAGGTGGTAAGGGAGGTTTGTCATATCCATCATGTGTGGGCGCAGGAGGTGGTGCATAGGGTGTTGCATGAATGTAGGGAGCATGCACCTCACCCCTCTTGAACTTCCTGTCTCCTCTCCTATGTCCTTACACCTCAACCTCATTCGATCATAATTACCGCCTCTGTCCGGAATCTCTGCGAGTCCCTCTTCCTTTTTGCCTAGCTCATACGTCTCGTGAGACAGGGCCTGCTTATACATCTCCTTAAGTGATCTGGCTCAGGTGTTGACAACTGATCATGAAATGTCTGTTTAAGGTCCATCATCGAAATAGAAGGCGTCATCGACATCACTCTCCACCAAATCCTTGGCAAACTATTTGAGAAAGCCATACTTGACATGGTAACTCATCACTGACTTTCCCTCAGCCTTTCTCAACACCATGAGCTTCTTCTTCATTCTCTTGATCATAGAAGCTAGAAAGTGTTACTTGAAGAAATCTTTCTTCAAGTTATCCCACAATGCAAAACTGCCTCTACTAGCCATTGTCGTCCTCCACCAGACATCTACAGTTTTCTTCAGGTTGTATTAAGAGAGTATAGGCCAGTCTATCCTTGATGTCATACAATATATGCAACTTCTCATGCGAGAGAATCAATGGCTTAATCTTTTGATAATATCGCTCCCCAACAAAGAAAACTGGCCTAAGCTTGATGAACTCCTTCACCAACTTAGCATCCCTCGATAGTCCAACAGTCTTAAGAGTAGTAGGCGTGGGTGTATCCTTAACTATAACTATCTTCCATATAGGTACCATCGGTAACTCTGGTGGACGTACTGCTATAGGGCCTATTAGTAGCTTTAGTACCTATGATGCTGGTGCTTGAGGCCCTATGGTAGTAGTGGAAGGGGCAGTCTGGAGTGTCGCCTTAGTAGTAGAATGAGTGATGGGAAGGCCTGATATGAGAACTGACATATGCCCTATAGTGAAGGTGATGAAGTCAGCTAACTATTATCCATGAGTCGCTATGCGGTTAGACAACCTCTAATAGTCATTTGTAGAAATAGTAGGAACCTGGTTGTCGCTAGCTCCAATGTCTCTATTCCCACAGGTATCTGCCATTGATGTCTGCATGTTAACAAAGAGCATGAATCAGCTACTACGCAAATATCGTATACATATACATACTGAATTTAACATGTACATATAAGACTCCCAACTCAATTTTACTCACTTCCCAACTAATGGTTTCTAGGAAAGCACTATTTGGTTTCCACATAAAAGGTTTGTGTCTTATTCAAATTTATGATATACTTATCGAGAACTTGGATCTAATACCAACTATGACGGCTTTTTATTTAAAATATGGCACTACCCAGCCTAATCCAATAATTAAGCCCTAATCTTAGCCATGTAGGACTTAACTACGTATTAGTCAGCCTTTTCATTTCGTTCTCCTAGTTAATCATGTTCAGGATAAGTAACAGACATGACACATTGTTATTTAGTTTAAGAGTTAATTAAAACTTATAATAGTTAAAAATATTTAGCAAAAGTCTTAACAGTTATGCGGAAGCAATTTATTAAAAATCCTAATTGTGGAAACTAGGAAACAATATCACATGCATATATATAAGGATGCTAACACAGTGAGCTAGTCAAGTGTCAAAACGGGGAACTATACGCTCAACCCAATATATAACCCAAAATGTGTAGAAAAGACATAAAGTAGATAATACACCAAAATTCGAGACCTACAAGATCAGAGTTAGAAAATCACAGAACACTCAGAGATAATTGTCGATTTTCTCCTTCCCTGATCTTCTGCTCGATGGAACTGCATCCACCATCATAAAAAGGACAATGAGTACAAAAGTAATAAAGTAATACTAGGAGATTCTCATGTACATTTCCAAACATGATCGACTGGTATTTAAAAGCATAAATATAGCGAAGAAGTGCTGAAATGGAAACATGCTAGAAAATACCACAGGTAAACAAAATTAAGACTGATTTAAGATTAAGTAGTGGTGGTCTAAATTCGGTCAGTTGTGCGCTACGTCACCTCAGCCTTTAAAGCCACATTTATTTAAAAGACGTATATGAGTATTGCATAGTCTAGTAGCCACCCAAACTCCAAACATCACTAAGGACTCTAACCCCAATGGGCCGGCATCCCTGGGTATCCAATCTAGTGTGCCACGCTATAGTGGCAAGTGCCAATCCTCGAGTATCCAACCTTGCGTGTCACGCATCTCTTAGTGCAATGGGTGTCGACGCTAAAACTAATTTATAAATTCAAGGAGAGAACCTAGAGATTTACATTATAAGTTGAGCCTAAGTGTTATGCGAAATACGCTAATCAAAAGTACAAACTCCATTAATCCAAACATAATCCATCTTATCCTAGTAGCATGCTATTTATAAAGTACATACCATTAAAACTGCAAGGAAGATATAAAACGCAAGAATAGAGTCAATGATTTCCATAAGCAAATCATATCATGATAAAAAAACACCCATAAAATGAGTAGCATATGAAACAACTTCATGATATCAGAATACAAGGCATTTCATAGTCAAATAGACTGTAAAACATACTAAAATTGGAATGAAATGTAAATAAGAACCTCAACAAGATTACTTACAAATCATGCAATGTATTTCCTAGCTTAACCGGCCTCCCGACACCCCAAAACATGTATCCGAACCCTCAAGACTCTTCCATAGGTTCCTCGTATCATTTCATAAGTTTTAGAGTGTGTTTAGACCTTTAATTAGGGTTTGGGACTTGTTTAAAGTGTTTAATTATAATTAAGAAATTACAGATTTTGTGCTGTCAGAGCACCTAGCGTGCTGGGTTGAATGTCTAGCGTGCTAATGACCTCATTAGCGCACTAGTCATCTTGATTAGCGTGGTATATGCAGGTACCGTGCTAGCTAGCACATCTAGCGCGGTATGTACAGGAAAACCCAAAATTATGTACTTTGAATTTTGAGTTTTCTCCTTACATGGTTAACTCCAACACCTTAGGACCTCTTGTTCTAACCTACCAGAGACCCAAAACACCCATCAACATCATAACTGCCACATCTCAAGTATATCATAAATTCATCAAACTAAACTAAACTACTAATGTAAGTCGAATTACCTAGTTATACACCTAGCTTTATCAACTCCTTCTCCAATCAATCAAACTCCCCTAGCTTGTTTTTCTTCTCTCCAGCACTTTACGTCTTCTAAGTGTATGAAATGAGAATGAAATAATTTGCATGAGTTGATCTATTCAATCTTATACATATGATAAGATTGAGTAATGGCCACTGATCATAATGTACAAAAGTATCCTAGGACTAATCTAATGGCCTACATCTTGACACAATTCCACTAACTCTCCACTAACTTTATCTAAATAACTCCAATTGAAACTCAATTGGCCTCTTAATGTTTCAACACGTATCTCAAGAAATATCAATGACTAATGTTTTAACTTGCTAACTTAGGTAACTTTAATGTAAATCATATCATAGCAAATCCAATTTAACCATTTAAGCTACATTAACTCAAGTTATCTTACCACATCACTCTCTACTCCTGCCCCACGTCAACACGCATCTCGAGGCGTGTCCCCGCTCATGTCTCAACACCTAAATACAAGTAGTTGTGAATTAATAGTCTACTCATATACAATACACTAGGCATAAACCATAACAAATCTAACTTATACATCGGCCATCTCGCCTCGGTCAGTGCACATATCTCGATGCAAGTCCCATGTCACGGGTTGATGATCTTGATTAAGGATTTAATACGCGATTATAAATTTGGGCCGTGAAAGTATGTTTAAGTTTATGATGCAGTTTAAGGTGTATGCGACTCACGAGGTATGCGACCCAGGGTTGTCAATATACTGATTAGTTAGTATCACGTACCTTCTATATAAGGTTGATGAAATTATTATGGTGACCTATTAGGGTAATACTTGAGTACTATGTGTGGTGACCTGTTACATGAGGTTGATAAGCCGTGTTTCACATCTAATAAGGATAATACATACGTGCGTTGCTAAATAAGTTATTACTTGAGGACTACGTGAAAAAAAGAGTAATATCTGGGCTAATGTGTTGGATACACAGCTTCCTGTATTTAGTTTATTTTAACAATTCTGTTGATGTCACATTATTTAACTATAATGTTTGGTGATGTGTTTGTGTTTTAGTGATCAGTGTTGTGTAATGAATGTATGTGTTATTGGATATATTCTTGTTGTATTGGGAAACGTGGATAAATGTCTCTCAGTGTTACTTTCTACATTACTGTACTCACTGTCCTTTTTATGATAAAGGGTGCATGATCGTGGCTGCAAATATAACAGCTCGATTGTAGTAATAGTGTGACCAAATTACATTGATCACAAATATCTTTCTCAGGAAAATGTGTATGCACTCAGTTTGTACTTAGCTAAAATTACTCTATTGCTAAGGAAATTATTTTTAATTGGTTTTTATAACCAAACTATTCTAATATAACAAAACTGTTCAAATCACATTAACTCTTATATTAAGAATATCTTAGTGCACAACTTTACCTAGATAATGAAATACTATGTTTTTCAACTCACTTTGTCATCTTTATTATGTATGTGCAATGCCTAATTAGAGTAGACATATTTTTTTTCAAAACCACTTCAACCCACTGTCATTACAGAAAAAATTCTAATGTGCAAACTAGAACTCCACCTATTAGTGTGAGTAACGTAAGCTCAACATTGTTTTAAAGTTCCAAATCTTTAAATTCATAACCAATTAAGTTTATTATCTCTGCCTCCCTAATCAACAACTATCACTCGATGTTGTATATTTTAAGGTTGTACCGTCCATATCCGGCTTAAAAGCTTCAATGGCCATGATAACTTCTAAAACCTAATATCAAAAAACACGTTATCAAGATGTTCGTAGCATTACGCTCAGAATTTTTACAAATTCTAACCATTGCACTTTTTATCTTTACACTCAATTCATGTTTATAACATAGCGTTCATACTATAGGATTCTTTGATCCCTAATATGAATAAACTACTCACACTTAATTGAAACAAACATGCACATAGTGGTATTCATTAAAATTAGATATTAAAAGAATAACTTCTATTAAATCAATAAAAACAATACTGAATCACTACACGTGAGTCTTGAATGTCTTATCCTCACAAATCTTATAATACTGAAGAATAAAGTAAACTTATGCTAAGCTATTGCTAATGGTGGCTAATCTATGGTAATTGGTGAGTTTACCATGTTCTAGTATCTATTTATACTCCTAAGAAATGTTTGAAAACAATTAGAAACCTTACTTGACAATTTCACCCAAAATAGAACTCTACTTTCTATTTTCTTTAGTTTCGGCGTTGTCACTTATGTCTCGGTGTTGTATGTACATACCCACGATGCCACCACTGCTGGTCTCTTTGTGAGCAAATTCTTGGTTCAGTAGTATCAGTGTTGTGCCTATCTGTCCCTGTGTCGTCCCTTGACCTCCACGGCGCCATGATTGCGCAAACCATTCTTGCTTATTTTTCTTCTCTTCCTTGGTCTTTGGCGTTGTGGCTTCATCTCCCACTCTATGCCTTGGACTCCCACAACGTCACACTTCCTTGCCATGACGTCAACATCTATTTATGCATTTTAGCTCTGTTTCTTCTCGAATTCACTCATTTAACTCTTTTATGCCTTGTGTACCTGAAAATTCAAAAACACCATCAATTTGAGCTCATTACGGGATATTTATACGAAATATACTACTAAACTTGCTATATATATTAGTCTAAATAATCACTTATCAAATTCTCCACACTTAAGATTTTGCACGTCCCAAGCAAATGTGTATTTTTCTAAGTATCCTAACTACTCCTATTACTCTAGTTCATATTGATTTTACATCGTTCATAGAGTATTCTTTAATACAACAAAGTTTCAAGCTAATAATCCACTCAATATTTTTTTTTGCAAAAACTTATATTTTCAAAATATGTAGCTTTAACAACACATACAATCAATTTTCAAAATACTAAAGCACTCACACGTTTATTTCACCTCGACACTCTAGTAGCAAGTATACAATCTCATGATTTCTCATTAAGCTCAGGAATTCACAAATATTTATAGATTAAACTTATTTTGGTAGACTTTATTACTTCAAGAGTCTATAGGACTTAATATAGTTGGAAAGTAAACTTAACTTAATTAAGCTACTAGTACTCGACCTAAATCTTTTATTTGAAGAGTTTTATATTAACAAACTAATTTTTATCTCTTTTTCTTTTCTTCTTCTCCTTTCTCCTTATATATTTTTATTTCACGGTCCCTAATCCTTTTTTAATGGACTCCAATTTTTCTCTCTTTTTCCAACCATCAAGTTCTCTACTCCTTTTCCTATAGAACGTGTGAGACTTTCTATTTTCTTATTTATAAAAATCTTGTTAGCACTTCTCACTTTCACTCTATCAAAGCAAGTTAACTCCAAATTTTTCATTAAAAATGCATATTTCTTTCCCTCTTTGCACTATCTCTTTATTTAATTTTTATTAAGTAAGATTCACATTGATTACGAATTCCTTAGAGATCTAACTTTTTTCACAAGAAGTGTTCTAGTATCTCCTTTCTTTTGTTTCAAGTTCATGGTCTTCCCTAACTCTAGGTCTCTAATCATGAAATCATACCATTATTTGCTACATTTCAATTTTTTTTTTAAAAAAATAAAAGACACTCTCTTGAGTTTCATATCAACAAGATACTTGTATTTTACTCATCCTCAATTTAAGGCATGAACATGCAAATGAATCACTTATTCATTATGTATTATTATATATAACCTAATCTATACTACCTAAACTTGTTCGAATAGTAAGTAAATGACATAGACACACACTACCATTCTTTTCGCTTTAACCGCTTCAAAAATAAAATTTAAACAATCATACTAGTAGTGTTTATCCTTATTTCATCATTTTTTACCACTTCATATAGTGTAGTGTAGTGTTGATGCCCCCAAACGTAAACCAAACATTGTCCTCAAGGTTTAAAAATAAGCTTGAAACATGAATACACTAACATACAAAAACATATAATAATAACAATAACTATTAAAATATTATACTAAACTCAAATTTAAACAACTAAATAAATAAAAATATCTCAAATGTAAAGTTAATTAGTATTAATGTTTCTCTCATCTCCCCAAGGTGTAAGGAAATCCTAAGACTCTGATATCAAGACTGTGCCGCATTATCATCATCCTCATCGTCACCTCTAGCATAGGATGGTGTCAAGGGACGCTCCACTTTTCTGCTCTGCACCACATCCAAATCAAATACATAATCTAGTGCTGCGGGAAAGCCAAAAGACGAAGCAGTCAGTCTCATCCGTCCGCTCCTATCATACCAAGCTATGTCCCTCTGATGATCTACAAACAAAATGAAGTTCCGTTGTCCGTTCAGTCTGTCTTGCATTCTCCTCTGCGTATCCTGCTCATAATTTAACAAGGTCTCTGGATACTAAGCCCTGTCCTCTTTATACTTGACACATGTCGAGCGTGCATAATTGTTTATCGTATATTCTTATTATTTATAGTAGTATCGTCTCCACATGGATTTTGCAAACTTCAAAGGAAATTAATTTTTTTTTTCTTATTTTTCTTAATTTAGTTAATATAATTAAATGAGAATTAAAATACCAAATAACTAAAAACTATAACTACTAACTTAATTAACCAAATTTACTAAACTAATTCAAACAATTCAATGCAAACTAAATTAAACAATATTCTAATTCAATATAATATAAATATCTAAACAAACCCCCACTAAACAATGTAATATACTTGGATTGCATTCAAACACAAGAACATAACATCATTTCATAACATAGTTATAATCATAACACATGGAATCTTGGAATCATTAAATCATAATTCATAATAGGTTGATAGCCTTTAGCAAGCCACCGATTTTCTTAAATTCAATGGAAAAGTCATATTCTTATCATTGTAAATCTACCTATTGGATAAAATGCAATAGTATAAAAATAAGATAACATTAACACTCAATGAAAATCATGTCTAATCTAAATCAAATATAAATCAAAATATGCTAATTAATAAATAACTTAGAAAACAATCACATAGAACATCCACTCGGGAATAAGCCCTATAGATCAATCCTAGTTACTACTTCTATAATTGTTGTCAATAATCGTAGACATAGATTCAAAATCATAATGCCACAATACATATTTGCAAGTGTGCATGCAATATCAATCTTTATTAGTTGTAATATGGAAAAATAACTTATTAAATATGTGATTGACATGTATGAAAAGACCTAAAGCATGAAGTTCATGATTCCTTAATTATTACTATATAGCAATTCAAAGTATATACATGTCTAGGGTTTGTTTAGATTGATAAACTACTCACTTGCGCTGGAAATAAATAACACAAAAATATAATTGAAAGACATAATTAATAAATAAATACCTCTTAAATAAATCAAAGCTCTAATGTAGCTTCAAGCATAGACTAAATAAAAGCTAATAAAAGACTTATTAAATATGTGAAAGAGATTGGAGAGAGCTTGATTTCGAAGCCCTCAGATCCTATTTATAGTCTCATAAGTTATACATATCCTAGATAAACTCAAATTCTTCATATTAATCTAAAAAACCTGTAACCAACCCCAGCTATTTGTAAGCGATTCCATTTGTACATGAATCGCTGAGTTTATCATTTGAACTGGCTCTCTATGCTTTACTAATTTAGCTGGCGATTTTTAGTATATTGTTAAATTCGCTAATGACTCGCTGGACCTTCTCTGCTACTGATTTAGGTGGCGATTCTTAGTTCATTCTTATATCGAGCATTAATTGCCGGACCTCTTCTATATTTGATTATTTTACTCTTCTTCCTCTTTTTCTTCCATTTCTTTATTTTCCTAATTAAATCACAAAAATAAGAGAATACCTAGTGTAATATCATCGTTTATATCTAAAATCAACCTAAACTACACTATAAAATGTCTAATTATTGACTTGTCAAATACCCTTAAACTCACCACTTTGTTGTCCTGAGCAAAGGAATACTCTCAATCATAATCTCTTTTCACTCTTTCTAAACTGATCTCAATCAATTCATCTTAACTTTAAATAATAGAAATTTTAAAATAGAAGTGCTTTTCAAATGGAAATAGATTACCCACAAGTAAATGAAATTTATAATAGAATAAAAAGATTTAGACAAAATGAAACATCCCTTAACGATAACTCAACCACCTACTGCAACACTCTTTAGAACTTAAAGTTCATTACCAAGGTCAGTATATAACATAGGTTTTCTCAATCTCAACTGACAAACATGAAGCTTACGATGGCTAGTATAGAATCTCAAGACACAAAAAACCACTAGATTGATCTTAATTTTAGAAAATACTTTATAATATCACCATAATTAAAATCAAATGGAATTTTACCTAGATACCAATGAATATATTGTCTAAAATGTGTTAGATTAAGAAATACTTCACTTAACTCTAGTTTCAAGCACTCGAGCTAAATCTTTTCTTTGAAGAGTTTAAAAACATCCATTTTTTTTAATTGTTATTCTTTTCTACTTCATCCTAATTATTTCTTCGTTATATTTCTTTTGCTTTTGCTTTTGAGTCCTTGCTCTATTTAGTATGGACATTCTCACATTTTACCCACTATAGATTACTTTTTCATTTCTTATGAAATCTATAGGCTTTTCTATATATTTGTAAACTTTTGTCAGTGCTTCTCGGTATTTACTAAAGTTGAAGAAAGTATTATTTTTAACTAATAGAAATTCATCGATTTCTAACCCATTTCTTCTTTTAATTATGACATAATAGCTTTCTATATCTATACTATAAAAAAATACTTAGTCAATAGCTTTTTCTATCACAAGATTCTTAGAATTCTATCTTGTTCATCTTGCACTATAGTTTCGATCTTCTACCTATTCTTATGACTAACACAAGGCATTATACATTAACTAGTAAAGTTAATCAAAAAGTGTATAAAAATTGATTTCTTCTATCATAGAATTTAATTGGGTAAAAATAATATCACTTCCATTTAAAATCTATAATATTATATTTATTTTCATTATCATTCTTTTTCTAAATAAAAATAAAGTAAAATGAAATTCATACTTGAATTTGGAAGAAATTTGAAAAATTTCATCGACTTACTTGAATATCGAACAAAAGTTTTGAACTTCTTGGATCAATTCTTGACTTATCTTCTACCTTTCTTTCCTTTCCTTGCTTTATTCGCTATCATTGTCATACTTCACCTAAAATATCTCCAAACTCATTCCAAACCTTATCCTTATAGTTTTAAAATGAAGTCTGGTATCCAAAAAAACAAATATACCTTGTGAATTATAGAGGAATTGATATAATCATAAATTGGACAATCAATCAATATAAATAAACGTAATATATAAATTACATCAAACAGAGTGCATAAAAATTATATGAATAAACCATCGTCATTGTATAAAAAATGTATCAAATCACCAATCACGGAGCACATAGTATAGCACCACCACAAACACAAAGTATCACCTCAGATAACAAAGTATATCACAATTACTGAAGTTACATAGAAGACCTCACACAATATCACTCAGAGACAAATAAGATAACTAGAATAAGGAAATCAATGTCGTCGTTCGAAAGTCACATCGTCATCATCCTGTACTGGATCTATCCTTTGGGACTAGTAACTTGCAGCGGGGTCATCTAGTTAGTAGTCACGACCTGGCGGTATTAGGACATTAAGACTACTATTAATTGGTAATCTCATCTGTGTAGATGGTACAGGAACCTCTGTGCCTCCTCTTTGTCTATGTCTTCTAGACATCGTTCTCTCCATCCTGTGAATACTCTTTGCTAAGGCCCTCTATTTCTCGACTAGTTCTTGATTTCTTAGAGTTTTCATTTGATTATGCAGAATTGTACCCATAAAGGCCAACTCATACTCTTCTATGTATAGGCCATCACAGTCCCTAACAGGTTGCTTCATATTTAGATCATGTCTAGCTTTCGACATTTCCTCTAAAATTCTCTTCGTGTCATCTCTAGTTTTTCTTCTCTGCTTTGTCTATTTCCTGGCTATCTCAGCCTTCTTTCTTTCATCTTTGGTGTTTTCATAATCGTTAATTTTTCCATATCTCTCTATAACTTCATCCGTGATGGTCTTCTACAGTAGAACATCCATTTCAAGCCCCATGTTTACTTGATCAGCGCTACAAAAAGTCGTGATTATCAAAGAAAAATGTAGTTCATCTTTGTTCTTTGTGGTAATGGCACTCCTTATTAACTCGTAGATAATTTTGCCAGCATCCAAGTATCCTAATCCTATGACGATGTAGTAAAGTAAGGCGGCTTTATAGGTCACTATCTCATAATATTGCTGGTTTGGCAGTAAGCTGGTGTTAATGAAATAACACTAATATTCAGTGATTTTCCTAAAACCTTTGGTGGTAATGTTCTTTGGGTACCCCTCCATATCAAAAATAAATCCATCACTATGGATTGCTTCTTAACCTCCCCTAATTATCTCGGTGGGGTAGTGGTACTTAATGGCGTATTTGGGCTTCAGGCACTCATCATTTTGTTTTTGGTGAAATTCTGAAAAACCAAAATATTGGTTTATTCTTATAGCGGAATAATCCATTATTTTTCCTCAAACTCGTGACTCCGTTTTACTATCACTTCATAGGTGTTTGTGTAAGACTCTCTCGCCAAGATATCATAACCCTTCTCACTAGGAACATCCTTTACGTTAAAGTGGCTATAGTCCCTAGTCAACAATCCTCGGTTCCTTGCCTTAATGAAATCTAGGATCCTAGGCCCATTTTTTAATTCATTCTTCACATTAAATCCCATCTCTGGGATCAACTTCCTATCTTTCACCAAACCATTCTTAAACTTTTCAAAGACCTTCTCATTGATAAAGTTTTCCTTACAAAGAACATAATTTTTCGCACCCATCGGTATCTCTTCTTTTAATTCTTCCACTTTATATTTATTTTTTGTTTTCTCTACTAACTTCCCCTTTCCTTTCTCCTCCCTTCAACCTTTACTATTTCCACTTCCGACCATTTGGATAAGTACAAGTAAAAGAATGAACATGTAAAACCATTTAAAACCAAGTTTTTCGGAAAAGTGTTTACAAAAATTCAACTTATCTATCTAAAAGAAAAAATTTATCGGAAAAGTCATTTATAAATCGAGAGTTGAAATTCATATGGAATTTATCGATAAAACATCATTGGGAAAAATAATCATTTGTAAGTAATTTAAATCATGCGATAGGCAAACACAAAAACCCCCCAAACTCATTTAAAACTTAGTCTCAAATTAATCTGTGTATAAAATTCAATCTATTTGCCATATACTAAAAAATAGTTTTAAAATTTGATAGCAATAAATAAATTATCACACCACTCTCATACTAGTATTGTAATTGAAAACATTTGATATCAAATTATTTTAGTGTAGAAATTTCAAAATTTAGCTTCTGACCTAAATAAAACCCCAAATCAATGAAAAAACAAAATTTTAATCAATAAAAGGTTAAGGTTTTTATTGATTACCTTCTTGAATGTGATTCTTTCAAGATTGGAACTCTAAACTCCTTTAGAACACTCATCCAAGTGCCAATTTGAATTTCCCTTGCTCAAGACCTAGGTGGTTCTACAGTCTTAAAATTCAAAAAAATCTGGGTTGAATGTGTGAAGATTGCAGTGGGAATCACTTAAATACACTAAATTATAGCTTTGGAAAGTTGAATCTAGTCGAAAATTGGTCTTTTGATCAAAAAGTTGCAATAGTTTATGAGTGTGAAATGGATAAATGTGGTGATTTTTGGTTTCTATTTTGAAAAACTCGTATTCATTTTTAACGAATAAGTGAATTCGTTGTGAAATCGCTGAGTAAATAGCTGAGAATGAGCCTCGATGACTCAACGATTAGTTCAGCGAATCCTAGGTATAAGTTCAAATCGATAAAAATCCTAGTTATAAGTTCAAATCGATAAATAGCTGAGTAAATTACACTAAAAATTATGCACACTGCTGCCAATTTTCTCAGCGAATTCTAGTACAAACTGGAATTGTTGAGAAATCGCGAGCCTATTTTAACTGATTTTTTCAAATTTAATTGATTTTCCCATTTATTTAACACATATATATCCAGTAAAAATGTAGAATTATTAAAAATTATCAAAATTTGGCTATGATTAGTACTAAACAATAATTTCATTTCTATAAATAAAGAACTAACATAAAATTAATGCATAAACATAATATAATACGAAACGAATTTGGCTCGATCAACTCCCTTTACATGAAATTATTTCAAAATCAAATTCCTAAAATATCTCCATTATAAGATTCAACAGTTGAGAGAATATAAAAAATAACTAACTAATCCTAATATTAAAACTGAATTTAAAGATAGAGTATGGGCTGCCCCCATAAAGCGTCTTTATTTACTATCGTTGACTCGACTGAATCACGCAGTTTGAAACTGGTTCTGTGAACTTTAGTATAGGATTATCCACTCTTGTGCCATTCCAGAAAGTGATTGCTTGTCCATGCACTCAAAAAGTGATTGTCTTGTTCAAAGTATTCAGGACAGCTTGCGAAGTAGCTACGAAATGTCATCCTAAGATTAATGGAGGATCTTCGTTGATGAAGTGTAGCATAATTAAAAAGTCTATGGAAATAATGTACTAGTTGATTTGAACTGGTGTATAAGTAACCACACCTATTGATTTTACTGAATTACCATTTGGTTGAGTAACCTTCTCGGAAGCAAGTATATCCAGTTCAAGTTAATTGTGAAGAAAAAAAAACTAATTGGCATGTAGTTTGCTATAGAACTTGTATCACAACTAGCTTTAAACTACCAAGCCCGTTTAAATTTTATGTTTGTATATATATCTCCTAGATCATCGAACTTGACAGCTGCTAAATTCTTCTTTTTCATCTGCTTATTCTTTGTAGCTTTAAATTCCTCCATTTTAATATCATTCTTTACATTGTTCGGTAGCTTAGCCCTCCATTCTTGGGTTATTGTCTTTTGATTTGAAGTGTTTTCAACTTGCTTATTCTTTTTCATAACATTTTCGTCTTCCATTGTTACTGCATTAATAACGTATACTTACGCTTCATGACAATTTAATTCTAAAGATTAATTATCTTTAGTTTGTTCATTATTAGATTCATCAGAATTATCATAGACATCTATATCATTGAAATGGAAAGTTATAATTTTATTTTCAAATTCCATAGACATTGTTTCTTCAAAGATTCTAACATTGTTTTAGCTATTTTAAGAAACGGTCTTCCTAAAATTATGGGTTGAGATTTAGATGATACTGAGTCTCCCATTGCCATGACATAGAAGTCAGCTGGAAATACTGAGTCATTTACTTTTACAAAGAAATCTTCTAGTAAATCATAAGGTTTAATAATTGTGTTATCTGCTAAGGTAAGATTAATAGGTGTATTAGTCAAAGAACCTATTTTCAATGACTCGTATAGTTTAAGTGATATAACATTAATTGATGCTCTAAGATCACACATAGTAAAATATATAAAAGAAGTTTGTAATGTAATAGGTATTCCAAACAATCCTGGATCGAGAATTTTCTCATTTATTTTTTTAATTAGAACTGACACCTTTTGTCCTAAGTTTTCTTTAGATTCTTTTAAAAATTTATCCATTAATTCAAAGAATTCTTTCAAAACTTCATCATAATTGGGAAAGTGCATAATTGATTCCATCAATGGTTTGTTGATTTCTATTTTCCTAAATGTTTCAAGAATGTCTTCATTATTATCTTTTTATCTAGCATCAGCTAATAGAACGGTAGAATATGAACACATATCTTCATTCAAATTATTCAAAATTTTATCATTTTAATTCTTATCAATTATTTCAAACTTTTGTAAAGATTTTTCATATGCTTCAGCTCTGGCTAAATACCATGGGTATAGCCTTCCAGGAAAATGTTTCAATTGTTCAGCCATCCATTCTCTAGTAGGAATAACATTAGTCATCATTTCTTTTTCTTCTTCAATAGTTTTATATGCTTTCTTTTTATTACCTTGTTTAAATGTTTTTTTCAATTTTAGGTGTGTCTTTCTCATAACTGAATAAAGCATTAACTTGTGCTTGATTAGTAGAAACAACAATAACTTGATTAGGTGTTTAAGCTTGATTACTCTGTTAAGTACATAACCAATTTATTTTTAAATTCATTTGAATTAAATGATTTTTTAGTTCATTAATAGTATTATCAGTTTTAATCTGATTTTGAGAAATCTGTGTAAAGTTTGATGATTTTGGTTCATAAAATTATGCAAGATTTACTCTAAGTTTGGATTTGTAGGTTGAGCATTTTGTTGAGGTTGCTTATTAGGTGTATATTGCATCTGAGCTCTTAGTCTATAAGTAATATAATTTTGATTTTGATGACTATAACTAAGATTTGGGTTTAGTCTTCCAGGATAATAAGTATTGTTATCATATTGATTTCTTGGGGACCAAAAAATGGTTCATCATTGCATTAACTTCTTAAGTATTTCCTTGATGTAGAGTAGGAAACGTATCCGTATGATGTGTACCCTCTTTAAAAAATTCATAAGCTTTAACTTGATTAGATCTATTATTAATTAATAGCTTAACTATCTTAGATAATTCATCAATTTAATCATCAGACGCATTATTTTTTCTGTTATCAACTTAATAAAGTTTCTTTCTTGAAGATTCAACCTTTTCACCATATTGCTTAAATTGTTTTGTCATTTTATTAATTGCTTCTTTTGCTAAAGTATGCGTTTTTTCAAACAAAGATCCATCACAAATTGTGACTAATAACCTTTATTAAAAGTGATTGAGTCATTCATAAAAATATTATAATAAAGCTCTTTGAGTATATCCATGCTGAGGACAAGAAGGAATTAATATTTAGAATCTATCCCAAATTTCGTTAAAATTTTTATCATCTTTCATCTTTGCAACTGTGATTTACTTTCTATAGGAACTAATTTTTCTAGCAGACATATATTCATCTAGGAATGCTTCTAACATCTGAGTCCATGTAGTTATTGAATCTTGTGGGAGATAGAACAACCAATCTTGTCCTTGATCTTTCAATGCAAAAGGAAAAGCTGTAAGTTTGACTTGTTCTGGGTACCTTTTTTCGGTTTCATCCCGTTAGCTTTATGTTGATACTCCCTTATGAATTTCTACGAGTCTTCATTTTTTTACCATAGAAACTAGGTTAGGTACTAATAAATCCATATCTAAGTTCAAATTCATGAAATCGATCGGGGTATGCTATGCACATAGGCTCATATGCCGTAACATTTTGATTTGTTTGTCTAAAAGTGAGTTCTCTATTATTATTGTATTGTTATTGATAACTCTATTATCATTATTATTATTAATGACATTGTCATTAATATCATTGTTGTTATCTTCCATCCTATTAGCAAAACTTTCCCTAAGATATTGTTGTCCTAAACTTCGATTAAAAGTTCAATCTATTTCAAGATCCGACAGATGTAAAGATCCTGTAGAATTAACACGACTAAGTGTGTAGACCATAAAAAGTCAAAATCATAAGAAATTATTTAAAAATCCTAGGCAACACCGCCAAAAATTAACATGTGTCGAGCGTGCACAACAGTTTCCCGTATTTTCCTATTATTCGTAGTAGTGGTAAATGAGATATCATCTCCATATGAATTTTGCAAACTTCAAAGGAAAATGTTTTTTTCTTGTTTTTTTAATTTAGTTAATCTAATTAAACGGGAATAAAAATATCAAATAACTAAAAACTATAACTCTTAACTTAACTAATCAAATTAACTAAACTAATTCAAATAATTCAATGCAAACTAAATTAAACAATATTCAAATTAAATATAATGTAAATATCTAAACAAACATTTGAACAAACCCCCACTAAACAATGTAGTATACTTAGATTGCATTCAAACATTAAAACATAACATCACTTCATAACATAGTTATAATCATAACACATGAAATCTTGGAATCATTAAGTCCTAATTCATAATAGGTTGATAGCCTTTAGCAAGCCACCTATTTTCCTAAATTCAATAGAAAAACTATATTCTTATCATTGTAAATCTACCAATCGGATAAAACGCAATAACATAAAAATACGATAGCATTAACACTCAATAAAAATCATGCCTAATCTAAATCAAATATAAATCAGAATATACTAATTAATAAATAACTTAGAACACAATCACCTAGAACATCCACTCGAGAATAAGCCCTATTGATTAATCCTAGTTACTACTTCTATAATTGTTGTCAATAATCATAAACATAGATTCAAAATCAAAATATCGCAATACATTTTTGCAACTATGCATGCAATATAAATGTTTAGGGTTAATCAATAGGGCATATTCTGTGATTGGCGCGCGTGTATGAAAAGATCCAAATCATGAAGTTCATGATTCCTTAATTATAACTATATAACAATCCAAAGTATACAAATGTCTAGGGTTTATTTAGATAGATAAACTACTCACTCATGCTTGAAATAAATAACACAATAATATAATTGAAAGTCATAATTAATAAATAAATACCTCTTAAATAAATCAAAGCTCCAATGTAGCTTCAAACATAGAAAAACAAAAACTAATAAAAAAACTTATTAAATATGTGAAAGAGGTTGGAAAGAGCTTGATTTTGAAGCCTTCAAGTCCTATTTATAGTCTCTTAAGTTATACACATCCTAGATAAACTTAAATTCTTCATGTTAATCTAAGAAATCTGTAACCAACCTCGGTGATTTGTAAGTGATTCCGTTGTATACACAAATCGGTGAGTTAATTACTGGAATTGGCTTTATGTGCTCCACTGATTTAGCTGATCATTTCTAGTTGTTTTTCAATTTGATGATGATTCGTTGGACCTTCTCTACAACCAATTTAGGTGGCAATTCCTAATGCATTCTTGTATCGTTGGCTAGTCGTCGGACCTCTTCTACAGTTGACTGTTTTACTCTTCTCCCTTAATTTCTTCATTTTCGTAATTAAATCCTGAAATCACAAAAATAGGAGAATACCTAGTGTAATATCATCATTTATATCTAAAATCAACCTAAATTACACTATAAAATATGTCTAATTATAGACTTATCAATATTGTCGCCTCATCTCAGTAATCCACAGCCTTTGCTGCCGTAGAGTCGAGTCATCTAGTGGTGGTACTGGTGGCTGTAGTGGAGGTGGTGGTGGAAAATCCTCAGGACCATCCAAGTCCCGCTCTCCTATAAATGGTCTACAAACTCGTAGCTCTAAGTAAATTCTTGATGTTGCTCCACCTCCTCTCCATATCCTTCATCTTCCAATTCTTGGGCTAACTCTGTTGCTGCTGCTGCTATTGCTACATGATCTTCTTGCTACTCAGCCAACAACCTGGCCTCAAGTTTGTTGCCCTCGGCTCTCTATCTCTCATCCTCAAAGTCTTGATAATCAGTTGGTGATTTTGATGTGAGCATAAACTCCTCATCCTGAAGCATTCGTACTCCAGCCTTCAAGCGTAATTGAGTAATCAAAATTGGAAACAACAGTTTGTTGTCTCTCTCTAACATCATGAACTCCCTCAAATTGTTGTAGATGATCTCATCGACATTGATTTTCTCGTTTTTTGTGATCTCAAATAAACAAGCCTTTTTTGGCTTGTTGATCTCACCTTTTAGAGTGGTGGGGTATAGAGAAGCAATAAGAAAATATTGCCACATTTGATAGAATTTTCTCACACTCCCCTTCTCAATGTGCTTCGACACATTCTCAGCTCCCATTATTCATTCTCGTTGTCCTCGGACAACCAATGCTCGCTCTATGGCTCTAAAAAGGTATAAGTTATAGGGTTTCTCATATTAGTTATCCGAGAAACTTTGTTCAGCTCCAACCATACTCAAGTGCTCCAATCCATAGATGCTATTAATTTCTTGCACATTAAAGGGGACAAACAACCCTCTCACCTTCACTAGGTCATTCTTATTAGTAAACTTTGCATTGGCATAAAACTCATACACAATTTCGCTCACTCCTCTAACTTCGTTTTTTCTATAATCTTGAGTGAATTGTTCCTAATTTTATTGCTTAATGAATTTGTTCACTTTTTTGTCATACTTGGACGACAAAGTAATTCCTCTCTTACAAATGAATATCTATCATTGGACTTTCTACTAATGAAATACTTTAACTTAAATGGCTTAGGTTCCTCCTCATTGAGATCTCTTGAGGATGTTGCCTCAAAATCATTTGCTCTCACTTCATTCACTTGACTTGTTTGCCTCCTTGTTATCGGCATTTTTATCTCAAAATTCACACAACAATGCAATAAAAGTCTTTAAATCACCTAAAATCAACAATTTATATTACAAGTTCATTCACATGCCAAATAATGCAAAACATATTTACTAGGTCTCCATAAGTCACATTGATGCCCAACATTCACACACATAAAAATTCCTATCCAATAACCTCATATCTACAATTCATGCAATTTCATCGAGATTTCTTTAAACTTTCAAAGAAAACCTAATGAAATTGTAAACTTACCTCAATTCCAAACTATTTTTCAGTGTAGAATACTCCTCAAAGCCTTTATCAATCCAAGCCCTCTCACTTTGCTTTCAAGCTAAAACCCTAGTGCTCATTTGAATCAAATCCCCAAATCAAAGCCCTAGCTCTCCAACTTGTGCAAATCTATAATGCACTCTCTCCTTTCACTCTCAATCACTAGGAACTCTTTTTCTTACTTAGAAATGATCAATATTGGGTTCCAAATGGATGTATGCTTGGTAGGTAATGAATGGAATTGATTTCAAGTGTGCATGACATAGTGAAATGGGGTTTAAAACCCCTTGCAACAACACCGGTGCAGTCCTTTATAAGGCACAGCACCATAACAGCATCGTGATGGTGTCGACTATTCTGTGAGGGACTTTTCTGCCCATCTTGGCGCCCTGTTAGCGTCGTGCATTGTACTGGATGGCGTCGTGTGTTAACACACACGACGTCGACCTGTCTGTCCATGTTTTTCGCATATATTTTTCATTAATTCCTATTTGGCGCTCTCCTAATTTTATGTATTACTACATAAGATCTCGTGACCGCGTGAAATCTATATATAAAAATTTCCATAAAACTTACATGGGATTTGCTCATGTACCTCACCTTTGTCGCTTTAACTCCTTCACTCTTTTACGCTCTTTACTGAGTTTATTTACTTTTCCATTCTGATGAATCGTTACCCAGTAAATGGCATTTCTTGCAAATTTAACAAAAAAATTTGAAAGTTGGAAACTAAAACGTGTGAACTGTCCCTAACTAAACTAAATAACTAACTTGCTAACTTGACTAATTAACTAACTAACTGACTGATATTGAAAAACTTCAAATTTCAAAACCCTAAACTGCCTCCTAGTAGCGTTTAGTTTAACGTCATTAGCTCAACGACTTTTCGCTCATCTAGTCTAAGTCTAAATTAAGATACTCCATTTGTAGAGCGAAGATAATAATATCATTCCTATTTGGATGTACTTCTTCCCTATCAACAAAGACAATCTTCTTGGCACCATCATCCTTCTTGATACTCATTAGGATCTTTTTCTTCCTTGTCTACAAGTTTGCATTGACAATATTCAAGAATGGCCGCCCAGTATCATAGACACATCATCATCTATATTATAATTCATAACCTCAAAATTCATGATGAATATGAATCTACCCACTTTCACATGTATATTTAAGACTCTCTCTCTAGTTGGTACCAAGTTGCCATCAACTATTTGCAATTTTTTTGTATCTGGACAATTAAACTTCAAATTGACATGCAACATGTCCATTATTGGCATGACATTGATTGAGGCTCCCGTATTGTATAAGATATTTCCAAACTGATGCCCATCAATGCCTATTGGTATGCACATTTCTCCGACATCTTTCCTCTTGATTGGTTGAAGTCTTATAATGAACTTGAACTTTAGTTTTGGCTTCCTTGGAACCACCTTGATACTATTTCCTTTCGGTGGCTCTTCAGAAGGTCCTTCATCTTGTTTCTTAGCTCTCCGTTGTTTATTCCCCTTCTTTTGATTCTTCAAGGCATTGATCCGTTGTTGCTTGAATGTTTCGAGTTCATCTTACCTTACGTCCATTATGTAAAACAAGTTGACCTTTTGGGCATTTACTTTAAATTTCTTACCACTATTGGTTATTAACTCTACCACTCCATAAGGCCAAGTAGCATTAACCTTAGCAACAACCTTAAATGGTCCTGACCATCGTGATCTTAATTTGCCCGAAAATAATTTCAGCCATGAATTGAATAATAAGACTAGTTGTCCTGGATCAAAGGAACCTACATTCAATCCTTTTGTCATGCCATTGCCTTGACTTCTCCTCGTATAACTTGGCATTTTCACACGCATCCAGTCTAAACTCATCTAGTTCTATCAGTTAAAGTAATATGGTATTTCCTCCAACTCAAAAATCCATGTTGAGCTTTTTAATCACCCAGTATGCTTTATACTCTAAGTCTACTAGTAAGTGACATGTTTTCCCATAGACCAACCAATATGAAGACATGCCAATTGGTGTTTTGAATGTCATCCTTTATGCCCAAAATGTTTCTTCAAGATAGAATGCCTAATCTTTTATGTTGGTGTTTATAGCTTTTTCTAAGATATGTTTCACTTCTCCGTTGCTTACTTCAGCTTATCCATTTGTTTGAGGATGATAGGCAAGTGAGGTCTTATGCCTAACTTTATATTTTTAAGCAATGTATCCAATGCTCTATTACAGAAATGTGATCCCTCGTCACTAACTAATGCTCTATTTGTTTCGAACCGACTGAAGATGTTCTTCTTTATGAATTCAATGACCATTTTTGCATCATTGGTTGTAGTTGCTACAGCTTCCACCTATTTGGAGACATAATCCACAACTAAAAATATATATTGTTTTCCATTTAAGGTCAGGAATTGTCCCATGAAATCTATTCCCCATACATTAAAGAGCTCAACTTCTTAAAAAGTGGTTTGTGAAAACTCTTGCCTTCTAGAAATATATCTTGTTCTTTGGCATTCATTACAATTTTTTACAAAAATATATCAATCCTTAAATAAATTTGGCAAATAGAATCTGCATTATAACACTTTAGTTGTCGTTCTTTGTGCTCTAAAGTGTCCCCATATGGTGATGAATGACATCCCTCCAAAATGCTTGTAAGTTCCTCCTCTGCTACACATCGTCGAATTAACCCATCATTGCATCTTTTGAATAGATATGGCTTGCCCCAAAAGTATGACTTCACATCACTCGGGAATTTCTTTCTTGTTGCATTAGTCGAATCTTGAGGAAACACACTGCATGCCAAATGGTTAACATAGTCTTTAAACCATAATGCATCTTTCTAAACCTCTACCTTGTGTATTTTTTCTGATTTCTCTGGCTTCTTGACTGCCATCATATTAACCTTTTCTAGCCTATACATCACTTGCTTTTGTCTTGGCCCATTCGTTGCCGCATTGCTAATCATGTGAATGGCACTACCATTCCCTTTAAGATCTGTGATAGTGCTACTCAAAAAGTGTCCTTCTTTCCTTAAATTCAAGGCATTGGCTAACAAACCAATCTTTCACTCCAAGTTCTTGATGGATTGTGATCTTTCATCATCCATTCTCTTCATAGCTTGCTTTACATTTTCCTTCTCTCTTTTTCGCTTCTCATGGCATTCCCTATCGCTCATGCCCGTGGTGTGCAAGAGTTTCTCAATTAACTTCAATGAAGTCATTTGTTCACTTTGCCTTAGCTTCCCCTGTTGGCCTTTTTGATTGAAGCTTGGAGGTAACTTAAGTGGGTTATCAAGATTTACATTTAAGAAATTAGGGTTGTTGTTGTATCCTAGATAAAACCTTTGAGAAGCCATTCCTCTCGGCCTGAAGTTGTTTTCATAGCCTTGGTTGTTCATGAAGTTTACTTCTTCGTATTCCATTCCTTACTGCATGTCCATTTGACTAACCACCATGGCTTGTTAATTAATAGATTGATGTTTGCGGGCCTTGTTGTCCCATTTGAAGCTTCCCCATTTGATTGCTCAAGTTGGATAGTTGTGCCATGATCGTAACTGGCGAATCAATCTCATATATGCCTGCTAGTTTCCAACTATGGAACGATTACCGGTTGTAGAGTTTTGAGACATAAAATCTAGGAGATCCAATGCTTCATCATCATCATCATCCCTGGTTAGTAGAGAACCATTTGTTGCGACATCTACTAGTGTTCTCGTGTTGTGGTTCATCCAATAGTAGAAAATCTGGAGTTGTACCCATTTCACATATCCATGTCCTGGACATCTCCTCAACATCTCTTTGAATCTTTCACAAGCCTCACCAAGAGACTCGACATCTTCCTAGTTGAACTGATTGATTTTTAGCTTTCTTTAACTGACCTTCACTGGAGGAAATGACTTATCTAGAAATATTTCATTAATTCTACTAATGAGGTCATACTCCCTACGTTCAGTCCTTGGAACCAAGATTTGACTTTTCCTCCTAATGAGAATGGTAAAAGTCTCATCCTGATCACCTCTTTTGTAATACCGGTAATGTGCACAGTGTCGTACTTCTCTAAGAAATTTTTCAACGTGTGCAACTGGATCTTCATTAGCTAGCCTGTTGAACAAGCTATTTTGCACCATGTTGATTAGAGATGGTTTCGGTTCGAACTTGATGGTGTTAGCTGGAAGCCTCATCACTCCGCTATAAGTCTCTTAACCTTCTGGCTTGAAGTAGTCACGAAGACATCTCAGTCCCTGCACTCTGTCCTGCACTACCAGATCACCTTCAAATTTGTTATTCATTTGGCCTTGTTGTTGGTTTCGTGCTTGATCCTCAACCATTTTAATTCCTTTCTTTTTCTTTCCTTTGTTGGTTATGTCAATTTCAGAGTCGTAAGGTGTTAAGTCCTTCTCTCATTTGCTACGCATGCACTAGTTCTCCCTCAAAAGAAAACACAAAAGATCAAGTGCAGATGTCAAACTCGAAGCTTAAACCTTTTATTTTTCTTTTTGTTTTTTATGAACTTGAAAGTAAAATACTTAAAATAAAACTTAACAACTTTTCAAACTAACTAAGTCTAAGTTGCTACCTATCCCCGGCAATGGTGCCAAAAACTTGATCTTGGCCACATGTATAATAACTCGATTATAATAATAGTGTGACCAACTTACTTTGATTACGAATATCTTCCTCAGGGAAAGGTGTATGCACTCAATATGCATCTTGCTAAAATTACTCTATTACTAAGGAAATCCTTTTTAATTGGTTTTTATAACTAAACTATTCTAATATAACAAAGCAATGCAAATTACTTTAATTCTTATATTAAGAATATCTTAGTTCACAACTTCACCTAGGTAATGAAATACTATGCTTTTCAACTCACTTTATCATTATTATTGTGTGTGTGTGTGGAATGCCTAATTAGAATAGAAAGAACTCCTTCAAATCCATTTCAATGCACTGTCGTGACGGAAAAGATTTTAATGTGCAAACTAGAACTCCACGTAATGGTATGAATAACATAAGCTCCACATTGCTTTAATGTTCCAAATCTTGAGATTCATAACCAATTAAGTTTATTGTCCGTGCCTCCCTAATCAACAACTATCGCTCGATGATATATTTTACAGTTGTACCGTCCATATCTGGCTTAAAAGTTTCAATGGCCATGATAACTTCTAAAACTTAATAGCAAAAAACATGTGATCAAGATGTTCATAGCATTGTATTCAGAATAAATACAAATTCTAACCATTGCACTTTTTATCTTTACATTTTTTTCATGTTTATAGCATAACATTCATACCATAGGATCCATTGATCCCTAAGATTAATAAACTACTCACACTTCATTGAAACAAACACGCACATAGTGGTATTTATTGAAATCAGAGATTAAAAGAATAACTTCTATTAAATCTATAAAAACAATACCCGAATCACCATACGTGAGTCTTAAATGTCTTCTTTTCATAAATCTTCTTAATACTCAAGAATAAAGTAATCAAATGCTAAACTATTGCTAATGGTGGCTACTCTATGGTAATTGGTAATTTTACCATATTCTAGTATCTATATATACTCCTAAGAAATGTTAGAAAATAATTAGAAACCTTACTTGACAATTTCACTGAAAATAGAACTCTACTTTTTATTTTTTGTAGTCTCGGCGCTGTGTGTACAAACCCACGGCGCCATCACTACAGCAGTCTCTTTATGTGCAAATTCTTGGTTTAGTTATCTTGACGTTGTGCTAGATTGTACCTGACGCCGTCCCTTGACCTCCACGGTGCCATGACTGCGCCAATCATTCTTGCCTCTTTTTCTTCTTTTCCTTAGTCTATGGCGTCGTGGCTTCATCTCCCACGCTGTGCATTGAACTCCCACTACGTCACACTTCCTTGCCATTAAGTCAACCTCTATTTTAAGCATTTTAGCTTTGTTTCTTCTCAAATTTACTCATTTAATTCCTTTACGCCTTGGGTAGCTGGAAATACATAAAAACTATCAATTTGAGCTTATTTCAAGAAATTTATACTAGATATACTACTAAAATAGCCTATACATAAGTCTAAATAATCACTTATTAGTGCAGATCCATCGAGTAGCAAACCAGGCAAGGAGACGATCGACGACTACCTCTGAGACATTGGAGTGTTGCTACTTCAAACTTTTGTAGGTTTTTTGGATATTGTATTTTAAGACTTATTATATGTCGTTTATATACTTATGGGTTATATATTTGGGTTGAGCGATAGTTTCCCGACTTGAGACATTTTGTTACATTGTTATCGTCGTTATATTGTTTATATACATGTAATCGTTGTTTCCTAATTTCCACGATTGTGATTTTTATTAAGTCTCCTGCTGATAAATTTAAAGTGATAATGACCTTTTCATTAACTTAGAAATAATATTAATTGTGTTATATGTAGCTTGATTACAAATAACAAGAATGATAAGATGAAAAGGCTGAAGAATACATTGTTAAGTCCTACGGGACTGAGATAGGGGCCGTCAAAATTTTACCTACGAACTTCTCGGTTATGTCACACTTTATTAATGAAGATCCTCCTTTAAGCTTAGGATGCCCTTTCTTAGCTTCTTCTCAACCTGTTATTGATATTCAGAATAAAACAACCACTTTGATAATGAATGGTCAAGCAATTACTTTCTAGAATCACCTTAAAGTGGGCAATCTTATACTCATGTTTGAGATGGAGTCTAATTCTTAATTTTTTTTAGTCGAGCCAACAATAGTAAGCAAAAATGCTCTATGGGAGGTAGCCCATATTCTTTACTTACTTCAGTTTCAATTTTAGTAAGAATCTAGCATTAGTATAATATGTTTTTATTCTCTCACTTTTTGACTCTTGTATTAGAAATATTTTTGAAAGTTAAACTTCAAAGTACTTTCAAATAAGAGGGGGGTGATTGAGTTGTTTTGTTTCTTTAGCCTTTATGCAAATTTACATTATTTTTTTATTTAATAAAGCAATAAAATTATTAATTAGTTACATATCATATTCAAACTTTTGAATTTTTGATGAATTCTATCTTTGTATTGATAATTATGAATGATGTATATGATAATTGTGAATTAACTTGGAAAATAGTAATTTATGTCTAGCAAATTCTTAGTGATTTGATTTAACAGTGTACATTGCAGGGAAAACAAGTGACAGTAAACAAGAATTTTAAGTGAAAATCTAAGTATAGCGATTCAGCAGTGAATCGGCCTTAAAAGCCAAATCGCTGCAAAAATCAGTAAGGCACATAACTTAAATTTCATCGATTTATGTAGCGAATCGCCAGTGAATAAACTTAAAACCTCGATTTGCTAGGACTAAATTTGAGTTTTTAAAACAAAATCCTAATTCACCACATATAAATCATTTCACACACACACACACCAACCATTGCATAACTCGATTCAAAGATTAATTTTTCGCTTAGATTCAACCTCTTCCTAGACTAGATTTTTGTGTATTTAATATATTCCCACCTCAATCTAGTTATGTTCAACTCAAAAAAGTTCGAATTTGAGAAAGTAGAACCAAACTACGGCTTAAGGGAATTTCAAGTAAGAGCTTGGAAGATTAATTTAGAGGAGTTTTAGAGTTTATATCTTGAGGGATTCACTCTCAATAAAGTAATCACGATAAAACCCCTAGCTTGTTAAATTGAGATTTTTGTTTTTTGATTAATCTTTTAAAATTTTAATTGATTTCAAAATTGTTTATTCAAAATAATCTTGTTAACACTGATAAATGATTTCATTGATTTCGATAGTAATTATGATTACAATGATCGTTGGTTTACAAATCAAAATTTTTGAAATATTGGTATTTATTGATTCAATGATTCTTATATGCAATTGGTTTGAAATTGAGTTTTAAATGGGCATGTTTTGTTTTAGAAATACTTATGTTTATCGTACAATTGTTTTATATTATGAAATTTTTGGAAACCAATTTTAAGTTTATAATCGAGTAAAAACTTTGATGTCAATTTCATTTAAGTTTCTAATTGATTTTCAAACCAACTTTTCAAATGAATTTTTCCTTTTAATTAGAATCATGAATTCTACCGAATTTTTTTCGATAACGGGTTTTTAATATTTTACAGGTTTAAATTGATATTTGGACTTATGTTAGTTAATTTGAAAAAAAAAAATAGTCGGAAGTGGGAAAAATAGAAGTTCATGAGAGGAGAAAGGAATAGAAACACTAGTAGAAAAGCCCGAAACAAAACCCAAAGTTCCACCTACACCAATTAGGCATACGAAAATTTCAATAAACAATCTTAGAGTTAGAACATAGAGAGAACCTACTCCACCGATAGATTATAGTGATGATTCGGAGAGTGAGGAAGTTGATGTGAATTAGCAAATTCCTTTTAATGTGGATAATTTGATTAATAATAAGGATCTTGCTAGAATGAAGAATGACATTAAGAAAAATAGACGGGCTTGTGCACGCGTGTGCGACATGGCCGTTAGAATTAAACATGGTATCAGAGCCGACGTTTCGATCAGGTCCTTTCGAGAAAAAAAACCCCTTGGATAGATTTGGGTCCAAGGTGGAGTGTCGAGATGTGTGGACCGAAATAATAGTCCCACATCGAATAATTGAAACTTCATAGAGAAGTATATAAGTGGTGATCTCCCCTTAACTAGTACCGCAGCCTTTTAAGATAAAACCCCAGGAGATCCACGGGCTTGTGCAGGCGTGTGCGACACAACCATGAGAATTCAACATGGTCTCAGAGCTGACAGTTCGATCGGGACCTGTCGAGAAAAAGAAACCCCTTGGATAGATTTTGGTCCAAAGTGGAGTGTTGAGATATGTGGACCAAAATAATAGTCCCATATCGGATAATTGAAACTTTATAGTAAAGTATATAAGTGGTGACCTCCCCTTAATTAGTACCAATGCCTTTTGAGATAAAACCCCACACCTATAAGAGTTGAAGGTGGTTAAGTAGGGGACAATATCAGTACTAGCGGAGGAGATCCATGGGCTTGTGCACGCATGTACGGCATGGCCGTGAGAATTCAACAAATAATTTTGTAGAGGGGATTCAATGTGAAGAATGAGTTAAAGTACGGGCGTAGGATTTTCAACATAATAAGGGACAGGAACAGGGGATTGTTGATTATGGATTATAATACTGATGGTGATATTGAGATTCCTAAATAGATAAGTTTTAAGATTTTAGCTAGAGAGTTTTATGCTAATGGGCATGAAAGTGACAATTAAGTTGTATCCATGGTAAGAGCAAGACTAGTGGATTATTCACCTGAAAAAATAAATCGGTAGTACAAATTGATGGAATCTCATAGAAAAAAATAATGATTACCCAAAACCAAAGTATGGATTCAAACATGGAATTCCCCAAAAAACAATAGGAGTATATTAGAATCAATCTCAGGAGATGGATTCATTTTGGATAAGGATGGGTATCCAAAGCACATTCAAACAAAGAATTTTAGAAAAATCACAAAAACATGGAATTAGTTTATCAATGCAAGCCTTTAGCCGAGTTTTCTATAATATGAAGTTGTGAATTACAATGCGGCTTTGTTGTGTCACATTGTTCAGTTATATTGATGTTTGATCCGATTAGAAATGTCATGACCACAAACAAGAATTAAAGATTACTCTTTCCTTCGATGATCACAAAGTTTTGTAAACAAGATCGAATTCCTATGATAGGTCTTGGGCTGAATGTTTGTCCTGACAAGACTATCACTGCTGAATATATAGAGAGTACCAAAAATTGCAAAGTGATGCATATAATGAGAGGATGAATCAGAGTTCAGAACAACGTGCCAAAGACTACATTGGCATGTAGACGGATGAGACATAGATGACCATGATGGGATCGATTTTGTGTTATTAGATGTGAACTCTAAGGAATCAAAAGTATATGTTTCAGAACCAATATGAAATTGCAAGGAGCTTGCACAGTTTCAAATAAAGAATGGCCAAAAGAATGCAAAGAAGAGGAGCAGACATTCCTATACCATCTACGCAAGTAAGGTTACCGAATGAGGGAGTCTTTTCAAATAGAACTCCAGATGTTAGAGTGGACTACAAACTCTATGATCATGCAGCGAGCTATCAATCTCATTGAGATGACCAAGGAGATGGTGGTGATGATGCAACTTCTAGATAGCGGTTCTGATTTATTTTCTTCTTTATTTTATCTATTAATGATCTTGTGTGATGCCTTGTTGTGCAATATGTTACTGTGACCTATGATGTGATATTATGGCTTCTACTTGATTATGATTGACATGTTTGTGCTATATTGATGATGCTTGAGAATTTTTAATTTTTCATGTTTTCTTTGTTTATGGAAATTCATTCTTATGATAATTTGCTCATTAATTATTATTATTGTTTTGTATATTTTGTTTATATTTCACGAGGTATATTTCTTTTAGAAACATGACTTAATTTTTAACTCTTAAAGACAAGGTTTGGAATGAGTTTGGGGGTATTCAAGTGAAGTGAAGTGAAGTGAAGTATAATGAAGCATGTATGGAAGACTTAAGAGGTAGAATCCATTTATTTAATGTTCAAAGTTGACTGAGATTTTTCAAAGCATATGAAGATACAGGTAATATTTCTTCATTTTACTTTATTTAGTTAGGAAAATATGAATTGAATATAATTTAGATTTAAATAGAAGTAATATTTTTATTACCCATGAAAATAGAAAAGTTTATGATAGAAGGGAATTATTATACCCTATTTGACTTAACCTAGATTGCGTATACATTAGAGGAGTTTAGAGGGGATTGATTGCTTTGTGTTAGACATTATAATGGGTAGAAGATCGAAACAAAATCACAAGATAAACAAGATGGATTTCTAAGAATCTTGTTATACAAAGATTTTTGATCAAGTATTTTATATAAATATATGTATCTAATGAAAAGAATTTATGTCACTATTAAGGAAAGAAATAGAAAATTAGCCAATAAACATTACTTAGTTGGAAAGAATAATTTCTTAACTATAGTGCAAGTGAGAATAGCAAACAAAAGTTTTTAAATAACAAATAGAGAGACCCACAGGTTTCAAAGGAAATGGAGCATGAAATCTAGTGGTGGGAAAAATGTGAGAAATAATTCATATAAAAGAATAACGGTATCCAAATGAAATAGAGCAGGGAAACATAGAAATATAAAGTAGAAAGAAAAGAATATATAGAAGAAAAAAGAGAGATATAGAAAAATGGAATGATGCTTATGGAAAACTCTTAAAATAAAAGATTTTGCTCGAGTGCTTATATCTAAGTTAAGTGAAGTATCTTCTTATTCCAACATTCAACAATTGAAAATAATAAAGATGATTAATGTTTAAAAATTCCTATCAACATTGACATTTTAAATATTGTTTGAAATTGAGATTGATTTAGTGATTTTTGTATCTTAAGACTCTATATTAGTCATCATAAGCTTGATCCTTATCAGTGGAGATTGATAAAACCAATATAATGGTTTGACCTTAGTAATTAATTGAACTTTGAATTTGGAGGTGTATTACATAACTAAAAGGTTGAGTTGTCAAATAAAAGGTTGTTCTTAAAACGTTTCTATTCTATCATAATTTTTATTTTTATGAGGGTAATATATTTTTATTTAATGATCACTTATGTTTAAGAAAAGAGTAAATAATTATGAAATCAAATAAATAATGAAAAGATAATATAGTTAAGAGTATTCTTTTGCTCACGATAACAAATTATTGAGTTTGGGGTTATTTGATAAGTCAATTACTCGACAATATTTTATAGTATATTTTAGGGTGATTTTGGATATAAAAGGCTATATTACATTGGGTTTTATCATGTTTTTGTTATTTAGGGTTGAGATTATATAGAAAAATGGAAGAAAGATAGAAGAAAAAAAGAATTCAGCCAAGTGGAGAAAGTGCACAGCGAATTAAGAATGAACTAGGAATCACTGCTAGCAAATCAACAGTGAATTAGCTTTTATAGAGGAATCACCAGTTAAATAGGTGAAGGACAAAAATTGATTTTTACCGATTTGCCCAGCGAATCAGGATCGATGGAGGATTCATTAGTGATTCAATGTGGTCGGTTTCGAGAATTTTGGCGCAAATCAAGGAATTTCATTTTGTTTGGATATGTACTACTTAAAATACTATATATATGAACTTTGGGCTTTGAGATTAAGTGCCCTTGCGTATTCTAGATCATATTTTATTGCTCTTGAAGCCATATTTATTGTTTTATATTTATTGGTTTTAAATTTTAGTTTAATTTTTTTGTTCATTGCTTTTGGAGATGACCTGAACCTCTAATCAGCATTAGATGTCCTAGGTGAATTGAGATCTAAGTTTAATATTGAAGTGTCTTTCCGAATGTATTTCTGACGACCTGAACCTCTAATCAGCATAGTGCTCGGCTAAATCCCGTTATTAAGCCGTAATTTTAGCCATGTAGGACTTATCAATATATTAGTTAGCCTTTCTATCTGATTCTCCTTGTAATTTATGTTCATTATTCGTTTCTCGTTATTCATTATTTTTAGAGGTAATAAAGATTTTTTTAATACATTTTAACAAATTAGTAGAAGTCTTAATAGTATAGCAGAAGCAATTATAAAACACCTGAATGTGGAAACCAGGAAATAGATTACATTTATGTATATCAAAAGTGGCGATGAACAATGTAACATCATGCATCTATCAGGGACTTTAGACTCTCAACCCAATATACAACCCAAAACATATAGAAGTCATATGTAATAAATATAAACATGTGAAATCTACTAAAGAGGGTAGCAGATAATTGTCGAGGGTAAAGAGGTAATTGTCGATCTTCTTCTTTCCCGGTTTGCTACTTGACGGATCTGCAATTATCACCAAGGATGACAATTCTAGTGAGTAAATCCTGCAGCCATTCATTCACATTTTTGAATTTACAAGAAATGGTGACTACAAGCATACGATAGCTACAAAAGGAAAGCTGAAATGAATGTATGCAAATAGATACCAAGTTCATAAAAAAAACAGACCGGATAATCACATAAATCGAGGTTCGGTCAGTCGTGAGCTTCATCACATCAGCTTATATATTTGGTTTTGAGCTACGTCACATCAACCAATAGGGAGTATCGACATCCCCAAGGACTCTAACCCCATGTGTTGCGCTAACTCATAAAAATCAAGGAACTCAAAGGTGTGAGCTATCTCATAAACACTATACACCATCCTATAACATGAACCCAAACAAGACTAACAAACAAACATATAAACATTTAGGTGAGTAACACCAGATGATAATACAATAACATGCTAGTTCACAACACATAAATTAGGAGATCAACAACATTAAATAGTCTAATCCATGATGAGGAAACAAATACAACTAAATGCCATGGAACAACTCAAAACTATGATTTCAGTAACTTAATCTAAGCATAGGCGGTACTCTAATACATGTCATGGCATTAGGAGATTCAAAATAGTAAAAACAATCCAAACGAATGTATTCTAAATACAATAAAAGGGAATTAAAATGGAAATGAATGCCCGACAGGTTTACTTACCTCAAATGCACGCAATTCCTAGCCTAAACCGACTCTCAACCACTTCTAAACTCGTGTTTCATACCTTACAACGTTTCATAAGTTTTTAAAAGTTGTTTAGGGTCAGTTTGAGTGTATTTGGACTAATTAAGATGGGTTTAGGCTTAATTTAAATGGTTAAGTTCAAAAACCAAAAGTGGAGAATTTTTTTTAGTTTCAAAAATACCAAAATCTTTAAAATTCTATAACTTGGTGAAAACTAACTCGGAATTCGAAATTCATTATAGTAGAGTGATTGGAATCGAACAAAAAATCCAAATATGAAATTCGCTTTCAATGTTGACAACTTAATTAGATTAGATTTTAAAATTTTCAGTTTGCATAGAAATGTCCAATTCTTATTCAAAAATCCTAAATCCTTTTTGAAGAGTTATGAACTCATTTGACCATGAAAAATTCAAAATGAATACACTAAATTAGGTGGACTTCCAAGGTGAATAATTGTCTAACTCCCTTTTTGAAAATAACTATGTTATTAGCCAATTTACAAAAAGTTGAATGCATGAAAACATGTTTTTGACGTAGAACACCAAGAACTTCAAAAATCCATTAGAAATTCAATTCTTGTCCAAAGATAAAAATCCAATATAACAAATCGATTGGTTTTTCGCAAGAAATAATCATGTTTTTAATTGTGAACGTAAAGATGTACGTTCATGAACACCAAGAACTTCAAAAAAAACCTCCATTAGAAAATGTTTGCGTCTTGCCCTTTTGCTCGGCAGATCCGCACTCTGGCCAACACAAGAGGTGCCCAAGTAGTCCAAGACCACCGAATGCGGGTGCCACAGTGGTCGTGGTCAAGTGACTCGAAAATGTACGTCAAATGGCCCCCTTGCTCAGCAAGCGAGATCTGCACTCGGTCAACCACTCCAATCGACCACCGACACGAGTACTGACTCACTTGGCTCACTTGGCCCTCGGACACTCATAAGTGGGTGGGAATTCCAAGAAAATGACACAAAGCAACATCAATAAAATATAAGCTAAAATGAGCTACTGTGCATTTCCTAGCTGGTTTTACTTAGACGTCCCGCTCACGCCTCGATATGCGCACCTGACACCCGACTATTGCCTCCTAAGTCCCTGGTGTCTATTTATACCATATAGGCTAAGTTACTTAAGTCATTCAAATCACAACTAAATTAGGCGAAGTAAACCTCACCATGGCCTTCAAAATCCATTTGAATCCCTCGCGTCGTCGAAGTCGCGACGCCTTGTCCACCATTGTTGTCTCGTCGGGGATCGATCGGCCCGGCAACTCGCCACCGCGCCGTTGCTCCACGCCGTTCCCCGCGCCGCCGAAGTTGACGCGCCACCGCCGGCCGGCCGACGTTCGCCGGCGCCGCGCTTTGAGGCGTCGTCCGCACTGGTGAGCTCCGCCGTCCGCGCCGCCGCTGGAATCACTGCTGGAGTCCGCCGCCGCCGCCGAGACGTCGCCACCGCTGCGCCGCGCGTGTCGCGCGCCTCGCAGTGTCGCGCCGCTCGTCCGCCGCCGCTCGCTTGGAGCTCCGCCGCGAGCTCCCTTGCGCGCTGCACCGCGAGCCGCCTCTGCGGCTGCTCGCTTGGTCGGGCTCCGATCTCTCTAAAGTTGTTGGCTCCGCGCCGGGGCTCCCTGCTCCTCACTGGCGCCGCTCCCCTCTCTCTCTCTTTCCGTCGTCTTCTCTCTCTCTCTTTCCCTCTCGCCGTCTCGCTCTCTCTCTCTATCTCTTTTCTCTCCTCTCTCTTTCTCTATTTTTCTCGCTCATCTCTTTTCTCTTTTATCCAATTCTCATCCGTTTTTTTTTAATTTATCTCCTCGATTTTTGTGTCAAAAATAAACCTCCAAAAATATCCCGTTTTCGCCAAAAATTAACGAAAATATCATTGCACTACGAAATACGGGTACACCGCGTCTAAACCTTATTTTGACCTTATTTCGCGTCGATTTCGATCCGGATTACGACGAGTGAGTCCCACATACGACCTTGACCTGACAAGTGGCACAAGTCAAATTTTCGGGCCGTTACATTCTTCCCAACGAATTAGAATTTAGTCATCGAAATTAACGCAATTCTCAAAGAAAGATAGTGTGTTATGAATGAAGACCCAAGGCCATACCCGCCCAATGTCATACCCCCGTCTTACTTTGTAGGGCTGGGCTCCTCCGCGACAAGCTGGGTTCCTCCGTGACGAGTTGGGCTCCTCCGAGACCTCCAAGCAAAGAACACATCATCTGTCTCCTCCCATCATTATATGTCAGGGCAACATCCTCGCAACATATATTGGAATACAAATGAATATGAGTCCCATGATCCACCGTCACTAACATACTTATATCCGCAGTATGTCCGCAAGAATCTAAATCAATTTCTCTGATTGTCCGTTAGTCTCTCTAATCGAGTGGGTCTCAACCCAACTTATACCCTCTATCAGGTTACGATGGGTAGTAGTCGGACCTGACGTGCAATAGCATGAATCGCTTCGCTCTCGCTTTGTGCTGCCGCTTTGTGAACACGTCATCGGTGAAATGACTCGGTCGTCCACACTCCCAAACAAGTACGTTGAAATCCTTATCCCGATGGAACATGTTGTCCCTGTCTCTGTCTCTGCATTTGACTGGAACTCTGACCGTGTCTCTGGCCACTGCCTCTGCCATCAGCCCTCTGATGGTACTTATGCTGAGGATCTGACGCTGCTGGCTGCTGTAATGCATTAGCGTAACCCCTCGCTGGACCAACTAACACCGGCGCAGTATACGCCGCATATGGTGGAAACACGACAGATCCTACGCTCTGAGGTTGATCTTTTTGCCACGACCGTCTAACTCTCGTTTTCCTATGATCATCTCTAGACCCTCGCACTGAATGTGACGATGTCGATAATGCAACTGGTACTCCGGTGCGTGTGCTCCCAAAGCTCTCGCCAGCCATAGCCCTCTCCTAAGCCTCCTGTGATGTGCTCAGAGTCGTCGTCACCCAATATAACCAATAAAATTCAAGAAATCGTGTATAACGTAGTACGCCTGGTCAGTGTCCGTGTCGGCCGCACCCCCAGCATACTTCATCACGAGTATATACCGATCCATATACTACAACTGACTCCTTGGTCCTCTGTCGAATGGTCTGAAACTCTGTCCTCTTCAGGTTACGAACTGTTCCCCATTGACACCTCCGTAATGCGCCACCAGACATCGACCTCGCCGATCAGTGGAGCTGATGATATACTCGGCTGCATTTGCGCTGATATGGCCAGTACATCATGTATCTTCACGTGACTATCTATCTGCCGCCTCAAGGTTCGTACCCCCGTGAAACTTCTTCAGATTATGCCTCTGAAACTCGAGAGCCTGCCTCGCCTCAACCGTAACCCTAACACCCGTATCGGTCGGCGTGCTCAACATATCCTCCCGTAGTGTCTCAGATGTAGGAAGTACGAGTTCAACCTGAACCTATGCCCCATCGGCCACTGTAGGCCCTGCCTGAACTGGAGATGTGTCAGGTGGGTTGTGAATTGTAAAAGCACATCCAGCCTAAATAACTAGCGCTGCTGACGTAGACGACGACGGTGTAACCTGTGCCCTTAACAATCGAAGAATCTCCTGCAGTTGCTGGTCGTGCGATACAATTCTGTCTGACAGATGATGCAGCTCCTCAGCACTCGCAAACCACGAACCCGCAGCCCCACGATCATTCCTAGACCCGGTCCGAAACGTCGTCGCATTTTCCATAGCCACGAATCCTTGAATCAGTATATAATTACCGATATCGTATATATAGTACAACACAACAACTATACCATATATGATACATTTTTATTGTTTCCAAACTCTCCTCACTTCCCAACGAAGACTTAAGTCAGGATCATAAGGTTCCACTATAAGTTCAACCATTCCTAACTTCCGCTGATTTGTGTCTTAATTTATTGTGATTTAAATCAAGAGTCGAGTATTTAAAACTTCGTCTCTGATACCAACTGTGACGGCCCCAGTTTCCCACAAACTGGGCATCGCCCGGCCTAAGCCCACGTGGTTCCCCGAGCCAGTCTCGCAAGGTCAACGCAGACCTAGTCAGCCTTCCAATCCATCGTTATAAATAAATTCACAATTTAAAGTGGAGTTATTAGTATTTTTCAAGTTTTAAAATTTAGCGGAAGCAATTATTTAAATAACTCAAAAATAATCATAACAGAGTTAAGCAACTTAATTGTGGAACCAAGTAAATATATACATTCATGTATATCTCTCAACCCAAAAACAATATATAAATAGGTAATACCAAAAAGCCAACAAAAAACCTACGAAAATTTACGAAGGTAGATTTCCAAATGTCTGCGTCTTGCCCTTGCTCGGGTGCAGTGTGACGGCCCTAAATTTTGAAGCAAACCGGGCACCGCCACGTCGCCAGACACGTCACCAAGTCATGCTACGTCACCTGCACACCTGTCTATGACGGCCATCCATCTTGTAATCCAACTTAGTAAATTTCGTTGTTTTAAAAGATTATTTTAGTGAAATATACTAAGTTATAAAGTTTTATAACTTAATTTATTTGTTTTGATTTATTTAAGTTATTTTAGTAGCGGAAGTCTTAATAACATGCATATAATTAATGTAAACAAGTTATGCATTAATTAACAACTATGGGGTGGAAACCCAACAAAATGATACCATGTATATCAATTAAGGAGACCAAAAATGTATAATATGTGTCAATATACTTGTATCAGGTGAAAAAGTCTCATAAAATGATCCCAAAAATTATGTATATGTAAATACAAACACCAACGAGTAAGCTAGTGGAGGCGCTCTAAATCAGAGGTAGTCGCCAATCACCGCCTTCCCCCGGCTCGTCGTAGGATCTGCAACATGCCACCAACAAACAATGACAAGTTTCAGGTGAGTAAATCCCAGAGAAATTCAGTTAGTATTCACAAGAAATCCAAGAAAACGACTACAATTGATGCATATAAAGTAAATGAACAGGAATGTAAAGCATGAATATAAGTCGTGAGATAATCAAGAATATGAAACGCGAGTGTGATGTACAACTGTCGAGCCCTGTGACGTAAATACTAAACCGAGAAGGCCCTTGAGGTGAGGAAATCCACACCCCCTCTTCACGGTCGAAATGAAGAACTCTGTTGGTCGGAAGGTAGACTTCCGCACAACGCCTCAAAGGAGAGGAAATCTGTGACGGAGGTGGGCATCACTTCAACTCGCTCTCGAGATCATCGGCTCGCTGAGAGATATCTCACGCGTAGTCTAAGGTATGACCAACACCGTAGCAACAATCGGATCATCATAAACGAGAGAGCCGGAAAGGGGTCACACCGTCCCTTCGACCATACACAGACACACGCGAGAATAGAGTAATCATGAAAACTGAACTGACGAAAAGTAATGTGAAATAAATAATTTACAATGAAAATAAATAAATTCTAAGCCGACTTTCTCGTGGGTTTACTTATACCTCAAACAATCGCAAATGTCATTCCAAAATGTCCCGCTCACGAGTCGAGATACGCGCCCGATACCCGACTATAGTCTCATAAGTTCATGGTATTCAGTCATACCACTTTTGTTATTTTAGAGTTTCATTAAATAAATTTATATTGTGAGACCAAAATTTGTAAAATTTTTATTCCCTAAAAGTTTAATACTTTGCACACTTTTCGAACCATACCAGGGGATCGATTGTGCCGGCAACGCGCCACAAGCGCCCATTTGTTCCACGTCGTTCACCGTTCTTGCATGCTGCCGCCACCTCGTTGTCGCGGCGCCTTCTTCAGCGACGCTGCTGACGCCGGCGTTGCTGCTGCTGCCGCTGGCGCTGCCGCTATGCTGCTCTGTCATTGCATGTGCCGGTCGTGGCCGCATCGCGCCATCTGCGCAACTGCCTCTTCTGCCATCTGGCCTTTCTGCTCGCTGCTTGCTGCCGCCATTGCGCTGTTCTCCGCCATCGCGCGTCGTCGCTGCTGCGTCGCTTGTTGCCGTTGCGCCGTCGCCGCGTGTCGTCTCTCACCACCGCAGCTGAGCCGCCGCCGAGTCGCCATTGTCGCGTCCGCGTCCGCGCCGCATCGCTGCCGGCATTCGCGCTGCTGCCTTCTGATCCCGCAGAGCCGCCAGTCGTCGCCGCTTTTTCTCTCGCTTGCCGCCGCCGCGCGGAGCCACTGTCGCTGTCGTCCGCCGTCTCTCTCCGCCATCTCATGCTCTCTTTCTCTTCTTTCTCTCTCTTCTTTCCTCTCTCTCTTTTCTTTCTCTCTCTTCTCTCCTCTCTTTTTTCTCTCTTATCCGATTTAAAGAGAAAGAAAGATTTTTTTTTGAAGAAAAGACAAAGTGAAATGATGAGGGATGTGTTTGATGTGATGTGTGACATGATGAGGATAGTGATGTGACAAAATCCCGTACTACCCCGTACACCCGCGTTACGCGCATACCACGACGTCGTACGCTCTCGTCACTACACGCGCACAACGCGACCAAACGTAATTCTCAATTAACGCGGCGCGAACTATTAAATAATAGTAGAATAAATAAACACTCTCATACAAAAATAACATATTTAACTCATTAGGCGTGTCATAGACTTTTCCGCGACGTCCACGTGGGTCTGAACTTATGATCTTAATCTGTAATTTGCCAATTAATCGGGATTGATTAAAGCGGGCCGTTACAATCTTCCCAACTAAAAGAAACTTCGTCTCGAAATTCAAATTTAACCCAATCTCTACCTTGGAACAAGTGGGGTATCGCCCTCGAACAGTAGACTCTTTCTCCTCAATGAGGCTCTTCAATGGAGAAACCTTCAAGTAGACCAAATCATCCACTCCATAACTCAGCCCGTCGCGGTATTTGCTCGCGTTCTCCTTTTGTCTATCATGAGCAGCCTGTAACCTCTGATGAATCAGCATAATTTTCTATGTGTGATCTACAACAATCTCAAACCCAACGGCAGCTACGTCTTCGGGCTCTGCCTAGCAAGCTGGCGATCTGCATGGTTTCCCGCATAGCGCCTCGAATGATGGCATCCCAATACTAGCCTGATAGCTATTGCTGTAGGCAAACTCACAAAGTGGCGAAACTCCTCCCATGACCCTCGAAACTATAGCACATAGGCTCTGAGCATATCCTCGAGAATTTGAATAAGTCTTTTAGACTGCCCGTCAGTCTGCGGATGAAAAGTCGTGTTGAACTGCAATCTGGTACCATATTGTTCCTGCATGGCCTGCCAAAGCTGCGAAGTAAGTCGATTGTCTCTGTCTGACACTATATATACTGGTACTCCATGCGGTTTGATAATTTCTCGTTCGAAGAGCGTGCTCAGCTGTGGAAAGCTCTATTTCATGGAGATTGAGATAAAATGCGCTGATTTCGTAAGTCGATCGACGACTACCCAAATGGCATCATGCTTGCGCAAAGTCGTCGGCAACCCACTGACGAAGTCTATAGTGACGGGTTCTCATTTTCACTGTGGGATAGGTAGTGGCTGCAATAGTCCTCCAGGCTTCCTGTGCTCGGCCTTAATCTGCTGACACACCTCACAACATCCTCACATTACTGGCTGACATCTGCCTTCATCCCTTACCACCAAAATAACCGTCGCATATCATAGTACATTTTGGTCCTGTCGGGATGCACTGTGTACCTGGATCTGTGAGCCTCCTGGAGAATACCATCGCGTAACTCTGCCACTATCTGAATCCACAATCTACATCGGTGTCTCAAGCACTCATCAACGGACTCGCGCCAATTTGGGAAATCTGGACTTTGTGCCATGTCCCTGAACCTCTGATACATCACATCAGCTATCTGACACTCCAAGAAGCGAGAAATAGATATTGTCGGTACTCTCATTTGTTCGCAAATATGTACCTCTGAAGTATTTGGAACCTCTAACAAACTCATAGCTGCTGCGAGCTTCAGGTCGTGCACTGGACAGCTCCTCTTATGGGTCCCCAACTGACGCGATAAATAGGCTATCACTTGTCTCCCTACATCAATACACAACCCAATCCGGCGCCACAAGCATCCGTATGAACAGTCAAGTCTCTGCCCGGCTCGGGCAATACCAACAACGGTGCAGAAGTCAACTGCTTCTTCAACTCGGTGAAGGCCGCTTCGCATTTACAAGATCAATGGGAGATCACACCCTTCTTGGTCAAACTAGTCATCGACGCTGCAATTTTGGAGAAATCTCGTACAAAACGTCGATAATATCCTGCCAATCCTAAAAGCTCATGATGTCTGTCACGCACTCTGGTGTAGGCCAGTCGATGATAGCGTGAATCTTACTCGGTCCACTGAAGTACCTCTGTCGCTGATCACGTGTCCCACGGGTTTCACCACCGAACGCCAAAGCTCGCACTTACTGGACTTGGCGTACAATTTGCGCTCCCTCATTCTCTGGTCGGAGTCCTCGAATAAGTAATGGACCTGAGATCGCTCAGTCCCGGCTACGTCCATCACAACAGTAAGCAGGTATGTGGATCTCTCCATGTATTGCGACACCGTCCGGTTACCCTGCCTCAGCGTCAAGAACTCATCCCTTAGTCTCAGCTGATAAAGAGGTCTCGAATGTGATCTCCTGGGGTGGAATCAGTGTCGGTGCCACGGTCGGCATAGTCAATGGTGTAGTGACTACTGGCAGCATCTCGGTAGTAGTGGTCGTGAGCGGGGTCGTCGGAACAGTCGGGGTGACAACTGTCTACTCTACAGTAGTGGCGACAGCGAGTGTGGCAGGGGCCGGTATAGCCGCTGCCTGCGCTCGAAGCAATCGAAGAATCTTCTCTAGCTGTAAGCTATGGAGTGCGACCGTGTCGCGCAAGATCTGATCCAAATCGGCAAGTGTCGAGCCGCTCGTATGGCCTCCATCATCCGAATGAAGAACTGGTCGTCCATCCATGACGAATTTGCAAATCGTAAACGTACTACAAATCAGCGTCGTAATACGTGTACATAAGTATTACAATCAATAATACATACACATATAAGTCCTAGTACTACCCGCTCACTTTTCTTCCCAACTAATGTTCTAAGTTAGGATCTTTGAGTTTTCACATCTAATGTTTGTTGTTAAGTTTTATTCGGTTGTATTAAACTTTCCCCTAGGTTCGCCTGAACCTAAGCACTTATACCAACTGTGACGTCCCCAAATTCCGAGGCAAACCGAACACCGCCACGTCGCCAAACACGTCACCAAGCCATGCTACGTCACCTGCACACCTGTCTATGACGGCCCGCGAACTATCCATCTTGTAATCCGACTTAGTAAATTTCGTTGTTTTAAAAGATTATTTTAGCAAAATATACTAAGTTATAAAGTTTTAAAACTTAATTTATTTGTTTTGATTTATTTAAGGTTATTTTAGTAGCGGAAGTCTTAATAACATGCATATAATTAATGTAAACAAGTTATGCATTAATTAACAACCTATGGGGTGGAAACCCAGCAAATGATATCATGTATATCAGTTAAGGCGACAAAATGTATAATATGTGTTAATATACATGTATCAGGTGAAAAGTCTCACAAAATGATCTCAAAAAGTATATATACGTAAATACAAACACCTACAAGTAAGCTAGTGGAGGCGCTCCAAATCAGAGGTAGTCGTCAATCACCGCCTTCCCCCGGCTCGTCGTAGGATCTGCAACTTGCCACCAACAAACAATGGCAAGTTCCAGGTGAGTAAATCCCAAAGAAATTCAGTTAATATTCACATGAAATCCAAAAAACGGCTACAATTCATGCATATAAAGTAAATGAACAAGAATGTAAAGCATGAATATAAGTCGTGAAATAATCAAGAATATGGAACGTGAGTGTAGTATACAACTGTCGAGCCATGAGACATAAATATTAAACCGAGAAAGCCCTGGAGGTGAGGAAATCCACACCTCCTCTTCACGGTCGAAATGAAGAACTCTGTTGGTCGGAAGGTAGACTTCCGCCCAACACCTCAAAGGAGAGGAAATATGTGACGGAGGTGAGCCTCACGTCAACTCGCTCTCGAGATCATCGACTCTCTGAGAGATATCTCACGCTAAGGTATGACCAACACCGTAGCAACAATCGGATCATCATGAACAAGAGAGCCGAAAATGGGTCAAATCGTCCCTTCGACCATACATAGACACACGCGGGAATAGAGTAATCATGAAAACTGAACTGACGAAAAGTAATGTGAAATAAATAATTTACAATGAAAATAAGTAAATTCTAAGCTGACTTTCTCGTGGGTTTACTTACTTCAAACAATCGCAAATGTCTTTCAAAAATGTCCCGCTCACGCGTCGAGATACGCGCTCGATACCCGACTATAGTCTCATAAGTTCTTGATATCCAATTATACCACTTTTGTTATTTTAAAGTTTCATTAAATAAATTTATAGTGTGAGACCAATATTTGTAAAATTTTTATTCCCAAAAAGTTTAACACTTTGCACACTTTTCGAACCATACCAGAGGATTGATTGTGCCGGCAACGCGCCACCGCGCCGCTGTTCCACGTCGTTCACCGCCGCCACTACCGCAGCCACCTCGCTGCCGAGACCGCCTCGCTGGTGACGCTGTCGTGGCCGCCTTGTTTGGCTATCTTTGCGCGCCGCATTACCGCCGCAGACGCTCGCGCTACGCCGCTTCGCCGCGCTTCTTGCGCCGTTGCCGCCGCCGGCGCGCGCCGCTGCCGGCCATCCATACACATGCGCGTTGCCGCACTGCTTGCCGCCGCTCGCTGCTTCGTCGCCATCGCCGGCCGCGCCGCTGCCGCGCGCGCTTGCTGTCGTTTCGCATCGTCGCCGTCGCGTCTGCTGCTCTCTCACCGCTGCAGCTGAGCCGCCGCCGGAGTCGCTGCTGTCCGCGTCCGCGCGAGCCGGTGCCGCTGCTGCCGCCATCCGCGCCAGATCGCTGCTTCTTGATACCACGCGCTGCCGCTGATCCCGCCGGAGCCGCTGCTGCCGCCCTTTTCTCTCGCCGCCGCGCCGGGAGCCACCGTCCGCCGTCGTCCGTCCGTCTCTCTCCCCCCTCTCTCCGCCATCTCTTGCTCTCTTTCTCTTCTTTCTCTCTTCTATCCTCTCTCTCTTTTCTCTCTCTCTTCTCTCCTCTCTTTTTTCTCTATTATCCGATTTAAAGAGAAAGAAAGATTTTTTTTTTTTTTGAAGAAAAGACAAAGTGAAATGATGAGGGATGAGTTTGATGTGATGTGTGACATGATGGGGAGAGTGATGTGACAACTCAATCACGTACTACCCCGTACACCCGTACACCCGCGTTACGCACAAACCGCGACGTCGTAAACTCTCGTCACTACACGCGTACAACGCGATCAAACGTAATTCTCAATTAACGCGGCGCGAACTATTAAATAATAGTATAATAAATAAACAGTCACATACAAAAATAACATATTTAACTCATTAGGCGTGCCATAGACTTTTCCGCGACGTCCACGTGGGTCTGAGCTTAGGATCTTAATCTGTAATTTGCCGATTAATCGTGATTGATTAAAGCGGGTCGTTACATGCAGATCTGCACTCGGTCAACACAAGAATGCCGAGTCTAGACAAGTAAAAGCCAGTAGGATCTAAACAGTAATTCAAGATAAAATGAAGCAGTCTAAAAGTCATACGGATATAAAGGAAACTGTACGGAATGCATGATAATAAGACTGTAAAAACAATGAAAGTACAACGATAAATGAGTGTCAAAGGAAACAATAGAGAGGTGCCCAAGTAGTCCAAGACCACCGAATGCGGGTGCTACAGGGTCGGGGTGAAGTGACTCGAGGTCATGGCCCCGGTCGCAAGTCGGCAACCACTCCAATCAGAGACACGAGTATGACTCACTTGTCCCTCGGACACTCATAAATGGGTGGAATTTCAAGAAAATGACACAATGCAACATCAATAAAATATAAGCTAAAATGAGCTACTGTGCATTTCCTAGCTGATTTTACTTACCTCGAGAAATCGCGAATCGTCATCGAGACGTCCCGCTCACGCCTCGATATGCGTACCCAACACCCGACTATTGCCTCCTAAGTCTCTGACGTCCATTTATACCATATAGGCTAAGTTACTTAAGTCATTCAAATCACAACTAAATTAGGTGAAGTAAACCTCACCATGGCCTTTAAAATCCATTTGAATCCATTGCGTCGTCGAGCTTCGTCGAAGTCGCGACGCCTTGTCCACCATTGTTGTCTCGTCGAGGATCGATCGTCTCGGCAACGCGCCACCGCGCTGTTGCTCCACACCGTTCCCCGCGCCGCCGCCGTCGCCGCTGCCGCCGACGCGCCACCGCCCGGCCGCTGCAGTTTGTCGGCGCCGCTGCTGGGTCCGCGCCGCTGCCGACGCAGCTGCCGCGCGTCGCCGCTGCTGACGCCGCTGCTGGAGCCGCCGTCCGCCGCTGGTGAGCTCCGCCGTCCACGCCGCTGCTGGAATCACTGCTGGAGTCCACCGGCGCTGCTGCTGATCCCGCCGTCTGCCGCCGCTGCTGAGACGTCACCATCGCTGCTGCCGCGCGTCCGCGGCCTCGCTGGTGTCGCGCCGCTCGTCCGCCGCTGATGGAGCTCCGCCGCGAGCTCCCTTGCGCGCTGCTGGCTCGTCGCTGCACCGCGACCTGCCGCCGCGGCTGCTCGCCTGGCCGGCTTCGATCTCGCTGGAGTTGCTGGCTCCGCGCCGGGGCTCCCTGCTCCTCGCCGGCGCCGCTCCCCTCTCTCTCTCTTTCCCTCTCGCCGTCTCGCTCTCTATCTCTCTCTCTCTCTCTCTCTCTCTCTTTTTTTCTCTCTCCTCTCTCTTCTCTTTTATCCGATTCACATCCGTTTTTTATTTATTTATTTATTTATCTCATCCATTTTTATGTCCGAAATAAAACTCGAAAAATACTCCGCTTTTGCCAAAAATTAACGAAAATATCATTGCACTACGAAATACGGGTACACCGCGTCTAAACCTTATTTTGACCCTATTTCGCGTCGATTTCTATCCGGATTACGACGAGTGGGTCCCACATACGACTTGGCACGTGACACAAGTCAAATTTTTGGGCCGTTACATACACTGAAAAACTTGACTTTCAAAATTTTTCAACAATATCTGCTCAGCATGGTGGAAATGCCGATTGACTCGCAATTCACCCATAACAACATATATGACAATAACAAAAGTTATTTATTCATTCTAACCTATTTAAGGTTTTCAAATTCTTAAACCCTTTACTTTAGTTCCACTGCATTTCATTATGTCCCAATACCATTACAACCATTCCAAAAGAGATCTTAATTGCACACAAACTCAAACACTTATTTATACTATATATTATATTCAAAAACATAAATAAAGAGAAAAGAACTGAGCAAGCGACAAACAATCAGAAAACTTTCCATTTTCTTTGTCGCCGTTAGAACCTGTCATTACCCAATTAATAAAATTTGATAATGTTAGATAAGTAAATCTCACACTATCCAGTACAACTGTAATAATCAAATGCATAATAACCCAAGAGATTAAACAAATAATATAATAAGAAATTTAAATACAACCGTGAATCCATCCCGTTTTTGTTATTCAACCACAATCAGATGACGTCTTTCAAAAGTGCTAAGTAAATAGTATTAATGACTCGTGCCCGGAGAGGACAACCAAACGAGTCTCATTTCTCTTGACTATGAGAGTATGATCTGGTTCAATGTAATCTCATGATAATCACCTGATGCAAAGTATCAGTGACTACAACCCCTCAAGCATAATATAGTGTTCTCCCCTATAACCACGGTATAATAAACATTATAAAGAGACTCGAATCGCCTTTATCATCCCTACCCGTGTATGCATGTACAACAAAAGTGCAATATTAAGGATTTATGCAATTTATACGAAATTATAATCATACAATGTAAAAGGTTACTATGAGATTTACTTAACCTTATAAACAACCAACTTCAAGCTTAATTTTCGGGGTCCCAGGAGCGTCGGATCACCTTGAAAATGCTTCCAATAGCTTTCCTGCATACTCAATTATATTATAGGCTAAGCTTCAAGTGAAACCATATCAAGAAACCCAATGAGAACAGCCGGTCAAAGTACACTTGAGAACAATTTCCAAATATATTAATTTATATAACTGTTTCAACTAGCTTTTGATTAACCAACTTGGGGCAACTCTTTAACCTTGAAAACCTCAATATTTGTCATGATGACCTAGAATGAACTTTTAGTTTTCATATCCTACTTTCCATAGACTCTAAGAACACCCAAATCGAATCACCGACGGGGAAGTTATAAATTTTCTAATATGGCATGTTAATTAGGCAAACTTTATTTATTTTGAATTGAGAAACTTCTCCAAATCAATATTTTTGTAATTAAATCCTCAAAACTCAAAAACAAACGCCACGAAACCACTCGATACTAACATCAAAATATTTTCATAGCCCGTTGAGTCAAATTAGGTCAGAATCAATAATCAATTCTTCCAGAAACTCAATGTAATCAATATCAACTATAAAACATCTCCAAAATAGTTATCAAATGAATCACATTAGTTGAATCCATCAAAACCTAACCCACACCAGTGGGATTTATTCCAAATCTATCAAAATCAACACAATATATCAATTAACAATAATCCCTATCAATTTCAATCAAAACCCCGCGAAAGTAATCGAAAAATCGCGAGAATTCAAATTAAAATGTAGAAAAATGCCCTGCATTGAGAATTTACCAAATTGTGCGCCGAATATTTTCATTTCCACCATAGAAATTTAGCTCGAATTGATCGTCTCGAGATGTTCTACAGTGTCGCGAAAAGAAACTGGACAAAAATCGGACGTGTGGAGATTCGCAAGCGAAAGAATTGACGGAGAAGGTTTAAGTTTCAAGAACAAACGTTCTCTCTTGAGAACGATTCAAATGAAAACTCGATTTTCATTTCATTTGTTTATTTATATATGACCATTAACTGATTGTCAGCAACTTAATTTTTTTATCTATTAATTTTCAAAATCTCTATTTTGACGTGTTTTGACTTTCGGTTCTCGTTTTCGATCCATTTTTTCACCAAATCGAGCTAAACACAATAAAAATAGTTCAATTCCATAAAACTTTCATAACACTAGTTTTGGTCACTTCAAAACTTCAAAAAATCTTAAATTTGTCCATGACATACTAAAATCTTTCGGACCAATCCTCTTGCCATACTGAACCAAAATGGCATTAATTTGGTCACAATCTCAACCTCGACCTTTGTCAATCGACACAAAACTCAAAACGAGATCTCGCACAAACTTCGTTCCAATTTCACACTACCTTTGATCTCGATTTGCGTGCAAACCGACACAAAATCCCCACGTTGGCTCGTTAAGTTTATTTAAATTCACTTTTTAATTTTTTAAACTTAAATACAATTATTTTTTTCAAAATCCGAAACAAAGGTTCGAGTTGATATCTTAACTTTACCAGGACCCATTTCAACACATATCTCGATATAAAAACCCAGCGAAATTTTGAATTTACTCATTTAACTTGAATTTCGCAAAATAATATAATATATAGTACACAACACTAGGCACATATCACACTATAATAAAATTATCCGTAAATCTCAATTCACCGGTCCCTAGCTCTCGACTACCACAATTAGGATTCGTTAATCCCGCATTAGCCGTAATTTTATGTTTAGAATTTTGGGATTTGACATTTTAACGAAGACCCACCACTTTCCTTCATACCATCTATCAAGCTAAGGTTTTACTACCTCATCATTCTCTCAAATGTGCAGCTCAGCCAGTATAATACGAAAGGGTAAATGAAGCTGTTGTCTATAGGGAAAGATTTGTGCTGAGAATGAGTGTCAGTAGAAGAGTAGCAACTGCAGCTACATCCGTTGTAATTTCTCAACTCTCCCTCTCTGTATATTTTTAGTTGGAATGTTGTCTTGCATTTCTTCCATTGAGTACTGAACCATTTTTTTTTGCCTTTCTACTTAATCTTTCCAGGAGTCGTCATGCATCTAAAGTAACTGAAAGACTTACTCCATCTTTTTCCACTAGTCTTTTGATAAAATTTAGTTATTTCATCGGAGTGTTCTCCAGTTACATACCCTGTGAATATTCTGTTTGTGTTCCAATTTTGCTTTATAGGAAGATCAATTCATTAATTCTCTTATGTTCTATATCGCAGTTTTTGAGGAGTCATTGCATTATGTGAAGCAGTTTAGTCGTTACAAGAATCCAGATGTTGTTAGGCAAGTTAGAGAGTATCTTTTAATTTAGCTCAAACATATGCATTCCTTGTTTCTCATGATTAGTGGTGCTTCCTCTAACCACGAAATTAATGTAGTCATTTATTCATCTTGATTACAGAGGTGCTTTCTCTTTAATTTAGTTAGCATAAGGTGCTTTCTCATGCTTACCATCAATTGCACTAAATCGAGTACAATGGAAGAGTTTGATTCATGTAGTGGACCCCAATTAATTTGGGACAGAAGCTATGTTGGTCTTGTTGTTGTTTTTGTTGTTTTAAAATATCTCACTTACAGTAACGCTAGGGAAAGCTCTATGTATGAAGTCAATTTGAGAAAGATAAGCATTGAATGTTTCTTACTTCTTCAAAAGTTTATTGAATTTAGCCTGAGAATAATTTTTGCATACGCACTTGGTACCTTCTTCAAATGTTCATTTAGTTTCATGAATTTCTATCTCGATTCAAATTAAAAACAAAAACAAACAAACAAGGGAATGAATGAATTCGAAGTTTATTACGTTGCCTTTCTTTCCTTGTTTGGCAATCTGTCTGAAATGGAAACACTGTGATTCTCGACCTTCAGAATCCTCTTTAGATACCAATTGGCAAAATTTGAGGTAATGCTTTGCTTATTAATAAACTCAGTTCATATTTCTGTTTTCATCATATAACTGCAATGTTTTGCATGGGTATTTTGCTGCTTTGTGTACTAGGCATGCCTCGAGACTGTCGAGGAAGCTATCTCCATGGTCCCATCAATTAAGGTGATTTCTTCTTAGGCACTTGTTCCCTTGCACGGTTGTACCCAAGGAGTGTTAAGGGTATATAAATATATGTATATGTAAACAGCCACACACGCACGGCAAGACTTATCCGTTGTGCGTGTCTTGTGTGTTTGCCTTTACAACATATCGGAAGAATGTGTTTGAAATCTAATGCCTATAGAGGTCAGTTTGATAGAACCTTAAGAATGTTTTTTTGGCAATATTATATATATATATGTATGGTTGTGGTAAATTTTTTGAAGGCACTATTGAACAAATGTATGAATTGCTGTGCAACCTTGGCATCGCTACCAAATCCCAGAGAGGGCCCCTATGGGCACCCCACCAATTCATGAAGGCACCCAGTTTTTTTTGTCATTCTCCCTTCTAAATTACACTTTGATGTAAATGACTCTATTGCCCCTTCATATATACTCTATCCAATCTCACAACCCATTTTCAAATCAATTTTGGGGCACCCCACCACATTGGATCTCAAGTGAAACCTAAAGCCACAATTTTGTTTGCCGGGCGTGTATTGATTCTTGCGTCTTCACATCATCCGATAGCGAGGTAACACTGTTTTACAACCATATGAAGCTTTGAACGAACTGTTTTTTTTATCTACACAGTGAAATTGATGATTTGGTTTGTCAATGTAGGGTTTGGTAAATTCGACCAATCCGAACTTGTTTCCACTATAAAATGGACGAATGTACTGCAATGGTGCAAGAGGAGGAACAAGAATAGGTATTTGGTGAAATTTATTGTGTTTTTTTTTTTTTGTTTTTCATGTTTTCAGTCGAAGTTGCACGGGCGCGATTGTTTCGGCCTCGCAGGACCGAAACTTATACATAAGTCTCAGTCAAGAGCCACCGAGACTTATGAGTAAGTCACGGTCATGATATGACCGAAACAAATGATATAGTCTCGGTTAAAACTACCGATACTATCATGTAAATCTCGGTTGCCATTGAACGAGAATTGGTTCAGACTCGCGGACCTGTACTACTGAAAATTTGTTTTTGTGGGTTTTTTGGTGAATTTGCTGTGCAATTTGGTTGAGTCGTAATGTTACAATGTATGCATTGCAGGTAATGCCGATTTCAACTTTATTTCCAGACTACAAGGATGCGTTTACTCCTTGTAGGTCATTCCCATATAGAGAATCGGCTATTTCATGGCTTCAAATGATTGGTCGTGAGAACAAGTTTGTGCTAGTAACGAAGCACTCTGATGCCGGAGGGATTAAGCGCATGGGAAGGGTCAAACTTGCTTGTGAGAGGTCCAGTACATATATGGGAATGTCACAAAGAGTAAGGAAGGGTAAAGCGGCTAAAATTGCTTTGAAACCAAGAACTGAAGAAGAAGAGAAAACGGGGCGGACTCAAACTGGTACAAAGAAATGTGGATGCCCTTTCCTTATTAACATCAAGGAAAATGTTGATTCTTTGTGGTATGTCACTGTCATATGTGGGAGGCACAATTACAACCCCGCCAAAAACTTGGACGGCCACTCATTTGCAGGAAGATTGGATAAGGGTGAGGAGGTGGTTGTGGTGCAGATGACTAAGGGTAATGTGAAGCTAAGAGATATCATCTATACGTTGAAGCAAAGGGATGTTAAAAATGTATCGACAATGCGGACAATATATAATGCACGACAAAAATTTCGAATTGAGGATGCGGGTGGGAGGACTCAAATGCAACAACTATTGCACATATTGGAGAAGAATAAGTGGATGTCGTGGCATAGGAAGCATCCCGATACGAATGTCGTCACCGATTTATTTTGGTCACATCCTGATTCAATAAAGTTGCTAAGGTGTTTCTCATCGGTAATTTTGATGGATTGCGCTTACAAAACAAATAGGTATCGAATGCCGTTATTGGAGATTGTTGGCATCAATTCTACGCATTTGACGTTCTCCGTTGGGTTTGCTTTCATATCACCGGAGACTCATGCAAATTATGTTTGGGCACTTGAGAACTTGAGATCCATATTGGATGGGTGGCCTAAACCTGACGTGTTTGTTACGGATCGGGAGTTAGGCCTTATTAGTGCCATCGAAGAAGTATTTCCATCATCGTCTCACATTCTTTGCTCTTGGCACATCAACAAAGTAGTATTGGCCAAGAGTAAGAAGATATTTGGGGATAACGAATGATTCGCTCGTTTCATGGATATGTGGACGAGTGTGTTGTATGCTAAGTCGGAGGCGTTATTAGAACTTATGATGAATGACTTGCGTTGTGAGTTCGGTCATGTGATACTTGGATAACACATGAGTGAAGATGTACAAGGAGAAATTTGTACCGGCATGGACAAATCGAATTACGCACTTTGGGGAAACAACGACACAAAGGGTTGAGTCTGCGCATTCCACTTTGAAGCTACACCTTGGCAATAGTCAGGCTAATTTTGAGACTCTGTAGAGAGTGGTTGATGGTCTTCTTAGGATCCAACATAACAACATCAAGGCATCATTTGAGCTCAGTATGAATGTGGTGCAACATGAATATTTTGATGGGTTTTATCGCCGATTGCTTGGTTATGTCTCTCAAAGGGCGCTTAAGTTAATTAGAGATGAATTGGAACGTGGAGAGGATGTTGGACACGACTCTACTCGTTGTGGTTGTGAGATACGTACCACGCATGGTCTTCCTTGCGCCCACGAGCTAAACTTTCATAAATTTTCTGGTTCACCCATCCATCTCGAGGACATTCATGTGTACTGGCGAAAGTTGAGTATGATACCAGAGAATCTTGTGGATCGGTCTGGGTACAATGTGAACGATGAGATTGAAAGAGTGTTGCAAAAGTTTCATTCTTGCACTGATGAGGACGATCGCATCAGGATTATTCAACAACTTAGGGAGATTAGTCGACCTTCATCTACACCGGGAGTGGTGCCACTTACAAAAATAAAGACAAAGGGAAGGACACCGGGGTCTTCAATTGGGTGTTTGTTGAATAGAGGAAAGAAGATAAGGACAAAGACGAAACACAGTGAAGACGATACTTCGACGACAAGAATGCCTAGCGGATTTGAGTACGTACTATCGACAGAAGAGGCTTCTAGTTCAGGAAAAAAGAAAATGAAGTGGGGCCTAAAGTACATCGTTCATGTCGACAGACCAGTGCAACTCAGATTGGTTATTCTCATTGCATAGAACCGGATTGGTTGCCATATGTTGAGAGCACTATTGATGTGCTAGGCGATGGTAATTGTGGATATCGTTGTGTTGCCTCCGGGCTAGGACTTCCCGATGTCGATGGTTGGAAGATAGTACATAGAATGATGTTTGATGAGATAATCGGGTATGAAAATCTTTGGCGGGAAGTGCTTGGAACGAGTTACGAGAAGGTCAAGACTGTTGTGCATTTGACAGATAATCATGTTGATGCCTTTTTTGACGAATAGTTGACACTTCCAGACATGGGATTGTTAATATCAACGACCTTTAATGTCGTACTAGTAAACCTCTCGCATGGTAGCTGCTCGACATTCCTTCCTCTACGGAGTGTTCCAGCGTCATCGTTCCATAGTCGAGTCATCATTGCGATGATTAATGAAAGGAATATCCATTGGGTTAGGGTAAGTTTGTACAATTTTAGTGAATTATTTTTTCACCTTCTGTTAATATGATAATAGATTTTTTGTTATACTATGAATTTGACAGGTGAAGTTGATTGTGAATGCACCACTGCCATCATTATATCCATCGTGGGAAAGGTATGTTGAGGAGTGCGCAAAAGGTTGGCGAGATGGATTCTTAATTCGAGATATCGTGCCAGTTGTAACTTCTGAGAAAGGTACGCTTTCTGTGGTAGATTTAGGTACTCCGTAGTATAAAACATGTATCTAAGTACGAGTGTGTTGTAAATTTTGTTAACTGTAAACATTGTAAAGTAGTTTTATTGATATCTTATGGTTTTTCATTGTGCAAAATTAACCTCTCGGCATAGCCCGTCCGTCACCCACTCAATAGTTTCGACATTTACCTACCGAAAACAAACGTAACTTCTCGGCATGACATTACCGATAGTGATGTTTCTCTATGTAATCTGTCAATTTCCAGCAACGACACGTTGACCCGTGCGCGACCCGACGAGACCATTCTCGGTTACGCGGCACCGAGACAAAATTAAAATTCTCGGTACCTCGATACCGAAACTAAACGTTGAGGTTTAACTGAAAACATTGTCGGCACGTTTTATTGTTATGTTATGGTTTCAAATAGTCCAAAAATAACCTCTCGGCAAAGCCTCTCCGTAACCCACTCATAATTATAGGAACATAACAACCGAAACCAAGAGTGCCTTCTCGGTATGCCCCTACCGAGAGAATTTGTTCGCTATGTAATCTGATACTGCACAGAAACGACTCGTTGACCTGTGCACGACCCGACTGGTTTATTCGGGTCATTGGAAGTTCTCGGTGGGACATATCCGAGAGTGCTTGGAATGTATCGGTTGTTTGATTCCGAGAATTTTCATAAGGTCTCGGCTCTGAATGACCGAGACACTTACCTGTTCCAAAAATTGCTATGTAATCTAAACCAGAATTAATTAAAACGTTATGCGACACCGACAATAACACCAACACTTTCGAAAGGATCAAATTTTACACCGAAAATCATCAAGTTTCATCATCCAACAAATTATCCAACATTCCAAAAGTGGCCTAGTTCCTAAAACCAAGAAAAATAACAAGTTTCATGCAACCAGTCAAATTAAGGTGAAAAACAGCAAAAAAATAGTCATTGCTTTGGCTTCTTCAAATTTTTCATTTGGTATTCCTTGCCATGCATTCTCTTCGGGGGGCGAGCATCGACCGTTGCGGGCGGAGCATTAGCCGGGGTGGAGTATGTAGAAGTGTTATCATCTTTGGGACCGCCAGGGCCTGCTTTCTGTAGGGGCGACGTGTCGGTTGTGCCGGTTGCGGTGGTCGGAGTGGTAGTGGTGGTGGAGGGACCGATACTCCTCCCCGAAAGGAAATTGACGATGTCACTCGCCATTTTCCTCGCAGACTCTAGCGTACACAACTCCGGCGGGAGGTCCATCCATATTAATGCCGCGTACAACGCACGCCTATTACGCTGATGAAAAGAAAAATAAAACTGTTAATGTAATACATATCGGGATTTCAAGAAATTGCACGTACTTCTACATAATACATATAACACATTCAATACCTCCAATAGCTCATTGTCAGCGATGGTTGTGGCGACCATGTCTTCATCCTCATGGCGCGGGTTGTTGATCATTGGGTGATACACTTTGAGGAACCAAGGTAGGTAGTCCGGTGTAGCCAAAAACTCGAACTCTGCCTTATCACCACGAACTTCGGGGGCCAACAAATGGTTCCGCCAACGTTCCCAATTGTCTTGTTGGAACCCATCCTTGACCGAGTATTTGTTCGCAGATGGGCCTCGATGTGCTTCCAATGGGCGTTACGGAGGATCTGCTATAGAATGCACGTGGCAAACTGTCTCAGAATCCTCTCCGGATGGTAGGGCTCCACCACATCCATGTACTTCAGTGTCCCACTGTAGAAGGCCATCGCGTGCACAACTCCATTATCCCTGTAATTAACATATGGGTCCCAAGTGACCTAATCAAACATAGACAACCATTATTAGTAACCATACACTAGATGCAACACTAAGATCCGGATTTGGCTAAATATCTCACATCGCTTAGGCGCAACCTATCCAACGTTCTCCTAATGGACCCGACCTTGTCAATATTCATCACGGTCTCGTGCTTTTGAATCCATCTGCAGACACGAAGTTGCACGTAGTCCATGTATTTTGCATTGGGTGTGGCGAGCCCAAGTTTGAAATGGTCGTACACCCATCCCTGCAAATACATACAACGTTAGTTTGTCCGAAAATGCAAAAATTAATAATAATTATACCCTAAACAATGTAAGTCAATTTTATAATAAATCTCAAGTAATGTGAGGTAGCCGGCAATCTGAGAAACTTGTAATCTGGTGGCAGACCCCAAGTGTCGGTACAAGTAGGCCAATGCAGCTGCACCCCGTGCGTATTTTCCCACGTCGTCCAAATCTTCTAGAAGCTTCAACAACGCGATAGATACCCGAGATCCACTCTTATCCGCAAACAGGGTGCAAGAAAGTAGATACAACAAGTACGCTCGGTCTGTGCATTCCACAGGAGGATAAGTTGTGTTCCTCAAACCGGCTTTGGGGCACCATCGACTCTTCAACCAACATTTTCGCACTGTGAGCCCCTTGCTGATGTTCACTTCTTCCCCAACATCTTCAATGCTAACCCCAAGTAGTTTCGACACCAGCTTAATAGCATCCGAGCGAGATTCCTCTGTGTACCTCCCGAAGTTCTCAATTGCCACCACTTTGCCTGTCACAGGAATCTTCAGGAGAATGCTCACATCCTCCAAGGAGATCGACATTTCACCGAATGGTAAGTGAAATGTGTTTGTTTTCGGCTGCCACCGCTCCACAAAGGCAGAGATAACCTCCTTGTTAGCCTTGCGGTATGAACAGTCTATCAGCGTATTCAACCCAAAACGCTGAATAATCCTCTGAAGGCCCTCGGTGTCAGGGTGGCATGACTGTAAGTCCCATTCTTGGATCTGAGCTCCGTGATTGATACACTTGAGTACCGGATGCTCCTGCAATAACAAAAACATCTCATCAGCTTAGTGAAAACCCTAAGTTTTTAAGTACTCCATTAAATGAAACTTTATATACCTCATTGCTCCAAATCGCTAATGGGACGTGATCCTTAAAGCTGTTCAACAAAGCACCGTCTAAATGACCACCGGGGAAAGGAGCACGCATTTCTACAGGCCCTTGTGACTCTCCTTCATTATGGCCACCTCCACCACTAGTACTCCCAACCACATTACGATCAGTTTCCGTGGTGTTCGCCGCCGCTGATGAGTCGCTACTACTAGACTCCGATGCATGAGCCTCCTCTTCGCCTCGGGCAACAATAAGATTTTTTCGTCGCCGCGTGTCGATGTTAGAACCCTCATCGTGCAATTGTAAATTCCTTGCACGATTTCCATTGACCTTAACCTTTCCCTTAACATCTACGTTCTCCTTCTCTTTCTCTTTCCGATAAGATGCAGTCGGGGGTCTCCGGCCGCCTCGCCCACGGTTACCCCTCGACACCTCAACACCAACCTCCTCCCTAGTCACCGGGGTTTTCGAACGAGCCATACCTGAAAATACTACAACATGTAAGCGCCTGGAGCAGAAACAAAAGTACAATTCAAAAAAAAATTGAACAAAATCTTCCATTTATATAGTCTCGGTCAAACAGGTTAGAGAAAAACCTTAGAATATCGGTGACGCATAACCGAGAAAAGAATAAAAGTCTCGGTAATGGAAAACCGAGAGAAATGCTACGTTCTCGGTTGTACATCACCGACAAGACATAAACTATACACTAATGGTTACTCTCGTGATGTGGTGACCGAGATAACACAATTACTCTCGGCCATTCGTTGCCGAGACTGTATAAACTATTCTGGTCTGTCTGGCCGAGAACCATGAGTTCCCAAAAATTTCCCCTCTGTCTCGGCCATGCTTGGCCGAGACTGTAAATAACATCTCTTGCCTGGTGGCCGAGAACCACGACTTGCCAATAAAGGAACCATTGAATGCACCGCCACACAAACATAACAACTACTCTACCAAATGCAACTTAATTAGACTATCAACGTACCTTCAAACGATCGATTTCACGACTTGAGTGTGTGAACGAAAAACTTGAACCGAACCCTAATGTGGAGACGAAATCGACCAAAACCCAGAGCCTTCAAACTCGATATTCCGCCTACAACAGAGGAGAGAGACGGAGAGGAACGAAGACAAATGACTCTCGAGATTGCTTGCTCGTTCGTTCAAGAGAGTATTGGTTGCTTCAAGAGGACGGTGGTGGGGTGGTGGGGTGCCTCTGTTTTGAACGAGGGGTATTTTGGGGATTTCGGGTCTCAATTTTGGGTGCCCTTGGTAAATGACTTTGTGCCCTCAACAACTGGGTGCCTTCATGAATTGGTGGGGTGCCCAGCGGCCCTCATCCCAGAAATTACCTTCTTTTGGTAATATTATTAGAATATGATGAGGTACCTACTTAATAATATATATTCTTGCTATGTTTCTCCTCGATCCAGTACACGGTAAAAAAAAACCTGCAATTTGCGCTCACTTTTGAACCTGATAATCAAAAGATAGCCCAAAAGTTGGCGTGGGCTACAACGACAGGCTAGTAACCTTACCATTCCTTCCACTATCGACCAAGAGTTGGAGACTAATCTATTCATGCGCGTTGATCTGCCTCAACTGCAGGTGTCTCTGCATTCAATTCTTCCATTTAATTAATAAGCCCTATGTAACCAAAAAAAAAAAGCCTTAATTTCCATCTTTCATAGCTACATCCCTCATCATATATTAATTATAATATACTTATAACCTTGGTGGGTGCATGCCTTCAACCTGTAAATATTTCTTTTTATTGAGTCGTGCTACCTCTTATTCAAAGTTTCTTATTTTCTTTTATTTTTTTTTTTAAATGAAGGTTTACATCTTTTTGACGAAGAAAAAGATGGTTATATTTCAACTTGTAAATATTCCTTTTTATTGAGTTGTGCTACCTCTAATTCAAAGTTTTTTTTTTTTTTTTTTTTTTTGATGAAGGTTTGTACCTTTTTGACTAAGGAAAAAGGTGTTAATTTTGTTTGCAGAGTTGTTAATGTATTTGGCCTTGTGATCTGCTTATCATCCACAACTATATATTCAAGTAATAGACTGAAACTGGACGTGTGGCAAGCTACGTGTGTTAAGAATAAGAGTGAAATAATTGATGAAATCAAAATACTACAACTGATGAATGAACTCGACTTAACTAACAAGCATGTTTCTAGTCATCTGCAGGTAAACCCTTCTATCGCTCTTGAAACCTGATTCTAGAGTATTTATTAGTTGAGTCATTATCATTTATCTATGCTTCTGCTTGTATTTTTTTCAATACAACAACATCAAAAAGATGCTACATTCATGAACCTGATTCTAGAGTATTGATTTAACATGTTTTTATCTTAGGAACCTCTGTAGTTGTATTAATCTAATGCTATCTGGCATATATGCAGGTCAGCCAGTACATAATGGAAGGGTAAATGAAGCTTGTGATGACCGAAAAACTTAAAAGACCTACCCCAGAGGCAATTAAAGAATTTCATAACCCCACACAAAATAACCCGATTGTATAAATTAAAGTAGAAACCCTAGCCTCTTTTTGTTTGAAACTTTAACTTCGGAAGGAAAAAGGGAGATCGAGGTCTAACTTCGGGAGAACACAAATCAAAGGTACACGCATCTCCCTCATCCTTTTAATCACGTTTTAAATTAAAATCAAACTTGAAATTTGACAAAAATAGTGGTTTGTAGCGTCGACGAGGCGACCAAAGGCCCTACCGGCCGGTGGCGGCTTCATCGTCGCCATCGGCAGCGGCCTCACCGCCGTTGCCGGGACGGTGGGGGCGCCACCAGGCTGCCCCCACCTTTGATGCGAAGGAGAAGGGGAAGGGGGTGGTGTCGTGACCACCCCCCACCCCTCCATGGGCGCACCAGCCATGGCCGGGGACCAGGGGTGTTTGGCCTCTGGTTTGAAAACCAGGGACAAAACACCCCTGGTTAATCGATCAACACCAAAAAAAATAAAAATAAAAATAAATAAATGTATAAATAAATAAATAAAATAATATATATAACAAAATAAAAGCAAAGTAATTGCTTCCGAACGGGGCGCTAACACGTCCCCGAGGGAGATCGATCGGGTCCCACCCCTCGACCTTCACATCAGACGATGGGGGACCCGCGGGACCCACACTAGTGGATCCCAAAAACCAATAAATGGAAAATTTAGTTAATTTAAATTAAAGCATGTATTGATAAGATATATTATGGTTGTATAGTGTCGCGCGAAGGTTTGCATTGGGCCCTGAGCATACCAGGAGTTGTTATAGGCGTCGCTGCGAGTCGAGGTAAGTGGGGAGCTTCGCTCAAGCATTAAGTATGACTTGCTATTAGATATTTAAGTATCGTACTTTGAATGAAAGACTTGGGTTAAGGGTTGCATCGGGGTATTGGCTTGAATCTCCAAATCTATGGAATGTGAATGCATTTGGTTCCCTATTTATGTCATTTATTGCACCAGGATGTTTGTGGAGTTCCCACTGAGGGCCCAATTAACACGTTATCATATTTAATTGCCTCAGGATGTTTGTGGTGCCACCGAGGGCTTACTAGTTAATGCCCTAGGATGTTTATGGAATTTGCCACCGAGGGTTTTTACTTGTCTAACTCAATGCATAAATGTTTCATATAAGTGTAAGAGTTGAAGTTCCTACTCGTGTAACTTGGTGATAGAGGGACATGTATCGGTGACGGCTTTTGATGAACTCACTTTGTTACGATACTACTAGTTGGAGGACGTAACGACCATTGCGTTCAATAATGGTTTGCATCAAATCAAACGTGAGGGATTCGGTCACCAAATTCCTACCAATACCTAACATGCATTAAATGGACCAATGACTTATACTTATTATTATCTCTTATGGTATCTCTTGTGGACCCCTTACATGAATGATTTGAATTCTATTATGCATTAAATGATCCTTGAAACTCGTTTTAGAAGTTATGAATGCATGACTCCTTCATTGTTTGTGAAGATGAACAATGCTCTCATGTTTCTACAGGCTATTATATCTTATCTACATGCTTGAACTTGAGTTTGATCAATACCTACGTGCTTTCTACTTAATGTTTGAGATTTATTTTTTCAACTTGATGTTAGATTTTGCATAATTAGTAGGTAGTACTTGCGTATTTAATGTTTGAGCGAGTCTTCTCTCTTATTGAGCTTCGTTGGTTCTTTAGCTCATCCCACTTATTCTCCAGGTGCGTTAAGCTCCGCTTTAGCTCGTGACAAGGGAAAGGCACCCGCTTGAAGTCTTTCCTTACTTTGTTAGAAGTTGCACGTTTCTATTATTTATTTATTTGATTTTGAGAACAATAAACTTGGGTTGTAACTCAAAGTAGATAATTTGGATAGTTTGAAACCCTCCTTATTTATTTTGCACTATTTAGAAGCTTATTGGGAGTATTAGAAGCTATTTGAGATGATTGATTCTACTTAGATAGTTGTACTCTTACCATGTTGATCTTATGATATAAGGAATTCTAGTTTTGATTTTTATTTCCACATTTATGATTTAATATGGTTAGTTTGTTATTCTGCAGGTTGAATTAGGCGTGCCGGACTATTATTTGGGCCTAGTGCAGGTATCGGGCTTTGAGTAATGATTAGGGCCGGACGACCCGACTTTAGTTCAGGTGAGGGTCGTTTCAAAGCTGCTGCCATGAGGGAAAGATTTGTGCTGGGAACGAGTGTCACTAGAAGAATAGCAGATGCTGTTGCATCCACAGATTTTTGGAAAATCCAGATGAAACAATAAATTTATTGGAACCAGAAACTTCTCTCTGTCCATCCGATGCAGTAAAACTTAGTATTTTTCTTTTCTTATCCTGCAGAGGCATACACGTGACAGCTTGCTAGTTGCTAAGAAATTCGATGTATATATATGTAATATGCTTTGAAATGGCCATCAAAGAGAAAACTGCTTTTCGACACTTTAGTTGGCGCTTTATCATAATTGACGAGGCTCATCCAATCAAGAATGAAAATTCCCTCCTTATAAAGACAATGATCGAGAACTTATAATACCAACTATCGCCTTCTTATCACTGGGACACTTCTTCAGGTTCTTGCATATGCTTTTTGTCAACTTTTATTTTTATTTTTGCTTGAGGTGTTTGTTGTATTTGTATCAAAGCACCGTATGATTTTATAATTTATAATTTGATGGTATGTTGATTGAGAGTCTACTATGTAATTATGACGTTGCAAATTTGTCACTGATTATGCCACGGCAGCGCCATGTGCTGTGCTTTTTGAATGTGACTTATTTTTTGAAGATGGCTTTTTCAGTGTTTTTGTTTCTAGTGTTGCATTTATAGTCTGACCAATTGTCCTTCTTTTTTTCATGAAATGTATTTATTCATAATAAAAAAAATGTTCAAGGTACAGGTTTATCCCACAACACAGTAACATGTGTTTTCAAAGCCCTTTTGGCCAAAGAGTGGGCTTTAGCGTTCAAACTCCTGATAATATGACTCAAATACATTCTATTCTCCCATGGATACAAAACTCAAATGTCAAAAAGGATGAAATCTAAATCAGAAAATGGTAGATGCTCATTAAACGCGTCGACAACAACCTTACAGTTAGAATAAATATTGATAATCTCTTCCTTATTTAGACATATCTCTGAACAAAAGTTTAAAGCCCCGAAAATTGCCCATGCCTTTGCTACTTCAACTGAAAGAGAGGGTCCCAAAGATATAGAGTTGGATTTAAGAATTTCACCTCCAAATTGAAGAATCCATCCATAAGAACACTCAGTACTATTTGGATATCTGGCAGCATCCACAAATATCTTGTAATGTGGAAAAATACCTCCATCACTATCATGTGGATGATCCTTTCTTTTATCCTCAGCCATACACAAGATAGATTTGCTCGGCAGAGAAAAGATGAAATTCAGACATTGAGTTGAAGTACATGAAATAGCCTCTGAAGGAGATACAAATATGTGCTAAAATATGAGAGAGTTCCTTGCCTTCTATAGCAACCATAACCCAAATACACTCCATTGAATGACCTCTTCTGCCTTTTCAATTTTACTCAGCAGTGAGTGAAGAGCACTCCAGGATGACCAGAAACAATTCCCTTCAAAAGAAATTGAATATATAGATAGAGGTGAACCAAACCAAAAAGAAGTAGCACAAGGGCATTGAAATAAAATATGATTTATCGTCTCCTCCTTGTCAAGGCATCTAGGACAGTAAGCATTATCCACTGCGGTTAGATTTGCAAGGAAGAATATCAAGTAAACATCTCCAAAGAAAGAATTGCAGTTTCCTCGGAACATTTAGCTTCCAAATAGTTCTCCATATGATCTTTTGATTGTTGGTATAGCTTGATTCACCTAGAGCATTATCCAATAGACCTTATTTATCTAGTGAAGTGGCTAATGTATATGCTGTTTTGATAGAGAATTCCCCAGATTTGTTGTAATGCCAAATAACTGCATCTTCACATCCAACCTTGCTTATAGGAGTTCCAAGAATAAGATTCACCTCATCCTTTGAGAAAAGAGAGTTAATAAGGGCCACATTCCATGAGTTGAAAGAATGATCAACTAAGTCCGCCACCTTTGACACATAATCTCCCCTATTTGTCTAGAGAAAAGTTATGTTCTTGTTTGCCACCCACGGGTCCTTCCATATCTGAATATGATCGCCTTTACCCACTCTTTATCTTACTCTAAAATTTAGCAGTTTCCTAGCTTTAATTAAACCTCTCCACATCCATGAAGGTCTCCTTCACAAAGAAGCTTCCAAAAATGAAGAATTGGAAAAACATTTAGCTTTGAGGAAAGTAGCCAATAAGGATGTCTGATCTTTTATCAAAAGTCACGCTTGTTTAGCCAAGTGATTCAAATTAAAAAGAAAGATGTCCCTAAAACCTAAGCCTCCAAGATCCTTACGCTTCAAAAGTTTTGCCCAATTAAGCTAATTGATACCTTTATCATGAGATGAAGACCGCCAGTACCTGGCAATAAGTTGCTGGATAGTATAGACAGTTTTCTTAGGAAGGAGAAAAGTAGACATGCTGTAAACAGGAATAGCTTGAGCAATGGCTTTCACCAGGACTTCCTTTCCTACAGGTGAGAGAAACTTTTCCTTCCATGTGAGAACTCTATGAGTAATTCTGTCAATAATGGGCTAGAAAGAATGACTCTTCATATGAAATTGCTCCATCAAAATACCAAGATACTTTCCAATATTGTCTCTGGCTGAAATACCAATCTTGGTAGATAAATGATATTTCAAATGTGAAGATACATTGCTGCTGAAGGCTATGACACTTTTATCTTTATTGATGAATTGTCCTGATATTCTTGAAAACACATTAAGTATGTTAGAGATGGCCCATATATCTTTTTCCATTGCCCTGCAAAATAAAAGAGAATCATCTGCAAAATATAGATGAGAGATTGAGGGTGCATCCCTATTAAGTGTAAAGCCCTTAATATCTCTAGTAGATTCTGCTTTATTAAGAAGAAAAGAAAAGGCCTCCATACAGATGATGAAGAGATATGGTGATAAAGGATCTCCTTGCCGTAATCCCATCTCTGGAGACATAACAATTGTGGTAGCACCATTCAAGATGACCTTGTATCTGACATTAGATATACAAGCATAGATCCATTTGCACCATTTCCAGGGAAAGCCCAGCTTCAATAACATAGAGGAAATGAAGTTCCATTCAACTATATCAAATGCTTTAGACATATCCAGCTTCAGTGCCACAAATTGAAATTTTCTTGCTTTATCAGCCATAGAGTGTAGAATCTCATAAGCCAAGATGATATTATCCGATATTCTCCTCCCAGGTATGAAAGCATTTTGAGTCTTCTAATCACCTTATTCATTATGGGCTTCAGCCTTCTGGCAAAGACTTTAACAATCAATTTATAGATGGTATTGCACAAACTGATTGGCCTAAATTCCGATATGACTTGAGGAGATGAGACCTTGGGAATTAAGGTGATGAAAGTATCACATATGCCTTCCTCTATTATGCCTCATTATAGAAGACTGTGAAAATGTTCAGAATATCTTGTTTGAGGAGACCCCACTTCGATTGGAAAAATGCATTAGACATTCCATCAGATCCAGGGGTCTTGTTAGGATTCATCTCAAAGAGAGCTGATTCTATTTCACTCTCTCTGAAAGGCAAAGTTAATTTCAAAGTATCCTCAAGGCATAATCTTGGTTGCAAATCATCCAATACCCCAAAATCATCCGCCTTGACAATTGATACGAAAAGATTTGAAAAATGAGCCTCAACAAAATTAGCCATTTCCGATTAAGTAAAGATAACCAATCCATCATCTTTTTTAAAGCTTTTGATGATATTGCTTCTTCGTCTGTCCTTCACAACGGCATGAAAATAAGGAGTATTCATATCCCCCAATTGCAACCAATCTATGTGAGACCGCTTTCTCCAAAATTCCTCTTCATCTTTGTATGCTTCATCAAGTTTCTTTTCCAAATCTTTAATGTGCTTTATATCAACTCCGGTACCTTGGTGAAGCATCTGAAGATCTTTTGATATCTCTTATATTTTCCTTTATGAGTCTAAGTGAGGATTTCTACTCCTCCATTTGATCAACTGAATTTTAACTCTTCCAAGTTTATGAGAGAATGAGAGAGTTTGATTGCGAGAAGCTGACTGCCAAACTTGGTTGATTAACACATTGCATATCTCATCTTTAAGCCATCTTTTATCATATTTGAAAATGGGTCTTGTATGCTTGAATGAGTTTCTTCTGTAGTTTATCAAGAGAGGGAGATGATCAGATCCTGACGTCTTGAGAACTTTCACATATGATCTGGGGAAAATATCAAACCATGACTGAGTAGCAAGAGCTCTGTCTAGCCTGGCTCCAATTCTATGAGGATAAACCCTCCTATTAGTCTATGTGAATATAGGTCCATGAAAACTCAAATCAATTAATTTCAGTGTATTTATAAAGTCAATAAGCTCATTATGATCATGATACATCTAAGGGATACCTCCAAATATCTCCACTTGAGCGTTATTGAGTTCCGATCACCAATAAGAAAAGTTGGCTCATTAAATGTGGATAATATGTGGTGCAGAATTGCAAATTGATTAAGCGTTACTACTCTATGTAAGCTCATATACACGCCAAAAATGCCATTTTTAATTAGAAATAGAATCTATTACAAGCATCTCCACAAAAAACGACCCGTACTTAATAACATGAAAAACTAAAGGTTCATTCCAGAAAACAGCTAAGCCCCCCCGAGTGCCCGATTGGATCAACATTCAACATACATGAGTATTTTAATTTAACTTTAAGGCCGTCCAAAAACCACGTTTTTGATGTGTTTCTCCCTAAAAGAGGATGTCTGGCATATGCCTCTTAACCAGACTCCTAAGAGATGGAATTATTAGGGAGCCTCCCACTCCCCGACAATTCGAGACACATAATCTCATTGCTGCTGGCGGAGGAGACTTTGCTCCCCCGCCTCTATGTTCTTCTCGTTCAAATCATTCATTTCACAGTCAATTCTAAACCTCTTACTAAAGTCCATGCATGGGTCTTCAAACATCTTACCATCCCATTTCCTTCTGATTGGAAGAGCCTGTTCCATCTCCACCTCTTTGAGCTCACTCCTTGAAGTAGTGAATTGCTGACGTGCCCTCTACTTCCATTTTGGCTGTGTAGGAGGTCTAACTGAACCAGATGAATCATCTGAGATTACCACAATGTTCTGAGCATGTGTGTCGGTAGCTGTCATAACCTGATAAAGTATATCAATGGTGGTCTCGACAATCATTTGTTGAGCATGGGCTAGCAAGTCGACAAAAAGACGGCCCGAGTGTGGAACTTCATGTTTATTCGGAATAGTGTAGGGCCTTACCAAGTCAAAGCCCAAAGGTATATTATTGTAGAAAGCTGCATTGATCTCAGGGCTGATATGCATTGCGACTTGGAGAGCATTCCGAGCTCCAACATCATCAGAAACTTGGTTCGAGGAGCTTCTAGAAATATTTCCAGAGATATTTTCCATTGACTTGGAATAATTACTAACACCAACAAAATCGGATGGAGACTTGGGACTGTTAGAAGGGATCTTGTTAGAATCAGAGCGAACTTGAGTCGTCGATTTGGAAACATTATCTTCTCTAGATAGGCCTCTAGATGTTGTTCATCTTATTGATGGCTCCCCTCTCTAAATGTTTGGCTGTTTCGGAAGAATCTCCACAAGCATCCAATCACCATAGGGGTATAATTGACCGAGTGGGTGATCCTGATCATAGAGATGTTTGAGATGAGTGATTTTGCCACAAATGTGGCAAATTACTTTGATCCTCTCGTACTCAAACTCTACAAAGATGAGCTTAAAACCACTATTAATCTTCTTCCTCCTCATTAGTGGTTTGTTGACATCAACTTCAATTCAGACTTTAATCAATTTCCGCAAGATAACACCATCCTACCTCCAACCTATCTCCACCTTCTCTAGAAACCCAGTTCCTTGGCTATAAGCGTAGCAATGCCTTCATTCCTGCAGTTAATAAGAAGGTTGTGAAGTTGGACCCATAGTTTATAGGAGTTAATATCAGAGGGATCTAGAGATGAGTTAGGAGACCACTTTTTGACTAGAAAAATATGATCATTAAAAAGCTAAGGACCAAACTCTAAGACATAGTTTATGGATTTGAGAGATTTGAAGCAGATCTGAAACAAATTATCAGAGATATCTTTGAAAGTAATATCCTCATTCTGAAGATCCCATGCATATAGGAGAGCATCCCTAAGGCCATTTTTATTGAATTTACGCTGGGAGGCTAAGCGACCCAAGATGCTTAAATTATAGACTTGGGTAGAAACAGATTTGAGATCATCAGTGATAAGGAGTTCAGAGTTTTCCTTCTGTTCCATCTGAACATACTAGAAAAAAAGGAAAAGTCATCTGGCATTAAAGAGAATGGTTGGGGGGATAGTAGACAATGAGAGAAAATAGGAGAACAGCCCGATGCGGATGGAGACCGAAAAGGAGTAATGAAGAGATGATGTAGAGACGATAGGGGATACACTTGCTTTAATAAACAAAACAGAGAAGGTAGTAGGTTGCTCATAAATGGCAAGATTAAGAAGGCCATAAATGGGTTGTAGCCACTGCACACAAATACAGAGGGAAAATCTTCAGGTGATAAACCCCAAATCCTTCCATCTTCTGAAAAGCAACTGAACATTGAGAGGAGTAAATGATGATCATGAGTACTAATTAGGTAATAGGTTACAGATGAGTTTAGGCGGCTGAAGAAATCTTTTGATGGAAAAAGGCAGCTGGATTTAGTGATTAATGGAGGCAGTGTGGTGGTTGGGCAATAAAGAGGAAGCACTGCATTAGTTAATAAGATAATATGAATGGAAAGACAATTGATTTACAAACAGAGAAAGAGATTGAACTGGGGATATCATCCTGTAAGGAACGTTAAATGTACATAGGGGGCTAATAATGGTAAATAACAGATAAGATGGATGAAGTAAATCTCGATTGAGACAACATGATTTAGACATATTTGATCTTAATGCCATTGGGAAGTTGAGGAACAACGTCAATCTCTTGATTAATCGAATCCTGACGAACAAGAAATTGGCAGATCTCAGCTTAATGAACTCCATTACTGGATTCACATAAACCTCCAAGGAGGACAACAACTTCCGAAGAAGACAACAACTTCCGAAGAAGACATCTATTAACTCTTGTTTGTTTAGTTCTAAATGTTACAGGCACCAACCTATAACACCATATTAGTCCTTCTTACTTGACCAATTGTCCTTCTTTCCTTAATTGTATCATTTACTGATATTTGCAGAACAACCTTCATGAGCTATGGTCTCTTTTTGTACTATGATGTATAAAGTTTTATGTCAGACTTTTTTTATTAAAGTTTGTAAAAATTTATAAGATTCATTTTAATAAAGTTTAATTTAGATTTGATCTCTATTTTTACAATTTTACATTTAATAATTATTTTAAAAATATGCAAAATAATATCGGCATTTTTGTTGGAGTTTATCTTTTAGCAAGAAAATACTTTCATTGTTAAATGTCATTTCTAGTAAGAAAAATTTCCATTGCTAAAATTCACTTCTAGTAAGAAAAATCCTTATTGCTAAAAGTCACTTCTAATAAGAAAAAATTCAATCGCTAAAAGTCACTTTCGGCAAGGGGAAAACTTTATTGCTAAAAGTCACTTATAAAAATGAAAAATTCGATTGCTAAAAGCTTCTAGCAAGAAAAATATCCATTGCTAATCATGAATTTTAGCAAAACAAATTCGTATTTTCTTACTAAAGACCTATTGGGACGACACTTTAGCAACAAGCTAGCGACAAACTTTATTTCTCACTAAAAATCATTAGCGACAAAAATTGTCTTTTAGCGATGAAAATTTTCACCACTAAAAGCCTTTATTATTGTAGTGGTTTAGGAGGAGACTAGGGTCCATAAAATGCTACTGGGGACAATTTATGGGCATTGATACGACATTACACTATCTTTTTGAGAGTTGGGAGTGAGATGTGGTGCTCTTTATTTCTCAATAAAGCTTTGAAGGGACGTGCAATGTTACATGGAAGGTATTGTTTACATTTTGCGATTGTTAAATTTATGTTCTAAATCGATTCGGATTTATATTATTGCAGCTCTAACTATGTGATAGATAATTTGAGGGTTGTTGGGAATGTATGGTTGGAGTGATTATTTGTGACAACTCGAATTAATTAATCGTGCTTAAATGGTTAATAATAAATTAGGACCCCAAGTTTGTACTCGAATGGACTTTGCGGACAAGTCTGACACGCCTTTTCGAGATAATTAATTATAATAGTTATTTTTGTGTGATGAGTGGCTTGTTGTGTGTATTACATTAATCAATATAGCATTGCACGATTTATTCACGTATATTGCGTGATTGCATGAGTATATGTGAGAATGAGGGTTAGCTCGGGATACGTGTTGGCACGGGTATTATGAAATCCCTGATTTCAATAAACATGTACTAAGATCTAATTACGAGGTTAGTGGGTCTTAAGTACGACACATGTCGAGGATTGAGACCCAAATCGGTGAAAAATGGAGTCACTAAGTAATGTTACTTTTCGTTGGTGGATGCTTAATATTTGTATTATGTTTATATGCAGGAGCGTTTCGAGTAGAGTTTTATGTGCGAGTAGGTATTTATGATAGTGGAAAAGGAAAACAACACCAATTCTAGGTTTAGCCTTGCGAGTCGCGTATTAGTTGGCATGACCAAAACCCATTTTATGAAGTTAGATTGTTTTGTCGAGATTTTGGTCTATCATGATGAAAAATTGAATTAAAAATGTACACCAGAAGTCAAAATGACTCAAAATAAAGATTTAGAAAATTAATAAATAAAAAAATTGTCAGGGCCCACGTCAATAGGGCATCTGACCGACCTAGATTACCTAAATTCATTCATGATCTAGTCAGCCTTTTTTTCAATCCTTAATAATGCTTTAAACTAAATCTAAATCCTTAGAAAACCTCATTTCTCATTTTATTCAATTGGAGAAATTTGAGAAGTTATACGGATTATCCGTCGTATTTCATAAAAAAATTTAGCATCACCTCCCCTAAAAATGGCCTACCGAAAAATTCACCTAATAGACAACAAAATCTTGGGAGAGGCTTAGAAGGACTCACATCTCTCAACAATTGACAATTTAATATAATATATGAGTTTAAAGACTAGATTTTAGTCATTTTGATAATTTTCAAAAATTTAAGTTCGAAGACAATCTCAAGTACTTGATACTCCATATTTTCTTCAATACAACATTTAAATAACCTCACAACACTATCAAACTATTTCCTATAGTTACCAACTGTTTAAAAATCGAGCCACGACCTACTCAAACCTCGAGAACCCGAAAGGCATAATATAATTACAAAATAATATACATACATTATGAAAGAAGCGAATTACCAAAAGTCTTCAAGTCTTCTCTTGCTTTGATGATCCACCCTCCATGAAACTTGACAAGAACATTTTGGGAACACCAACATAATAGTGTACGCAAACTAAACAATGTCAAATAAGTACACCCCACACTATCCAATATACCTGTAACAACTAAATGCATCTTAATAAAAGAATTCAAACAAAACATTATATTCCAAGGATACTTAATATACAATAATGATAACATCCCGTTTCTGTTATCTGACCACAATTAGATTGCGTTTTCCAAAATTGGTAAGTAAACAATAATAAGGACTCATAACATGAGAGGATAACCAAACGAGTCTCGTTCCTTTATATTATAGGAGTATGATCTGGTTGGACCTGATCTCATGATAACCGCGTGATGCAAAGAATCAGTTACTTTAGCCCCTCAAGCATAATACAGTGTTCTCCCTTATAACCCCAATTTAATAAACAATATATGGGGACTGTAATCGACCTTATCCTTCCTCCATCCCCCGAGTATGCATGTACAATAAATAATGCAATAGCAAGAATCAATGCAATTTATACGAAATTTATAATTATATAATGTAAAGGATACCATGGGACTTGCTTACAGTTAAACCAAATTAATATTGCTAGCGAAGCCTCACCTAAAGTGCAACGTCCCAAAATTTATTAATCGCATTTATTCGAAAATTTCGTCCTAGGAACCAGCCTAGATCCACGTGGACACCGTGGATAGGGTTAGGATACATCTGACTAGACATAATTGTTATTTTTGTTTGATGGTTTTTCTATTTTGGTGTTTAAACTATTTAATTATCATATTGCATCGCATGTGTGTACTACAATGTTGTAATCAAGAGAGATTTGCAATGGGTGTTCGCCTTGTAAAGCATGTCGACGCGAGTACCGAGTAGGCGTAGTACGAGAACACTAGGGCTGGACAATATAACTTGAATACATGACCATAACTATGATAACTATGGGTTAATATGTATAAATAAAGCTTAGTATAACTCATATTGGTCGGGTACACTAGTAATGGCACGCTTCGAGATGTGTGTCGGGATGCGGGCACAGGGTGTCGGGTAGTTGGAGGTCAGAGGACAACTAATGTTTCGACAATGTGACTAAATATACTAACCACATGAATTTAAGTGTATAAGTTTGTAAATTTAATTGATATGTATTAATGGGACTATAGTTTGGACAAACAAATTGGAGACCATTGATTAGTCTGGAGATGATGAAGATGTGAAGGAATCCAAGGATAAATAGTAACTAGTGAGTGGAGACATGCATTTTTCATGTGGAACAAGTGGTTTTGAGTGAGGACACATGTCCTAGTAATTAACTTAGTCAAATTAAGGATTTGCTTAATTAATAAAATTGCCAATCTAAGTATATAAAAGATAAACTTTGGTTTTCATGCAAACAAGAGAAGGAAAATCTAATTTTTTTTTTTTTTAGCAAAGAGAGCTAGAATGTGCTAAATTTTTGGGACTTCAAGGGTAATCTATGCTTGGAGGATCAAACTACAAAGGATTAAACAATAGGTAACAACTTCTACTCCTCATTCGTTTCGATTTCAATAGAAATTTCTTCATGCATGACTAAGAGGTGTATGGTTTTAATTTGCTTATTTCATGTTTTTCTAAGGTTTAAGATGAATCATATACATGTCATATAATTTTGTTTTCAAAAGAATTAAGCCAAAGTTGCTAGTAGAACCAATTATATTCATTAAAAATTAACCAAACTTTGCAAGGGCATTACTCCCTCAATACTTATCAGATTGGGCTAATTTTTAGTATGTTGTTGTTGGGTATGTTAGATGACTTATGAACAAAAAGCACAACTTTTGGAGCTATATATTAGGAGAAATAATTTTTACAATCTTGTTGGTCAGATTTATTTTAATTTGAGCTATTTTGGTAGAATTTTGATATCTTTTTCATTTTAAATTGGTGTTTTGTAAACTAAACCTTCTCGGAAAGCTAAGACAGAGATCAACAACTTCTCTCCAAGAAAGTTTTTAAGAATTGAACGTTTTCATGCCCAAAAATGCGCTGCAACACATGACCGAAAATGAGATTTTTTTAGTCTTTTAGGGGATGTTTTGAAGACTTGACTTGCACACTTAACATTAAATATCTATAATCGATCAAAAACACTTGAAACTGATCCCAGGGTACTCAAAGACTATATTGCGATAGTTGGGGCATATTAGGGTAGGATCGGATATTTTCGGGACTCCGAGGAAGTGTGAGCACGTACTTGAGGTGCGTAATATTGGGGGATGACGTGCGCAAAACGCGTCAATAAAATAAATTAACTAAACCAACGATTTAGTAGATAGTGGCAAAATGTCAATCCCTGTGGATTAAATTGTGAATTGTTGAGAGATGTGAGTTCTTTTAGGCCTTTCCCCAAATTTTGTTGTCTATTAGGTGAATTTTTCAGTAGGCCATTTTTAAGGGAGGTGATGCCAAATTTTTTATACAATACGACGGATAATCCGTATAATTTCTCAAATTTCTCTAATTGAATAAAATCAGAAGTGAGATTGTCTAAGGATTTAGATTTAATTTCGAGCATTATTAAGGATTGAAAAAAAGGCTGACCAGATCATGAATGAATTTAGGTAATCTAGGCCGGTCAGATGCCCTATTGACGTGGGCCATGACAATTTTTTTATTTATTAATTCTCTAAATCTTTATTTTGAGTCATTTTGACTTCTGGTGTACATTTTTAATTCAAATTTTCATCATGATAGACCAAAATCTCGACAAAACAATCTAACTTCATAAAATGGGTTTTGGTCACGCCAACTAATACGCGACTCGCAAGGCTAAACCTAGAATTTTTGCAGGCAATTCCATAATGGCCTCCTACTTCCATAATTACGGTCGATATGAAGACTCATACTATCATGGTGTAAATGGGGTAGGTATGTTACGTAATGGACATCAATTTTCTAACTAGCGATTTTTTGTGCAACAGGTCTATCTTTGTGGAAATTGTAGGAAGTACTTTCATCCCACGTATGCTTGTCCTCACTATCCAAAGTATAGGAATCATCATGGTTCTAGCTATGCATCACCACATCCCAACTTCTACATGTCTAGGCAAAGTTCACAGATTCCTCAATAGGAACGGAGAACCATTGCAGACATTGAGGGTGATATGATCTCCGACTGTCTTTCTCAAAGCACTACTCAACTGGCCTTGTAAGAGCATATGCGGCATATAATCCTAAAGTTGCAAAATTCAGAAACTCAAGTTACTACTATACTTGAGCATTTGATGGATGAGAAAGAGTTGTCTTCGCAACCAATTTTTGACTCAGAGGAGACCATGAATGCCGCTACATTAAAAAGTGTTGAGTTTGATGAGTTCTCAATTGTGGACAAGTACTTGAGCGAGCCAGAGGAAACAATGGAAGTTTCTTCACATGAGCTAGACATTACCATTGCACAAAATAAAGATGATGAAGTTGAGAAAGAAATTGGAGTCATTTCAGAAAGGCCGGAGGAGCCGCAGATAGAAAGGAAGGAAGACTAACCTCTGGTGTTGGTAAAACCACCTACCCTCTCATGCATATTTGTGTTGAATGATCATGATGCGACAAGTTATTATGTGTTAGAAGTATGAAATGAGCTCCCAAATATGAAGGAGGGAATGCCAATTTCATTGTCCAAATATGTAGATGCGACATTTGTTGTTGACATCTCTAAAGGAGAGAGCATTATGTGATGAATCACAACAAGTCTAGCCAAAGACTTAAAAGAAAGACGCTCGTTGGGAGGCAACCCAGCTTTATTTTTATTTCTTTTATTTCTTACATTTATTTCAATTTTAGTTTAATTTTTTTATGTTTAATAAAACTCTAACTTGGTCTCTTGAATTTTTGCAGGTGTTATGCTTAATGATCATTGGAGGCACCAAAGTAACAATAGGAAGCCGCCACGTGGCCCTGCTGGAGTGAAGGAAGGGACGCACAAATGTGTGCGCATTCTTAGGGGACAATGACGACGCGTATCTCGAGGCAAAATCGAAGGCTGTGAAAACAAGTGACATAAATGTGTTACTCTCATGCGTCACTTCAGTTGCCTACAAATAAACTGCGTGATGCGAAACTTGAGACAAATCATGTGGTATCTGATCACTGGATATAAATACTCCATTCCGCATACTTTTTTCGCCATGAATTCAACCGCCTAATAACCCTAAAAATAATAAATGAAGACAATTAAGCTAATATTTTGGAGACTCAACCATAAAAATATATAAATAAATTATATATAATTACATAATTAACGACTTATCAAGGGATGTGCCCTAGGTCAATCTACAAACATCGTTTATCTTATAATTTTAGTTAATAAAATCGATGTGTTCGTTTGCTGTTTTCTTATAAGTGATTGCATGATACCTTATAATAAGATCTATGAATATTTGTTGAAATATCTTAAATGTTTCTAGTCAGTCGTTATAATGGGAACTATAATGAATTAAGATTAATGTGAATCTTGATCGATGGTCAAGTGATGATCATGTGTATAGGGATATGAATTGAGATCATGAGTACTTGTTAGGAACAAGGTACTGGAATGACCCTCTATGAGAACACAACTATGATTAAGTCATAGGTTTTACTCATGATAGCTATATCATTTAGTCATTCGACTTGAGATTATCAGAGACTTCAATATTAGGAGCATGGTAATTTAACACAATCAAACGTTGTCATTACCTGTACGATTATAAATATTTTGATTAGTTACCATGTAAATAATATGTGAAGGTATGTAATCATGATAGAATTTGTCATTCACGTATAGAGAAAGATACTAGTGGATCTCTCGATATGTTAGACTATTAAATTGTCAAGTCTAAATGAATTGATATGATCAATATCACTTGAATGTTTTCAGTCTACTTAAAGATCGAGACTAGTACTATTGAACATTAAGGGTGACTTTTCCTTGCCTTATGTTTAATCAAAGGATATCGCACGACAACAAGATATGATATATGTTATTTATTAGGTTGTATCGATTTTGATATTCACGCTACTTGGGTTGTCATAATGTCTTGCTAGAGATTGCTTATGACTTGTGTACCAAAATATATTTAGCTCACTGCCAACATCTCATGAATCTATTGGGTCGCACATAAAGAATGACTTTTCGCAATCTCAATTGGTCTAGAGTTATGAATTTTACATGATAAAATTCAAGACATAAAATCCCTTACAATTTGTTATACGATAACTTATTAGTAGGGCATATGTGTAATTTGCTTAAATTGCCTAAATATAATAGTTGTATTACGAATAGGTTTTTTAAGTAAGTTTATCTACACATATAATAGAGGTTAAAACCTTAAAACAAAATAAGATTTTCATTTTTACTATTTTCGAGTTCTCTGGATTTTGGGAAAGAAAATGTTTTCAATCTTTCTTGAGGCTAGTACTCCAAATTGTGGCCAATGTTTGTGCGTGAATTTGAGATAAAGGACGTGTGCTTGAATGTATTAGAGATTGAACAATCAGATAAGGAAATCTCTGATTAAAGTATGGTTTAATTTTGTAGATCTATTTTAATAGAACTTATTTTCAATCTTGTTGGGGTTTTTTCAAAAATCGTTTTTCAAGTTTCCGCTGTGTATGAACCCCAAAACCTAACACGTAAAACCCATGAGAAAGCTTCACAGAATTCAGTTTGCTTTTAACATTTGTTTTTCGGTTGTCGAAATGTGTTTTAATTTGTTGTTATCATGATTAATTGTTGTTTGTTCATGTTGAGTAACTGTGCTTTATGCGTGTTTTTTGGGATTATTTGAAGACCGGTTGAGTTAGTTCACCAGGGTTATATTATGTAGTTGTTGTTGTGTGACATAATGATTTACCAGTCGAGCGGCTCACTGGGGCTTTAAAAGACGTGGTATAGTAGTAACCGGTTGAGTGGTTCACCGGAGCTATCTGTGTTTACATTTTTACTCACTTATATAATTGTTGTTAGGTTTTCTAATTATTTACAAGTTGCTTTAGGTTTTATATTGCTCTACATTCATAGGAGTATGTTTTTTTGTTGCAAGATAATATACTTGCATGTCTCGTAGTTTTATTTCATTTCTTGTTGAATATTGTGTGGACTTCTCTTAGGATTTTTATTCAGTGGACTCGTCACTGTATTTGTTGGGTGACCGAGTGCAGATCCTTCTATGAGTAGCGACAAACGGGAATCTTGGGCAACTATCTCTTTCTGCTGATGGTCTTGGACATACTCATAGGTGTTTATATTTCGATATATTTTGCTTTGTTATGGGTATTAAGGGACTGTGAGAGACAGTGTACATGTATCTACCTACTTTTGTATATCTTGTTGCCTTATATACATGGTACTTTATTTTTAGGTTTTCCACTACTTAGGAATTTTGATAATATGCATAAAATACTCATCTATTTGAAGCCTTCCACTGTAAAATGATAATGAAACCTGATAGGTTAACTAACCAGCTAAAGAGATTTATTAGTAGTTATATGAAGAATAATTGGTTAAGCTAGAGATAGTTGGAAATGTGTAAACAACCAGTTAGGTCGCAAGGCGCCATAGACAAGCAGGCCATGACGTGGCAGGACTTGGTTACGTGTTATGTGACATGGTGGTGCCCGTGGTTGTGTAACGGCCCCAAATTCCGAGGCAATCTGGGCACCGCCACGTCGCCAGACACGTCACCAAGCCATGCTACGTCACCTGCACACTTGTATATGACGGCCCGCGAACCATCCATCTTGTAATCCAACTTAGTAAATTTCGTTGTTTTAAAAGATTAATATTCTATCGAAATATGATAAGTTAAGAAGTTTTACAACTTAATTTGTTTATTTAATTATGTTCAAGTTATTTTTAATAGCGGAAGTCTTAATAACACACATATAATTATTGTAAATAAGTTATGCATTAATTAACAACCTATGGGGTGGAAACCCAGCAAAATGATGCAATGTATATCAGTTAAGGCGACAAAAATGTATAATAGGCGTCAATATACATGTATCAGGTGAAAAGTCTCCCAAAATGATCCCAAAAAGTAAATATACGTAAATACAATCACCTACGAGTAAGCTAGTGGAGGCGCTCCAAATCAGAGGTAGTCACCAATCACCGCCTTCCCCCGGCTCGTCGTAGGATCTGCAACTTGCCACCAACAACAATGACAAGTTCCAGGTGAGTAAATCCCAGAGAAATTCAGTTAGTATTCACAAGAAATCCAAGAAAACGGCTACAATTTATGCATATAAAGTAAATGAACAGGAATGTAAAGCATGAATATAAGTCGTGAGATAATCAAGAATATGGAAAGCGAGTGTGGTGTATAGCTGTCGAGCCCTGGGACGTAATACTAAACCGAGAAGGCCCTGGAGGTGAGGAAATCCACACCACCTCTTCATGGTCGAAATGAGGAACTATGTTGGTCGGAAGGTAGACTTCCGCCTAACGCCTCAAAGGAGAGGAAATATGTGACATAGGTGGGCCTCACGTCAACTCGCTCTCGAGATCATCGACTCGCTGAGAGAAATCCCATGCGTAGTCTAGGTATGACCAACACCGTAGCAACAATCGGATTATCATCAACGAGAGAGCCGGAAAGGGGTCACACCGTCCCTTCGACCATACACAGACACACGCGGGAATAAAGTAAACATGAAAACTGAACTAGCGAAAAATAATGTGAAGTAAATAATTTACAATGAAAATAAGTAAATTCTAAGCCGACTTTCTCGTAGGTTTACTTACCTTAAGCAATCGCAATTGCCTTCAAAATACCCCGCACACGCCTCGAGATATGTACCTTACACCGACTATGGTAGCCTAAGTCCCTGGTGTCCAATTATGCAATTTTTATCATTTTAGAGTTTCATTAAATGAATTTATAATGTGGAACCGAAATTTGTAAAATTTTATTCCAAAGGTTTAATCCTTGGCGCATTTTTCGAACCATACCGGGGATTGTTCCGGGAACGCGTCGCTGCTCCACGTCGTTCGCCGCGCCGCTGCCGTTGCCGCCGCCTCGCCGGCGTCGTTCTTTGGAGCGGCGTCGCTGCCGCCTCGCCGACGCCGCTGCTGAGCAAGTGTCGCGTGCTACTTGCCGCTACCAACCCCGCCGCCTCGCGCCGCCGCCTTTGGCTGCTCGTTCCGTCGCCGGTGCTTCGACGTTCGCGCCGCTTCTCCTCGCTGGCCGTTCACCACGCCGCGAGCCGCCGTTCGCGGCCGGTCCACTCGTCCGCGAGTAGCTGCTGCTGGAGCCGGGCCTTTCTGCCACTGCTGGAGCCGCGACACCACCGGCGCCGCTGGTCCGCGTCGCAGCTCCCCCTCGCTGGAGCCGCTCACACCGCCATCGTCTCTCTCTCTCTCTCCCTCTCTTCCTGTCGTCTATTTCTCACTCTCCTTCTCTCTCTCTCTCTCTTCCTCACTCTCTGTCCGTTTTAGAGGAATTTTTTTTTCAATTATTTGGAGAGGAGAGGGAGTAATGATGAGTGATGGGTTTGATGTGATATGTGATGTGATGGGATGAGTGATGTGATAACTCAATCCCATACTAACCCGTACCCGCATTACGCGCACACCGACGTCGCACCCTTTCGGCACTACACGCGCACAACGTGACCAAACGTAATTCTCAATCAACGCGCGCGCGAACTATTAAATAATAGTAAAATAAATAAACACTCGCCACACAAAAATAACATATTTCACCCATTAGGCGTGTCATAGACTTTTCCACGACGTCCACGTGGGCTGAGCTTATGTTCTTAATTTGTAATTTGCCAGTTAATCGGGATCGATTGGAACGGGTCGTTACAATCTTCCCAACTAAAAGGAATTTCGTCCCGAAATTCAGATTTAATTCGATATTTACCTTGGAACAAGTGGGGGTATCGCCCTCGCACGGTAGACTCTATATCCCCAATGAGGCTCTTCAAGGGACAAACCTTCAAGTAGACCCAATCATCCACTTCATAACTCAGCCCATCGCGATATTTGTTCACGTACTTCTTTTTTCTGTCATGAGCAGCCCATAACCTCGGACGAATCAGCCTAATTTCCTCTGTGTGATCTATAACAATCTCACGCCCTACGGCAGCTACGTCCTCGGGCTCTGCCCCGCAAGCTGGTGATCTGCATGATCTCCCGTATAGCGCTTCAAATGTCGACATCTCAATACTAGCCTGATAACCATTGTTGTAGGTAACTGACAAAGAGACAAAAACTCCTCGAACTATAGCACACAGGCTCTGAGCATATCCTCAAGAATTTGAATAAGTCTCTTAGACTGCCCGTCAGTCTGCGGATGAAAAGCCGTGCTGAACTGCATTCTGGTACCATACTGTTCCTGTATGGCCTGTCGAAGCTGCGAAGTAGTCAATTTTTCTTTGTCTGACACTATAGATACTAGCACTCCGTGCAGTCTAATAATTTCTGGCTCGAAGAGCATGCTCAGCTGTGAAAAGCTATACTTCATAGAAACTGGTAGGAAATGAGCTGATTTCGTCAACCTATCCACGATCACCCATATCGCATCGTGTTTTCACGAAGTTTGTGGTAATCCACAAACGAAATCCATCGTAATGTGTTCTCATTTCCACTGAGGGATGGGCAGCGGTTGCAATAACCCTCCAGGCCTCATGTGCCCAGCCTTAACCTGCTGGCACACCTCACAACCCCTAACATAGGCACCGACGTCCGCCTTCATTCCTGACCACCAAAATAATCGTCGCATATTGTGATACATTTTGGTCCTGCTAGGATGCACTGTATACTGGGACCTGTGAGCCTTCTAGAGTATCCCATCGCGTATCTTAGCTACTGCTGGAATCCATAACCTCTATCGGTGCCTCAAACACTGATCCACAGACTCGCCCCAATTTGGGTGATCGGGACTGCGTGCCATCTCACTGAATCTCGAGTGCATCTTGTCAGCCCTCTGACACTCCAACACTCGTGGAATAGAAATAAACGGTACACCAATCTGTCCACAAATATGTGTATCCGCTGTAGCAGGAACCTCTGTCGAACTCAGCGTTGCCGCCGCCTCAAGTAAACCATACTCGTGCATCATATGACAGACAACTGTCTCAGAATCTGGTCATCTCCTGCTCAATGCATCTGCTACGACATTTGCCTTCCCAGGGTGATATTCGATGGAAAAGTCGTAGTCCTTCAGCAACTCTAGCCAACGTCGCTGTCTCATGTTCAGATCTTTCTGAGTGAATTAATATTTTAAACTCTTATAATTTGTATATAATGTGAAACTCTCACCGTAGAGGTAATGTCTTCATACCTTCAGTGCAAATACGATTGCTGCAAGCTCCAAGTCGTGCACTGGGTAATTCCTCTCATGGGTCCTCAACTGTCGGGATAGGTAGGCGATTACACTGTCTCCCTGCATCAGTACACAACCTAGCCCTGTGCCGCAAGCATCAGTATGAACTGTCAATCCCTTGCCTGACTCTGACAACACTAGTAATGGTGCAGTAGTCAGTCTCATCTTCAACGGTGTAAATGCGTCCTCGCACTCCTTTGACCAATCAAAAGGTACATCCTTCTTTGTCAAATTAGTCATCGGCGCGGTGATCTTCGAGAAAGCCTTCACAAATCGTTGATAGTATCCTGCCAACCCTAGGAAGCTCCTGATATCTGTCACTGTCTCAGGTGTCGGTCAGTCGATGGCCGCATGAATTTTACTCAGGTCCACTGATATACCTCTGTCGCTGATCACATGTCCTAAGAACTTGACTTCTGACAGCCAAAACTCACACTTACTGAACTTAGCATACAGTTTCTGCTCTCTCAACGTCATCAATATCTGCCTGAGATGTTGCCCGTGATCTTCGCGAGTCTTGTTGTAGATCAATATGTCATCAATGAAGACTATGACGAATCTATCCAAGTACGGCTTCAATACTCTGTGCATCAAGTCCATGAACATGGCTGATGCATTCGTTAGTCCGAATGACATCACTGTAAACTCAAATAACTCATATCTGGTGCTGAATGCAGTCTTAGGTATGTCTTCATCTCGAATCCTGAGCTGATGATACCCCGATCTTAAGTCGATCTTAGAGAAGACATGGGCTCCGGCCAACTGGTCAAACAAATCGTCGATCCTTGGCAAAGGGTAACGATTTCGTACTGTCACCTGATTCAACTTCCTATAGTCAATGCACATCCTCAAGCTACTATCATTCTTCTTAACGAACAGGACCGGTGCTCCCCATGGTGATGTGCTCGGGTGTATAAACCCCTTCTTCTCTAAATCTTCCAATTGAGTCTTCAACTCCTCCTGTTCCTCCCGTGACATCCGGTATGATCTGCTAGCTATCGGCTGTGTGCCTGGTACTAACTTAATAACAAACTCAATCTCTTTGTGTGGGGGCAATCCTGGTAGATCCTCCGGAAAGACATCGGGAAACTCACTGACAACTGGGACATCCTCAAATCTAACCTCTGGTGTCTCGGTTAACTCTGGTCATAAAAGACATGTCTGAAATCGGCTCAACTAGTCGGCTCTCCATGAGTCTCGATATGAGCGGTCCACCAAACTCCGGCCTCTCCTCGGAGCATATATCCGGATATCCTGGAGCGAATACTGTCGTGAATCCTCATAAGATTATGTAATTTCTCATGTGCAAGAAGCCATCTCGAAGCTGCCTCTGGGTCTCCGCCTCCAGTGAAATATCCCGACTGAAATCTCACAAACTCCTTTGTCAGCTTAGCCTCAGTTGACAGGGAAGTCTCGAATGTGATCTCCTGTGAGGTGTGTCAGTGTCACTGCGTGTGTAGATCAGCTTAGCCTCAACTGACAGGGAAGTCTCGAATGTGATCTCCTGTGGGGTCTATGTCAGTGTCACTGCGTGTGTAGATGCCGGGGTGATAGCCTCGGTACGAGTCTCTAAAACTGTAGTCGGTGTGGTAGTCTCTGTCATAACTGCAGTGACTGGCGTACCCTGAACAATCGGCGCGGCTGCCGTCTCGGTGACGCTTGGTGTGATGGCGGCGGTAAGTGTCGCAATAGCCGCTGTCTGAGCACGCAGCAAGGTCATCATCTGCTCGAACTATCGATTGTGTGTCGCGATCCGATCAAGTAAACTCTTATCGGTAGCGATAGGCGTAGTACCACTCGTTTGTCCACTATCCTCCGAAGGTGGAGTCGTCTGTCCGTCCATGTCGTATCATACAATAGCGAAGGTCCGTATCAGCCTCGTATACGCATATATACTATTACAAATCAAAATATAATACGTATAAGCCTTGGTACTACCCGTCCCATGTTCGCTTCCCAACTAAAAGTTATAAGTCAGGATCTTCAGGTTTCCACGTCTAAGTTCGTTTGTTAAGTTTTATTCAATTTCATTAAACTTTTCCCCTAGGTTCGCTTGAACCTAGGCTCTGATACCAACTATGACGACCCCAAATTTTGAGGCAATCCGGGCACCGCCACGTCGCCGGACACGTCACCAAGCCATGCTACGTCACCTGCACACTTGTATATAACGGCCCGCAAACCATCCATATTGTAATCCAACTTAGTAAATCTCGTTGTTTTAAAAGATTAATATTCTATCGAAATATGCTAAGTTAAGAAGGTTTACAACTTAATTCGTTTATTTAATTATGTTCAAGTTATTTTTAATAGCAGAAGTCTTAATAACACGCGTATAATTAATGTAAATAAGTTATGCATTAATTAACAACCTATGGGGTGGAAACCCAACAAAATGATACCATGTATATCAGTTAAGGCGACAAAAATGTATAATAGGCGTCAATATACATGTATCAGGTGAAAAGTCTCCCAAAATGATCCCAAAAAGTATATATACGTAAATACAATCACCTACGAGTAAGCTAGTGGAGGCGCTCCAAATCAGAGGTAGTCGCCAATCACCGCCTTCCCCCGGCTCGTCGTAGGATCTGCAACTTACCACCAACAACAATGACAAGTTCTAGGTGAGTAAATCCCAGAGAAATTCAGTTAGTATTCATAAGAAATCCAAGAAAACGGCTACAATTCATGCATATAAAGTAAATGAACATGAATGTAAAGCATGAATATAAGTCGTGAGATAATCAAGAATATGGAACGCGAGTGTGGTGTATAGCCGTCGAGCCCTGGGATGTAATACTAAACCGAGAAGGCCCTGGAGGTGAGGAAATCCACATCCCCTATTCACGGTCGAAATGAGGAACTCTATTGGTCGGAAGGTAGACTTCCGCCTAACGCCTCAAAGGAAAGGAAATTTGTGACGCAGGTGGGCCTCACGTCAACTCGCTCTCGAGATCATCGACTCGCTGAGAGAAATCTCACGCGTACTCTAGGTATGACCAACACCGTAGCAACAATCACACTGTCCCTTCGACCATACACAGACACACGCGGGAATAGAGTAAACATGAAAACTGAACTGACGAAAAGTAATGTGAAGTAAATAATTTACAATGAAAATAAGTAAATTCTAAGCTGACTTTCTCGTGGGTTTACTTACCTCAAGCAATCGCAATTGCCTTCAAAACGCCCCGCACACGCCTCGAGATACGTACTCGACACCGATTATGGTAGCCTAAGTCCGTGGTGTCCAATTATGCAATTTTTATCATTTTAGAGTTTCATTAAATGAATTTATAATGTGGAACCAAAATTTGTAAAATTTTATTCCAAAGGTTTAATCCTTGGCGCACTTTTCGAACCATACCGGAGATTGTTCCGGCAACGCGCCGCTGCTCCACGTCGTTCACCGCGCGCGCCGCTGCTTGCTTGCCTCGCCACCGCCCGCGCGCCATCGCCGCCAGCCGCTTCGCTGCCGCCTCACCGCGCCGTTGCTTTGGAGCGGCGTCGCTGCGCGCTCGCCGACGCCGCTGCTTTGGGCTGCCAACCACTGCACAAGCGCAGGCGCCGCTTGCCTCGCCGCCGCTGCTCGTTCCTCACGGCCGATGCCGCGACCAACCCCGCCGCCTCACGCGCCGCCTTGGCTGCCCGTTCCGTCGCTGGTGCTTCGCCTTCCGCGCCGCTTCTCCTCGCTGGCCGTTCGCCTCGCCGCGAGCCGCCGTTTGCGCCGGCCGGCTCGTCTGCGAGTAGCTGCTGCTGGAGCTGCGCCTCTCCGCCACTGCCGGAGCCGCGATACCACCGGCGCTGCTGGTTCGCGTCCGGCTCGCCCTTGCCGGACGTTTTAGAGGAAGTTTTTTTTTTAATTATTTGGAGATGAGAGGGAGTAATGATGAGTGATGGGTTTGATGTGATGTGTGATGTGATGGGATGAGTGATGTGACAACTCAATCCCATAGTACCTGCATTACGCGCACACCGACGTCGCACCCTCTCGTCACTACACGTGCACAACGTCACCAAGCGTAATTCTCAATCAACGCGCGCGTGAACTATTAAATAATAGTAAAATAAATAAACACTCGCCACACAAAAATAACATATTTCACCCATTAGGCGTGTCATAGACTTTTCCACGACGTCCATGTGGGTCTGAGCTTATGTTCTTAATTTGTAATTTGCCAGTTAATCGGGATCGATTAGAACGGGTCGTTACAGGTTGCCTCGGAGCGCGAGGCTGCCACAGTTGATATCAGAGCATTGGCTCGAAGAACCTAGGGAATCAATGAATGAGCATAAAATTTAAACAAAGAAACATTAGATGTGGAAACTTGATGTACTTGCTTTAGAACTCTAGTTAGGAGGTGATGTGAGGCGGGTGGAGTTAGGACCAATATATGTGTTATATTTTCCATTGTATATGTATTATATGCGTATATATGTCGAGGCTTATTCGACGCACGTTTCTCGATATAGATCATGACGTACGGATATCCCTTTTCATCATTAGAGACAGACGATCGACTTGAAAAGCATGATGTGCATACAACAAAGATTATATGATATCTTTGAGACTTGGAGACTCGTCAGGCCTAACCTCGAACATGCAGGGAAGCTGAGATGGATGCTACAACGCATGAGGCTCGTGCAGCGGGACCTACACCATAGCCACAAACGGTGCCAGCTGAGCGTAGCACTTGTGACGAGTATAGAAGGGCTAGGCAGAGGATATACGAGGATTATATGTTTACATATTTAGGTCCTCATAAAGATAGGGAGCATGATCGAGTACCTACACCTCCATCACATTATGGGAGTAATCTGACCCAGAATTCAAAGATAAAATGGGGAAATGCAAGATGACGATATAGGTGTTTTTGATGTGGCTAACAAGGACATGATTAGAAAGATAGTTCATGGAGACATGCGATAGTTACTGCAGCACCACCTGTGCCAAAGCCATATATGCAGAGTAATAAAACTGAATTATTGGGACATGGGTTCCCTCCAGTATATTCTCATTGTGGAGTGGAGGGAAATCATCATTTCAAGTGCCCATTGATCTTTGTGTCGCTGATATCAATAGAGCCATAACGTATTAGAACTCTAGGCTCGAATTATGTCTGGACAATATGCTGAGGGTAAGGACTTAGAAGGCTAGGTTATTTTGTATAGTTAATGAGAACCTGATGTTTTTGCTACACTATGTGTGTAAGTTTCATACTAAAAGAAGATAGTGGTGACTATGATTACTTATACGTATTTATTTTATGCTAAAGAGAATAGTAATGACTGCGAGTAGAGACTATGTGTATTGTAGATCACCACATGATTGCCGAGGACGTAATATTTCCTAATCTAGTTAGTGTAGAAAACCTAGCTTAGATCGCGATAAAACATGGGAGGTATGATGACAAGTTCATACAGGCCATGAGTTGTAGGTCGAGAATGTTCTTGATTGGAATGTCTATAGAGAGATGATAAGGACAAGACTTTGAAGAAAGATTTTTAAAAGTGTACAAATAGCAAAAAGTAGTCAAAATATTGTAGGTAGAGTCTTACATGGATAGCTAGAAGACACGAGACATATGAGCAGCTAGAAGACCCTATGAACAATTAATAGTGTAGAGATGACTCGAAATGTACACGAAAGTGATGAGAGAATTCAGTCAGAGAACTGGAGTTAGTCTTGCAATCATGACAATTTGACTAACTCCACTGAAGCATTATGATAGTTCTCAAACAATGAGGTAGGTGGTGGCCCACACCGCCACCTCATCTGAAAAGAGAAATATTCAGTAAGTACAAGTCAAAAGAAAGCTTATAATTATGCCAAAAGACATTAAACAAATCACCCGCACCAAAATTTAAATCGAACTCAAGGAAGATGGATAATGAGGACCAGGGCGTGAGAGATTAGTGTAACGAAGTGGAAAATGTGAGATCCTAGGGAAAAATATAAGAATTGTGTACAAAGCAAATGAAATGGATATACATCGCGACAAAGAGATAGAAGAGTTATACGATTTGCAGATATAAGGATCTGAAGACACAAAACTTTTAGAAGACACGAGAATAAAAAGAGTGACAATTGGCACTAATGGATGAGTGATTACTCTCCATTAGGTACTGTATACAAGGTGTGTGACCTTACTAGGTATACGCTGTAAAAAATCAGGATGAGACAATACGTGAAATACATGAGCGAGAGTTACTCAGGATGGCCATAGTCACAGTGTCATTAGATTATATTTCACTGCCTAGTTAGAGTCTTGTGCTTTGTGAAGCACTACAGAAATTCCATAGTTGTGATGGTATGGATCCAAGTGAAGTTAATGAAAGCACGATTGGAACAGTCAGTGTTCGAAGAATGATAATGGGCATGAACATTATTAACTATGTTAGTGGACATGACTCACTTTCAGGCAAGGTCGAGTAACAACTAGACCATAGCATGTGTATCAGGAGTCCTCAATGAATGATAACCAAAGCTACTTTATTGGTACATATGTTAGTTCGTCGTGGGTCTACGCCAACCACTTAAAGGACCACATGATGGGCCTGTTGGGTGTGCCCTCTAGAGGGATCCTAGGGAGTGAATACAAAGTATGGTCTAGTTGGGTTTGAGAGTGAGTTGGCAAATGTGAATGTTCTCTGCCACAATTTGCTCTCCACGAAGAAAAAAGAGGACTGATAGTGAGTTGGCATTGTGAATGTTTCCCGCTACAGTTTCCTCCTCATGAAGATGAAGAACATAAATGGATGTATTAAAGTCCTAGCAGGGCACATTACGTGTAAGACAACGCCTGAGGATACAGTTATATAAAGAGCTGAAGAGTTGTATGAAGGGCCTTGCAAGGCACATTGCGTGTAAGGCAACGCTTGAGGAATAAAGTTATAAAGAGATCAACAATGATAGTAGGTCATCAGAGGAAGTTAGACAGTGTTGTCAGGATGTTTAGGCTGCCAAGCTAGATCGAAAGATATAGCAAAATGTTACCCCGACAAATCGGATGACTCGGTCTAGTCTGAGATTCGGGATCAAGAAGAACCTATTACCAAGGTTCCTTGGGCCGTTAAATCAACATAGTAGTTCCGCGATACAAGATTTCGTTTACGTTAAATTTCGGGACGAAATCTCCCTTAGTTAGGAAGAATTGTAACTGCCCAATATTTAGTAATCGCGTTTATTCAGAAATTTCGGACTAAGACATCAGCCCAGATCCACGTGGACACTGTGGATAGGGTTAAGACACGTCTGACTAGACATAATAGTTATTTTTGCATGATGGTTGTTCTATTTTAGTGTTTAAATTGTTTAATTATCATATTGCATCGCAAGTGTATATTAGTATTTTGTAATCGAGTGAGATTGTGCGACAGGTGTTTGCTTCGTAAAGCGTGTCGATGTGGGTACCGAGTAGGCATAGTATAAGAACACTAAGGCTAGACAATATGACTTGAATAAATAACCATAACTATGATAATTATGGTTTAAGATGAATAAATAAACCTTAGTGTAACTCATATTGGTTGGGTACACTAGTAATGGCACGTTTCGATATGCATGTTAGGACACGGGCACAGGGTGTCGGGTAGTCGGGGTTTAGTGGGACCACTAATATGTCAACAATGAGACTAAATACACTAACCGATGAATCTAAGGGTCCAACTTTGAAAATTTGATTGATATGGATTAATGGGACTATAGTTTGGACAAACAAATTGGAGACCATTTATTTGTATGAAGATAATGAAGATGTGAAGGAATCCTAGGATAAATAGTAACTAGTGAGTGGAGACATGCATTCTTCATGTTGGACAAGTGGTTTTGAGTGAGGACACATGTCCTAATAATTAACTTAGTCGAAGTAAGGATTTACTTAATTAATCAAGTTACTAATCTAAGTATATAAAAAACAAACTTTATTTTCATGCAAACAAAAGAAGTAAAATCCAAAATTTCTTTGAGCAAAGAGAGCTAGAATGTGCTGAACTTTTGAGACTTCAAGAGTAATCTATGCTCGGAGGATCAAACTACAATCGATTAAACAATAAGTAACAACTTCTACTCCTCGTTTCAATTTCGATAGAAATTTTTTCATGCATGAGCAAGAGGTGTTGAATGGTTTTAATTTGCTGATTTCATGTTTTTCTAAGGTTGAAGATGAATCATATACATGACATATAACTTTGGTTTCAAAAGAATTAAGCCAAAGATGCTAGTTGAACCGATTATATTCATGAAAAATTAGCTAAATTTGCAAGGGTATAACTCCCTGAATACATATCGAATTGGGTTAATCTTTTAGTATGTTGTTGTTGAGTATGTTAGATGTCTTATGACCAAAAAGCATGACTTTTGGAGCTATATATAGGGAAAAATGACTATTACAATCTTACTGGTCGGATTTATTTTAATTTGAGTTATTTTGGCAGAATTTTGATATCTTTTTCGTTTTAAATCAGAATTTTGTAAACAAAACCTTTTCGTAAAGCTAAAATAGAGAACAAAAACCTCTCTCTTGGGAAAGTTTTGCGATTTGAATGTTTTCATTCCCAAAAGTGCGCTTCAACACATGACCAAAAATAAAACCTTATTAGTGTTTAGGGGCTGTTTTGAAGACTTAACCTATACACTAACTTGAAATATCTATAATCGATCTAAAATACTTGGAATTTATCCCAGGGTACTCTGGGACTATAATGCGATAGTCGGGGGCATATTGGGGTCAGATCATGTGTTTTTGGGATTTCGAGGAAGTACGAGTCGTATTTGAGGTGCGTAAGACCCACGAGAAAGCTTTCACATAATTCAGTTCGCTTTTAAAATTTGTTTTCCGGTTGTCGAAATCTATTTTACTTTGCTATTACCATGCATGATTAATTGTTGTTCGTTCATGTTGAATAACTGTGCTTTATGCGTGCTTTTTATGATTATTTGAAGACCGGTTGAGTTGGTTCACCGGGGTTATGTTGTATTGTTGTTGCTGTGTGATAGAATGATTTACTAGTTGAGTGGTTCACTGAGGCTTTAGATGACGTGGTATAGGAGTGACCGGTTGAGTGGTCCATCAGGGCTATCCGTGTTTACATTCCTGCTTATTTATATAATTATGTTATGTTTTTCGATTATTTTTTGCTGCTTTGGGTTTTGTATTGGTCTATATTCATTGGAGTATGCCTTTTTGTGGCTAGATAGTGTACTTACTTGTCTCGTAGTTTTAATTAACTTCTTGCTGAATATTGTGTGGACTTCTCTTGGGATTTTACTCATAAGACTTGTCACTGTATTTATTGGGTGACTTAGTGCAGATCCTTCTATGAGTAGCGGCAAAGGGGAATTTTGGGCAACTATCTCTTTCTGCTGACGGTCTTGGACATACTTGTAGGTGTTTATATTTTGATATATTTTGCCTTTTTATGCGTATTAGGGGACTACGAGAAACACTATACATGTATATACCTACTTTTATATATCTTGTTGCCTTATATACATGGTACTTTATTTTCAGGTTTTCCTCTACTTAGGAATTTCGATTATATGCATAAATTACTCATATATTTGAAGTCTTCCGTTGTAAAGTGATAATGAAACATGATAGGTTAACTAACTAGCTAAACAAATTTATTTGTAATTATATGAAGAATAATCGGATAAGCTAGAGTTAGTTGGAAACGTGTAAACAACCAGTTAGGTCGCAAGGCGTCATAGATAAGCAGGCCATGACGTGGCAGGACTTGGTGATGTGTGATGTAGCATGGCGGTGCCCAGGGTTGCCTCAGAGTGCGAGGCCGTCACGAAATGTTTCGCGGCTTTCACGTATTTCCACAAGTCTTATTAAACTACAAAATTCATATTTAACAGTCATAACTGAATCCTAACATTTACATATCATTTCTAAGTCTCAATGGGATTTGAAATTCATTTTCAAGTTATAACATAGTTCAAACCAATCTACACTCCAACAACTTCATCTTTAGCCTCAGAACATAATTCATGCCTCCAGTTTCGGTCCTAAACTACTCATATGGCATTAAAAACAATTTACAAATCTACTATGAATCTTCAATTGGGATTTTAACTCAATTGACAATTTTAATCTTGCCAATTTCAAATCTCAATTTTAAAACTTCAACAAATCCCAATTTTACTCATTTTATCAATTTTTGGTGTCTTTTGCTTCGCCAAAACACCTAAACATTGTAATACAACATTTGTATGAGTCTCTCATTAATATTACAAATAAAACTACTATGAAATAAATCTTCAATACTTAGTCAAATTATGGGTAGTGCTGATTTTTCCATAGCGAGACCTAATGTTCCACTTTAAATTTTAACCTCTAAATGAATGGCTTTCACTAGAAACCTTTTTGACCATTGAAACATGATATTCCAAGATTCAAATGAACCTATTTGCATATATTTTTGAAATCCATAAGGCCTTTGAATCATTCTTCAAACACGACTACTCGCAACTGTCGAAATTGTAAATAATTTTTATAGTGGCTTGCAAGCTACCTTTGCACAACTTTTCCACCATCCAAACAAATATGTCTAACTTTGTACATTTCCATTATGTAAAATATGATAGATAAGGGTGAAAATGAGCCTAACCCCATGTAATTTGGATGACGTTTGATCCCTAAACTTATCGACCAACTTGCTTGCCTGCAAGCAGTTTTATACTTAGCCAAATTTTGGGACTTCTGTTCACGCCCTCAAAAACCAACCAAACTAAAGGCAAACTCAAAATCGAAATATTAAGATAAAAATATGATATATCAACTTCAAAACTGCCAAAGATCATTACCAAATACCAAGAATTGAAGAAATTAACCATACCCGACTCCTCCTACCTTAACACATCTCAAAAACATAAAAACTAAAATTTAACAACTGGATTTTCTCAATTCAACCCCAATTCTGAACCAAATATACACTAAATTGACTCTAAACAATAAAACATCTGAAACCTTTAAACTTTCCACAATCTGGCATCTAATTCAAACTTTGATGGAATAGTGTTATATAACTGTTCTTTGTTTTCCTGCCACTTAGGCAGGGCCGGTTCTGGAGGTGGGCAGGGTGGGCGACTGCCCTTGGCCCCCACATACAGGATAGGCCCCCAAATTTACTAATGTTGTACTAGCGTGTGGATATATAGCTTTTTTTAGTTTATCTCTTGATGTGCATGATTGACTCGATAATTACGTAGCATTGCGGAGGCCCCAATTTAGATGAATCTCGTCATATATGGCTAGTGTAATTAGGCTCATTATGTAGGCCCCACTTTAATCAATCTCTCTTTCTTTCTCTCTCTCTCTTTAAGAAGTGTCTCCTCTCCCCTTAATCTCGTTATCCCGCTATTCTCTTTTTATATAATAAATTAATAAACCTACAATTTTTTCTTTTAAAAACAATTGTTTTTATTAAACAAATGTTAGTAATATACATAAATTTAACAACATGATTATTTGTGCAATAGTAATAAATTAACAAAGTTAAAACATTTTCTTTTTCTAGAAATTAATTGATGCTTTAATTAAAAATTTTACTATTACCCAAAAAAAGATTAGCATTATTAATGGTAGAGACATTACTTGCCAAAAGATAAGGTTTGAGAATGCCGTGAATTCGGCCACCACTCAAATCAAAATAATATTTTTTTGTGATTAACTTTTTGCTTAAATTTTTCTATTATCCATATTGATCATATCTTTAAATATGTATATTACTTCTTACATATTAATTTGTTTAAAAAACACCCTTTTTTTAAAACAAAAACTCTCTATATAAAAATGTGCAGTTCATATAATTATATAAGTCTAATAACATTGTAAGTATATGGAAAAAATTCAACTAAGTCTAAATATATTTTTATAGAAAACAAAAATATAAAAGCCTAATTTCTCATGTCGTGTAACGACCCGCTTTAATTAATCCCGATTAACTGACAAATTACAGATTAAGATCCTAAGCTCAGACCCACGTGGACGTCGCGAAAAAGTTTAGAGCACGCTTAACAAGGCGAATTTTTTATATTTTTGTGTGGCGAGTGCTTGTTTATTTTACTATTATTTCATAGTTTGCACCGCGCTAATTGAGAATTACGCTTGGTCGGGTTTTACTCGTATGGTGACGAGAGTGTAGGACGTTGCGGTATACGCGTAACGCGTGTGTATGAGATAGTCTGGGATTTAGTTGTCACATCACACATCCCATTACATCACCAATCCAATCACCATACCTCAACCCATTCCCTTACTTTTCTCTCTCCTCTCCAAAGTCAACCAAAAATAAAAAAAATCAAAACAAAAATTTTTCTCTCCTCACTCACTCTCCCTCTACCCGAGCTTCTTCCTCCCCCTCTCATTTTCATTTTTCTCCCCTACTTCCAACTTCTCACCACCAAGCTCTCGATCACTCTCTCAACTCGGTCGCACATCCCTCGCAACGATCTCTCCACTCGGTGACGCTCGCGAAGATCTCCGAATCGAGGTGAGTGTGTCAATTTTTATTAACTTTTGTGGAGAAATCTAGAGTTTAATGGTGATGAGGTTGTTGTTGTTGATGTTGTTAGGTTGTTGGTGGTGTTGTTGTTGTAATTGTTGTTGTTGTGTGCTTAAAAAAAAAAAAAAGGAAAAAAAGAAAGCAAATCGTCTCTGCTATGCAGAGACGATTTGGAGAAGACGGTGGCCAGCAGGTTGGGCTCTGCTGCCGTGCCCATGTGGGCCGGCCGCCCAAGGCCAGGCGGGCCGGGCGACCCAGGCCCCGGTGGGCGCGCGCGGCCGGACTGGTGGGTCGGGCCGAGCTGGCCCGAACCCGGGTGGCCCTAGTTGGGCCGAACCGGGCCCAACCGAACCGGGCCCGGTTCGGGCCCAACGCACCCAAATTAATTTTAATTAATTAAAAATCTTAAAAATTTAAATAAAATACATTTTAAAATCAAATAAATATCGGAAAAATAGTTAGAAAATTATGGAAAAATACAAAAAAATCAAGAAAAATATAATAAAATGGGAAAAATATAAAATGTAGTTTTCGAGGACTTTTTGGGGCATCGGCACCCCGATATAACTCAAAAAGTGTGCCGAAATTAAACTTTTTGGAAACAAAATCTCAAATTTGAGTCACACTATAAATTCACTTAATGTGACTCTAAAATAACAAAAGTGATATAATTGGATACCAGGAACTTATGAGACTATAGTCGGGTATCGGGCGCGTATCTCGAGGTGTGAGAGGGACATTTTGGAGAGACATTTACGATTGTTTGAGGTAAGTAAACCTACGAGAAAGTCGGCTTAGAATTTACTTATTTTCATTGTAAATTATTTATTTCACATTACTTTTCGCCAGCTCAGTTTTCATGTTTACTCTATTCCCGCATGTGTCTGTGTATGGTCGAAGGGACGGTGTGACCCTTTTCCGGCTCTCTCGTTGATAATGATTCGATAATTGCTACGGTGTTGGTCATACCTTAGACTACGCGTGAGATATCTCTCAGCGAGTCAATGATCTTGAGAGCGAGTTCACGTGAGGCTCACCTCCGTCACAGATTTCCTCTCGTATGAGGCGTTGAACGGAAGTCTACCTTCCAACCAACAGAGTTCCTTATTTCGACCGTGAAGAGGGGGCGTGAATTTCCTCACCTCTAGGGCCTTCTCGGTTTAGTATTTACGTCCCAGGGCTCGACAGCTATACACCACACTCGCGTTCCATATTCTTGATTATCTCACGACTTATATTCATGCTTTACATTTCTGTTCATTTACTTTATATGCATGAATTGTTGTCGTTTTCTTGGATTTCTTGTGAATACTAACTGAATTTCTCTGGGATTTACTCACCTGGAACTTGTCATTGTTGTTGGTGGCAAGTTGCAGATCCTACGACGAGCCGGGGAAGGCGGTGATCGGCGACTACCTCTGATTTGGAGCGCCTCCACTAGCTTACTCGTAGGTGATTGTATTTACGTATATATACTTTTTGGGATCATTTTGGGAGACTTTTCACCTGATACATGTATATTGACGCCTATTATACATTTTTATCGCCTTAACTGATATACATGGTATCATTTTGTTGGGTTTCCACCCCATAGGTTGTTAATTAATGCATAACTTATTTACATTAATTATATGCGTGTTATTAAGACTTCCGCTATTAAAAATAACTTGAACATAATTAAATAAACAAATTAAGTTGTAAAACTTCTTAACTTAGCATATTTCGATAGAATATTAATCTTTTAAAACAACGAAATTTACTAAGTCGGATTACAAGATGGATGGTTCGCGGGCCGTCATATACAAGTGTGCAGGTGACGTAGCATGGCTTGGTGACGTGTCCGGCGACGTGGCGGTGCCCGGGCCGTCACAGTTGGTATCAGAGCCTAGGTTCAGAGGAACCTAGGGGAAAGTTTAATACAATCGAATAAAACTTAACAACGAACATTAGATGTGGAAACCCGAATATCCTAACTTAGAACTTTAGTTGGGGAAGCAAAGTGAGCGAGTAGTACTAGGACTTATATGTGTATATATTGATTGTAATACTTATGTACTTGTTTTACGACGCTGATTTGCGGCACGTTCGCGATTTGCAGATTCGACAAGGATGGACGCCCAGTTCTTCATACGGATGATGGGGGCCAGACGAGCGGCTCGACACCTGCCGACTCGGATCAGACCTTGCGCGACACGGTCGCACTTCATAGTTTGCAGCTCGAGGACATTCTTCGATTGCTTCGAGCGCAGGCACCGGCCCCTGCCTCACTCGCCGCCGCCACTACTATAGAGCAGACAGTTGTCGCTCCGACTGTTCAGGCGACCCCGCTCACGACCACTACTACCGAGACAGTACCAGCAGTCACTACACCATTGACTACGCCTGCCGTGGCACCGATACTGATTCCACCCCAGGAGATCACATTCGAGACCTCCTTATCAGCTGAGGCGAAGTTGATTAAGGAGTTCGTTCGTTTTCAGACAGACTACTATTATGGAGGCGGAGACCCAGAGGTAGCTGGGAAGTGGATCCTTTCACACGAGAAACTTCACGGACTTTTGAGGATTCACGACAGCATACGGGCTAGGATTTTTGGATTCATGCTTAGGGGAGATGCTGCAATATGGTGGACCGCCCATACAGCCGCCCACGGAGAGCCGAGTACGTGGGCAGAGTTCAAGAAATTTTTCTATGATCGATATATCCCGATTGCGATTCAGCTGAGACTGAGGGAGGAGTTCTTGACGCTGAGGCAGGGGGGCCCGACGATGTCGCAATACATGGAGTGATTCACATACCTGCTTACTTTTGCGATGGACGTAGCTGGGACTGAGCGACTTCAGGTCCACTACTTTATTCGAGGACTCCGACCATAGATTGGGGGCGCGATTGTGTCGACAGGAGCCAGGACTGTACGGGAATTTTACGAGAGGGCGTTGGCCCACGAGTCATTTTTGATGTGGAATGACGCCGTCCCCGCTCCAGTGCATCACGACAGCCATAGGGGCCAGGGGAGGTCAGACAGGAAAGGTAAGAGGAATCGTGATCAGAGAGATCAGAGGGGACATAGGCGCATATATGATGACGGTCAGACGATCAGCGCACATGCAGTTGTACCGGCACAACTACAACAGGTTATGGTAGTCCAGCAGCCGTTGAGACAGACTCAGGGTCAGGTCCAGAGAGGTAGAGACGGGAGTCAGTAGTGGCAGGGACAGGGCCATAGGGCTAGCGGACAGTAGGGTCAGGGCTCCGGACATAGGCAGAATGTCACGTATTTCAGATGTAAACAGAAGGGGCACTACAAGAGTGAATGTACCAAGGAGCCAGCACCACCACTAGCAGCTCAGCCAGTGCAGGCGAGGGGGCAGGTGCACGCAGTTGTCGCACCAGACCGTGATGCGTCTCGGCAGCTCGTCGAGGGTACGTTGATTATTTTTAGTCGCCCTATGCATACATTGATAGATTTTGGTAGTACATTATCATTTATTTCGGGACGGATGGTAGGAGAGTTTGGTTTGACACTTGAGAGCGTTAGCACCCACCTTATCCTCAGCACGGCCGCTGGGGATAAGATATATCCTAATCGGATTTGTAGAGATTGTCTAGTCGAGGTTGGTGGTCATCAGTTACCCATAGATCTCCGAGTATTAGAGTACCTAGAGTTCGATATACTCTTAGGCATGGATTGGTTGGCGGCATACCACGCGCAGTTGGACTGTTTTAGGAAAACCGTCATTTTCCAAATACCAGGGATTCCCGATTTCACCTTTACCGGAGTCGCGACATCACTTCCGATCACGAGAGGTAGGTTAGCTACCACTCAGGAAATGGAGATCCTCGCAAGGATAGTAGAGTCCGATGAGAGGCCAGTGACCAGACTTGAGGATGTCCCAGTAGCACGCGAGTTCCCTGATGTTTTTCCTGAGGATCTACCTGGCCCCGCCCAGACAGGTAGAGTTTATGATTGAGTTAGTGCCAGGTACACGGCCCATAGCGAGCAGACCTTAGCGTATGTCACGGCCAGAGCACGAGGAGTTGAGGGCCCAACTAGAGGATCTATCGAAGAAGGTTTTCATACACCCGAGTATGTCACACTGGGGAGCACCAGTCTTATTTGTGAGAAAGAAAGACGGTAGTATGAAGATGTGTATAGACTACCGAAAGTTAAATCAGATGATAGTCAGGAATAGGTATCCCTTGCCCAGGATCGATGACCTATTCGACCAATTGGCCGGAGCACAGTTCTTCTCAAAGATTGATATGAGATCTGGATATCATCAGGTGCTGATCAGAGAGGATGATGTACCTAAGACGACGTTCAGCACACGTTACGGGTTATTTGAGTTCACTGTCATGCCGTTTGGGTTGACAAACGCGCCAGCTGTGTTTATGGATTTGATGCATCGAGTCTTAAGGTCATTTTTAAATTGATTCGTGATAGTCTTCATCGATGACATCTTGATTTACTCCAAGACCCATGAGAGGAACTATCCAGTGCACGACTTGGAGCTTGTAGCGGTTGTATTTGCACTGAAGGTGTGGAGACACTACTTTTATGGTGAGAGGTTCACATTGTATACAGATCATAAGAGTTTGAAGTATCTTTTCACCCAAAAGGACCTGAATATGAGACAACGATGGTGGTTGGAATTGCAGAAAGACTATGACTTCGCTATCGAGTATCAGCCTGGGAAGGCGAATGTCGTAGCAGATGCCCTTAGTAGGAGATGATCAGACAGTGAGACGGTAGCTTGCAAGATGACCCACGAGTTTGATTTACTCGAGGCGGCAGCAGCTATGAGTTTGTCAGATGTTCCAGATACTGCAGAGGCACATATTTGCATACAGATGAGAGTACCGACAATATCTATTCCGCGCGTCTTGGAGTGTTAGAGACCCGATGTGATGTATCAGAGGTTCAGGGACATGGCACAGAGTTTAGATTACCCAGATTGGCGCGAGTCCGTTGATGAGTGTTTGAGACACCGAGGTAGATGTGGATTCCGACAGTGGCAGAGTTACGCGATGGTATTCTTCAGGAAGCTCACAGATCCAGGTACACATTGCATCCCGGCAGGACCAAAATGTACCATGATATGCGACGGTTATTTTGGTGGCCAGGGATGAATGCAGATGTCAGCCAGTATGTGAGGAGTTGTGAGGTGTGTCAGCAGGTTAAAGCTGAGCACAGGAAGCTTGGAGGACTATTGCAACCACTACCTATCCCACAGTGGAAATGGGAACACATCATTATGGACTTCGTCAGTGGGTTGCCGACGACTTTGTGCAAACACGATGCCATTTGGGTAGTCGTGGATCGACTGACGAAATCAGCGCATTTTATCCCAATCTCCATGAAATACAGTTTTCCACAGCTGAGCACGCTCTTCGAGCGAGAAATAATCCAGACTGCACGGAGTGCCAATATCTATAGTGTTAGACAGAGATAGTCAACTTACTTCGCAGCTTTGGCAGGCTATGCAGGAGCGGTATGATACCAGATTGCAGTTCAGCACGACTTTTCATCCGCAGACTTACGGGCAGTCTGAGAGACTTATTCAAATTCTTGAGGACATGCTCAGAGCCTGTGTGCTACAGTTTGGAGGGTCATGGGAGAAGTTTTTGCCACTTTGCGAGTTTGCCTACAACAATAGCTATCAGGCTAGTATTGGGATGCCATTATTTGAGGTGCTATACGGAAGACCATGCAGATCACTAGCTTGCTGGGCAGAGCCCGAGGACGTAGCTGCCGTTGGGCCTGAGATTGTTGTAGATCACACAGAGAAAATTAGGCTGATTCGTCAGAAGTTACAGGCTGCTCAGGATAGACAAAAGAAGTACGCGAACAAGTACCACGATGGGCTGAGTTATGAAGTGGATGATTGGGTCTACTTGAAGGTTTCTCCCTTGAAGGGCCACCAGAGGTTTGGGATCAAGTGAAAGCTTGCACCAAGATTCATCGGGCTGTTTCAGATAGTCCGACGAGTTGGGGAGGTTGCTTATCAATTGAGATTGCCGAGCCAGTTGGCAGGGGTGCATGATGTTTTTCACATTTCTATGTTGAGGCTAGCCAGATCGGACCGAGACCGATGGTTGATATGACTAGGTTCGAAGTCAGACCGGATGTGACATACGAGGAGCACCCCATTGAGATAGTGGATCGCAAGGTACAAACTCTCAAAAGGAAAGAAATACCACTTGTACTCGTTCGATGGCGGTATCATAAGAACGAGGGTCTCACTTGTGAGAGAGAGTCTACCGTGCGAGAGCGATACCCCCACTTGTTCCAAGGTAAAGATTTAATTAAATTTCTTCGGGACGAAATTCCTTTTAGTTGGGAAGATTGCAACGACCCGCTTTAATTAATCCCGATTAACTGACAAATTACAGATTAAGATCATAAGCTCAGACCCACGTGGACGTCGCGAAAAAGTCTAGGGCACGCCTAACGAGGTGAAATATGTTATTTTTGTGTGGCGAGTGTTTATTTATTTTACTATTATTTATTTTACTATTATCTGTTATTTTTGTGTGGCGGGCCGAGCCGACCCGAACCCGAACCCGGTGGCCCTAGTTGGGCCGAACCGGGCCCAACCGAACCGGGCCCGGTTCGGGCCCAACCCACCCAAACGAATTTTAATTAATTAAAAATCTTAAAAATTTAAATAAAATACATTTTAAAATCAAATAAATATCGGAAAAATAGCTAGAAAATTATGGAAAAATACAAAAAAATCAAGAAAAATATAATAAAATGGGAAAAATATAAAATGTAGTTTTTGAGGACTTTTTGGGGCATCGGCACCCCGATATAACTCAAAAAGTGTGCCGAAATTAAACTTTTTGGAAACAAAATCTCAAATTTTAGTCACGCACTATAAATTCACTTAATGTGACTCTAAAATAACAAAAGTGGTATAATTGGATATCAGGAACTTAAGAGACTATAGTCGGGTATCGGACGCGTATCTCGAGGCGTGATCGGGACATTTTGGAGAGACATTTGCGATTGTTTGAGGTAAGTAAACCCACGAGAAAGTCAGCTTAGAATTTACTTATTTTCATTGTAAATTATTTATTTCACATTACTTTTGGCCAGTTCAGTTTTCATGTTTACTCTATTCCCGCGTGTTTCTGTGTATGGTCGAATAGACGGTGTGACCCTTTTTCGGCTCTCTCGTTGATGATGATCCGATAGTTGCTACGGTGTTGGTCATACCTTAAACTACGCGTGAGATATCTCTCAGCGAGTCGATGATCTCGAGAGCGAGTTGACGTGAGGCTCACATCCGTCACATATTTCCTCTCCTATGAGGCGTTGGGCGGAAGTCTACCTTCCAACCAACCGAGTTCCTCATTTCGACCGTGAAGAGGAGGTGTTGATTTCCTCACCTCCAGGGCCTTCTCGGTTTAGTATTTACGTCCCAAGGCTCGACAGCTATACACCACACTCGCGTTCCATATTTTCGATTATCTCACGACTTATATTCATGCTTTACATTTCTGTTCATTTACTTTATATGCATGAATTGTAGCCGTTTTCTTGGATTTCTTGTGAATACTAACTGAATTTCTCTGGGATTTACTCACCTGGAACTTGTCATTGTTGTTGGTGGCAAGTTGCAGATCCTACGACGAGCCGGGGAAGGCGGTGATTGGCGACTACCACTGATTTGGAGCGCCTCCACGTGCTTACTCGTAGGTGATTGTATTTACGTATATATACTTTTTGGAATCATTTTAGGAGACTTTTCACCTGATACATGTATATTGACGCCTATTATACATTTTTGTCGCCTTAACTGATATACATGGTATCATTTTGCTAGGTTTCCACCCCATAGGTTGTTAATTAATGCATAACTTATTTACATTAATTATATGCGTGTTATTAAGACTTCCGCTATTAAAAATAACTCGAACATAATTAAATAAACAAATTAAGTTGTAAAACTTCTTAACTTAGCATATTTCGATAGAATATTAATCTTTTAAAACAACAAAATTTACTAAGTTGGATTACAAGATGGATGGTTCGCGGGCCGGCATATACAAGTGTGCAGGTGACGTAGCATGGCTTGGTGACGTGTCCGGCGACGTGATGGTGCTCGGTTTTCCTCGGAATTTGGGGCCGTCACATGTCGCCATTGACCCTAAAAATGTTAGGGTTGACCCTGCACTTAGGCTAGTCCAATAGTTAGGAAAAACAAGAAGAATCAATGGGGAATAATGAAGAAAACGAAAAGAGAAAGATGAGAGATGAAGATCGAATGGGCAAGAGAGAACAAGAGTTTCGTTAGAGTGAGGTTACATAGCTTTAGAGAGGAAGAGTGAAACGAGAGATGTGAGAGTAATATCCTAAATTTCCTTAGTTCACACTTAAAATTAAGTTTGATCTTGGTAATTGATTGAAATACCCTCAAACCTATCCATTTACTTTCACCCCTCTATTGCCCTTATGTCTTTTCACATTCCCATTTTATTTTATATTAATTCTTAAACTTTTATACACATTTTAATTCATAAATAAACCCCCGTAATTTATCCCAAATTCCACAAAATTTGAGAATTAATCCCAACGCACTTCGAAACACACGAACAATGTGTTTAAACCTTAACTTGACCTTATTTCGCATCGAATAGAGTATAAAATATCCACTAGTCACTCAACATACAAAAATAATATTTTAACTTATGATTTTCAATCTATAATGCGTGGGTCCCACTTAAGAATACTTAATTAGTCACTTGATAAAGTTTATGAAATTCTTAAATTTCACAGAAAAGAAGCTAGCAACAAAAGTAGACACGTCAAACTAGCAGCTCAACTAAATATAAAGGAAAGAACAGTACGTTCTTTTCATTTCATTTTCTTCCTTCTCAAATGTCTCGACACTCATATTTCACGATTACAAGCTCTAGACGTCCATTGTTCTCTTGGCTTCTCTATGCAAATTAGTCGAGCATTGCGTAAATAGCACTTTGAGCTAAGTTCTTGCAGTGGAAACAAGGGATTCGGCTTAGGATTTGGAAAATTCCCAAATTATTGCTATTATCCTTAATTCTATAAAATTTTTACAATTTCTCACAATTTTTCGTGGGGTTTTGATAGGAAATGATTAAAATTGTTATGAATTTATGTATTAAGTAGATTTGCATTTATTTTGAGTTATTTTTAGCGATGTAGGTTAGGGTTTTATTTGGTGGAATAAATGGAAATCAGTTGAAAACTTATTTGAATCTATTTTCAGTAGTTAAATTTGATTTGTATTGTGATTTTTGAGGAGTTGATCAGTGTTTTTGATCATTCCGGATGTGATGGATATGAATAACGTTTTGATATTGTAATGAAAAGGTTTCGCGGTATTCGGTTCCAAGTTTGTGGAATTCACTTACGAAAAAATCGATTTGGAGAATTTTTGTCAGTTCAAAAATTATCGAAGTTGCATGTTGAGCAGAGCATGCAAGAAACTCCATAATTTATCTATTTCTGATTCGATTTGAGTTTTTCTTGGAGTTTATAAAAATTAAGAAGCGAAGCCGTACAACTTTCTTTTTGATTAATATGTCGAATCTTGAGGTTTTCAAAGCTAAAAATTTACCCCGAGTTAGCTAGTTGAAATGTGATGCCTCCCCACAGCTAAAGGTGGGTCGCCCGACAGAGAGTGCCACCAAGTGGCATTTCAAGATTGTGTAATGACCTCTAAAACTCTAACGTGTGCCAAGTGGCATTTCAAGATCGTGATCTAGACTTGGTGTAATATGGCGTGACTCGATTAACCTTCGAAAGTTGATAATAAGGTTTTTTATTTTTGTGTGACGTTTGTAATATTTAATTATATTCGAAAGCACAAAGCTTTAATTTATATATTTAGCATTAGTTCATTAATGTGAGAGTAAAAAATTCCTCGAGATATGCGAGACGAGGGTATATGGGATGAGTAGGTAAAACATTTAGGACTTGATTCAATTTCTAACATAGGTTTGATGTGATTCACTTGGAGTTGTAAGTTATACGGCCTAAATTAGATGGTTTAATAAGGTTAAGTGGCTAAGTTAGATTACAAATTCCTAGAGCCTTTGATGAACATAGGGATTTGAAGAACTAAAAACATCAAGGGTTTAAGAATAAGGGTATAACTTATATGTAACTCATTTGCTTGTCTTAACATGCATAGAGAAGCAAAAACTCCCATACTAATTAGAGAAAAAAAAGAAGGAAAGCTAAGAGTTGCTAGAAGATTTGATTTGAAAGGGTGAAATTAAAGATTTCTTTGGGTGTATTAGATTTTTAATAACAACCTCAAGTTTAACTTCAACCCTAGGTAACAAATTACAATCCTTGCATTGATCATAATTTGGGTTTTGTTCAAACTATGGTTATGAAATATTAGGGTCTCTTTTTGCCATACAATTGTGCTCTAATGAACTCTAATTTTCATTAAATGAAAGGCTTTTCCAATGCGTCACAATTTTTGTATTCAATTTTGGGGTTTCAAGGTTCATGAATGTGAAAACTTTAATTCTTAGGAAATGAATCTTGAATTTTATGTTGAATGAATTATAATCGAGGTAAAACCCAATTGAGGGCCCTCTCTAGTAGGTTTTAAAGCTCCATATAGGTGGGTATAGACTCAAGAGTCAGCAAGGAAGACAGGGGTTCCAAACCCACTTTCTCTCTGTTACTAATGGCGTCGTGGGATCCATGCCCATAGTGCAAAACCCAAATTTTTGGTCAATTTTTCCCATTTTGGCCGAGACTTTAGGAACTTCTCCGGTGTTCCAAATATTACCAAACTATTCAGAATACATGTTTATATGATGAATTTAATGTCCAAAGACTTTCGTGTTATCCCTAGATTTCTAACCTGGTTTTTAGTCCGCATTTTGAATGATGTATTCAAATAAACTAGCAACAAATGGATCTTCATTTTAAGTTCTTCAGAGGGTAAAACAATTTTGAAACTTGACCAAACTTTCCAGAATACATGTTTATGATATTTTTCATTGCCCGACAATCTTCATGTCAATCTGAGACGTCTAATATAGATTTTTATCCGATTTTCAAAATAAGAAATCCTAAGTCCATGGATGGACTATTTTGAAGTTAAATGTTTAAAATAGAGTTAAGAATCATCTCTTGATGTTTCTTGCTGAAAATACATTGAGAAACACAAAAATTGGTTATTCAAACATCAAGTAACCTCTCTGAATGATTTTAACCATAACACGAGACATGACAAGGACAAAATGATTGGACTTTTGAAGATAAGTCCTTAATGAACTATTTTGGGTTTTAAAATGTTTTGAATGACTTATAATGGTTTCTTATTGAGTATTATGGCCGATTTTAAGTCGATAAGCATTAAAGTTTCAATTTGAGCGGTATGGGACTCTTTCCGAGTATTTTTTTAACATCACGTTAAGACATTTTAGGAAACTCTAACTTGGAATAAACCTCATGAAACCATTAGAGAACTGAATTGAATTAAATGAAACTAAGATAAGTTATAAAGACTCTAACATACTTAAAATTGATCCTAACGAATACTACAAACTTTGTATATAGAATTAGGTGTGAATTTGGTTGGGAGACATGTTGGATCCGCGAGAGCATGTTGATCCTAGGTAAGTAAACCAGTAAGGAAATATATAATAATTCATGCATGTCTATATTTTTCTTGCACTTTTAAATTACATTCTTATAGACTTTCACTCCTCATATGAGTGTTTGAGGACCAAGTGAACTGGGAAGGTGACTCCCATGTGCGGTGGTCATTATCTACCAGCACCACATCCTGAGTAACTTGACTTGGGTCGTGATAAAATGTGTTTTATTTGAGAAGCCTTTGATATCTGTCATCCACGATGTCTAGGTACAGTAGGTGTTGTCGCGTTCCTAAGACAAGAGTTTGCCTGGCTTTGTCATGACTCAGGATTGTCGTGAGGTGGTTCATGTCTCTAACGGGGCTTGGATCACTTAGATTCCTCTCCATTAAATCTGATAACAATCATTTACTTTTGTTTCTATTTCACAATCTCATTATCATGCATTTACTTAATTTCTAGCTTATTTATTTTGCCGTAAGATCTTTAAGCTGCTTTACTCATTCTTTAAAGTACTGTTTGTATCCTTCCGGCTTTACTGATTGGAATTATCTCATCTGGTGACAATTGCAAGTCCCTTTTTAGAAAAAGAAAGGAGCCAATGTTTGGTGACTTCTTTGAGCTTCCCTTAAAGTCGGCTTCTACTTTTGCTACACACATGTCTTTATTTTTAGCGAGGATAAGACATCGGTGATTGGTGACTATCTTCGAGGACATCAAAGCGGCCCTCCTCTTTTTTATTTTGTAGGTTTGCTTTTTGTATTGTATTTACTTATATATTGGATGATTTGACACACTATGGTTCTATTTGGGTTATGAGTGACAAATACATGCATATTGCTTCTGATTTCATACTCGTCAGCAGATATACATGCCATCTATATACATTGAGTAGGGTTCCACACTATAGGATGTCAAGACTTTTAACATATAAGTTGTTAAATTGTTTAAGTTTATATTTTTCTGCAAATTCTATTGAAACTTGTGAATCTAATAACTCAATTTAAAATACTGAATTAATTATAATAAATGAATGAGAAGGCTGACTAGGCTTGCGTTCACCTTACAAAGTGCCGATTTGGGGGTTCACGTCAACCTAGGTTAGGGGCGCCCAGTGGGTGGGGACTGGGGCTATCACATATCAAAGCCTAAGGTTTAAAACCTAGATCTCAGACTAATCTACAATTAATTATAATTAGAAAACCAATGGAATTTAGAGTGGAACCCTATGATCCTAACTTAAGCTCTTAGTTAGGAAGGGAAGAGAGTTTGGGAAACTAAAACTTGATGTACAGGGGAGGCTATATGAAATGTCCCAGCTATTCACATCTTACAGCCATCAGCTTGAGGAGATCCTTTAGCTATTGAGGGCACAGGCTGCACTATAATTTTCGCCATCTATGACAACAATATCCCTTACTCTTGATGGGAACAAGCCTATTGTATAGGCCACTCTAGTGGCTCCCATCATACTAGCAGCGTCAGTTATTACTGAGATAGTGCTTGTGCAAACCGAGATAGTACTACCTACACCCCTACTATAGCAAAAATAGTGCCACCTACGCCTACAAAGATGAGTATAGGGGCGACAACTAAGGCGAGATAGTCACGTGAGTTTTAGAGATATGGACCTGCTAAGTTCTATGAGGGCATAGATCTCAAGGTCGTAAAGAAGTTTATGAAGAGCCGTGAGAAGACTCATAGTATCCTTGCCACCCCGGAGCACATGAAAGCCATAATATCGTCGACATTACTTTTTAGAGAGGTAGGTGCTTTATGGCGTAGCATGGTAGCTATCAAGGGAGTGCCCAAGGACTAGGTAGAGTTTAAGAGGCGGTTCAACTTGGAGTACTCCCCACTTTTAGTTTTGAAACAGAAAAGTGCTAAGTTTAATAGTTTGAGCTAGTACCCATGAGAGTCTCATTCAATATATTAGTCATTTTTCTAAAATAGCTTGAGTACGCAGGTGGTATAGTGGATACTGACACAAACCTATGACACATGTCGAGCGTGTACAATAAGTTTCCCATATTTTCTTATTTTTTATAGTAGTGGTAAGTTATATTGTCTCTAGAGGGATTTTGCAAACTTTCTAAGACAAAAGGTTTTCCAAGGGTTTTTGCAATTTTACTTTATTTTAATTAAAATAGGAATTCAAATTATCTAATCAAACTAAAACAAGTAAATAAACTAATTAAACTAATTAAACTAACACAATTCAAATTCACTAACACTAAATATTTTAAATTCAATTCAAATCAAATCAATATGAAACAAACATAAAAAAAATATCCAGAACAATGAAATATAAACCATTTTGAATCCAAACATATTAGTTAAAATATAGTCATAATCATACCATCACTATCTCGTGAAGTATTCTTGAAGCATTAAATCTAAATCATAAGCATAATTGATAACCTTTATCAAGCCATTTGTGTTCCTAATATCAATAGAAAAGCCACATTCTAATCTTATCACTATTAGTTCTATTAGTTCTTTGAAAGCTCAAAGATAACTTATAGAAACAAAACACCATTATACTCTATGAAAACTTCTTACTACTAAGCCAATATTATCGGAATTAGCCATATTAATTTCACACTTAGAACACAATTTACCTAAGACATATAAATGGTAAAAGACCTTTTAAATTAACCCTAGTTCCTACTTTAAATTAGATTTAGAACATAAATATCATAATGCACATTCTAGACTATGTATGCAATACAAAGTTTCTTAATTGTAATATGCAAAAACAAATATATTAAAACCGTGAATTGACATATACGATTAAGTTTAAAGCCTTAAACACAAATTCTTCTTCATTATGATTATATTGCAAAACGGTTTAAGTTTATGTTCACACTTTGTTTAGATTTATAAATTATCACACATATTCAAAATAAATATTGCAATAAAATAAATAAAAGACATTAATGAAAAATACCTTTTATTAATTACTTGAATCTCCAAAAAGTCTTTAAAAGCAAGAATAATAAAACAAAACTAAACTCAATTGAAAATAGTCTAAAACTAATTAAGGACACTTAATTTTGAAGCCATAGGGTCATATATATAGTATCCTATAGTGTACATATCCCAATCGAACTAAAACTCCTTGTTTTAATCTAATATTCTCGTGGCCAACATCAGCAAATCCTGACTGAATCCTCCTTCTCAGCTAAATCGCTAGGAAAATCAGTGGAATAACGACTCTGTTGTTCATCAATTTCTGTAGTGAGTCTTAGTTCATTTCCTGAATCACTGATGAATTGCTAGACTTTATTTACTGCCGATTTATGTAGCAAATCCTACTTTATTTTTTGAATCACTTTGGAATCGCTGACTATTTCTTTCAATTGATTGAGTTCTTTACTTTTCTTCCCCTTTCCTTTCATTTTCTTCATATAACCTTAATATAACATGAAATCACAAAAATAAGAGAAAATCTAGTGTAATATATGTTGGGGCATGTGCCCTAGGTCAATCTTATGAACGTTGTTTGTATTACTGTTTTAGTTAATAAAATAAAGGTTTTAATTTGTTGTTCATTATTATAATTAGTTTGCATGTTTGCATTATAATAGTATCCATGGATGTATATTGAAACATCATAATTTTCGTAAGCAGTCATTATACTAGGAACTATAATGAAATAAGACTAGTGTGAGTCTTGATCGATGGTCATGTGATGATCATGCATATATATATACGAATCAAGATCATGAGTACATGTTAGGGAACAACGTACTAGACCAAGTCTCTATGAGAACTCCAAATGGATTAAGTCATAGGTTTTACTCATGATATATATATATATATCATCTAGTCCTCTGACTTGAGATTATCAGGGATTTCAACATTAGGATCATAGTGATTTGACAAAATCAAATATAGTCTTGATCTAAACGATTAAAAAGATTGTGATTGGTTACTATGTGAATAATGTGTGAATGTGTGTAATTGAGATAGAATTTGTCCTTCTTGTTTAGAGAAAGATATCAGGATATGTTAGACTAAAAATGGTCAAGTTATAGTGAATTGATATGATTAATGTCACTTGGATGTTTTCAGTCTATGTAGAAATCAAGACTAGTACGATTAAATATTAAGGGTGACTTTTTCGTGCCTTATATTTAATCAAAGGATATCATACGACAAAAAGATATGATATACACTATTGATTAGGTGGTATCAATTTTGATCTTCATGCAACTTAGGTAGTCAAAAGGCCTTACTAGAGACCGCTTATGACTCGTGTACCAAAATGGATTTGGTTAACTGCCAACGTTGCATGAACCTATTGGGTCTTAGACAAAGAATGATTTTGCAAGATTTTAGATGACTCGAAACAATGAATTTTATATGATAAAATTTGTAACATAAAGTCTTTATGACGTGTCATATTAATACCACCCTAAATAGTAAATCACTTACCCAGCTTTATACAAAAGTTGTATAAATAGGCGTGCTAAGTGAATTCACATTATGGGACAAATGAAAGTTGGAATCTAATTTTCATTTTAAAAAAATGAGTTAGGTTTCTCAACCGTTCTAGAGTTTTAAGGAGAACAAAAAATTATTTTCGCGTTCTCTTTTAGGCTAGCACTTGAATTCTCGATTGTCGTTCTGTGTGGATTTCTGACATAGGAAATTTATCTCTAGCAGAGTCTTAAACATCGATCAACACAAAGAAGCTAACTAGCATTTGAGGTATGGTTTATTTTTGTTAATCACTTTAATGGAATTCATATTTGATCCTGTTAGGGTTTTGAAATAAAATTTTGAAATTTTCGCTACATTTTGAACCCCCAAACCCAACAATATAGCTTTTTACATCTAAAATAACTTTAAAAATACTATAAAAACTTTATAATTATTGACTTATCAAATACTCTCAAACTCAACACTTTATTGTCCCAAGTAAAGGAATACTCTCAATTATATTATCTTTTCATTCCTTATTTTGATGTCATAATTACTAACTCTTATTCTTAAACAACAGTAATCATTAAAAAGAAACATATTACCCTCATGTAAATACAAATTATGATATAATAATAAGTCAATAATTAAATAATATTTTTATAGTACATTTTATGGTGATTTTGGATGTGAAAAGGCTATATTACACTAGGTTTTCTCTTATTTTTATGATTTCACGTTAAGTTAAAGTTATGTGAAGAAATGCAAGAAAAAAGAAAGAAAATAAAGAATTGAATCAAGTGGAGAAAATGCATAGGGAATCAACAATGAAATAGGGAGAATACATGAATCGCCAACCAAATCGGTGAACCTTAGAGGAAGATTTCCATTCATTTTCCCAGCGAATCGGGATAAATAGAGGATCTGGTCAGGAATTGCTAGAGTCAATTTTGAGAATTTTAGAGTAAATCAAGGAATTTTAGTTTGATTGGATATGTACTACTTTGAATACTATATATATGAACCGTAGGCTTCGAAACTTAGTGCTTTTGAGTAGCTCTTGATCATCATTTAAGTCTTGATTGCTTTTGGAGCCATATTATAGTTTATTTTCTATATGTTTAGTTTAGTTTTATTGTTCATTGCTATTGGAGAAGCTTTGGAGATTCAAGTATTCAATAAGAGGTATTTATTAATGTCTTTTAGTTATTTTAGTGCGATGTTTATTATAAATATGTGTGAGTAGTTCATTAATCTAAACGTAGTCCGAACACAAACTAAATCCATTTTGTAATGTAGTCATAATGAAGAAGAATTTGTATTTAATGCTTTAAACTTAATCTATACGTCAATTTACTATATATTTAATAGATTGTTATTTCCAGAATACAATCATGAAACTTTGAATTGAATGCATAGTCTATAATGTGTATTGTGATATTTAGATTCTATATTTAATTTAATGTGGTTTTTCCATTAATATAAGGAAAACTGGCGGCTTCATAAAGGCTATCAACTTACTTATGATTTAGGTTTAATGAAAAAATACTTTATAATATGATGAAAGTATGATTATCACTTTGATTCACGCAGTATGTTTGGATACAAAATTGATTAATGTTTTATTGTTCTAGATATTTGTTTAGATGTTTGTTTTATATTGAATTAAATTGATCTAATTTGGTTTGAATTTGATTTGTGTTAGTTAAGTTAGTTTAAGTAATTTAATTGATTGTTATAGTTTGTTTGGATAATTTTAATTATCGTTTTATTTAAATTAATTAAATTAGAGTAAAATATTAAAAACTATTGGATAACCATTTTTCTTAAGAAGTTTGCAAAATCCCGGTGGAGACGATCTCACTTATCACTACTATAAATAATAAGGATATATGAAAAACTTGTTGTACACGCTCGACATGTGTAAACTTTTGATGCCGTTGCCGGGGATTTTTATATATTTTCAAAGGAGTTTTAGACGTTGTATGATCTACACAATTTATCGTTCTAAATCCACATGATTTTTACATTCATTGGATCGTAAGGTAGATATGACTTTCAATCCTAATTTATGACAACAACAACAACCTAAGGAACACCAAGCTTCAACAATGGAAGCCAATAATAATATTAATGATATCACCAATAATAATGATAATAAAGAACTTAATTTTAGGCAAGCCAATCAAAATGACACAGCTTACGAGCCAATGTGTATTGCCTATCCTGAAGCATTTCTTGAATTTGCACTAAGATCTGGATTCATTAGTGCCTTACCTAACTTTTATGGTAAAGATAATGAAGACCCCCAGAAATTTATAAGGGAATACCAACACAAAGTCATTTGGATGAGACATAAATATGGTATGTTAGAACAAGTCATACTTAAGAGTACAAGATTTGTTGTTTTATCTTCTTCAAGATTCAATAACTACATGTGCTCAAATGTTAGAAGCTTTCAGTCATCGCCTAAATTCTTAATTCTAGTTTAATTCCTTAATCAGGATCATTGACCCGTAATGTATGACCCGCATCATGATATGTGTACTGACCGAGGCAATGTGACTGAGGTAGATGTTATATTTGTTATGATGTATGCCTAATGTATTGTATATGTATAGACTACTAAGTCACTCCTACTTGTGTTTAGATGGTGATACGTGAGCTAGGATACATCTCGAGATGTGTGTCGATGTGGGATCGATGTAGATAGTGATATTGTAAGCTAAATTAAGTTAAATGTGGCTCAGTTAGCTAATGTGATGTAGCTATAGTTTAATGTACATTAATGAAGCCTAAGTTAAAAAAATAAAGTCTTAGTGTTTGATGTTCCTCGAGATACGTATGGACACATCACAAAATAAATTAAGTTATGAATGTGTATTATTAAGGGTGAGTTAGTGAAGAGTTAGTGGATTGTAAATCATGATGTGAGTCATTAGATTAGCTTCGAGATGGGTGTACACATTAAGATCAATGGCTATAGCTTAACCTTAACTATATACATATATATGAGATGGTTTGTACATGCAAATCATTTTCATTACTTACCTTAAGAGAGAATGAATCTGGAGAGAAGAATATTATAGAGAAATAAGTGATTTAAGAAGGAAGGTTTGGTGAATTTGAAGAAATTGGATCAAGTTAGAGGTGTTGAACAACTTGGTAAGTGATCGACACCTTTAGTTTTGTACAAATTGATGAATTGATGATTATAAATGAAATGTACGTTGTTCTTATGATTATGGAGGATGCGTGGGGTCTTTAATGAAGAGTAACAGAGATCCAATGCTTTAGAGATGGACATTTGAAGAAGGAAACTCAGAAATTTGGAGTGTAAAATTTTTGGGATTTTCGGCATTTAGCGCGATAGGCATGCTTGCTTGCAATCTACTTGCATGTAGCGCGGTCAGGGGGTCTCTAGCGCACTAGATAAACTCCCCAACGTGCTAAGTGCTCTGGAGAACAAAATTTCTATAATTTGTTTATTTAAATATAAAGACTTTAAACAAGCCTAACATCTTAACTAAAGGTCTAAACACACTCGAAAACATGTGTAATCATACTAACAACCTAAGGAAGAGTCTCGAAGGTTTAGGTACGTGTTTTGAGGTGTCGGGAAGCCAGATTAGCTTAGGAAATTTCGTGGATTATAAGTAAACTGATTGAGATATTTATTTTCATTTTTTCCTATTATGTTTTTCATTTACAGTCATTTGGAATGATTTACCTATTATACTGTAGATGCTATGACTTTGTCATTTCATCTCATTTCATGAATTTCTTTTATCATGACATCATTTGTTGATTAAGTGGTTTCATTGATTCTAAAGCATGTGCTATGTCATTCTTGATTGTATGAAGAATATAGTCAAATGAAATAGCATGCTATTAGGTAGGATATTTATGGTATTGTAAATTCATTTTCCTTTGTGCATTAGTTATGTAATTTCATTGTTGGGTTCCTAAATCGTGTCATGTCTTGAATTATGAAAGTAATTCTTGTATCTAGGACCATGATATGATAGAGATGAGTGCGACACACAGAGTCAGTAGATTTCTAGGGTTGTCGCGATCTCACCACTAGCTTATGCAGCATACGATGTATGAGACCCGAGGTTGTTGACAAGTATACATCACATGCGAGGGGCATTTGTGAGTATTTATTTATGTGATGGACATTTGTGAGGATGTGCAGGCATTAATAAAATTGTTTACTCAGTAAATAGTGGAATAAGGCTGAAGTGATGTAACTCACGGCCGACCGACCCTAGATCATTACTAGTTAGCCGTGTATTAGTTTCTTACTGTTTAGCTGAAGTATCTTTTAGCATGATTTTTTTTCATTATAGTTGTTATTGTTATTATTTCAGATACTTGTTGCATATTTGGAAATGTGGATAAATTTCTCTCAGTGTTACTTTCTACTTTCTTATGCTCACCTTCCTTTTTATGACGGTGGGTGCAGATCCATCGAGTAGCAGACCAGACAAAGAGAAAATTGGCGACTACCTTTGAGCCACTGGAGTGCTGCTACATCTGATATTGAATAGATTTTGATTTTTTTTTTATAACTTATATATGTTTCTTATATACTTTTGGTGTTGTATATTATGGGTTGTGAGATAGTCACCCGACTAGACACGAGTTGATATATTGTTATTGGCGTTCAGTTATATATATGCATGTGATCTTTGTTTCTTAGTTTTGTACATATTAAGATTTATATTAATGGCATCCACTATTTTATTAAGGCTTTCGCTAAATAAGATTAATTTTATAGAAATATTAATTAACTCTGAAATGCTAAATAGTACAAAGATGATTTTAATGCTTATATGAAAGTTAGCTAGTTAGGAGATAAGATTGAAAAAGCTAACTAATACATTGGAAAGTCATATGTGGTAGAGGTTAGGGCTAATGATGGGATTAGGCCGGGTGGTGCCTTAATTTGAAAAAGGGTCGTCACACTTTTCTAGATCAATATGCGCCAGGAAGAAAGATTAGTTCCTATATAGAACAAATCACAGTTGTAAAGATGAAAGTTGCTGAAGATTTTAATGAATTTTAGGATATATTTCAAATATTAATTTCCTCTTGCCCACAAAATGGATATACACAAAGAGCTTTATTAGAATATTTCTATGAAGGACTCGATCATTTTTAAGAAAAAATATTAAACATTGTATGTGGTGGATCTTTATTCGATGTAACACCAACTTTAACAAAAGAGGCTATTAAAAAAATGGCCGAACAATCCAAATAATATGGTGAAGAGAATGTGACATCATGGAAGAAACTTATGAAGTCCGATGAACCTACAAATCTTGCATAATTTTATGACTCAAAGTCATCAAAACTTTACGTAGATTTCTCAAAATCATATTACAACTGATACATATATTAATGAGTTAAAAAATCAATTAAGTCCGATGAACCTACAAATGAATAGGTTAAGTTATCAAACTAAAGCATCTACTTAAACTACTACTATAAACCAAGCACAAATTAATGCTTTCTTTTGTGATAATGAAAAAGAGACACATATACCACAAAAGATACCTAAGAGAGGTAAAAAAAAGTATGAAAAATAATTGAAGAAGAAGAAGAGATGATGGCCAATGTAATTCCTACTAGAGAATGTATAGCTGAACAATTAAAATATAAACCTATTCTTGAAAGATTGTACCTATAGTATTTAGCCAGAGTTGAAGCTTATGAAAATTCTTTACAAACTACTGAAAATAGTTAATAATGATAAAATTCCTAATAAATTAAACGAAGATTTGTATTCTATTTCTCCCACTCCATAACGATTAGCAGATGCTAGGAAGGAAGAAATTAATGAACACATTTTTGAAGCATTTAGGAAACTAGAAATTAATAAGCCTTTGATAAAACCGATTATGCAATTATCTAATTATGATGAAGTTTTAAAAGAATTCTTTGAATCTAAAGACAAATTTTTAAAGGAATCTAAAGAAAACTTAGGGCTAAAGGTGTTAAATTTTTTTTAAAAAAATACTTGAGAAATGTTCCGATCCAGGAATGTTTGAAATATTTATCACAATAGGAACTTCCTCTATTAAATTTGCTATATGTGATCTCGGAACATCAATTAATATAATGCCACTTAAATTATATAAATCACTAAAAATAGGATCGTTGACTAATACACCTTTTAATCTTACTTTAGCTGATAATTCGTTTACTAAACCATATAAATTATTACAAGACATTTTAGTGAAAGTAAATGATTTAGTAGTCCAGCTAACTTTTACGTCATGGAAATGAGAGATCCAATATCACCTAATACTCCGCCTATATTATCAGGTAGACCTTTTCTTAAAACAACTAAAACTTAGTTTGATATCTTTGAAGGGACGATGTCTATGGAATTTGAAGACAAAATTGTCATGTTCAAATTCAATGATGAAAATAATTATGATGATTGTGATGAATTACTTGATAATGAAATTAACGATAATTTTTTTATGAATAAAATTATTATGATAATCTAAACGCTGAAATATATGCAATTAATGTAGTAACGATGGAAACCGAAAATGATGTTTCAACGAAAGAATTAGTTGAAGACACTTCAAATGAAAAAAAAGTAAATCAAGAATGGAGATTAAGCAACCAGAGAACAGGAAGAGTATTAAAAAGTCTGAAGACATTAAAGTTAAGAAGAATAGAAAAAGAAAAAGCCGAGTTTAACTACTATGAAGCTGAATGATCTTGGAGATATATATTTGAATATAAAAATCAAATGGGCTCGATACTTTAGAGCTCATTGTGATACAAGTTCAAATGCAAATCTCATGCACATGCACTTCTTTCTACATACTTAATTGGAGTTGGATGAGCTTGCATCTGAACGAGTTTCTTTATCCGATGATTCTTCAATCAAACTAATAGGTGCGGTTACGAATGTACCAGTTTAAGTAGACAAGTATATTTTACCCATAGACTTTTTCAGATGATTCTTCAATCAAACTAATAGGTGTGGTTACGAATGTACCAGTTCAAGTAGACAATTATATTTTACCCATAGACTTTTTCGTTATGCCATACTTTGTTAATGAAGATGTGACGACCCCTTCCCTAATCTAGGGCACTGCCGGCCTAATCCTGTCATTAAGCCCTAATCTCAGCCATGTAGAACTTAACAACATATTTATCAGCCTTTTTAACCTATTCTCCTTGTTATTTGTGTTCAGGACAAACATTACACAATTAACATTATTATTATTATTATTATTATTATTATTTCATGGTTAATTAAAACCTTTTGTCATTTTAATGCTATCAGCGGAAGACTTAATAAAATATGCCGAATCATTATAAAAACACATACTGTGGAAACTAGGTAGATAAATGATCACATTATCTCAAACAAAGAAATTCATGCAACAATCAGGAATTTAAACTCTCAACCCATTATATAACCCAAAACCATTCAAAAATATATAAATAATAAATACACAAAGTGATCACCTACTCTTATCTAGGGCTCAAAGGTAGTTGTCAATTTTCTCCTTGCCCGGCTTGCTACTCAATAGATCTGCACCCACCATCATAAAAAAGGACGGTGAGTACAATAATATAGAAAGTAACACTGAGAGACATTTATCCACATTTCCAAACACAACAGGAAGTCATCTAAAATCATATATTCATAACAAAGAAATACTGAAATGAAACATGCTAGAGAATACCACAATTAAACAAATTAAGTCTGACACAAACGTTGAAAATGAACTAGATCTAGTTTGCTCAGTGTCCAACATATTGGCCTTGATATTATCCTTTTGATCACATAGATTTCAAGTAATCGGTTAATTAGCAATGCATATAGGTATTATCCTTAATGGTTATGAAACACGACATATCGACCTAATGTAATAGGTCAGTATACATAACATTTTGGTATTACCCTAATTGGTCTCTGCTTGTTCATTTCATCAACCTCGTATAGTAGGTCCGTGTTACTAACTGACACGTTTTGAGCGTGCACAATAGTTTTTCGTATTTTCCTATTATTTATAGTAGTGATAAATGGGATATCATCTCCACATGGATTTTGCAAATCTAAAAGGAAAATATTTTTCTCGTTATATTAATTTAGTTGATCTGATGAAACATGAATTAAAATACTAATTAACTGAAAATTGTAAATACTAACTTAATAAACCAAATCAACTAACTTAATCTAAACATCTCAACTCAAACTTAATTAAACAATACTTAAATTAAATATAATTCAAATATCTTAAACAAATATTTAAACAAACCCCCGCTAAACAATGTAATATACTTGGATTATTTTCAAACACTAGAACATAACATAACATAACATAACTTCATACTATAAGTTATAATCATAACACATTTAATCTTGGAATCATTAAATCATAATTCTTAATAAGTTGATAGCCTTTAGCCAACCACCGATTTTCCTAAATTCAATGGAAATGCCACATTCTTATCATTGTAAATCTACTCATTGGATAAAACGCAACATCGTAGAAATATGATAACATTACACTCAATGAAAATCATGCATAATCTAAGCCATTATTAATCGAAGCCGCATAATAAACAACTTAGAATACAATCACCTAAATCATTCATTCGGGAAAAGCCTTATTGATTAATCTTAGTTACTACCTCTATAATTGTTGTCAATAACTATAGACATAGAATTGGAATAAAAATACTACATAAAACATTTGCAACTATCCATTCAATATTAATCTTATTTAGTTGTAATACGCAAAAACAACTTGTTAAATACGTTATTGACGTGTATGAATAGATTTAAAGAATTAAGTTCATGATTCCTTAATTATAACTATCTAGCAATCCAAAATATAAACATGTCTTGGGTTTGTTTAGATTGATAGACTACTCACTCATGGTGGAAATAAACAATGCTAATATATAATTAAAATACATAATGAATAATAAAAACCTTAAAACAAATCAAAGCTCTAATATATCTTCAAACATCAACTAGAAATATATCATAGGCAATAGAAACAATGTAGAGCAAAAGGAAGTGAGAGTTATTTTGAAGCCTTACATATAGTTATCCTAGATAAGCTCAAATCATTCATATTAATCTAAAAAACCCATAACCGAACTCAATGATTTGTCAGCGATTCCTACTTTGCACAAATCGCTTAGTCAATCACTTGAAATGACTCTCTGTGCTTTACCGATTTAGCTGGCAATTTCTAGTTCATTCTTCAATTCGCTATGGATTTGCTAGTATTTTCCTGCTGCCGATAAAGGTGGTGATTCCTAGTGTAATTACGAGTCACTGACTAATCGCGAAACTTCTTTTCAAATTGATCGTTTTTCTCTTCTTTCTCTTTTCTTCCATTTCTTCATTTTCTTATTTAAATCCTGAAATCACAAAAAATGAGAGAATACCTAATGTAATATCATCATTTATTTATAAAATCACCCTTAATTATACTATAAAATATGTCTAACTATTGACTTGTCAAATACCCTTAGACTTAGCACTTTGCTGTGCCGAGCAAAAGAATACTCTCAATTATATTCTCTGTTCATTATTTATAAACTGATTTCAATCTAATTTATCTTATTTTAAATATTATAAATTTTAAAATAGAAGTGATTTCCAAAAGAAAATACATTACCCATAAGTAAATGAAATTTATGATATAATAGAATGATTTAAAAAATAAAAAATAAAACATCCCTCTATGATAACTCAACCAACCAATATAACACCCTTTAGAACTTAATGTTCATTACCAAGGCCAGTACACAATATAAGTTTTCTCAATCTCCATTGACAAGCATCAAGCTTACGATAACTAGTATAGATTCTCAAAAACACAAAAACCACTAGATTAATCTTATTTTTTAGAAAATACTTTATAATAGTGCCACAATCAAATTCAATAGGAATTTTGCCAAGATATCTCTGAATTTATCATTGAAAACATGTTGGATTAAGAAATACTTCATTCAACTCTAGCTTCAAGTACTCGAGTTAAATCTTTTCTTCTAAGAGTTTATGAACATCCATCATTTTCATTTCTCATTTTTTCTACTACTTTCTAATTATTCCTTCTTATTATATTTATTTTGCTTTTTGAGTCCTTGCTCCATTTCCTTTGGGCATTCTCATATTTTTCTCACTATAGATCTCCTGCTCCATTTCCATTGGAATCTATCGGAATCTCTCTATATATTTGTAAACTCTTGTTAATACTTCTCACTATCCAATAAAAATGAAGAAAGTATTCTTTCTAACTTATAGAATTTCGTCGGTTTCAAACTCATTTCTTCTTTTAATTATGGCATAATAGCTTTCTATATATATACTATAAAATTATTTAATTAATAGCTTTTGTATCACAAGATTCTTAGAAAACTTGTCTTGTTCATCTTGCACTATTGTTTCGATCTTCTACCCATTATTATGACTAACATAAGGTATTCAATTTAGTGTATACATCAACTAATAAAGTAAATAAAAAAGTATAAAAATTGATTACTTCTATCATGAAATTCACTTGTGGTAAAAATATCACTTCCATTCAAGAATATATTCTATGTTCATTATCATTCTTACTAAAAATAAAGTAAAATGAAATTTATAATTACTTTAATTTGGAAGAAATTTGAAAAATCTTGTCAACTTACTTAAGTATTGTTTGAACTTTTTGGACGAATTCTGAACTTATCTTCAACTTTTCTTTCCTTTCTTTGCTTTCATTGCCATCAATGTCATACTTCACCTAAAATATCTCCAAACACATTCTAAACCTTGTCCTCAAGGTCGAGAAATGAAGTCTAGTTTCCAACATAACAAACATACCGCATGAAGTATAAAAGAATTGATATAATCATGAATTTGACAATTAAGAAATGAGTAAATTCAATTTAGAATTATAAGAAGATAGAGTGCATAAAAATTATATGAATAAACATCTCCATTATATATCAAAAGTATCAAATTTCACACAAAAACACTATATAAAATTTATCACCTTGTTTATCACCATTATAAACACAAAATATATCACAGTGACTGGAATTACATAGAAAACCTCACATAATATCATTCAGAGGGAAAGAAGATAAATAGAATAAAGAGATCAATGTCATCATCCAGAAGTCGCGTCGTCATCATCCTCCGCTAGATCAATCCTCTGGACTGGTAAATCACAACGATGTCGTATATGTGGTATTCCTGACCTGGTAGTGTGGGAATATCAAGATTACTACTAAGTGATAATATCATCTATATAGATGGTACACGAACCTCTGGGCCTCCTCGACGTATATTTCTCCTGGACATTGTACACTGCATCCTGTGGATGCTCCTTAATGGTCCTCAAACACCAGTTCTTGATTACGGAGAATGGTCATTTGATTGTGCAAAATCGCACCCATGAAAGCCAACTCAGACTTCTCCATGTATAATCCATCATAATCCTTAGCAGGCTGCCCAACGTTTGGATCATTTCATGCTTCTGACATCTCCTCCATAATTCTCCTCGTGTTATCTCTGATTTTTCTTCTTTCCTCAATTTTTCTTCTGGCTATCTCAGCTTTTTCTCTTTCATCCTTTGTGTCTTCATAACCATTAACTCTTCCATATCTCTCTATAACCTTATCAATGATGGTCTTCTCCGGTAAAACATCCATGTTAAGCCCTGCCATGTTCACCTGATCCTCTTTGTAAAAGGTCGTAATCATCAAAGGGAAAAATATTCCATCGTTCTTCTTAGTAGTGATGGCACTCCTAATTGATTCATAAATAATCTTGCAAATATCCAAGTATCCTAATTCTATGACGATGTGGTAAAGTAGGGCGGCCTTATAGTTCATTATTTCATAATATTGCAGGCTCGACTGTAAGCTGGTGTTGATGAAATAACATCAAGCTTTAGTTATTTTCCTAAAAGATTTAGTCGTTATGTGCTAGGGGTACCCCTCTGTATAAAAAACAAACCCATTTCCATTGATTGCCTCTAAACCTCCCCTAATTGTCTTGGTGGGGTAGTGGTACTTAATGTTATATTCGGGTTTGGGGTACTGATCATTTTGTTATTTGGTGAAAATCTAGTAATTCAAAATACCAGTTTATTCTTGCAATGGAATAATCCACTGTCTTGCCTCGAACTCGGGACTCGGTCTTGCACCCACTTCCAGTCTCTCACCAATATATCGCAATCCCTCTCACTAGGAACGTCCTCTAAATCTAGGTAGTTATAGTCCTTAGTCAGTAATGCCCAGTTCCTAGCCTCAATTATAACTAGGATCCTAGGCATGTACTTCAATTCGTTCTTCAAACTAAATCCCATCTCCGAGATCAACCTTTTATCCTTCACTATATAATTCTTAAATTTTTCATAGGCCTTCTTATTGACAAAGTTCTTTTTCCTAAAAATGTAGTTTCTCTTCGCCGTCGGTATCTCTTGTTCAACTTTCTCTATGTCCTCCTCCTCTTCCAAACAATCATCATAAGTATTGAAACTAAATGAAGAAGGTGGAATAGTTTTTCTTTGTGGTCTAATCCTAGAGGTGTGTTCGGTATGGATGACTAAAAGGTTAATCCTATGATTAACTTTTAGTTTAATGTTCGCTTAAGCGGACAAGGTAGTGAAACGGATTACATAGTCTTGTATCAATGAAACTAAATAAAGTGAAACTCGACCCACTCACGAGCTAATCCAACCTAAAGAAAATGTTATTTCCCCTTTTTCCCTTACTTGTTTTAAAACACTTCACACTATATACTTCATCAACTTTTTCGGCCTCCCCACCTCAAAATCGAAATCAATCTCTCCTCAAAATGTAAAACATTGAGCATCGATCGTCATCTCTCGTTCAGCTCTATCTCATCCCTTTCCTTTTTGATCATGCGGTTGTGGCTGCATTTTTTGTTGATTTCCTAACTCTTCAACAGAAAGCAAAAATGCTTACAACGTGCTGCGATGAGTTATGCGGTTTAACACTAGTTCTTGATTATTGAACTCTTTTTTAGAGGTTTGAGATCGCGAGTAAGGTGAGTTCAGTTGTGTTGGGGTATTTTTATGGTGAGGGGTAAAAATGTCATTTAGGCTACACCACTTAAAACTCCAATCAACCCAACTGACAAAGTCTCCACATTTGGATTACCGTTAATCCATTGCCAACAAATCCAATGCAACTTAGTCCAACCCTATCAAGACAAGCCTATCAACCCAACCGAACACACCATAGGTGTGTTGAAAGATATTGATGTGGGTTGGACTTGGGAAAACTTTGGGTTTGGTTTTTGTTTTCCCCATTAACTTTCCCTTTCCTTTTTCCTCTCTTGAACCTCTACTATTTCCACCTCTAGCCATTTTGATTAGTATAAGTAAAAGAATGAACTTGTAAAACCATTTAAAACCAAATTTGTCGGAAAAATGTTTGGTAAAATTCAACTTATCTATCAAAAAGAAAAAAATCATCGAAAAAGTCATTTATAAATTGAGAGTTTAAAATTTATATGAGTTATTGATAAAAAATCATTGGAAAAAATGATTGGTTGTATGTAAATCAAATCAATCGATATACACTCACAAAAACCCTTAAACTCATTTGAAACTTAGTCTCAAATTAGCTCGCATATATAACTCGATCCATTCACCATATATGAAAAATGTTTGAAAAAATCGATAGTAATAAAAAAATCATCACCTCACTCCCAAACTAGTATTGTAATAGAAATCAATCGATATCAAAACCATTTTAGAGTAAAAATTTCAATATTGAGCTTAAAACCAAATAACAATCCAAAATCGATGAAAAACTAAAAATTTAATCCATAATAGGTTAGGTTTTTAGTTGATTACCTTCTTGAAAGTAATTCTTTCAAGTTTAGGATTCAAAACTCTTCTCTTAGAAAAGTCCTCCAAGCTCCAATTCGAATTCCCTCGTTTAAGCCCTAGGTGGCTCTACACTCTCAAAACTCACCAAATTTCGGGTTGAATGTGTGTGGATTGAGGTGAGAATCACTTAAAAATACTAAAATTAAGCTTTAGAAGGTTGGATCTAGTCAAAATCTAGTCTCTTAATCAAAAGGTTGCAATAGTTGGTGAGTATGAAGGGTTTAAATGTAGTGATTTTGGGTTTTTATTTTTAAAAATCCGAATTCATTCTTAGAAAATCAAGATTTAAGTGGATTCGTTGAGAAATCCAAAAAAGATTGCAAAAAATGAGCCTCAGTAGCTCAGCGATTTGTCCAACAAATTTTAGTTTTAAGCTCGAATCGGTAAGAAATCGTTGACTCAAAATTACACTTAAAACTCTGCTCACTACTACCGATTTTCTCTGTGATTTCCACTACAAACTAGAACTGCTGGGAAATCACCAGCCTATTTTTAGTATTTTCTAATTAAATTGATTTCTCCATTTAATTATCACATATATATGCAACAAAGCTAGTATTATTCAAAATTCTCAGAATTTAACTATGATATGTATCAAATAATATATTTTATTACCATAAATAACTAAATAACATAAAACTAATGCATAAAACAACATAACATGGAAATAAATTAGCTCGATCAACCCCTTACATGAAATTATTCTGAAATTAAATTCCTAAAATATCCCCATTATAAGAGTCAAAAGTTGAGAGAATATAAAAAACAACTAACTAATCATAATATTAAAACTAAATTTAAAGATAGAGTATGGGATGCCTCCCATAAAGCGCTTTTGTTTATTGTCATTGGCTCGACTGAACCACGTAGTTTGAAACTAGTTCTATGAATTTAAGTGTAAGATTATCCACTCTTATTCCATACCGAAAAGTGATTACTCGGCCATGCACTCGAAAAGTGATTGTCTTGTTCAGAGTATCCATGACAGCTTGCAAAGTGGCTAAAAAAGGTCATCCTAAGATTACTAGAGGATATTCGTTGATGAAGTATGGCACAACCAAAAAGTCTGTCGGAATAATGTACTTGTCGATTTGAACTGGTACATTAGTAACCACATCTATTGGTTTTACTAAATAACCGTTTGGTAGAGTAACTTTTTCGGAAGCAAGTACATCCAATTCTAGTTTAGTATAAAAAAATGAATTGGAAAGAAGTTTGCTATAGAACCTGTGTCACAAATAGCTTTAAAACACCAAGCCCATTTAACCTTTATGTTATATATATCCTAAAATCATCGAGCTTGACAATTGTTGGATTCTTCATTTTCTTCTTCTTATTCTTCGTAGATTTAAAATCCTCCATATTATTATCATTCTTAACGTTGTTCTGTTGCTTAACCCTCCATTCTCGGGTTATTGTCGTTTCATTTGAAGTATCTTCAGCTTACGTATTCTTGGTTATAGTATTTTCATCTTCCATTGTTATTGCATTAATAACATATACTTCAGTTTTATGATGATTTAATTCTAAAGATTCATTATCATTAGTTTTTTCATTATCAAATTCATCAGGATTTCCATAGATATCTTGATTATTGAAACAGAAAGTGACAATTTTATTTTCAAATTCCATAGACATTGTTCTTTCAAAGATATCTACCTTTGTTTTAGCTGTTTTATGAAACGGTCTTCCTAAAAGTATAAGTGGGACTTAAATCATATTGAGTCTCCCATTTTCATGACATAGAAGTCAACTGGAAATACTAAGTCCATTACTTTGACTAAAACATCTTCTAGTAAACCATATGGTTTAATAACGGTATTGTCAACTAAGGTAAGATTAATAGGTTTATTAGTCAATGAACCTATTTTCAATGACTCATATCGTTTAAGTGACATAACGTTTATTGATGCTCCAATATCGCACATAACAAAATCTATTACAAAAGTTCCTATTGTGATATGAATTCTAAACATTCCTAGATTGGAACATTTCTAAGGTATTTTTTTTAATTAAAGCATACACTTTTTGTCCTAAGTTTTCTTTAGATTATTCTGAAAAATTATCCATTGTTTAAGAGAATTCTTTCAAAACTTCATCATAATTAGAAAATCACATGAATGATTCCATCAATGGTTTATCAATGGTTTATTGATTTCTATTTTCCTAAACACTTCAAGAATGTCTTCATTGTTTTCTTCCTCCCTAGCATCAACCAATTATTATGGGATGGTAAAACATAAACACATATCTTCATTCAAATTATCAAAAATCATATCATTTTTAACTTCATCAATTAATTCAGACTTTTGTAAAGATCTTTCATACGCTTCAACTTTGGCTAAATACAATGGATATAGCCTTCCAGAAAAAGATGTATATTTCAATTGTTCAGCCATCCACTCTCTAGTAGGAGTGACATTAGCCATCATTTCTATTGGGTCTTGGGGTTCATATGCAGTGGAAAATTCAAAAAAATTGTAAAATCCCCAATAGGATCGAAAATAAGTTACATTAAACTAGATCTACAAAAGTAAACCTTACTTTAATATGTGATTTCCTTCTCTGATTATTAGACTTTCAAGACGTTCAAGTTCGTGTCCTCTATCAGAAATCCACACATGAATGGTAACCACAATTTGGGGTGCTAGCTTTAAGAGAGATATAAAATATTTTTCTTTTCTTCCCAAAATCCAGAGAACTCGAAATTTGCAAAAACAAAAATCTTATTTCATTTTAGGTTTTCACCATCTATTTATTTGTATAGATAAGTCATCAATTAAAATCCTATTTGTAATACAACTATTGTATTTAGACATTTTAAGCAAATTACACATACTCCCCTATTAATAAGTTATCATATAACAAGTCATAAGGGCTTTTATGTCATTAATTTTATCATATAAAATTCATTACTCTGTACCAATTGAAATTGCGCAAAGCCATTCTTTGTGTACGAACCAATAGGTTCATACGATGTTGGTGGTGAATCAAAATCATTTTGGTACACAAGTCATAAACGATCTCTAGCAAGACATTATGACTACCCAAGTAGCATGAATATCAAAATCGATGCAACCTAATGAATAACATATATCATATCACTTTTGTCGTGCGATATCTTTTGATTAAACATACGCCATGGAAAGTCACCCTTAATGTCCAGTCGTACTACTCTCGATCATAAGGTAAACTGAAAACATCCAAGTGACATTGATCATATCAATTCACATGGACTTGGCCATTATCAGTCTATCATATCGAGGGATCCACTGATATCTCTCTTTATATATGAGGGACAAATTCTATCTTGATTACATACCTTTACATATTAGTCACATGGTAACCAATCACAATGTTTATAATTGTCTAGTTAAAGACAACGTTTGATTGTGTCAAATTGTCATGCTCCTAATATTAAAATCTATGGTAATCTCAACTCGAAAGACTAAATGATATACCTATCATGATTAACACCTATGACTGAATCCATGTGGTGTTCTTATAGCGGGTCAGTCCCGTACCTTGTTCCCTAACAAGTACTCATGATCTCGATTCGTATCCCTATACGCATGATCATCACATGACCATCAATCAAGATTTACACTAGTCTTAATTCATTATAGTTCCCAATAAAATGACCGACTATGGACATTTAGGATATTTCAACAAATACTTATGGATCTTACTATAAGGTAAACATGCAATCACTTATAATAAAACAACAAATGAAAACCTCAATTTTATTTACTAAAATTATAACATACATAATGCTTATAGATTGACCTAGGGCACATGCGCCAACAATTTTTTTTTTCTTTTTTTTCTTCTTCAAAAGTTTTATGAAACTTCTTTTTATTACTCTGTTTCAATGTCTTCCTAGTTATAGGTTTCTCTTTTTATCACTTAATATAGCATTAACTTGTGCTTGATTAGTAGGAGGAACATCGGCTTGAGTAGGTCCTTTAGCCTGATTACTTTGTTGAGTACTTAACCTATTTATTTGTAAATTCATTTGACTTAACTAATTTTTTAATTCATTAATAGTAGCATTAGTCTTAATATGATTTTGAGACATCTGTGTAAAGTTTTGATGACTTTGACTCATAAAGTTTTGTTGGATTTGCTCTAAATTTGGATTCATGGGTTAAGTATTTTGTTGAGGTTGTTGGTTAGGTGCAGGTTGCATCTGAGCCCTTGATTTATAAGTATTATAATTTTTATTTTGCGGACCATAACAAAGATTTGGGTTTGGTCTTCCAGGGTAATAAGTAGTATTTTTATTATATTAATTACTTAGGGGACCAAAAAATTGATTCATCATTGCATTAAGCTCATCAGTATTTTCTTCATGTAGAGTAGGACAAACATCGTAGGTTGTGTAACCTCATTACAAAATCCATAAGCATTAACTTGATTATATCTATCATTAAATAATAGCTTAACCATTTTAGATGGTTCGTCAATTTTATCATTAGACGCATTATTTCTTTTATTATCCACTTCAAAGAGTTTCTTTCTTGAGGATTCAACCTTTTCACCATATTGCTTAGATTGTTTGACCATTTTATTTATTGCTACTTTCATCAAATTAGGTGTTATCTTAAATAAAAAATCACCACATACTGTGTCGAATAACCTTTGTTCAAAGTAACTGAGTCCTTCATAAAAATATTATAGTAAAGCTCTTTAAGTATATCCATGTTGTAGACAAAAAGAAAATAGTCTTTAGAATCTATTCTAAAATTCATTAAAGTTTTTATCGTCTTTCATCTTTGCAACTGTGATTTGCTTTATATTGGAACTGATTTTTCTAGCAGACATATATTCATTTAGGAAAACTTCTAACATTTGAGTCCATGTAGTTATTGAATCTTACGGGAGATAGAACAACCAATCTTGTGCTTGATCTTTCAATCCAAAAGGGAAAGCTTTAAGTTTGACTTGTTTTAAAGTACATTCTTTTAGTTTCATCCCATTAACTTAATGTTGATAGTCCCTTATGAATTTATGTGGGTCTTCATTATCTTTACCATAGAAGTTATGTAAGGCACTAACAAATCCAGATCTAAGTTTAAATTCAGGAAATCCATCGAGGTATGCTATGCACATAGGCTCATATACTGTAACATTTTGATTTGCTTGTTAAAAGCGAGTTCTCTATTATTATTGTTATTATTGATAACTGTGTTATCATTATTATTAATAATGAGATTGTCATTAATATCATTATTTTTATCTTCCATCCTATTAGCTAAATTTTCCCTAAGTTGTTGTCTTAAACTCTGATTAAAAGTTCTATCTATTTCAAGATCAAATAGAGGTAAAGATCATGTTGAATTAACATGACGAAGTGTGTAGTCTATAGAACGTCCAAAATCCTTAGAAATTATTTCAAAATCTCTGGCAACGGCACCAAAAATTGACAAGTGTCGACCGTGTACAATAGTTTCCAGTATTTTTCTATAATTTGTAGTAATGGTAAATGGGTTATTGTCCCTACAGGGATTTTTCAAATCTCAAAGAAAAGTATTTTTTCTTGTTTTTATTAATTTAGTTAGTCTAATTAAATGGGAATTGAAATACTAATTAATTGAAAACTATAAATACTAACTTATTAAACAAAATTAACTAACTTAATCTAAGCAATTCAACTCAAACTAAATTAAAAATACTCAAATTAATATAATTCAAATATCTTAAACAAATACCAAACAAACCCCCCTCTAATTAATGTAATATACTTGGATTGATTTCAAACACTAGAACATAACATAACTTCATACTATAGTTATAATCATAACACATATAATCTTGGAATCATTAAATCTTAATTCATAATAGGTTGATAGCCTTTAGCCAGTCACCGGTTTTCCTAAATTCAATGGATATGCCACATTCTTATCATTGTAAATCTACTCATTGGATAAAATGCAACACCATAGAAATACGATAGAATTACACTGAATGAAAATCATACCTAATCTAAGCCAATATTAATCGAAGCCGCATAGTAAATAGCTTATAACTCAATCGCCTTGAACATCCACTTGAGAAAAGCCTTATAGATTAATTCTAGTTACCACTTCTATAATTGTTGTCAACAACTATAAACATAGAATCAAAATTAAAATACCACATAAAATATTTGCAACTATGCATTCAATATTAATCTTCTTTAGTTGTAATACGCAAAAACAACTTGTTAAATCCGTGATTGATATTTATGAATAGATTTAAAGCATTACGTTCATGATTCATTAATTATAACTATCTAGCAATCCAAAGTATATACATGTCTAGGGTTTGTTTAGATTAATATACTACTCACTTATGCAAGAAATAAACAATGCAAATATATAATTAAAAATATAATGAATAAATAAATATCTTAAAATAAATCAAAGCTCCAATGTATTTTCAAACATTAACTTAGAAATATAGAATATGCAATAGAAATAATGTAGAGCAAAAAGGAAAAGGGAGTTATTTTAAACCTCTTTGGCCTTTTTTATAGTCTCTGTATATATACATATCCTATATAAACTCAAATTCTTCATATTAATCTAAAAAACCCGTGATCGACCTAAAAAATTTGTCAGCTATTCCTACTTTGTACACAAATAACTAAGTCAACACTGGAAATGGCTCTCTGTGCTCCACCGATTTAGTAGGCGATTTCTAGTTCATTCTCTAATACGTTGTGGATTCGCTGACATTTTGCTGCTGCCGATTTAGGTGACGATTCCTAGTGTAATTACAAATCGTTGGCTAATCACTTGACTTCTTTTTTAGTTGACTATTTTGCTTTTCATTCTATTTTCTTCCGTTTCTTCATTTTCTTATTTAAATCCTAAATTCACAAAAACAAAAGAATATCTCGTATAATATCATCATTTATTTATAAAACCAACCTAAACTACACTATAAAATGTGTCTAATTATTGAATTGTCACTAACTAGTCAGAATACTGACATCCTCGGGTCTCATACCTCGTGTGCCGCGTACACCCCAAATCAAATAAGGAAACCTATATTATAATTTGACAACAATCAAAGTTCAACATACCATTGAATTAAAGGCATGACATACAAAATACAAATAGGCAACTAGTCCAAAAAACTATAAACAGGAAGCAACAACAAGAAATGAAATATAAAGAAATTATCTCAATTAGTTTACTTAAAACCAACCAACTTTGAGTTAGCTTCTTAGTGTTCTCGGAACGTCGGATCGCCTTAAAAATGGTTCTAATAGCTTCTCTTAATATCCAATTATATTAAGGTTCAAGCTTCAAGTGAAACTAAATCACGAAGCCTAAATAAAAGTCTGGCTAAAGTACGCTTGAGAATAGTTTCCAAAAAAATTAATTTATACAACTATTTCAACTAGCTTTAAACTAGCCAACTTGGGGTAACATTTTAACTTTGAAAACCTTAATATTTTTCATGATGGGCTAAAAGGAACTTGTATTACTCATACTTTCTATAGACTCCAAGAACACTCAAATCAGATCACTGATGAAGAAGTTATAAATTTTCCAATACAACCTGTTCATTAGTCAAACTTTATTAATTTTGACACCACACACCATAAAATCACTCAATACCACATTCAAAATATTTTCACAACGCGTGGAGTCAATTTGGACAAATACCAAAAACCCAATTCGTCCAAAATCCCAATATAATTTAATTTTAACTATAAAACAACTTCAAAAAAGTTATTAACTAAGTCGCATCATTTCAATTCACCAAACCCTAACCCATGTTGGTAAGATTTATTTCAAATTGGCACATATGAAGCCAATATATCAATTCTCAATAATCCATACCAATTCTTATCAAAAACCTGCGAAAGGAATCAAATAATTGCGAGAATCCAAACTGAATTATGGAAAATGCCATAAATTGATAATTTACCAAATTTTGAGCAGAATTCCTCGTTTCCACTGCGGAAACTTAGCTTGAGTTGATCGTCTCGCAATGGTTTTCAATTTTTCAGAAAGAAACCAAGCAAGAATTGGACGTCGAAAAATCATAGAGTGAAAGAGTGCACATAAATGGTTTGGAACGAACGAAGCAAATTCGTTCTATTGAATGATTTCATTTGAAATGAATCGTTTCATTCATTTTTAAGGTTTATATATGTAACCCTTAATTTCTTTTTATTTATTAATGCCTAAAATCCTTATTTTAACGTGTTTTTACTTTCAGTGCTCATTTTGGATCTGATTTTTAATTAAATTGAGCAAACCTCTCGACGAAATAGTCCAACTCCATAAAATGTCCATATCACCGATTTTGGTCATGCCAAAACTCTAAAAATCCTAACTTTGTCCATGATATACCAAAGTCTACTGGACCAATTATGTTGCCATACTTAGCCAAACTTAAACCAATTTGAACTCGATCTCAACCTAGACCACCATCAATTGATACGAAACTCGAGGCAAGGTCCTTAAGTCGAGTATTGGGAACGTGTACCCGCCTTCGAGTCACGTCAAGGGATGGCCTTAATTACAAACTAATCCCCTATTAAAAATTTGGGCAATTACAATCTTCTCAACTAATAGAAATTTCTTCCTCGAGATTTACTAGTTTTCAATTGTCATCTTTAATTTTCTTTTTACTATCTTTAGAAAATTTTCATTCTCATTGTATTTACCTAAGCAAAAATTTCAAATAATACTAGCCCCAAAGCCACCTTTCCCAACTACTATAGGTGGATCCACTAATCACTTCAACCTGAGTTCCTATATCTTAGTAGGCAAGTCCATACTTAGCAAACTCCTACATATAATCATTCTATAAGACACTTCGGTCATAGTACTCAAAAACAAATTTTACTAAGCGTAACTTTTCTTATGAAGTCTTGAGTGTGCTTGTCAAGCATCAGTACTTCAATTATCAAATTTCCAACTTTAAATTAGGGACTAAGTCGAATCACCCTTAACTATTTAAGCATCAACACTCTCGTATGTCAATAATCTCAATTCATGTATCACGAACTAAGTTGGCTTAACCTCGACAATATCTTCAGCAAACTATCGTAAGTATCTATAATAATCTCAATAACCCATCCTTGTTTCTCTCTTCACCCGTCACAAGTTCATGAACTTCTTCTTTATTCTATTATTTTATGTCGAGGATGGTGTAGCTATCTTTGCCCCTAGCTGATCTCTAATCGTACTCCACAAGTCGATCGCCATCGAGAATCAGTTTCTACGCGTATATTGTATATATATATGCACACACACATATACGACACAACATTTACATATACAATCCCCATCTCACCTTTGCTCTCTTCCTAACTAGTAGTTTCAAGCAAAGATCATCTACTTTCCACATCTAAGATTTGTTTTCTATTCAAATCTTTGCGTTACATATTGAGAAAATTGGCTCTAATACCAAGTGTGACGGCCCTTTCCCTAATCTAGGGCACGACCTGGCCTAATCCCGTTATTAAGGCTTAAACTCAGCCACGTAGAACTTAACAACGTATTAGTCAACCTTTTTGTCCTAATCTTCTTGTTATTTGTATTCAGAACAAGCATTACACAATTCATGTTATTATTATTATTATGTCACGGTTAATTAAAACATTTTATCATTTTAATGTTATCAGCGGAAGACTTAATAAAATCTGCCGAATCATTATAAAACACCTACTGTGGAACCCATGTAGATAAACGATCACATGAACTCAACAAAGAAATTTATGCATCAGTCAAAAAACCCATTATACAACCCAAAACCATTTAGGAAGATGTAAATAATAAATAAACAAAGTGATTACCTACTCTTATCTAGGGTCAGAGGTAGTCGTCGATCTTCTCCTTGTCTGGCCTGCTACTCAGTAGATCTACACCCGCCGTCATAAAAAGGTCGGTGAGTATAATAATATAGAATAACACTGAGAGACATTTATCCACATTTTCAAACATAACAAGAAGACATCTAAAAATATATATTCATAAGAAAGAAATACCGAAATGAAACATGCTAGAGAATACCATAGTTAAACAAATTAATTCTAACATAAATGTTGAAAATGAACTAGATCCAGACAGCTCTGTGTCCAACACATTGGCCTAGATATTACCCTTTTGATCACATAGATATCAGGTAATAGCTTAATTAGTAATGCACTTAGGAAATATCCATATTGGTAATGAAACACGTCATATCGACATCATGTAATAGGTTAATACACATAGCACATCTATATTACCTTAATTGGTCACTGCTTGTTCATTTCACTACCTCATATAGTATCTTTGTGTCACTAACTAGTCGGAATACTGATATCCCCGGGTCCTATAACCCGTGTGTTGCGTACACCCTAAATCAAATAAGGAAACCTAAGCAAATATTCTAATTTGACAACAATCAAAGTTTAACATACACATTGAATTCAAGGCATGACATACAAAATACAAACAAGCAACTAGTCCAAAAAACTGTAAACCAAAAGCAACAACAAGAAATGAAATATAGAGAAATATCTCAATCAGTTTACTTACAACTGACCAACTTTGACCTAACTTCTTGGGGTTCTCGAAGCCTCGGAACACCTAGAAAAAGGTTCCAATAACTTCCCTGCATACCCAATAATATTATGAGTCAAGCTTCAAGTGAAACCAAATCACGAAACCCAATGAAAACTACAGCCAAAGTACGCTTGAGAACAGTTTCCAAAAATATTAATTTATATAACTGTTTCAATTGGCTTTCAACTAGCCAACTTAGGGTAACTTTTTAACCTTGAAAACCTCAGTATTTGTCATGATGACCTAAAAGGAACTTGTCATACTCATTTCCTACTTTCCATAAACTCTAAGAACACTAAGATCAAATTACTGATGTAGAAGTTATAAATTTTCCAATAGAGCTTGTTCATTAGGCAAACTTTATTAATTTTTGAACTAACAAAACTTCTCCAAATCAATATATTTGGAATTATTTTATCAAAACTTGACATCAAACACCAGAAAATCGCTCAATAACACATTCAAAATATTTCTACAACCTGTGGAGTCAATTTGGACAAATATCAATAATCTAATTAGTCCAGAATCTTAATATAATTTAAGTTTAACTATAAAAATAGCTTCAAAATATTTATCAACTAAATCACATCAATTCAATTCAGCAAAATCCTAATTCACGTCGATGGGATTTAATCCAAATTGGCCTACGTTAAGCAAATACATTAATTCTCAACAATCCTTACTGATCCCTATCAAAACCCGTGAAAGGATTCAAAAAATTATGAGAATCCAAACTAAATTATGGAAAATACTTTGAATTGAGAATTAACCAAATTTCAAGCCGAATACCTCGTTTTCGCCGCATAAACTTGGCTTGAACTGACCGTCTCGCGATGCTCTACTGTTTTGCGAAAAGAAACTAGGTGAGAACTAGACGTCGGGAGATCATGAAGCAAAAGAGTGTGCAAATAGGGTTTGGAACGAACAAATCAAATTCATTCTATTGAACATTTTTTTTTTAAATAAATCGTTTTAGCCATTTTTTAAGTTTATATGTGTAATCTTCAGCTGCTTATCAGAATCTTAATTTCTTTTTATTTATTAATACTTGAAATCCTTATTTTGATGTGTTTTGACTTGGTGCTCGTTTTGGACCCGATTTTTTTATCAAATTGAGCCAACCTCTCGACAAAATAGTCTAACTCCATAAAATGTCTATCACACTAGTTTTAGTAACACTAAAACTCTAAAAATCTGAACTTTGTCCATGACATACCAAAGTTTATTGGACCAATTATAATGTCATACTTAGCGAAACTTACACCAACTGGATTCAATCTCAACCTCAACCACCACCAACTGATACAAAACTCGCGGGAAAGTCCTCACTTCGAGTGTTGGGACTATGTACCAGCTCTTGAGACACATCACGGGTCGGCAACCCTTAATTATGAACTAATCCCTGATTAAAAATTAATGTCGTTATAAAAGATCCCCGCTTTAATTTCATGATGCCATTTCTTAGCCACTTTTCAAGCTGTTATGAATATTCAGAATAAAATGATCACTTTAATGGTGAATGGTCAAGCAATTACTTTGTAGAATGGAACTAGAGTGGAAAATCCTATATTCGAGTTTAGAGATTCAGTCTAAATACTAAAATGGTTTAGTCGAGCCAACGACAGTAAAAAAAAAAAACGTTATATGGGAGGCAGCCCATATTCTACCTTTTTTTTATTTTATTAGTATATTATATTTTTATTCTCTCATTTTTTGACTCTTGTATGGAAAATATTTTCGGAATTTAAACTCCGCAGTACTTTCAAATGAAGGGGTGATTGAGTTGTTATGGTCTTTTTGCCAATTTATGATAGCCTGTATGTGATAATTACGAAATTAATTTGGAAAATAGTAATTCATGTTCAGTGAATTTACAACAATGTGATTTTATACTACAAATTGCTAAAAAATCAATGATAGTCAATATAAATCTTAAAAGAAAATTTAAATGTGGCAATTCAGCATGAATCAGCCTTATAACACGAATCGCTGGGAAAATCGGTGAGGCACAAAGTCTTATTTTCACTAATTTAAGTGGCAAATCACCATCGAATCCACTTAAACCCTTGATTTGCTGGACGCGATTCCAAATATTTAAAACAATACCTCATGTTTGCTACACACTATTCAGTTCACACTCCAACCATTACACTCACTCGATACAAAGACCAAATTTTCTCCAAGATTCAACCTTTATAAGTTAGATTTTAGAATATTTAAGTGATTCACACCTCAATCTTGTTTTGCTAAAACCAAAATAGAGCGAATTTGAGAGTTAGAACCAAAGTAGGGCTTAAGGGAATTTCGAGTAAAAGCTTTGAAGGGGGATTTAGAGGAGTTCAAAAACTTATATCTTGAGGGATTCATTCTTAAAAAGGTAATCATGATTACACCCTAGCTTTTAAAATTGAAATCTTTGGTTTTTGATGAATCTTTTAAAATTATTAATTGATTTTGAAAATTGTTTATTGAAACTCATCTTGTTACCATTGATAAATGATTTCAATGATTTCAATAGAATAGAAATAATGATTACGATGATTCATGATTTACAAAGCAATTTTTTTGAAATTTTGGTATTTAGCAATTCAATGTTTATTATATGTAATTGGTTTGAAATTAAGTTTCAAATGAGTTTGGGGGTGTGTTTGGTTTTAGAAATACTTGAATTTCACACAAGTTTGTTTTTGTTTTGGAAAACAAAATATAAGTTTATAATGAGTAAAAACTTTGATGTCGATTCTTTTATTTAAGTTCTTGATTGATTTTCAAACTAATTTTTTAAATGAAATTCTCCTTGTAAGTAGAGTTTTGAATTCTACAAAATTATTTTTGATAAATATTTTTTATGATTTATAGGTTTAAATTTCTATTTGGACTCGTGCTATTTGGTTTGGAGAAAAATAGCCAGAGGTGGAAGAGGTAGAAGTTCGAGAGAGGAGAAAGGAAAGACAGTGATAGTAGAGAAACCCAAAACAAAATTCAAAGTTCCACCTACACCAATTACGCCAAAGAAAATTTCAATTAATAATCTTAAAGTTAGATCACAACGAAAACCTACTCCACCAATAGAATATAGTGATGATTTAGAAGGAGAGGAAGTTAATTGGAATTTGAAAGTTGTTTACAATTTGGATAATTTAGTTAATGCTAAAGCACTTACTAAAATGAAAAGCAATATTAAAAAAAATAGAAAAGTGATCCCGTAGAGGGGATTCAATGTGAAGAATGAATTAAAGTATGGGCCTAAGATTTTGAATATAATAATGGATAGGAACTGGGTATTATTGACCATGGACTGCAATTGTGATGATTATGGAGATATCCCTAGAGAGATGGGTTGTGAAATTTTGCCAGCACTTCTCACTTTCACTGTAGTTAAGGAAGTATTCTTTCGAACTAAATAAAGTTTTATTGGCTAATTTTCTATTTCTTCCCTTAATTTTGGTATTAGTTCTTTTCATTATATGTATACATATATTATTTGACCAATAATATTTGTATAACAAGATTCTTAGAAATATATCTTGTTTATCTTGCACTTTCGTTTCGATCTTCTACCCATTTTCAAGTCTAACACAAAGCTATCAATCTCTCTTAACTCTTCTAGCGCATACACAAGTTAGGTAAGTCAAATAAGGTATAACATTTCCTTTCTATCATAAAAGTTCCATTTTCATGGGTAATAAAAATAATGTTTCTCTTTAAATCCAAATTATATTCAATTCATATTATTTCCTAACTAAATAAAATAAAATGAAGAAATATTACATGCATCCTCATCAAAAAATTGAAAAATTTCAGTAAACTTTATACATTAAATAAATAGATTTTACCTCTCGAATCTTTCATACTTCCCTTCTTTATACTTTAATTCACCTAAATACCCTCAAACTCATTCCAAACCTTGTCCTTAATGTTTAAAAATTAAGATGGGCTTTCAACAAAACAAATATACCTGGTGAAGCATAAACAAACTATATAAAATAAAAATAATTAATGAACAAATTATCATATGAATAAATTTTCCATAAACAAAGAAATCATGATAAAAATAAGTTACTAAGCATCATCATCAATAATAAAAATAAACAATCTTGCGATAAATTCAAGTCTTTCTAAAACAAAACACACCCCCAAACTCATTTGAAACTTAATTTCAAACATATTGCATAGAAAAATCTTTAAATTCATAAATACCAAAATTTCAAAAAAATTTGCTTTGTAAACCAAGAATCATCATATTCACTATTTCCATTCTATTGAAATCAACAAAATCATTTATCAATAGTAGTAAAATGAATTCCAATAAATAATTTTCGAAATCAATCCTTTATCTAAAATTTCAAAAAATTCATCAAAAACCAAAAATTTACAATTTAAAAAGCTAAGGCTTGTCCGTGATTACCTTATTGAGAATGAATTCCTCAAGTTATAAACTCTTGAACTCCTCTAAATCTCTCTTCCAAGCTTCTACTCGAAATTCTCTTGCTCAAGCCCTAGTATGGCTATATTATCTCAAACTTGCCCTCTTTTAGGATGAACGAAACAATATTAAGGTGTGAATTACTTAAATACACTAAAATCTAGCTTAGGAAGTTTGAATCTAGATAAATATTTAGTCTTTGAATCAAGTGGGTGCAATGGTTGATGTGTGTGAAATGAGTTATGTTTGGTGAATTGGGGTTTTGTTTTAAAAAACCAAGATTCGGGCCCAGCGAATCAAGGTTTTAAGTGGATTCTTTGGTATTCGTTATTTAAATAATTGGAAATAAGGTTCTATGCCCTACCGCTTTACTCAATGATTTCTAGTTATAATGTCAATTCATTGTTGAATCGCTATATTTGAATTTCACTAATAATTTCTACTCACTGTTACTGATTTGGCCAGCGATTTATAGTATAAACATAAAGTGCTCATGATTCGCTAAATAGTAAATATTGTTTATCCAATTAAATTAATAATTATCATATATATATATATATATATATATATCACCTATAATAATCAAGATAAAGTTACAATTCACTAAAAATTTGAAAATTTGAGTAGGATATGTAACTAACTAATAATAAATTATTTTATTAATTAAATATATAGACAAATAATATAAATTGCATAAAGGACATAATATATTTGCAAGAAAGACATAACAAATTGATCATCCCCCTCATTTGAAGCTACTTCGCAGTTTAAATTCCAATAATATTTCGAAAACGAGAGTCAAAAAGTGAGACATTAAAAACATATTATATTAATAAAATGAAAATAAAGATAGAATATGGATCGCCTCTCATAGAGCACTTTTGTTTACTGTCGTTGGCTTGACCGAACCATTCCAATATTAAACTGAATCTATAAACTTATATTTCGGATTGTCCACTATAATGCAATTCCAGAAAGTAATTGCTTGACCATTCACACTTAAAGTGATTATTTTATTCAGAATATCTATGATAGCTTGAGAAATGACTAAGAAAGGGCATCCTAAAATCAAAGGAGGATCTTCATTGACAACATGTGGCATTACCAAAAATTAAATGGGCAAAATGTATTTGTCTACTTGAACTAGTACACTCGAAACCACCCCTTTTTGTTTAATGGAAAAACCATTTGGTAAAGGAACTCTTTCAGAAGCAAGTTCATCCAACTCTAATTGAGTATGTAGAAAGAAGGGTTATGACAGCCTAAGCCTCTAATTAGCGCACTACATGTCCTAATCCCATTATTAAGCCCTAATCCCAATCATGTAGGAATTAACAACGTACTAGTCAGCCTTTTTATCTTTTTCTCCTTGTGACTCGTGTTCAGGATAAGTATGTCAAGATTCTCATTATTCATAATTTTCAGATTTAATTAAAACTTTTTAAACATTTCTTAATAATTCAGTGGAAGTCTTATAATATAGCGAAAGAAATCATAAAACACCTATAGGTGGAAACAAGGTAATAGATCACAAGTATGTATATTATAAGTGGCAGTAAATAGTGTAACAACATGCATTAGTCAAGGAGTCTAGTCTCTCAATCCAAATATACAACCCAAAATGTATCAAAAACAATATCATAAATACAAACAAGTACACTTACACAAACAAATAGTAGACAGTCATAGAGGGCTCATAAGTAGTTGCTGATCTTTTCTTTCCCTGGTTTGCTACATGACGAATCTACAATTCTCACCAAAGATAACAATCCTAGTAAGTAAATCCAGAGGCCACTTATTCACATTTCTTGAATAGAAAGACATGTAACTAAAAGAATGTAAAAAAAAACAGCATGTAGGAAGTTACCAAGGTAAACTAGTAAATCAGTAAGTGTGGAAATAGAGGACTAAAGGTGTGATAGGAATGATTCTAAGCTTGGATATGTTTGGGGTGCCTTAGACTTAACTCGGGGTGTCGTTCGACCCATAGGAAGATAACCAACTACTCAGCAATAGAGGTTCTTCACAGCCTCAAAAGGAACCCAGCTCCACACTCATAAGGAGATTCCTTGATACATTTGTGAGAATTCCCAGCCTTATGTGAGCCCAAGCCTAAAAGAGTATCCTTTATATACTCTCGGAATCCACCCCTAAAATCTTAGTTAGATTAAGAACCAAGCCCTAAACATTTTTGTGGAATGTGCCCGAATGAACTGCTCAATCAACACCCATCCTTCTCGGATCACAACATCGCACAAGTTATAGTCACAACATCGCACAAGTTATTAACAATGGAAGTCATCACAATCATGAAATGCATACATAATTCAAATGTAAAGCAATGAATAAATACACTTTGTAAATCAATTAAAAGTAGTCTAAGCTATTGTAATTTGAATTGAATATAGGGAAAGAAATGGAGATAATTGCCCTGTAGGTTTGCTTACCTCAAATGCACGTAATTCATAGCCTAAACGACTCTCGACCACTCCAAACTCGCTTTCCATACCCTGTAAGTCCTCTTTATGCTCTTGAGGTGTCCTAAAAAATCGAATTTAACTATTTTAAGATTGGTTAAGTGGTTTTAAATTCCAACTTTTCACAGTCAGTCCCTTTAATAATTTTTTATGTTGAAATCAAGTTTATTAAAGAAAGACAGTTTGTGCAATTTTTTTGGTACAACAACTTATGACTTGATTTCAATTACTAAAATGTTTTAATTAAGCATTATAGTCCTAAGAGAAGTTTTAGGGCTATTTCTTAGCTTTCAAAACAATATGGTTTGTGCAATTTTGATGAGAAATAAGGGAGATACGAAAATCTTACCATAATGGCTCAAAACGGTTTTATATTCCGACCAACAAATTTGAAAAAGACATTTCCCCTAAACCATAGCTTCAAAAATTATAAGTTTTTTATTGAAGACTATAAACATATCCAAGGCCGTCATACTAAAAGATGAGTGCCATCCAATGAGAATTGAGGAAGTTATTCTTAAAAAATCAGGAGATTATCAAAATTATGAAATTCATCATCAAAGTTGTAAAGCATTTTTGAATAGGAAAGAGTCCAAATCTTCAAATTGTCCTTGAGATAGAAGTTTTAGCATTATGGCTAAGCATTTTAGTGCCACCAAAATGGGTCAATTTGGAGTTAAAATGAAAAATTTATGACCAAATTATAGAGACTGGTTTGGTATAAGAACATGCAAAAGTAAGATTAATAGGTGTACTAGCCAATGATCATATTTTTAGTGATTCATATAACTTAAGTGACATTATATTAATTGATGTTCCAAGACCACACATAGTAAATTTAATAGAAGAAGTTCCTCTTGTGATAGGTATTCCAAACATTCCTGGATGGAAACATTTATTATGTATTTTCTTTTTCATTAAAGATGACACTTTTTTTCCCTAAGTTTTTTTTTATATTCTTCTAAAGTTTTTTCTTTAGACTCAAAGAATTCTTTCAAAACTTCATAATAATTCGATAATTGCATAATCGATTCCATCAAAGGCTTATTAGTTTTTATTTTCCTAAATGCTTCAAGAATGTTTTCATTAATTTCTTCCTTCCTAGCATCCACTAGTCGTTTTGGAATGAGAGAAATATATTATATATATCTTCATTTAATTTATTGGGGATCTTATCATCTTTCTCTTTATTTTTTATTTCAGAAGTCTGTAACGAACTTTCACAAGCTTTAACTCCAACTAAATACAATGGGTACAATATTTCAGGAAAAAGTGTATATTTCAATTGTTTTTGCATCCATTATTTCGAAGGAATGACATTGGCCATCATCTTTTTTTTTGTATTTTCTTTTTCTTTTTACCTCTCCTAGGTATCTTTTCTAGTATATGTGTCACTTTTTCATTATCAAAAAATAAAGCATTAACCTATGCTTGATTAGTAGTAGTAGTAGATTAAGTAGATATTTTAATTTGATTACTTAATTTTTTAATTTGTAAGTTCATCTAACCTAATTGATTTCTCAACTTATTAATAGATGTATTAGTTTTAACTAGATTTCAAGAAATCTGTGAAAATTTTTGATGACTTTGAGTCATAATATTATGTAAGATTTTCTCTATATTTGGTTGCATAGGTTAAACCGTTTCTTGAGATTGTTGAATTAGTGTAGATTGTTTCTGTGCTCTTGGTCTATACTTAGTATAATTTGGAGTTTGTGGACCATAGCTAAGATTTGAATTTGGTTTTCGAGTATATTAACTATTTTAATTATATTGATTCTTGAAATGATCAGAAAATTGGTTCATAACTACATTAACTTATTAAGTATTTTCTTCATGTAAAGTAGGACATGCATTCATGGGATGTGTTACTTCATTATAGAATCCACATGGTTTCACTTGGTTTGATCTATTTTTTAATAGCAACTTAACCATGCTAGATAATTCATCTACTTTTTCATCAAATGTACTACTTCTTTTATTATTAACTTCATAAAGCTTCTTCCTTGATGTCTCATTCTTTTCATCATATTGCTTAGATTGTTTAGTCATTTTATTAATAGCCTTTTTTGCTAAAGTTGGTGCTACATCGAATAAAGATCCACCACATACGGTGCCTAATAATCTTTGTTCAAAATGATTGAGTCATTCATAGAAATATTCTAACAAAGCTCTTCGTGTATATTCATGTTGTGGGCAAGAAGAAATTAATCTTTGATATCTATAGCAAAATTCGTTAAAGTTTTCATCATCTTTTATCTTTACAACTGTAATTTTTCTTATATAGGAACTATCTTTCTTGCATGCACATATTTATCTAGGAAAGCTTAACATTTGAGTCCATGTAGTTATTAAATCTAGAGGAACATAAAATAACCAATCTTGTGCTTGATCTTTCAATGCAAAACGAAAAGCCTTAAGTTAGACTTGTTAAAACGTACCATCTTTAGGTTTCATCCCATTGACTTTGTGTTAGTATTCCCTTATAAATTTTTGGGGTCTTGATTATATTTACCATAGAAGTTAGGTAAGGCACTAATGAATCTAGATCTTAGTTCAAATTCAATAAATTGATCGTGAAACTGCAAGTATAACGACTAGATTGTAGTAATAATGTGATCAACTAATGTTGATTTTAGTTATCATCCTCGGGGAAAGATTTATATAGAAATAGTTCACTTAGTTAACTTCACTCTGTTACTAAGAAAATCTCTTTTTAGTTGATTTTAACTAAACTACTCTATTCTAGAAAATAATGTAAAATAACTTGCACTCTTCTATTAAGAAGACTCTTAGTTCACAACTTCACCTAGGTAATGAATTACTAAGCTTTCACGTCTCACTTCTTTCATCTTCATTATATGTGTGCAATGCTCAATTAGAATAGACATATTTCCTTAATATTCACTTCAACCCACTGCCATGATGGAAAAGATCCTAATGTGCAAACTAGCACTTCATCTATTAGTGTCAATAATGTAAGTTCCACATATCATTAAGTTTTAGATCTTTAAACTCATAAACACTTAAGTTTACTATTTGTGCCTCCATAATCAATAACTATTTATCGATGCCATATATTTTACAGTTGTATTGTTCATATCCAGCTTAAAGGCTCTAATGGCCATGGTAACTCCTAAATCATCTAATCAACAAACACGTGATCAAGAAGTTCATAGCATTATGTATATAATCAATACAAATTCTGATCATTGCACTTCTCAATATTATAATTCGTTCATACTTCCTTTAGCATAACATTCATATAATAGGATCAATTGATCCCTAAGATAAACAAACTACTCACTTATCATTGAAATCAACATATACATCATTGTATTCAATCCAATAAAATATTAAATCAAATAACTCTAGTTAAATCAAGCAAACAATAGCGATTAACCACAAGTGAATTTTTCAATGCCTTCTCCTCCAAAACTTTTCTTAATACTCAAGAAAAATATAAAATATGTTGTTCTATGATAATGGGTGATAATTGTTGATATTATGGGTGTTTACCATGCTCTAATACCTATTTATATAATTAAGACTCTTAATAATATAATTAGAAACCCTAATTAACAATTCCAAACGTACCAGAATTCTAAACTTTCTATTTTTTATGTCTCATTGTTATCCATAAGTGCTTCAACACCGTGTGCGTAATGCCACAACTTTCAACCTTTGTGTGTATATTTCCTCTTACAGTAGGCTCAGTGCCTTGTGTACATTTTCCGGCGCCGTGTATATATCCCTACGATGCTGCCACTGCGTCAATTGTACTGTGTCTATTGCTTGGTCTTCAAGCCTTCTCGACGCCTTGGACTTTCTTCCCACGCCTTGTGCTTCCTTCCTACGACATCAAGCCTCCATGCCACGACGTCAAATGTTTATTTGTACTTTTTCTTTTCATTTCATTATGATATCTTTTCTTTGTCTCATTTATACCTCGTATACCTGAAAATACATAAATTTATCAATTAGAGCTCATTTCAGGATATTTCTACCAAATATACTATTAAACTAAGCCTATCTATAAATCTAATTAAACACTTATCAAATACCCCCAAACTTAGGATTTTACACGTCTCGAGCAAAAGTGTATTCTACTAAGTACTCTCACTACTAATACTTATAATACCTTATTCAATTTACATTGTTAATGGACTATCCTTTAATTCAAATAAGTTCATATTAATAATCTACGCAAGAGTTTTTCTTAGCAAAAACTAATATTTTTAAAAACATGTAGCTTTAACAACACATATAATTTACTTTCGTATCTCAAAAGTAGTTCACAACCAAAACCATAAGTACTTACAAGTTTATGTCACCTCAACACTTAAGTAGCAAATATACAATCTCATGATTTCTCATTAAGCTCAAAAATTCACAAATAAGCATAAACCAAACTAGTTTTGTAGACTTTAGTACTTCAAGAGTCCGTATGACTTAACTTAGTTGGAAAGAAAACTTAACTTAACTAAGTTACTTGTACTCGGGTTAAATCTTTTCATTTAAAGAGTTTTAATCTAACTTCCACCTTTCTTTATATATATATATATATATCTTTTCTTTTCTTTTCATATTTTCTAGTTGTACGGTCCCTGCTTCTTTTCCTATAGATTTCTTCTTTCTCATTTTTTCCAACCATCAAGTTCATTGCTCATTTCCTTGTAAAATTTGTGGGACTCTCTATTTTATTTAAAACTCTTGTTATCACTTCTCACTTTCACTCCATCAAGTAAGTTTTAACTCCAACGTTTTACTAAACACCATGCATGTCTCTTCCCTTTTTAGTACTAAGTCTTTATTTACTTTCATACTCAAGTAAGATTCATACTTATTATAGAACTCCTTAGAGATCAAACTTTTTCTACAAAAAGTATTCAAGTATTCTTCTTGCTTTTGTTTCAAGTTCATGGTCTTCGCTAACTCTAAGTTCTAATCATGAAATTATACAGTTATTTGCTATATTTCTTATTCTATTCAAAAATTTGATAACACTGTCTTCAGTTTCATATCAACAAGATACTTGTATTCTTACTCATCCTCAATTAAAGGCATGAACTTTGTTAATAAATTATTTATTCATTATTATATTACTATATATAACCTAATCTATACTACTTCTACACATTTAAATAATAAGTACATGAAATAGATACACTACCATTCTTCATCTTTAACTGCTTCAAAAATGAGATTTTACGATTATACTCGAAACAAACTTTAACCAAACTTTGTCCTTAAGGTTTAAAAATAAGTCTGAAATATAAGAACAATACACACACAAACATAATATAATATAATTTACGATATAAACATAAAAATGCATAAACATAAAATTTAAACAACTAATAAAGTGACCAAATATCCCTCTAACACCTTGATGCTCTTTTATGCTCATTGCTGAATTAGATGAGATTTCTACATTCGGATGAAATGTCACCTGACAAATGGTTTTTCCTACACATTTAGCACATAACTTTCATAATTTAGAATAATACTAAAACGTTTGGACTGCTCTAACTAAACAAAATAAATATCTAAATTCAAAAACCGAAATAAAAAAACCCTAGATAGCGTCCCAGTAGCACTTCGTTTAATGTCACTAGCCCAACGACTTTTCGCTCATTTAGTTTGAGTCTAAATCGAGATACTCCATTTGTAGGTCAGAGATAACAATATCTCTCCTATTCAAATGTACTTTTGCCCTTCAACAAAGACAATCTTCTCACTATCATCATCCTCCTCGATACTTATTGTGATCATTTTCTTCCTCGTGTGCAAGATCGCACTGGCAGTGTTCAAGAATGGCTGCCCCAGTATCATAGACATACCATCATTTATATTATGATCAATAATCTCAAAATCAATGATAAATGTGAATCTACCCACTTTCACATGCACATTCAACACTCTCCCTATTGTTGGTACCTAGTTACCATTAATTACTTGCAAGTATGTTGTATAGGGACAATTGATCTTTAAATTTGCTTGTAACATGTCCTTTATAGGCATTACATTGACTGAGGCTCACGTATCACATAAGATGTTTCTAAACTAGTGCCCATTAGTGCTTAAAGGTATGCATATATCTCTACGATCTCTCCTCTTAATTGGTTGAAGTCTCGATGTGAGCTTAAATTTCGATTTTGCCTTCTTCGGAACAACCTTGATGTTATTTCCTTTGGGTGCTTCTTCATAAAATCCTTCATCATGTTGCTTAGCTCTCCATTGTTTCTTCCTATTCTTATTATTCTTCAACGCATTGATCCTTTATTACTTGAATCTTTCAAGTTCTTTTTGCCTCACTTTTGTTCCATAAAACAACTTAACCCTTTGGGCATTTACTTTAAATGTCTTACTAGTATTGTTTATCAACTTTATCGATCCATAAGGCCAAGTAGCCGATCCTTCTTTTCGAAATATCTTCATTCGTACCTCCTATAGTCTGGATCCCCCACGAAATGAACAAGCGCGCTACGTTAGCGCAACGACTTTCTCTGCTCTGATAGGCTCGCATCACTTTTCTTGCTCCGCTCGCCAAGTATTGCCCTCCTTGGCCAGGTGCATGAAGCTCTTTGTGTGAGGGTCCTTCTCCAACCCCTCTCGTATGTGATCGCGTAAGGCCCTACTCGTAGCGGCAACAGGAGGAGAAGAGGATTCCCTTCCAACGACCTTGAATGGTCCCGACCATCATGATCTTAATTTACCTAAAAATAGTTTCAATCTTGAATTATATAACAAGACTAGTTGTCCTAGCTCAAAAGATCGATATTCAATACTTTTGTCATGCCATTGCCTTGATCTCTCTTTGTATAACTTGGCATTTTGTACGCATTCAACCTAAACTCATCCTGCTCCATCAGTTGAAGTAAATCTAGCCATCTTGTAGCTTGAAGATTCATGTCGAGCTTTTTTATAGCCCAGTATGCTTTATGCTCTAACTATATTGGTAAGTGACATGTTTTCCATATACCAACCATGCGGAGATTTGCCAATTTATGTTTTGAATGACGTTCTATATGCCCATGATGCTTCTTCAAGATAGAATACCCAATCTTTTACCTAAGTGTTAATTGATTTTCCAATATTTTTTTCATTTCTCTATTGCTTACTTTAGCTTGTCCATTTGTTTGAGGATGGTATGCAAGTGAGGTTTTATGCCTAACCCATATTTTTTAAACAATGTGTCTAAGGCACTATTACACAAATGTGACCTCTCATCAGTGACTAATGCTCTAGGTGTTCCCATGTCATTTATTACAAGTTTTCACAAAAATATATGAATCCTTAAATAGATTAAGCCAATAGAATCCATATTGTAACATTTTAGATGTCGTTCTTTGTACTCCAAAAGTCCTCCATATGGTGATGAATGACATCCTTCCAAGTTGCCTACAAATTCTTCATCTACTACACATCGTCAAATTAACTCATCATTGCATCTTTTGAATAGGTATGGCTCATCCCAAAAGTATGATTCTACATCACTCAAGAATTTATTTCTTGCTGCATTTGTTAAATCTGGAGGGAACATACCCCATGCCAAATAATTGACATAGTATGCGAACCATGGTGCATCTTTCTAGACCTCTACTTTATGCACTTCTTTCGATTTATGTCATCTTGATTGCCATCGTATTTACCTTTTCTGGCTTATATATCACTTGCTCTTGTATTGGTTCATTCGTTGTTGTAGTGCTCATCATGTGAATGACACTAACATTCTCTTTGGGATTTGTGATTGTGTTACGCGAAAACTGCCCTTCCTTCCTTGAATTCAAAGCAATTGCTAGCTGACCATTCTGTGTCTCCCGGTTCTTGATGGATTATGTTCTTTTATCATCCATCCTTTTTAGAGTTTGCTTCACATTTTTCATCTCTTTCTCATGTTTCTCATGGTGTTCCCTATTGTTGATGTTAATGGCTTGCAAGAATTTCTCAATTGACTTCAATGAAGTCATTTCTTCGGTTTGGCCTAATTTCCCTTATTGTACTTGTTGAGTAAAACCTAGAGATAAATTTAGTGCATTATTAGGATTTCCATATAAGAAGTTTGAGTTGTTGTATCTTTGATAAAACCTTAGAGGATCCATTCCTCTCAGCCTAAAGTTGTTTCCATAGTTCTGGTTGTTCATGAAGTTGATATCTTCAAACTCCATTCCTTATTGTATGTCTAACGGATTAACCATCGTTGCTTAGTGATTAATGGGTTGTTGTTTCGCTTGCACTTGTGGTCTTTGTTGTCTGATTTGTAGCTTTGCCATCTGACTACTCAAGTTGGATAGTTGTGTCATGATCGCTGCTTGTGAATCAATCTTATATACTCCTATTAGCTTTCTCACTCTGGAACGAGTTTCGGTTGTAGAATTTTGAGGCATAAGATCAGAAGATCTAATGTTCCATCTTCATCCTTTGTCAATAGAGAACCACTTGATGCGACATCCACTAATGTTCTCATGCTATGATTCATTCCATAATATAAGATTTTTTAGTTATACCCACTTCACATATCCATGTTTTGGACGTATCCATAACATTTCTTTGAATCTTTCCCAAGCTTCACCAAGAGACTTGGTATTATCCTGCTTAAATTTGTTGATTTCTAATTTCCTTACACTAAAATTCATTGGGGGATATAACTTATCTGGAAAACTTTCATTAATTTCCACTCATGAAGTCATACTCCCTGCATTCAGTCCTTGGAACCAGGATTTGGCATTTTCACCCAATGAGAATGGGGAAAGTCTCATCTTGATTATCTCCTTTGTAACTCTAGTATTATGAACATCGTTACATTTCTCCTGAAAATCCTCTATATGTGCAACTAGATCTTCATTTGCCAGTCCATATAATAGGCTATTTTACACCATGTTGATGAGAGACAGTCTCAGCTTGAACTCGGTGGTATTGGCTGGAAGCCTCATCACTCCATTGTATGTCTCTTGAGCTTTCGATTTGAAGTAGTCTCAAAGACATCGCTGTCTCTGCACTCTGCCTTGGACTATTAGATCACCTTCAAGTTGGTTATTCACTCGGCTCTAATGTTGGTTTTGGTTCCCCACTTGATCCTCCGCCATCTTGATTTCTTTCTTGTTCTTTCTCTTGTTGGTTCTTTCAATCTCCAGATCATAAGGCACTAAGTCCTTATCACCTTAACTACGCATGCACTAACTACTTCATGAGAAAGAAAACACAAAAGATCAAGTGTAGATTAACAAACTTGAAACTAAAACTTTCTTTATTTTTTATAAACTTGAAAGTAAATTACTGAAAATAAAATCTTAACAATTATGTAAACTAACTATATTAATGTGTGGCTACCTATCCCTAGCAACAACACAAAAAACTTGCTCATGAAACCACAAGTATAATGGCTTGATTGTAGTAATAATATGATTAACTAATGTTGATTATGGATATTATCCTTAAAGAAAGGTTTATATGGACATTATTCACTTAGTTAAGTTCACTCTATTGCTAATAAAATCTCTTTTTAGTTGGTTTGAACTAAACTACTTCATTCTAGAAAACAATATAAAAAAACTTGTACTCTTATATTAAGAAGACTCTTAGTTCACAACTTCACATAAGGAATGAATTACTATGCTTTCATATCTTACTTCATTCATCCTCATTATGTGTGTGCAATGCTCAATTAGAATAGACAGATTTTATTAAAATTCACTTCAACCCACTGTCGAGGTGGAAAAGATCATAATGTGCAAACTAGAACTCCACCTATCAGTGTGAATAACATAAGTTCTACATAGCATTAAGTTCCAAATCTTTAGACTCATAACCACTTAAGTTTACTATTTGTGCCTCCATAATCAATAACTATCTATCTATGTTATATATTTTACGATTGTATTGTTCATATCCCGCTTAAAAGCTCCATCGGTCATGGTAACTCCTAATGCCTCTAATCAACAAACATGTGATCAAGATGTTCATAGCATTACATATATAATTAATACAAATTCTTAACATTGCACTTCTTAACATTATAATTCATTCATATTTCTTTTAGCATAGCATTCATACCATAGGATACATTGATCCCTTAGATAAACAAACTACTTACTCATCACTGAAATCAACATACACATTATGTTATTCATTACAATTATAGATTAAATCAAATAACTTCAATTAAATCAAGTAAACAATACCTAATAACCACGAGTGGGGTCTTCAATGACTTCTCCACAAAAACTCTTCTTAATACTCAAGAACAATATAAACTATGCTATTCTATGATAATGGGTGATAATTGGTGATAATGTATGTGTTTACACGTTCAAATACATATTTATACAACTAAGACTCTTAAGAATACAATTAAACTTTCTATTTTTTTATTTCCCGGCACTGTCCATAAGTGTCTTGGCATTATGTGTGTAATGGCACAACTTCGACCTTTATGTGTATATTTTCCCCTTACAGTAGGCTCGATGCCTTGTGTACATTGTCACGGCACGGTGTGTACAACCCTACGACGCCGCCACTGTGTCAACTATACTATTTCTATTTTCTAGTCTTTAAGCATTCTTCACGCCTTGCACTCTCTTCCCACGCCATGTGATCCCTTCCCACAGCGTCAAGCCTCCATGCCATGGTGTCAAATATTTATTTGTGCTTTTCTCCTCATTTCATCATGATATCACTCCTTTGTCTACTTTATACCTTGTATGCCCAAAAACATATAAATACAATCAATTATAGCTCATTTCGGGATATATATACCAAATATACTACTAAACTAACCCTATATATAAGTCTAAATAAACACCTATCAGAAATCTATCATGATAGGCAATACACATTCGCTCGTAAACTGTGATATTTTGATTGGATTGATTAAAAGTAAGTTCTTATTATTATTATTATTATTATTATTATTATTATTATTATTATTATTATTATTATTATTATTATTATTATTATTATTATTATTATTATTATTATTATTATTATTATTATTATTATTATTATTATTATTATTATTATTGATATTATTATTATTATTATTGGCTTCCATTTTGGTAGCTTGGTGTTCCCTATGCTGTTGTAGTCTTAATTACGATTAAAAATATTATCTACTTTAGGATCAAACAGATGTAAAGATAATGTAGAATTAGAACGATGAAGTGTGTAGACCATAAAACCTCTAAAACTCCTAAGAAATTATGGAAATATCCCCGGCAATAGCGTCAAAAATTGACACGTGTAAAGCTTATACAATAAGTTTCCCGTATATCATCATTATTTGTACTAGTAATAAGTTGGATCGTCTCTATAAGGATTTCTCAAATTTCTTAAGAATTCTAATAGTTTTTATTATTTTAATTTAATTTAATTAATCTAATTAAATGGGAATCAAAATTATTCAATTAAACTATGTCAATCAATTAAATTGATTAAACTAACTCAACTAACTTAACTATCACAAATCAAATTCACTAAAACTTAATTCAAATCAAATCAAATCAATTGAATTCAATTCAATATAATATAATACAAACATCTAAACAAATATCTAGAACAATGAAACATTAACTCGTTTTGTATCCAACCATATTACTTAAATCATAGTCTTAATCATACTTTATCACATTATAAAGTATTTTTAGATCATTAAACCTAAATCGAACATAAGTTGATAGCCTTTATCAAGCCACTAGTTTTTCTTATAATAATGGAAAAGTCACATCCTAGTTTTATTACATTAATTCTTTGAAAGCTCAAATATAATTAATTAGAAAATAAGACATCATTAAGTTCTGTGAAAATATCATATTACTAAGCATAATATTATTCGAAAGCCATATCAATATCAAACTTAGAACTTAATTCGCCTAGGAAATCTAATGGCAATTAACCTATTAAATAAATCCCAATTACGACTCTAAATTAGATATAGAATCTAAATATCACAATACACATTCTAGATTGCGCATGCAATATAAAGTTTCATGATTGTAATCTGCAAATAACAATCTATTAAAATAGTGAATTGACGAATAGGATTAAGTTTAAAGCATTAAGTACAAATCAATCTTCATTATGGTTACATTTTAAAACGGGTTAAGTTCATGTTCGGACTTTGTTTAGATTAATAAACTACTCACACATATTCATAATAAACATATCAATAAAGTAAATAAAAGACATTAATAAATGCCTCTTATTGAAAACATTAATTTCCAACAAGTCTTCAAAAGTAATGAACAATAAAACTAAACTAAAATTATTAATGATGGCTCTTAAAGGAAGTTTAGAGAACTTAATTTCGAAGCCTAGGGTTCATATGTGTAGTATTATAAGTATTACATATCCGATCAAATCGAACTTTCTTGATTTGCTCTAAAATTCTTGAAACCGACTCTAGCGATTCCTGGCCAAATCTTCTGTCAATCCTGACTCGCTGGGAAAATCGATGGAAATTTGCCTTTGTGGCTCACCGATTTAGTTGTCGGTTCTTGTATCCAACCTGATTCACTGTTGAATCTTTGGTAGTGAATCCTAGTTCATTCCATAATTCGCTTTTGATTTGCTATGCACTTTCTCCACTTGACTAATTCTTAATTTTCTTCCTTTTTTCTTCAATTTCTTCACATTACCTTAATACATGAGATAACAAAATTAAGAGAAACACAGGGTAATATAGTCTTTAATATCCATAATCACCCTTAAAAATACTATAAAATATTGTCTAATTATTGATTTATCATGAAAATTACTGGAATGGTTTCATTTTCACGTAAATATGCATATTTAAGATGATAAAGAAGTTCTTTAAGCTCCTGCTAAGGTGTGTTTTGAGTAAAGAAAGAAGTGTGGAATCATAAGCATGCAATTCTATAGGAGATAAAAGTTTAAGATGGAGATGAGATGGTTTCAATTCCATTATCACATCCTCGACATCAGTGTCGAGTGCACAGAAAGAATCCATATCTTCTGGGGTTGAACTATGACTAATGGCAGAATGCAATGTATCACTTGTAGACTAATCAAAATTACTCTGCATAAGAGGGTCATCACATCCATAGTACGCAAGGAGGAGACATAAGCAAGATGCTTCATGGTGTCAAAAATATTGAACTTTGCGACTTCACCAATAAAATCTATAGTCAAAAATCGACTAGCAATGTCGATCTTTGCTTGCATCACCTTTATGAAAAGGCGCCAAAATAGAATTGAAGATGAGTTAGGGAACAATTATACTTTCATGTTTAAGACATAGAAATCAACTAGAAAAACTAACTCGTTCACTTTCATTAACACATCTTCTAATACACCTAATGGATATACCACAGACCTATCTGCTGAATGAATCACTATTCTTATGTCCATAAGTGGTCCAACATTATGAGACTCATAGATTGACAATGACATAACATTTATTGAAGCTCACAAGTCTAACATCGCCCAAGAGAAATATGAGTTACCAATCGTGATTGGAAAAGAAACCATGATAGATCTTTACGCTTGGGAGGAAGCTTTTATTGAAAGATTGCAAAGATAGTTTCACCTATAATGACCTTTTCATTTCGTTGCAATTTGGACTTATTGTTGCTCAAATCCTTCAAGATTTTGGCACATCGAGGCATTTGAGTAATGGATACAACAAATGGAATGTTAAGTTGTGTCAAGGATTCCTCGATCCTAATCCTCTTTCTTGGACTTTATAAGACGTTGAGGGAATGGGGGACGAATAACAAAGGACTTCTTGATTGGTTTTTCCTTTGGTGGTGGTTCCTCAAGGGGTGTTGCAATGACCTCTTCTTTTTTATCATGTTCTGACTCCCTTTGGATCCCTTGACGGATCCAGTTGCATAGGCCCTTCGAGTTCAATCTCACTGCTTAAGGTAAAATTTTTAACATCCACTTACTGTTCTATTGTTTGATTCTCTCATTCGCTTTCCTGCTTTTGATTCATGAATTGCCCAGTTTTCCTTTTCATCTTACTGATACTATAATCATGTTGTTGATTTTGAATGGTAATCAATTTCCTCATCTCTTCAAGTGAAGTTTCTTCATGCCATGCCTGCGATTATGGGGGTGGTGTTGTCCACATGGAACAAATGAATTTAATCATTACTATGGAAACCATAATAATGCTCAAGACTGTCTATCCCACGGCTTGCATAACAACCTGACTTACTTACATAGTGCTCTTGTGGTGACCCTAAAAATTGCTCAGGAGTTTTAACTTGATGACTATCCCTAAGAAATATAGGCAATTATCTGTAATATGCATATATTCGGAGCAAAAACCACATTCTTGAGCCTTTCCTGGTCCTTGCAAGAACGACTTCCTCATTGACTTCAATTCATACATCTCATTCTCCAATCTGCTTTCTCACGAAGCTGATCCAACTTGACTCCTGAATGTCTTGTCCGTCATATTATATTGCCTAGATTGATTTGCACATTTTTATGGTATATCTTGCTTCAGTCGCCATTACTTCCAATACACTACCTTTCCATACTGTGTTCAACCACCATTTCTCATTATAGGTTAGTCCTTCATATAATATTTCTAATAATGACTTTTGAATGAAACCGTGTTATGGACATGCATGACAAAGCCTTTTAGATATTTCCCTATATTCAAAGAAAGACTCGTCATCCTTCATATACATGGAGGAGATTTTTCTTTTGCAAAGACCAGTTTTTTTTGTTGGCATATAGTTGTCCTGAAATATTAATGTAGATCATTATATGATTAGATAAATCTCGAGGGGTAGGTAGAACAACCATTCTTGCACACCATCTTTCAAACAAAATGGAAAATATTTGAGCTTAACCATATTAGTTCCTGCATAGCGGATCGTAACTGCAAGTATAGTTTTCAATTGTAGTAATAATGTGATCAACAAAGGTTTATTACAGATATCGTTCATCTAGGAAAGGTATATATCGACACAATTCATTGGTCAAGTTCACTATATTGTTAAGAAGGTCTCTTTTTGTTCAATTTTAAACTAAAACTAATCTAATCTATAAAACCAATGTAAATCAAGTTGTATTCTTATATTGAGAAAACTCTTAGTTCCGGCGTAGCTGATCGTAACTGCAAGTATAATTGTTCAATTGTAGTAATAATGTAATTAATTACTATATTCTCCTATCAAACTTCCTTCATCTTATGTGTGTGCAATGCATAATTAGAATAAATAGATTTTCTTAATATTCACTTCAGCCTACTATCATAGTTAAAAAGATTCTAATGTGCATATTAGGACTCCACCTATCGGTATGAATAACGGAATCTCACAAAGCATTAAGTACTAAATATTAGACTCGTAAACATTTAAGTTTACTATCTACGTCTCCTTAATCAACAACTATCTATCGATGTTATATATTTTATAGTTGTGTTTTTCATATCCGGCTTAAAACCTCAAAGGCCATCGTAACTTCTAAGACCCCTAATCAATAAACATGTGATGAAAGTTTTCATAGCATTAAGCATTGAATCAAATACAAATTCTAATCATTGCACATCTAAAACATTTTAATCAATTTGTAAATTTGCATAATATTTATACCATAGGATCCATTGATCCCTAAGATAAATAGATTACTCACTCACCATTGAAATCAACAACATACGATTCATAAACATAATTGAAATTAGATTATATTAAATAATACCTTTAATTAAATCATTGAAACAAATATTGAATTGCAAAATAGGAGTCTTCAATGTCTTCTCCTTCGAAAGCTTTTCTTAATACTCAAATAAGACTCTTTGAAACTCAAAACTATGATGGTTGGTTATGGTGTATGAGTTTACCATGTCCTAATATATATTTATACTTTTTAGACTACTAAAAGAACAATTAGAAATCTTTAATAACAATTCTAAATGAAGTAGAAGTCCAAAACTTTCTACTTTTATGTCATGACGATGTCTGTAAGTGATCCACGTTCTCTATGTTAAGTGAATGCATCGTGATTGCGCCAACTTTTCCTATGTGTTTTTCCTTTCAATTGACTTGATAATGTCTGTATTACATCCCGATGTCGTTTGTGTTAAGCCCACAACATTAAATTTATATACACATCATCAGGATGTCTAAACCTCATTCTTTGATCTCCATGTCTTGTGTTCATTTCCCACAACGTCAAATGTGTTTCTCCACGGCATCAACTCTGAGTGCTTTTTCTTCTCTTTTTATCATGAAATCACTCATTTGTCTCTTTTATGCCTTGTAGACCTGAAAACACATAAATACCATTAATTATAGCTCATTCCGTGATATTTAGACTAATTATACAATTAAACTAGTCCTATATAAAAGTCTAATTAAGTACTTAGCAAATACCCCCAAACTTAAGATTTTGCATGTCCCGAAGAAAAGTGTATTCTACTAAGAATGCATACTAAAACTACTTATAGTCCTTTACTCATTTTACATAGTTTATGGAGTATCTAATATTTAAATAAGTTTCAAGTTAATAATCCACTCAAGAGTTTTTCTTCATAAAAACTATAACTTTTAAAACAAGTAGCTTTAACAACAAATGTAATTCCATTTCAAAACTCAAAAGTAGTTCACAACCAAGACCATAACTACTTACATGTTTATTTTTTCTCGACACTCAAGCAACAAGTGTACAACCTCAAGATTTCTCATTAAGCTCAAGAATTTACAAATAACCATAGATCATGCTATATTTGTAGACTTAAATACTTCAAGAGTCCATAGGACTTTATATAGTTGGAAGGGAAACTTAACTAAACCAAGTTACTTGTACTAGAGCTAATAACTTTTATTTGAAGAGTTTTTATTTGACTTTTGCCATTCTTTTTGTATATATTTCTTTTTTCTTTTCTCCTTATATTTTTTCAGTTGGACGATCCCTGCTCCTTTTTCCTGTAAATTCCATTTTTTCTCACTTTTTTCAACCATCAAGTTCTCTGCTTTTTTTCCTGTAGAACTTGTGGGACTCTCGAGTTTTTATTTACAACTCTTTTTAGCACTTCTCACTTTCACTTTTTATTAAGCAAGTTTTAATTCCAGCTTTTCATTATACACCATGCCTATATCTTTCCCTTTTAGTACTAAGTCTATTTACTTTATACTCAAGTAAGATTCATACTTATTATAGAATTCTTTAGAGATCTAACTTTTTCCACAAGAAGTGTTTAGGCATTCTTCTTGCTTTTGTTTCTAGTTCTAGGTCTTCCCTAAATCTAAGCATCTAATCATGAAATTATACCGTTGTTTGCTACAATTCTTATTTTCTTCAAAAATAATAACATTCTCTTGAGTTTCATATCAACAAGATATTTATATTCTAACTTATCGTAAATTAAAGGCATGAACTTTGCAAATGAATTACTTTATTCATTATTATTGTACTACTATATATAATCTAATCTATACTACCTATATTCATTTAAAAAATAATTAAATGAAAAAGAATTAAACAAAATACAGTACTATTTTCCTCTTTAACTACTTGAAAAAAAGAATTTACGATCGTACCTACAGTGTTTAGCCTTAATTCATCATTTCTTACCGTTATCCATAGTGTAGATGCCTCTAAACTTAAACCAAACCTTGTCCTCAAGGTTTAAAAATAAGCCTGAAACATAAAAACACTAAACACAGAAATATATGCAATATAATTTGATAACTACATAATAGTAAACATAAAAATGCATAAAACTAAAGCTTAAATAAATACTAAAGTTTCAAATATCCTAAATTAAAATATCAGTATTAATGTATCTATTATCTCCCCAAGATCTAGAGAAATCCTAAGACTAAGACTCTAGGACTTCACATTATCATCATCATCATCATCAGCTCAAGCAAAAGGTGGTGTTAAAGAGCACACCACTATTCCGTTCTACATCATTTCTAGATCAAACACATATTTCAGTGCCTCTCGAAATCTGATAGGCCTGTTAATAGGTCTCCAGCTTCTACTCCTCTACTATCTCGCTACATCCCTCTGATGATCTGCAAATACCATAAAATTCATGTCCATCCAGTCTGTCCTGCATCATTATCTACCTTTCTTTCTCATACCTCAACATAGCTTCATGATATTGAGCTCTATCCTCTTTATATTGCCTCCTCATTTCAGCAAACCAAAACTTTTACCGTCATGGAGTCAAATTCTATAGTGGTGGTATAGGTGCCTATAGTGGTGGAAGTGGTGGTGAGAAATTTTTAGGACCATCTAAGTCTCGCTCTTCTATCAAAAGGTCTATAAACTCGTAGCCCTCAACATATCCTTGCTGGTTATCCTCCTCCTCTCCATATATTTCATTCCTCATCCTTGGGCAAACTTCGATGTTATTGTTTATGTTGTTGCTTGATCCTCCGCTTCCTTGGCTAACATTTTGGCATCAAGTCTATCCATTCGGCTTTCTCTCTCTCATCTTTAGAGTCCTTGTATCCATTGGGTGATTTATAGGTCAACATAAACTCCTTATCAATTACTTCTCTAACTTCTATATCAGATTCTTCATATCAGATAAATCGCACTCTAGCCTTCAAGCACATCTAGGTTATGAGGATTGGAAATAACAACTTGTTGTCTCTTTCAGTCAAGATTGACTCCCTCAAATTTTTGTAAATGATTTCTCCTACATTGATCCTCCCATTCTTTGTAATCTTCTATAAGCAAACTGCCTTGGGTTGGCTTATCTCACCCTAGCAAGTAGCCGGGTATTATGAAACAATCATAAAATGCTACAACATTCTTTAAACTTTTCGTATACTCCATTTCTTAATGTGTTTTGGCACATTCTTAGCTCCCATTATCCATCCCCATTATCCTGGGACAATTAATGCTCTATGGTTCTAAAATGATATAGGTTATAAGGTATCTCCTATAAATCAACTAGGAAAGTATGTCGGTCTCCATCCCGAAAGTCTGTCGGTCTCCATCCCAATTCAAGTAGTTTAACCCATAAATTTTTTTATATAATGTTCATTAATTGGGACATTTACTCATCTCACCCTTACTGGATCTCCTTTCTTTGTAAACTTGGCATTTGAATAGAATTCATACATAATCTCACACACATCACAAACCTTATTATCGTTATAGTCTTGCGTGAGTTGCTTCCATCCCCATTGCTTAATGAACTTGTTGGCTCTCGCATCATACTTGACCGGGATTTTGATTCCTCTTTCACAAATAAACTCTTTATTTTCTATAGCCTCAGACCTCTCCTTGGCCTCCTTACTAATGTAAAACTTTGATTTACATAGCCTCGGAACATCCTCATTTTAAGCTCCCGAATGAGATGCCTTATCATTATTTGCTCTAGCTTCACTAGCTTGTTTCCTTGTTATTGCCATTTCAAAAGCTTTGCAACAACTCAACAACAACGGGCTTCAAATAAGCTAAAAATATCAATTTCATTCACAAGGGTCATTGACATGCCGCGATATGCATAAGGACTAACACTAATCCATAATAATCCACATTATGCTCTAAACATTCACAACTTCAAGTTCCTATCCAAAAACCTAAAGTTCCACAATCCAATTCAATTTCATTTATAATATCAAAATTCAAAACATAAAAAAATGAAATTGAAACTTTTCCTCAATGGCGGACTACTTTCCGGTGTATAATACTTTTTCGAGATTCTATCAATCAAAGCCCTCTCATTTTCTCACAAACTACGACCTCGTTGCTCTCTTGTGTCACTTTTCAATATCGATGCCCTAGTTCTCCAACTTGTGAAAAACCACAATATGACTTCACCCTTACTCTTAAACACTAAGAACACTCTTTTCTCACTTAAAATTACTCAAACTAGGGTTCTAAAGAGATGTATGCTCGGTTGGTGGTTTTTGGAATAAGGTTCAAGTGTGTTGGTTACGGTTTGAAAGTGTATTAAAAACCCTTTTTGACATCGACGCCGTCCATCATAGGGCACGGCGCCACCAAAGCGTGAGTACGACATTCAGTGTGTTGAGAGCTTAAATTCTCTCTCAGGTCGGCGCAGCCTGTGTTGGCTCACGCTGCAGTGTATCACGGCACCGTGTGTTAATACACACGACGTCAAACTATAATTTTCAATGATTCTCAAATTTTTCATTTTACTCCCAATTGGCACTATCTTAGCGTTATGTATTACTATTCAAGGCATCGGGACAGCGTGAAGAATTTTCTAAAAACTTACCCATGATTTGTCAATTTACTTGACCTTTACCACTATAACTCCTTTGCTTACTTACTTTCGTTGTTGAGAATGTTGAGACTCATCCATTCCGATGAAAATTCACACGGCAAATGGTACTTCCTACAAAGTTTGCACAACCAATACCGATCTGATTGAGAATGAGAGTACCCAACCTCTTGGCTATTAACAGTTATTGATTATCCCACCCCAACCCTTAACTCTTTGAATCGGGCAAAGATTAGTCAAAGTTAGAAAAATACTAGTACAATGTTTGGATTCCTATACTTATTACTTAAAAGTAAAAACTAAATTAAAACTGAATTTAAAAACTTCTAGGCTGCCTCCCAGTAGCGTTTCGTTTAACGTCCTTAACCATAAGCCTTTTCCCTCATTTTAATCCGAGTTTAGATCAAGCAACTCCATCTTAAAGTCTGAGATGATGATGTCTCGCCCATTAGGATGGACTTCTTTTCCTTCCATGAAAATAACCTTCTCACTCTCCTCAATTGTGTCAATACTTATGGTGATCTTTCTCTTTTCAAATTCCATGACAGCATTTGCCATAGTCAAGAATGGTCGTCCAAGTACCATAGATATATCATCCATCAATTTATGGTCCATGACTTCAAAATCAACAATGAATGTGAATCTTCCCCTTTGACATGTACATTCGAGATACACCCAATCATTAGTACCAAATTACCATCTACCACTTGCAACTGTGTTCCCTCTAGACAAGTAATCGTCAAATCCCCCCTAACATGAAACGAAGTGGCATCACAATCACAGAAGCTCTTGAATCACATAGAACATCCTTGAATATTGTTCTTTTAATTTTGATGGGGATGCATACACCCACCTTCTTTGGTGCCACCTTGATCAAATTTTCCTTGAATGATTCAGCAGAGGCTCCTTCATGAGGTTGCTTAGCCATCCATTATTTCTTTCCCTTGATTTTACTTCTCATAGTGTTGATTTTCGGTTACTTGATCCCTTCAAGTTCTTCATTTCTCATTTCTATTCCATAAAACAACTTAACCTTTTGGGCATTTACTTTAAATGTCTTACGACTATCATTCATATACTCTACCACTCCATAAGGCCAATTAGCAATGACTTTGAATGTTCCTAACCATCATGATCTCAATTTACCCGAAAATAGTTTAAGTCTTGAATTGTATAACAAGACTAGTTGTCCTGGTTCAAAAGATCAATATTCAATCCTTTTGTCATGCCATTGCCTTGACTTCTCTTTGTAAAGCTTGGCATTTCATATGCATCCAATGTAAACTCATCCAACTCCATCATTTGAAGTAATCTAGCTTTTCCTACAGCTTGAAGGTCTATGTTGATCTTTTTTGTAGCCCAGTATGCTTTATGCTCTAATTCTACTGGTAAGTTACATGTTTTCCATATACCGAGTGATACAAATTTGTGTCGATTGGTGTTTTGAATATCGTTCTATATGCCCACAATGCTTCTTCAAGATGGAATGCCCGATCTTTTCTCTTGGTATTAATTGCTTTTTCCAAGATCTGCTTCACTTTTATGTTACTTACCTCAGCTTGTCCATTTGTTCGAGGATGATATGCAAGTGACGTTTTATATGTAACCCCATCTTTCGTAAGCAATGTGTCCAGGGCTTTGTTATAGAAATGTGATCCCTCGCCACAGACTGATGCTCTAGGTGTTTCGAATCGATAAAAAATATTTTTCTTTATGAATTCTATGACTACTTGTGCATCATTGGTTGCGGTTGCTATGGCTTCCACTCATTTAAAGACATAATACACTACTAATAATATATATTATTCCCATTTGAAATAAGGAATTGTCTCATGAAATCTATTCCCCATAGGTCGAATAAGTCAACTTAAAATGGTTTATGAAAATGGGAATTAAAAATATCTAATTAAACTATACCAATCAATTAAATTGATTAAACTAATTTAACTAACTCAACTAAGAAAAATCAAATTTACTAAAAATAAATTCAAATCAAATCAAGTCAATTTAATTCAATTCAATATAATATAAAACAAACATCTAAACAAATATCCAGAACAACGAAACATTAATCTATTTTGTATCCAAACATATTACTTAAATCATAGTCATAATCATACTTTAATCACATTATAAAGTATTCTTGGATCATTAAACCTAAATCAATCATAAGTAAGTTGATAGCCTTTATCAAGCCACAAGTTTTCCTTATATCAATGGAAAATACACATCTTAATTTTATTACATTAATCCTTCTGAAGCTTAAAGATAACTAATTAGAAAATAATAGAACATTAAGTTCCGTGAAAACATCATGCTACTAAGACTAATATTATCGGAAAGTCGTATCAATAACAAACTTAGAACTTAATTCGCATAGGACATCTAATAGTAATAAACCTATTAAATAAATCCTAGTTACTATTCTAAATTCGATATAAAATCTAAATATCACAATGCACATTTTAGAGTATGCATGCAATATAAAGTTTCATAATTGAAATCCGTAAATAACAATCTATTAAAATAGTGAATTGACGAATATGTTTGAATTTAAAGCGTTAAGTACAAATTAAACTTCATTATGACTATATTTCAAAATGGATTAAGTTCATGTTTGGATTTTGTTTAGATTAATAAACTACTCACACATATTCATAATAAACATCTCAATAAAGTAAATAAAAGACATTAATAAATACCTTTTATTAAATACTTGAATCTCCAACAAGTCTTCAAATGTAATGAACAATAAAACAAAACTAAAATTATTAATGATGGCTCTAAAGGGAAATTAAAGGATCTTAATTTTGAAGCCTTGGGTTCATATGTATAGTATTCTAAGTAGACATATCCAATCAAACTGAAATTTTTTGATTTGCTCCAAAATCTTCGAAATTGACTCTAGCAATTCTTGGCCGAATTCTCTATCAATCCTAATTCGCTAGGAAAATCGATAAATTTGCCTTTGTGGCTCACCAATTTAGCTGGTGATTCATGTATCCAACTTGATTCACTACTAAATCTTTGGTAGTGAATCCTAGTTCATTTCTTAATTTGTTTCTGATTCGTTGTGCACCGTTTCCACTTAATTAAATTATTTGCTTTCTTCTTTGTTTTCTTCAATTTCTTCACATTACCTTAATATCACCTTAAATCACAAAATTAAGAGAAAACATGGTGTAATATAGCCATTTATATCTAGAATCACCCTTAAATATACTATAAAACACTATTTAATTATTAACATATCATGAAAATTACTGGAATGGTTTCATTTTCACCTAAAATGCATACTTAAGGTGATCAAAGAAGTTATTTCAGCTCTTGTTGAGGTGTTTTTTAATTAAGGGAACAAGTTTGTAATCATAAGCATGCAGTTCCACATGAGAAAGAAGTTTAGGACAAAGATGAGTCGATTTCAACTCCATTACCACATCCTTGACATCAGTTTTAAGTGCACAGATAGAATCCATATCTTTATTGGTTAAACTATGACAATTGGCAGAATGTGATGCATCAATTATAGAACCATCAAAATTAATCTGCATAAGAGGGTCTATCACATCCATAGTACACAAGGAAGAGACATAGACATGATGCTTCATGGTGGCATAAATATTTAACTTTCCGACTTCACCAACAAAATCTATAGTTAAAGATCAACCAACAATGTCGATATTTGCTTATGTCACCTTTGTAAAAAATCTCCATAATAGAATTGAAAAGGAGTTGGGGAACAGTTCTACTTTCAAGTTTAAAACATATAAATCAGCTAAAAAAACCAACTTATTCACTTTCACTAACACATCTTCTAATACTTCTAATAGATATACCACAGACCTATCTGCTAACTGAGTCAGTATTCCTGTATCTGTAAGTGGTCCAACTTTAGGAGACTCGTAGACTGACAATGACATAACATTTATGGAAGCTCATAAGTCTAACATTGCCCTAGAGAAATATGAGTTACCAATGGTGATTAGTAAAAAACCATGTTAGGGTCTTTACGCATGAGAGGAAGGTTCTTTTGAAGGATTGCAAAGATAGTTTCACCCATGGTGACCTTCTCAGTTCCTTGCAATTTTGACTTATTGTTGCACAAATTCTTCAAGATTTTGGCAAATCAAGGTATTTGAGTAATGGATACAACAAATGGAATGTTAAGTTCAACTTTCTTCAGTGTGTCAATGATTCCCCGATCTTAATCCTCTTCTTGGACTTTATAAGTCGTTGAGGAAATGGGGGACGAATAACAACTGACTTCTTGATTAGTTTTTCCTTTAGTTGTGGTTCCTCAAGTGGTATTGCAGTGACCTCTTTTTTTATTATGTTCTTACTCCCTTTGGATTCCTTGACGGATCTTGTTGCTTAGTCCTTTCAAGTTCAATCTCACTCCTTAAGGTGATTTTTCTAACATCCACTTACTGTTGTATTGTTTGATTCTCTTGTTCGCTTTCCTGATTTTGATTCATGAATTTCCCAATTTTCCTTTTCATCTTACTGAGACTAAAATCATATTGTTGCTTTTGAGTGGTAATCAATTTCCTTTTCTTTTTAAGGGAAATCTCTTCATGCCATACCTGTAATTGTGGGGGATGATGTTGTCCATGTGGAACAAATGATGGTAATCATTACAGTGGAAAATGTAATTATGCTTAAGATTGTCTCTCCTACGGCTTGCATAACAACCTCACTTATTCACATGTGACCCCAAAATTTGCTCAACCTCGTTAACTTGATGACTTTCCTTAAGAATTAGAGGGCAATCATCTGTAATATTCGTATATTCGAAGCAAAAACCTCGTGCTTGAGCCTTTCCTGGTCCTTGCAAGAAATACTTCATCATTTACTTCAATTCATACAACTCATTCTCCAATCTACTTTCTCACTAAACTGAACCAACTTGACTCCTGAATGCCTTGTCAATCATACCGTATTGCCTCGATTGATTTGACATATTTTGTGGTATTTCTTGCTTTAGTCGGTATAACTTCCAACTCACTACCTTTGCATATCGTATGCAACCACAATTTCTCATCATAGGTTAGTCTTTGAAAGGAATTTTCTAAGGACTTTTGAATGAAACCATGTTGTGGACAGGAATGAAAAAGCCTTTTAGATCTCTCACAATACTTGAATAAAGACTTGTCAACCTTTATGTATATGGTGGGAGTTTTTCTTTTGTAAAGACTAGTTTTATTTGTTGGCATATAGTTTTCCTGAAATTTTACCATAGATTATTCAATGATTGGATAGATCTCGGGGGGTAGGTGGAACAAGCATTCTTGCACAACACCTTTCAAACAAAATAGAAAAGAATTAAGCTTAACCATATTAGTTTCAGTATAGCTGATTGTAAGCACAAGTATAACGGTTCAATTGTAGTAATAATGTGATCAACATAGGTTGATCACGGATATCGTTCCTATGGGAAAGGTGTATATGGATACAGTTACTTAGTCAAGCTCACTATATTGTTAAGAAGGTATCTTTTTGTTCATTTTAAACTAAAACTAATCTAATATATAAAAATAATGTAAATCAAGTTGTATTCTTATATTGAGAAAACTCCTTGTTAACAGCTTCACCTAGGTAATGAATTACTATGCTTCCCATATCAAACTTCCTTCATCCTTTTTTATGTGTGTGCAACGTATAATTAGAATAAACAAATTTTCTTAATATTCACTTCAGCCCACTATCATGGTGAAAAGAATCCTAATGTGCAAGCTAGAACTCCACCTATCTGAGTGAATAATGTAAGTCTCACAAGGCATTAAGTACCAAATTTTTAGACTCATAAACAATTAAGTTCACGGTCCATGTCTCCCTAATCAACAACTATCTATCGATGTTATATATTTTACGGTTGTATTTTTCACATTCGGCATAAAAGCTCTTAGGCCATGGAAACTTCTAAAACCCCTAATCAATAAACATGTGATCAAGATGTTCATAACATTAAGCATAGAATCAAACAAAAATTATAATCATTATAAATCTAAAACATTATAATCAATTCATAACTTTGCATAATATTCATATCATGGGATCCATTAATCCCTAAGATAAATAGACTATTAACTCGTCATTGAAATCAACATCATGCAATTCATAAACATCATTGAAATAAGAGATTAAATCAAATAATACTTTTAAATAAATCAATGAAACAAAGATTGAATAGCAAAATGGGAGTCTTCAATGTCTTCTCTTTCAAAAGCTCTTCTCAATACTCAAATCAAACTTTCTAAAACTCAAAACTATGGTGGTTGGTTATAGTGTATGATTTTTCACGTCCTAATACTTATTTATACTCCATAGACTACTTAAAGTACAAATAGTGTAATGGCCCAAATTAATTAAACTAGGATTAGCGTTAATGTCGGGGATTAAGGGCCTTGATTCGGGCGTTACGTGATCAACTCGGTTGACTTGAACATAAGAATCAAGGGTATATGTTATTTATGGATGATGGTTCCTTATAAAGAGGTTTTTAAAATCATTATATTATTGTATTGCATCACATGTGTGTATATTGCTATCGGGAGAATTGGTGTGACGGGTAGGTACATCGGGAAACGTGTCGACGCGAGTACCAGGTAAGAGTTACTCGCGGATGTTAGAATAATCTAAATAGTATGATATGGTGTCTAATTATTACTATAGCCTAAGTTAGTTCTTTCAATAAAGTAAAATATTACGTACCTCGGGATGCATGTCGGGGTGCGGGGCACCGGGTGCCGGGTAATCGGGAGTTAGTGTGATTGTTTAAATATATGACTAAATACACTAGCCATAAGTAATTATGTGCCTAGGTGAATTAATTTGATTTAAGATAAAATAAAGTCCTATAGTTGAATAGGAATTAATTGAAACCTTGATCAACCTAGTGATGATCCTAGAATACATATAACAAGCCAAGATGAGTGGCTTTCATGTGGGATAAGTGGCTTTATGTGGGACAAGTGGTTTCATTGGAGACAAGTGGCATTGAGGGAGGACACATGTCCTAGTAATTAACTAATAGTAAATCAAAGATTTGGTTAATTAATCCACTTACTAATATAAGTATATAAGGCATATACTTAGTGGAGGAGCTCAACATATATATTTGAGCCAAAAAATCAGAGGAATTGAGGAGGGTCTTGGCTTAAAATTCAGGGAGATCATGGAGATTGGAGCTCAAATAAAAGTATCATCAACCCTAGGTACACATATCTCTATTTCAAGTTTAAAATCAGTTCTGAGTTTTGGTCCTTTTTAGAGAGTAGATGTTTGTGTCTTTGCAATTAGTTTATATATTTGGATTTCTCATTTCAAGCTAATAATTTAGCTATTATGAAGTTCTTAATTTGGTTTTGAAATAAAAAATATATGAATTTTTGAAATTGTAAGAACAAAATTGAAATTATGCATGTTGTATTATGAACTAGCATATTATTTGGTCATAACTTCCTCATTTTAAATCGAAATGGACCCAATTTTGTGGCATTCGAAAGCTAACTAAAAGGGAAAAACTTTTTCCTACTGAAAATCGTTTAATTTGAATGTTTCATGTCCAAAAATGCTCTACAAATAGGTTATTGAATGCATTATGGGATTTTTGAAACTAAAATTTTAAAAGGCATAACTCCCTAATTACTTATACAAATTAGCTGATATTTTAGTATATTACCTGCCTTGTGACTAAAAAGCGCGATATTTGAAATTATAGATTAGGAGAAATAAATTTTCTAAGTCTGTTAGTCGGATTAGGTTCTAATTTGAGCCATTTTTGGTAAAATTGTGATCTCTTCCTTTTTAAATCAGGATTTCGCAAACCAAAATTTTTGCAAAAGCTAAGATAGAGACCAAAAACTTCGTACTAAGGGATGTTTTTTAGATTTGGATAGTTTTATGCCTAAAAATGCGTTGCGACACAGGACCAATATGAATGCTGTACTTAGTCTTTAGGGGCTGATTTGGGAAAATCAATTTAAAACCTATTCAACCAACTTAAATACATAATAAACACACTTAATTGAATTCAAGGACTAAGGGGACCATAGCTCGGGTACCAAGGAGCTAAGCGGGGTCAGATTCGAGAGTCTAGGGAAGTCGGAGCATGTATTGAGGTGCGTAAACCCATTGGAACGCCTCATAGAATTCATGGTTTTATTTTATCGATATCAGATAACATGTGTGATTGTTGGTTGACACACATGGTGTTTCACTCTAATTCAGTTGTGTATATATTAGTTGTGACTAAATCACTTACACGGGTTTGCTTGTTTTAACTGCTCATATTAACAGCAGTAGAATGTATCTACAACCGTCGAGATAGATGTAAGATATTCCTTTGACTTGAAATAGCATCTGAAGGGTTTCATCTGTTAATCGGTTGGGGATTTGGTCATAGTAAGGCTGCGAGTATATACATGGTTCATGTCTTATTTATCGATTATCGGCTAATTTAGGTTAGGGTTTTCTCATATTATTCGCTTGCTTATTCATTGTTGCTTTATTTCCAAGCCTACTTTATTGGTATGTGTTGTTTCATTTATTCGCTGTTGCTTTTGCTTGTCGTATGCCGCCTACATTCATGGGAATATAATTTGTTGTTGTCATATTCGTATGTCTCGTAGTTTACCAGTTTTATTTTCATGAATATTGTGTGGACTTCTCTTGGAATTTTACTCACTCGACTCGTCACTGTATTCGTTGGGTGATTGAGTGCAGATCCTTTGAAGAGCAAGGGTAAAGGCAAGGAGGTATTAGGCGACTATCTCTAAGATGGTGACGACAGATCATGTTTGACTACAACATGTATGTATTTACTTTAGGTTGGGTTTTAGGAACTGTAGAACACTGAATATATGTATATATATGGATCTTTTGCAGTACTTATTTTACCTTTGATATATACATGGTATCTTTTTGCAGGTTTTCATCTACTTAGGATTGTTAAATATTGCATAATTTATTCACTTAAGGACTACAAGCCTTTAGAGTACTTGATAAACTAACTAGGATTTGTGCGCCGGTCTCAACTTAATCGTCTTACAATCATACAAATACAATAAGTTGCTAATTTAAATTGCTAATAAATATATGAAGATTAATCAAATCCCAATGTGAAATCGTAAGTTAAAACCGACTTTTAATGGATGACTTGTTTTCAAATCAAATACACAAAACTATGTAGATTAAAGTACAAGCATCTTTCTTACAAACAAGAGATTGACAAAAGAGATCAGCTAGAGATTCTTGTCAAAAGTGAGGCATCGTTCTTCTCTTTGTAATAGTGTGTTTCTTCCTTCTCTTGACAAAACCATGTTCTTGGTGGTTTTATAGTGTTAGGTATTCCATCTTGACAGCTTTATGACCGTTTAGGGATCTACGTTTTGCGAAAAACAATGGTAGATCCCGGGACCTAACCAACCCTTATATAACATGTTATACACGGAGTGGCCTTAATTGGGTGGTCCGGAAAGTTTGGGGTCGCCATAATTAAAAACAATGATCTCTAATATGCAAATAATTGTTTAAACATAGTCCTAGTTCCTTTGAAACTTGAATGAAGTATAAGTCCAAAAGAATTTGTATACCTTACATTGAAATTACAAATTGCGGTTTGATTTTTCATTTCTTCATGTCTTAACGATGTTTACACTAGTAAGTGATCAAAATCTCGGTCGGACTAACCACTTAGTCCAACAATCTCCCCTTTTGATGATAACAAACAATGTGAACTTTAAAGGTGTAAAACGTAATCTAAATGTATATCGCATTCATGATGTTAAACCTTTTCAAGTTCAACCACATTTTTCTCCCCGATACCATCAAAAACAGTGAAGCATCTCCATAAATAAACACAAGAGAAACAATACGAGAAATATACTCTCCCCTTTCACTTTATGCATGACTACACTAAAAACATTTATCCATGTGTATTTTACCTTCATCATTAGCGCGCTAATTTTAACTATTAGCGCGAATTTTTTGACTTATTTTTGCAATATAGCTCCGATTCTCCTCAAACTTCATGGACCTTTGATATATACATGGTATCTTTTTGCAGGTTTTCATCTACTTAGGATTGTTAAATATTGCATAATTTATTCACTTAAGGACTTACGTTGTAAAATGGTATTAATACTTGATAAACTGATTAATCAGCTAATTTAAATTGCTAATAAATATATGAAGATTAATCAGCTAAGTTAGACTTTAATGGATGACTTGTAAGCAATCAGTTAGGTCATGAGGCATCGTAAATAAGCAGGCCACTACGTGGTAAGGCTTGTGGACGTGTGATGCGAAATGGTAGATCCCAGGGTGGCCTAAAAGTTTGGGGTCGCCATAATTAAAAACCCTAAATAACAATTCCAAATGAAGTATAAGTCCAAAACCTTCTATTTTTATGTCTTAACGATGTTTGTAAGTGATCCACGTCGTCTGTGTTAAGTGACTGAGTCGTGACTACACTAACTTTTCCTGTGTATTTTACCTTTCAGTAGACTTAACGCCGCATGTATTGCATCTTGGCGCAGTCTAGGTTATGCCCGCAACGTCAAATGTATATGCACATCATCAAGTTGTCTAAACCTTATTTTTTGATCTCCACGTTGTCTCCACGCCTTTTGTTCATTTCCCACAGCGTCAAGTGTCATCTTCACGGCATCAACTCTGGTTCTGTGCTTTTTCTTCTCTTTTTTGTCATGAAATCACTCTTTTGTCTTTTTTATGCCATGTAGACCTGAAAACACATGAATACCGTCAATTAGAGCTCATTCTGGGATATTTAGACCAATTATACAATTTAACTAGTCCTATATATAAGTCTAATTAAGTACTTATCAGTAGCAGGTTTCATACCTACACCTACCATTTTGGACTCCTCTAGAAATTTCTACGAGTCCTCATTTTCTTCCCAAAAAAAGATTTAAAGGTTCTGAATGAGTCTGAACTTAATTTTGAATGCTCCAGCTTTGAGCGGGAAATTCAACACAAAGGGGTTAGAAACCTCCTCGAAGTTGGTTGGCTTCTTTAAGAGTAAGTTCTCTCTATCTCCCTGATCTATTAGAAAAGTAACTTTAACTTAAAGACTCTACTCGATAACGCTGCCAAGAATTGATGTGATATCGAATGCACCAATAATAATCCCAAATACTAGACAACTATGGATTTTGCAGTAGTGGTAAGCAAGGTCTAATCCACGGGGACATCAAGGAATTTTTAGGTCGAATAAGGGGGTATAGAAATAAAATAAACTAATTTCTAACTAAGTAAACTATAGAATAAAATGTGAAAGCAAGGATGTCATATAACTTAGGAACCTTAAATAAGCTATGCAATAGCTAACTAAGCACTGCTACTCAACCTATAGTTCAAAAACACTTAGGACTTATAAAAAGCGAACAATCCATGATCCTTGTTACTACCAGTGGATTCTCCCTCACCATGCAACGGTAAGAATACTACATATGGTCTCTAACACAATTACGGGCATGTCCACTACACAACAACAATGCAAAAAACCTAGACTCTAATGCAAGCAAAGAATCTTATAAATCCATATCTACTAGTATTTATATTCTTATGGCCATTATTTTCTAGATATTTGTTCTAGATTGAGGAGTATTAAACGTGTGTTCATGGCTTTATGAGATTTTTCTTGATTGAAAAACTTTTTCTTCAATTCTTGGAACTTTGATTTCATGGATTTATAAGATTCTTTGCTTGCATTAGAGTCTAGGTTTTTTGCATTGTTGTTGTGTAGTGGCCATGCCCGTAATTGTGTTAGAGACCATATGTAGTATTCTTTGCTTGCATTAGACATAAATCAGTCAAAAAAGCCTAATTAATTAGTATTCCAAAATCTGCACAAACGATGTTCAGCGACGTAACTTCATCTCCAAGGGACTGGGAATCGCTGGACACTAATTTATTTAGGCTTTTTTGACTGATTTGTAACTTTTTTCAGCTCTTTTCTTCCAAATATTCTATTTAGAGCCCGTAATAAAAAAAATAGATAAATGGTGTAAATTTAAGATATAATCTTGCAGAATACATCAAATTTAGTCCAAAACATAGCATATCTATGGACTTATCACTATTGGAGCCAGATTTAAGGTGATGTGACAATTTGATAACCCCAAAAATTTAGCTCTAAGTTAATTGGTTGCAAGTAAACCCTACAGTGATCTTTACTATTTATTACAATATCTCGGCACTTGTAATTGCATTATGGAGCGTGCTAGGTTCACCCACTTTAGGCATCGAGATAGTCGCACCTACTAAGTGGGCGTCGCACAATGCACCTCAATATGTGTATCATGCCTGCATTAAACGGTGTTGTCCCCACCTAATGGGTGCAGTGTGAAATTCAAGGATTTCATAAAGTTTTATTTATGGGTGCGGTGTGAAATTCAAGAATTTGCTAAACTTAATTAAGCGACTAATTAATTATTTTCGGATTTTATTTTATGAATAGGAATCTGAGCCGAGACCCATGTATTATGGATTAGAGAACATAAAATAATATTTTAGTTTTGTTTGTCGTGTGCCTACTGTATGTATTATACTCTATTCGTTGTGAAATTGGGTTAGGTTGAAGTTTAGACCCATTTTCCGAGTGTTTCAGAGGTCATTGGCATTTCCTCCGATTTTTGGTGAAATTTAGATATTTATCAAGGTTTAACTGTGGTTTAAATTGAATTAAAAAGTGTTGGTTTTTGGGGTTCACGAAAAATTCAAATTTTTTTTTGAAAAACCCCAATAGGATTGAAAAAAAATCTATTAAACTAGATCTACAAAAGTAAACAATACCTTAATCCGTAATTTCCTTTTTTGATTGTTCGATCTCCAAGATGTTTAAGCGCGCGACCTCTATTAAAAATCCACACACGAATGGTGCCCTCAATTTGGAGTGCTAGCTCTAAGAGAGATAGAAAACATTTTTCTTTCTTTCCCAAAATCCAGAGAACTCAAAAATAGTAAAAACGAAAATCTTATTTCGTTTTAGGGATTCAGCCTCTATTTATATGTGCATATAAACTTACATAAAAAACATATTCGTAATACAACTATTATATTTAGGCAATTCAAGCAAATTACATATACGCCCCTATTAATAAGTTATCATATAATGAATCGTAAGGGCTTTTATGTCATAAATTTTATCATATAGGATTCATTACTCTGGACTAATTGAAATTGTACAAAATCATTCTTTGTGTGCGATCCAATAGGTTTTTGTGACGTTGGCAGTGAACTAAAACCATTTTTGTAAACAAGTCATAAGTAGTCTCTAGCAAGGTATTATGACTACCCAAGTAGCATGAATATCAAAATCGAAACAACCTAATGAATAACATATATCATATCATTTTGTTGTGTGATAACCTTTGATTAAACATAAGGCATGGAAAGTCACCCTTAATGTTCAATCGTACTAGTTTCGATCTTTATGTAGACTGAAAACATCCAAGTGCAATTGATCATATCAATTCACTTGGACTTGGCCATTTTTTCACTCTCAAGTTCTCTCACCCTAGCACAAAAAACCCTCTCCCTCTCGTTCGAACTCTTTCAACTTGTCACAGCTCTCTCACTCGCCTCTCATCTCACGGGTTCCTCTCCCTCTCTCTCTTTAAACTACAATAGAAAAATAAGGAGAAGAAGAAAAAGAAGAAAGGAATGGAAAGGAACAAGTGAAATGACAAACTAGTGAGGTGAGTTTTAATTGGTGTTTTGTTAAAAAGTTGTTAGTGGAAATTAAAGGTTTTGCAGGATTCATGATTGTGATGGAGAGTTGAGGAGTTATGGATCAATGGATTTATAGGTTCAGTTAGGAGTCGATAAATGATTTAAGTGATAGTGATGAAGCACCGGGTTTGTTGTGGGAAGCTATGAAGGGTCCTTAGGCAGTGCTGGTAGACTGCCAGGGCATCCCTACCATGGAAAGGCAGAGCCCTTCTTGTGCCGGTTTAGGCAAAGCATGATCTTTAGAGCAGGGCACAGCCCTGCTAAGCCTTGGGAAGGCATGGCCCTTGCCTAGGCTATTCCCTGGAACTACTCAAAGACTACATTAGGTCTCCCTAACGTCATGAGTGCTAGGCGAGGCCGAGCTTTGGCTTGGCCAACGTCATGGCACTCGGGAAGGAAACAATTCAAATAAAATAAGAAAAAAGAATTCCAGAAAATGGGTAAATTTAGTCAAACTAAAAAGTAAACACATTAAATTATTTGTTGTTACAGTGAAAACTTGGGGACTTTTTAAGACTCCTAAGTCGAGATATTTATTTGCAAAGCTTACAATTGAAAATTGGGTTTAAAATCTAAATTTGAGATTTAGAAAAGGTTCACAAATTGGTTTCCAAGTCAATTAAGTGGTTTGTGACCGTAATTGGAGACTAAATCACAAAAATAAGTCTTGAAAGATGATTTAGGGCTTTAAGGTAGTTTTTTCAAAGTTTGTTTTGAGGGACTTGAAACCCCAAATTGGTTTGAAAATGGGGAAATCGATTGACTGATAATTGGTCGAGCGATTAGGTTGTTGATAGGTTTAAAACTTAGAAAGAGAAACTATATGAATATGAGGATTATTCAAGGTAATTTTTAAGGGGTTTTGGGACTGGTTTAGGGGTTTTAACTTGAAGTATTAGACATATATTGACCTCAAACGGTTTGTGATAGGTTCTCAAACATTGGGATAGGTTCAAGTACGTCAAAACTTAGTGAATTTGAAATGAAAGTTAGATAAATTTGATAAAGGTAAACGAGACTCGTATTCTTATCAATTATGCATCGTAATTTAGTATATTTCGTTCATATAGCATTATGAATAGGGAATGGGGCAACGTACTATTATTTGACTATTTTAAATGTGAAAATTCTCAAAAATAGTCAATAAAGCGGACTGAGACTAAGGATTGAAAGGTTAGCTCGGAAATGGATTCTGCCCTTTATCCTCATGAATGATAAAAGTTAGCATGGGAATGGATTCTGCCCTTTTATCATCAATTAGCTAGATTTTTACCTTAGTCGCCTTTGTCTAGTAAGAGTTGGTAGCTCAGTCAAGCTTTAATAAAGCAAAAGAATCTTGTTTCGGTCGACATGTGGATTTTGTGATTGTATTCTCAAGTGACATGAGAGTGCGCCTATAATTAAATTCAAATTACAAATCACGAGTATGATTGCATGTTACATATTTGACTTGCATTCAATTATTTAATGTTTATACCAATTTCAATTCCTGAATAGATACGTTTTGGATTCATATTGCTATTCATTAATTCATTGATTAGTTGATGATTGATATATTTATGAGAATTACTTACTATGCAAGTTGGAGCACTGATAGCACCCCTTAACATTTCAGGTTTGTAAGTCGATGCCTCAATGAAAAAGGAAAAAGAAGGCTTAGGAGTTTTATTGTCTTCTCTGTAGTGTAATGAGCCTTCTTTGTATATATATATATTTTTTGAATTACATTGTTGTAATATAATAGGGTTAGGAGGTTTTGTAATCATTTTTTAGTTTTAATAAACTCTAGATTAACATATATCATTTTCATTATCAGAAACGTTTTTAATTTTTTGCTGCATATACTTTGATTTATATTTCTATATCGATATACATGTTGAGTTTATGAGGTATGGAATGAGAGGTTGTTGGCTCTAGTTAAGGTCGGCTGGTGTATCGGGGCTTAATTACGGTTTTAAGATGAGTACTGCCCTAATCAGGATAGGGGATGCTACATTCCCCTGCTTCATTCAATGAGTTAGATGATATATACTCAAGAGTAAACGTATCTGCAGATGTCTAAGGCGGGTAGTGTCGATATTCGAAGTGCACGCATTAGACTTTTATTACTCTTTTAGGTTCATATTTAGGTCGGCCAGCCTCATTGTGATCCATGAGTAGAAATAAAATAGTTTCACATTATTATATGAATTATTGATTATTTGGAAATGCAATTACATGTTTCCATATAATCAGACTAACATTTGTTGAAGTACAGATCAATGTAGGATTTTACTTCCTTACGTCTTCAAGTTGTTTTTTATGATGACAGGACTCCTGTGAAGTTTTAAAAGGAAAAAGGGCTCAAAAAGCCTTGGTGAAGTTTTTAAAAGTTCATATTTTCATTTTGTACGTTGTTTTTGGTCGTATGACTTATTTTTGGGCTTATTGGGATGAGTGTATGCCATGGGATACTTTAAATAGGCTTATGGAACTTATGTGAAATTGTTTGGAAGAGGTTTGAGCTAGTTATGAGTTATTTTGATGTGCGTATTATTAGTGGAGCAGCTAATACTTGTATTAATAATTGAACTTTAGAAACCTGTAGGTATGATTTGATATGACCTTTAAGATTTAGTTTGAAATTATAATGTGAACTGCGGGGACATATGAGTCCTTCTAGGCTTTCTTCCCAAGCTGTTCTTTATCAAGTTTTAAATTTTTGACAGTCCATTTTATAGGGGAAACTGCCGAAGTTTATGGGCATGATTTCCTAATTTGCTCATTTGAAGAAAATCGAAAACTAAATCTTAATAGAGGAAATGATTTAAAAGGGTTAGAGACCTAATTAGGGTGTTTAGGTTAAGTCAGAGCTTAGTGAGAAGGGCATTGACAAATTTGGTATCAGAGCTTAGGTTTGGCTCGCTTGGGGATAACTTTGGTTGGGAACCAAATAATGATTGAGTGCAATTAGTGGGAAGTGATTATGATCTGGGAATATTTGGTAGTGTGTTATGTTTGTTATGTATTTATATTATATCGCCAAATATGCGATATGAAGTTTATTCTCCTTATATGTTCAATATTGAACTTGTGGAATATATACGCAAGGTTAAGAACAGAGAGTCGACGTAAAGGCCCAAAATTCAAATAGTTGGTTTGGTCCTAATTAAGAGTCACTGACCCGTGACGTGGCTCGAGAGCGGGTACACGAACCCAACATTCGGCATGAATACCAAGTAATACATTGTTTATGGTATGATGAGTGCTTAGTGCATTGTATATGTGTAGTTATAGTAATTCACTCCTACTCGTGTATAGATGTCGAGACGTGAGCGAGGACATGCCTCGAGATGCATGCTGACGTGGTACAAGGGTAAAGAATGATGTAGCAAGCTAACTTGAGTTAATGTAACTTAAATTGTTAAATTAAATGTGTCTATGTTGTGATTTACATTGAATGTACCTAAATTAGCAAGTTAAACATTAGCCATTGATATTCCTCGAGATACATGTTAACACATCAAGACACCAATTGAGTTTCAATTGGTGTCAGTTAGATGGAGCTAATGGAGAGTTAGTTGAAATATGTCAAAATGTAGGCCATTAAATTAGTCTCAAGATGCGTGTACACATCAAGATCAATGGCTATTAACAAACCTTATTTTTCATATATAAATGCGTTAAATGAACATGCAATTGATCTCATTCTCACAAACATAGACGAGAAGTAAAGTGCATGAAAGAATGATCAGAGAGAGATCAGCAAACTAGTGAAGGAATCTTGGTGGATTTGAAGAGGTTTGATCAAGTTGGTTTTGTACTATAATTTGGTAAGTTGATTTACACCATTAACTTAGTTTAAATTCATGAATTTTGTGATATAAATGAAGTGTAACCTGTTATAAATGGTTTTGGTGGGTGTCTTGGTCTCTGGTAGGTTAGAACAAGAGATCGTAAAATGTTGGAGTTGGCCATGTGTGCATATAACTCAGAATTCAAAGTGCAGAATTCTGGGTTTTCCTATACATAGCACGCTAAACATGCTAGTTAGAGTGTTATCTGTGTGTAGCATGCTAATAATTTTGAATAGTGCGTTAAGTGGGTTATTAGCGCACTAGTCTTGCTATCCAAAGTGTAAGGTGCTCTAAGAGCACAAAATCTGCAATTTCCCAACTAGATCTTAAACACCTTAAACAAGTTTAACACCTTAACTGAGGGTCTAAACACATTGTAAAACATGTCTAATGATACCAAGAGCCTAGGGAAGAGTCTCAAAGGTTAAGGTACGTGTTTCGAGGTGTTGGGAGGCCGAAATAGCTAGGAAACTGGCATAAAGGTAAGTAAACTAATTGAGATATATCTCTTCATTTCATGTCTTAATGTTGCTGCTTGATTATATTGCTTTATGTAGTTTTGTTTGCTGAATTCTTGGTTTTATAATTGATGTGCTTTATCTTGTTATGTAGTTATTGTTAAACTAGAATATGTGTGATTAGGTTAGCTTATGTGGTTTGAGGTATATGTAGCATACGGGGTATGGGACTAGAGAATGTCGGTATAGCTGACTAGTTAGTGTCACAAACCTACCATATAACAATAATGAAATGTATAAGCGGTGACCAATTAGGATAATACGAAGTACTATGTGTGTCGACCTATTACAAGAGATTGATAAGCCGTGTTTCACAACTAAGAAGGATAGGATATATAAGCTATTACCTAAAGGGTAATATCTAGGCCAATGTGTTAGATGATTAAGTGGCAACAAATAATGGTAATACCGATGTATTATGGGTGCGGACTTGTTACATGAAGTTGACATGAAGTGTTTCACAACAAATAAGGAGAATGCTTATGTGTACAGCTAAATAAGTAAGCGACGACCAATAAGGGTAATATCGAAGTACTATGTGTGCGGACCTATTACATGAGGTCGAAATGCCGTGTTTCATAACTAATAAGGAGAATGCTTATTATGTACAACTAAATAAGTGACTACCCAAGGTCTATGTGATCAATAGGGTAACAATTGGGCTAATGTGTTAGGTACACAATTTAATATGTATGTGATTCATTTGAATAATCTATTGATGCTACATTGTTTGATAATATGTTTGTGTATCAATGATTATTATAGTATAATGAATGTATGTATTGTGAGATGTTATCTTGTTATGTTTGGAACTATGGATCTTGTGGGTGCAGATCCTTCGAGTAGCAAACCGGGTTAGGAGAATATCAGCGACTACCTTTATGCCAGTGGAGAGTTGCAATCTTTATTGTAGGTTTTTGGTTTTTTGTATGACCTTTATATTTGTCTTTTATACACTTTTGGGGATGTATACCATGGGTTGTGAGATAGTTAACTGACCAGACAGGTGTTGATATATAGTTATCGTCGTTTTGTTATATATATGCATGTGATCTTTGTTACCTAGTTTTCCTAATACTTAGGTTGAATGGCTTCCGCTAATTTATCAAGACTTTCGCTGAATAATCTTTAAACTGGATAAAATTTTAATTTACTCTTAAATACTAAAAAGTATGAGAATGGCCTAAGATTTATTAGAAAAATAGCTAATGAGGTGAGTGTATTAGAAAGGCTGACTAATACGTTATTAAGTCCCACATAGTGGAGGTTAGGGTTTAATGACGGGATTAGGCTGGGCAATGCCCTAAATTAAGGGAGGGCTCATCACAGTCGGTATTAAGGCCTAGGTTTGTAAGGCCTAGGAAATGGAGTATTAGTTGATTCAATAAATAGGAAATGAAATGTGAATAAAACAAAAACTTAAGATGTGGAAACTAGATGATCCACACTTAGAAACTATTAATTTGGAAGTTAGTAGTTGTGAGTTGAGAATTTTATATGTATGTGTTATTTTTGATATGTATATATACGCATTATGTCACGAAGTAGCTGATATTGCATTCGCTATCAATTTGCATATAGCGATGACTGATTCACGCGATAGCAGGGATACGATTGTCACCGGCAATCATCCTCCTATATCTTTGCATGATCTACATATGTTGTCTGGCCGTGTATCGACTCAGGAGCAATAGTTAACCAATTTCATCACTATGATAATAGCTCGTTTTGCTCCACCAGCATAGACAACGATTCTACTGTTACTACTACACCTATGATACTGTTGTCCGAGCTTCTTACTACGACACCAGCAATTCCTTTGGTACGGACTATACTGGCAGATTGTGCCATAAACAGAGACAGTTGATACACTGTCTCCCACTCCCACATCTTCTTGCTTGATACTAAAGGTTCAGTCGGTGAAGGATTTCATCAGACTAAAGCCAGTGTATTTTGATGGTCAGTGAGACTTTGAGAAGATTAAGAAGTGGGCGTTGTCTCAGGAGAAGTTACATAGGGTCTTAAGGATTGAGGATAGACTTTGGGCTGAGATTTCATCGGATACACAACAGAGAGATGTCGATGTTTGGTGGCATGCGACGATAGCTTCATATGGTGATTTTGAGTCTTGGAATGCATTTAAGAAGAAGTTCTATCAATAGTACTTTCCACTTCTAGTAATGAAGAAATTGAAGAAGGAATTTATGGAATTAAGATAGACAGCCGATAAGTTGGTGATGCAATATAGAGATAGATATGGCTATTTGAGGCAGTTTGCCGGAGACTTGGTGAGAGATGACTATGGAGATGTATATCATTTTAGAGATGGACTGAAGCACGATATCGGATATTATGTTGTCAATATTGGAGCTAGGACACTTAGTGAGATATATGAGCAGCAGATGTCGAGATGTTTTCCCACGATACACATAATTTTGGTGGAGTTGCTGATGGGAAAGTGTAAGGTTTATGAGTGACAACAGACTTGAGTATTGATCTTCAAAGGATGAGGCAAGAAGGTAACAGACGAAAAAGCTATATCGAGGTATCTCAAAGTGTGGGACCAGCAGCATCTGCTATCTCGATAGAGCATAGTTCGTATGTACCTACCTTACCAGCCCAGTTAGGCCAGTGCTACCAGCCCATTAGGTACAGCAAGTATCGAGCAACAAAGGTCGAGATGCACCAACCCAGAAGCGGACTCAGACCGCATCCACAGGATGGAGGAGACCTCTGTCATGTTATAAATGTTGTCAGGTTGGACATATTGTTCGTCACTGTCTACAGCCTACGGATTATTAGCCGGCAGCATTACAACCAAATGCCTGAGCTCTCTCTTTGGCATGTGGTTGTGATGCATGATAGTAATTGAACGGTTGATTTGCAAAAAAAATTGATGCTTGGATAGTCGAGAGTGATCCAAATTAGTCCGTAACTTATAAACTAAGAATCTGATAAATAGGAGTAGTGTTATCTGAATAAGAAACATCTAAAACTCATTAGAAAATTACGCTTAGTAAGATTTCCCTTGAGTACTGTGACCAAAGCGCTGTGTATAAATGATGATATAGAGAAGTTTGCTATAGGTGGACTTGTTGAGATGTGTGAACCCAGGTTGAAGTGGTCAATGGATCCACCTAGGGTAGTTTTAAAAGGCAGGCTTTAGGGCTACTATCATTTGAAGTTTTAGCTAAAGTAATTACAATGAGATAGTGAAAGAAATTAAAGATGAGATTTGGGAATAAGTGAATTTAGGGGACGAAATTTCTATTAGTTGGGAAGATTATAATGGCCTAAATCTCAAATAATGGATTTGGTCTTTAATTAAGAGTCACCGACCCGTGACGTGGCTTGAGAGCGGGTACACGAACCCAACACTCGCCATGAATACCGAGTAATAAATTGTTTGTGGTATAATGAATGCATAGTGCATTGTATATGTATAGATATAGTTAGTCGCTCCTACTTGTGTATAGATGTCGAGATGTGAGCGGTAGAGAGTGATATGGTAAGCTAACTTGAGTTAATGTAACTTAAATGGTAAAATTAAATGTGTCTATGATGTGATTTACATTAAATGTACCTAAGTTAGCAAGTTAAAATATTAGCCATTGATATTCCTTGAGATACGTGTTAAAACATCAATACACACATTTAATTTTACCATTTAACTTACAGTAACTCAAGTTAGCTTACCATATCACTCTCTACATTTAAGTTACATTAAGTTACATTTAATTGGTGTTAGTTGAATGGAGTTAATGGAGAGTTTATGGAATCGTGTCAAGATTAGGCCATTAGATGAGTCTCTAAATGAGTGTACAAATTTAGATCAATGGCTATTAATAAACCTTATCCTTCATATATAAATGCATGAAATGAACATGCAATTGATCTCATTTTCACAAACTTAGAAGAGAAGTAAAGTGCTGGAGAAAAAAAACCGGAGATAGATCAGCAAGTTGGTGAAGGAATCTTGGTGGATTTGAAAAGGTTGGATCAAGTTGATGGTGTACTACAATTTGGTAAGTTTGTTTACAGCATTAACTTAGTTCAAATTCACGAATTTTGTAATATAAATGAAATGTGGTTGTTGTAAATGGTTTTGGTGGGTGTCTTGGGTCTCTGGTAGGTTAGAACAAGAGATTTCAAGGTGTTAGAATTGGCCATGTGTGCAGAAAACTTAGAATTCAAAGTGCAGAATTCTAGGTTTTCCTGCACATAGCGTGCTAGACGTGCATGTAGCATGCTAATAAGTTTGAATAGCGCACTAAGTGGGTCATTAGCGAGCTAGTCATGCTATCCAGCGCCTGAGGTGCTCTGACAGCACAAAATCTACAATTTCCTAACTAAAACTTAAACACTTTAAACAAGTTTAACACCCTAATTGAGGGTCTAAACACATTGTAAAACATGTCTAATGGTACTGGGATCCTAGTAAAGAGTCTCGGAGGTTCAAGTACGTGTTTTGAGGTGTCGGGAGGCTAGATTAGCTAGGAAATTAGCATAAAGGAAAGTAAATTGATTGAGATATTTCTCTCAATTTCATGTCTTGATGTTACTGCTTGATTATATTGCTTTATGTTGTTATGTTTGCTGAATTCTTGGTGTTATAATTGATGTGCTTTATCTTGTTATATAGTTGTTGTTAAACTAAAATATGTGTGTTTAGGTTAGCTGATGTGGTTTGGGGTATACACGGCACATGGGGTATGGGACTCAGGGATGTCAGTATAACTGACTACTTAGTGTCACAGACCTTCCATATAAGGTTGATGAAATGTATAAGTGGTTATAAAATAGAGTAATATGAAGTACTGTGTGTGCCGACCTATTACATGAGGTCGATAAGCTATGTTTTACAACTGACAAGAATAGGATATATAAGCCATTACCTGAAAGGTAATATCTAGGCCAATGTGTGAGATGATTAAGCGGTGACTAATAAGGGCAATAGTAAAGTACTATGTGTGCGGACCTATTTCATGAGGTCAATATGCCTTGTTTCATAACCAATAAGGAGAATTCCTAAGTGCACAACTAAATAAGTAAGAGGCAACCAATAATGGTAATACCGAAGTATTATGTGTGTGGACCTATTACATGAGGTTGATATGCCACGTTTCACAACTAATAAGGAGAATGCCTATTGTATACAGCTAAATAAGTGACTATGTGATCAATAGGATAATAATTGGGCTAATGTATTAGGTACACAATTTAATATGTGTGTGATTCATTTGTATAATCTATTAATGCTACATTGTTTGAGAATATGTTTGTGCATCAATGATTATTATAGTGTAATGAATTTATGTATTGTGAGATGTTATCTTGTTGTGTTTAGAAATATGGATAAATGTCTCTCAGTGTTACTTTATACATTACTATACTCACTGTCTTTTTTGTTGTAGGTTTTTGGTTTTATTGTATGACCTATATATATGGCTTTTATACACTTTTAGGGATGTATACTATGGGTTGTGAGATAGTTACCTGACCAGACACGTGTTGATATATAGTTATCGTCGTTTAGTTATATATATGCATATGATCTTTGTTACCTAGTTTTCCACATACTTAGGTTTTATATGAATGGCTTCCATTAATTTATTAAGACTTCTGCTGAATAATCTTTAAATTGGATGAAAGTTTAATTTACTCTGAAATACTAACAAGTATGAGAATGGTCTAAGGCTTATTAGAAAAGTAGCTAATAAGGTGAGTATATTAAAAAAGCTGACTAATACATTGTTAAGTCGTACATGATGGAGATTAAGGCTTAATGACAGGATTATGCTAGGTGGTGCCATAAATTAAGGGATGGGCCATCACAGTTAAAAAGATAATAGACTTATGAAGTGATAAGTGAGCATAATTGTAAGTGAATTAGACTTTGCAAGTTTAAATTCGCAAAGGACTATTGTAAGCGATTATGTACAAATGTAAATTAGGAAGTTTATTAGTTTACGAAACCAATGAGTAATTGGATGAAAATGGAGACTAAGGGATTCAGGAATGTAAGTGTTGAACTTAGGTTTCATGAGATGAAAATATTGAACTATTACAATATTGAAACACTCAAGGAAATATTAGATAGACTTGTTAAAGTCTCAAACGATTGAGAATCGTTTGATAAACATGAAAATGAAATTAAGACTTTTAGGAATCATAAGATATGAATATCATAGGTTTTAGAACAAGGTTAGGATAGGTTGCATTAGAACGTGGGAAGACCTATCCTACGAAGCATTGGTTTGACTCATAACCAATCAAAAGTTTCTTATGAAATAATATCAATGGCAAGAAAAAATAGACGAGTTTTTGAAAATAAAAGTTGATTAGACAAATTGAACTTTGACTAGAAAATCACAATGGGATTGTAATAGGATCAGTTAACTTGTCTAAGACAGTTTCTATGAAAATATAATGCTTTGAAGAAAAATAATCTCCTTTCCAAACAAAACATAAAAAGAAATAAAAATAGAACCATGGTTGAAAATGATCAAATAGTCTCCGAGAGGAGTACTGTATATATTGATCGTTTCTTACTCAAACTGCTAGTTACAAACAAAGTTTGAATACAGTGGCTCTATAATTAAAGAAACAAATAAAAATAATTAGGTTAAAAGTAATCTTTATTAACACCATGTCAAGTGTTTTTAAGATAAAAAGATGGACGAGATCTCTAACTTACAGATGAAAAGCTTAGTGATAGTATCAACGTGTTAGAAATTAAGATATTTGGGAAATGGTATGATGATAGCTAGGATTAGCTATTAAATAAAACACAAGTTATTGTGTTATAAGATTCTAAGTACTCAATAGTTACTTCCAATAATATTGAAGTTATGAACTTAAAACTATAGCTTAAAATATAACAAATAAAAAGATTGATGTAATGATTGAGTATTAGTAAGAAATATGTACAGGAAATTAATGTGAACTTCTGAATTATGGGAGAATTTCTATTGATATGACTAAAAGGATTGAAATAGCATCCTTTAGGGTTATGATTGTTGGTGAAGTTGATCAAGAGACTAAAAACTCTAATTCTTCAATATCTTCAGTTGATTAGCAATGGAAAGGTGAAAAGTTTGGAGGTAAAAGTTTAACTAATGAACGGTTAGATACTTAGTTATCTTACATAGTCTCTTAAAAAGTACCAAAAACTTATTTGAGAAAAAAGAAAGTCGGGAAATCTAAGACTAATTGAAATAATAAATAGAAAGACTATTTTAAATTATAAATCTCTTTCTTTCAAATCAATAATAATTAAAGAAAACTTCAATTTATCAAGAAAAATTGATAAGAAGTTGTATCATCCTTGCCTAGATTTTTGAAAAGAGAATAGATATAAATTGTCTTTTTAAGTTAAGATAAAAAAACCATAAGTAGTCTAAATGCTAATAGAAGCCTTGATAAGTCTATAAAGGGACCAAAAGTGAGATAAATGTGAGACTAGATTAGATTGACAAAATGCAACTGAGTAGGGTCTGTATATAAATATGAGACATAGAGATGACTTTTGACTGCTGAAAATGGCATGAAAAAATCATTTAATCAAGGTAAAGCATTGGAGTAATTGTGAATGACCAAAATTCTAAGTAACTTCGTATCTTTATCACGATTCATTCGCAACGTAGAAAATATGTGTGGTGTCAACTTATCTTTGAATATTCGAATGAGTTGGCAATGATCAATATAATAGAGTCTGTAATGTTTCATTGAAGTCAATTGTAAGCTTAAGTATATATAAATCAATGGTCTAGAGATTCTCACATGTTTATGGAAATGGAAGTTTCAAAGTAACGAGTCCCGATAAGACTTAAAATATCAAGATATAATAATAATAAAACATGATATATCTTCACAAGAGTCTGACAAGAACAAGTTAAAGCTCCAATATCCAAAAAATCTTGAACCAAAAGTTTTATAAATAATCCTGATGAATACAATATAAAGTGGTTTCAAATGTAGTGTTACACCACTTGATCAGTTAGTGGTGAATATTTGAAGCACTATATTATTTCAAATTGGGATAACGTAAGATTCTTATTTCTGACAGTGAAGATATAAGCTAAAATGAAAAGATATACATGACTTGCAGCTCAGCTAGTCTGTACTATCTCTTGTTGGTTTTTGGGATACAAAACTCAGCGAAAATTAAAAATTTTATTTTTAAAACCCCAATAGGATCAAATCATAATTCCATTAAATTGATTAACAAAATTAAACTGCACCTCAATCACTAATTTGTTTCTTTGTGTTGATCAAAGTTTAAGACGCTTCAGATACGAACTTCCTTTATATGAAATCCACATACGAACGACGACCGAGATTCCGATTTCTAGCCCGAAAGAGAACACGAAAACCATTTATGTTCTCCCTAAAGACTCTAGAATGGCTGAAAAATCTAACTCATTTTCTAAAAACAAATATTAGATATGACACATTATCCTGGGATTTGTGTGTTAAGGATTTTATCATATAAAATTTATTGTTTCTAGTTATGTAAAATCCTGCAAAATCATTCTTTATGTGCGACCCTATAGGTTCATGCAACGTTGGTATTGAACCAAAATCATTTTGGTATATGAGTCATAAGCAGTCTCTAGCAAGGCATTATGACTACCCAAGTTGCACGAAAATCAAAATCGAAAAAGCCTATTCAATAGTGTATATCATATCCTTTTGTCGTATGATATCCTTTAATTAAACATAAGGCACAAAAAAGTCACCCTTAATGTTCAATTGTACTAGTCTCGATCTCTAGGTAGACTAAAAACATCCAAGTGACATTGATCATATTAATCCACCTCGACTTGGCCATTTTAAGTATAACATATCGAGGGATCCATTGATTTCTCTCTATAACTAGAGGAACAAATTATATCTCGATTACATACCTTCACATATTATTCACATAGTAACCAATCACAGCCTTTATAATCGTTCGGTTAAAGACAACGTTTGACTCTGTCAAATCAGTATGATTCTAATGTTGACATCTCTGGTAATCTCAATTCAGAGGACTAAATGATTTATCTATCATGAGTAACACATTTGACTAGGTGTTCTCATAGTGGGTCGATCCAGTGACTTGTTCCCTAACGAGTACTCATGATCATGATTCATATCCTTATACGCTTGATCATCACATGATCATCAATCAAGAATCACACTAGTCTTAATTCTTTATAGTTCCCCGTATAATGACTGAATATGGACATTTAACATGTTTCAGTAAACATCCATGGATCCTATTATAATGTAAACATGCAAACCAATTATAATAATGAACAACAAATGAAATCCTTTATTTTATTAATTTAAATAGTACTAGAAACAATGTTCATAAGATTGACCTAGTGCACATGCCTTAACATTTCCCACTTGCATTAGGGCTAATCATTCATGTATCAATACCTAACGACTTAACATGACCATCATGTTTTGCTTATGGAAGAGCCTTCATTAAAGGATTTGTAACAGTCCGAAATTTACTAATAGTAAATAAGTCTCTAATCAGGGTTACCGATATATGACGTGGCCCGATGCAAGTCACTGTCCTAGTACTCGACGCGAGGACTGAGAAATATATTACTTTAAAGTGATGCATTCCTAGTGTAATGTATTGTAGACTTATTTAGTCACTTCTACTTGTATATAGATGTCGAGACATGAGTAGGGACGCGCCTCGAGATGCATGTTAGCATGGGATCGGGGTAGAGAGTGATGTGGTAAATCTTAATTTAAGTTCACTTGACTTAAATAGCTAAATCAATGTGCCTATAGTTTCATTTACATTAATTTAAACTAATGAAGTAATTTAAAACAATGGCCATTGATGTTCCTCGAGATATGTGTAGACACCATCACAATGCAAGTTGGACTATGATGTGTGTCAATAAAAGTGAGTTAGTGGATGGATAATGGAGTTAGGACATGATGTGGGCCATAGGATTAGCTTAGTGATAGGTGTACACATAAAGATCAAGGGCTCTAATTCAACCTTATCAATATATATATATAAGGAATTGAAGTGGGAGTTCCATGCAATTTAATCTCATATTGATCAAAAGAGGGAGAGGAAGTTCTGGATAGAAAGATAAACATTTCTGATGAAGCTCTAATGAATTGGAGGAGATTTGTTCAAGTTAAAGGGGATCTACAACTAGGTAATTCAACTTTCATCTCTAATTTTATGAAAATTGATAGTTTGGTGAATCGTATATGAAATGTAAGGTGTTTTTATTGATGTGAAGGATGTATTCTCTGATGGAGGATAATAGGGATCCAAGGTGATGGAGACGGCCATTTGGAGGAGAAAACCCAAAAATTTGAGTACAAAGTTTATGGGTTTCTTACGCATAGCGCACTAGATGTGCTCGCTAGCGCGCTACCTATGTGTAGCGCGCTAACAAGTATGAATAGCGCGCTAGGGGTCCCCAGCGTGCTAGACACAGTCCAAAGCGCGTTAGGCCTTCTACGCAACCATTTTTCTACACTTCTTTAATTTAGACTCAAAAACCTTAAACAAGCCTAACACGCAAACCAAGGGTCTAAACACACTCTAAAACAAGTGTAATCATACCAGGAGCCTAGCGAATAGTCTCAGGGATTCGGGTACCCATTTTGAAGTGTCAAGAGGCCAGTTAAGCTATGAGATTTGCATTAATTGTAAGTAAACTGATAGAGATATTTCTCTATATTTCATTTCCTATTATGCTTCATATTTGTAGTCATTTGGATTGCTATACCTATCATACACTTGATGCCATGACTTTGTTGTCTTATCTCATATCATGAGTTTGTTTTCATGGCATTGTTGGTGTTTAAATGATTTTCATTAATTTTAAATCATGTGTTATGCCTTTCTTGGTTGTTCAGAAATTTAAATCAAATGAAATAGCATGTTATTCGATACATGGTTTGTGGTATTGTGAATCTATTTCCTTTTATTTTACTTAAGTAATTCCATTCTTGGAATCCTAAACCAAGTGTATTCTTGATTTAAGAAAGTAGTTCATCTATTGAGGACCATTATGTGACAAAGATAGGTGGCACACGGGGTCACGAGATTTTTAGGTTGTTGGTATCTCACCACTAGTTTTTGTGGCACTCGGGGTATGGGAGCCAAGGTTGTCAACAAGTATATATATATCTATGCGTTTTGTGTGTGTATGTGTGTATGGGCATTTGTGAGTATATCTATGCCCTAAATAGTGGAATAAGGTTAATGTGATGTAGTTCATAGTAAATCGGCCCTAGATCATTACTGTTTAACCGAGTTTCAGTTTAATTTTTTTTAACAGAAGTGTCTTATAGCATGATCTCTTTTTTAGCATACTTGATATTGTTATGCTTTCAGATACTAGTTGTATTTTAGGAAATGTGGATAAATGTCTCTAAATTTTACTTTCTACATTCCTGTACTCACCATTTTTTATGACGGTGGGTGCAGATCCGTCAAGTAACAGACCGAGCAAGGAGAAGATCGGTGACTACTTTCGAGCCCTCGGCAAGTGGTTTATGCTACTTTTGTAGGTGATCATTTTGTATATTTATTACTTACATCTTTTTATGTGATTTTGGGTTTTATATCGGATTGGGAGATTAAATTTCTTGGCTGATGAATGTATTACTTTGTTGGTTTTATGTGATCATCTATTTTCCTAGTTTCCCTAGTAGATTTGTTTATAAATGCTTCCGTAAATTTTATTAAGTCTTTCGCTGATAATATTAAAATGATAAAACATTTTAATTAACTCAGAAACCACAAATAAGGCTAAAATGAATAATACTTATTTTGAACATGTGTAACGAGGTGAATAAGACGAAAAGGCCAATTAATACGTTGTAAAGCCCTACGTGGCATGGGTTAGGGCTTAATCACAGGATTAGGCTGGGCGGTACCTAGTTTAGGAAACTGGACCGTCACAGTTGGCATCAGAGCATAGGTACTAGAACCTTAGGGATAGAGTATAGAGTTGTCCAAAATTGTGAGAGCCTTGGTTTGTAGAGCCTAGGCGATGAATATTAGTTAATACTATAATATGATACTAACATCACGGATGATATTGGGATCTATCTTCTCATGAAGTAGGAAACAAAATCTGAATAAAACACAAGCTTTAGATATGGAAACCAGACGGTCCTTGCCTAGGAATTATTAGTTTGGAAGTGAGCGAATGTGAGTTGGGGATTTCTATTAGTGTATGTTATGGTTTGTATGTATATACATGCAATATTTACGTAGTAGCTGATGTCGCGATCGCTATCAACATGCAGACCACAATGACATATCAGCGCGAGGGCCGAGATGATAGCGCCAGCAGTAGTCAACACATGTTATCAACTAAAGCTTTTTTTGAGACTATCAAATAGAGTTGCAGCACAGGGTCAGCAACTGGCCGATTTCATGTTAGATATAAAGGCAAGTATGTCCACACTTGCACCGTCAGTAACTACCTCTACTACCTCAACTGCAGTACTACCGATAATTGAGGCATATGTTATTACTACTGATGATATGCGACGCTAGATTGAAACAATTGCTGCTCAGGGATAGCAATTAACCAAGCTTCTCAGGATTGTACGAATACATTTGATTCACCACTTGCTCCCGCCGAGACTATTACGACTGTGCTTCCAGCACCTGAGACTCTGATTGTATCTGCTACTACCACCACCAGAGTTCGAGCACCCGAGTTACCTATAGCGCAGACAATACCTATTCCACCAAATATGTTTCCCGTGGTAGTGTCAGCAGAGACTCCGATTAATGTCACAACCACTTTGACTATGAGTAATAGGAAGACGAAGAGAGGCAAGGGATGGAATAGGATAAGTGAAGGATCTAGTAGATCTAAGTTGGCGATACCAGTTAGCACGTCAGTACCGTACGTACATGTTTCTTTATTAACAACCGCGACAGTGAGTAGACAGTTATTTTTCCCTTTGGCTAGTGTGCTTCTGCCTATCTTTGATCCCAACTTTGCAAGACAATCACATTCGATAGCGCAACCAATGCAACAATCTCAACAAGTTTAGGGTAACAGAGACCAGTATGCATCGAGGCAAGGGCAGGGACTCACTCAGAAATCGACTGAGTTGACAGAGCAGGTGAGACATATGAAGTGTTGCAGATATGGTCAGGAGGGACACCTCATGAGCTGTAGTCCATAGGGAGTAAGTATATTCCCCATGCTACCACAGCCAGGACTTGTACTATCACCATTGCAGATTAAGCAAACATCAGGCGACAGTGGCCGAGAGGCACCAGCATAAGGACGGACGGAGACTGTATTTACAGAGCTGAGAAGACCACTAACATGTTATAGATGTCGTCTAGTTAGACATATCGTTCGCAGTGTCCACAACTCGCTGATTTTCTCAGCAAGGAATCGAAAGCAAGGTCAGTGGTAGCAATGTTAATTCATAGGATCAGAGGGAAAATGAAGATCCATACACCCCACCACAAAGATAAGATCGATGCATAGTCAGGCAGCCTCGACAGTACCGAGTAGACAGTCAGAGTGCTTTAGATGTGGACAGACTAGACATATAGTTAGATAATCTCCTTAGCCTCATGATTATCAGTAGTCTGCAATGCAGCCACATACCGCATATAGATCTTATGTAGAGGCAGAGCCAAACTCAAAAGCGAGACATGACACTAGTGAGGGTACGCATTTATTTATTGCGTTATTCACGCACTATTTGATTTAGGTATAACAGTAACTGCACTAGTGAGTTGAAAGTTAAAGTTATTAACTGGACTGATGAGAATGACTCGAATAAGTCCATATCACATGAGTTAATAAGATAATGGATAGTTTCACCTGACAAGTACACTCAGAATTTCATAAGAAAATTATGCCTAGCAAGATTTCTCATGAGTACTATGACCAGAGTGTCGTATATTGTGATAATGTATATGTGGTAGCTGAGCATGAACTCGCCCACCGTAATAATTAAACCGAGGTTAAATGGTCAGTGGATCCACCTATGGTAATTGAAAAACACGGGCTTTGAGGCTAGTATCATTTGGAATTTTGGCTATGGTAGTTATCATGAGAATGAAATTGAAATAAATTATACCACATATTTTAAACGATGAAGAACTAAGAGTCAAATGGTGAGTGTCTTCATTTTTAGGGATAAGACTGAATTGTGAGATTAAACACGTGATTAGGTCAAGTTTAATTTTTAGAACAAAATTTCTATTAGTTAGGAAGATTTAAATGACCCAAAATTTACTAATGGTAAATTAGTTCCTAATCATGGTTACCAATAAATGACGTGGCCCGAGAGTAGGCACATTGTCCTAATACTCAACGTGAGGACCAAGAAATATATTACTTTTGAGTGATGTCTTCATAGTGCAATGTATTTGTGTAGACTTATTTAGTCACTTCTACTTGTATATAGATGTCGAGATGTGTGTGAAGACGCGCCTCGAAATGAGTGTTGGTGTAGGACCAGGGTAGAGTGTGATGTGGTAAGTCTTAATTTAAGTTAATGTGTCTTAAATAGTTAAATCAATGTGCCTATAGTTTAATTTACATTAATTTAAACTAACTTAAAAAGATAAAACAATAGCCATTAATGTTCCTCGAGATACATGTGGACACCATCACAAGGTGAATTGGGTTATGATGTGTGTCAACAAAAGTGAGTTAGTGGATGGATAATGGAGTTAGGACATGATGTAAACCATAGGATTAGACTAGTGATGGGTGTACACATAAAGATCAAGGGTTCTAATTCAACCTTATCAATATATATAAGGAATTGAAGTGGGACTTCCATGCCATATTGATCAAAAGAGGGAGAGGAAGTTCTGGAGAGAAAGACTAACATTTCTGATGAAGTTGAGATGAATTGGATAAGATTTGGTCAAATTAAATGTGATCTACAACTAGGTAATTCAACTTTCATCTCTAATTAAAATTGATAGCTTGGTGAATCATATATGAAGTGTAAGCTATTTTATTGATGTGGAGGATGTATTGGGTCTCTAGTGGAGGACAACAGGGATCCAAGGTGATAGATATGGTCTTTTCAAGGAGAAACCTAAAAATTCGAGTGCAGAATTTCTGGGCGTCCTGCGCATAGCGCGCAAGATGTGCTCACTAGCACGCTACCTGCGTGTAGGATGCAAACGACTATGAATAATGCGATAGGGGTCTTCAGTGTGCTAAACACAGTCCCTAGCGTGCTAGGTCTTTCGGGCAGCCATTTTTCTACACTTCCTTAATTTAAACTCAAACACCTTAAACAAGCCTAACACCCTAACCATAGGTCTAAACACACTCTAAAACATGTTTAATCATACCAGGAGCCTATAGAAGAGTCTATATGGTTTGAGTACGTGTTTTGAAGTGTCGATAGGCCACTTAAGCAGTGAGATTTGCGTGAACTGTAAGTAAACTGATTGAGATATTTCTCTCCATTTCATTTCCTATTATGCTTCATATTTGTAGTCTTTTAGACTGCTATACCTTTCGTACTCTTGATGTCATGACTTTTTTGTCTTATCTCATTTCATGAGTTTATCTTCATGGCATTGTTGGTGTTTAAATGGTTTTCATTGATTCCAAATCATGTGCTATGTCTTTCTTGGTTGTTGAGGAATTTAAATCAAGTGAAATAGAATGCTATAAGGTAAATGGTTTGTGGTATTATGAATCTATTTCCTTTGTGCTTTACTTAAGCAATTCCATTCTTGGAATCCTAAACTAAGTCAATTCTTGATTTATAAAAGTAGTTATTGTATCTAGGAGCATTATGTGAAAGAGATGGGCGACATACGGGGTTTGGGATTTCGAGGTTGTCGGCATCTCATAACTAGCTTGTGCGGCACACAGGGTAGTGGACCCGATGTTGACTACTTATGAGCCCACGGTGAGTGGTTTATGCTACTTTTCTAGGTGATCATTTTATTTATTTATTACTTACGTCTTTTATGTAATTTTGGGTTGTATATTAGGTTGAGAGATGAGACTTCCCTATTGATGCTTGTATTACTTTGTTGGTTTCATGTGATCATCTATTTACTCGGTTTCCACAATAGATATTTTTATAATTGCTTCTGCGAGTTTTATTAAGTCTTTCACTGATAATATTAAAATAATAAAAAGTTTTAATTAACTCTGAGACCACGAATAAGGTTAAAATGAATAATACTTATTCTGAACATGTGTAACGAAGTGAATGAGATGAAAAGGTTGCTTAACACGTTGTTAAGTCCTTCGTGACGCGGGTTAGGGCTTAATGATGGGATTAGGCTGGGCTGTACCCGGCTTGGAGAAACGGGCCCTCACAGGATCTCTAACATTGTTTTCTATAGGAACCCTACAAATCTTCACGTTTCCCATATCCATGATTTCTCTAACATGATGAAAACTTATGAGTATATTTTTGGATCTGCTGTGTGACATTGGTTCCCTTGCATGTGCAATTGCCCCATTGTTGTCACAATATAAGCAAATGGGATTAGCAATACTTGGAACCACACCTAGTAATATATAAACTTTTTTATCCAAACTACCTCCTTAGCTACATCAGACGTTGCAATGTACTCAGCTTATGTTGTAGAATCTACCACAGTCTCTTGCTTTGAGCTTTTCAACTCACTGTGCCTTCATTCAAAGTAAACACATACCCAGACTATGACCTAACATTTATGTCAGTTTGAAAACTTACGACTGTTTAACCATTTATAATAAGCTCGTCTTCCAAACTTCCATAGACCAAGAATTCATCTTTTGTTGCGACATAATCTAATTATTTATATGTGTCGACGGGTCTAATTACAATTGCCACGGAAAAGCACATAAGGGAGGCCATGAATGGATATGTTTCTATATTTTTAGGAAATGAATCAAAGTCAATAAAAGGAGCATTGAAGTCCCAAGAGTTAGTATGGTGCACTAGAGTTGATAAGGAGTAGATTTTATGTAGTTGGACGCCTCATTGGATAAAAATGACGTTTTTGCCCAAATAAGTGCATAAGTCATATGTACTTGCTATTTACATTCTTAGAACACAATTTCTCCTAATAACGTTAACAGTTGGATAAGCCAAATTCGTTCAATCTTGCAGCGTAAGACAATTACTAATTTTTGTCAATTTTTGATTTAGTAGTTTATTGAAGCCTAAATTATTTCTATTATTATTAAGAACAAGAATTGAGGTATTATTTCTATTTTTTGAGTCATTATATAGTCTATATAGAAGCACACACAGTTAATGTTTGAGAACCTTTGATGAATTAATAAAATTAAGTATTCTCTTTAAGAGTTCTTTTGACCATAGTGTTTTTTATTGAGTCTTATTGATGTTCTATATACCAAGGTTTCTTGGGGCGTTGTTTCCAAGGGGTTGAGATGATACAAAGGTTTCTTAAGCCATTACAAGTTGAAGGGTTGCGGTCTTTATCATACCAAGGTTCCATACTTCAATTTGTGAGTATTAAGGTTGGGGTCCATCTTTTTATACCAAGGTTCTTTGTTCCATTGTGAACACTGGGTCGCAGTCCACCTTCATCAACATAGATTTTGGAGTCCAAACTGTGGGATTAAAGATTTTGTGCGGGTTTTTAGTCGTGGCCGCAAGTATAATGGCTCGATTGTAGTAATAGTGTGATCAACTTAAGTTGATTACGGATATCGCCCTCAAGGAAAGGTGTGTCGCACTCAATGTACTTAGTAAGGTTTACTCTATTGCTAGGGAAATTCCTTTTTAATTGTTTTTTTAAAGTAAACTATTCTATTCTAACAAAACAATGTAAATACATGTACTTTTATATTAAAAAGATCTTAGTTCACAACTACACCTATGTAATGAATAACTATGCTCTTCAACTCACTTACTTCATCTTCATTATGTGTGTGCAATGCCTAATTAGAATAGACAGATTTCTTTCCAATCCACTTCAACCCACTATCGTGACGGAAAAGATTGTAATGTGCAAACTAGATCTACAACTATCGGAGTGAATAACGTAAGTTCCACGTGGCTTGAAGTTCCAAATCTTTAGATTCATAACCAATCAAATTTACTATCTATGCTTCCATATCAATAACTATTTATTGATGTTTTATATTTTACGGTTGTATCATCCATATACGGCTTAAAAGCTCCAATCGTCATGGTAACTCCTTAAACTCATAATCAACAAACACGTGAACAAGATGTTCGTAGCATTACGTGTAGAATCAATACAAATTCTAACTATTGCACTTTTTAATTTTATAATCCGCTCATACTACTTTAGCATAGCATTCATACCATATGAACCATTGATCCTTAAGATTAATGAACTACTCACATATCATTGAAATAAACATATACATAATGGTATTCATTGAAATCAGAGATTAAACGAATAACTTCAATTAAATCAAAGAAACAATACCAAACAACCATACGTGAGTCTTCAATATTTTCCCTCCTACAATTCTTCTTAATACTCAAGAACAAACTAAAACTATATAAAACTATGATAATTAGTTGCAATCTAAAGTGGTGTGTATGTTTACCATGTTCTAATACCTATTTATACTCTTATGAAACTTTAGAAAAGAACTATAAACTGTAATAGACAATTTCACATGAATTAGAACTCTAAACTTTCTATTTTCTACGTCTCGGCATTGTCTGTAAGTGATACGGTGCTTTGTGTGTAAAGCCACAGTCCTGCCATAGCTTCTAACACTTTACGTGCATTTTTCCTTACTCAGTATGCTCGGCGCCTTGCATTGTCCATCCCGACGTCGTTCATTATGACCAATGATGCAGCCATTGCACCGTCACTACTGTCCATTTTTTCTTTTCTTCTTGGTCCTCCATGCCTTGCCCACGCTATCTAGCCTTCTTCCACGGCGTTAAGCATGTTTGCCATGGCGTCTACCCTACTTTTGTGCATTTTATCCTCGTTTCTTCACGAAATTACTCCACTTTCTTCTTTATACCTTGTATACCTAAAAATACATAAATACCATCAATTAGATTTCATTCCGAGATATTTATACTAAATATACTACTAAACTAGTCTTATATATAAGTCTATATAATCACTTATCAAATACCCCCAAACTTAAGATTTTGCACGTCCCGAACAAAAATGTATTTTACTAAGATTTTTACTACTACTACTTAAATTCATATTCATTTCACATCATTCAAGTAGTATCCTTTAATTCAAATACGTTCAAGTTAATAATCCATTCAAGAGCTTTTATTTGCAAAAAACTTATATTTTTAAAACATGTAGCTTTAACAACACATACAATTCACTTTTGAAACACGAAAGTAGTTCACAACCAAAACCATCAATAATCATAAGTTTATTTCACCTTGACACTCAAGTAGCAAGTGTAAAATATCATGATTTCCTATAGAACTTGTGGGACTCTTTATTTTTTATGTAAAACTCTTGTTAGCACTTCTCACTTTCACTTTATCAAGCAAGTTTTAACTCCAACTTTTTCATTAAACATGATGCCTATCTCTTCCCCTCATAGGTTTAAGTCTTTATTTACTTTTTTATACTTAAGTAAGATTCATACTTATTATAATATTCCTTAAAAATCTAACTTTTTCCACAAGAAGTGTTCTAGTATTCTTCTTGTTTTTGTTTCAAGTCTATGGTCTTCCCAAACTCTAGGTTTGTAATCATGAAATCATACCGTTGTTAGCTACATTTCTCATTTTCTTCAAAAATTGATAACACTCTCTTAAGTTTCATGTCAACAAGACACTTGTATTTTTACTCATCCTCAATTAAAGGGATGAACTTTGGAAATGAGTTACTCATTCATTACATATTACTATATATCACCTAATATATACTGCTTAAACACATTCAAATAGTAAGTAAATGAAAAATAATACACTACCATGTTTTCCTTTTTAATTGCTTCAAAAATAAAGTTTTATGATCATATCTATAGTGTTTATCTTTATTTCATCCTTTTTTACCACTTCCCATAGTGTGGTGTTGATGCCCCCAAACTTAAATCAAACCTTGTTCTCAAGGTTTAAAAATAAGCCTGAAACATAGAAACACTAAACACACAAACATATAATAATGCAACATAATAATGCATAAACATAAAATTTAAACAAACAATAAATTGACAAAATATCTTAAATGTAAAGATAATCAGTATAAATGTATCTCTCATCTCCCCAAGGTCGAAAGAAATCTTAAGACACTAACTCTAAGAATGTGCATCGTCATCATTAATAGCATCGTCAGATTCGAATGATGGAGCTAAAGGATGTTCCACCCTTCTGCTCTACACCATGTTTGGATCAAACATGTAGTTCAGTGCTGTTGAAAAGCCAATAGACCTATCAGTAGGTCTCAACCATCTGCTCCTCTCATATCTAGTTACGTCCCTCTGATGATATGCAAATAACATGAAGTTTCATTATCCATTCAATCGGTCTTGCTCGTAACTCATTAAGGCTTCACGGTCCTGAGCCCTGCCTTCTCTGTATTACATCCTCATCTCACCAATCCACTGCCTTTGTTGTCATGGAGTCAAGTCCTCCAGTGGTGGTACTAGTGCATGTGATGGTGGAGGTGGTAAAAAAACCTCAGGACCATCCAAGTCATGCTCTCCTATCAGTGGGTTTGCAAACTCATAGCACTCAGCTAATCCCTCTCGGTGTCCTCCTCTCCATATCCTTTATTCTGCAACTCTTGGGCTAACTCCTCTACTTCTGATGTTGTTGTAGCTTGATCCTCTTACTCCTTGACCAACAACTCGGCCTCAAGTCTACTCCCCTTGATTCTCTCTCGCTCATCCTTGTCTTGGTAACTAATCGGAGACTTCAAGGTGAGCATAAACTCATGGTTGTTTAGGCCTCGATATCAAACTCCTCCTCCTGAATCAATCACACTCCGGCTTTCAAGCACATCTAGGTTATCAAAATCGGAAACAACAATTTTTTGTCCTTTATCGACATGATAGACTCTCTCAAGTTTTTATAGATGATTTCCCTCATGTTGATATCCCCGTACTTTGTAATCTCATACAAAAAAAGCTGACTTTGGCTTGTTGATCTTGCTCTGGTTAGTGGTCGGGTATAATGAAGCAACTAGAAAATGTTGCCAAATTCTATAAACTTTCCTAACACTCCCCATCTTAACGTGCTTCGACACATTCTCAGCTACCATTACCCATCCTTGTTGTCCTCAGAAAACCAATGTTCTCTCTATGTCTTTAAGAGGGTATAGGTTATAGGGTATCTCATATAAATCATCTGGGAGACTATGTGAGGCTTTAATCATACTCATATGCTCTAACCTATAGATGCCATTAATGTAATGCTCATTAAAGGGGACAAATACCCCTCTCACCTTCACTGGTTCACCCTTTTTAGTAAACTTTGCATTGGTGTAAAATTCATACACAATTTCACTCACTCCTTTTACTGTGTTCTTTCTATGGTCTTAAGTGAATTGCTCCCAACCTTGTTGCCTGATGAAATTGTTTACTCTCTTGTCATACTTAACTGATTAATTCCTCTTTCGTAAATGAATTCTCTATGCTCTATGACCTCATATCTCTCCTTAGCCTCTTTTCTAATGTAGTATTTAGACTTAAAAGGTCTAGGTTCTTCCTCAGTCGGATCTCTTGAGGATGATGCCTCATAATCATTTGCTTTCACTTCACTAATTTGACTTGCTTGCCTTCTTGTTCTTCGCATTTTCTCAAAATTTCACACAACACGGTTCTTCAAATCATCTAAAATTAAGATTTTCATTCACAATGGTCATTCACATACCAAATAATGCAAAAGACATAGACTAGTTCACCATAAGCTACACTGATGCTCAATATTCACACAACTTAAAATTCCTATCCAACAACCTCATATCCATAATTCATGCAATTTTGTCAATAATTATAAAAAATTCAAAGCATAACTAATGAAATTGTAAATTTACCTCAATGTCAGACTATTATACGATATAGATTGCTTCTTCACGCTTTTTTCGATCCAAGCCCTCTGACTTTGCTCACAAACTAAAACCCTGGTGCTCACTTGAATCTATTCTCTAAATCAATGCTCTAGCTCTCCTCTTTGTGCAAATCCATAATGCAATCTCTCTTTTCAGTCTTAATCACTATGAACACTCTATTCTCTCTTAAAACTTATCTATCTTGGGTTCTAGAGGGATGTATACTTGATTAGTGGTGTATAGAATAGGTTGCAAGTATGAGAAATATGGGTTTAAAGGGATTTAAAACCCTTATCTCGACGCAGGCACAGTCGAAGCCCTGCTGATGCCGTCTCCTTATGCCCACGGCGTCGTGTGTGTACACAAATGGCGTAGACCAGTGGTCTCCGTAATTTTGCATATTTTTCGTTAACTCCCTATTGGTGCTCTACCACCTTTGTGTATTACTACACAAGGCATCGCGACAAATTGAAATATAATGTATATATAAAAATCTCATAAAACTGACCCGTGATTTACCTATGTACCTGATCTTTACCACTTGAATTCCTTTGCAGTTTTACGCTCTTTTCTAAGTTGGTTGAGACTTTTCCATTCCGATGAAATGTCACCCGACAAATGGACTTTTCCGCACGTTTAGCACAAAACTTTCAAAAGTTAGAAAACTACTAAAATGTTTGGATTGCCCTAACTAAACTAAATAAATAACTAACTAAAGTTTAAAAACTTCAAATTAAAAAACCTTTGGGCTACCTCCCTGTAGCGCTTAGTTTCATGTCATTAGCCGCTTTTTCGCTGGTTTAGTTTTAGTCTAAATCGAGATACTTCATTTGGAGGTCGTAAATAATATCGATATCTCTCCCATTTGGTTGTACTTCTTGCCCTTCAATAAAGACAATCTTCTAGGCATCATCATCCTCCTCGATACTCATCGTGATCATTTTCTTCCTCGTGTGCAAGACCGCATTGGCAGTGTTCAAGAATGGTCGCTCAAGTATCATAGACACATCATCATCCATAACATGATATATAATCTCAGAATCTATGATGAATGTGAATCTACCCACTTTCACATGCACATTCAAGACTCTCCTGATTATTGATACTAAGTTACCATCAACTACTTACCACTTCGTTGCATCAGGATAATTGATCTTCAATTCGACTTGTAACACGTCCCTTATAGGTATCACATTGACCGAGGATCCTATATCAAACAAGATGTTCTAAATCGGTGCCCATCAATGCTTAATGGTATGCATATATCTCTAGAATCTCTCCTCTTGATTGGTTGAAGTCTCAGTGTGAACTTGAATTTTGGTTTCGGCTTCTTTAGAACAACCTTAATACTATTTCCTTTTGGTGCCTCTTCAGAAGGTCCTTCATCTTATTGTCTAACTCTCAATTATTTCTTCCTCTTCTTTTTATTCTTCGAGGCATTAATCCTTTGTTTCTTGAATCCTTCAAGTTCATCTTGCCTCAATTCCATCCTTTTCTCATGCATCACTTCATATTTTCTCATAGCCAAAGTGTTGACTCTTTCTAGCTTGTACATCACTTGCTCTTGCATTGGCTCATTCGTTGTCGTAGTGCTCATAATGTGAATAGCACTAACATTCTCCTTGGGATTTATGAGAGTGTTACTCAAAAACTGCCATTCCTTTCTTAAATTCAAAGCAATGGCCAGCTGACCAATTCGACTCTCTAGGTTCTTGATAGATTTTGATCTTTCGTCATTCATCCTCTTCATAGCTTGCTTCATATTTTCAATTTCTTTCTCATGCTTCTTATGGTAGGTTCTTGATGGATTTTGATCTCTCGTCATTCATCCTCTTCATAGCTTGCTTCATATTTTCAATCTCTTTCTCATGCTTCTTATGGCATTCTCTATTTCTCATGTCCATGGTATGCAAGAACTTCTCAATTTACTTTAATGAATTCATTTCTTCGCTCTACCCTAACTTCCCTTGTTGGACTTGTTGATTGAAGCCTAGAGCTAACTTCAGTGTGTTATCATAATTTTCATATGAGAAGTTGGGGTTGTATATCCTTGATAAAACCTTTGAGGAGCCATTCCTCTAAGCCTGAAGTTGTTTCCATAGCTCTAGTTATTCATGAAGTTGATCTCCTCAAGCTTCATTCCTTGCTGCATGTCTATTTAATTAACCATAATGGCCTAGTGATTTATGGGTTGTTGTATAAATTGTACTTGTTGACTTTGTTATGCCATTTGAAGTTTCACCATTTGACTGCTCAGGTTCGATAGTTGTGCCATGATCGCAGATTATGAGTCAATCTCATATACACTTACTTGTTTCCTCACTGTGGAACGAGTACTGGTTGTAGTGGTCTGAGACATAAGATCTAGGAGATCTAATTCTCCATTATCATCCTTGGTTGCATCTACTAGTGTTATGGTGCTGTGATTCATCCCATAGTAGAAAATATATAATTGTGCCCATTTCACGTATCCATGTCCAGGACATCTCCTCAGCATCGCTTTGAATCTTTCCCAAGCCTCTCCAAGAGACTCAACATCTTCCTATTTGAATTGGTTAATTTCAGATTTCCTTTCATTAAGCTTCATTAGGGGAAAGAACTTTTTTAGAAATCTTTTATTAATTTCACCCATGAAGTCATACTCATTGCGTTTAGTCCTTGAAACCAGGATTTGGCTTTTCCACCCAATGAGAATGGAAAAAGTCTCATCCTGATCACCTCCTTTGTAACTCCAATAATATGCACGGTGTCGCACTTCTCCAAAAAAATATTTTCATGTGCAGCTGGATCTTCATTTGCTAGCCCATTGAACAAGGTATTATGCATCACGTTGATTAGAGACGGTCTCAGTTCAAACTCTGTGATGTTTGCTAGAAGCCATATCACTCCGTTGTAAGTCTTTTGAACTTCTAGCTTGAAGTAGTCACGAAGACATCTCTGTCCCAGCACTATGTCCTGCACTACCAGATCACATCAGGTTAGTTATTCCTTCGGCCCTATTGTTGGTTTTGAGTATGATCCTCCACCATCTTGATTCCTTTCTTTTTCTTCTCCATGTTGGTTTGTCAATCTCAGGGTCGTAAGGCACTAAGTCCTTATCCCATTTACTACGCATGTACTAATTCTCTTTGAAAAAAAACACATAAAAGATCAAGTGCAGATTATCAAACTTGAAACTTAAACCTTTTATTTTTTTTCTTATATGAACTAAAAAGTAAATTACTTAAACTAAACTTAACAATTTTGCGAACTAACTAAGCTAATGTGGCTACCTATACCAAGCAACGGCGCCAAAAACTTAGTTGTGACCGCAAGTATAATGGCTCAATTGTAGTAATAGTGTGATCAACTTTCGTTGACTACGGATATCATCCTCAAGGAAAGGTGTGTTACACTCAGTGTACTTAGTCAGGTTTACTCTATTGCTACAGAAATTCATTTTTAATTGGTTTTTAAAACTAAACTATTCTATTCTAACAAAACAATGTAAATACTTGTACTTCATATTAAGAAGATCTTAAATCATAACTTCACTTGGGTAATGAATAACTATGCTTTTCAACTCACTTCCTTCGTCTTCATTATGTGTGTCCGATGTCTAATTAGAATAGACATATTTCCTTCAAATTCACTTCAACTCACTATCATGACATAAAAGATTTAAATGTGAATACTAGAGTTCCACCATCGGTGTGAATAACGTAAGGTCTATATTGCTTTAAGTTCCAAATCTTTAGATTCATAACTAATTAAGTGTACTATTTATGCCTCTATAATCAATAAGTATCTATTGATGTTATATATTTTACGGTTGTATCGTCCATATCTGGCTTAAAAGCTCCAATGGCCATGGTAACTCCTAAAACCCATAATCAATAAACACATGATCAAGATGTTCGTAACATTACGTATAGAATCAATACAAATTCTAACCATTGCGCTTTTTAACTTTATGATCCACTCATATTACTTTAGCATAGCATTCATACCATATGATCCATTGATCCTTAATGAACTACTTACACATCATTGAAATAAACATGCACATAATGGTATTCATTGAAATCAAAGATTAAATGAATAACTTCAATTAAATCAAAGAAACAATACCGAACAACCACACGTGAGTCTTCAATGTCTTCTCTCCCACAATTCTTCTTAATACTCAAGAACAAACTAAAACTATGTAAGACTATGATAATTAGTTGCAAACTTTGGTGGTGTATATGTTTACCACGTTCTAATACCTATTTATACTCCTAAGAAAGTAATTAGAAACCCAAATAGGCAATTCCACATGAATTAGAACTCTTAAGTTTCTATTTTCTACGTCTCGGGCTGTTTGTAAGTGATCCAACGCTATGTGTAAAGCCGCAGCACTGTCATAGCTTCAGACAATTTGTATGCATATTTCCTTACTTAGTATGCTCAGCGCCCTGCACTATCCATCCCGACGTCGTCCGTTATGACCCAGAGCTCTGCCATTGCGCTGTCACTGATGTCCACTTTTTCTTCTCTTCTTGGTCCCCAACGCCTTGCAAACGATTTCCAGCCTTTTCCCACGGAGTCAAGCTTATTTGCCTCAGCGTCAACCCTACTTTTGTGCATTTTAGCCTTGTTTTTTAACAAAATCATTTCATTATCTCCTTTATACCTTGTATGCTTGAAAATACATAAATACCATCAATTAGAGTTCATTCTTGGATATTTATACTAAATATACTACTAAACTAGTCCTATATATAAGTCTATATAATCACTTATCAGTTTCCAATGCAAGATCGTGTAAAGTGGTATCAGAGACTATGTCATCCAAAATCAACCTTTGAGTGCTTGAAGTTTTACTTTTGGGGGCATTTGAAGGGTTCTTGGTACATTAGGTTTGAAATTTTTACTTTAAGTTTTAGTATTTTTATCATCTTTGTGTCCTAAGTTTCCATTCCATTTTTGAACAAGTTGAGTCTACCATCATTCACAATATCACTTTTTTTCTTTTTTTTTGGTCTAAGTCGTTAAGTATGTTCACCACATTATGCCAAAGTTTATGTCTCGAATTACTAGGTCTATTTTTCATATATATTTTTGTCCAATTCTACTCAAATTCTAAGTCCATGCCATTGTTCCTGAAGCTTCAAAAAAATGAAAGAATAAAATAAAGGAAAGTGCAAAAAAAAATGAAAAATGAAAAAAAAGACGTGAAAAAAAAAGGAAAGAAAAAAAAAAGCAAAGTTTAAAAAAATAGAAAAAGAAAAGGGGAAAGTGAAAAAAGGAAAGAAATGAAAGCAAGAAAAAAAAAGAACCAAAAAAGGAAAGTAAGAAAACCACATAGTGTCTCTTAAGTCTTTGTTTTATTCCTAGTTTTTTGTTACCTTTTGGGGGTTGATTTTATTTTTGTGGGTAGAATCCTAGTACCCAAAGAATGTCTCATGGGGACACTTCATCTCTCAAGAAAGTTAGAGGAGACCTGAAGCTAAGCGAATAAGCTTTCCAACAATATTTTGTATGAATAATTATTGAACATGAACAATTTAGTAACATGTTTAAGCTAATAAATGCTAAACTGGCCAAACTAGAAGCAGACCAACGTAACAATCTTAATACAATTAGGCTAGACTTAGCTACATATGAATCGTCCGATGATGATGTTCATGAGAATGTAATATTACAACGTGAAGATGTTAATTTTGATCCACCATTTGAAGTCGCAAGGTTTCCACTTAGGGAGTGTCACCAAATTTGCGCTCAACACAACTATCATAATGGTGATTATGTTAATAGGAATCTTGGAAGCATCAAGATGAAGATTCCACACTTTCAAGTTAAGAATGATCTGGATGTCTATTTTGAGTGGGAACAAAAAGTGACGGCAATTTTTGATCGCCATAGTTATTTAGAAGAAAAAAGGGAAAATTAGCATGTGTTGAATTCTCTGACTATGCTCAAGTTTGGTTGGAGCAACTAGCTCGTTCACGAAGATGTAATTGGATTAACCTATTTAAACTTGGAATGAGATTAAGGAAGTTATGCGGCGTTGTTTTATTCCTAAGATCTAGGAGATCCAATGCTCCGTCATCATCTTTTGTTAGTAGAGAACCACCTGCTGCGGCATATACTAGTATTCCGGTGTTATGGCTCATCCCATAGTAAAAAATTTGGAGTTACGCCCATTTCACGTACCCATGTCCTGGACATCTTCTCAGCATCTCCTTGAATCTTTCACAAGCCGCTCCAAGAGACTCGGCATCTTCTATCTTGAATTGAATGATTTCCAATTTCCTTTTACTGGCCATCACTAGGGGAAAGAACTTGTCTAAAAATCTTTCATTAGTTTCTGCCCATGAGGTATACTCCCTGTGTTTAGTCCTTCGAACCAGGATTTGGCTTTTCCACCCAATGAGAATGGGAAAAGTCTCATCCTAATCACCTCCTTTGTAACTACGTGCACAATGTCGTACTTCTCCAATAAATTCTCTACATTTACAACCGGATCTTCATTAGCTAGCCCATTGAACTGGCTATTTTGCACCATGTTGATTAGAGAAAATCTCATTCAAAATCAGTGGTGTTGGCTAGAAGTCGCATCACTCAGTTGTAAGTCTCTTGAACTTATGGTTTGAAGTAATCATGAAGACATTTTTATCCTCGCACTTTATCCTACACTACTAGATCACCTTCGGGTTGGTTATTCCCACGGCCCTATTGTTGGCTACATGTTTGATCCTCAGCTATCTTGATTCCTTTCTTTCTCTTTCCATTATTGGTTATGTCAATCTTAGGGTCGTAAGGGACTAAGCCCTTCACTCCTTTGCTATGCATACACTAATTCTCCCTAAAAAGAAAACACAAAAGATCAAGTGCAGAGGTCAAACTTGAAACTTAAACCTTTATTTTTTTCATAAAATTGAAAGTAAAGTACTTAAATTAAAACTTAACAACTTTTCAAACTAACTAAGTCTAAGTGGCTACTTATCCCAGGCAACGGCTCCAAAAACTTAATGTGTGGCCGTAAGTATAACTGCTCAATTGTAGTAATAGTATGACCGACTTACGTTGATAACAGATATCTTCCTTAGGGAAAGGTGTATGCACTTAGTAGTATCTAGTGAAAATTACTATATTGCTAAGGAAATCATTTTTAATTTGGTTTTTATAACTAAACTACTCTAATCTAACAAAACAATGTAAATCTTTTTGTTGTGCGATATCCTTTGATTAAACGTAAGGCATGGAAAGTCACCTTTAATGTTCAATCATACTTGTCTCAATCTTTAGGTAAACTAAAAACATCCAAGTGACATTGATCATATCAATTCATATGGACTTGGCCATCATAAGTCTATCATATCGAGGGATCCATTGATATCTCTTTCTGTACGATAGTGACAGATTCTATCTTGATTACACATCTTCACATATTATTCACATGGTGACCAATCACAATCTTTGTAATTGTTCGGTTAAAGACAACATTTGATTGTGTCAAATTACCGTACTCCTAATATTGAAGTCTATGGTAATGTCAAGTCAAAGAACTAAATGGTGTACCTATCATGATTAACACCTATGACTCAATCCATGTGGTATTCTCATAGCGGGTCGATCCAGTACCTTATTCCCTAACAAGTACTCATGATCTCGATTCGTATTCCTATACGTATATGACCATCAATCAAGATTCACACTAGTCTTAATTCATTATAGTTCCCAGTATAATGATCGATTAGGGACATTTAAGATATTTTAACAAATACCCATGGATCTTACTATAAGGTAAACATGAAATCACTTATAATAAAATAACAAATGAAAACCTCGTTTTTATTAAATAAAATTATAAGATAAAAAATGTTTGTAGATTCACCTAGGGCACATGCCCCAACATAAAGAGTTTTCATCCACGAAAGTAAAAGTAACATACATCCGTAGCCCAACGTGTCTATTCGTAATGATTTCTTTTACAACCCATTTTTTAAAACTGATGCAAATCCACACCTATAAAATTTGCTTGTACCTCACATGAAATAAAATCTTACTCTTGACTCTAACTTTTTGATAGTATTATTTTTTGTCCCACAAGCCAAAATTCATAAGGTTTGTCTCGTATAAGTCCCAATAGAGTGATTATACCTTAGCTACTTGCCAAGTTCTTGTATCTTCACGTATTTCTAGGTATTCCCTTATAATCTCCACCGATATCACAACATGCACCCAAGTCGTCCAACCAGCAAGTAGAGAGAACCATACTGAGATGTGGTTTGGTGCCTATTTGTGTCGAAAACTATCTATGCTTATCTAGCAACAAATCCATACCTCCAACTGGTAATAGGACCAAGGATAGATGTCTACTATAATATGAACACTAGCACACCATCCCTGTCACCATCTCGGTTATACGTATCAATGAACAACTCATCATGTCCTTGCAACTTATCAGTGGAGGCAACAAATGAGCAGTCATAGTATTCTTTTTTAGGAATTATACCTTAACATCATTGTTATCACTCGTTTATCTACATTCATTCTTGCATGTTTATAATTCAAGTCAACTCTTGATCGACGGTCCCCCTTCTAGTTTTTCTTACACATTTAATTATTTCCTTAGACAACAAACTTCCACTTTTGGTAAGCTGTGGAACAATCATCATTTTCTTTATCCCTAAACAGCTTTTAATACTCATTTGTATACACTTTATTACATCGAATTTTTTTATTTTTTTCATACCAAGGTCTCTTATTGCACTCACTCAAATTTTGGAGACTATTCGCATCACGTCTGTGTAACAATGAACTCTCACAATCCCGGGTGGGTGTTTTAAATTCTTTTAGCGTAGTCAACATTCACATTTATTGCACAAACATATCTTATCGTCCTCCCGAGCTAACTTTTAGCTATTATAGTTTGTTTAGAACTTCTCTCACTAGAAATCAATGGTCGTTTAGCTTTCATGTCTTTTCTTGAGAATATATAACCCATACCTCGAGTTTTGTCATTTTGGATCCGTAACTCTCTACGATCCAATTATTTTAGGTTCATAATTCACCCTTTACGCTTCAATTTGTTACTCGTCTGTGTTACTATTGTCGCATTTTTATTTGTTCTTTGAGTACTTCAAAAGTAGCGTACACGGCTGTGTACTTAGTACTTAGACGAGCGTAACATGCACATCATGCCATTTAAAACTTTGATTCAAGAGTACCCTGACTTCAAAATTATATACGTTCATAAATTTTACTTGCATTAGAAGATATGATCGAGTCTACTTCACCAACGTACTCGGTCTTGGCTTTAGATTTTTATATTTGCACTATCATTTACCCAATGATCTATTCTCGATGTAGGTCAGATTCACATCCCTTGATTCATTAAGTATCCTACATCGTACATGCATCTGTTTTGCAATTTAATACTAAAGCAAGTTTGGTTGGTATATAACTACTTTACACTTCTCATATGTACAATATACCTAGGCAAATCTTGTATGACATATAAAGTACAATTCATTTGTCACTTATTAAGGCATCAACCTTGAATACTTTCATGCATCTCTCCACTTGTTGATATCCTCAACATTTGATCGTCTTTGTCCCCCTATCGCATTCTCATTTAGGTTGTATTTAAATTCTCTCACACCATTCGAATTAGGATTTTCACTTTGCAACTAACACTAAGCCCTTAGGCTCCCAAGTGCTAGTAAAACTTTGTTTAACAATTCTTAATGGTATCAAATTTAGGACCACTTATCTCTACCTAGAGATACGTGTTTCCTAACTAGCTTGCAATATTTTCTCATTATTCCTAGTTATCTCATTGTTCGTGTTACAGAGTATTAACTTTATTAAAAGGTGATCATAGCCTAGGATCCCCAATTTTAATCATCAACCTATCATTTGTTTGATCATCTATTTTTTTTCCAAAACCATTTAGTTTGGTAGTCCGGCTCCTAAGGTAACATTCTCTCTTACCGAGAAATCTCGAGTTACTTCCACATGTGATTTTCATGATTTCTCGTGATGTCACCATTTTGATTTGAAATTTTAAGTTCTTAAACAAGGCATTCCCATTACAAACCCTACAACTATGAAAGATTATTGTAGTAAGTGTTTTCTCTTTTGAGATCATAATTTTTTTCATACCATCTATTTACTCATTCATTTTTCTACAGGCCAATCCTATCTTAGGATCCCCAATTTTAAGAATCAATTCATCATTGATTTAGGTTAGGTGGCATTAGTTAAATTATTTATTCCTCGACATTATCCTAATTCAACTATCCCCTACCAATCGGGTTAGGTTCTACTTTGACAAAATCGTCATTAGTTCTCATGTCCATTAGCGGACAATCATACCAAAGGTATTCTCTTAGCTTGGTGTCTCCTAATTTTTTATGACTCACCTATCATTGGGTTTATTACGATATCATTAAAAGTGATGTACATCTTTCAAACTTTGAGAATTTTGACCATATAAAACATTCATTTTTTAGACATTTCTCAATTTCCCATTTATGGTACAACCATTGCATACACCTCATTCTTTTTAAAGCAATTTATTAGTTTTTGGTATCCCTAAACTTTTTTGAGTTACTCACCTCTATTTAAGTTAGGAAAATTTATTTTGTGTCGATTGCCTTTAATTTGTGTTATTTAGCCTCAGATCATAAGGCCCTTTCATTATTTATAAATTTCTACTTGGCAATGTGATCTTTACAAATGGCAATCTCGCCACAAATAGTCACTGACTTGCGATCCTCAATTTTTGTAACTCACATATCCTCTAGTGTACCAGTGCGATACTTACCAAAGTGCGCACCAATTAAGTTGTATTCACAAGATTTGCTCATTGAGTTGTTTCGATGTATTTTTAACTTCTTATTCGCTATCTCGTATGTATGTACTTACATTTCGAGTTACCCCTCAGTTGGGACTCAATCTCGATATTCAACCCATTAATAAACTAGTTTAGATTTATCTTTCTTTTGTACAAGATTGATCACAACTCGAGGAAACGTGATTCTATTATCAAGAAGTAATTTTTGAATCAAAACTTTTCTAAAGTCTTTTGTTTACATCAAAAACATTTTTTTCAAAATCAAGTTAAACTCATTTTCATAGGAAAAATCTAACTACATCATCGGGTTTTGGGCAACTGTGAATGTCTTTTCAAATCAATTTGGTCTATGTGACTTTAAGCGTAAATCATAACCACACGAATGTTTTTATTTCTACCATAAGATAATAACTTAGGTCCAAACCTATACTTTACATTTTCATTAAGTCAAAACCTTCAAATCTAGTAAGTCTTAGGTTTCATGCAACTCAAGCTGATCCTAACCATTCTAAGCTCAATCGTTCAAGGAATCTTGAGCATGTTTGTTGAGTAAGGGCGAAACTCATTTTGTAAGGACCAAAGTGAAATTAGAACGACAAATCTTGGAAATACTCAAAAGTTTATTTACTCCATTTTTAGAACACCAAGAAAATAAGTATTTCACAGTTAATTATGCTTTCAAATCTTGTACAACAAGTGAAGTTCTTCCTTGAAAATTGATAAACATCAGCTCGAAACACCACAAAAATCATGGTCTATTATAGTCGAATAATCGTTTTTCGAGGAAAATAGGTCGCGTGTAACAACAAAAGTCAAATCACAGTCATGACCTTCTAGTCAAACCATAGACCACTGATTCACATATTTATTTAAGAGTTAGACGTTTAAGAGCATAGGTGTAATTCCTATCTCGAATTAAGTTTTCAAGTTTAGCTTCCTAGCCAAACATACTTAATTTTATTTTTTCAAGAACAAGATTCATTGGCATCCTTGTTAGAATCAATAATTTCTTTTTAAACAAGAACCCTGAGTTTTAACCGTTTTATTATAATTTCAAGAACCAGAGTTACTTCTTGAAGTGCAACCACATCGCTACTTCTATTTGCGTATGTAGCATGGCAACTCACTACCCTTTCAAGTTTCATGATTCTTATTTAAACCTTTTATTTTCTACACTTGCATTAAGTATAGGTGCATCACACCATTTAGTTTCCAATCAAAGATTATTAATCATCACAGAGTCATCGCAGACATCCTTGACGCGCGGACAGAATCTCCAGAAGAGTTTGCCTCGATTGCTTTGCGTCGTTCATTGCCATTCCCCCTACAGTCTTGTAGAACTCAAGTTCCTCATCTACTCGCAAAATTTGTCAGAGACGACCAAACTAGTGGGGGGAGACAATTCACCATATATCTAACGATATATTATATATACAAAGTAGCAAATAGTCATCATAGCAAATCTTTTTTTTCAATTTTTTTCCATCCCATCTTAGGATTTATCAATGTATATGTTAAGTAGACTTTGAACCAATGTCCTATACCATTGATTTGTCTAACTTAAACTTGACCTTTAAACTTAAAGGCTCTATAACTTAGGTTTCACTAACCTAACTATTTTCCTAGGTTCTAATACATATGCTCTAATACCAACTATGACGACCCTCACCTGAGCTAGGGTCGGGTTGCCCGGTCTAGACCGCCTTCCAAACCCAATAACTGAATTGGGCCCAAGCAAGCAGTTTGGCTTGCCTAAAACAATCAGTGGAATATCAAACTAGCGTATATGGATAAATAATTGTGGAATTAAATAAAGAGAAATCCATATGACGTACTATAAAACTATCGTTAGGTTTTCAAATCCTTATAAAAACTAAAGTCATTCAAATACTACCAAGTCGTTTAAACTAAATGAGAGTAAAGTTTATTCTACCTAGAAGACCTATAATATTCAACCTAAGTTCGATAATTTCAAAATCAAATAAAAATATAAGATCATTACAAGGCTCAAATCAAAAGAGAAGTCATCAAGCTATCGCCTCTCCCTTGTCTCGATCTAGCGTCAATGTGTATGGTCCTGAGATATAAGTGGGGTGAGCTAAAAGAACCAACTGAGCTCGGTAATGCAGAAAACTTGCTCAACCATCAAATATGCAAGTAATGGTTAAAAAGCATGCAAAGCTAGCATGAATTGAAATTGAATAAAGAAGAATTTAAAATAAGACATCGCATACATTTATAAAGCATTAATAAACCATGTCCACAAGATTGATAAATTATATTCAAGTCAAAACTCATCATCATGCATAGGGATCACAAAAGAGAGATAAATAAGAAATATCAATAATATAAAGTAGTGGTTTCATTCAATGCACACTGGTTATTGACAAAAATCCGATGACCGAATCCCTTACCCTCGAGGTGATGGTGACCATTAAACAATATAAAGGCCTTATGTGCCCTCCAATTAATCTCATCAAGTCAATAGTAAGTTCCTCCAAAGCAATCACCAATATGTAACCACTTGTAAGCTTAATAATAAATGTTTAAATCAAGTGGCACAAACCACAATATTATAATAGTTTATACATTAATATTTATAGTGGCACAAATCACTTATTTATCATTTGGAATCTCAAACCCACTCTTTTCATTTTGCAACTCAAACCCACACGTTTCATTTGGCGGCTCAAACACACTTTTTTGATCAAGCAACACAAGTGTTCATATCACATAATACCACCATAGATAAGTAAGATCAAGTCAACAACAAGTTGCAACCCTTTACCTAAGTCTATAATTTTCAAAACAAATGTCCTAAAATAACTAATAACATGCCATATTTGATAATTGAGCAAGCTCCTCACTTACCTCGACTCGCCGCGAATCTTATTTCCGATCCTCGCATGCTCAAGGTCTTATGCGAACTGCCTTGCGAAACTAAACAATTTAAGACAAATTCATATCAACAAAAACAAGTCATGTATTATTTCTAATTTATTTTTAGATTTTTTTAGGGTCCACTAATGTCGGTCTCGCGGGTCCTCCATTGCTCGGTGCGAGGGTAGAAGGGTGGGACCCGGTTGGTCTCCCTCAAGGACACGGTAGCGTGCCCCATTTGATAGCAAGGATTTGTTTGTATTTTATTATATATATTATTTTTATTTATCATATATATATATTATTTTTTTCTTATTTTTTAGAGAGATATATCAATTCGTATGGACTTATTTATCACTTTGTGCCTTCATCTCCCCACAGCACCAACCATCATTGCCTCGGTGTCAACCTCTCTTTTGTGTATTTTAGCTCCGTTTCTTCGCGAATTCACTCATTTGTCTCCTTTATGCCTTGTATACCTGAAAATACATAAATACTCTCAATTTGATCTCATTTTGGGATATTTGTACTAATTATACTACTAAGTTAAACCTATGTATAAGTTTAAATAACCACTTATCAATAGCGTGATCATTGAAAGTGGGAGTTGTACCAATGTTGTGAGCACAATCATAGTGGAGAAGCTTAGCCTACCTATGAAAAAACATCCTCAACCATAAAAACTACAATGGTTGAAGAATGTTGTGAGGTACGCGTAAATGAGCAAGTTTTAGTTTCCTTCTTGTTGGAAAGTATCATGATGAGGTGTTATGTAATGTTGTTCTTATGCATGTTGGGCACATTCTTTTGGAGTGACCTTGGCGATTTGATCGAAAAGTAGCCCATGATGCCTACAAAAAATGGTATTCATTATCTTTCAAAGGAAAAACTATCATTTTAGTCCCATTGACGCCGAAACAAGTATATAAGGACCAAAAGGTTCTTCAACAAGAATTCGACAAGGCCAAGAAAAGAACATGAAAAAGAGTTGAGTGATTCAAAAGAGAAAGAGAAACTTTGTGAGATGAGTGTTTCCAATAAGAGTGAGAAATCTGAATCAAAGAATGAAGTCAAAAGTACGAGTGTCGAGGGAAAAAAGAGAGAGTGTGAGCTTATTTGCAAAAGAGAGACGAGAGGAATGATTTCTTAACTAATAGGCCAACATTTGTACTTTTGTACAAAAAGTTCTATTTTCTACTAACGACTTACCACCTTCTTTGCCTAGTGTTGTTATGTCTCTTTTGCAGGATTTTGAAGACTTATTCCAATGTCGAGTGGCTAACCACCTATTAAAGGAATTGAGCATCAAATTGACTTTATGCCATAAGCTACCATTCCAAGTATACCCACATATAAAAGTAACTCGAAAGAAAGCAAATAACTTCACCGACAAGTGGAGGAACTTCTATCGAAGGGGTTGGTGAGAGAAAGTCTAAGTCTATGTCCGGTACCGGTACTTTTGGTGCAAAAAAAGGATGGAAGTTGGAGGATGGGCATTGGTTGCAGGGCGGTAAATAACATCACTGTAAAGTATCACCGTCATATACCTCATTTAGATGAAATGCTTGATGAATTACATGGTTCTTGCATTTTTTTTCTAAAATTGATTTGAAAAGTGGTTATCGACAAATTAGGATGAAATAGGGAGATGAGTGGAGAACTGCCTTTAAGACTAAGTTTGGTCTTCATGAGTAGTTAGTTATGTGATTTGATCTCATTAATGCACATACTACTTTCATAAAATCAATAAATCATGTTTAGCGTGCTTTCATTAATCACTTTGTGGTATTTTACTTTGATGACATACTCATTTATAGTAAGAGTTTGCATGGTCATATCGAGCATCTTAGGTAAGTTTTTGATGTGTTGAGGAGAGAAAAGATTTATGCTAATCTCAAAAAGTGTACTTTTTGCATGGAGAAACTCATATTTCTTGGTTTTGTGGTTAGTGACCAAGAAAAGATGAAGGCTATCTAAGATTGGCCAACGCCTAAGTCAGCTAGTGAGGTTCGGGGTTTTCATGGTCTTGCTAGTTTTTGTAGGATGTTTGTCAAAGATTTTAGTACACAATCACTCAATTCATTACGAAATCAGTTGCATTCCATTGGGGACAAGCCCAAGATCATGCATTTAACTTGCTTAAAAGCAAGTTGTGTTCTGCACCATTGCTCGTATTGCCTAATTTTGCTAAGAATTTTGAAATTAAATGTCATGCATCTAGGATTTGTATTGGTGCTGCTTTGATGCAGGGTGGGAGGCCTATTGCATACTTTAGCGAAAAGCTCAATGGTGCGTCATTGAACTACCCAACATATGACAAGGAGTTGTATGTGTTGGTTCGAGCTTTGGAGACTTGGCAGCATTACTTATAACCTAAGGAGTTTGTCAATTACATTGATCATGAATCTTTAAAATATTTGAAGGGTCAAGGTAAGTTGTCACTACGACATGCCAATTGGATAGAGTTTACTAAGACATTTCCTTATGTCATAAAGTACAAAAAATGTGAGAAAAATGTGGTTGCTAATGCTTTGTCACGCATGTATACTTTACTTGCTACTTCGAATTTTATGTTATTGGGTTTTAAGTTCATTAAAGATTTATATGCTACTGACCTGGACTTTGCTAAAGTTTTTCAGGTTTGTGAACATGGAGCTTTTGATACGTTCTACAGGCATGATAGATTCTTATTTCAAGTGTCCAAGTTGTATATCTCCACTAGTTCTATTAGGAAATTATTAATGCAAGAGGCACATGGGGGAGGTTTAATGGGTCATTTTGAAGTTCATAAGACTCTTGATGTGTTGCAACAACACTTCTTTTAGCCAATGATGAAAAAAGATGTGGAACGAATTTATGCCCAATTCATTACATGCAAGAAGGTTGAATCTAAATCTCAACCACATGGTCTTTATATACCATTACCTCTTTTTAGTGAACCTTGTGTCGATATTTCTATGGGTTTTGTGTTAGGATTACCTAGGTCACCAAAAAGGATTCTATTTTTGTGGTCGTTGACAGGTTTTCAAAAATGGCACACTTTAAACCATGTCATTAGACCGATGATGTTACTAATGTTGCAACCTTGTTTTTCAGGGAGATTGGCGCTTATATGGAGTTCCAAGAAGTATTGTTTATGATCGTGATACTAAGTTTCTTAGTTACTTTTGGAAGGTTTTTTTAGAAAAACTAGGAACTAAATTGTTATTAACATGTCATCCTCAAACTGATTGTAACAACCCTTATCTTTATTAAAGAATCGTTCGGCCTGAAGCCCTAATTAAGCCCCGATATACTAGCCATACTCAACTAGAGCCAGTAGATTCACCTTCAACACCTAATAAATTTGATTTTATATCGAATATCGACATCAACCAAATAATAAACTTAGCGAAAATTAAACATTTTTTTCTGATATTAAACACGATAAACAAAACAAAATCAAACTGGAATAAAAATTTGTTATACAAAACCTCCCAACCCTTGTGATATTACAAAAATGTAGTTCAATACAAATATATAAACAAAGGAAGAATCATTACATCGAAGAGAAGGTCAAGACTCCTAAGCCTTCTCTGTCCCATAGTTGTAACATTTATCAGTTTTCTTGAAATGTTAATTAGGATGAGCACTCCAGCTTGCTCAGTAAGTACGGATTCACATAACTGTCAACAATCCATATAATAATCAAGAATGATATGCAGTAGCAATATGAATCAATCATAGCTAGCAGGATATAAGAAATCATATAATCTAATATGTAAACGAATGCAAGTCGTACAGTCAATGGCTATTACACTGTGATTTTCATTTTGATTTTTAAAACTATGGTCGATTACCTACCGACATCATTAATGTGATTGCTAGACCAACACGTTGCACATATGTGATATCTAGCAAATCCATTATTGTTCAATATTTCTATCATAAGCCCTCTAGTGAATTTGTAATCCACATATCATATTTAGCTAAGTAGGATTTAACATATAGGCCGGGAATCAAACCCATATCATATACAACATGTTCTCAATTCCAGGATTTACTCTCGTCGATCACATCGAAAATTGTTTTCTATTTTAATAAACATATCACAGTGTACATAGCTCTTATTCGAGTCCATAAACTTTATAAACTAAATATACTACATAGTTAGGCAAAGTTGATAACTAAACGAGTCCATATTTATCTTGATTAGGTTACGTAACCAATTTCCTTAACTTTTCAAGTCACTCGACCTTTCTCGGTATTTGAGAACCTATCACAAACCATTTGAGGTTATTACACGTCTGATACCTCATATTTAGAATCCCTTAACTAGTCTCGATTGAATTCGGAACAAATTTACCAATTTTTAGGTATAATAAATCATTTAACCTTTTTCGAGGTAAAAATCCCGGTATAAAGTCCCAAATGAATCCTAAATACTCCACCTTTTATAGAAATCCACAATATCTATCAATTTGGTCCTTAAATATAATTTTTCTTATTATTTTCTATTTTTCTAGAATTTTTTTCTAAACTCCAACATTTTTTTTATTTCAGAATAGGGGTTTGACCCCTTGAACCGAACCTGATTCAGGCTGGTTCGGGGGGGATCAACCCTTTCTTACCCATCGTTCCCCTTACTCTATTTTTGCAAACTATTTTTTTTTCATTTTCATCGATCAATTCACTGGGGTTATGTTAGGCCCAACCCCAGGGCTCTTTGGGCAGGGGAGACGGCACCCCAGCCGTCTCCTTCCTCTAACCCATCCCCATCTCCATCGTTGTCAACAACCATCAACGACAACAATAATAGTTACACAACCAACAACAACTCCACAACACCACTCACTTTCTCCCTGGGTTCTGATCTCTCTCTCCCTCTCCATGGGTTTTGATATCTCTTTGCTTCTTCCTCACCCTTAGTTTGATCCTCTGTCTCTCCCAATTCCGATTCTCTACTGTCGAAACATGTTGGGGAGGCGATTCTATTTTGAAGAAGATAAATATTAAGTTTCTTCGAGATTTGTATCGCACGAATATCGAGGCAGATCTAATGGTTCATTTTCATCATTTATATTTTGATCTTCCTCGATATACATACTTTATATCTCGAGGTCGATCTTTGTGGCTATTAATAAACCCATCACCTCCTAACCGACTTACACGATATCAATTGCAACATTTTTTTATATATTTGCACAAACAAATCTCGAGGATGATCCAAATATCAATTGTAAATCTTGCATACAATTGCTCATTGATTGTCCTTGTAATGTGGTTATATGCATCTCGATGTATGGACAAACTTCTCTAAACATCACCAACGTACAACACTTTCTTACACTATTCACCTCTTCGAGATCCTCGCTACGCGTATCTCGATGCAATCCAATGGTTTAAACAATTTAAACCAAAACTATAGGTTCATATATATATATATTCCTATGTGTTTTCTCACCTTTAAATTCATCACGCACACCAACGACAACCCATGCATACTATTGTACATCCCATGCGTGTCACCCTCAACCCCGCATGTTACTTGGCGCCAATCAATTTATTAATTATTTTGAATATATATTTATACATACAATATATATACATATATACAAATGTATTCATGCATTTATAATTTTGTCATGTGGGACAACGAGTACACTCGAGCGTGCATGCTACTCCACGACCCATGCACGTCACTTTTGACCCACACACCATATTAGACGTCTCATAATTTTCTAATTATTTTCTTTCCAACTATAGGTTTTATTATATATTTATACATCAACATATATAAATATATATACACCTATATCTTTTACAAATTATTTGTTTGCCACGTACACCAATAAATACACCCAAGCATACACATTGCTTCCACGTCTCCCCGTGTGATCCCCCACGATTCACATATGTCACTCTAGGCATATAGTTAATTTATTTATCATTTATTTTTCAACTATAGGTTTTATATAAATTCACATTAATCACTTATAGTTACATTGATTATTTCTCACACCAACCAAGCATAATACATCACCAGAATTGCACTCACATACTAATCAAGATAAGCAGGGCTTAAACACGAGCCTAACTCAAGTTAATTAACTTTTGGATCAATGTTAATAACCAAGTTAAGGACACGAGTTATTACACTGATGGTTAAAATGAAGTTGTTAATCGGACTATGACTACCTTATTGCATGTGGTTATTCAAAAAAGTTTAAGGAGTTAGGAGGAATGTTTACCTTTTGTTGAGTTTGCTTATAATAGAGCAGTTCACTTTTCAACTAAGTTTTCTTCTTTTGAAAATGTTTATGGGTTTAATCCACTAACACCAGTGGATTTGTTGCCTTTGCCAGTGGATGAACGTGCTAGTTTGGATGGAAAGAACAAAGTAGAGGTGGTTCGTCAAATGCATGAAAAGGTGAAACAACATATTGAAAAGATGAATGATCAATATGCTAATAAGGTGAACAAAGGAAGGCACAAAGTTATATTTTAACCTGATGATTGGGTTTGGGTACACATGCGAAAGGAAAGGTTTCCTACCAAGTGAATATCCAAATTACAAACTATATGAGATGGTCATTTTCAAGTCCTTGAAAGGATTGAGGATAATGCGCACATATTGGATCTTCCAGGTGAGTATGATATTAGTGCTACTTTTAATATTGCTGATGTTTCTCTTTTTGATGTAGGTGACGATTCGAGGACGAAACACAATTTGATGATTTATATGTGCTGACGAGTCCAATTACACAAGCCAAGGAAAAGTGCATGAGAGACACTATGGATGGATATGTTTTCATGTTTTTGGGAAGTGAATCGAAGTCAATAAAAGGAGCATTAAAGTCCCCAAGAGTTAATGTGGTGCATTCAAGTTGATCGGGAGTAGATTTTATGAAGTTGGATGCCTCACTAGATAAAAACACAATTTATGCTCAAACGAGTGCATAAGTCATATGTGCTTGTTGTTTACATTATTAAAACAATTTTTTTCCTAATAAGATATACAGTTGGGCAGGCCTGATTCGTTCAATCTTGCAGCGCAAGTTAGGATCAACCGAATTAATATTTTTTGTTAGTTTTCCATTTGTTAGTTTATCGAAGCCTAAAATATTTCTATTATAATTTAGAATGAAAATTGAGGTATTATTTCTATTTTTTGAGTCATTGTGTAGTCTATATAAAGGCACACATAGTTAATGTTTAAGAACCTTTGATAAATTAATAAAATTAAGTATTCTCTTTGATAGTTATTTTGGCCATAGTGTTTCTTGTTGAATCCTATTAGTTTTCTATATACCAAGTTTATTTGGGGCGCTTTTTCCAAGGTGTTTAGGTGATACCAAGATTTCTTGAGCCATTACATGTTCAAGGGGTTGCGATCTTTATCATACCAAGGTTCTATAATTCAATTTGTGAGTATCGGGGTTGAGGTCCATCTTTTTATACCAAAGTTCTTTGTTCCATTGTAAACACTAGGTCACGGTCTGCCTTCAGCAACATAGAGTTGGAGTCCAAACTATGGAGTTTAAAGTTTTATGCACATAAGATCTTGTCATCTTTAGTCCTTCTTAAGTACTTAAGAATGTTCTTTATTGGTATAAAGTGACTCTCACCGAGATCTGACTGATATCTACTTGTTGTGCTCAAAGCATATGATACATCAGGTCGAGTTCATAGCATGACATACATGATGGATTCAATAGCTTATGCATATGGAATCGTATTCATGCATTGTTGCTCATCATTAGTCTTAGGACATTGAGTCTTGCTGAGACTTATTCCATGTGACATTGGCAATGATCCACTTTTAGATTCTTGCATACTGAACCTATTCGGCACCTTATCTATAAAAGCACTTTGACTTAGACCGATCAAGTACGCCCAAGTACGCCATCGAGTCACAAGGATTCTGGTCTAGTTGAGATGGCTAATGACAATGCGCCTTCGAAATCTTGATTTTCTCATTTTGAATGGTTGATTGATCCAATGCAACTATCAGAAGCAGCTCCAGTAAAGATTCTAGTCGGCTGTAGAGGGAATTTCAGCTTGAAATCAAATAAGCATTGATGCGTTTTCGATTCTTGATATAAAAAAATTTTAATTGTGATGATGTTTTGTCTTTATGCGCTTACCTCCTAAAAAGGATATGTGAGAAGGTGATTTACACCAGCTGTTGACCTCCGACTTGAAACTCCTACTACAAACCTCTTAGATTTATCCTTATAGATCTTAATCCCAATGATATAGGTTACATCTCCTAAGTCTTTCAATGAGAAACACTTCCTAAGCCAATACTTAACAATCTGCAAGGTTAGGATGTCATTTCCAATTAGGAATATATCATCAATATACAGTACGAGAAAAATAACTACGCTCCCATTGACATTCATCTATACACAAGGAACATCTTCTTTTTCTTAATGAGATAAAATTCCTTAATTGCTTCATCAAAATAAAGATTCCAACTCTGAAAAGCTTGCTTTAATCCATAAATGGGTCATTAAGGCTTGCACACCTTCTTAGAATTCTCAGGATGGATAAGCACGTTAAGTTGTATCATATACACATCTTCAAGTAGTTTTCCATTAAAAAAGTTTGTTTTGACATCCATTTTTCATATCTCATAGTCCTAATATGTAGCTCTAGTAATTAAAATTATAATGGATTTAAGCATCGCTACAGGAGAAAAAATCTCATCATAATCAACATCTGGAGTCTGTTTGAAACCTTTTGCTACTAGTCGTGTTTTATAAGCATGCACTTTGCTATCTATGTTAGTTTTCTTCTTGAAAACCCTTTTACATCGAATGATCTTACCACCTTCAAGTAAATCAACCAGGTTCCGTACTTGGTTATCATACATAGATAGCATCTCGTAGTTCATGACACTAAGTCATTTATCTGACTCAAGGCCATACACGGCCTCTTGATAAGTAATAGACTTTTTTATCCATAAGCAATACCTCACTACTATTAGTAATAAATCCATATCTCTTAAGTACATGTCTTACCTATTAGATCTACGTGGCCTTGTGACACATGTGGAGGCTCAACATAGTTCAGAACTTTGTCAATCTCCCACTTGCAGTTTACTGTATATTTGTGGTTCTTGAACTTCTTCGATACTTACTTTATTCCCTTTGGTATCTTTTCAAATAAGCTTTTTTTTCATAAAGACACCATTTTGAGCAACAAACACTTCATTCTCAATGGGATTATAAAAGTACTATTCTCTAGTTTCCTTACGATAACCCACAAAAAGACACTTGCTAGATTTAGCTGCTAATTTTTTTGAGATTTGTCATCATACGAAAACCTCGTAGCCCCAAGTCTTTAGGAAAAATAAACTAGGTCTCTTCCCAAATCAAATCTCATATGGTGTTTTATCAACCACTTTAGAAGAGACATGATTCAGTGTAAATGCAGTAATTTCTAAGGCATAGCCCTAAAAGGAAATGGGAAGATCTGCATGATTCATCATAGATAGAACCATATCTAATTAAGTTTGATTTATCATCTTCGAAGCACCATTCCACTATGGAGTTATTGGTGGAGTTAACTGTGAGACACACCCACAATTTTTAAGATGATTATCAAACTCCTGGTTCAAATATTCACCACCTTGATCGGATCAAAGTGCTTTATGATTTTGCCAATTTATTTTGCACTTCATTTTGAAATGTTTCAAACATTTCAAATGATTCAACTTTATGTTTGTGAGATACATATGACCATATCGACTAAAATCATCAGTGAATGTAATAAAGTGTTGATAACCTCCTCTAGCATTGTGTTTATAAGACAGCATAGATCAATATGTATTAGACCTAATAAATCACTTTCCTTTTCGTTGTGCCCAGTAAAGGGACTCTTAGTCATTTTACCTAATAAACAAGATACGCATGTTTCATAAGATTCTAAATCAAACGAATCTAAAAGTCCATCTTTATGGAGTTTAGGAATGTGTTTCTCATTTATATGGCCAAGACGACAATGCCAAAGTTAAGCTTTATTCAAATCATTTGACTTGAATCTCTTTGTATTTATATTAAAGATAGGAGTATTTATGGACCTTTTCATGTTTAAGATATAAAGACTAGCACACAAATCAGCATTTGCATAGAAAACGTCTTTACAATAAATGAAGCTATTATTATTTGCAATAATAAAAGAAAAACCATTTGAATCCAAACATTAAATTGAAATGATGTTTCTGCTTAAGGTAGGGACGTAATAACAATTTCTTAAAACCAAAATAAGTCCACTAGATAAAGTTAACTCATAACATCTTGCAACCAATGCAGCAGCCTTTGCTCCATTTCCAACTTGCAGGATAACTTCTCCTTTCTTCAGGTTTCTACTTCTTGTGATTCCAAGCACATTAATAAAAATGTGAGATCCACATCTAGTATCCAGTACCAGGAATCAATAGTATATAAGTTAAATTCAATCGGGGTTCTTAAAGAAACCGTTAGATTTCTCTGATCACCTATTTGACGAATTAACTTATAGTGTCATGGAATGGTTTACCAACACGTGACTCTACTTCCATATTTATTATCATACTCAGATATTAATTACACTACTGTATATCTTTAGATTGATGATAGTCAAAGAACTAATCAATCAACAATTCCAATAAGAATATGATCAGTGATAAGAAAATAAACTTGGATGTGTGTACCACAGTTTGGTGGATAGGGAAAGAATTATCAATAGGTTGTGGAATAGTTATTCAGTTAAGAATTAAAATTACTTCATGAAAAGAAAGATAGGCTAGATCTTACTAGTTACTGACCAAAGAATTCAAGGCATGAAATAAGAAGTGAAGCAAGGTTCATCGGATATTCTACTAAATTAATCGCTTAACTCGTCAGAAATTCACAACTGTCAGGATTGGCAGGGAAATTATTATAACTTTTCACCTCAACAAAAAGTTGAGATATCCATGATATCTAGTACCAAGTTGTTATTTACAACGAAGATGATTGGGTCCACATGATGGCTTAACTTTGAAAAGGTCTATTGTGACGGCCCCAACTACTAAACATGGCACGCCCGGCCTAATCCCGTAATCAAGCCTTAATCCGACGCATCTAAGACTTAATTACGTATTAGTCAGCCTTTCGTTCCGATATTCCTCTAAATTCATGTCTTGATCTATATTATCATTTTCGTACAGTTTAAAGATTATGCGGAAGCCATGATAATTCAAAATTCCTAAGTGCGGAAAACCAAGAAAAGACAGTAGCACAAGCACGTATATATAGGACACTATTCACTCAACCCAATGTAATAATACAACAAAATTCGAGACATACAAATGATTGAGGAGAGTCGCCGAACTGCTCAGAGGAAGTCATCGATCTTCTCCTTCCCTGGTTTGCTGCTGCTCGACGGACCTACACCTACCGTCACAAACTAGATGGTGAGTATAGTGATATTTAAGTACTAACTGGAAAATTATATGCCACATTTACAAAATAAACGAATGGTATTTAAAAGCATAAAGTACCGAATTCAATTGCTGAAACAAGAAATGCAAATGAATATCATAGTTAAAGATGTAGAAAAATACACAGGCTAAGTCGAGATGATTTACGTCCGGTCGATGGTGAGACCTATCACCTAACATTTTCCACTACTATATGGAGTTGCGCTCAACATATCTCACACAAATAGCTGAACTGCGCTCTACGCTTTACAACATCAATCTCATGCTTGCCGACCACCCCCAAGTCCCATACCTCGTGTGCCGCGCAAGTGTAGTGGCGAGTGTCGAAACCCCGGTAGACCCATGTCCCCGTGAACTGTGCATCTCTCGTGCAATGGACACTAGATAATCCCTACTTTAATTTCAAAGACAAATAAATCCAAAATTCTAGGATACCAAGATAAGTTAGGCTGCAAAGCCCAAAGAAAATCGAAGACAAGTCCAAGTAAATCCACATTATTCCATTAACATGCTTTTTATCCATTATTTATCAAAAATGACATCAAAAGTAGGAATCAGAATCAATGAAATACGTCACAAGGCATCATGTCACAATATTCATCCATGAATAGATACAAGAACAACATGATGTGCGAGTTCAAGTAGCAATGTCTACCAATAGACCAGTAAAGCAATAAGAGAATGAAATGAAATATAAAAT